>OZ038384.1:58079683-59279683 GCA_964036045.1 Eutreptiella sp. 'Long Island Sound 2002' | reverse complement strand
AGCGATTGCCAGCACGACTGCAGGGAATGCAGCCATGAGGTGTGTTATTATTGAATATTGTCACAACTGTATGTCTTCTTTATGTGTTTTAACCTTATGAATCCCTAGGCAGGCTTGCGGGTGCCTGAATCTGATGAGATGATCTGGAATGTCAAAATTGACTCCAACGCTGGTGTGTTTTTATGCTCTGAGAGGGCTGTAAAAGGCCCTGTTGTCGCAGATATATGTATGGGTTTGTCTCAGCTTTCTTCGTTTTGCTCATTTTTCTTCTACATGGAACCTTGTTACTGCAGGCCAAACAAGCACACGCACAACTGCACTGTTGTACAGTACCGTAGCACGGCACTCCATGGCTTTGCTTACATGTGCGAACTGAGTTCAGCCAAACAACACACGTTCTTTTTTTGTTGTTGCCTCAGTTGTGTGCAGTGTGGCCTGTTGTTTTTGAAGCTGCAGGGTTTTGAGAAACATTGCAGGGTTTTCCCCTAGACTGGGAAACTTTCGCAGGTTTTTCAAAATGGTTGTAGTTTTGAAACCAGGGCAGCATACATTTTATTATATAATTAAACAACTTCAAGTGGAATTGTTGTTTTTTTATGTGGTGTGAACCAGTTTAGCAGGGGAGTGTTCACCACACCCCCTGAATGGGAATGGGGTTTTTTGTAGCCAAAGGTAGAGCAGGCTTTTCCCCAACCCCAAAGGTTAGGCACACTTTCTGAATGTCTATTTCGTAGGCATTTAAGAAAATAAGCCAGTGACAACCCCACTAATGGGTCATCAGTCCAACCATACCTTTGATTTTCAGAGGTATGGCTGAACTTAGCAGGGGAGTGCAATGGGATTGCCACTGGCAGCGCACGTGCTGATATTCGCGAGATCAAAATGACAGATCAGCGACGCGCGCACAGCGCATTTAAAGCTTTGTTACTTAGAAAACATTTCTTGGATGTTATGCTTGCTTGTTGTCCTTGCAGGTACAACAAGCTTATTAAATAATGGCCTTGACTTACATGATGAAGATCGAGACTTCGGATTCAAGTATTTTGCCTTTGCTGTGTTGAGTACCAGAGTACCACAACAATAGAAGATCGAATCGGTGGCGGGAAAGAAAGTAGACACAGAACCCGTGTAGGTCAAAGCTATTACAGTTTTCACCTTGGTCCGCCGGTGGAAGCATCAAAAGCATGAAAACAGACTTCAAAGTACTTTTTCCTCCTCAGTTTCTTGGTAATCACTCAAGGTAACCAGTCTTCTGCCATACCACCAACTGTAGGCTCTTTTGTACGTCGCCGTTTGCCTCCGCGCTGCTGTGAGACCTTCTTGGTACTGATCTCTCCTGGTTCCTTGTTCTCCGTGGCAGTCTCTTCGTTGGGTTCCTCCGCGCTGGACTTCTTCTTCAACGTGCTGCTGATCGGCCGAGCCTGCCTTAGCGCTGTGTCAAAGCGAGGTGCGTGTGCCAGACAGTAATACACAAAAACATGATTCAGCTTCCCATCATCATGCAGGAATGCACGAACTGGTTCCCAAGTGCTCTCGCTTGTGCCATAGCCTTCCCACTTCGTCAAAAAGCGCCAGCCTTGCCTATATTGTCCTCTCAGGATCTGTTCGATGTGATAAGCTCCAATTCTCTGCATCTCAGTCTGATTGTAGAATGGTATATCCTGCTCCTTCGCCACGATGTCCTGTTGATCTGCCAACGCTGCTCGCTCGTCGTCATTCAGCATGTCTGTGTCTCCTTCTTCGATCGTGTCTTGGCCATAGTCATCCACCAGCTCAAGTGGTAAGCGCTTCACGTACTCAAAGGCAACAGGTACTCGGCCGCCCAAAGTAGGACTGCAACGCGCCGTAATACCGCCGCTGCTGACTCCAGGAACAAGGTATGGACCATACCACATAACATCCTTCGCGGCGCCCTTAGGTACCTCCAATTGTTTGAACCTCTTTCTGCTCACAAGCACGTAGTCGCCGACATTGAAAACTGCAGGTTTCCTCCTTCCATTGACGCGTTCAAACCGACTCGCTCTTCCTTTCCTCAAGTGGGCTTGAACAACTTGGGCAATCTTGTTTTGTTCTTTGACCCAGTCCTGCACTTGAACGTTGCCTTCGTGTGGAAAGGGTAGGTCCAAACATAGAGTAGGTCTTCCGTGGAAAACGTCTCCTCGTGAATAGCCAGATTTCCCTCTCTGCTTGTGGTTCATACATATGACCACGTAATTCTTCAACTGGACCCAATTGCTGGTTTTAATACTCTGTCTCAGAATACGGAGCTCTTCCTGGTACTCATCATTCATACCCTCGCATAGTCCGTTTGATTGAGGGCGGTAAGGTTGTGAGAACGATACTTCAACGCCCATTGCAGCAAATACTTTGCGATACCAGCCATAGTCTCCCTTGAAGCGAATATCCTTGTCACTGTGGATGTCAACAGGTGGGCCATAGAAACGAATCCAATGGTGTTTGATGAGCTTCAGCACGCCTTCTCCATCGATAGTCTTCTTGCATGGTACAACTTGACAGAAAGCACTCAGAGCGTCCACAATCATCAAGGTATAGTCGTAGTTATGACACTTGAGTCTGTCAATGAAGTCCACATACAGCAGTGCATTGACCATCTGTGGCAGTGGCAAGACGCCAAGTAAGCCTCGGTCGCTGGGTTGGTTCCGCTTGCTCGTGACACACTCCTTGCATGTCCTGTGCATGTCCTCAATTTTCTGTGTCAACTCTGTGTCAGGTACGCGAGTGTGGAACATCTTCTCGAAAGTACAGAGCCAGGAATCCGGTCCAGGATGACCGACAACATCGTGGGTCCACTGCAGGGCTGCGCCTAGCGCCTTCTTGGGTATGCATGTTTGCACTTCCTTCCTTAGAATACCACTTGAGGATAGCGACCACAGCTCCTTGTCCACCAGTGCATAGGATCCATCCCCTAGGGCTTTCAAAACATCTCCATACTCCTCCACATAGTCAGACTTCCGTAGAGAACTGAGAAGTTCAGCTTTGCTCATATTGAGATCCAAATGGACATCCAGTTTCTGAAAAGCTTCTCGAGAGAGAGTTTCAGAGCTTGCAGAAATTTTCTCATTGAAATTTTCACGTGATAGCCAATCACATAGCTCATTTTTCAGACCCGGTACCCTGTGGATGTTGAGCTTCAGCTGAGCCAGAAACGTCCACCAACGCCTGAGCTTTCGGTTTTCAGGAGGTGCCCCCTTAAGAAACGTCTCCGTGGACTCCTAATCACATAACCACACCACGGAATTGCTGCCAAACAGTCCGCTTTTTCCAGAGATAAGCAAAATTCCAGACAGTAATTCACGTTCATACGTGCTGTAGTTAGCTCTGGTTGAGGACCATTTCCCATTCCAGTGGCCAATGGGTACGAGATGAAATTCCTGCGAATCGTACTTGTGCTTGAGTGAGCCGTCACGATTGACTCCGACTGTCCGCAATTCATCCGCTATTCTCCTTGCAGCTGCTCCTAGAATTCGTTGCCACTGCAGAAGTGTACCTCCGCCTCCCACAAGAGAAGCATCAATGATGACCACGAACTCGCCGTCAGGTGCAGGTGTGCCCAACAGCCTCCGAGAACTCAGTTTTTCCTTGATCTCCTCAAACTGAGCTTCATGCTCTGGTGTCCACTTCCAATGTACAGTCTTCTTGGTCAAGTCCGTGAGAAGGTGGCTACTGTACGTGAAAGTGGGGATGTGCCTTGTGTAAAAATTACAGGATCCCAGGAAAGCTCTGATGTCCTTGACGCCACGGGTCTTGTCATCACGAATAGAAGCCTTCAAAATTGGGGCAACTTTTTCCTTCACAGGTCGCCACCATCTCCATCCAACTTGGAAACCCAAATATTCAATTTCCTCCTGCATAAATTCAGATTTTTGCAACGTCACGCGGGTATTGCATTCCTCACAAGTGCGTAAAAAATCCTCCACCAAACGTAAATAGTCATCAGCGTCATCGGTCCCCAATAGGACATCATCTATATAGACCTCAATGACTGCCCCTTTTTTTAGTAGTGCCTGCATCGTAGGTTTCAGCTTCATACGGGCCACGACCTGGTTCATGAGATCCTGGAAAGTTGCCGGAGCATTCGTCAACCCAAACAGTTAACTTTCCATTTGAACACTTGACCATTAGGAGCAATAAATGCTGATAGATCCTGCGCTTGTTTTGTCAACTCCACTTGCCAGAAACCACTGCGCTTATCCAATTTGGATTTGAAACGGCAATGAGCAGCTCTTTCCAGCGCTTGTTACAAACTTGCTAGACTCCCTGAATGTTTTTTGGTGAGCTTGTTCAACTTCCTGCAGTGGACAACCAGTCTTTTTGCGTTGCTCCCTGGTTTGTCTACCAAGAAACATGGAGAGCAGTGTTTTGGATACTCTGCTTGCTCATATTTTTCCGCGAGGTCGGCTGCAATGCATTCAGTGATCTGACGCACATTCTCCTCACTTTCGGCCTTGCTAGCTGGAAATGGCTTTGAATGCACTGTGGTATTTTTTTGCTCATCCATCAATTCGAAGTCCATGGTAACCAACTTCTCACATGAACCATGTGCCATCAACGGTCCAAAAATGACCTTCCTTCGACGTAGGACTTCTTCAATTTTAGAAGGCTAATTTTTGATCTTCTCCTCAAAATCGTCTGCGGCTGCCAAATTTGATTTCCCATACTCATCCCTGGATACAGAGTAACACTCTGAAAGTGCTGCCCTGGGTCGTTGTGGGTGCCGGAGGGCTCGGGGCCGGCAAGACCAGTGGGGCAGGCACGCGAGGAGTCTTCCTGGATGTTGTTATTGGGGGTAGAACCGGAGACACGGACACCAACGGAGGCGAGAGCAGCGACAACAGAAGCAAGGTCCATGCTGATTGTGGTCCGGCAGAAAATCCCAGTCTATGAAGAAAATTGAGGGGAATTATTCTAAATACATCTGAGTGTCCAAAACTGTCTGAAAGAATTTAAATAATCCATTTATGTAAAAAGGTTTGGCCGATCAGGCCCGCGAGCGCGCGTCAGCGGCAAATGGCGATTCCAGCTAAAATAGCGGAACGCGGCGGATTTACGGGAAATGGACCGCGGAATCAAATCCGGCATATCAGAAATATATAGGAAATATCCTGTGACAGAGCTGCGAGGCGGCAATTCCGCCGAAGCAAAGAAAATGACCAAAATGTAGCCAATCTGGGCAGAATGTCTGAAAATCTGAGCAGATGGGGCTAGCTGCACTTACACTCCCCCTCCAAAAACACACTGGGGTGTGTCGCTACGTCAACGAAGAACGTAGTGCGGGTAAGTCCCAGAAAAACATAGAAATGTAGCCTCGATGGGGCGAAATCTGCTTGATCTGACCTGATTTGGGCTGAATTGGCACTGAATCAGGCTGGATGAACCTGAAATGAGACGGAATGAGAAGTGACGAACAGTCCTCCGTGCAGTAAAACATTAGGTCAAGGGCTAAAAAGCATGTAAACGTATCGAGAATCGATACCAAACCATGCATTGGTTGAGAATGAGGTAGATTATTGGTGGATTGAGTGGGGGGATCAAGAATTGGAGTGACATCTCAGCGCTCTGGCACAGTTTCGCTGTCGCGGGCACGCTACGGTGTCCTCTCCGAACTCTACATCGTGTTATCCCGCTTTTCTCGTTCTGAAAAGTACAGCATGTGGCTCAGATTTGGCGCATCTGGTGGATGATCACAAGATTCAGCAAAAATGAGAATGAATTTGAGCAGAGATTGAGGGGATTAAGCAATCACAGAGAGGTTAAACAAATACACATGTAGTCTACAGACCCTAAGTGAACCACCGAAGGTAAAGATGTTCTTCTGTTCACTTAGATCTAAACAGATCTTCGAGGAATGATGGGAGATGACAAGGAAATCAATCTAAATTGTCCTAACATGAGTAAATTCCCTGAGATGAAAGTGGAATGAAGCGGAATGTGTACAACTGAAACTACCAACACCTTCGTTTAGACTAAAGTTAATATATATTGTCGTTTATTCAGCTCAATTGTGCTTTCCGGCACGTTGGTTCGCGAGCATCTAACAGATTCTATCAAAATGTGGATCATGTGATGATGCATCATGATGGGACATGCTGGCCCTGGATCCTTGGCATGTAACGCGCCGAAGGTTCACTGAAAGCGCTTTACTGACAGTATATAACTGAGAGACACCGAATTTACAGTGGCGGTGGTGTCAATCGACTTGGACAAGGCCAATCTTTCGATGGAGTCCCACAAGACACTTGGATTCACCATTTTCAACAGTTTCAGGTCGGATTGAGCTCACATTGGCGTGTGCCAAAAATACAACGAAGCTTACGGACTTCAGAGGTGGCTGTTAGAAGTCCCTAGAGCTCCTATCTGAAGATTGTCTGAACAATTGACGTCTGGGTTTCGTACAACAGTGGCAGAATGATGGACAAACCTGAGAAATTCAAGGTAAATTTGAGGATCCTGGATCTGAATCTGGACTTTGGCGTCAGCATCACAGCAAATGAAGGTGAGATCTGAGTTCCTGGCGTCGCCTCTAGGGCAGCCAGTACTACAGGGGTTACCTGTAGGGGTGAATGTCGCTGGCCAGCGTTTTAATTATGTACATTTGCTTCCATCTGCACGAGTAGCCAAATTCCAAAGATGCACAGACCTACAGAGACAAGATTACCCCGAATCTGCCTGAATTAAGCCTGAGTTTGGTTTTTTCTGAACACGGCAGCACACTCCGTCAGCGTATCTACGCCTTGTCTGCCGAACGGAGACCAAAGAAAGTTGATTGACGTCAAATTATCAAACATTCGCAGTTCTCCACATCATGACATAAACAGAAAGAATGAACAGTGGATTGAGCAGAATGTGGTAGGATGGCTTCCTTAATTCGGCCAAGCACGAATGCATGTGACCACCAACCTGTCTGGCCTGGCCCTCGTACGGCTTGGGCGCTGCAGATCAGCGGCCGAACTTGAAGCTTGGTCCTCATTTGGTTCCTGGGCTGGCCTGACCACAGGAGGGGGGATCGACGGATCAGCCCTGGAATGTGGCTGCTGAGGGCCGTAAAAGGCTGGATCTCGATTCACCACAGGTCGTTTTCCGTCGCTCTCCACTTGTCTGTCTGGTTTCGACAAACAATCTGTCAGGAGTACACCAATTTCGGGGTGCTTCTTCAAGAAGTCGATGAACCCCTTGGTGTATCCATGGACAAAAGATTGGGCTGGTTCCCAGTTGTTGTGACTGGAATCAAAGCCCCTCCACTCACACAGAAATTCCCATTCGCCCTTGGCGTCACGTCTTGCTTCAACAATCCTCTTGAGTTCGTACTTTCCCCCTTCGATGACCCGATCGGACAAGTGTTTTGCAGTCCAAAAAAGGGGTTTAACTCGATCCTTGGGGGAGGGGATCTCTCTCTTGAGGCGATCGCCCGAAACGTCAATTTCCCTGCTGACATCCACACGAATCCTCCACCTGTTCTCACCAAGACGCGCTGTAACAGCGAATGGCCCCTCCCACAAGGGAAGAAGCTTGTCATCTCCGTCCAGGGTGGTTTCGGATTTTCGAAGCCAAACTCGATCATCGACTTCAAAATTGTGGGGGTTTTTTCGACCTTGATTTTGAACCCAAAGCCAGTCAGCTTGATGCTTTTCGATTAATTTCGACACAGATTTATCTGCTCGTTGGACTTCGTCCAAAAACAGCGAAGCATCCTTACAGGGGCGAGGATTATTCAACGGCATGTTCCACCAACACTTCTTTCGTCCAAAGACAATTTCATTTGGAGAAAGGCCATGATACAAAGGCGTGTTGTGGTAACGGCGAAGCAATGCGAAGAGAACTTCCATCCAATGGAAATCCTTTTCACTCGCGAGCTCCTTACGAAGCATATTAATTATTGAGCGGCCGGCTCTTTCGCCAGGCAGCGCTCGATGCGAGTGGATTTCACATCGGAGGTGGTGGATTCCAAGGCGAGCACACAATTCTCTCCACCATTCGGAGGTGTACTCTTTGCCTGAATCCGTGACCACCTCGGATGGGACGTCCCAGCCTCCCATCCAGGTCTGCGCGCACCACTTGGCGGCAGCCTTGCCAGTCATCGACTCAATGTTGCAAGGCAACACTTGAATATAGCCGGAATGACGGCACTGAATGAGGAGCACACCATTGACTTTTTTATTAGTCCAATGGCACTCTTCGTCATCGAGTTCACCGAGATAGAAAAAATCACTGGTGACTCTGTTAAAGAGACGCTCCGGAATAGGATGAGGCCTCAGATGGCCGTGCTTCTTCGCGCTGGGGGGCGTCGAGACAGCACATTGGGCGCATCCGGCGGCTACTTTCATGCAGTGAGTATATAGCCGTGAGCCAAACAACCTATGTTTAATCATCGACCACAGTCGACGGCCATGTGCGTGGGGGGACTCCCATTTGTGCCACCAGTTTAACACTCGGGGGGCTAGGGCGTCTGGCACACACAATTTACCCTCCATCCACAGCTTCCCCCCATCCAACGAGTACTCCGCAAAAATCCCATCCCTGTGAGCATCTTTGGATTTGAGATTTCCAAAGACCTCTTTAAACATGGGATCCTGCAGGTAATCGGACGTCCAGTCACGGATGATCAGGGAATCCTTAGGCAGGGGTGGAGTTTTGGCCGGATCTCGACGCTTAATGCCCTCGATCAACCGAAATCGACTTACTTGTCGGGTATAGTCAAACCGTTTCACACTCCCTGAGGAGGGATCGGTGACTTTTTCCACGACTTTCAGCGTTTCGGTGCAGATCTCGTGAGCATGCGCCGGATCTGTGATGGCCGTGATGTCGTGACACGGCAATGCGTGCTGTTTAACAGCGCACTGCATGCATGCACGTCGAATGAGTTTCTTTTCTTCCTGATCCCATTCGATGATGACATGGCGGTCCTGCTCCGTACCATGGATGTTGGTACTTTGCAGCCCCTCTGAGGCGGGGTAAGCCCATCGGCTCAGAGCATCCGCTACCGTGTTATGTTTACCAGGCAAATACGACACATGGAGGTCAAACAGAGAGAGAAATTCGTGCCATCTGGCCCGTCGACCAGCTGGGCTCGCGACAGTATCAATGTGTTCAGTGGCCCAATACTCCAGAGATCGATGATCTGTCAGGACCTCGACTCGATTGGTGCCAACCCACGATTGGTACTTTTTTAAAGCACAGATGATGGCGTAAGTCTCTTGCTCACGCGGCGACCATTGCATTTGGCGTGGGGCTAGCTTCCGAGACCAAAATGCAAGAGGGTAATGATCGCCGGTGGCTTCATCAACCTGTTCAAGGACAGCTCCGATCGCGTACCTAGATGCGTCGGTTCTAATGTAGAAGGGTCGGTCAAATTGGGGTACATGCAACGTGGCGACTTCGCAGAGGGCTGCCTTCAAGTGATGGAAGGCCTCCTCGCACTCGTCAGTCCACTTGACACGAACCTTTGAACCTGCCTTGCCTGCATCTCTCCCTACCTTCAATAATTCAGTGAGGGGGGCAGCAAATTTGGCATAATTCGGCACAAAAGTATGGTAAAAATTGCAACAACCCAGGAATCCTCTCAACTCCGTGATCGTCTCAGGGCGCTTCCACTTCTGAATAGCGACGAGCTTCCCTGGACTGGGTCGTCGGGTGCCATTCTCTAGGAGAGAACCACAAAATTCGACTGATTTTAAAAATAATTTTCCCTTCTTTGGCCCACAAATCAGCTGATTGGCGTCAAGAATGTCCAAAACTTGGTTCAGCTGCTTCTCATGTAGGGCCACCAGCTCGGCTTCGGTCAGTCCCTCCCCCTCCGTCGCGATGATTATGTCATCTATGTACACACTCACGAAGGCACGAAGCTCAGGATGGGTTGTGAACAGCACATCCTCCATCATTCTTTGAAAAAATGAGGGGGCGTTCTTCAGCCCCATGGGCATGACGGTCCATTGGACTGGGCCACATGGCGTGCACATACAGGTGAGAGGTCTGCTGTCTTTCCTCAACGGCATTTGGTGAAAGCCGTGACGGAGATCCAGCACAGAGAACAAACGACCTCTTGCCCTCTTGGCGATTTCCTCCTCAATGAGGGGCAGGGGGTGCGAATCCGCCTTTGTTTCGGCGTTGAGATTGCGAAAATCAACAACCATTCGCCAACCATCTATGGTGTTCTGGTCTGCAGGCGGTGGCTTCGGGACTGTGAAGGGTGAACAGCACCATTCGCTGGTCATACAACCCTCAAGCCAACCAAATTCCCTGAGAATTCTCTCCATGATTTTTCTGAGGATCTCATGTTTATGTCCATGATTTTCATAAGGGCGCTGTTTTTTTGCCTTGTACCCTTCACGAAGCTCGATGAAGGCTTCACCGAACTGTCCACGGACAGGGGGGTCTTTGATCAACTTCCCTGAAAGGGTTGTGTCCTTCCGTTCCTCAAAAATCTTTTCTCTTGACTTGGAACACAATTCAGTGTCCACCTGATCGCCAGGAATTACTGTCGAAAAAACTTTGGCGACTTCTTCGGCTTTGGCAGGAAGAATCTTCTTACGGATGTCCCTAAACAGGTCCGTATCAACTGCCTCTTGAAGATAGGTGGGTCGTGTGTCGAAATCCCAGAGATTCTCTTCGCGATCCAGCTCCTCGAAAGGATCCATGAAAGCTTCCAAAGGGGGTTTTTCATAAAAAACTCTGAATTTGCGGCGCGATTGGAGATTTTTCCTCGCCCGTGCACTGAAGATTCTTTTCGATGTCGACCGTATTGGGGAAGAGGGAGACGAGGCGGATCCATTGGACGTTGAATCACCTTGGGTATCTGACGGACAAAAATCAGAAAAAATAGATTCATCATCAGTACCACGCTCAACCTCAGATTCAGACCCAACACAGGAATCTATACTAAAATCAGCAGAATTAGAGTCAGAAAGCTTTCCATCCACCAGGAATGCAAGCGAACTCCAGGACCGCTGTGGCAGGGGACCTGTGTCGTCCCTGGCATACAGCTTAATCTTCCTGGGAAGTTCGATGTAATCAACACAAATGTCTTGTAATTCCTGAAACCAAGGCTTGTCGTCCCACAAAGGCACAACTAAAATTGCCTGGGTTTTATCTTGCTTGATTTTGTGGATGACCTGCTGGATTAAGTGAAACGGAGGGTTAATCCACAACTTCTTGTCCCATTTGTGGGTCCAAGCGTCGCTGAAGTGCTTGTCAAAGCGCTTGTTCATACGGTTAGCAAAGGCATCATACTGTGGCCAAAAGGAATGGTGTTCATGAAAGTATTCACAAATTGCATCGCGCCATTTGTCGACAACTCTGTAGGATGAAGAGTGCCAGCGCGAAGGGCGTCGTGGCTGGGAGTCCCTACGAAGACATTCTAACTCTTGGGAGTAATCGGCACTCCCATTCACCTCAGCAATGGTGACATCTTCACCAAATTTTGGTGTCACTTTTTGCTTCAAAAATTCTTCTGCACTTTTAAACCCTGCGTGCAAAAAACGAAATTCAGGACGCTCCAAGGGACCTGACTCCAGCAAAAAACAACGACGATGACCTACGGGCGCTACCCTGTTCTTGCGAAGCCAAGGATGCCCCAAATAAAGGTCATACTTTATGTCAGCACGATAAAAGTAGTCATCCTTAAGGACAACTTCTTCCACATTTTGCTCTTCCCAAAGGTCTTGAGCGACCAAATGGGTGGATATATAACAACCGCGTTGCCCACCTGCGAGAGAATGTCCAGAAACTCCCTCGAGGGTAACAGGATGAGGCGATTCAAACACGCAGTCGTCGGGTAAGAATGCATTGGATTGGAGATTTACCTCTGATCCATTGTCACACAAACAAGTGGCGAGGTGGAAATTTCCCTTGCAATCAGAGACCCACAGCTTTGTGACAAACTGACGAGCCCTGTGCTTGGACTGTACACCAACCTCGTCCACTACAACAGAAGGATCCGCTGCCGGATCCAGGGGAGAGGAGACAAGCGACCCTACATCAAGTAATGGTCGATCAGGAATTTGGGGATCATGCCTGAAATCGCCTGGGGAGGGGCGATTTTCGTGGCTCCCCTAGGCGTTCTGACCTCCAGCGGCTGCGTTAACATTGTGAACACAGCCTGATTCGTCGATCCACTCCTCTTGGAACGGATCATCCGCTGGATTCAGGGCTTTTTCGACATAATCTCGATCCGCATCTGACACCTGGTCTGCACCTGAGACCTGATCCACACGATGGTTGCCCTTTCCTCGTCCACGGCCACGGCCGCCGGATGATTGGCCACCACCGTCGCCACGCCCTCTGCCCTTACCAGAGAAGGGGGTTCCTGAAGGATTTCCCTTACCCTTACCCTGTGATCCTTGAGCATTTCCTTTATTTGTACCGGATTGAGGGGTTTGGCCTGGATTTCGATTTCCGCCTCCGGCGTTGACATTGGGACTTGTCTGACCGTTCGGCTGTCCACCGGAACCGGATGGAGTCCGATTTCCTTTGCCTTGGGACCCGCCAGGGCCTCCGGTATTTTTGTTTCCACCGGAGGGAGTCGGATTACCCTTTCCCCCCTTGGCACCATGCACCTGTCTGTCATTCCTGTCTGAATTCTGCGAATTACTGACATTTTCACCAATCACCTTGTGATCGTAAGCAGACCATCGGTGATTAGCAGTAGAATGCGTCTTAGCTCGGTTCGTTGAACCTAAAAGAAGGCAGATGCTACAATGATCCTGAACATTCCGGGTGTCATTCACCTTTTTGTTGCCCTTTTGGGCCCCATTTTGGGTGTTTTGCTGGGTATTCCTGTTTCCCCCAAGACCCTCATGGAAATTTTGATTGGCGGCGTCAGCGAGCCTCTCAACCTCTTCCCACAGTTCCTGCGGAGTGAACGAAAACACCCAGTTCCTGGCCTTCAGGCGATGGCCGTGGAAGCTTACTCCCCTATTGAGGACTTGGACAAACAAGTCCCGATCCTCGTGTTCATTGAACTTGATTTTCCACGTGTTTTCAGTGAATTTCACCTTGGTAAACGACGTGGGGGAGCACTTTTGAAGTGCCTCCCTAACGGTAAACCGGTTGGCCGAGGCGTCAAAGCCATCGATCTCCGCCCACCAGGTCTTGACCTTTTCTTCGGATTGTTTATTCCGAAGGGTGGCGGCGGTTTCAGAGGGGATCTTGTCAAAAATCAGATTTTTCAGCTCGGCACTAGAAAATTTTTCGCCTGAATGTTCAGATTCTTCTACGAGATTCCAGAAGCGCTGTCTCTTGTCTTGCACTTCGTGCAAGATCAATCGCGAGAACGAAGGAAAATTCTTCAACATCTGGTGGTAATGGTCCTCAGGCAGCCGGGATCCACGTACCTCCAACTGTTCCCACACCTCATCAAAGGTAAGGGGGGAACTTGAATCTCCACGATCACTCCAGGTTCTGAGCCAAGTGTTGGCCGGCGCTCCCTCAAGGCAGTCCAAGAGCGCCATCAGGAACTGATCATCCTGGAGTTTTTGAGTCTTAACCCACAGTTTAAATTCCCGTTGGAACTGAGGCCAACGTCTGGGGTTCCCATTATACTTCGGTTGCTTGGCAACCTGACGAAGTCGCAATGAAGTAGGATTTAGAAGTGAATCCAGCCCAACACCGGCCGTAATGGCAGACACCTTGGCGGCATCATTAGCCACACCAGCTCCGGCGAGGGTCTGGGCGAGCAACATCTGGGCAATTGCATTGGAATCAACAGCAGGAAGGGTAGTACGGGAGGCAGTTCGTTTGGCATTTTGAGCCTCATTCCTAGCCTTCACCGATCTACTCTGAGATCGAGAGATTGTAACCCTTTCCTTTAGCTTAGTCCTGCTGATCCTTGCGTCGGTGGTCTTAGAGTCCACCGAAGGAGCAATCGAAAAAATTTCTGTCGCCTCCTCCGACGGTTCTGTTGTTTGTTCCACCGATGATGCGCCCTCAGATCGCATGTGGGTCTTGAAAAGATCTTTAATTCCCAGCGTCTGAATGATGAGTTGCATTTGATCTTTGAGCAATTGGAGCTCAGAGTCTCGCTGTAATCTGCAAGAGCAGTCGGCAGGACAGTACATACCGTGTCCTGAAGGACCTGAGCAGGCTGTCGGACCGCTAATCTCAGTGGTTCGCAGCCAGGAGTCTACTTGGGGAGCTCCTTCAGTCCTAATTTCCAGGCTTGCCTGCCTAGCTGCCTCTAAAATTCCTTCCTCAACCGCGGCGGCTAGATCGTCGCGGATGGAAACAGAGGGATGAGGGGCGGAGGGCCCGGCAACCGGTGCCTTGGTCTTCTCCTTCGGGAAGGGGCTTGCCTCCCAAATCTGCACAAAAATGGCAAAAGATTCATCTTCTTGAGAACACCACCACATCCTGGTATTAATTTCTTCTTGAAGAAGGAAAAAATATTCAAATAAAAAATCAGAGGCGATTCTTTCTTGTCCTATCAGCTTAGACGTGGCTAATAGACACAGGGCCTCAAGCGCCTCAAGGTTACGGGCCACTTCCGAAGACAAATGGTTGTCCCATTGTGCCCATGAGGCTGGTCGATTATAGGTAGGTACCTCACCTGGACCACCCATCTCAATGTCGTCAATGTCGGCGTCGATGGTCTCAAAATGTGGACATTGGTAGGGCGTATTGGTACCTGCCAAGTCCGTAAGCTCCACCGGAGCGTTGCCATTAGCGTAAGCTGGGAGATTCCAGCTGCTTGATGGCCAATTTCGACTGGGATCTTGATTGTAATCTGGGCCTCCACAGCTGCTGATTTGTGTCCTTCTTGGGCAATTTGGGCTAGCGCAAGGCATTCCTCTCAAGGCCTCGTTCGCACAGCACCACGGCAGCGTAATCGTTACGTCTCCGGAGGTGGCGGAGTCTACGGGGCCGTACTGAGGGGCTAGCTGTGGTTGGGACACCAAAGGAACAACATTCAGGTAGCCTCTGCTACCATGAAAGTGCTGCCCTGGGTCGTTGTGGGTGCCGGAGGGCTCGGGGCCGGCAAGACCAGTGGGGCAGGCACGCGAGGAGTCTTCCTGGATGTTGTTATTGGGGGTAGAACCGGAGACACGGACACCAACGGAGGCGAGAGCAGCGACAACAGAAGCAAGGTCCATGCTGATTGTGGTCCGGCAGAAAATCCCAGTCTATGAAGAAAATTGAGGGGAATTATTCTAAATACATCTGAGTGTCCAAAACTGTCTGAAAGGATTTAAATAATCCATTTATGTAAAAAGGTTTGGCCGATCAGGCCCGCGAGCGCGCGTCAGCGGCAAATGGCGATTCCAGCTAAAATAGCGGAACGCGGCGGATTTACGGGAAATGGACCGCGGAATCAAATCCGGCATATCAGAAATATATAGGAAATATCCTGTGACAGAGCTGCGAGGCGGCAATTCCGCCGAAGCAAAGAAAATGACCAAAATGTAGCCAATCTGGGCAGAATGTCTGAAAATCTGAGCAGATGGGGCTAGCCGCACTTACACACTCACTGAGTAGGGCCGAGACATCCAGATAAACGTCATTGCCATCCACGATAAAGCGGTCGTCATCCAGATATTGGTAGAACGAATCTGTTTCATCTCCGTCAACACTCCTGCCCGTGAACTCGTTGTAATGGCTCTTCCATCTGTCCTTGAGCCCTAGCCTTTGGTGTTCCTCAGATATCTGGAAGATTCGGAGCTCAATGTCCTTCTTCAAAGAGCGTAAGTCATCCTTCGAGACCGGCCATCCGCGTGGCTTGGCAATTCTTGCCTTGTCCTCCTCGACTTGCATCGTCACGCCATAGTCTTGCATAGCATGTAGGGCCAGACACGACATGGTGAAATTTTGTACACCTCCCATAACTGAACCTTCAAGATCGACTTCGTTCAGTAAATCCTCAATTCGGTCCGAATAATCTTCGTGAATGCTTGGGAATGGGTCATATTTCAGAGGCTAAGCGATATTGAGATCCGCCAAATAGCCGTCTTCACTGACTTCATCCCATTGCACTTCTGCAGGTTCTTCACTGACATCTTCCCACTGAATGTCGACCTTGTCAACTTCAGCCTTTCGAACGCCAGCGTCCTGTTCTTCATCGGATTCCGTTGGAGGGTGAATTTCTGGGACTTCAGACTCGTCCTTCGGTGTTGTTGTAGGTGTATCGTGCCCGTATCGCTTCAGTAAATCAGACCGGGTTAAAACACGGTTCACTCGATGGAGAAACTTGACCACTTCCAACCAAATATCACAATCATTGCCATCGATGAGGGATGCAATGCTTCCCCAGCGAGGGGCTGGTAATGGGCTGGTGGCCCCATCTGAGAGATAGAGGGGTACATCCGGGATAGGTACACGAACCTTCGTCATGCGGTCCAAAAATGGTCGCCATGCGGCAGCTTCCCCGGTTTGGCCAATCAGGACAAATAACCACGACTTGCGCGCGGTCGAGCACGGCCTTGGTGGCCATCTTCTCGAGGTGTGACCACGGTGGGTTGGCCCAGCATAACTGAAAGTCGTGCCAGTTGTAGGCATAACATGAATTGAGGGGAGTGCAATACAACGGTTCGCTATGATTTTTGGGGCTGGCGTACAAGTGCACGGTGGCTCTCAAATCACCAAGGTCGATGAGGACCTGTTCCCTCAGTGAAGGTAACAAACTGTAGGCTTCTCTCCGGGAAATTCTCAAAGAGGATTGTGCAGGTGGCAATACGTTTCCTCCTTCCTTCTGACAGGACTTCTCAGATAACATTACCAAGGATAATTCATCAGTCTCTGGATTCTTGACAATGAGTCTCGATGGAGTAAAACTCAAACCCAGAATTGTCTTCGCGTTTTGACGGATGAAAGTCATGCCCAAGCATACCTGAAAAGCTGAAGTCTCCATAACGATACAAACATGCGGAAGATTGAAATTGCCCATGCACACATCCACGGATCTTTCTCCTTCACTGTACGTGTAGTGCCCATCTCCCACCTTGACTGCACAGTAACCCCTGCGATTCGGATCTGACACCAACGATGAAGCCACAATGGAATCGGTTGCACCAGTATCCAAAACAGCGCCACACATCTCCTCCTCCACAACTACGGGTAGTCACAACGTGAGACCATCCTTGACAGCGGCTCGAAGCAGGTCCACGATTTTCTCGACCTCTGAAAATGCCAGATCTCTCTTCCTCTTCTTGGCTTGACTCTCAGTGTCCTCGTGCATCGGTTTGGCCTCTGCTGAGGGGGCGCCAGCACCAGCACTTGCTGCGGAGGGGCCAGATGCATCTTTCTTTCTTGGGCCAGCTTTTGGTCCCTTTTGCTTCTGGTCCTTCCATTTCTTCTTGGCGTCTTCCACTGCCTTTTGGGCTGCCTCCTCACTGAGACCGGATTGGATCAGGAAGGTCTTGAGTCGATCCTCTTTCTGTTTTGTTTGGATCTCAAAGCAATGATCGCTATAATGGTTCGTTTTGCCACAGTGTTTACACTGGATGCGTCCTTGAATTCGGGGATCAACGCGTTGTGGTCCAACTGTCCTTTGCATCCTCTGCCTCCTTGGCCTTTTCCTCTTCCCCGACCTTTTCCTTTGCCAGAGCCTTTTGCTCCTTTGTCACCCTTGCCTTCTCTCTCAGAGACTCTTAGCTCTGCAATCATCGAGTGACATTGCGAGAGGAGTTCGGAGATGTCCACCTTGGGAGCTGAACTTTCAGACGATGGTCCTCCAGAGAAAGAGGTGTGCTTTTCCTTATCTCTCTGCTTTTCTTGGTATCCACTCGAAGCAGTGCGCCCAGATGCAGAACCACGAGAAGCGGCAAGATGTTTCAAACCGACAGAAAGCTGTGCAAGCTCCTTCATGAGATCCTTCAATGAACCATAAGAGTGCATGCTTGCAAAAAGGTATTCGTCCTTGGTCCACTCAACAAATAGCTTATCATTGATCTTAGAAGAAAGTTCCAAAAGTTTGCGCTCATCCGTCATAACTCCCGGGTTCAACTTGTCGAACAGCCTTTCCAGTGTTTCCAACAATTTGACCACTTGTTCAAATCCCCCCCCATGGGGGGCTTTTAATTGGGGGGCCGGGGAATGGGGCCCCGCCCCCCTCTAAAAGCAGTCCTTATGCCATTATATACAATCCGCGCGCCGAAACGAAACATACCTCAAAAGTCTACGATGCAGCCCCTCGAAATGACTGCCTCGGAGAGCTGATTCGCACCGTCATACTTATTCTCATCAATCATGGCCGTTTTACAAAGTTAGGACCTTTACAAGGTTTTTACTTCTTTTCTAGCATCCACTAATTCCATATAAGCTAGGGATACGATTTAAAGGTGCAATAGCAAAGCAATGGTACCAAACAACACTATATATAAGTCACAGGCCTCAAATCTCAAGAAATCTATTTGCCTTATTATTTATTTGTTGTGCACGCGTGCATTTCGCAGTCGCCGGCATTTGCGATCTTTCATTTTGACTGTCCAAAGTGAAATCGGGCTACAGTGCACGAAATTTCGATCTAAGACCAGATTTATAAATGATTCTAAAAGCTGCATCTTGCTGTAGAATTGAAAAAACGCCGTCATTTTGTTTTAGCACCGCTTTTTGATTCGCCGGTTTTCAGCGCCTCCTTTTTAAGCTCAAAAATGAAAGGACCACCCCCAAATTGTCCAAAATTGCCCTAAGTTTCGTCAGAATCCGATACAATAGGCCCAAGTTATGAATAGGTCAATTCCATGCTATTTGCACTCTGTGTCGTTAATCTTGCCAAATGCACCTTCCCTGTCCTTGCGCTGCTAGCTGAAACACAAGGCTAAGGAGTGTTTTTGCCTTTGTTTCCCACCGCCCGGCTCCATTTCCGACATAGAAGAGTGACCCGAAAATGGCTAAAAACGGTAATAAGGCTTTTCTTTTGATGGTGCTTCGCACCAGCAAAGGAAAAGCCAGACCAAGCACGAAAGACGAAGAATTCATTTAATCCTACTTTTCCAAAACATCCACAACATATCGTGTATCATTGCTTCATTGAAATTTCCTCAACATGCTCATCGTTCTTTGTTATAAATACCTGATCATGCACGTGCACATTGTGCAATCGGACTCTCATGTCCGACAGATACCCTTCAGAGGCGATCGCAGCCCGCACACTGCCCTTCCCCATCTCGTGGAGCCCCCCCCCCGCTTGTTCCGGTTTCGGGTCGTAGTGTAAATGGGACACCTTCGAAATCTCACCAAGAATTGAGAGGTCCGTCTCAAGCGTAGGATAGAGGTCTTGGAGTTTTTTCAGAAAGTCCTCAAAGCTTTAGGCCGTTTTGAGCAATTTGGAGACTCTTTCTTGAAGTTCAGGATCCTTGATGCCCTGAACGATGAGGTTAGCTTTCAGCCGATCCTTGGCCTTGGCCTTGCCAGTGAGTACCAGGTATCTTCCAAATTTTTCTGCATACTTCTCAATGTTGCGCCCATCGAACGGTGGAACTTCCATTTTCAGCGCGTTAGTCTTATCCTCTTCACTGTCATCCGACCACTCATATTTGTTCACACCTCCACATACTTCTGTGAGCGTGGCAAAAGCCGATGATTCTCTCGTTACAAAGGGACTTTTCTTAGTAGGTGGTGAACGACTGGAGGTTGGCATACGCCGAACGTCTTCGGACGTCTTAGAGATCTTCTCGTTCATCCGATCAATGCGCTTGAGCACCTTCGAAAGAAGTGGGTCATCCGTTTCCAGGATTTCTTCCTCAGAATCGTCAGAGAGTGTCTTGTGGAACTCAATTTTGGATTTTGCCGTAAGTGTCTTACGCGTACGCTTCTCTCGTACTTCGGTAGCTTTGTGCTTCATTTTCTCCTTGAGATCCGTCATTAAATAGTCTTCCAGCCAGCCGCTCATTTCTTCGTGCTCTTCCTCTGTCGGCTCACCAATGTCATCTTTTAGCTCCTTTGCGAATTTCGTCTCAGGTAATTCGTAAGAACCCTCGGAGAAATCATGCCCAACTTCGGAACTCGACGTCCAAACAGGTACTCTGTGATCGTCTCCTGAACAGTGATCCTTTAGTGACGACGTAGGTTCCAGAATAATGGTCGGCGGACTCAAAGGAACGGGTGTCGTAGTAGATCCTAACAGGAAACTCGGCGAACTCATACCTGGAATCGAACTGGTCAAGTGTCTGCGCGCGTTGCTCTCTTGAATTGAAGCTGCGGTCTTGTTGAAAACCAGCGTCTCTTGTAAATAAAAGAAATTCTGCATGTTCTCTTCTTCGACGCGTGAAACACGCTCGCGTTCAACCAAGCCAGCCAATAATAAAGCATAAGGATCACCAATAGAATCCCATTCTTGTTTTCCCATGGGTTGATAACTTTCATATGATTGAGATAAAGGTTGCCTTTCTTGATTCACCCCATCGTCTTTTTGTGCTCCGTGAACGAAAGACCCCAGTGACGCTTGTTGATCGTCGACGTTGGTAGAACTCGCGAGATCGACGCTTTGACGTGTGGGATCGATATCGTGCACAGTAGCATCTATACCTCTGCCACCACTGTTAAATTCCCGCTTTGCACCTCGTTCCTCTATTTGAATAATCTCAGTATCCTCTGGTTGCACTTGCTTTGGTGTTTGCTCCTGCTCAATTTCAGGTACTCAAAGATTTCGGTGGAAAATAAAACCAGACCAAGACTCCAAGACGAGCAGAAATGGGATCAATAAAATCAATAAAGAACTTGATGGGGCTGTACAATGAACAGACAAACAATGGGTGATGTTGGGCTTTGTGTTTGCTCGTATGCATGCATGTATGCATCAGGACCTGGCAGGATTTTTAAAACGACTTCAGTCTGCACTCTGCAACAGTGAATAGTGACTTCAGATCGGGGCAAAAATGGTATATCTCAGAAATCAGGCTTCCTGCAAAGATAGTCAAACAGACGCAAGAAAAATGGTTTCTCAATGATAAAAAAAGATAGAAAATCACTTTAAATGTCTTCCACGAATTTTCCGTAGCTCAGGAAATAACTAATTCATGTCTGCAGAACTCAGTAGGAACTCCCGTGATGACCTCAGTACTCAGTAAGAATTGCCCATAGTGGAAGCGGCGCGCTCACAGGGCAAAAATGGTCAAAAAAATGAAATAGTCTTATGACCACTATATAGATGCAGAATTTTATGCTGAGTCTGAAAATCATATTCCTTTTCTGTGAAACGACCATATGTTGGGGAACATTGCAGATTATTGAACAGCTCAATCTCAATGAGACTAGCCCAAAAAAAATAGGTAAAGCAAAGGCCAACACCCATGTTGTGCTATATTACAAATAGTGTTCAAAGAAGAAACAATAGAATAACAAACAATAACTCATGGGATATAATACAATAGATAAACCGTCTTTTGAATTAAAGTTAAGCCATTAAGTGTCTTTCACCCATATTGGAAGTGATCAAGCTGCACGGATGAAATTTTTCCCCCAATGTCCCAACCAAACTCCAATAAAGAATAATACCATTGCTCCATATGAAACCAATATTATGAGAAATTGTTGCTCATTCATGGACTTTTAACAGGGGTCCCCCTTGCTGGCCCTAGCACTTTGGTACGCAACTCGACCATCTCCTCCAGACCCGGTTGACGCAATTCTGTGGCTACTTCCGGTGTGCTCAAAAGTTCTAGTTACCTGTTGTGGTTCTACTGTGTAACTGCTTCTGAACTCAGTTGCTTGGCAAAGATGGCCAAGCCAGATCTTTGTGTGGCCCAACCTACTTGCCCCAAGGTTTCTAACCAATAGGTTACTCACGAAAACAATGCACATCAAGTGCTTATCACTATCTATTTGACCAGGTTGTTGTCAGCTTTCCCACTACAACCATTTGCTTTGTTTAAACAACATTGAAGCTTTGTATCTAATCTTGCATTATCCATGTAGAGCCCTTCTTTGCTACTTATGCTCTGCTGTGGAAGGAGACCATCCTGAATTCATTTGGTCTGGTGTTTTGGTGCCAATCTTTGCTTGACTACTTGGGGTCTCAGCCTTTCATTTTGGAAAAAGCATTGCGGTTTTCTTCTAATGAAAAAGCTACGAAAAACATTTTGTAACCAAAATATCTTTCGGGGAGCAGAGATGCATCACCTTCAACAGCTAAAGGGTACCAAATAAGCCATCATTCTGTTCACATGATGTCCGTTATATGGAGTGCAAATACAGTAGCCACCAACACCACACCAAAGGTTGATGGTGATACTGTCCCTGGCACTTCATCTGCAAGAGGCAATTGTCCTACTATTGGCTCTCGAAGGGAGAAAGCAAAAAGAGGAGCAGAGAAAAACAAGGAGGGCACTCCAGTCTTCCACCTAGGAGATTATATACCTTCGCCCTAGTGGTGACCACCGATCACTTAGGCGGCCTCAAAAGATTTGGGGTGTCGTGACCCCATGGTGGCCTTAGTGGGCCCAGTGGTGGCCCGGTCTTAGTGTCGTTCCACTTCTTTGGCCGCTGTGCCCGCAAGAAAGGAGTGGATGAGAGTCAAGGTGAGTTAGTACGTGCGGACAAGACGCTTGGACACTAAGTGGGACTCTACTTTAAAGACTAGGGAGGACGCCTGGGAGTTGCCACTGAGTGCCGCCAAGGAGTTACAGAAGAACACCAACATTTACTTGTTTGCGGACTAGGAGTTTAGGGCAACAACACCCTCGTTGGAGCCCAAATTCCGTTGCACGACTAGAGCGTCCTGAGGTGGGAGACCACTAGGCTTACCCTTTATGGAAAAAGGCTTGAAGTGC
The DNA here is from genome assembly GCA_964036045.1 of Eutreptiella sp. 'Long Island Sound 2002'. Lineage (NCBI taxonomy): Eukaryota > Euglenozoa > Euglenophyceae > Eutreptiales > Eutreptiaceae > Eutreptiella > Eutreptiella sp. 'Long Island Sound 2002'. The sequence goes on along the minus strand of OZ038384.1, from coordinate 59,256,971 downwards.
CTACTTTATTCTGGTGTATATCTCCATGAAGGAAGATACCTCCGTCCATTGAGTGGTAGGGGTGAACTTCATGGCGGGCTAGGGTTATTACCCTAGTTACTTTGAAAGATGTAATCGATGCTTCAAAAGGAGAAAGAAACTGGTGCAAGGCTAGTCTTTAAAACTTCACAAACAATAGAAAGGGGTTTGGCTGGAAAAAGTACCCCACAAACGACGTAATAAGTCACTGTTTCTTACTCATTCAGGGCGGGTTCAAAAGTAATGTGGACTGCGCGGCTTTTGGAACGGTTTGAACGTTGCGTTGTACTAAAATCTCCTTCAGAGGCATGTCTTCAAAGTTGAAGGCTATGGCGACAACAGGCTTGCCAATCGTTTGCACCAAGAAGGAGGCAACAATAGCGACCAGAGGTGGCGAAAGAGGACAGGTTCATCCTAAAAAAAAAAGTAGAAATGGATGAGAACAAGGATGCAAAGTCTGAGGCTAGGCTAGGGGAAACTGTCGGGACCTGAAACTACTCCCTTCTCTCTTGCATGCAATCTCCATGATGGTGCCGAAGCCTTGGACTGAGCTATCCGCAGCGAAGTGTTTCCTTCCCGATCTTCTCGGCAAAGGTGTCAAGATAACATCGGCGTCTTCAATCTCTCTCTCTTGGGCAGCTAGCTCACCACAAACATGGAATCATTCAGAGCCACATGACTAACCATCTTTATTAAAAGCAAAAACCAGGGCATGCATGGACATTTGGGCATTGCACACCTTTGTTCTCCGCCACTGTCTTGTATCCACCCGTCCATCCAAGCCCAATGCATATCACCTCGCCCTGTCGCATTTTCAACTCTTCTCCCGCTCCTAACCCTGTGCCTACGTCCGCTCTGTGCTGTAATTATAACACTACCTCTCCACCTCCGGTTACTTGTATATCTACCCCGCCGTCTTGCCTCCTGTTCTACGTCCCCTTGCTCGTGCCCGGGGGGTATATCTTCATATTCCATATCTTGCATTTGTGACTCCCAAATGTAGACGATGAAAGCCCGTATCAGAGCTTTATACACCAATGCAAATTCAAAGCAATGGAGCCCCATTTCCCGTGAAAAGCAACTTTTGTCTTGCGCAATCTTCCGCAATCTTCCATGATACATAAAAAACATGAGATATACAATGTCAAGCGCCAATTGACGAAACCTGGTGTCTAATCAACACATTATCACGAGACGGATGAGCCCCATGACTTGCCATGCAACATACACCCACACAACAGCTCGTACAACACTCTTGCACACATACGCCACTTGCACCTAAGAGGCAACATGACGAGTGTGGACTTTCTAAGTTCATGAGTGCCACGCAAGTGGCTAGGTAAGACCCCGGGAGTCCATCATCCCCACTCAAATAGCCACAAAAGAGGAAAGGAGAGCAACAATCTATCTCGAGGAGCTATGCCAATGCGTAGGAGTTCAGCACCCCAAATTGAAAGGCTTCCAAAAGGCGTCTATTACCCCCACACGGAGGACAAAATCACACCTTGCTGACTAGCAGGCAGATTCGCTTCATCACCCCTGCCGTCTAGGTGGTCCCAACGCTCTAAAGAGGGTAACAAAATCAGAAGTGGCACGCAACTAGGCCTGGTGGCTACATCACCCCTACCATTTAGAGGGTCCCTAAGGCCTGAGCGCGGGGAACAAAAACAAAACTCGCCCACAGGTAAGGAGATGGGCATCATCATCCTTGCCGTCTTTGGGGTCCATGATGCTCCAAAGTGGGAGACAAAAACAAAATGGCCCAAGAGTGTGCAGATTGGCTACATCACTTCTACCATCTCGAGGGTTTGGTGTGCTCATACTAGGTGACAAAATCCGGAGTGGCCCAAAAGTGGGCCTAGTGTCTACAACACCCCTACCATCTACGGGGATCCCCAACGCTTCAGATGGGGGACCTAATCAAAAATGGCAGACAGCTGGGCAGATTGGCCATACCACGCCGACCGTCTAGGCAATCCCAAACGATGTAAAGTGGAAGACGAACATAAAAATGCCCCACAAATGTGCCTGGTGGCTACATCACCCGTGCCGTCTCGGGGGAACAAAATAAACATGGTCCACAAATGGGTAGATTGGCGACATCACCCCGGCCGTCTCGGCGGTCCCCATTGCTTCAGAGCGGAGGACGAATTAAATAGTGAGAAGATTTTGTTTTTGGCGGGTAAATCGTGTTGTTTTGTAAACAGCGCAACTCGCTTATTGCTTTTGTTTTTCTTAAGTAGCGTACCAACAAAAAAAAACATGCAGTGCTAACAAAAAAAAGCGGAACTCGGTTTTTTCAAAAAAAAAAAAAAAACCAATGTAACCCGCTTTTTTTTCCTGTAGGTCGCATATAAACCAAAACGTAGGTGGCATAACAAAAAAGACGCAATTCACCTTTGTTATAAAAAAGCGTAACTGCCGCACACTATTTCTTTTGCATGTAGGTCGCATGACAAAAAAATGAAGGAATTTGTGTTCCATACATTTTAAATTTTTTTTCCACACTTGACGTACGCCCAAAAATAAAATAAGCGACTTAAGCCTGATAAAATGCTATGGGGTGCCGTTTGATGCCCGAGGGCACCCACCTACCTTCCTAGATGATCAAGATGCAGGCAGCATTTTTGAAAGCTAAATTCCCTTTTTTTGGCCAAACTTAGGGCATCCTCAACCCACGTTTTATCCCAACTCCTTTGAGCATTTGTCTGCACACTTCCTGTGTTGGTGTTTGGCAGAACGAAATAGACACCATGGTAAATAAATTCATTGTGTTGTGAAATTGCAGCTATTGCACGTACACAGATTCAGAAAAAATGACAACAGCAACCCTCCTTAACTTTCCCATTCCTCAACACAAAATGAACACCAAACACAAAAAAAACCATCACATTTGATATTCCAAAAATTCTGTTGCTCACAACCAGTATGGTGTGCTGGTTACCATCCTCACGCCGCAACAGAATAATGAAAGGTACTTTGGAAGACTTCTTGCACCCCTTCAGTGCCAATGTTGAAAATGACGAACTCTGCCAAAAATGGCGATGCATGCTTGCTGATTTCAGCACTAACATGCATGGCTGTGGCTGGCTGTCAAGGGCTGCCAATGCAGCAGCAACACTGGCTGAACAATTAATTCAATTCTACACCTGCCAGATACAAATGTCCGGAATCAGTCATGAGACAAGGATAACAACCCCATGCAGGTTCAATTCCAAAACATTTGAAAAATCTGAGATTTAGACAGTCCCTTTCCCAACAACCCATAGCAGAGCACAGTCAAATCTGAAATGATGTCATTTCCAATCTGGTGGGTTAGGGTAGTGTTACAAAAAACCATATGTCAATGTGGCCAGTTTTTTTTTTCCTGCACACCGCACAATGTAATGTAAATTCACAAGGTAAATTCAACCTGGACACTTGTACTTCCACTGGCATTGAACCAGCCAATGCACTCGTGCATATGCTTGCCCACCTACCCATGGCAAAACCAGACCATGGTGACCACAAATTGTCAAAAAAGCTCTGCGGCCAAGTTGGTGCAGTGCATGCGCACTGAGAGCGCACTGCGTGGGCACTGCGTGCGCACTGCGTGCAGTGCCAACACAATGAAACCTCACCAGGAGGAAGGGAGGAAACCCCCAGGCATTTATGTAGGCGTCATAAGGGTCTTCCTACACTTGGTGATTGGTGGCCGTGGCCAAGCGCAATCTGCTGCTGCGTGAGTGTGTTGGAAGATGGTGGCAGCCTTCTGGGGGCATAGGCATTCTGCCTTGACCCCATTGGGGCCCGGCTTGTAGCAATATGCAGCACTATGTGGGCCGTTACTGACAAACCATGCTACTGATTCGCAATGATCCGAGAGTGCGGATGGAGGGTTCAAGCGCTAGCTAATCCACAAAGACATTGTTTCCTAGAGATAGCAAGGCAATGACCATGAAAGTTGGAATACGCTTTGGAGTGTGTAACAACCCACCTACCGATTTGTTGCATTGTGAATGTACGTGACATCCGGTGATTCCCCATCATCATAATGCAGCATCCACCTATAACAAAGAACGTGTAACAAAACCGGGTAAAAATGGGCTAAAATGGCTGAAAATGGGTTAACATGGGTGGCAATTCAAATGTGCCACATCCTCAATGCACAAGAAACGTAAAAAATTCTATTATGGAACAACCAACTAGAGAAAAAAGGTCAAAACTAGGGTTCAAGTAGTTGCCGACAAACAAAATTTTGCAATGCGTGCACACTGCGGGCGCACTGCGTGCACGGCATTCCCTGTAACTGCTTCTCTCCATTCCTAGCTTAATCAAGCTCTCCGTTCCCAGCTTGAAAGAAATTGGAAAAATGCATGGGGACCTGGGGTTCAGCAGCAGGAGTAGCCGGGCAATTCAGATATGGCTCGCATCCTAATGCAACACAAACATGGCAAATGGTTTCCTGCTGCAGACAATGCATATCATGATTCCACCTTTCATACACTGTGAATGCTTTTTCACTTCAAAAAATCATGGTTGCCTGAGCCACATTGTAAGAGAAGCCACCTACAAAGAATCGTCATAACGTTTTCGTGGACCTGAGCATCCAGCACTGCTTGGGGCTTTTCAGTGGTTGATGGTGAACCCTCTCAAGCAAGCAATCACAGGGTGGCCAAAAATGCCCTTACCCAACCCCAGATTACACAGATTGCTTGAAGAGGCCACAACAGCTCGTTGCAGTTGGTCACAAGAACCAGATTAGCACCTGTGCTCTCATTTCCACTTGTTGTCCAATGCAAGGGCGCTTTAAAGGTTTCTGCTGACCGTATTGGATGGTCTGGCGTCGCAAGAGATTGATTTCACACCCATGAAGTTCTGCATCCAGCCCTTTGGACAACCGGATGGTCAGTATTGTTGCAGATTGAAGCCTCATGCAATAGGTGTAGCTGGAAAACCTCAATTGCTTTTTTGCCAAATAATAGCAAAATGACTAAAGCGGACGGGATTCCAGACTGACACTCCTGCCGCCCACAAGAGCGACAAGGACCCCTCAATGAAAACAATGCTGGCTGCGGCCCCTCTGCTTCCATGCCCCTACTGCGAGAACACTCTTGCCCACTGGTCCCGAGAAAACTACCTGATCACAAATTGGCTAAAACTAAGGGGTCAGCATGGTTTCTTGGCTCTGGCAAATGCCGAAACAGTATTCACCCCTTCACTCCCTCGATCCTACAGCTAACACTCAGGATGCGCCTCGTCTAGCAACATCCTGTGGACCTGAGACAGAACCGTTCAAATGCCCCCCACCTTGTTACCAGCATCTGGCACCTTATGAACCAGGCAGCTGCCACGCTTGTCGGCCACCAAGCGATGATTTCAGCATAGCACACAGATTTGGGATGGCTGTGCAATTTGCAGCCCATGTGGTGAAACAGCCTGCGGATTGCTGTTCAAGACCGTTTCATGGATTTTCCAGTGGCCCACATTACCACCTCACCTTCCAAATACAGCAGCACACCCTTGGACCTGGTCTCATGACATTTTCAGGAGAAGCAGAAAACCTTGCAGCCAAGGCGTCAGCAAATGCAGACGCAAACTGCACATACTGCAGCACAATGCTATGCACTGCGCCACACAGCTGCGATGCCAATTGCCGTAGCAATGCACACCCCCGTCACTACTGTTCATTTCCAAGAGCGATGTAAACCATTACAGACACACAAACCACCACAAACAGGCAGGCACGCACACGCACTCCAAAAGAAAGGGAGTGCGTAAGCAACAAAACAGCGAGCAAGGCAGAAAGGCAGAAAAAAAAGAGCAACCCAGGCGCTCTCACCATCTGCACTCCCGCACGTGTCTTTTTTCCGGCATTTACCCGCCAACGACTGAGCTTCGTACAACCCTCGTTCATGGGCCCCCATCAATACAATCATTTTTCAAAGATCCCTGACATCCCCACTACCTCTGTATGCATCTAAGGAGAATTCCCCCATGCCCAAACACACAACACATATCGGCGGTTGCCCTTGTTATCTCTTTTCTATGTGTGTCTGCGCGTCTGAAGGACACCGTACCTCAAACCCATCAACATCTGTCTGTCAACATGTCTTTTGACGACTGCATGTCTATATGGGCACCGTAAAATTGTGGGCATGCTTTGAGAGTAGTTCGATGACTCGTTCCCGATTGCCTGCAAACAAATGGCGGACATCAGCAAATGAATGCGGTGTTACATTTCTCATATATGTCGCATGAGGCCCCACGAGAAACTTCCATGTTGTTGGCAATGCATGCAGGATGCGAGGTGCAAGGTACAAATTTAATGCTCTCTCAGGCTCCCAGTCTCAAAAACAGGCCTTTGAGAGTCAGAATATTTCATGAAAATTGAAGCTGCACTGGGGCAAGCCCATCTTTCTGAAAAGCCAGCCTTGACCCTGTACCCAAAACAGTGTTCTTGAGTTGCATGTTTCAATGCGCTTGAAAAAGTGGTGCTCTGGAAGGTAATGTCAGGGCCAGAGTTAAGGGCGGAGGAAAGCACTCAAAGAGGCAAGACTAAAGATCTCCATACTGGTGCAGCACAACAAGGCAGCTTGCCAAAGGCAGACAGTAAGCAGGCAGGCAAGCAGACAGACAGACAGCAGGTGGTAGACAGGCACAGAGACCGGCAAACAAACAGGCAGGGGTGTGGACAGGTAGGCAGGTAAGGGGGCAAGCAGGTAGGCAACAGATCAACAGGCAACACATACTTTGGCTTGGTCATAGGGAAGAGGGTAGTGACAGGTGTTGGTGTGCAGAAGGTCCCGCCTTGGTCTTGGACTACTTGACTGCCATACCCTACCCCACCATACCCTACCCTACCCTACCCTACCCTACCCTACCCTTACAAGGTGGCCCCTCAACTGCCACTAGTGCAACATGGACAAAAACGGGCAGGCGGCCCCTCAACTGCCACTGGTGCGAGTTGGACAGAAAACGGGCACGGGCCTTCAACTGCCACTAGTACGAGTTGGACAGAAAAAGGGTAGGTGGCCCCTCAACTGCACTGGTACAAATTGCCCAAAAAGGGCAAGTGGCGGCCCAACCAGGCCTTGGAAGTCTCCCACCCCGGAGTCTCCAAGTCTTTTTTGGGCCACGGAAAAATGGGAAAAATGGGGGAAATGGGGAAAATGGGGAAAAATGGGGGGAAATGGGGGAAAATGGGGGAAAATGTGGGAAAATGGGGGAAAATGGGGGGAAATGGGGGAATTGCGGGGTATGGGATGCCAGAGCACGCTTGCTCGCCACTGTTACTTCTTTGACGACACACATGATTGCAACACAAGCATTCAGTAGGCGGTGCAGCCGATGTGCAAGAGTCTGCACAATGAACTGCAGTTGTGGCCGTGCCTGCGCCGCAAAATTGGCCAGCTTTAAACGCCATGACGGACAGCTGCTAAACAAGCCCTTGTGCAAGCACTCAGAAATTGCTGCGGGAATGTTCAGCAAGTCCTCAAACGCAGTGTCCAACACCTATGCAGGACAACAAAATAAAGTGGCTATTAAAAAGACAATAGCACGCGGGTGCATTGCACAACTTTCAGGGGGCACCACCTTTTCATCAGGGGTGCCAGTTTCACTTGGCCCTTCATCAACAGGGCCTTCTTGCGTTTCCTCGTCCACCGGGGCCGTTTGTGAAGCATTTCCTGATGGCTGCCCCACATAATTTTCCGGTGAGTGTTCTGCATGCTGCACACAAAAACAGGAAAGTAGACACAAACACAACAACATGTAGGACGAGAAGCCGCTATTTTGCACCGAAAAACGAAAATGTACGCCCATTGCAATACCTGGGGAGTTGGTAGTAGGCATTCTTTCTCATTCAAAATAGTCCTGGCGGCTTCTTCACGTTTCCCCACAACCACCAGGGGCAGAATCAGATCGACATTTGCAAACTTCGGTTCACGGTCCCCACTATACTTGGCTGGCAGATGCATCCCCAAAGTAGAAGCGTTTTTCCATTCGCCCTTCAGCTTCTTCGAGGATTGAGCATCCCACAGCCAGCCACTTTGACCACCTCTCCTTTCATCATGAACAACACACCCTCATGAGGCCAAAAAGCCTCAGGGTCCATTTGTGTGAAAAATCTGAAGCAGAGATGGAATGGTACAAAAGAACCAAAAGCAAAACCAAAGGACAACATTATCAAAATGGCTGGAAAAATGGATGGAAAAATGGATGAAAAACGGGACGTTCGGAGAAAAACGGTGGAAAAATGGTCGGAAAAATGGCAGAAAAACGGCACTTTTCTTTACAAAAATTCAGTCTCCGGGTCTCCGGAGTGGAAAAATGGGGGGAAATTGAGGTCTCCGGGGGTCTCCGGAAAATTGAAGACTTCATAGGGTTGCCCAACTACCACTCGTACGAGTTGGACATAAAAAAGGCAAGCGGCCCTGGAGCTGCCAATTGGACAGAAAAAGGGCTCCTCAACTGCCACTAGTGCAAGTTGGACAAAAAAGGGCAGGTTGCCCCTCAATTGCCGCTAGTACAAGGTGCCTCAGCTGCCACTGGTGTGAGTTGAACGAAAAAGGGCAGTGGAGAGGAAAAGGGGAGGTGGCCCCTCAACTGCCACTCGTACAAGTTGGACAAAACAAGAGAAGGTGGCCCCTCAACTACAGCAAATGCGGACAGACCAAGGGTAGGTGAGGCCTCAATTGCCATGAGTAGGGGTTGGACAAAAAAAGGCAGGTGGCCCCGAAATGCCACTGGTGCCAGTTGGACAAGCCGCTGCCCACTCGCCTACCAACAGTACAAGTTGGACACATAAAGGGTGGCCCGTCAATTGCCACGGGTACGAGACGGGCAAAACAGGGCAAGTGGCCCCTAACACCCATTGAACAAGCGGCAGTACACCCGGGGCGTGCCCTCTTCCTGTGCCCACTCAGACTAAGCTGCGTGATGTGTGGGTGTTGTGCTGACCCAATTGGGCAACATGTGCTGATATGTCCTTCTTTTGCCATCTCGGACCGAGTGGTGTTCCTTTGCTTGATCCCGTCGTCTCGGACGCAGCAACCCATGGGCGTGTGAAGATGAACGGGGCGCCCTCATCAGGACCCTAGGCACAAGGGGTCGTTAGTATGTCAGAGTCACGAGCCGGGGCTTTGTGGCTTATGACCATAGGGTGTTGCCTCCCCAAAAAGAGCAAGACTACGGCTCGAGCTCCAGTGTACCGTGTCCTCACCTCACCTCACCTCACCTCACCTCACCTCACCTCACCTCACCTCACCTCACCTCACCTCACCTCACGTCACCTCACCTCACCTCACCTCACCTCACCTCACCTCACCTCACCTCACCTCACCTCACCTCACCTCACCTCACCTCACCTCGATCTTGATCTGGATCTGGATCTGGATGTTGCCGTTTATAGGGCGACCGCCCCTCCACCCTAGGGCGCGTTGAAATGCACCTGCTATGCATATGCGAGTCCTGCCCTGAACGTGACATTGCACTATGTACCGGAAAGGTAACCATCAGATACTGAGACAAATCGAGTGCCTAGTTCACCTCGAGTGCTCCAGCTTTCGCTCCTGGTGCGGCTGCTTGCGCTCACGAATCAAATTCGCGCCGATTGTCCGGCTTCATAAACATCACCTGCTCACTTCACCTGTTCCTGCAAAGAGTTCATTTCATATGATAGCGTGCATTGTATCCTTGCGCTGGTGAACCAGGCAAAGCCTGCTTCCCAGGAGTGGCGCGCCTTGCGCCGTGTTCTCTGGCCGCTTACATAGAATGGTACGCTGTCTTCGCGTCCCCTGCTCCCTTTGCTGAAATGGGCCGGCTATAACCATGCCCTGAGCCTGCTTCTCCTCTTAATCTCCGATGGGATGGCGCTCCTCAATACGGGATGGGCTGGACCGAGTTTGCTGCTCATTCTATTGGCGGCACGGGTACGGGTAAACGGGAGGGCTGTGTGTCTTAGTGCGCGCTGTGTGCTAGTGTTTTGTTGTATAGCCGGACCAGTGCACTGTCGCACTTGGCTGGTATTGCTCTGCCGACACCTGTGCACAGTCACACAGGGTTAGTAGGCCCACTGCACCGTGTGTGGCGCGGTGCACCATCATTGCTTTCTGTGTGGTGCCGCACTGCTTGGTGCTGTGCACTGCACTGCACCGTGTGTGCCCTGCTGCAGTGCTCTTGTGGGCTGAGGGCAGTGGGCAGTGGATCTCCTGCAACGCACTGCCACACTGCCTGGAGGCTGTGGGCAGTGCGACTCCTCCTATGCACTGCCTCACTGCCTGTGGGCAGTGGGCAGGGGGTCGCGGCCGTAATGAGCGGAATCCCTGCAATGCACTGCCACACTGCCTGGGGGCAGTGGGCAGTGCAACTCGTGCAGTGCACTGGCACACCGCCTGGGGGCAGTGGGCAGTGCAACTCCTGCTATGCACAGCCACACTGCCTGGGCGCAGTGGGCAGTGGAACTCGTGCAATACACTGCCTCACTGCGTGGGGCAGCGGGCAGTGCAACTTCTGCAACGCACTGCCACACCGCCTAGGGGCAGTGGGCAGTGGAACTCCTGCAATGCGCTGCGGCAGTGCACTGCCGCACCACCTGGGGGCGGTGGGCAGTGGAACTCCTGCAATGCACCGCCTCACTGCCTGGGGACAGTGGGCAGTACCTGCAATCTACCGCTTCACCGCTTGGGGGCGGTGGGCAGTGGAACTCCTGCAATGCACTGCTACACCGCCTAGGGGTGGTGGGTAGTGCAACTCCTGCAATGCACTGTCTCACTGCCTGGGGGCAGTGCGCAGTGGGACTCCTGCAATACACTGCCTCATTGCCGAAGGGGCAGTGGGCGGTGCAACTCCTGCAATACACTGCCACACCGCCTGGGGGCGGTGGACAGTGGGACTCCTGCAACGCACTGCCGCACTGCCCGCTAGACAGCGGCACCGTTCCCACTCCCACAACCCGGACAGGATAGAACACCCCCGTTGCGGGTTAAGGAGGAGCAGCTCGTAGAGGGCGGACAGGGCGATGCTGAACTCGGCGGTCCCTAGCCGGTAGCGGATGCGAACCCCCCCGACGTCCGCCAGGTTCACTTCCACGTCCATGATGTGTGACACTGCCGTTCATAAAATGCGTTCATAAAACGGGTTCATAAAACACGTTCATGGTTCATAAACGGGCAGTGCAGCGTCGCTGAATTATGAACGGCGAATTATGAACGAATTATGAACGCAGATACCTCGAAATCCGGCTCTGGTCCGACGGTGCCCATGGCGCCCAGGGCAGTCCGGAAATGCACAGCTGCGCTGGGAGGGTTGCCCTGGGGGGCGCCCGTAGGGGCTGTGGTGCTGCTTGTGGCCGGGGCTGCCCAGCCAACGGGCTTGATGGGGCGGGTGATGGTGAGGCCCTCAACGGCCCCCTGGTACGAGGTCTCCTACCCAGGGTCATACACCCCCCCAAAATGGATTCCCAATGGGGGATGCACTCTGTACCTGCGGCTCACTGGTGGCTAAGTGGAAATGTGAAGTTGGGGCTCATTTGGGGCTCAGTTGTGCATTGCGATGTCTTTGTGCTTGTTTGTTGTGCGTTTTGCATGCTAGGTAATGTGCATTTAATGTTTTTAGAAGTTTTAGATACTCACTTGGTCAAGGTTCAAGAGGGGGGGGTACTTTTTTTGGCGACGGCTCAGTTGACTGAGCGCCCGACTGAGCCGTCACTGAGCCGTCACTGAGCCGGCTCAGTGAGCGCTCAGTGAGCGCGCCAAATGGCTCAGTGAGCGCTCAGTGAGAGCTAATTGGGGGCTCACTCAGAGGGTTCCCCCCCCTTTCCGCCTCTCCTCCGCCCCCCTATCCGCCTACCCATCCATTCCTTCTCGCTCCCATAGGTCCTTTCTTTCACACCATGTCTAATGTTGTCCCAGGCCTGGAACCGGCAGCTTCAAAGGCTCTCGCGTCTTTCCTTAGTCGCCCCCGGGTACCTACCGCTTTCACAGAGGCAGCGTACCCGGGGGTGCCTTCGACGGACCTAGAGCCCTTGAAGCTGTGGGCCCAGCAGCTCCCTGCCCCTTCCCCAGAAGTGGTCCACATCAACGTGTCCGATGTGACCCTTCTTGGAAAGAGCTGGATGCACCGGTGCAACCAAATGTTGCGCCAGGTGCATCCAGCTCTTCGTGCCGTACGCTTCCGCTTTCCTGTGGCTGCTGTCCAAGATTTGGTGCAACAGTCCTCAGGAAAGCTGATCGGTACCCCCCACGAGTTCGGGACACGGGTTCATGACACCAACGATCTCCAACACGGTTGGACTTCAGATCTTGGTGTCAGCCACGTGGCACCCAAGAAGGGACTCCTTGAGCCCCTGCCTTTCGGGGTCGGGGTGGTGTCAGGGGAATGGTGGGAAAGCCTTTCGGCTTGTCCCATCATTCCTGAGCGGTGCCATGTGGTGCCCGACTACACCACCCCAGCCCTGTACAGGACCAAGGAGCCCGTGTTCCTCCGCGGTGCCGCCTCCCCTCCCCCCTACATCTCCCTGGCTGCCCCGGTGTTCTCACATGAACTCCCGGCTCATGACCTTGAGTCGGATGAGTCCTTGTGCGACTTGGGGCTCCGGGTGGTTAGGGGGGCGGTAGAGGCCAAGGAGTGCGAGAACTGGTACCGCATTCTCGTCGACTCCTGCGGCACCCAGCCGGATGCAATTTGGGATCTGCTGTCCAATGCACACTCTCGCGAGGAGTGCTTGGCTGATCCCAAACTGCCACGGCGCTGGGGTACTCAGCCCGGCAAGCTTATCTCTGTGTTGGGAAGGGACCCCTTGCAACGGGCTAGTGAGCAGTGCAGTGCTCGCTGGCCCGAGATGAGGGGTCTCTTCCCAACGCAGTGGTCAGCAATTGCCGCCGGGGAAGATGCTAGGGAGCAGACCTGGCATACTGACGTTGATAAGTTGCCAGGTACGCTCCCTAGCATGGGTGAGCTGCCCGACCATCTCTCAATGATGCTTGTCCTCTCGGACAAGTATCATTTAGAGGTGCACTTGGGCAGCCACCTGGGTGACCATGACGCTCTGCGGGTCGAGACCTTCAAGTTTCAGCGTGGGGACATGGTTCTCTTTGCCTCCACGCTGAGACATCGGGGTCTCGCCGCGCTGCTGGGGGTGGGGAAGCAGGTCGTTCTCTTCCGCTTCCTCACCCCCGACGAGCATCACAAGTGGGTGGACGTGGAGCGGTTCATCCTTGACCCTGTGCCAGGGGCCAAGGATGAGCTGGCTTCACGGCCACGGGGAGACGGGCCGCTGCCCAACCCCAGGGCTATCAGCCACTGGGGGCAGCACTTCGCCTTCGGCGAGGGACTGCAGGGTGCGGTCGGTCTACCGCGGTTTGAGCAGCTGGACGACTGGCTGGCCCCCGTGGGCCCGTCAGGCCCCGGCTGCCCATACCACCCGCTGCTGTTGGCCAGGCCTGCCCTGGACGCCGCCGACCCCATGTGCCACGTGTACGTGGAGGAAGGCGACGTCCTGTGGACAAGCGGGCCATCATGGCTCGACCTGGGTAACAGTGGACCCGGGGAGGCCGCCATGCTGCAGCAGTATTGGGCCCCCTGCTCCCGCCCCATCTCCGCACAGCAGGCTTTGCTGCTCGGCTTCTCGTGGCATCGCGGGCCGGAGAAGCGGTGTACAAGGAGCGATGCGGGCGCCGAGGTCCCGCTTTTGATGCGCTGCATGTGCAGCGGCAAGGTGTTACTCCCTTCTCCCCCTGCCCCGCAGGATTCACACCGGGGTGTTGGGGGGAATATTGGTAGGGGGCGCGACAGGGTGGTGGTGGGGTGCAAAGGTGGGTCTGGGGCTATGGGCCTGTGGGGCTGTGGGCTGGCAGGGGGTTCTCTGTGTGCCCCACGAGCGGGCTTAACATGTGCAGAGCGCGTGGGCCTCCTGCACAGGCTGTGCCAGTCTGCTGCTGGCCTTTACGGGGCCTGTATGGGGGCCTGTACGGGCCCTGTGTGTGGCCTGCATGGGGCCGTGCTCAGGCGGCTCCAGCATCCTGCCGCCAGTTGCAGTTGCCAGTCTGGAGGTGCAACTGAGACCTGACTGAGCCGTCTGGTGCGCTCAGTGAGCGCTCACTGAGCCATTTGGCGCGCTCACTGAGCGCTCACTGCGCCATTTGGCGCGCTCACTGAGCGCTCACTGCGCCATTTGGCGCGCTCACTGAGCGCTCAGTGAGCGCGCCAAATGGCTCAGTGAGCGCTCAGTGAGCCCAATTAGCTCTCACTGACGGCTCGGTGAGCTCTCAGTGGGGGCGGCGCGAACGTTACCGGGCGCGAACGTCGACTCTGTGCTTTGCTGCTGTTTGCATCTTTATTTTGGAGCCCCCCCCCCCCCCCCCCCTCCCCCCCCCCTACATTTGCAGGCTCAATTCCCCCTGCACGAGCCTTTGGTTGATGCAAACGGCAGCAAAACACAGAGTCAACGTTCGCGCCCGGTAACGTTCGCGCCGCCCACCGAAGGTGCCAGCAGCTCCTCACGACCACCGCTACTGGCAACGCGACGGCAACTGCAACTGGTGTCAGCAATGAAGGAGCCGGTGCCAGGGGCATCGGGAGCGGAGCCCGCGATGGTGACAGCCGCGGACGAGAGGGCAGCGGCGGTTGACAAGGCTCGGGGGCCGGTGGGCCCATCACTCGCCGACCTGGCCATCGGGTCCCCGGTCCCTTTTCCCGCGGTGCAGCCACCCCGGGCCAGTGATGTACGCGCGGGCTACTTGGGGCTGTACATTGCCCCGGTCAACAAGCAGCCCGCACCGGCGTACCTCCTCAACAGGACGGTGAACGTGAAGGGGGTACCGCGGCACTCCACCAAGAGGTGGTATTGGAGCGTCACCCTCAACGCGGTCACCGCCGCGCAGCAAACGACGGCCAGCCAGATGCACCTGGCGTGCAGGGTGACCCTATGCGAGGATTGTGGGCTTGTGGCAGGGGAGGGGGGATTGTTTGTAGCACATTGAATCTGGGCCGGGGGCTGAATCCCCCTCCCAGTCAGGGGTTCCGGTTGCACCCCCCGCCACCTACAGCGCGCAGTCCATGCAATTCCTGGCATCGGGACTGTTGGAGTACGCCCACTTGGCCACGCGGCTGATGGCCGACGCCAAGTCGTTGTGCCAGCAGCTGCAGACCATTGCGGGGCTGGCTCGAACAACCACGATGCTGCACCTGAGCGTGGACAGCCTGCCGAAGGTTGAGGCGGAAGTGTCAACCCACCTGCAGAACGCCGACCGCCGGTACCGGTCGGATGTGGTGGCGGCTGCTCAGCAGCCTGGCTGGGAGCCAGACCCCGTGGTTGGCAGTCCGGGTTCTCTCCCTGGAACTGCGGCTCTGTGGTAGCCGCTGGACCCCCACTACGTGGTTCAGATATATATGTATGGTATATATTGTTGTTGAGCACTTCATGGTGCTGAAATTTCTTCTCGGGGGGCTGGGGCCACAGATTGCAGCGTGCTGTGCACTTCCTGCACCACTTTGTGCCCTGCTGTGTGCCTTTGTTTCACAGGTAAACGTGCCGTGATTGTGGCCGTGTACCAATTGCAGTTGTATGTTACTTTCAAAATATCGACGGAGCTTAAAATTTTTCAAGGCGGCCAGGGGCCACCACTTTCAGCTCTGATGTGCGGCTTTTTTTCACACAGGCCAGTGGCCACAACTTTCAGCCCTGTTGTGGGCCTTTGTTCAAGACCAGGGCCGACTCTGGCCCTTGTGGTATGTTAATTGCGCCCCTTTTTTTTTCTTTCATTTTTTCAAGCAGGCCAGAGGCCACGTCTTTCAGCCCTGTTATGGGCACGTACAAGAGCAGGGCAGTCCCGTCTGGCCCCTGCGGTATGTTCAGACCGCAAACAGTCCCTTTGAAAAAAGTATTGGCCTCTTGTGTGGTGCCTGTGTACTGCCTGTCTTTTGGTGTGCAGTGACTGAGAGGTAACTGAGAGCTCAGTGAGAGCTAACTGAGCGCTCACTGAGCTCACTGAGCGCTCACTGCGCCATTTGGCGCACTCAGTGAGCGCGCGAAACGGCGCAGTGAGCGCTCACTGAGCGCTCAGTGAGCGCACCAAACGGCTCAGTGGGCTCTCAGTCGGGTGGATGGAATTGTTGGCCGCCACAAACAGGTGGTTGTGGGCAGGGGGTGCAAGGGGGATGTGCCACCTACCACCAGGGACTGAAAACAGGTGTGTGCCAGGGCTGTGGGGGGGGGGGGGGGCTGCAGCGCATATTACGGCATCAACCGGGCGGAGGGGGGCATCAAAGGGGGCAATGGGAGACGCTGCGGGGGGGGGGGGTGGGACAAACACCCTGGCGGCATCCTCGGGGGGGGTATGACGGGACAAACACGCTGGCGGCATCCCCGGGGGGGGGGGGGCAAACACCCTGGCGGCACCCCCCCGGGGGGGGGGGGGGATGGGACAAACACCCTGGTGCAACCCCACTACCCCAACCCGACGAAGAGTGTGAATCCTGCAGGGGCAAGGAGGAAGGCTAGGGACAACAATCAAGGGGAAACAGGTGGGGGGGATAGCAAAGAGATCTGAAAAGAGGTAAGTGTGCCGCAAGCACGGGGACTGCATGTGGCAATACACCTCTACCACAGGTCCTACACAAAATGCCACCTAAGCGTCCCTTTTCCTTGTTGGGAACACAGCGCCAGCGCGCAACCCGGGTTGAGCATCTGGAGGCCACGGTGGCGGCCTCCCTATGTGAGGAATATCGGGCCGAGCTGCAACCCGATGGTAGCATACTGCTAGTCCCTGAGGACTATAGCCGGCCCACGGACACCAATCCCGACATCAAGTCGGAGGCCTTGCGCGTGCTGTGGCGGATGCGTAGTTCACAGATGTCGCGCCGCGACATGGCCTACCTGCTGCCCGACCTGGACAGTACCGTTAGCTAGGCCGACGTGGCCCCGTGGCTGAAGCACCTCAGCCAACCTGCTAGCCGGCGGGTTTGTATCCTTGAGGGGGAGTATGAGATGCAAGGGGCGTACTGCAATATTGCTGAGCGGCTAGCCCTGCTCTATGAAGCGCGTGCCGTACGCACACCGGAAGCCTTGCAACCGGGCGCGCAGCGCAACACCTGGGTGACCATCGGCGTTGACGGCACCAACCGGTGGGATCGGGCCTACGTGCACTGTGCAGTGGCTGCACCGGGTTGTGGGCCCACACAGCTTGCTGGCTGGTGGCTGTTCGAGGGTAGCGAGATGTGGGCCACGGTGTACAGCATGCAATCGGAGTGTGACTTCGATACCCAGCTCCGCGCTGCTACGGCCTTGCAACTGCCGCATGCGGATGGGGTGGCGCGCAGCCCCCTATTCTTCGTCCGGGCCGATGGCAAGGCCCATATCATGCTGGCCGGCGGGGACGGCTTCACCAAGAAGAGCCCCGGGGCCATGGTGTGCCACTGCTGCGGGGCAAACAGTGAAACGGTTTTGCGCAAGTTCGGGGGACAAGAGGTTGCCCTGGAAGGAATCAAGGGACATGTACGGCTGACCGGGATGTTTCGTGACATCCCGGCGGACCGCCGCATTCCTGACTTCGGTGCGCATGGAGTCATGCGTGTTGCCATTGCGGGGGTCAATGGAAATGTGCGGGGGCTGGTGACCCATGGAGGGGTATCGAGGAAGAGTGCGGCCACCATGGTGCAGGGGGTTGTAAACGGGGCACGGAAAGTGGCCCGCACGGTGCGGCCTGGAAAGTGGGGGGCGGACAAGGCAAATGCCAAAGGACAAGTGCGCATGGAGTTGGGGGCTGCTACGCACTTTGTCAAGGCCCGGCTGTGGGGCCCACTGTTGCAGCTGGTTGCACCGGTGATTGGGAACCATCAAGTGGGGGGCAGGCCATGGGTTGATGTGTGCACGGAGTGGTGGGAGGCGTTTGCGGCCATGGCCGAGGTGGCCTGGAAGGACGACTTTCTGAGTGGTGCAGAGCAACGTGCCTTGCTGCAACGCCAACGGACCATGGGGGCAAGGCACCTTGACCTGGGATGGGGGAAGACCTTGTGGACGCACATGTGGGTTGACCACATGTATGCGTATGTTGCACGGTGGGGGACCATTGCAAGGTTTAGTTGCTTTGCATTGGAGGGCATCCAGGTGCGACTGAAACGGTTGCTTAGGAATAGTGGGGGGGTTAGCTTGCTAAACGATAGGTCCGGCTTGCAATGTGTGGTGGATAACCACACACTAGATGATAACCTCCGCAAGGAAGGTTGGGAGGTGGAAAGTAGGGCCGTGACCAAGCAAAGGGGGTTCCAACGACGGTGCATGACTTGGTCACGTGCCCGGCGGGATAAGAAGGGGAGAGAGAACATGGTGAGGAGGATTGTGGAACGTGCATTGCGACAAAGGACCAAGTAAGTGCTTATGATGGATGATTTGTGCCCGTGCATGTTAAGTGAGCCCTGAGTGAGCCCCCAATTAGCTCTCACTGAGCGCTCACTGAGCCATTTGGCGCGCTCACTGAGCGCTCAGTGAGCGCTCAGTGAGCCGGCTCAGTGACGGCTCAGTGAACTCAGTCGGGGTGCTCAGTCAACTTAGCCGTCGAAAAAAAGAAACTCCCCCGGTGAAATCCTCTTGGCCTAGGGATTGGTATCCCTTTGGGGACATTCCAAAACCCCAACCCACCCCCGAAAGCCACAAGTTTTCACATTAAAACCCTTGAAAAACACCACTTAGCCCCAAATGAGCCGTTTTAACCCCAAATGAGCCCCAACTTCACATTTCCAAGTGAGCCGCAGGTACATCCAACTTGCGCCCCGAGTGCTGCAGCTTCACCCACCCCTTTTCCTCCCAGTGGAGGAAGCACAGTTCCCAATGGGACCCCCGCATCAAGGCACCCCGCGGGCCCGTAAAAATTTTACCTTGCATCAAATCCTCGGCACCAATTGGTTCGGCGATGGGGGACCGGGGTTTTCCCGGCAGAGGTTTCCATGTCCATGCCCCTATGTGCGCCGCTAGGCCCCCTCCCGCACCCTTGTGGCGGATGTGGTGCCGCAAAAGGCGGCGAAATGCCCAGTGCATGGTGACGTATGCCACCTCGGGCGCCGAAAAAAAGGGGGCATCGGGGGAGTACCCACTGTCCAGCGCTCCCTGCACCCAGGGGAGGGTTAGCACATTGCGGTGGTTGGCGTGGCTCAGGCGCCATGCATGGCCGGCCTCCCCCCTCAACCACGGGGTCACAACCAAAACTCCCCGACCCCGTGTGTCCTCCACTGCCACCTCCTCCGTCTCGGCCTTCACCTCCTCGATGTCTTCCCCGGGTTCCTCCTCTTTCACCCCCATCCCCCCCGCTGCCTCCTTCTTCTTCCTCTTTTCCTCCTTCTTCTTCTCCTTCTTCCTCCTCTTGTCCTCCTTCTTCTTCTCCTTCTTCCACCTCTTCTCCTCCTTCTTCTTCTCCTTCTTCCTCCTCTTCCTCTCGTGCTCCGACGAGTCTAGCGACTCCTCACTTGAGGAGTCGCCGGCGGGTGGGGAGGCGGGGTGAGCGGCGGGGGGTCGCCCGGAGGAGTGGGCTTGAGGGGCAGGAGGAGCTTGAGGTGGAGGTGGGGGTGGAGCTTGAGCTTTAGCTTGAGCTTGAGCTAGCGCTTGGGCTGCCAGCCGCTACTCCTGTGGACGTGAGGGAACTTGTTCATAAATCATTCATAAAACCGGTTCATAATTCATCAGTTCATAACTTGGTTCATAAACCATTTATGACGGCAGTTCCGGTCTTTGAACGCTGAATTATGAACGCAATATTAACACGAACAACAACAGACGGACAGCATACCACCAATGCGAGGGTCGCCTTCTGAATCTCGTCCAGCAGCTTCCTCAGCTCGGCGGCGTCCATGGATGGGCGAAGAGTCATGAAGCTGGGTCGCAGAGGGCGCTTGGGTGGAGGGTGCTTGGGGGTTGGTGCCTAGAAGTGAAGCGGCAGTGCACGCCGCGGTGTGTGGGGTGTTATAGTGCAACAACGGTAGGTCAAAGGTTAGAAACCACCATTCCCAAACCTGCTGTACGACCATTGCTTCCTGTTCCACTGCACTCTTACCTGCACCCCCACCCCTAGAAATGTGCCCATTGTACCCCTTCTTCAAAATGTAATTGGTGCTCTCCAAAACGTCCCCCGACACGGCAGCCAATCCCACCCCGCATGCATCCGCACTCTCAACCATGGTATCACAATCCTCTTCGAGAAACAACAAATAGTGCGACCCCGACTCCCCGCTAGCAGTGTTCCCAAAACGTAGCACCAACAGGTCGGCGCGAAGGGCGTGGCACAACCGGAATTGGCGAGTACAAAGTGCGCAACAATGTTTGCAGACCCACAACCGCTTGCCACGTGGGGTCCTCCTCGACGTATGCAAGCAAGGGCGCAATCTGTTCCCGGGCCCAGAACAAGTTGTGGGCCTCCTCCCCGTCCGGTGCATTGTGCGCCCCCAACCGCACCCCACACCGGTTGCGGTACAGAATTTTCTGTACCTCCCAACCTCAAGGGGATGATTTCCCACCTCGGCCTCCAGGAGGGGCAGGAAAAGCCTTCCGAAGGCTATGCAACAGTGCAAAATGAACAAAAATACCCGGGTTTTGGCTATGACCAGCAGCGGCTCGCCGGTGCATCCTGCCGCATCCAAACTTTTGCCGGTCACCCGATACCGACGATGATTGGTGGCATCCGACTCGGTTGTCCTCCGATCAGCGACGCCATTCCACCGCTTGGCCATATTGTCCCGCACGGCCTGATTGAAAATACTCCCCACTTGGGGAGCCACGCTGGTGCCCCGCAGCCGCCGCAGCCACGGTTGCTCCCCCCCAAGGAGGACCGCTGCCGGCACCCAGCTGTCGCAACAGTAAAATTTTTTGAGTCAATAATGGACTGCAGGACCTATGCTCATAAAAGGTGTTCATAATTTGTGTTCACAAACCGCTTTCATAATTCATAAATCGGCAGCACGGCGTTTTATGACGGCGGTTTTCGAATTATGAACGCGCGAATTATGAACAACATATGAACACGAAAATGCAGACTACAAACCTGCAGCACCTGAGCCCAAATTTGGCCTAGGGCAACCATATCCTTGTCCCCCGTGACAACCATGCCGATGACCCATAGGAAGGCGGGTGTTCTCGCCTTCACCCCATGGTTCAATAGCCCAACGGATAGCTGCAACCAACTGGCACCGGCGCATGGGTACCCGTCACCCCGCACCACAAAGGTAAAGGGGCGGGTCCAGTCAATGGGCTGGCACAGGGCTGGCCGGGATTGCACGTATTGTGCCTACGACTGTAGGGGCCAACAGCGACCCGACGACGGGGGGTCGGCACATTCCACCGGGGGGGGGGGGGGGGGCAACGCAAGCGGAGCGATGAATGACTTCCACGTTGCGTCAAATTGGTCCTGTATGGGGATGGGCCGTGGGAAGGGCAGGCCAGTGCGAGCAGTGTAGGCATCGCCCCAGCGGGTGATGTACTCAGACAACAAGACCGGGGTGCACCCAACTCCAAAAGGAGCCCTATCAGATAGGGTGCGGGAAAGAGGGCCTCCGCATACGTACGGCTGGCTTGCACCTTGGTTTTGTGGACCGCCGGGAGGGGAGTGTGGTCCATTGCCTCCGAGAAATAGGCCCTGATGAGGGGGGACGATGACATCCATTGGGCCAACAAGTCGGAACACTTGTTGTCCCGAAAACTGGTGGCACCAATGAGCCGAACAACCATCATGTTCAGCTCCGTGAAGACGGAGTAAGGGTAGGACATAACAAAAAATGTGGACAACGAAGCGTTCATAAAAGCCGTTCATGCTGTTCATTCTCCCCAACAACGACGAGCGGCACGGCAAGGTTACCCGTCACGCCCTGCTGTGGACTTCCCTCGTTGGCCACATCTCCCGAGCAGTGACCACCGTGACACACAGTGAGGTTCCCCGTTTCCCCCTGGCCGGTGAACGCCATCCGCAGGACTTTGGATTTCCTGCATTGGCCACCCCTCCCGAGCAGCGACCTCCGCTGACTCGAACTTGAGGCACGCTAGCGGGCTGGGCGGCGGGCTTTCCTCCGCTTTGACGGCGGCTGGTGCAAGGGCCGCCTTGCCCTCGGGTGTGGAGGTCTTGCCAACCTCCTCCCCGGGGACCCATGGTTGCTGTGGCCTCCCCGCCCTAGGTACCTGTATGAAAAGTGGTATTTTTCATAACTCATTTTTCATACATGAACGATTCATATATGAACCATGGATTACGGGGAGGGGTGGCAAATCGGGGGGGTCCAAAGTCCTCCGGCTACGGGTTCACCAGCCAAAGGGAGACGGGTAGCCTCGCCCGACCGGTGGTCATTGCTCCGGAGGAGTGGCCAATGACGGAAATCCAAAATGCTCCGGCCGCGGGTTCACCCAGACGGGTGGCCTCAGCTGGTCGGGAGGCCAATGGGGGAAGTCCAAAGTCCTCCGGCTACGGGTTTACCAGCGAGGGGGAGGTGGGTCGGGTAGCCTCGCGTTGCCGATGGTGGCTGCTCGCGAGGGGTGGCTAATGGGCGAAGTCCAAAGTCAACCTGCTACGGGTTGACCAGCTAGGGGGAAACGGGCAGCCTCATTGTGCCGTTGGTCATTGCTCGGTAGGGGTGGCCAATGAGGGAAGTCTTAAGCCCCCCACCTGCGGGTTCAACGGCGAGGGGGAGACCGATAGCCTCACGGTGCCAATGGTCGCTGCTCATGAGGGATGGCCAAAGGGTAAGTTCAAAGTCCTCTAGCTGCGGGCTCGCCCGCCAAAGAGAGACGGGTAGCCTCACCGTGCGTGTGGTCACTTGTTGGGAGGAGTGGTCAATGGGGGAAGTCCAAAATCTTCTAGTTGCGGGTTCACGGGCGAGGGGGAGCCCGGTAGCCTCACCGTGCCCGTGGTCGCTGCTCGGGAGGGGTGGCTATTGGAGGAAGTCCAAAGTCCTTTGGCTGCGGGCTTACCCGCCAAGGGGAGGCGGGTCGGGTAGCCTTGCCGAGCCGGTGGTCGCTGCTCAGGAGGGGTGGCCACTGGGGGAAATCCAAAATCATCCAACTGCAGGTTCACCTTCCAGGGGAAGCGGGTAACCTCACCGTGCCGGTGGTCACTTCCCGGGAGATGTGGCCAATGAGTAAAGTCCTAGATCCTCCAGCTGCGGGTTCACCGGCCAGGGCGAGACGAGTAGCGGAGCCGGGCCGGTGGTCGCTGCTAGGGAGGAGTGGCCAAGGGGGGAAGTCCAAAGTCCTCCAGCCGCGGGTTCACCGGCCAAGGGGACACGGGGGGCCTCACTGTGCTGGTGGTCGCCACCCAGAAGGAGTGGCCAATGGGGGAAGTCCAAAATACTTTGGCGGCGGCTTCACCGGCCAGGGGAAGACGGATAGCCTCACTGTGCCCGTGGTCGCTGCTAAGGAGGGAGGGGTGGCCAATGGGGGAAGTGCAAAGTCCCCTGGCTGCGAGTTCATTGGTCAGCGGGAGACGGGTCAGGTAGCCTCACCGTGCCGGTGGTCGCTGCTTGGGAGGGGTGGCCAATGGGGGAAGTCCAAAGACCTCTGATGAAGGGTAATGGCGAGGGGGAGACGGGTAGCCTCACCGTGCCGGTGCTCACTGTTCGGGAGGAGTGGTAAATGAGGGGAGTCCAAACCATTGGCAACCCCTCCCGAAGAGCGACCGCCGAGGCTACGAGTTCCTTGACCGGTGAACCCGCGGCCGGAGGACTTCAGACTCCCCCCATCGGTCACCCCTCCCGAGTAGCGACCAAAGGAGGACTTTGGGCTTCCCCCATTGGCCACCCATCCCAAGCAGCGACCACCGGCATGGCGAGGCTACCCGTCTGCCCTTGGCCGGTGAACCCCCAGCTGGAGGACTTTGGACTTCCCCCATTGGCCACTACTGCTGAGCAACGACCACTGGCACGGCTAGGCTACCCGTTCCACCGTGGCCAGTGAACCCGCAGCTAGAAGACTTTGGACTCTCCCCATTGGCCACTCCTCCCGAGCAGCGACCACCGGCACAGCGATGCTACTTGCCTCGCCCTAGCCGGTGAACCCGCAGCCGGAGGAGTTGGGGGAAGTCGAAAGTCCTCCGGCTACGGGTTCACCGGCCGGGGGGAGACAATAGCCTCACCGGGCTTGGTGACGCTTTTGCAGGCTGCAGGCTCCAGGCTCCGGCTATCATGCAACCATCGTTGGCGATGGACACTGTTGCTATTTCCCAAGCAATCGCTGTTTGGTGGAGTCCAATATGGTTTTGTCGTAAATTGACCCCGCTTGCAGGACACACGACGCAGCCATCCAACAACGGATCCACGGAATATCTCTTGCAAGGCGGACCGTGGCGGCCCGCACATAACACCTTGGGTAAAGCGGCTGATATTGTAGATGTTCTGCAAAATCTACACAAAATGGTGCGTATTTTGAAAATTCGAATTTCTTTTTTGAAATTCATAACTCGGATCTCCTACAATTTTTCCCCCACTTTTTGAATTTTGAATGTTTTTGAGCAATTGTACGGCACACCTAAGCGCGAACGGGGCACCAAAAAAATACCTACAGGCTGTCCCGCCGACGGGTACCAAGTTGGGCCACATCCTTGTCGGTGCACACTGCCATCACTATCACCCTATATCATGCGGTTTGCTAGGCGCGGCCCCCTATTTGGCGAACGCAAGGCAGCTTCAGCTACCCCTTGCGTTGGGGTGCACAGCAACTTGCACAATGAAAACAAGGGGTCGCCACCAATCAATAGTGGTGTGCATGGCATGCAACTCCTCGATGTAGCTGACCATTGAGGAGATGGGCGAGGAGCGCCCCGAGGAAACGGGGTGTCTCCAGTGACCGGGGGTGCGAGTTGGAGTGGTGCACAACCTACCTTCAACCCACCTCAAAGGCCTCGTGCAAGCAAACAGGCCCCCGTTCTTCAAGGTGGGTGAAGAACTCCGACAAGCCGTTTTGGGGGCCTTCAGGCCCACAACAAGTTCAATGGTGCTGAATGGGGTGATCAAGGACCCTGTGTTTGCGAGTACCACTCTCTCCTTTACGGCACGCACCACTCTGTGGCCACGTTGAGGCTTGCACTACAGCAACGCCATGGACCACTCGTGAAGCAGCTGATCCACGGCCCACCCATACACCGGGACCGTGGTGTCACTCATTTTGCTAGGCACAAAGGAAGAGCAACAAACTGTAGGGCTACACAACCAAGGGCATGTGGGGGGCACCCCATATGGGCCTCCAACAACCCATCCCAATGGTAGAAGTGGCCCATTGTTGTGTGTTATGCGTGGTGCACGTCAAATGGCGTGCTATAAAAACGCGTAAGAAAAAGTTGTTCAAAATGTTCAGTTTTTCGAAACATACCATTTGTTCAAAAAATAGAAAAGACAAAAAAAAACGACGCCCTTACAATTGCATTCAGTGTCCGGAGGTTGAGTAGCTTTCGAAAAAATTCGCAAATTCGACTTGTTTCGAAGCCATGTTTGGATGGGTTTGGGTGACGGTCAAATGATAGTACGGGGATTAAGGCACCCACTTAATTCGTGGTCACTAGGCCCATGTACCCCGGGCCACCCGCCCATCTTTTAAAACATCGAAATCCCCATGTTTGGGCTGTTTTGTGGCCCCTGAAAATTTTGCAAAATTGGGCCATTTGCGAGACCCTTTTGTCGCGCCTAGAATGAATTGGGGTGGTCGTTTGGTGACAATACGGGTACTTGAGCACCCATGGGAACCCACAAAGCGGATGCTAGGCCCGTATAGCCCACTCCACGGGCCCCACGAAAAGTCCCAAAGTTGCTAGTTTTTTGCGGGCAGGCAGCGGGGGGGGGGGGGGCTAACGAAGACCAACTGCCTCCCCCCACCGGCCTTGCAGATGGAAGAAGCGCATTGCCCCCCCCCCCCCGTACCCCCTGCACCTGTGGCGGGCATCCCCTCACCGCTGGACTTGCTGCCCGGCCGGCAAGCAGCCACGCCCCCCCCCCCCCTGCCCGGGTGGGAGCCCTGCTGCCGGATGCGACGTGCCCGGGGCAGGGAAGCTCAGGGACAAACCCCCCTCGCAATGCAGGGGTAGTAGTGTTGCCAATCCCCAAATCGTTTCGAGCATGTCGCGACTGCTGACCGTGCGCAGCTTGCGGGAGGCACCATTGCCCCCAGCGGCGCGGAGCCAGCCCCCCCCCCCCCCCTCGTGGCCTTTGGTCTGAGCTCAAGAACGCACAAACTGCAATATTCCACAACCAGGCAGGTTTCCCAAACTGCACGCCACAAGCGCTGCAAGAAAAGCATTCTCCATTCCCTGATCCACCGAAAAATGGGTAGAGTTCAGGAACGTCCACTAAAAATTAGGCCGCACCTGCGAGCAGTTGGGGCTTGGGCTTAGGATCAACGAGCTGCTGGGGCCAGTCAGTTGTCCAACCCTCAAAGTTGCCCCCAAAGTAGAAATTTGTATCGCACCAATGCATTTTTGAGTTTCCGTTTACCGGCCTGTGTGCAGTCGTATTTCGTTTTCAATCCTACTAGGATGAGCCGGTGTTTGCCCTTGATTGTTTGCCCTTTGACTGCAAGCATTCCCCAGTTTTTTGCCAATGTGTTTAAAATACCTCAACCCGCCCTGTCTTCAACCCCATATTGAACTATGACCCTACACTTACACTGGAAGCGCACCTTGGACCAAATCCAAATAAATTTGTAGCAAAATGCTGTAGTTGGACGATGACCTTGAGATGAACTGTTTGATGCATTCTTGGGCCCGTTGGTACTTGTTCTGTGAATCGGAAGATCAATTCATGTGTCATCATATGTTGGCATGAGGTGCACACGTGAGGACTGCTGTCTGAACACCAACAGACAACGTGACATTCGTAAGGCGCAGCGCGGCGCACAGACACAGCGTTGTAAACCCATTTATGTGTCGCTTTGCCACTTGCTCATTATGGCAACGCACAAAGATCAGAAAGGCTGGGCACTAAACTCGGAATCATGAAACAGACCTGCATGATGTGGACGATCGACAAATTCACAAATAGCGCTTCTGCATTGCGCCTGTTGAGCTCGCTCATCCTGAAAATAGTCCAGGGCTGAAACAGACAGGCGTTGCTGCTATCAATCACACGGAACCTTCTTTCATCATTTTTGTGCTCCCTGTCCAGACTGGTTGACACCAAGATTTGTCACAGACATTCAAAGCCCTGTTGAGAAATTATGCAATACAACCCCGGGGGGGGCGACCCCTCGGTTCTGGACACCAACTACCCCCCCAACTAACTGTTGGCCGGAGGCCCCTTGGGGGGGGGGGGGGGGGGGGGGGGCATTGGAGGGGGGGTCTAGGAGGGGCGATGGGGGGGGGGGCTCCGGGAGGGGCGATTTGGGGTGTTGGGGGGGGGGGGGGGCACAGGCTCCCCTTACCTCCCCTTGCCCTCCCTCTAACCATAGCATCACCATAAACCTAACCCTAACCTTTGCAGCCACCTAGTTTGGCCATGCCAGCCATGTTGATTGGGCTGAACAAGATCCCCCCAATTTCGTTCATGGCTGCTTTTGCCACATCATTGCTCTCCATTTTGGACCCCAACACTCACTCTGACCCTAGCCTAGGGTGAGAGCCAGGGCTAGGGTTAGGGCTAGGGTCACCGAGCTGGTGGAACCAGTCTTGGTTTTATAACCCTTTTTAGTGTCTAGGGTGGACCTACCAGGTTTAGCAGCAGCAGCAGCAAGCAGCAGCAAGCAGCAACAAGCAGCAAGCAGCAGCACGGTGAAATGGGTAAAAATCAGAACTCCGTCGTGGCACTTCAGATTCAGGCGAAATTTTGGTGGATGATACCTATGGGTGTGAAGTACAATCACACAAAGTTTGAGCAAGAAACTCAACGGTGGCGGCCGGGAACGGGATTTGCAAGTGGCGGACCTCAGTTTCAAAAACTGCAGTTTAGGGCCAAAAACAGCCATTTTTGGGCTTAAAAAGCCCTAGAACACATTCAAAACGGCCAAACGAAGGGAAACGGTGGCTACTCTGCACGTGCGGCTTGACTTCCCTGTGTCAACGAGCTCTTTGCCGCCCTCTAACTCCATGATATGTCCCGGAAACGGCCCAAAAAGGCCCCCAGAAGCTTCAAATGCCGACAGCCACAAACCAAGAATAGGCCATATCTTTGGCTACATGGCTCAAAATGCGATTCCGAGGGCACATACTCCACCCGCAACCCCCCACTTTTTGTGGTTTCCACCCCTTAGAATTGCCTAAACGGACGCCTACACCCTCGTACTTAGGCCCAGTAGGCTGCGGCAAGCTGCAAGCTCAAGCCCAAACAGGTGGGTGCCCAAATGGGTCATTAGGGTCCAGTAGGGGCAAAAAGATGACTTTTCTCAAAAATGATCCTAGACCATGTGCGACGCTAAAACAAGTGTTTTTGGATTGTTTTGAGCTTGTGGTGGCCCATTTTGGTCCTCCGAAAATCCCAAAATGCCTTGAAAAAGGGCTGTTTTGGGACCAGAAATGGGTCAAGAATGGGTCAAAAACGCGTTTTTCCAAAAATCATCCTAGACCATTTGGGTTGCACAAACGGGTGAAATGAGCCCATTTTGAGCCCATTTTGGGGCATTTTGGCCCCTCAGAAGTCCAACAAAAGCCTTGAAAGTGGGGCTCGTGGTGATGGGGTTGACTTGCAAGCTGATTTCACTTTGTGAAGAGCCATCAATGTGTGAATCATTCTTGATGTCCTTCACCAGTCATAGCTAATGTTCCCTCCCCCACCAGCTCGGTCCCAATGTTCAGTCTTGATTAGGGTTAGGGTCACCGAGCTGGTGGAACCAGTCTTGGTTTTATAACCCTTTTTAGGGTCTAGGGTGGACCTACCAGGTTTAGCAGCAGCAACAAGCAGCAAGCAGCAACAAGCAGCAAGCAGCACGCGCGAAATGGGGAAAAATCAGACATCCGTCGTGGTGCTTCACATTCGGCTGAAATTTTGGTGGATGATACCTATGGGTGTGAGGGACAACCACACAAAGTTTGAGCCAGAAACTCAACGGTGGCGGCCGGGAATGGGTGTCGCAAGTGGCGGACCTCAGTTTCAAAAACTGCAATTTAGGGCCAAAAACAGCCATTTTTGGGCCAAAAGAGCCCTAGAACCCATTCAAAACGGCCAAGGAAAGGGAAAGGGTGGGTGCACTCCATGTGCGGCTTGACTTTCTTGTGTCAACGAGCCATTTGCGGCCCTCTGACTCCACCATATGTCCCGGAAACGGCCCAAAAAGGCCCCCACAAGCCCCAAATTTTGTGCAGATTGGCTGGCGACAGCCACAAACCAAGAATAGGCCATATCTTTGGCTACATGGCTCAAAACGCGATTCCGAGGGCACCTACTCCACCCGCAACCCCCCTCGTTTTGTGGTTTCCACCCCTCAAAATTGCCCAAATGGACGCCCAGACCCCCGTACCCAAGCCCAGTAGGCTGCGGCAAGCTGCAAGCTCAAGCCCAAACAGGTGGGTGCCCAAATGGGTCAATAGGGTCCAATAGGGGCAGAAAAATGACTTTTCTCAAAAATGATCCTAGACCATGTGTGATGCTAAAACAAGTGTTTTTGGATTGTTTT
Organism: Eutreptiella sp. 'Long Island Sound 2002'; assembly: GCA_964036045.1. Taxonomy (NCBI): domain Eukaryota; phylum Euglenozoa; class Euglenophyceae; order Eutreptiales; family Eutreptiaceae; genus Eutreptiella; species Eutreptiella sp. 'Long Island Sound 2002'. Next base: position 59,227,420 of record OZ038384.1, on the reverse strand, counting down.
GAGCTTGGGGTGGCCCATTTTGGTCCTCCGAAAATCCCAAAATGCCTTGAAGATGCGCTGTTTTGGGACCAAAAATGGGTCAAAAATGGGTCAAAAATGGGTCAAAAACGCATTTTTCCAAAACTCATCCTAGACCATTTGGGGTGCACAAACGGGTGAAATGAGCCTATTTTGAGCCCATTTTGGGGCATTTTGGCCCCTCACAAGTCCACAAAAGCCTTGAAAGTGGGCCTTGTGGTGAAGGGGATCACTTGCAAGCTGATTCCACCCTGTCAACGGCCTTCAATGTGTAACTCATTGGTGTCCCTCACCATTCATATCTAATGTTCCCTCCCCCACCAGCTCGGTCCCAATATTCAGTCTTGATTAGGTGTAGGGATAGGAGTAGGCTGAGGGTTGGGGGTGGGTGTTAGAGTCAAGGTTGGGTTTAAGGATAGTGTTGGGGTGCAAATTGGACAAAATTTTCCTTAGGGCACCTTTGGTGTTCATGGAGCATCGGGCGCCTTAGGCGCCCATGGACGCCTGAGGGCGACACCTTTGGCAACTAACTGTTGGCCGAAGGCCCCTAGGGGGGGGGGGGGGGCAGGGGTAGTTGGCGTCCTAGGACCCGCGGAGTCACCCCCCCCGTGAATACAACCATCCATTGCCCATTCCCTTGGAAACAAGTGCTTCTTGCATTTTCAATACACTACCTGCAACAATCGCACCATCACAACCATCCTCCGAAAAGGAACAACATAGGATGGATCTGAAGAGAATGACCATACAGGGCTCCTTTTATGGGGGCTCCAAGGGGGGGGGTCCCAAAGGTGTCAAAAGCGCTAAAGAAAATTGTTGGTCTAAACTAATTGGCGCCAAAGGCGCGAGAGAAGATTTTTGGTCCACCAAAGGCCTGGAAGAAAAATTGGCCCAATCTTTGGGGGGGGGGGGGGTCCAGGGGGTGTGGGTGGATGGTGGCCCCCCCCCCCACCCCCCAGTGGTGCCGAGTTGTTAAAAAGAGCCCCGTGACCATATCCGTGTCTTGGCATTGTCGTTGCTGTCGTTTTATCCATGTGCACGTCAATAAGCATGCACCGTTGTGCCTGTTCATGTACTGGAGGACAGCGAATGTGCATCGAGAGACACAGATCGCCATGAACATACTTGTCTGCCAGCAATTCTTGCAAATTCACTCCGTGCAAAATCTGAAGGGCCTCAGAAGGTTTGTTCAGCGAGCAAAGAGCCTCAGCAATGTAAGACAGCGTGACGATCCTAAAGAATCAGGGAGGACGAGAGTTCACAGTATGGCAAGTGACGATCCAACAGAATCAGGGAGGACCATAGCTCACAGTATTGGAAACGAGCTAAGCCTGCGGAAGCAGCCTGGCAAGCCGCCATGTTCATCCCCCCAGGGACTCCCTCAGGATGCAAACAAGAAACCAGCCTCATAAAAAGTCTCCAAACTGCATCAGTCTTTTGGAAGATGAGCTGAGCTGAAATGGGGTCCAGCGTGGATAGAGTGGGTGTCACAATAACTTGCTACCATTGTGGGCACAGAAGAGCATCACATCGGATCAGGGTCAACGTGAACTCATTAGCATTCATTGCAGCATGTGAGCTCTTGGAACAAAGGGTTAAACACCAGAAGAAAGACGGGTCCACTTGACCCCCTCCTGCAGCCTGGCAAGCACTTTAACTGTGTCCTTTCATGCAGAATGCATTTGATTGTTTGGTAATATTTCATGAATGACATTTCCCTTCCCCCCTTCATTCTTTTGTATGACCTGTCATCACACCCTAGAAACAAATAACATGCCCCTCTGCGACACTCACAACACTAGCAGGCAAATGTAGCTTGCAAAATTTAGCGCATCTGGTGTTCAACTATCAAGCAACTGGGATGCAATGGATGGATAGGTGGCACACTTGTTCTCCTTGCTGCAATTCTGCATGCCAAGTAGCTGCTTGGCCTCGTGCAGCGCAATGCTGGGGTTGTTCATTGCCAGCGCCACATAGGCCATGTCCACATACACAGCTTGCAGCATAGAACTGTAATATGGATCCAGAGCCAGTGTATCGAGCACCTCTTGCGTGCTCGGGGAATCGGTCCCAGCGCTTGCATCTGCATGAAAGTAGCACGTAAAAGAACCAAGATGCAGCGGACACGTGTTCTGAATGCGAGGAAAACAGAGATGATGCTTAGGATATGAGCAGTCAGCAGCCTGGGCGGCCTGGCACTGCTTGCCTGTCACGTAAACCAACCGGCAGCCGTCATATCTTGGACCACAGATTGTCATTCATGATGCAAAGAATACTTCTACACTACGACAGGTGAGCTGTTGTGTTGGCAGTGTGGGAAAATGGGATGGCTATCTGTCTGGACAAACCACTGTGGGACAAACTCATGGCATCGCACAATAAACTGCTGGCATTTTGGGTTCTTGGTTTAGTTAAAGACAGGATGCTCTGCATTGCCCCAATCTCACCAACACCCGTTGCTACGGGGGCTGTCCCATCGGCGTGCCCAACCCGATACATTGTTAGAAAAAACGTAGGCAGCCGTGTGATACATAAAATCAGAAGAATACCATCAGGCTCTGGGGTTCCCTCTGCTCCCTCAATTGCAGTCCTCCCAGCTTCAGCATTCTCCTGCTTGCTTGCTGCAGTCGAAGAGCTTCCGTTGTTTGCCACCAAAATACGCCCTACAGATGAGAGGCGTACACCAAGCTGGTGGCATGGTGCGCAACCTGGTACCACCCAGCACCCCTAAGTTTAGCTTGCAAATTCCTGCAGCAGCAGCAACAACTTCCTGGATCAGCCAGTGCTCTGGAGTTTGCTCCGACTCTGGGGTCTTGTGCACTGACGTGTCCGGCATGAGCCAAAACACAGCGATGGCCTAGGCCACCTGCAATTTATAGTGTCCTCAAATCTAGCGAAAAATGACCAGAAGGGGCCCAGAAGACCCCGTTCCTCAGCATGCTTTGCCCACCATGTGTTCGAGCAAAAACTTCACTTCGGCCCTGACATTGGCTAGCCAGCCCAAAACCACAACAGAAATCCTAATTCAAAAAAAGATGCATGCTGGGCACCAGCAACAAAAACCGTTTCACACGAACGTTACGATGCCCATAACGTGTTTCCAGGCTGGTTGAAGACATTCTCAGTGCATGAGTGCTTGCAAAAACTTTAGCAACGAGGCATTCTGGAGCCGAAATGGAATCAAACTGAATTTTTTTTTGGATAACTTGCTCAAAAATTCATACCCATGCCAGTTCCAGGATAAATGTTTCAACAAAGGAATAAGTCACCCGACTTCAATCCCCAGCTACATCCAGCCAGCAACAACAGTCACCAAATCTGCTTGATAGTGAAAATGTTGCCAATGATTGTGGTCTGGACCACCCTTTTTGGGTTCCATGCACTGAAATGTGCCCGTGAATAGCAACCGAATTATGCCGGCCTGGCCATCTGAGTCTGGGGAAAAGGAGCCAAATGAGTACGTCATGCTCAAAAGCCGAGCTGCAGTTGGTTCGGTATGACTCGGAGCGGACGAAAGGCGAAACAACATCAAATCTGCAATGGGAGAGCAAACCCTGCATGATGATGCACTTGGTTTCCCAAACCTCACCTACCCAAGTTTAATGAATATGAAGGTGAAAGTAGGCAACCAAGGATCAAACAACCAAACTGCTTTGTCACGCGGGCACCACCAAGGTAGGCGAAGGGAGTGAAGCAACAAACAGATGAAATCTAGGTTAGATTGTAAGAATCGTCCACAAATGTGCCATTGTGACCACAATCAAGGAATCAATGCCCCGTATTTTGGCGAAGGTTCCATCAGTGCAGGTACACCAAGCTTGAGCAGGGAGCTACAAGTTGAAAGGCATTCAAGCGTCAAACTGAGAAATAGCCACAATGATGCAGGGAATGGGAATGTCACCAATTATAAATCATTGTTGAAAATTTTTAAAATTGCGAGGTGCTATGTCGGCAACAAACATACCACAGGGTGCCCCTAGCACTGGTTGTTGACTCACAACAGCTTTAAACCTTAGCACCTCAGCACCTAGTGAAATAAAAAAAGGAAGGAAGGCTGAGTGTGAAAAGGAAAACCAGTTGTTGGAGGGTTGGTCCACTGCCAAGCGGACAGATCGTGCTGCCAATGGGAATGCACACACTTCATTCGACCAAAACAGAAGTGCAAAAGAGAACTACTCTCACCCCAACACAGATGCTCTGGAGTACAGGGGATGTAGTCACCAGCAGGTAGTGCACAAACAGAACAGGGTACAGCTCGGCTTTGACAAACAAATACATGCATGCACCTCGCAAGAGGCAAAACTGACACAGTACACAATCAGCGATTGGTGCCCTGGGCCCACTGCAACTTGGGTTCACCCAAGTCATCCCTCTCCATCAGCAAGCACCTTGGTGTGACGTCTCACTCGCCAATTTCTTGGAGGGGTGGGCTGCTGCACCAAGGGTCCAATCGCTCAAAAAATATCCCCAAAATAACACACCGTAACCAATATGGTCCCCCCCCCCCACACGATTGAAGTGAGATGAACAGGCGTGACAAACAGAGAACGGCACTGGTCGCTAACGAATCTCGTCAGGCCGAGTACATCAGTAGAAGAAGGTGTGGAAAAGAATATCGGCTAGGTGCCCTTCTGTAGGACAACAGGTACATCACCATCAGGCAGCAACGAGTGGGGCGGTCCACGTGTTGTGTCCACCCCTGCAGGCAGGAAAACACAGGCATGCCAGCACCTCTGTGCTGTACAGACTGTCCTCATGCCCCCTTCCCCGACAGGTCCCTACAGTAACCTCCCTGTAGTTCCACCAGGACAATTCAGAAATTGAGAACCTGTACGCACCACCCGTTACCAGGGGGCACACACACACACACACTGCCCCTGGGCAGCTCTACTGCCCCCCCCCCCCCCCAACACACAGGGGGGGATGTGTCCGATCATCGCTGCCGCTCCACCCCATGGTGCCAACACCTCCCACCGGCGGAATAGTATGTGCTGGTGGTATGACCCTGAAGCCTGTCCCGTCTAATCATCATGCGTGTCCACATACACACGCTTGTCGTCTACCATACAGTACCGCCCCCCCCCCCCCCCCACACACGCACGCGCGCACGCACGCACACACACACACACGCGCGTTGTGAGGGAAATCAGAACCTTGACAAAAACACCTGCAGTGTTGGTGAAGCAGGGCACCGTGGTGGCAGAACACTGATCTCCAGAAACATCTCGTCAGGCCATTCAAAACAATGAAAATGTCATGGGGTTTGGCGCCTTTTGAAAAAATACACACACACACACACACACACACACACACGCACATTCACTCGCACACATACAAAGATACAAACATACGCACACACACACACACACACACAAATAATTGACGATTTACACATACTCTCTCTGTGAAGGGTACAGTCCTGCAATAATGCCAGGCCGTGTGCACTGCCCCCCATGCCTCTCCCACCACAGGGCTTGCTATTTGGAATACTGTGCACACATGGGTCCCGTGACATACATGCTTACAGACTTGCGCGCTGGGAGCTCTTGGGCTAGAAAACACTGTGCACTGAATGATGGGCCGGAAAACCTTGTCGCAGCAGCAAATAATGTGCGTTCCGCAAACATTTGTCTGCGAACGGGAGTGACATGTGGGCATTGCCAGTATCAGGTGATGTGTTAAAAGTGGTAGCAGCAGTGCTACCCCTGATGGGCAACTGGTACACAGTTCCCGTTGGGGTCTGGCGCACAGTGACCAAACTGTTCTGGCCATTCTTCTCTTCGCATCCCTTGCGGACCTGCAACAACAACATGTCACACCAGCAATCTTCAGCCTACACAAATGGTGATCAAATCGAACCTCCCACCCAGTCCTGGCGGCAAGATATCCAAACATGCACATGGCGGAGGGTTTGGGCAGGAACAAGGTGGGTGGGATGCCTGCCCCAACATTGGCCCTTGCACTGTGAACTGGTTCCCATGTTTTATAGTGGGCCATGCGCTGCTGAAAAACGGAAATTAACATGAGCTGGCACCATCCTGGGGCCTGGAGGGCTATCCGGGGTTGGGGAGGGGGAGTATTTTTATCCAAAAACCTGGGACGCTTCATTGGTCTCCTGGAGTGAAACTGATGGCTTTGTGCCCGGGGCGGTAAAATATCGTTCCGGGGGGGGGGGGGGGGGCTATCTGTATACTTTTCAGACAGACCTTGAAAAGGGCTTCAATGCTACGAAGCTTTCAGAGTCTCCGGGGGTTTGGAGCAATGGGTCTGACAGTGGTTTTTTTTCTCAGGATTTCAGGGGTCTGGTTTGTGACAGTCAATTTGCGGACCTGAAGGAGGCAATGCCTACAGATGAGACCTGCAGTGTTACAGGAGATGGCGATCCATGCATGAATTCAGAAATTTCTGAACCTGGGATGCTGTTAAACTTGCTGAGAAGCACAGAAATGCTTCCCAAGACTGAGAACAGCATTAGGTGGTGCTCGCCCTCATGGACTCCTGGAAGCGATTGGGGAGGGGCTAAAGGAAAAGCACAACACCACCACCGAACCCCTCTTGTAACGGATATCTGTCAGGGACACCACACTGGATAAGCAAAAATATTTTGGCAACAGGCCATGTGCACTTGCACTGCCTCTGCCATCCAAAAAAAATGAAAGCGTGCATTAAGCTGATATTTCTGATGTGATGGGGGGGGGGGTTCAAACAGTGGAGAGACGTGATTCCCTTGGACGATTCGCAATAAGTGCATTGTTGGGTTCCCACTGTTTGCACCATTTCCAGGAGATGTTGGGTTCGATGCTGGTGACTGTTGATGCCTGGCTCCAAGCATGATATCTGCGCAAATATCAAGAGTGTCTGCTGGCAGGGGTGATCCCTCACAGCCGAGGGGGCTTGGTGAACCAAAATATGCATTCCAGAGATACCAGCCAATGGCCACCTTCTGCATTGCTGGGCAATCATTCGCCATGTGTCTGGTGCAACGAGCCCAGCAGGCCTAAATTTAAAAAGGAACATACGTTCTGCTCATGCAACTTCACGCAGCACTGTGCAAGTCTCAGCCACAAAGTTGGAAGTGTGTGCAGCAACGGAGTGGCGACCACCAATGAGCGGAAGGCCAATTCGTATTTTTCTCGCATAAGCAGGCACATGGCGTTGTTGTACAAGACGTGGCACATGGCGCTTCCCTATGTCAAACATGCAACAGTCATGGAGAAGAACTCGATGAGACTGCTAGCAAAAAGTGGAAGTGGTTCTGTGCCAGGCGGACCTTCGCGTACGTCGTCGCCCGAACAAGAAGAAGCTGGACTTTAATTTCCCCTTGGATGCTTCGCCGGCATCAGGTGTTGTTAGGGCATACCATCCCCCTGCAAATGTGTTTGCTGCAGGAAAATGAAGCAGGGTACCATTGTCTACATGCATGGCTATTTGCACATTCAGGGCATTTGAAAACAAACAAGCACAGAGTGCAATGGGCCTCAAGCGCAATATGACCACCGCTCTCCAGCAAGGCAAAATGATGTGGAGTGGACATAGACCAGGATGCAGTGATGTTGCAGTTGTAAAGCATGAAGCAGGGCTCAGCGATGACCCCTTTGCAACGCGGCGAACAGCCTCTTTACATCCGTGGCAAGGGCCCAAGGATATTGGCAGATATCCGTGGCATATGCCCGGGATACAGCAGCTGCGGATATCCCGGGCATATGCCCAGCCCAATATCCCGGGCATATGCCACGGATATGTGCTGATATCCCGGGCATATGCCACGGATATGTGCCGATATTCCGTGGGATGTACCCAAACCATTGAAGGGCCATTGAAGGTTTCAAACCGCCGAGATTCTTTCATGCAGCTTGAGGAGTCTAAGGAGGAAATTTGTAAGGAGACAAAAGCAGAGGCATGCTAGTCCTCGGAAAACTCGGAAAGCTGAGGCTGTGGTTGTTCTTGGGAGCCCTATTAAGGCGGAACCTTGTGCTAACATCCTATGGTGCACACACCCTCTCCAAAGCAACAGGTCATTGATCTCACAGAGGAGGAGGACTATGCTACTTTTCCCTTGACACAATTAAGCGAAAAGGAGACTTGTCATGCTATTTACTCCTTGTCATGTGCCAAGCTTCGGTTTCCTCCAAAGTATGGATCGTAGGCATGTGACACATGTGTGACCGAAATGATTGGTTCCCAGTATTTGGCATCATGACCGCATGATACTTGGTTATCTATGGCTTGGTGAACGGAACAATGTCCCTTTCATGCAGATTCCATAGTTTGACCGAGACCACCGCAGGAGTCTTGTTATTTGGGCCACAGGCAAGGCGGTACACACAGAAGGCGGTACACACACAAGGTGGTGCACACAAAAGGCGGCCTATAGACACCGCAGGAGTCTTGTTATTTAAGGGGCCACATGTTATTTAAGGGGCCACAGGCAAGGCGGTACACACAGAAGGCGGCCCGTGGCCACCGCAGGAGTCTTGTTATTTAAGGGGCCACATGTTATTTAAGGGGCCACAAGCAAGGCGGTACACACACAAGGTGGTGCACACAAAAGGCGGCCTATAGACACCGCAGGAGTCTTGTTATTTAAGGGGCCACATGTTATTTAAGGGGCCACAAGCAAGGCGGTACACACACAAGGCGGTGCACACCAAAGGCGGCCTGTAGCCACCGCAGGAGTCTTGTTATTTAAGGGGCTACAGGCAAGGCGGTACACACAGAAGGCGGTGCACACAAAAGGCGGTCAGTAGCCACAGCAGGAGTCTTGTTATTTCAAGGGGGTGCGGGGGTGTCTCCCACATCGAGCGGAGCGAGCCGTAGTCCACATACAAGGCGGTGTATACACAAGGCGGTGCACACAAAAGGCGGCCTGTAGCCACTGTAGGAGGCTTGTTATTTAAGGGGGGTGCGGGGGTGTCCCCCACATTGAGCGAAGTGAGCCGAAGCTAAGGGAGGTCCATATACAAGGCGGTGCATAGGGGGGGGGTTTGGCGTGCTAACGAGGTGCACGGGGGGGGGGGGGGGCTAACGAGGCGCGCGCCGAGCCCAATTTGCGCTTCGTATAACGAGGCACACAGTTTCAGTCCAACTCGCAGATTCTATTGCCTTCGGCAATGCACCTCGAAGAGAGGTTGATTGCCAGCCAATCAATCAGTTAGTTAGGCCAACAGCAAGTCAAACAGTCAGTCGGGCAAGCAGGCAGGCAGACAGAAACACACATTTTGGGTCTTTTTCAGTGGCAAACTTGGGTTCAAGCAGTGGGGAGAACAGCTGCTGTCAGAACAAGCAGCAGTTGAGTGGTAGTTGAGTGGTAAAGCAGTCGACCGTAGACACGTAGGTCGGCGGTTCGAATCCCGGTTGCCCAAGTGTTTGACCTGACATGTCAGCAACGGCGGTCGGCGGGTCGGGAATGGAACCGCCGACCTACGAGTCCGCAGTCGGCTGCATTACCATTCGACCGCTGCTTGTTTAGGCAGTAGCTGCTCTCTACTTGAACCCTTTTGAGCACAAACTTTTGACCCCCCCCCCCCTTACCCTCCCCCTCAAAAAGTGATGTCCAGTTTCAAAGGATAGAGGCCTGAGAAACCAAAAATCCATTGGGGGATCGTCTTATTGGGCAAAATAATGAATTCATTATTTACAAGGGGTTGGACATCAATTATCATGCCTTGGGGTATGCTACGCGAATGACCCCCCAAAAGGGGGATGCACGATGCCCGCGCATGCACTTGATCTAACAACCTCTCATCGAGGTGATTTGCATCACTTTTCCGCATTGATAGAGAGCACATTGTGTAGTGCTCCAACCCGGATATCTGTCCACAAAACTTTCCAAAATTGTTGGCGTCCACAATTGTTGTATCATGCATGGCTCAAGTATGCAAAGAGGGAAAGGGAAGGATTGGGTGCATCTATCCCGGGGCATATGCCACGGATATCTGCCAATATCCTCGGGCCCTAATGCCACGGATATAAGAATTGTGCCTAATGCCACAGATATCTGCCCATATCCCGTGGCATACATATCCGTGGTATAGGCACAATTATTGTATAGAAACCGGTTTCAGAGATTCCATGAAATCTCGCTTTATTGACCAATGCCCAAACCAAACTCTCCTAAATGGACGCCCCAACCCACACTATCATTGTTACGCTGTAATGCAGGGTGGCACTGAAGAGCGGGCAAAGTCACGAGACGAGCAGGGCGCACATCATACCACCCTGGACAATCCCAGCCCAGTGCCAGGCAATGATGCTGAAGGACTGGTGGCGTCAGGGGACGCCTGAAATTGGGACTTATAGCGCTCAAAACTCTCCACTGCTTTTGAAAAATACAATGATGTGGTGTTGGGCTTGTTCATCATCATGTGCACCACCCTACAGGAGCGTACCAAATGGGTTTGCTGGAGAGTAGCAACAAATACGTGAAGCAAGTTGCGCTTTGCGCGTGTCAAAAATCAATTATGGGCCACAGCACCAACATCTCCTGTGATTTGCGGGGGCGGTTTCAAGAAAGGAATCACAGGGCCCTGATTGCGTTTTGGTTTGTGTCCCCCTTCAATTTGAATATGAATTTATGAATACGAATTTGCACGGCTCTGTCTCTAATTGCCAGCAGACGGGTTGCATCAACAGGGAATGCACAAAACATTGCTTCACAAACACACCCAAGATTGTTGAAATACAGTGTCGGCAAAAATGCTGCAGATGGATTGTCGGAAGAGCTTCCCTGTCGATACACCTCGTGCAATGTTTGCAGGCAGCCGTTTGTACTGTGAAAAACGATGGAGTTGCGACACGCATGCACGGACGACAGGCCCAACCCAGTAGCGCAACCAACAACCAGGGCTGCCATCCATTATCAACAAGACAGGTAAATCGGGGCTACAACAAGCACATGATGCTGCAGGAGGGGGCAATTGTCATGGCAGCAAGCGGGGTTGGGGGGGGGGGGGGGATGGGGGGGCGCCATCAGGTAACACACGACACACAGCAAATGGTGGCAATGGTGTACAGCTATCACAGCCATCCAACTCAATTCGACTTCAAAATGGCAGTCCACAGCACACGCCACCTCCCAAACCAGTGACATCCCTTTGTCGCATCGCCAACATACTCTTTATTCAGCATTTGCAGGTGCGCCGACAATAGTGTGTACTGCTGCCTTAAAGGGGTGCGGCACAGCGCTGCTGTATCAGGGGTGACCTCACTGCTGCTGCAGCTCTTTGCCAGATCTTCGTCGTGCTTCGTCATAAATTCCTTGGAGGGAAATATATATGTGTGCTATCTCGATGCCTCGCAAAGATCACTGGCCCCCAAGACGGCAGCAGAAGGTATGAGCGCGGGCAGAAATACATTGTTGCGCTTGAACCCTACTGCACTGCCACCATAGGCTGGCTACTCCAGAGCAGCACACACACCTTCTGCGAATCCAAGAAGCTCAGTATTTGTTGAACTTTCTCATGTAACTGTGGGCTCCGGAGGTACACCGCCAGAATTGACTGACATAACACGATTGCTACCCGCACCTGCAACAACTGATCTAGAACTTCCCGGTTGTCAAAGAGTGGTGTCAGTAGACGGATGGCTTCTGCATGCTGCAATGGGAGAAGTGGCACAGGGCGTCATTGTGGTGTGGGGCTCTCCCGGTGTAGATAGATGGTGCGCTTTGGTTGGCAGATGGCAGTCAGGACAATGCAATATTGCGAGTTGCCAGGTGTCACTTTTGCTATGTTCAGCAGTATAACTGCACGGAAGTTGCACCAAGGAAGGTTGGCACAGCGTTATTGTGGTGTGCGGTTTCCCTTTTGTGCGATAGTACGCTTTGATTGGCGGATAGCAATCAGGCTTTCCAGTGAGACCAGAATATTGCACAGTGGCAAGTGGGTTGCAAGTGGCCGTCGGTGGTCACTCGTCGCCGTGGTTTGCACAAGTTCAGCAGTGCAACTGGATGAGAGCTGCAACGCGCAAACTGTTGCAATCAGGGTTGAGTGGTGCTCCGGAGATGGTATTACGCTGTCACTGAGGATCCAAGACAGCCGGCGTAAAAGTGGCAGCAACTTTCGTTCATATCAAACTTCACTGAACAGAATCTGCTACAGCAACAGGATCAACAGCTTTCATCGAAAAGTCTTCCGACGCTTTCGGGCACAGTGGGACACACTTGTCTGGAATGGCACAGCAAGACTGCCTCATGGAACACCACAAGTTCATGTCCATCGAATTCAAACCAAAGGAAATTGCTTTCCTGAGTGACGAGGTGATAAATTGCATAGGATGCAGAAAGCGGAGGAATGACGCAGCGACCCTGCAAGCAAGTGAACCTTGACTTTTCCATCCACCTTGGTTTTCGTTTTCGTATCGAGTTTCGTCAAACTTTTCAGGTCCTGTGTCAACTTCTCAGTTTCAACACATCCACCTTTAAAAAACTCAGCGATGGCCAAATTGTGCTGCACCCGTGGGTCATTCTTTCTCTTTTCATCAACCTTGACAATCTTGTGGAGATTAGCTATGCACTGATCGTAGTTCTGGGTGATGAATGTGGCAAGCGCCTCGTTGTGCAACTTCTCTGCCTCGCCCATGTTACCACGAGTGAGCGCTGGAGAAGACATGTTGCAGAAATTGAAACCACGCCCTTACAAGGTGCTTGTGCAACAAGGATCACAAAGTTACAAAAAATGCATCCAAATGCGAGAAATAGCTCAGTAAACAACTTATGAATATGGGAAGCTCATGAATTTCTGCCATCAAATCGCTCAGAATTTTGGCAATTTCTTCTGCAGAATTGAGAAAATAATGTGAAAATTATAATTTATAGCAGTCACGGAGCATTCCTTGATAGGCCTAGCCTGTCAAATCACGCGCGACTAATAAAATAGTGCAGGCGACTCGGACACCACGGTCGCTGGCACTGAGTTCACTGTGGGGAGAATGAGCGACAATCTGAGAACTTTGGGGGGGGGGGGGGGGGGGGGCTCCGGCGATTCCCATTCTCAAGTCCGTCATCGGGACTGCCGGAAACCCAAAAAAGACCTCTATAAGTTTGTTCTTTTCTGCTGCGTGTTTGCTTGCTTGTAAGACAACGAATCAATACATCAACATAACTGTGATTTAATCGGCCCGTCGACAGTGTTGTATTGCCTTGTGTTTCCAACCCTTTTGGCTGGTTTTGGAAAAAGTCGTTTTTTCGTACTTTCTTTGCGTAGCGCCAATATGGCGCCAATTTTCACACTATGAAGACCAAGTTGGACACTGTAGCCACTACTGCATTCCGTAAATCTAGTTGGATGACTTGTTGTAAGGTTCCAAAGTGTGACGTCATTGCGTTACAAGAAATGTATGACACAGCTCGTACAATTGAGAACAACTTGGTAATGTATTGGTGTTTGAGTACGAATGACAAGAAGGTTACAGATTTTCGAAAGGAGATGCAGTGTGTTCAGGATGTTGGTCTTTATCTAGTGCTTGTGTCTTTTGCTACGGGGGTATACGGGTGTAGCAGGGAGTGTGGGGCCACCGACCTGTGTTGGAGGGAGGGAGGGAGGGAGGGGGGGGGAGGGGGGGGGGTCCGGCTATTCCTATTCTCAACCGAAAATTCTCACATTGTCGCATATTCTCTCCCCACTGTGGTAGGAAAGTACTTTATACTTCGAAGTACTTTATAGGCAGTAAAGTACTTTACATGCAGTAAAGTAGTTGCGCATGGGTCCCCAGATGGGCAAAATCCTACAGAGGGCTGAGGCGTACGAACTTCTGCGATGCATGAAATCATGTAAAAAAAGGCAGTTTTCTAAAGAGAAAAAAAGCTGCAGGCGATGCAGAATGATGCTGTGCATACCACCAACACATTGCGACACCGTCGACACGACTTTTCACAATCCACGGGATCTGTGTTGCAATGGTATTGGACCAAGAAAAGTAGGTTGTCACGAATGCAAGCAGGGAATGTGGGTTGGAAAGAGGTCTCGTCGCGAAAGGAGGTGCCAAGTCAAAAGGAATATGGCTATCCAAGTAAATTATTGGTGCATTGGGACTGCTTTCTGTTCGCACTTGATTTCCTCTGGCAAGGTAGATACCCATGTTGGTTGGACAGTTGGTTTCGTCACCACAAGGGAGGTACGAATGTGCTTTCGCAGGTGATTTCCTCTTGCAAGGTAGATTACGAAGGTGGTTTTAGCAGTTGGATTCGTCACGAAAGGAGATGCCAAGTCAAAAGGAATATGCCTATGCAAGTGAACTGTTGGTTGCTTTTGATTTCCTTTTGCAAGGTAGACACAAATGCTGGTATGGCACTTTGATTCATCACAAAAGGGAGGTATGAATGTGCTTTGGCTCTTGATTTCCTGTTGCAAGGTTGATACGAAGGTTGATGTTGCAGTTGGATTCGTCACCAAAAAGGAGGAACGAATGTGGTTTCGCACTTGATTTCCTCTTGCAAGGTAGACACGAATGTTGATTTGCATTTGGGTTCCCAACTATTTTCGTCACAAAAGGCTGGCGCGATTCACAATTGTCTCTTAGATGCTTGGAATACTTTTTTTGGTGTTGCTCCTTCTCCCTTTGCCCTTTGCACACGCAACGGCCCTCTGGCCTTCCTGACCTGATTTTTTGATGTATATAGGGTTGTTCCTTGTGCTTGCAGTGTTTGTGTACTATACCCGAGGTGGAGATAAGGAGAAACGAAAGTGATTTGCTTAGGGGACACACAGCATGGCATTTTCCCAACTGTTGTGTACTCTACAGCTAATGGCCGTGTGAGCACTTTTGTCCTTTGCGTGTTTGTTGCCGTCTCCACGTACTTGACAACTATTCGTTGAACTTTGACTGTTCTCAAAAGTCAAAGTACCTCATCCGCCCCACGTACACCCGAGACTTCCGTTACAACACGAGCATCAAAATGGCTGTGGTGTGACACGAAAGTACCTGTACGAAAGCCCCCCCTAAATTTACAAACTACACCATGCTAAGTAGGCGTGACCTCTTTCAATGCCATGCTACCTATTTAAACTAGGTCCATTAAGGGTGGTTTTAAAGCATTTACCACCTCTTTTTGCCCACTTTTCTGCTGCGGGGGACATCCACAAATGGGTGATGTGGGTGTGCATGGATGGGCCCGATGACGCCGCATGGCTGCAGGCTTTAGATGAGGATGCGGGCCTAAATGCCCAAATCATCCACCTACAGGAAAGTAGTACAATCCGTGTCAAAAACGAAACCAAAAAGTTTCAATGTAAACTGACCGGGGATGGGAAACTAACGATGGTGACGAACGGGGGGGGGGAAGTGTTGGTGGGGCTGCCCCGATGCCACCGGGTTGGTGCCGATAGAGGGCACGGTAAACAAAATTCAATGGGGGGCATTTCTTGGAAGTGTGTGTATTCGCATTGGAGACTATGCACACGCAGGTTGTAGGGTAACCAATGCTTTCAAGAAGCGCCTAACAGAAACTATTACCACATTCAGTGGGTGTCGTTGGAGTGCAGCGAATCGCTAGTGAGTTTGCCGATATATGGTCTCCCCTTTTAGTAGATGTAAAGCATGTGGCTCCTGCTGACAGGCTTTTCCAAAAGACCACTAAGGCAGGGCAATTTGATATCAGCACCTCTATGTTGTTCTTGACAGACCCCAAGTACCATGTTCGAATTGTACATGGCCTCAGGAACCATTTTCCTAACACCATGTTTGGTGGTGTCCTCTTGTGGACACTAATTGAAGTGTTGCTGCGCAATATGCGTAGCCTATATGCCTTGTGGAGGCAAAAGACACCATTGACCAATGGCCAGGTGCAAAAGGCCAAGACTCACTGCCGCAAAATCGGTGAGGCATGGCTCCGATTGGGTTGGAAGTCGACCCCATGGGTCCACTGGACAGTGGCCCATTGTGGAGCGGTGCTCCAAAAGTATCGTAACCTTTATGTGTTCTGCAGTATACCTGCGGAACACAGGCACAAGCGTTTCAAACTTGCTGTGAAAAACGGCGGTGCCTTCGCCGCCCACGCATTTCACGACGTGGTCTCACCCATGTATTGAACATGGAGACCCTTGATGTGGGGTTACGACACCGAGCGGCCCGGCAAAGGCTTGCCCTTGGCGAGGCCACAAGGGACCGAAGAAAAAGGCACTGCATGTACCCTTGAGAAACCAAATTTGAACCCGGTGAATGCATTTGGTGCCCTTCTTGCAAAAATCATTGGCGCAGAAACCCCCCCGCAGAAAGGGTGCAGAATGGGGGTTCTAGCGCACAAAGGGTGTGTAGAAAGGGTGCAGAAAGGGGGTTCTAGCGCAGAAAGGGGGGTGCACAAAGGGCGCACAAATGGTGCAGAAAGGGTGCAGAAAGGGTGCTAGAACCCCCCTTCCAGCAAAAGGGGGGGGTGTAGAAAATCCGGCAAAACGGACCGTTTGGGGCAAAAGTGAAAATCAGCCACCAAAAGGGGCGTAAACATGTGGTGATTGGCCCCAAACCACTTTCCAACCACACAAGGTGGTGTGGCTTGGGTAAACATGCAAAAAGGGCGCTAGAAGGGGGGGGTTCTTGCGCACACCTTCTAGCGACGCACCCACCATAATCATGCTATGGTAGGACAAATGTTTGGGTGACTGCCAAGCCAGCCACCCGTGAACGGACATAGTGCCCTGCTTGGGCACATGTCACACTTGTCACCCTTGCCATGTTCTTTGTCGTATGTATGCGTCCCTTTGCTTTTGCCTGTGCCAGTTGTGCGATGGTGAAGTACTTCATGTCCAACTGCAAAGTACTTTTGCCACCCTACCATGATGAATTAAGTAGCTTGGCTGGAGTCCCTACCATGATGAAGTAGTTTGTCCAACCTTCCCTACCATGATAAAGTAGTTTGCCCGACCTTCCCTACCATGATAAAGTGGTCCGAGCTTCCCTACCATGGATTTTCCCCTACCACAGTGAACTCCTTCCCCGGTCGCTAAACCTTATTGGGGAGAGAATATGCGACAATCTAAGAATTTTCGGTTGAGAATAGGAATGGCCGGACCCCCCCCCCCTCCCTCCCTTGGTCCCTCCGACACAGGTCGGTGGCCCCACACTCCCTCCTGCACCCGTGTACCCTAGTAGCAAAAGACACAAGCACCAGATAAAGACCACCATCCTCAACGCACTGCAACTCCTTTCGAAAACTTGTAACCTTCTTGTCATTCCCACTCAAACACTAATACATTTCCAAGTTGTCCTCAAATTTTCGAGCTGTATCATACATTTCCTGTAACGCGATGAGGTCACACTTTGGAACCTTACAACGAGTCAGCCAAATAGATTTACGCTTTGCAGCAGTGGTTAGAATGTCCAACTTGGTCTTCATAGTGAAAATTGGTGCCATGTTGGCGCTACGCAAAAAAAAGTAACAAAAAAAGACTTTTCCAAAACTAGCCAAACCAGGTTGGAAACGCAAGGCAATACGACACTGTCGACGGGCCGATTAAATCACAATTATGCCGATCTATCGATTCGTCGTCTTACAAGCAAGCAAACACGCAGCAGAAAAGAACAAGGTTCCGGTCACAGAGGGTCATTTTTGGGTTTCCGGCAGTCCCGATGACCGACTTGAGAATGGGAATCGTCGGAGCCCCCCCCCCCCCAAATTTCTCAGATTGTCGCTCATTCTCCCCCCATTTCGACTATGGGGACGTGCCTAAAATCAGGTCCAATCGCACACGGTACCATTGGGACCAACTCCTTTTTTCCATACTAGGATGTCAAATCGTCAATAGGCACACAATGGACCTCGTTAATTGAACTCCTTGGCGGTACCCTGCCTGATTTTCGGACCGCCAGGGTTTGGATACCACATTTTTAACCTATTTTTGGTGCAGACGGTACAGAAAAACCTGTTTCTCCCCCTTATTGCCCATGGGACAAGGTTACATGACTTCAGCGCCGTCCAATGGGGTTGTTGGGGGTCGACTTGCCATCTAGGCCCATAGATTCTTTTTTTCACCAAAAACGGCCATTTTTTGGTGCACATTCGATCAAATACGGCCCGAATCAATTGGAAACACTGGCTGCTTGCATATGGGGTATTGGTTGGTGCCCTCAGCTTATGATTGGGGAGGCGTGAGATCAATTGCGGGGTGCTACTTCCCTCGAAATCTTCAGTGTGCAATGGTCATGCAGTGATACGTGACAGACCCCCCCCCCGGCTGTTCTATGCTGTGCTCTGCTGTGCTGTGGCGCGGTTCCTCACAACTCATTGAGCTGCAATCTGGTCTTCAACATAAGCAACGAAAACAGACTCAGGCAGGAAGCTGCAGATACAATGCAATCTTGACCACCAAGTCCACCCGGAGCTCAGTATTAAAGAACACAGTGCACAGGCGAACATAGCGTAGGACCGAGTGCCGTGGTCATATAATCAGGCAGAAAGCTGCAGACAGAATCGGGCACAGAGCATATACAGCACACAGGACCAGGCGCACCTTGTACTTCTGTCGTTGTGGCCTACCACACCTAGGTATTAACTTTGGCTGGCAGCAAATGTCATGCCCATCTGTCAAACCTGCAGCAAGCCCAAGATCGTGGTTTGCTTCCTCTACTAACTTACGGATGAAATCATGCTGGGTGCAGAAGCGCATCTCCAATATCTCAAATGTCTTTCGCACGAAGGTTTCGGGATCATATTGTGTGAATTCCAGTCCCACCAAAATCTGATGGATGAGTGCCTTTGTTCCCTGACATGACCCAAATGCTCCACGACCCAGTTTGTATTTGCCGAAGATGTACTTTGCAGAGCGCACCAGTTCAGCATTTGCCTGGTTCCACCAGGGAAACATGTGCTTGGAAGTTGGCCACAGAGCACGGAGTGCATGTGCAAAGGTTACGGTCTGGTAGCGCGGCTGTTCTAATTCCATGTGAGAGAATTCCCATTTGACCACGAGAGGAATGTGGTTGCATAAATTGGTCTGATTGGTCTCATTCAAACTGTCTGTCAGCCCAACAGGTGTCAACTGCGGATACTGTACACAGGCTAGGGAAGGGAGTTGCTGCTCAGAAGCATTGTGGAGGAGACATTGCTCAACAATCAGGATGCGCGATTGCAGAGATTTAGATTGCAATGGTGGCAGAGAGGGTGCATTGCACTTCTGGACCCGTGGTGCTCAGTTTGCTTTCCGGCGATCAGACATTAACAGAGGCCTCGCAATGGAACCATTGGAACAACTGGGGCTGGAATTAGGACTGGGCGTGGAGTTGAAACAACTCAAACTGGGATGGAAGGAGCAACAGAAGGAAGTGGGCGCGACGATTGGACGCGGCGCCTGGCAAGGGCGAGCTGGTACACTGGCACGCCGAAGGTGTTCACCACACGGCCAACCACTTGGACACGCAAATGACACGTGCTGCTGTGGAACAGTATACAGTAATTGTGCCTATGCCACGGATATCTGCGTTGTATCCCGTGGCTCCGGTCGATATCCGTGGTATATGCCACGGGATACAACGCAATTGGACATACATGCATGCATAGGAGGTGCAATGGCAAAGGCAAATGGACCACGATTTCTCACCATATCCCATCGTGATAGCCCAAGACAGCCCAATGTGGTGTCCGACATGGCACCCGGATGAGGCCCCGAGATGTATGTAGCGGCACCAAGGTTTCACTTTAGATATGAGCAAATATCATCTCACTTGATTTCTTCCTCATCGGATGCTGCATGGGCAAACCCCACTACAAATGGATGGAAATGTATTTATGGGGAGCGGCTATCAATTTTGGTAGGTCCGGAGACACAACAGTTCGCCATCCATCACCATGGCAAGCAAACCACATATTTTTTGTATTTTGGCTGGAAATCGCTACCACCGTGCATAACGACACCGGGAAGTGTGTCCCAACTACCAATGCTAAACGGAAAGTGAGGCACACCATTGTTTTTTATGCCGAAGGTGTTGCATGTGCTTGAGGAGGGATGAGGACGGGTGCTGCTAATGTGGAGCTAATGATTATTATTACCAAAAAATGTGTTCATGCACGGGTTTTCTTTGGGAAACCCGTGCACGTACACGGTTTTCCCAGAGAAAACCCGTGCATGAACACATTTTTTCTAAAACCGGGTAGTTGGAGGGAAATTTTTATAGAAAAAAACCGTGTACAGGGAACACGTCCCCCTTGCCCTTTCCTACTCTTGGGGTGGGCCTTTGGACAATGTGTTTGTCTTCCTCTCTCACTCCCTCTTTCTCTCTCCGTGTTTGTTTGTCTCTCTCTTTTTCTCTCTGGGTTTGTCTCTCTCTTTTCTCTCTCCTCATTTCTCTCTCCTCTCTCTCCTCTCTCTCTCTCTCTCTCTCTGTCTCTCTCTCTCTCTCTCTCTCTCTCTCTCTCTCTCTCTTCCCTCCCGCCCGCCCCATCTCTCTATTTGTTTCTTTCCCTGTCTCTCTCTCTCTCTCTCTCTCTCTCTCTCTCTCTCTCTCTCTCTCTCTCTGTTTCTCTCTCTCTCTCTCTCTCTCTCTCTCTCTTTCTTCGTTTCTGTGTTTGTGTGTCTGGTTGTCTCTCCCTTTCTCTCTCTCTCTCTCCCTCTCTCTCTCTCTCTCTCTCTCTCTCTCTCTCTCTCTCTCCACAAAACACTCACACGCCGCACCCCAAAAGCAGGGACTTTGGGCAGACGGTGTAACGCACCGACAACGCGCAGCACATCCATCCATCCATCCATCCATCCTCTTTCTCGCTCTCTCTCGCTCTCTCTCTCTCTCTCTCTCTCTCTCTCTCTCTCTCTCTCTCTCTCTCTCTCTCTCTCTCTCTCTTTGTTTGTCTATCTCTCTCTCTCTCTCTCTCTCTCTCTCTCTCTCTCTCTCTGTTTGTTTGTCTATCTCTCTCTCTCTGTCTCTCTTTCTCTCTCTCTCTCTCTCTCTCTCTCTCTCTCTATTTCTCTCTTTGTTTGTATCTCTCGCTCTCTCTTTGTTTCTCTCTCTCTCTCTCTCTCTCTCTCTCTCTCTCTCTCTCTCTCTCTCTCTCTCTCTCTCTCTATTCGTATGCCTCTCTATCACGCTCTCTCTCCCTTTCTCTCTCCCTCCCTCCCTCCCTCTCTCTCTCTGTCTCTTTGTCTCTCTCTCTCTCTCTCTCTCTCTCTCTCTCTCTCTCTCTCTCTCTCTCTCTCTCTCTCTCTCTCTCTCTCTCTCTCTCTCTCTCTCTCTCTCTCCACGGATGTGCACAATACTTAAGGAATATACCTCCCAAGTTCTGCCCCCAAAAAATTCCCTTATGTCGAAAACCATGTATGTACACGGTTTTTTCAGAAAAAACCCGTGTACGTGCACGGTTTTTTGGGTCCAGAAAACCGGTGCACGTACACGGTTTTTTTCTATAAAAATTTCCCTCCCTACACGGTTTTGGTCCTGAAATCTCGCCCCTCTAGCTAACACTTTTAAGTTTGGAATGGGGCTTTTGGTAAATGCCTGCCACATCCCATTGTGGGAGAAAACCCCGCGAGTTAGACTGTCGCGCGCTGATGCAGCGCGGAAATTTCGCTGCGCGGTAGTCTACCTAAACGGCACAAGGTACGGCGGGGTCTAATGCGCCGCAATGCCCCCTCGTGCTGATAATGCCTTGGCCATTAGCCACGGGGCCATCGGCCTGCGTGTGACAGCACATGATAAAAGTCCTCATGGATTTTTTTGGTCCGTGCATTTTTTTTACAAAAGACCAAGCAACTCGCCGAAGCCGGCGGCAGCTAACTTTTCCTAGCCATATATTGAGGTTGTCGACGGCCCGTGTCCACGTCAGGCGCCATAGTTTAAGAGAAATAATCTGGAGTTAGGGTGCAGAACATGAAAGAAAGGGATAGATACATGGTGTATGTGAACACGTCGTTGCACTCGCCTCCTTCTAGTCTTTGATCACTGATGAGTGTCTTGCTGCTCGTGTAGCCTCTCTTTCCCTCGAACAAGCAATAACCTTGACCACTTTTGGTCACATTGTGCACAATCATTGCCGCATTTCGACCATTCGGCCTAATGGTGAAGGTAGGGACCAAAGAGATGTTTGCGCCAAAACTTTGCCTCAAGGGTGAGTTTTCCTTGGACCTAGCTTTTTGAAGCGATACCTTCCCAACACAAAAAGAACACTCCCTGTACCTCACGGCTCGAGGGATGGTCACACCCTAGACGAAGGGTGGGGGGTAGAAAAGGGACACTCTTTTGAGTGGCTACTTCCTGGAGGCAGTACGTGTTTGGGTACACAAAGAAAGGATAGTGCATACCTTTGGAAACCTTCTTTCTCTATGATTATACTTCTATCATAATATTGATGGCTCTTTACATAACAAGCAAAGGTGTCAAACAAAAATGGTGCCCAAGTAAGGTTGGCACTCACTTGTCAGTTATAATCGTTGGGGAAGCTTTGGGTGGCCACTTTTTGAAGTCGGTTTTCGTTCCCAAAGTGTGCTAATCCAAGACCTCTGGAGGGCGATAGTGTAGGCCTAAGTATGCGCTTTCCTGGTCACCCGTGCCTTTTGGTGTCAAAAAGACCTCTTGTCAATGAAGACAAAAAGAACACCCCATATTTGTCATAGGCCTAGGGTAGGTCACACCTCACCACAATTAAGAGTACACCCTTTCACAAGAGTAGAGTGGTTGAAACGTGGCACTCTAGCGTACCAACTCTCGAGTGCAATATCCTTGTATCTGCGCAGGTAAGGGGGTTTTTGTTCACACTGGTAAAACGTGGGTAAACCATGGGTATTTGTGTGTAGCCGCTTGCTCAAGCAACGCATGTTCACATGGAACTTTGGACGCAAATATGGTTGAATTGTGTTGAAATTGCTCGCCTCTCCAGGTAAAAACAAGGATTTCACCTTTACCGGGCTTACCCGCAGTAAATTTTTGCTTATCGCGCGGAAAGCAAACTTTTACCGCACGGTAACAAAATTTTTACCGCACGGTAAACACAAGTTTACCGCACGTTATGGGATGCTCGTGGTGCGGAACCCCCCCGATTTTTGGGGTTGTCAATATGGCTGGAACCCAGACTTTCACGTGTTACATGGGTGCACTATGATGGAACAATGTGCCTCGCATGTCTCGATTGCTCGGTATTGCCCGTTTTGCACTTTTTGCAATTTAGTCTTAATTTTTGTGCTCTAACTAGTTAGAACGGGGTTAGAGCACTAGTTATCACGGGGGTTATCGCGCGAGAACCTAGTTATCGCGCGATTTATCGCGGTAGTTATCGCGCGAAAAATCGTTATTCGCGAGTTATCGCGGGGGTTATCGCGCTTCGTTTGCTCTTGTTCCATGTTTCCCCTCGTCGCCTTAGCTCACAAACTATTTACTATGGCCCTTGCTGCTGCTGCCCACGCTTGGTGCGAGCACCATCAAAAGCTCCTTGGGATTCGTCGCCTTGGCGGACATGAGGGGTTTACGATGGGTGACACCCAAGTGAGGCGCCTTGTGGCGAGTCCTTTTGAGAAGGGTGTGGACTTTGGACTCATCATCCATCGTTCCCCCTTCATGGTGGACGACAAGGACCCCCTGGTTCTCAGCAACTACATCTTCCAGTTGCTAGTGGTAAATCCACGGGTTGCTGGATTTTTGATCCAGCTTCATCCGGAGGATGTGGAGGCGGTGGTGGAGTCCGTCACGGCCCATGCCGAGAAGGGTACGGGGACGAAGACGACCCTCTATGTGGGTCAGGAGGAAGAGGAGGACGCGGAGGAGGAAGCGGAGGAGGTGGTGGAGCTGGGGGGTGGGACGGGGAAGGACAAGCCCCACCACCCCCTCATGATTAGTGTCTAGAAGGTAAGGACCAGACCTGGTAAGGGGAAGGGGAAGACGGATGGTTGGTTTCCCCAACCCCTTACCCACAACACCCGCTGGGTCTGCACTGAGAACCCTGAAACCAAGCTCCCCATGCACTCCCTTTGCCCCACAAGGGAGTGGGAGCGTGAGTGGTATGGGGTCACCACTCCCAACATTGTTTCGGGGCAGGGGGGGATTCTTTTTCCTTTTGGGGCAACACCTCCCCTTTAATTATTGGGGAGGCTGAGGAAGTGGTTGCGGCAGAGCCCATGGCGGCCCTTAATCGGGATCCAATGGATCTTGTGGTCACCACCGGGGACAGGTTGGTGGTGAACCACTTGCTCGAGCACAATTTTTTGAGTCATGTGCGGCTCAAGAGTCTTTTGGAAGACCTTGGGAGGGTGCCTGTCTCAGAGAAGGCACCCATTTAAAATGAGAACCCCCCCATTGTGGGCAGGGCCGAGGAATCAGGGGCCCGCCGCACAGTGTGCGGCAACTATGGGGGCCGCAACCACCACAAGCTCAACCCCCACAAGCTCCATGATCTGCCGGTCCTCAAAAGGATCGCAGATCGTGTGCTTGACACGGCGAAGAAGGGTGTCGTAGGGGGGCTTGGGTGGAGCCGCACCATTCTTGACATGGCGGAAATTTCCTCCTTTGACCACACCCCGCAACACCTCCACCGCGATGCCCCCCCTTACAATGTGCCCGACGGCACATTGATTGTTTATTGTTTGATTATGCTTACGCATAATCATGAGGCCGAGGATGGGTCACATTTTCTTTTCGTCCCCTCGAGCAGTTCTGGGTTCCCTGACCCTTGGGTGGAGAGGGCTGTGCCATTTAAGAGGGGCACTGCCTCTTTTTTTGATGCCCTTGATGTCCACCGGGGGTCGGACATTCCAAAGGCTGCGCCCACCGATGCGTCCAATCCTCGCCTTTGTACCCTTCGTGAACGGGGGTTAAGTGGCCGTTTGAATGGCGCGTGAATTTCACGTGAATTTGACCCATTTTTCGTGTTTTTTTTTTTTGAGAAAACACTACATTTTGGCTGCAATATGACGTATCTAATGGGGCAAACCTCAGGCCTCATTTTCAGTCCCCATGATTCAGTGAAAGTCCCGCCCCAAACGGACCCATGAGGCCCAAACGACGCCCCCAAAAAAATCCCGGCAACATTTTACGGTACCTTTGGGCCTGAATTTGCGAAATACATACGAAATTCGTGCGAATTTGGAAGATTCGTGCGAATGTCGCGCGCGCTGCCTGCGAATTTCACCAGAATCTGCAGATTCGTACGAAATTCGTACGAATTTTGTACGAATTTCTAAAAATGCCAAATTTCAGCAAAAACTCACCCGAATTCGCGTGAAATTCGTGCATGCGTGACTTTCGTAAATTTGTGTTGCGTTCACGGTGATTGAGCCGAATATTCGCAACCTACCAACAAGGTAAAACCTCAAATTTCAAGACATTTCTAGCGACAACGTTTTGGCGAAGATAGCACGAGAAACACACATGATGGCGCCAAGTTACGAGCAAAACACAGCAAAAAGTTGTCAAATTCACGCTACTGTGAATCTCCCATTCAAACGGCCGCTTCACGCAGGGTACATTATGGCATTTTATTGCAATTGAGCTAACCCAAGGCCCTAACTTGCGGTTCCCCAACCTGCATGTCACCCAAGCCATTGAGCGGCCCCAGCTGGGGTCGCCTTGTGGGCGGGGTGCCAAGACAGCGTCATGTGAGGGGGCGGTTAGGTGTAGGAGGAAGGTTGTTGCCAAGTGCTTAGGCTGCGAGCGGGGGGGTTTGTGCACGGCACACATGCTAGGAGGGGGAGGAGCCGGAGGGTGGGGAGGAGGAGGGGGGGGGGGAGGACCCCAATGGGGTCAGCATTGAGCAATGTGCCCAATGCCTGCTCCCGGTGGGAACCACGGGGCATTTTTTGTTGAGGGGGGGGGTGCACCGCTAGAAGGTGTGCGCAGAAGCCCCGCCCCTTTTGGGACCACTAGAACCACGATGTGCACGCGTTTACAATGCCTAAGAGTCACTATACGAATTTCTATAAGTGTTCTGAATCCAAAGCGAGCCTAGGTTGTGAAGGGCCACATGCTATGTTGAATTCGCAAAAATGACCAAAAGCGCACAAAGGTGGGTTCCAGCAGGGTTTCCAGCGCAGAAAGCGGGGTTCCAGCACGGGTTCCAGCATGGGTTCCAGCGTACAAAGGGGTTCCAGCAAGGGGTTCCAGCACCTGTCTTTCACCTTTGTTCCCTTGCATTTCAGCCCAAATGCCTTTGTTGGCCCCCTTGGTCCACTGGACCAGGGCTGCCTGGGCTGCGGTGGGCACTCGGGGCAATGCCGGCCGTGATGGGTTGGGCTGCACCGACCTCGCCGCCCACCCCGACACCAAGGTGGTGATCCCCCCGGGCACCACCATTGCCTGCATCCGCCTCACCCGCCCCCTCCTTGCCGCCGACAAGCAGCCCTGCGCCCTCACCGACTGGCTGCACGGGGTCCTGGAGGACAACCCCGAGGTGCCGATCCTGCAGGTCCGGTTGCACGCCGACGACGTGGATGATGTCATCCAAGCCTGCACTGGACGGGCGAACCCCATTGTCAACAAGGCGCAACGGCGTCATGTGGGGATGGAGGGCACCACGCTCCTCTTCGCCGCCCACAAGCCCACCAAGAAGGCCAGGAAGGACAAGTACCCCTTCAAGCACCCCTACTTGGACACCCTCCGCAACGTGGTGGACAGCAAACCCGCCATGTCCTTGCCCAACAACTCCCTCACCAGCCACTCCCCCTACCGTTGGAAGCCGGAGCTCGTGGGGTTGACTACGCCGGTGCTGATGGAGAGCGAGGACGCGGTCTTGCCCATCCCCATGTGCCACACCCTGCCGCTCATTGGGACAAGCGAACCGGTGAAGCAGGTGGACGTCTTCCGGGAAGTGAACGAGGAACTCTCGGAGTTGGGTCAGACGGGGCACATGTTCAAGGAGGAGTTCCTGGCGAAGAATTGCGAGATGCTGTCGAATATGAAGATGGAGGCGGACAACGTGGGCCCCGAAGGCCGTGCACTGTACAGCAGCGCAGTGCAACCGCGTGGTGAAGGCCGACCCGCCGCCGAAGTGTTCCGCTTGTGACAACCGTCCTCTTTCTACTGTACATGGGTCAACTTTGCGCACACTGTTAACCGGATTCAGGGAAGGATGCGCCTGCTGTGGAGGCCGCGCCTGCTGTAGAGGCCGCGCCTGCGGAGCTGGCAGCCGAGGGAGCAAAGGAAGTCGATGAGCGGACGCAAAAGATTGTGGAGGAGGATCCGTGCGGGTTTACGGCTCTGGTGATGATGCCCTTGTACCAGACGGTGCTGTACACCACCCATCGCCCAGGGCCACTGGCAACAGGGATTTCAGCGGGTCCGGTGATCGACGTGTCCGCCCAACCTTGCGCCCCCAAAGATTGTCCCCTGGGCCCATTTCTCCATGAGTTGGAGGCCCCAACCCCAAGCAAATTCCCTGTCATTGCCACGCAGCCGGGCAGCCTGATGGCCCCCTATGTATGTCCCACCTCAAGAGATCCATTGCCTAGTATGAATTTGGGGAGTCCTTAGCCCCAACTTAAGGACCACATTGAAGCGTGGGAGTCCTTAACCCCAATAAATGGGCCCACACCGAACAGTGCGAGCCTTTCACCACAACTCCAACGGCCACACTGATGCTTGGCCGAGCTTAAGTGCAACTCAAGGTGCCACACGGAAGCGTGGCAGCCTTGAACCCCAACTTGAAGGGCCACACTGAAGAGTGGGAGTCCTTAAGCCCAAACTGAAGGGGGCACACTGAAGAGTGGGAGTCCTAAAGCCCAACTCAAGCTGCCACGCTCAAGCGCGGGAGTCCTTCACCCCAACTCAAGGGGCCACACCGAAGCGTGGGAGTTCTGAAGCCCGACTTAGGGGGCCACATTGGACTGTGGGAGTCGTTCACCCCAACCCAAAAGGCCATGCTGAGCGTCCTTCACCCCAACTCAAGCGGCTAGAACGAAGCATGGAACTCCTGAACCCAAACTAAAGGGGCCACACCAAAGCGAGGGAGTCCTCAACCCCAACTCAAGGAATCACAACGAAGCATGGGAGTCCTTAGCCGCAACTTCAAGGGGTCGCGCGGAAGGGCGGGAGTCTTTAAGCCCAGCTTAGTGGGCCGCACGGAAGCGTGGGAGTCCTTAACCCCAATTGAAGGAATCACAACGAGGTATGGGAGTCCTTAACCCCAACCCAAGGAATCACAACGAAGCGTGGAAGTTATTTTCTTCAACTCAAGGTGCCACACCGAAGCGTGGGTGTCGTTATCTTCAACTAAAGGGGCCACAGTGAGGCGAGAGAGTCCTTAACTCCAACTCAAGGGGCCACAATGGAGCTGGGCAGTCCTTTGCCCCCACTTCACAACGAACAATGCGAGCTTTTAACCACAACTCCAGCGGCCACACCGAAGCTTGGCAGTGCTTAAGCGCAACTCAAGGGGCCACACCCAAGCGTGGGAGTGCTTAACCCCTACTCAAGGGGGCACACTGAAGCGTTGAAGCCTTTAACGTCAACTGAAGGGGGCACACCAAAGAGTGGGGTGCCTGAACCTCAACTCAAGCGGCCACGGTGAAGTGTGGGAATCCTTAACCCCCACTAAGGGGGCCACATTGAGGCGCGGGGCTCCTTAATCCCAACTTAAGGGGCCACACTGAAGCCTGGGACGCCCTGCACTCCAATGCAAGGAGCCACAGTGTAGCTTCGTGAGTCCTCCACCCAAACTCAAGAGGCCATACCGAAGTGTGGGAGTCTTTCTTCCCAACTCAAGGGGATACACACAAAAGAAGTTTGGGAGTCGTGAACCCCAACACAAAGAGGCCACGCTGAAGCGTGGGAGTCCTTAACCCCAACTCAAGGGACCATGCTGAAGCGTGGGAGACTTGAACCCCAACTCAGAAGCATGGGAGACCTTAGGAGGGAGGTGGAGGTAAGCTAGGGACCAATGTGTATCCCGTGAGCAACACATCCCGGGCAAGGAGAGTGCAGGAAGATTGCCTCACATGGACGGGTCGGTGGCTGTGCCTGGTGCATGGTGTGCCACAGTACATCACCAATGGGTTGCCTCACAGACACATGTGTCCCCACCACAGAGGGTTGCTGTTTGCATCACTCACTTTGCACTGTGCTCACCTGTGGTTGTTGCTTGTCAGCCTACTTCTAAACTTTCGTTGTATGCAGACTGGCAGACTGGCCATTGGCTGTATGGTAGGCTGCTCTACAGACGGTGAGACTGATCCCTCCCATGCCGTTTCTCAGGGTGTATTGCTGTTTTGTTTATGGGCAGACCCACACATCGAAAGCTGCAAACGGAAGCCGTCACCATCACAAAATGAATGAAGCTGAAGAGATTGTAGAAGACATGAACGCCTCTGTGGGGCAGGACCAGGGGCATGCAGAGACTGTAGAGGATGATGCAGAAGAAGATACTGAAGGGGAGGTGCTGGAGGGTCCAGGCCTGGAAGTCGTTGGTGTGAGCATCTCCAATCTGAAAATCCCTGTTGCCGTACTGCATGAACTGCAAGAAATGGAGCCCGAGGAAAACGAGGAAACGGGGGGTTTTGTGGATATCGTGGATGAAACTCAGATGGAGGCCTCCCTCAGCCCACGCAGCCAAGAGCTCAAGGTCTGGTTGGAAAAGATTGGGATGATGCAGTATTTTCCGGCCTTTGAGGAGTTTGGGGTGGCCCTGGCGGACATATCAACGATGACTAACAACGCCCTCAAGGCGATGGGGATCAGTAGTGACAAGGATCGGGAGCGTTTGCTGGCGGCTGCTGCCGGTGACCACGAGGTTGAGGAGGAGATCGGTGGGGATGATGCCATGCTGAACGCGATGGGGGAACCGGTACGCATCGCCGGGGCACCCATAGGGGGGGGCTCCGTCAGCAATGGTTGCCGAGCCCGCCAAATCCTGGTCAAGCATAAAGATTCCAAAGTGCCCTCCAGCTGGAGAGAGGACCCCATCACACGCACCAAAGCCGAGGCCGTGGCATTGCTGCGGCAGTACCGCGGGGAAATCATTGCAGGGACGAAGACCTTTGAGGAGATTGCTAGCAATTTCAGCGACTGCAGCAGTGCTGGCTTTGGGGGTGACCTGGGTGAGCTGCCCTCGCTTCCTGTGGGGGATCTCCATCCGAAACTTGAGGCCGCTCTGTACTCACTGCAAATCGGAGAAATGTCAGACGTTGTAGACACGGACTCAGGCGTGCTCATAGTTCTCAGGACCAAGAGCGACTACGACCCGTAGTGAATGTGCGAGTGTGTGTTTGTACATGTGCATGTGCATGTGCATGTGCGTCTGTATATGAAAATATATGTATCTGTATATCGTGTCTGTATAGGAAAATATGTATATATACCTCCAGGGGGGGGTATGTGTCTCAGTATGTGTATGTGCCTGTGTCTGTGAATGTGAATGTGAAGGTGCACGTGCATGTGTATGTGCATGTGTGTGTGTGTTGGTTTATGCCCAGTTGCACACAGCCAACAACTGTTCAAAGGGGTGCACAGGCTACACTTTGCAGCAGCTGGCAGCCCTCCCCTCTCCGACTTGTTGCTAAGTCTGAGTTCCCTCCATCATTGAGGTGGGGAATTCCACAAGGGAGAGCAAACTCTGCACGAAAGTTTTGTCAAAGAACTTTTTCAGCCTCTTTTTTTCTCAAATATTTTTGCGGCTTATTTTCTGAAGTTCTGTGCTTCACTGTGCCGAAACTGAGATGCGTTGGTTGGTGGCTCCAAGTTGGGAAATGGCAGGAACATGCAAGATTTGGACATCAAAAGGCTGAAAGGAACATCAAAACCCCAGAGAACACCATGGGTCAATAAACAATGCGATTTGTAATTTGACATGTCTGCAACAATTCTGTCACATGTTTCCTCACAACTGCGTGGCAGTAGTCTTGGGGTGCACTATTCGCATAGTTCCCAGGAGTCCCTGCCCCAAAACCCCTTAAAAAGATAAGCAAGTTTTACCGCCAATCACCAAGTGTTTGTCGCTTCGGACTTAAAAAATAGGGTCTAAAAATGTCAATCTATTGAATGGAATAGGCAACTGTTCGAGGACAA
The DNA here is from genome assembly GCA_964036045.1 of Eutreptiella sp. 'Long Island Sound 2002'. Classification (NCBI taxonomy): domain Eukaryota; phylum Euglenozoa; class Euglenophyceae; order Eutreptiales; family Eutreptiaceae; genus Eutreptiella; species Eutreptiella sp. 'Long Island Sound 2002'. The sequence continues at coordinate 59,196,508 of OZ038384.1, read as the reverse complement.
AAAAGAAGGACTTCACCACTTTTGCCAGCCAACGACCCTCACAGTTTACGGTGGAAGCATTGTAAAATTTTTACAGTGCAAGCGCCATAAAATTTATACACCAAGCGCCACAGAGGCCGTAACATAAGACGCAAAAATGTTGTGCAACATCTTACCATGCATAAGCTGTAAAAGCAACAAGGGCAGATGAGCGTGTAGCTGTCACATATCACATAAACATGCATCATGTAAGATATGGGGTGCCCTCAAAAGCCTTCCACACAAGCCGAACGGGATCCAAGTGTTAGACTGTCTTGGGGATGGTTTGAAACGGGCTGTAACAACCAGCAATTCTTCCAGGTGGGGACCCCCTTGGTCTCACTGCAGTGCACTGCAATCCTGCATCTCTTGTTTCCGGCGATTATCATGAAAATGGGGTTTTTGTGGCACTGCCCTTCACCGGCACCGATGAGAAAACATGATCACCACCGCCATGGGTCACTTGTGAAATCATTGCAATTTCATAGGTGGAACCAAGCTGTGCAGCTGCCTTTGTACAACCATGAAAATCCATAAAGACCACAAAATTGTTGTCAAAAGTGCAGCAGTCACAACAAAATGTGTGATTGCATGGGGTGCCATCAAAATTCTGAGTTGCCAGCCCCCCAGTTCAACTAGACTGCACACACACACACACACACACACACACACACACACACACACACACACACACACACACACACACACACACACACACACACACACACACACACACACACAGCCCGGAGCGCGGTGCGGGATACCCACCTGCCGGGCATCCGGTCGGCGGCAGCGCAAGTACCAGGCCTCCCCCCCGTGGACCAGTGGGCCCCATGCTTAAGACTTTGTGGACTGGCCCCAGAGCTGGACCCAGACAGCGTCAAGTCAGGGACAGCGCTAGTTTTCCTGACAGCTCTGCACAATATGTTAGTGGCCGTTTTGCAGGCCCGCAAGTTACGAGACACGCAATCCCCCATGCTTTTTAGGGGGTCGAGCCTCTCACAGCAGCTTCGGCAGTACCCGTACCACCAACTGGTGGGACCCCTCCCCAAGCCGGAAGACAAGGGGTTACTTCTTTTACGCACCCCCAAGAAGGTGGAATGGCAGTGGGAAATGCCCTTTTAAGCAGGTCTGCTGCGATGGCTTAGGGAACTACACTGGGCCCCACAACCTGGCACAGTAACGTTCCTGGAACTCGCGCTGGACTTTGAAGAGTTTGCGCAACGCACTCTCCCACACGCACCACAGGCGAAGTTCAAAGGCACAACCCTCTCACTACAGGAGAGAGGTCGGGTCTTGCGACTGGCAATGGCGAATGCGCAGCGCCTGGTCACCAAAGGCCACCTGCATCCTGCGCGTGTGGTCACACGCTGCAGCTCTTTAGTCCCTCTGGGGGGGCCGGCACTTTGCGGCCCGAACAGCCGCCCCTATTTTACTTGCCGCAGTGCCATGAGCACACACATTCAGCAGTTAGCAACATACGGTGAGCGCACGTGGGCCACCAAGGTTGGTCTCAACAGAGTACACAAACTGCGTCCATACACACATAGGCCACGCCGAAATGCGCAAGAAGTGGAGGAGCATCGACTGCAGCGTGCACTCCAGGGGAATCTGCAGTTGGGACTGGCTCCGTCCTCGGAACAGACTACTTTTGCCAAAAGGGGGGGGGGCTGCTCCTCCTTTGCAGCTGACTTTTTCCCTGTGATAGGGGATGGGAAGCTTCCACAGCACCCCTACACTGGAACACGCAGGCGCGCGAACACACCCAGGGCGCCGCAACCAGCGCCGCCGGCAGATTCGTCTCAGTGCGCCCAGCACTCGGCTACCGCGTGCACGACCTGCAAAAGACTTCAGCGCACAGCTGAAGCATGCTGTGCGCTGGGACACCACGCTGATGACCACATAGCACGCAGGCCACAACTGCAGCTATGCCCACTGCATGGCCTGCCACCATGCCCGAGGTGCACACTCAAGCAAAGGGGAGTGCGCCACTGCTGTCAGCGGGGACACCATAAAGTGTGCACCCCGGGGCCGGTGCGCCGGAAGCGCCCACTTACACAGTCGCAACTGCCCAACAAACGACCACGCCCGCAAGGGTCTGCACATATCTCCACGGGTCTGCTGAGGTCCCCACACCAAACCCCCACCCCTCCAGCCCCCAAACGCAGGAGGCCGAAGTCACCCCACCCTCCGTCCCCGCCAGCCCCAGTTCCACGGGGGCTGGAGGAGACCGTGGCCGAGGATGTCGCACGCCCGCTTTTCGTGACGAGGCACGGGAGAGCAAACACTCTGGATACCTAGCCAGCAAAATACAGAGGTTCTGATTCCGCAGAAGGGAGGGAAACCACGTCACAAAGAGGCTTCAGCAGACCTGAGCCAAATGAGGCGTCCAGCCCCACGCTGCACAAGGATCCACCTCTGAAAGTACAGATCACACACACACACACACACACACACACACACACACACACACACACACACGTTTGCAACGCACATGGGCCAGGGTGCACCCAAGGGCATGCCGGTCACATTTGTCATTGGTGCTGATGACGGGCAGTGCCACAAAAACCCCATTGTCATGATAATTGCCACAAGCAAGAGATTCAGGATTGTGGTGCATTGCAGTGAGACTGGGACTAGGGGGCTCCCCACTTGGATGAATTTCTGGCTCTTACAAACCACCCCCAAAAAGACAGCCTAACAGTTTCAAGTGTTGGATCTCATTAGGCTGGTGTGGAAACCTTTTGAGGTCACCCATATAGTTTCATGTATGCAAGCTTTGTACAGTCTGCAGTTTTAACATTTGTCACTCTTTGATGCACAGGGACATTTTCTAGGTGATACTGGTGAAGGGCAGTGCCACAAAAACCCCAGTTTCATGATAATCGCCGGAAACAAGAGATGCCGGAAACAAGAGATGCAGGAATGTGTTGCACTGCAGTGAGACTGGGGGGCTCCCCACTTGGAAGAATTGCTGGTTGTTACGGCACTCCCAACAGTGTAACAGCTGGATCCCGGTGGACTTTTCTGGAAACCTTTTGAGGTCACCCCCATATCAGCATGACGGCGCATATTTACATGATACATGACAGGTATACATGCTCCTCTGCCCAGGCCCTGGTGGTTTTACAGCTTATGCACAGCAAAATGTTAAACAACATCTTACGCCCTATTGTGAAAATGGTACAATTTCTGGCGCTTTGTCCACAAATTTTCACAGCGCTTCGACCGAAAAAATCTTATGGCACTTCGGCCGTAAAATCATTTGTTCCCAAACCCCTGTCCTTGCCAGGAAAGCTGATTTCAACATTTTAAGAAACCCACTCAGCAACTCAGTCATGCGCACCTTTTGTTTTATTTGCTGTCATCCATCATCTTCGCTGCACTTGCTCCCGCTCGTGCTCCTGCATTTTACTGCGCTTCCACCGTAAAATTTCTGGCCAAAAGTGAAGGATATTGGTGCAATAGGGGGGTAGGGACCCTGGGGCACAAAAAGGGGTGAAAATGTGCTCAGGGCTTCGGAACTTGTTTCCCATTTTAGGTGAAAAATGACTGTGTTGGAGGTGGAGTGTTACCGCGTGGTGCACTAGGCAAACATCAGTCTCCACCTCGCCCTTTCATCTTGAATTGGTATGTGGGTTCTTTTTTATCCCTAGTTTTGATGGATTTAGTGAATGGAGAGGCAATGCGTTTCGGGCCATATTTGGTTTTGGGGGCGTCTTTTTCCACAACGCAACGCAAGCGCCGGATAAATTCAATATTATGTGCACATTGCCTGTACCCCTCAATATCACATGCGGTGCACGCAATTTCTTATGTTTTTTCCTCGTTTGAGACCCTCCCCTTTTTGAGAGGACTCCCGGGAAGTATGCGAATAGTGCACTCCAAGATAGTTGGGGTGTGGCAACCATTCAAGCACTCCTTTGGGTGTCATGGGCAAAGGTTTGGCTACTGTACATAACTTGTTCATATCTCTTTTGTTGAAGAAGTGGCATGCAATTCTTCTTGCACACTTTGTTCCAATCGCCTGTAGGTAGCAGCTCTACTGCGTCAACTAAGGGGGCGCCTTAAGTGCAGTGCGCACACAGTGCAACTATTTGGGCATGTGGCTGTAGTAGAAACCCACACTTTGCTGTACTAGGGGCCTCATTATTATTTGATATCACCTATTTTGGTGCTTCTTTTGCATCGGATATGGCATTTTTGGGTCTTCACCCATTTCCCCCCATTTTCACCAATTTTCACTCGCCGCATGTTCTACTTTCTAGGTTGATTTCTCCCCACTATGGCCTCCCTCAATGTGGGCACTCTGCATCAGCCTCTGTTGATTTGCATCCTGCGTCAGATGCAATTGTCAAGGTAAAGATCAAAATGCAGATGACAAGCATGCAAATGAAGATCAACCATTAGACAAAGGGCAGCTCGATAATCTGAGGATGCATGGTGGGCAAATGTGCATCATGTGTAGTCTTATTTGAATCGTGTTGTTGCCGAGATTCGATGGGTAGAAAGACTTTCCTTTGTCCCTTGTGACATTGGCGGGTGTTCTTCTTTGGGATCCTAAAGGGCTTCAAAGATTCAAGGGACATTGTTTCATGGGAAGGCAAGGTAGTACGCAGCTGTCTTGAGCTAGGGTAGCTGGGGTGGCCTAATTTTGAGGGTGTTTGGAAGGGTCGGTATGGGGGTTCTTCACAGGGGAATCTCGTCTAAAAGTAGCGCGCAATGCGCGCACAGTGCAAGGACACCCCCTAAGAGGCTTCCCCTCGCCTGACCATGCCGAGATTCTTGCTCTGTCGAGGAGCCTTGCGGCTACAGACAGTGTTCTCAAAGGTGAGAAAAGGACAAAACTACTAGGTCCAAATGATCTTGAACAAGGTTTGGAATTAGATTGCACTGCCCAAAACCCTTAAAACTCATGGCTGCTTGGGGTCCAGCACATTTTAATTTCCATACAGCACGCACACTGCATTCAGTGTTCCTGACAATTTGGCCAGGTTTCTGCTTGGTGCATGCACAGTGCCTACAACGCCCCAAAAACCTCAAACGGGTGGGGGTATGGCGACCACTTCAATTACTGTCTATCCCACAGAGGTAAAGGAGCATGGAAAAAGGCCTCTTCTCAGCCAGAAACACATCGACGGTGACCAGTCACTTGAGTTGATGGGGTTGAGGCACTGGCCCAATAAAACAATTTTTTGTCTCTGTCAGCAACATGGATGCATTTAACGTAAACCCCATGTGTCTCAATCAGTCCTTCAGGTGCATTGCTTTCACCAAATTAACTCTATGGCGTGGCCAGAGGTATTGGGTAGGGGCTTGGGGAAGTGTTTGAGGCATGTGGGGGGGGACAGGGTAAGTTCGGCAGGTTACGAGGACAATTGGAACTACGAGAAAGGGGGGGACAGCTTTCGTACGTGCATATATAGCCAGCAGTCGCGGCCTACAGCCACTCCCAGCTCTGGTGACCCACCGTTAGTGGAAACCAGTAGTTGTTGGTGTGTGGGGGTGCCGGACCCCCAACCTTGATGCTTTTTGCCATGTTGAAGAATCTGCAATAACCTTGCGCTGGTTAATAAGTTGGTGTTTGTTGTGCATTTGTGTTTGGATGACTTTTTAGTTGTCTTGTAAGGGTTTGTTTGCCAGTTTGCGATTTTGTATTGATTTGCATCGACCGTTTGAATCGACCCATTGTCTCTCAATGGGGTATGTATGAACCGGATATGTCATGAAGCCATGACCCATGGCAAACCCTACCTACCCGCATACAATCCATATCTTTTTACCACATCCTAACCCTGGCACCAGGTTCGTCTTGTCTTGGCTATTATTGTACAGTGACAGAAGCTGTGTCTGGCCAAGGGCATCCGCTGCATTTCCGCCCGCCTGATTGTGTTGATACTTGACAATGGGCTATATGACTGCCCTTGAGTCGTTCCTCAGATCTGCGGTGCCGTTTTCTGTTTTTCTGCACTCCGAACATGTCGCGTTGTTCCATTATTTTGACATTCAAGATCCTTCGCTTTGCAGAGCTGCTGCATGAGGGAGTACTATACGCGGTGCACGCACTGTGCACACGCAGTGTGCACGTGGTGCGTGTATTGGGGTGATTTCAACGACCTACCCACCTGTTTGACAGTGAAGTGCATGTGTTTCCAAGCTGTAAAAGGTATTGCCATTGCACATACTGCCCTGTGTCCCCTTACAGTTCCACCCATGTCTCTTTCATAGCCCCATGGGGCATCACCGACACCTACATCCGATCAAATGGTGATGGGGTGCCTGCCACCGTCATCTCCACTTCCAAGTGTGGGCAATACGTGAGCATCAAGCACCGGAGGGGGGGATATTATGCGGGGTGGAATTTCTGTTTAACAAATTCTGTGCGAAATTTTTGTGCGCAATTTGTTCGGTGTTTTTAAGGATTTGCACTGCTATACATTAAGCCTTGCCTTTGTCCACTTGTACCACGCCAGAGGATTTGGTTAATGATAATTTGTTCCCGGTTGAAATCGCAAAAGTGCTGAGGTACATACTGGTGTTTGCATGCTCCGTGTGCTGTCCACACATGACCGCTTTTCGTCCGATCCTTGTGTTAAGCAGTGTGTTTTGTGTTTTGGGAGCAGACATCCTCCTTCAGCTGTGCCTTCTTTTTTGAAACAGCTTGGTTTTTGGGCCTTTGTGTAGTGTTGCACTTTGTGCCTCTGGGTACACTACCCAGCCGGCGAGTGGCTGGATTCAAAGATTTGTGGTACCCAGCTTTTTTTTTTGTTTGTGATTGTGTCCAATGCATGTCATGTGCACTTGTAATGCTGAAAAAGCGCAAGGAAAAGCGCCAGAAGCGCCAGAAAAAGCGCCAGAAAAAGCGCCAGAAAAGGTTCCACAGGCGGGCATTGACCCCATGAGCCCTCAGTTGTAAGCACATGCATGTACCAACTCGGGTGTGACATGTCTCTGCTGACATATGGCTTATTGGTGGTATACATTCTGAACATATTTTGGTGATTGGGGTCACCACGCAATGCCCTGCTGAGGGTTAATCATGCACAGTCCACCTGGAAAAAACAGCAACCATGCAAAGTCGACCATTTCATACTACGACCAATTTCTGGGAACCATACATAATTTGTTCGCTCATTTTTAAGAAATCTTACAGAATTTCTTGCCGCGGAATTTGTAGATTTAAAATTTGTTAGACACGGTATCCCCCCCCCCCCCGGTAACCAAGGAACCAAGAAATGACCTTTTTCCCATAGTTTGTAGTTTGTTCCAACATGTCACGCGGTGTGCGCGCAGTGTGCGCTCGGTGCAAGTATTCGCCCATGTGTTGTCTGTGAGCCTTGTGAGCCCAACACATTTCAACACCCTTTGTATTACCATTTTAGGGTACAATTTCCAAGGTTTATTGTCAGTGTTGTATCCTCTTGGAAAGAGGGTATTAACAGCATTGAATAAGCCATTCTCCCGACGCATTGCATGCATTCATTCCCAAAGGGCAAACCCCTGTCATGACCTGAGCAAATGGGGCCCTACTTCCGGCAGTTGGGACTCTCAGTTGGGACTTTGCGCAGAAAATCACCCTGAGGACTGCTTAACACCTGGTTTACCTGGTTTGAAAGGATTGCAATTCATTGCATCTAAAATTCTGGCTGCATTGTAGGCACAACGTTATTCAGTTGTGTTAAGGAGAAGTCATGCATCTGCGAATTTTACTGTAGCCATGTGAACACCATCTGCACAATTCTAGGCCCCCATGAGTCAAGTTTTTCTTTTGCGAGATTGCTGGCACAGTAATTCTGCCCCTGTTTCTTGTTTGTGCCCCCAACCTTTATTTGCCTGCGGAGAGTCTGGGTGTAGGGACCCATGGAATCAACCCCAAAAGGGAAAACATGAAGGGTTGTAGAAACTTTAGAAATTGTAGGAAGTTATTAGGCTTTGGGCAAGGCACACAAATCCGGGCATGAATGTCAGTATTTTCTGGACATCCTGCCTTGTCCAACAACCACCCTTTGGTCAAACAGTGAAACATTGCCGGTCAAATGTCCAAGGGAGGGGGAGGGGTGATGTTCCGTCAAGCATGACCCCTTGCTAGCTGTTTGCATTATGAGAAAACACAAATGGCTTTGTGGGTTAAATGCCACCTCCACAAAGTACCACCTGTCTGCCCTTTTTACAAAACTGAAAAGGTTCACATCAGAGCAGAAGGGTGCATATGTCTGTTTTCTCCATCAACTTGGTGCATAGATGGCTCTATGGGGCACGAATTGTGAATGGATTTGTTGAGACCTTATTCAAAATTGTATAGGGATGGCAACGGTGCCACACCACCTATGCTGCACGAGGTGGTCAATGTCACGATCATCATGGAGCTAGGGATGAAGGCGATGCAACTATCTTCAACAATGTCTAAGCCACAAAGGCATGGCCACAACAGTGAGCATACATGGGGGGAGCGTTAGCGCGCCGGGCGCGCGCCGGGCATCTTTTTTGACCCGTGCCCCGCCGGTGACCTTTTAGGGGGTGCACTAAGCGCAGTGCAACTATTTGGATGTCTAGCCGTCCTAGAACCCCATACTTTGTGATGCTATGGGCATTATTGTTGTTTGAAAACGGGTATTTTGATGCTTCTTTCACATTCGGGATATGGTATATTTGGATTCTCACCGAGTTTCACCAATTTTCTTACATTTTTTGCTCGTTTCCACCACATCCACTCCTTACTAGGTCGATTTCTCCCCACCATGGGGACCCCAAGAAAGCAGGGGTAATGTAGCCATATTGATTTATCCCCTCCATGGGGACGCTGAGAAGGCAGGGGTGATGTAGTGAATACTGAGTTTGCGCTTCGTTCTTGTGACATGAGGCAGAAACACCGTCCAAACCGCTTGCGGCTTGGGGACTCATTACCATGGCAAAATCTATGGGAAAAGGTAAAGGCAAAGTACCATTTGCTAAGTACAATACAAATGACATTTGGAGTTGTTGAATTCACAGCTATTGTCTAATTATGCAAGGTGCCTTGTAGGGAAGGTGCGCAGTCCATCATGGTCTATTTGGGGGGCCTTCTCCATCAGAGGTAAATCTCGGGCTGAAGTCGGGATAGTGAATAGAAAGGTAGAGCACCGGGCAAACATTCCCCCATGGTCCTTGACTTGGCCTTCTTGACATCTGGTGAAGTGTCACGTGAGTGTAAACAAAAAAATTAAAGGAATATACAAAAAACATATTTTTTAGTGTCACGCATGTCGCACCTTAGCCCCCCTCGCCCCCTTGGCAGGCCCAAAATGGACCCGGTGGCCTAAGATGTTAGCATATATGCACACCAAATGAAATACATTACCGTTCTCACATAGTGTCGGGCACCTCCGAACGGTTGGGTATGTGGCCCAGATGTGATCTGACAATTCGCACCGCCCCTACCCATGTGTTGGGTAGGGTTTCATCGACTTGACTCGCATGAGACTCGGGAAGCATTTTTTTTTTTGCGTGTAAGCGCGAGTGTCTATTTTTTTTTTTGGTGTCACCGACCGCGATTGTACCCCAGAAAAGTCAAATTGCTTGAACTCCATAAAAAGTGCACATCCTGAGAGTACCATAGTGGCGACCCTCAAAGTAGCTATGCTCTAGGGGGGAGCCTTAAGCGCAGTGCACGCGCAGTGCAACTATTTGGGCGTCCGGCCGTACTAGAGACCCATACTTTGAGATACTAGGGGCCCCTAGGGGCATCATGGTGACCCCTAGCGGAGGTTTTGCAAGGCGTAGCACGTTTGGGTCAAGGCATGGCAAGGCGTAGCATGGTTGTGTCAAGGCATGGCAAGGCGCAATGCTCGTGTGCACACATTGATCTATCGTGCTTGCACATATGCTACAGGACTTCACACCCCCCTCCTCCTTTCTTAGACACACTTCTTCATGGATTTGAGTCTTGGCGATCGGGTGTTCTACACCCGCTCCAACGGCGTGCGGGTTCCTGCCACGGTGGTTGGGATGGCGGGAGATGGGCTCATCCACTTGGAGTACTACCAAGATGCACTACGGGTGGTGAATCGCCAATGCAAGATGGAGTCCATGTGTACTTGGTTGGCAATGGGACAGAAAGACAGTTGTGCGTTCTTGAGGGTGGCGACCAATGTGCTGTTCATGGCTTTTCCAGTTGTGCAGGATGTGTGTTATGTGAAGGGAACGTAGTTTGCAACTTTCTTGAGCTGGGGCAGCTTGGGTCACCTAATTCTAAGGGCGTTTCCAAGGGGTTTGCTTGGGGGCTCTTCGGGGGGAACACAATCTAAAAGTAGCGTGCAGTGTGCGTGCAGTGCGCGCACAGTGCAAAGATTCCCCATAGGCTCATGTTGCTACCTGGACTGAGTGGTTGGCGTGGGCTGGGCGCAAGCTTGGGGAATCCGGTGAGTCTGACTTTGCTCTATGGCAGGCCGAGGTGGTAGAGTATGCAGATGACGTGGCCTTGAGCTCTGCCGTATGTGCCCTGGTGCCCTGGTGCCCTGGTGATTTCCTTCGCATAATCAGCAGCCCCTGCTCCGCGTCTTTTGAGCAGATACAATCTAAATTGGTGCCATTGATCATGATGACCTTGACAGGCAGTGAGGACATTGAGAACATGTGAAATGTTGCTTGCATACGTGGGTGATGCATGAGGGCATGTACCCGGGGGCAAAAGAGCAAATCCAAACAATATTTCCAAAGTCACCTACATTGTGATGGTACAATGTGGAATGCGAATTCATGCTCAACGTTGACATCAACCAAGAGTGTGAGGTGGAGAACAACCTCAAGCATGAGCATGACGTGGGGGATGACCTCGAAAGCAACTGCAAAAGAGACTGGTGTGCTGGTTTGGGCCCAACAGGGACCTCAGCAGTACCAAGAGCAAAATTTCAATTATGAAGTGACTGCACGTGATGGGGTGTACAAGGGTGAGTTGTACTGGCCACAAGACGTGAGTACAATGATTGGTGTCCATGATGTCCATGGCTTCTAGTGGACCCTGTTACACACTTGTTTGGCGGCTTGTCCGGGATATTTTGGACTGGCAATCCTCACAATGGGAGCATGTGCTGTCTAACGGCGGGACACTAATGCTACCAATGAATTGGATGTTTGTGATGACGATGATCCTGAGTGTGCATGCTCATTCGGATACACACGAGTGCCGAACTATAAGTTGTGGTTCGCCAATGCACGGAGCCTCTCTCGTACAAGAAGCATGTGCTCAAAGCTTTTGGTGAGGTGTCCATGATCCAACCCCTCTTTCCCTTCACAATCAGCACACAAGGGTGTCATAAAGCCACGGGGGGGCCGTCTCCGCGGTTCGGGTACGCGACCCCCCCCCCCTCCCTGCCCTCCGGGCAAACTTAGTTACCAAGGGTCAATAGCTACCGGCCATACATATGGTGGTGCCCAAGGCGCCCGAAAACTTTTTTTCATTCCCCTTGCCCACGTAGCATCCCTCCCCGCCCAGGCGGTGGAGCACCCCAATTCTATACTTGAACCCAACCTTGACTCTAACGCCCACCCCAACCCTCAGCCTGCTCCTAACCCTACACCTAACCCTACCCGTGATTCTAACCCTAAACAAGACTGAATATTGGGACCGAGCTGGTGGGGGAGGGAACATCAGCTATGACCGGTGAGGGACATCAAGAACGATTCACACATTGATGGCTCTTGACAAAGTGAAATCAGCTTGCAAGTGAACCCCTTCACCACAAGGCCCACTTTCAAGGCTTTTTGGACTTTTGAGGGGCCAAAATGCCCCAAAATGGGCTCAAAAATGGGCTCATTTCACCCGTTTGTGCAACCCAAATGGTCTAGGATGAGGTTTGGAAAAATGTGTTTTTGACCCATATTTGACCCAGTTTTGGTCCCAAAACAGCCCATTTTCAAGGCATTTTGGGATTTTCGGAGGACCAAAATGGGCCACCACAAGCTCAAAACGGTCCAAAAACACTTGTTTTAGCGTGGCACATGGTCTAGGATCATTTTTGAGAAAAGTCATTTTTTTGCCCCTACTGGACCCTGTTGACCCATTTCGGCACCCACCTGTTTGGGTTTGAGCTTGCAGCTTGCCGCAGCCTAGTGGGCCTAGGTATTGGGGTCTAGGCGTCCGTTTAGGCAATTTTGAGGGGTGGAAACCACAAAAAGTGGGGGTTGCGGGTGGAGTAGGTGCCCTCGGAATCGCATTTTGAGCCATGTAGCCAAAGATATGGCCTATTCTTGGTTTGTGGCTGTTGGCATTTGGAGCTTCTTGGGGCCTTTTTGGGCCGTTTCCGGGACATATCATGGAGTTAGAGGGCCGCAAAGAGCTCGTTGACACGGGGAAGTCAAGCGGCACGTGGAGTGTACCCACCGCTTCCCTTCGTTTGGCCGTTTTGAATGTGTTCCAGGGCTTTTTTGGCCCAAAAATGGCTGTTTTTGGCCCTAAATTGCAGTTTTTGAAACTGAGGTCCGCCACTTGCGAATCCCGTTCCCGGCCGCCACCGCTGAGTTTCTTGCTCAAACTTTGTGTGATTGTACTTCACACCCATAGGTATCATCCACCAAAATTTCGCCTGAATCTGAAGTGCCACGACGGAGTTCTGATTTTTTCCCCATTTCGCGCGTGCTATTGCTTGCTGCTTGCTTGCTGCTTGCTTGCTGCTGCTAAACCTAGTAGGTCCACCCTAGACACTAAAAAGGGTTATAAAACCAAGACTGGTTCCACCAGCTCGGTGACCCTAACCCTAATCAAGACTGAATATTGGGACCGAGCTGGTGGGGGAGGGAACATCAGCTATGACTGGTGAGGGACATCAAGAATGATTCACACATTGATGGCTCTTGACAAAGTGAAATCAGCTTGCAAGTGAACCCCATCACCACGAGGCCCACTTTCAAGGCTTTTTGGACTTTTGAGGGGCCAAAATGCCCCAAAATGGGCTCAAAATGGGCTCATTTCACCCGTTTGTGCACCCCAAATGGTCTAGGATGAGGTTTGGAAAAATGTGTTTTTGACCCATATTTGACCCAGTTTTGGTCCCAAAACAACCCATTTTCAAGGCATTTTAGGATTTTCGGAGGACCAAAATGGGCCACCACCACATCAAAACGGTCCAAAAACACTTGTTTTAGCGTCGCACATGGTCTAGGATCATTTTTGAGAAAGGTCATCTTTTTGCCCCTACTGGACCCTGTTGACCCATTTCGGCACCCACCTGTTTGGGCTTGAGCTTGCAGCTTGCCGCAGCCTAGTGGGCCTAGGTATTGGGGTCTAGGCGTCCGTTTAGGCAATTTTGAGGGGTGGAAACCACAAAAAGTGGGGGTTGCGGGTGGAGTAGGTGCCCTCGGAATCGCATTTTGAGCCATGTAGCCAAAGATATGGCCTATTCTTGGTTTGTGGCTGCCGGCATTTGGAGCTTCTTGGGGCCTTTTTGGGCCGTTTCCGGGACATATCATTGAGTTAGAGGGCCGCAAAGAGCTCGTTGACACGGGGAAGTCAAGCCGCACATGAAGTGTACCCACCGCTTCCCTTCGTTTGGCCGTTTTGAATGTGTTCCAGGGCTTTTTTGGCCCAAAAATGGCTGTTTTTGGCCCTAAACTGCAGTTTTTGAAACTGAGGTCCGCCACTTGCGAATCCCGTTCCCGGCCGCCACCGCTGAGTTTCTTGCTCAAACTTTGTGTGATTGTACTTCACACCCATAGGTATCATCCACCAAAATTTCGCCTGAATCTGAAGTGCCACGACGGAGTTCTGATTTTTTCCCCATTTCGCGCGTGCTATTGCTTGCTGCTTGCTTGCTGCTTGCTTGCTGCTGCTAAACCTAGTAGGTCCACCCTAGACACTAAAAAGGGTTATAAAACCAAGACTGGTTCCACCAGCTCGGTGACCCTAACCCTAATCAAGACTGAATATTGGGACCGAGCTGGTGGGGGAGGGAACATCAGCTATGACTGGTGAGGGACATCAAGAATGATTCACACATTGATGGCTCTTGACAAAGTGAAATCAGCTTGCAAGTGAACCCCATCACCACGAGGCCCACTTTCAAGGCTTTTTGGACTTTTGAGGGGCCAAAATGCCCCAAAATGGGCTCAAAATGGGCTCATTTCACCCGTTTGTGCACCCCAAATGGTCTAGGATGAGGTTTGGAAAAATGTGTTTTTGACCCATATTTGACCCAGTTTTGGTCCCAAAACAACCCATTTTCAAGGCATTTTAGGATTTTCGGAGGACCAAAATGGGCCACCACCACATCAAAACGGTCCAAAAACACTTGTTTTAGCGTCGCACATGGTCTAGGATCATTTTTGAGAAAGGTCATCTTTTTGCCCCTACTGGACCCTGTTGACCCATTTCGGCACCCACCTGTTTGGGCTTGAGCTTGCAGCTTGCCGCAGCCTAGTGGGCCTAGGTATTGGGGTCTAGGCGTCCGTTTAGGCAATTTTGAGGGGTGGAAACCACAAAAAGTGGGGGTTGCGGGTGGAGTAGGTGCCCTCGGAATCGCATTTTGAGCCATGTAGCCAAAGATATGGCCTATTCTTGGTTTGTGGCTGCCGGCATTTGGAGCTTCTTGGGGCCTTTTTGGGCCGTTTCCGGGACATATCATTGAGTTAGAGGGCCGCAAAGAGCTCGTTGACACGGGGAAGTCAAGCCGCACATGAAGTGTACCCACCGTTTCCCTTCGTTTGGCCGTTTTGAATGTGTTCCAGGGCTTTTTTGGCCCAAAAATGGCTGTTTTTGGCCCTAAACTGCAGTTTTTGAAACTGAGGTCCGCCACTTGCGAATCCCGTTCCCGGCCGCCACCGCTGAGTTTCTTGCTCAAACTTTGTGTGATTGTACTTCACACCCATAGGTATCATCCACCAAAATTTCGCCTGAATCTGAAGTGCCACGACGGAGTTCTGATTTTTTCCCCATTTCGCGCGTGCTATTGCTTGCTGCTTGCTTGCTGCTTGCTTGCTGCTGCTAAACCTAGTAGGTCCACCCTAGACACTAAAAAGGGTTATAAAACCAAGACTGGTTCCACCAGCTCGGTGACCCTAACCCTAATCAAGACTGAATATTGGGACCGAGCTGGTGGGGGAGGGAACATCAGCTATGACTGGTGAGGGACATCAAGAATGATTCACACATTGATGGCTCTTGACAAAGTGAAATCAGCTTGCAAGTGAACCCCATCACCACGAGGCCCACTTTCAAGGCTTTTTGGACTTTTGAGGGGCCAAAATGCCCCAAAATGGGCTCAAAATGGGCTCATTTCACCCGTTTGTGCACCCCAAATGGTCTAGGATGAGGTTTGGAAAAATGTGTTTTTGACCCATATTTGACCCATTTTTGGTCCCAAAACAACCCATTTTCAAGGCATTTTAGGATTTTCGGAGGACCAAAATGGGCCACCACCACATCAAAACGGTCCAAAAACACTTGTTTTAGCGTCGCACATGGTCTAGGATCATTTTTGAGAAAAGTCATTTTTTTGCCCCTACTGGACCCTGTTGACCCATTTCGGCACCCACCTGTTTGGGCTTGAGCTTGCAGCTTGCCGCAGCCTAGTGGGCCTAGGTATTGGGGTCTAGGCGTCCGTTTAGGCAATTTTGAGGGGTGGAAACCACAAAAAGTGGGGGTTGCGGGTGGAGTAGGTGCCCTCGGAATCGCATTTTGAGCCATGTAGCCAAAGATATGGCCTATTCTTGGTTTGTGGCTGCCGGCATTTGGAGCTTCTTGGGGCCTGTTTGGGCCGTTTCCGGGACATATCATTGAGTTAGAGGGCCGCAAAGAGCTCGTTGACACGGGGAAGTCAAGCCGCACATGAAGTGTACCCACCGTTTCCCTTCGTTTGGCCGTTTTGAATGTGTTCCAGGGCTTTTTTGGCCCAAAAATGGCTGTTTTTGGCCCTAAATTGCAGTTTTTGAAACTGAGGTCCGCCACTTGCGAATCCCGTTCCCGGCAGCCACCGTTGAGTTTCTTGCTCAAACTTTGTGTGATTGTACTTCACACCCATAGGTATCATCCACCAAAATTTCAGCCGAATCTGAAGCACCACGACGGAGTTCTGATTTTTACCCATTTCGCGCGTGCTGCTTGCTTGCTTGCTGCTGTTGCTTGCTTGCTGCTGCTGCTGCTGCTGCTGCTAAACCTGGTAGGTCCACCCTAGACACTAAAAAGGGTTATAAAACCAAGACTGGTTCCACCAGCTCGGTGACCCTAACCCTAACCCTAACTCTAGCCCTAACCCTAGCCTTAGCTCTCACCCCAGAGGGAGGGCAAGGGGAGGTAACGGGAGCCTATGCCCCCCCCCCAAATCGCACAACCTGGACCCCCCCCCCCAATCGACCCTCCCGACCCCCCCCCCCCATCGCCCCTCCCTGAACCCCCCCTCCAATGCCCCCCCCCCCCCCAGCCTTCAGCCCATTTCTACTGGGGGGGGGGAGTCGCGTACAAAAGCGAGGAGACGGCCCACCCGTGCATAAAGCAATGGTAAGGCAACCGATGGCAGCATAGAGGCAAGGCTGTGCTTCCAGAAGGGTGGAGTTTACCATCTCAAATTTAAAACCCGGGCTTGTGTGGTATTGTGAACAAAGTGTTGCAAGGTTTTGGCAAATGCTCATTCAGGTGGGCACCCTCTTCCAGGAATGCTGCGCTTCAATGATGTAATTTAGATGACGACTCCCATTGTACATGCTTCAAATGTCGGCCCTTTCAAACAGCGCTTCCATGGGTTTGTTGCAGCGAAAAACGGAGCACTGCATTTCCAACCTACAGTTGAGT
Source organism: Eutreptiella sp. 'Long Island Sound 2002' (assembly GCA_964036045.1). NCBI lineage: Eukaryota > Euglenozoa > Euglenophyceae > Eutreptiales > Eutreptiaceae > Eutreptiella > Eutreptiella sp. 'Long Island Sound 2002'. Next base: position 59,179,734 of record OZ038384.1, on the reverse strand, counting down.
GGCAGTCGGTGTGGAGCCACTTTTAGTTGTGTCCAAATTCCTCAAAGCTGGGGAGCTCAGGAGTTCCCCAACTCAGTTTCTTGCTGGGTGTTAAGTGACATGACATAACTGTCTTTTGAACTGCAGGTGCGCACAGGTGCTGCAAATTCTTCTCGGCCACTAGAACCACAATAAGACTTGCTTAGGTAAACCGTCCAACAATGGTTCACGCATTTTGCAGCACATTTGATGTACAACATTTCGTGCGCATTACTGTCATCAGCAATCCCCTCCTGTTGCATGGGCATTGCTCTAGGTAACAGGGGCATGGCACTTTGCAACTTTCCAAGGATCTTTCGTGAACACGTGTGGCTCTGATGCCGTACCCATGTCTTGTGACGGTTGTGTGCTGCCTCGTCATTTTCATGGTGTTGCCAAAGCTGATTTCACTTTTGCCCAATTCGATCACTGAAGATACCATCGAAGTAAATGCGTCCCAAAGCCCAGAAATCAGCCCAAAAGGAGGTTTCCGGGTCAGCCAAGCCCACATTGGTCAAGCAGTGAATCTCAGCGTTGGGCTGCTGGCGCCATTTGCATTGAATCAGAAAACAGGGCTTCTGGACCATCCGCCGTATCACGTTTGGAATGAGCTGTCCGACAAAGACAAGCAGAAGTTGTTTCGTGCATGTGTGCGGCAGCAGGCGGACCTCCTAATACGGAGCCTACCTGTAAGGTCTTCCTCCTCATACCTGCCCCTGTTGATAGTCAAGCATCGAGGTGCTGCCCTGGATGTCAACATGTACGATAGACCCCAGTTCTAGTTGTGTTGCGATTGGATGATACCAATTAGGCGCTTCCGCAGCTTGTGGTCTCACTCACGTCCATGGGGGAGCGTCTCCGCACCAGGCATGCGCCAGGCATCTTTTTGGGCCACCTTTTGATACGGGGCCCTAATCCACGCTTTTTGCATGGCCCCTTTCGGTTGGGGATATGGACCGGCCCCTTCCCGGTTGGGGATATGGACTGGCCCCTTTCTAGTTGGGGAACTGTATTGGCCCGGTTTCAGTAGGGGATATGGGCTGGGCCCCTTTCCAGTTTGGGATATGGATTGCCCCCTTTCCGGTTGGGGATATGGACTGGCCCCTTTCTGGTTGGGGATATGGACTGGCCCTTTTCGAATTGGGGATATGGACTGGCCCCTTTCCGGTTGGGGATATGGGCCGGGCCCCTTTCCGGTTGGGGATATGGGCCGGGCCCCTTTCCAGTTTGGGATATGGATTGCCCCCTTTCCGGTTGGGGGTGTGGACTGGCCCCTTTCTGGTTGGTGATGCGGATGGGCCCCTTTTCAGTAGGGCACACGAACCGGCCCCTTTCTGGTCGGGGATATGCACCGTGCCCTTTCTAGTTGGGGATATAGACTGGCCCCTTTCCAATCCGGGATATGGACTGGCCCCTTTCTGGTTGGGGATATGTACTGGCCCCTTTTCAGTTGGGGATATGGGCCGGCCCCTTCCCGGTTGAGGATACGAAGCGGCCCCGTTCTGGTCGGGGATATGGGCCGGCCCCTTTCTAGTTGGGGATATGGATTGGCCCCTTTCCGGATGCGGATATGGATTGGCCCCTTTCTGGATGAGGATCTGGACTGGCCCCTTTTTAGTTATGGGTATCAGCCGGCCCCTTTCTAGTTGGGGATATGGACTCTCCCCTTTTCAGTTGGGGATATGGATTGGCCCCTTTCTGATTGGGGATATGGACTGGCCCCTTTTCAGTACTGGATATGGACGGGCCCCTTTCCGGTTGGCGATATGGACTGGCCCCTTTCTGGTTGGCGATATGGATACGCCCCTTTCCAGTTGGGGATATGGACACACCCCTTTCCATTTGGGGATATGGATTCCCCCCTTTCCGGTTCGAGATTTGGGCTGGACCCTTTCCAGTTGGGGATATGGACTGGCCCCTTTCCAGTTGGGGATATGGACCGGCCCCTTTCAAGTTGGGGATATGGACACACCCCTTTCCATTTTGGGATATGGGCTCGCCCCTTTCTGGTTAGGGATGTGGACTCGCCCCTTTGTAGTTGCGGATATGGACTAGCTAGTGCTTTCATGCTGGCAGCATAGGGTGTTTGGAGGCCGCTTGGCATCAAACTGTTGCCCGTCTTCGCGAATAACGTAATCATGTTGTACAAGAAACTCGCTGTGCTGACAAATTGAATCCTTTCACCCATTGTACCCATTTTTCATTCTTTATGACACATTTCATGGACTCCATGCACATCAGTTCCATTGGTGGCTTATGGAGTGCTAACGTGTGGAATCCTAAGTATGCGTCACATGTTTACAAGGTAACTATTGCTGTTGAAATGTAGGGCAACATTGTATGGACTTGGGACATCTGCGGATGTCTTGATTTGAGATGGGTATAGATTGTCTTGTACCTGCGGTGATTTCTTTGATTTCGAGGTTGGGGGGCATGACGGCGCTTATAAAGGCTGGATTCATGTCATTGTGCCATTCATTGGAAGAAAGAATGGAATTTGGACGGCCCGGCAACAATCGTACAATGATGTGCATGGTTGGTATAGGGCACACATTGAGCATTCATTTGGACAGTTGTGGCATTGGGGTTTGGTTAGGAACATCTAGCGTGGCGGCCCTAATGAGTTGCACTAGTGCTTGCATGTTTTGTTGCATCTCACGCAATTTTGCATTCGAAGGCAGGTCGTTCTCCCACCTTATGGACCATGGGACCATGTCATGTGTGGACTGATAAAAGCAACTCGGTCGCCACGCAAGATGAGGGAGAGGATGAGGCACATGTGTGTGCCTTGTTTTGTCAGAAGCGCTCTACCATCACAGCTTGTGGTGAGTGCCAGGAGCATTATTGTAATGAATGTATTGATGCCCACACTAGTGGCGAACACAGTGGCACAGATGGGGGACTGCAGCTTCATTTGGTTGAAGAACAGGAGTATGGTATGGGGTGGGGGTGTTTGCCCGGTCCCGACTTTACCCCTGAATTTACCCTCCCCTAGAGGAGCCCCCCAAGTCGGCCAGAGTGGACCGCAAACCTTCCCTACAAAGCACAATGCATAAGACAAAATGGAGAATTGCAACATCAATATGTATTACTCATGTACTCATGTATGCCAAGGTCAGATTCGTGTCTTCGACAGAGGAGTAGGAGTAGAGCAGGACTGCACTAGGGCTCCAGCATTCTCGAACTGCAGCTGTTCAGTCCTGCTAGAGTCAAGAAGGAGGTAATACATCTTTGGGGTGCTCTCCACAGCTTGTGTCTTCCCTATTATTTGATCATCTGTGCCTTCCCCTTGGTTTGCGGGCGCCAAGCAGAAAGATCCATCTCATCTACAATCACAGGATCATCGTCAAAGCGGGCCATTGCATGAACATTGTACAACGCTGATGCATGCGTTAGATATTACCATTTCTGAACTATTGCTGGACAACTATCCTCAAAGTTGGCTATTTTGAAAAAGTGGAGGAAACAGTACAAAATTGGCCAGTTTCACTTCTATTTCAGGGGAAACTCGAGTATTTGCGATCTGAGACCCCCCAAAAGTGCAGATATGTGTACCCACACAGGTCGCAAAAGTCTGCATGCACTTCAAGTGTTTCATTGCCAGATGGGCTGCACTGGAATGGTGTGTGTTGTTGCTTGATGGTCTGCACTCACGTTGCGGGTTTCATTGCCGGATAGTGTGCACTCATTATAGGTCCTTCTTCGCCACATGGCCCTTGTGGGCGCTTTATTGCCACACTGCACTTTACGATTGCCTTCACTACTTCATCCCTCTACACAAGTGGCAAATCCCGCTCCCTCTGAGGTATGCCTAGGAAGGATGGGGGACACACACGAGGCACAACTATTGGGGCAACTATTGGGGCAGCCCAGCAGGAGTGGAAAGAGCATACCAACAATGGTAGGCAAGAATCGAGTCATTCCTGGGATGATCACCTCATAAAGGTGCATGCCACAAGCACCCCCCCTGTTACCTGGCCACGCATACAGTACAGGTCACAAATGCAGTAGGTGTTAGTTTGGCCTAGTAAGCGTCACTTTCAAGCGTCCAGTGGTGGCAGACAATTGTGACATCTTGGACAATGGACGACCTAGTGCATTCCGGCCAGCCGGTGGCTTACTGGAGGCCAGCAGTGGGTGTTTGTTTCCTGAAGAGACTGCCTCTTTTCCTCCCCTTCCCTTGGCCCCTCTTCCACAGGCCCGCCCCAAGCGTGGCGCAGCTGCAGCAGAAGATTCTGCAGACATTGGATGCGCAGGGACGCAGCGTAGTGCTTGTTCTGTACTTTGGGCGCGAGCGGTACATGCGCATCCTCCTGCCGTACCTGTTGCGCAACCTGCGGCAGCATGGCGGTATTGTGGACCGCATTGTGATGTGCATGACCACGATGGTCCCGCAGGATCGCAAGTATGCGGCCACACTGACCGGCCTCCCAAATGTGACGCTGCATGAGCCCCCCAAAGACATGCTGCTGATGGAGCAGTGGCTGCACTTCTGGAATCTGCTCCGCACTGACGCCTCTGCAGTCTATGTGAAAGTGGACGATGATTTGCTCTTCATTGCTGACGGCACCATTGAGTGGCTTATTCACGAGAAGCTCTTTGACGGCAGGTAATTGCCGCCACACTCCGGAGAACCTCCTTAAAGTTCTGTAATTTTTGGGGTAGTGGTGGGGCGGGGGTCAGTGTGTGTGTGTGTGTGCGTGTGTGTGTACACACCCGATTGGATGATTGCATTCAATACATACAGCCGCCTTTTGCCAGGCATTGTGTCTGGTGGTGGTGCCTGCTATAACTGACGTTACTGCTGCAGTTGGACGGCTTGTGCTGTTTACGGGCGTGATTGTGGTGTGTGACTGGACCCGTAGTGCAGCAACCGGCCTCTCGTAGAAATCAGCAATGTCAGTGAGACGTCACACCAACGTGCTCGCTGATGGAGAGAGAGAGCCTGGTGAACCCAGGTTGCAGCTGGCTTTGAGCACCAGTCACTCTTGTTTCTGTGTGCTATGTATGGTGTATCACGGGTTCTGCTCTGCTATCAGATCCCTGCAGAGTTTCACACTGTATAACATGGTCTGCACATGGCTGTTAGTTCTTACTTGGTTCCAACCTTGTCTGTATGTCTGTATGTGTGTGTGTTGGGGGAGGGGGGGCACCGTTGCAGGTAGGTGAATGGGGGGGGGGTCTAGCACATTTGTGCCCGGCATGGGGGATTCAGGTTTGCAGGCCACTGATGAAAAAAATAGAGTGCCAGAAATCTGCTGCGGAAGGAGACGTGTATGTTGTAATTCGTGTAATTTTTGTTTTGCAGTAAATGTGTGTAACAAAAAAATCGTCCAGTCGTGTAATTTTTTTTTTCGGTATGTCGTGTAAGCCCGTCACACACATTACCGCAAAAAAAAATTACACGACTAGGCGATTTTGTTCTACACACATTTACTGCAGAAAAGAAAATTACATGACTGGACGATTTTTTTGTACACGCATTTACTGCAACAAAAAATTACACGACGTGACGATTTTTTTGTCACATGCATTTACCACAAGACAAAAAATTACATGACTTACCGCAAAAAAAAATTACACGACGTGACAATTTTTTCCTACACGCGCTTACCGCAAAAATACAAATATTACACGACCTTACCACAAAGAAACAACTACCAACTTTACTGAAAATGCATGCCTGTAGGCAATGTGCCCACGTGTGGGCCACTTCTGATTTTTTCCCCGCGCTTGGTGTTGGGGACCCCCGAGAATGCAGGGGTACCGTAGCACTTCCGCCCTCTTCTGGGCCCCGAGAAGGCAGGGTTAGCCATTTGTGGTTTTGTCCCCCTTTGCAGGGCGGTCCTTAAGGACCCATATTTTTTTTTGTTAAGGTTAGGTTAGCGACTCACAATCCACGGCTTTGTTGCGTGGCCCCTCGAGTTGGGGTTAGGGACTCACAATCCACGCTTTGTTGTGTGGCCCCTCGAGTTGAGGTTAGGGACTCACAATCCACGCTTTGTTGTGTGGCCCCTCGAGTTGAGGCTAGGGACTCACAACCCACGCCTTGTTGCGTGGCCCCTCGAGTTGGGGTTAGGGACTCACAATGCATGCTTTGTTGCGTGGCCCCTCAAGTTGGGGTTAGGGACTCATAACCCACGCTTCTATATATCAAGAGATTGTCCAAGTACATGGAGAGTTGAATCCGGCACAAGACTGGCCAACATGAGGTGGTGCCGCCGCCACATTTTTGTGGTTAATTCCGATGACAAGGAAGGGTTGCACTGGTTTGTGTGTGCCTTCGATTGTGGTGTCCGGTTGGAGCTTTTCACTATTTGAGTTTGGGAACCCCTAAGCTCCACTCATTTGCTTTGTCCTTTCTTGTTGGCCTTGAAGAAGCTTTCGCTAACCACCAAGCACCGCGCCTTGGGATTCCAAGCGGACGGTTGGTCTTGTGGTTTTCAAAGCTTGAACATCGCGAAGCTGGTGGTGGAGCACCGGGGTACTTTTTCTGAGGTGCCCCTCATCCCAATGGTTGCCGGTTTTGCGGACTATGTGCTCAGCATTGTTAATGCCGATTGTGCTGTGCGGGTCATTCAAGCACCCGGTGATGATGTGGAGGGTGTGACCGAGCTTCTTGGCCCACCTGAGTCCCCCCCCCCCCCAGCACCCAAGTTGAAGGTGCACTTTCGGCTATCGAGGAGAGTGTTTAGGCCACCCCTACTCCACTCGAAGGCAAGGAGGCCTCCGCCGAGCAGAGCGTGGAAAGCCCAGAGGCCAGGCCGCAACCTTCCATGGCCACTCCCACAGAGGAGGACACCCGTCCTAAGGTCCTCATCCGTGGAGAGTGGCGCAAGGTGCTGGATGGCTACCCAGCATATGCATCTGGCCAGTTAGAGCATGACCAAATTTTCATCAATGACCTGTCCAAGCAGCCAGTAGCAGAGTTGCGCGCCGCTTGTCAATTTAACCCCAATCGTAGTGCAAAGCCCAAGTCCAGCGACACAAACACGGACTTGATCTACAAGCGTGCATTTTGCAACTATTTCTTGCGGCGGGTGCATGTTTTGTGGGCTGTATTTTCCTCCGCCCGTGTGGTGTACCAACGGCGGAGCGTATAAGATTGCTATTATATTGGCCCCATACAAGTGCCTTGGTGGCCTATAATGGTGGCACTAGCGTTCGGCATGGCCTTGTTAGGACTCTTTTTCTTGAGCCTGATTTTGTTCCAGTGCAGGCACACTGGATGTTGACCATGGCCCTGTCAGGACTTCTTTCTTGGGCCTGATTTTGTGTCTCGTGCCCATGACGTGTTATATTGGCCCCACACCAGTGCCTTGGTGGCCTATAACGGTCGCACTAGCGTTGGCCATGGCCCTGTCAGGACTCTTTTTCTTAACTCTCATTTTGTTCCCAGTGCAGGCACACTGGATGTTGGCCATGGCCCTGTCACGACTCTTTTCTTCGGCCTAATTTTGAGTCTAGTGCCAATCACGCGATGCGAAACTATGTTTTGTTGGCCGAGTCCCAACTAATTAGTGGCCACGCAGAGTACTATGTGCTTTGTGGACTCGGCGTCCTATCGTTAAGGTCGCTTTGGGGTGCCGTACGGAACCGGCAGCTGTACATATTGCGCATGAATTGCAAAGGTTGCATTTCTTTCACTTTTTCCATTTTTTTTTATAATTTACACGACTTACCGCAAAAGAAAGTTCAAGTTTTTTTATAATTCACCTGACTTACCGCAAAAAAAAATGCACGCATTTACAGCAAAAAAAAATACACGACTAGATGGTTTTTTTGTACACGGCCTACATTTTTCACAAGGAAACCTCTGCCGGACATCCATGCCAAAAGACTGTGCCAAAGTCCATGCCGGAAATTCATGCAACATATCCGTGACCCAAACCCCATTCGAAATCGATTCCAAAAATACGCGTCAGAAATCTATTCCAAAAATCGACCCCAAAAGTGCGTTGCAAACATGTAGCCTACAAAAATTTGCCAACAAGCTATGCCAAGGATAGGTGCCACAAAAATTCCTCTTGGACATGCCCCCAAAAACCCATGCTAGAAAACGCCATGCCATTATGTTCCGCATTTTTGGCCTGCACTTTTTGGTGTGGATTTCTCGCACGGATATCTAGCATAGATTTCTTGTAGATCATTTGTGCTGCTGATTGCAAGCATGGGTCTCTATAATGAATTATGTGGATCTCTGGTACAGTTTTCTGGCATCGATTTTCTGCCCTGGATTTCTAGCATCAAAGTTGGCAAAGATTTTCGGCATGCGTTTCCGGCAACAGAGTTTCAGCATGGACTTTTGGCCCTTTTGGCGTGCAATTATGGCAACATTTGGATGGATTTCTTTGTCCCGATTTCTTGCGAGACGTTCTGACATAGGTTTTTTCGGTAAAACTTGGGCATAGCATAATTTTGTGACTGTGTATTTTTCTCTGCACCAAAGGGCAACACCAGAAATGCATACCTGAATTTAGTAATCCATGCCATCAATGCACACCGAACATTTGTGCTAGAAATTCCTGCCAGCCATCCATGCTAGAAGCGCTTTTTCCAAAAATACGTACCAAAAATCAGTCCTAAACATGCATCGTAACACTTATGCTTGGACTCTGTTCCAAAGATGAGTTCCGGAAAATGGAAGCCAATCATGTTGCGAAAACACCCGGATAAGTCCATTTGCGAACTCGTGAAGGAGGTTGTCCTCCGTGCTGCTCTGGCTGCATGCCCATGCATTTTTGGCATGTGCGTAGGGTGTGACTCGTATTTTTGCAGGCACTCTGCGCCTGCGTTAGGGGCTCTGGACCCAGGAAATCAGAGGCGACGAGTTTTTAAGGTACCCACATGTGGCTCAGTGTACCATTTTTTTTGTGTATGCTCTCGACGCTGATTTTTGTGCTGTTTGTGAGGGGCGGATTCCCAAAGTTCAGCTGTGACTCACCGATTTGGACCCGGTCCACCATTTTAAGCCTAATAAGATCCAATGCTGCTGCATGAGGGGTTGGTTGTAGAGGCAGGGTGTGGGTTACTTGTCCACCAATCCCTACACTATCCCTTTGGCGCAAAAGAGGGACGCTCGGCAATGACCTGGTGACATTGGTGGAACCCATCCCAAACTTAGAAGGCACGGCTATTGACTATGCATGCACTGCATGTGGCAATGATGAATATCGTATCCCAACCAAGAAACAACGGTAGATAAGGGTGGTTGTGAAAGGTGGCAAACAAGGTAAAAGTGAATGTTTGAGATCCATAATCAGTGGGGCCAGTGGCCGAATACGACTTTTCATCTTTCAATGCTTATCCTTTTCCCCCTTTGGAAGATGTATACAATGTCACGATGCGAACTATGTTTTGTTCACCCGAAACAGACCCTTATATCATGGTGGCAGCTGCTACCAAGGACCCACCAGAGCCAATGAGCAAGCTTGACGCCGTGAGCATTGTGTATGAGCAACCCGGGGATCAGCTACAACACAAGATGCCACTATCTGTCCATCTCATTTCCCAGCCCCACAAAGCCACCACCACCAGTAGATTCAGCATTTGTTTGCCACGCCATGGCAGTTGCCAAACTTTGCATGGCATGTGCCATATGTCAACCGCCCCCCCTTCATTGGCTTATTGAGCAACTACAAGATCGTAGAGGGGGAAATCAAAGAAGATGAGCATGCAGGAAGTCTGGTGCATTGAAGACTATAGGGGGAGGGAGGTCGATTCAGCATAGGATCCGTCAATCTCAGTAGACTTCTCAGCAGAAGGCAGGTGTGGGGGTTTGGAGGCTGGATGCTATGACGTGTGGGAGAACATTTTGTGGACGCCATTCTGAGATGCAGTGTTAGGGGCATCATGGGTTGTCAATGAGAGCAGGGAACTCTAGGTCAGGGACGTGTGGTGTAGGGGATGGCATACCACGGTAGGGCTTGCTGCAATGTATTGAACATGGGCACAATGCCCAGTGGTAGCAGTGGCTAAATGCATTTCAAGCACAATTTTCTTTGTACCAATGTTCGAGCTAGATTTGGCATGCATTTTTGGCACCGCTGTGTAGCACGGACTTTTAGAATGGGTTATCCGCCATGCATTGGTGATAGGCTTTTCCCTAGTGTCTGGGCAGTAGTTGAGTTGCCCAGGCAGGCCCCGGCAAGGGCAAAGGAAATACCCGGGCAGACCTGGACAGGGAAAGTGGAAAACCTCCAACCTCCAACCAACAATTATGTTTGTCCCCCTCTCCCCTCAGTCTCCCCGGGCACCTGCCGGGGGCACCCCCATCAAAGGGGTGTGGACGTGTACCGTGGCCCACATCGGAAACCCCTCCCTGCGGGCTTGGGGCACGGGAGGGTAAGAAAACAGGCCAACTGTGGGGTGTGGTTCAACGCACGAGGCCGTGGGCACAGGGCTACACAACCACCAACCCACATGACGCGCCGAGGTACAGCATGCCCGGGGGCCCCTCAGTGCATGTTTCACACAACAAACTGAGCAAATGCACGGAGACAAAAATGGTACACTACACATTCACCTTACCTGCGTGCACACCACCGCATGCATATTGCATTGTCTCCCATACACCAGCCGGCAAAAGGACCTCCAGTCCATTGCTACAACTAAACCGCACTCATCCCGTGTGCAGCGCGCCGGTCAAGAGGTGTTTCCCCTTTGCCGGTTTTTAGTTGGTGTCAAAGGTGCACCTTGACCCTTGGGGGCTTCCATGCCCGCCATGCGGCGACACTCCCTCGCTTGCGTCTGACTGGTTTGTGAAGGGGAGCGCGCCTGTCACACACCTAGCCACCCCCTTAGAGCCGGGCCCACACAGTAGGGCACATCCTCGTCCTCGTCACTCCTGTTTTCATGCCAAACCCCCCGAGCCCACCCGTCGAGCTGCATGCCTCCACTGGCAAGCGGAAGTAGTCGGAGCACGGGTGGACCCGCTGCAAGGCCGGTGACGCTCGCCTTTCCGCAGAATATCATGAACCCCGTGACACATTAGCCCGACCATGTTACACACTCGGAGTGGTGGATGAGCGCCAGCTCCAGATCCATCTAGAGCCTTTAGTGCCGGAAAAGTCCGCCGCAGCATCATTGGAAGGATTCCGCGGGTGGCTCGTCCGGAACCTCGGGACCGAGTGGCCCGAAGCTCCGTTGGTCCGCATGGAGGCGAACAAGCCGAAAGGAGGCCATTGGGCTTCCAACTGGTGGCGTGCGTCCCGTGGGGGCACGAGATCCCCTTGGCCTTTGCGCAGCATCACTGCCTCCAACTAAGCCACCACCTAGGAGCGGTTCATCTTGCGTGGGAAGACGCACTTCGTCCGCAGCCTTCGGGATCTCCTATTTCTAGCGCCACCGGAGTCGGAGTTGCCCGCCACCTCGTCCTGTGCACAACAGTATTTGCGGTGAACAGCGTACTTTTGACCACTCTACGGGCCTCTAAGCTCCCAAAACTCTGTTCGTACTTGCATCTTGGGACCTCGCTCGCTGCTAACCTGTGTGTGCTAATGCCCAGTTGAGTGGCATCTGCCTACCGCAATCCGGTATCCGGAGAGGAGCGCCGTGGCGCCACTAGGGACCGACCCCCCCCCCCATCCCCGCCACGCGCGGTGGCCTGGCCGCTCAGTGTGGTGGAGGAGGCCCTATGTCACCGGTGGTGCTGCTTGGCGGAGCCCCCCCCCCCCCCTCTTCCTCCTCGTGTTGTCTGGCTACCTGTCCCATTGCTTGGGGTGAGGTGTCACCGTGACTGCCTCGTCTCTATTTTCAGCTCACCAGGCCCCCGTTACCTGCATCTCTCATTGACTTTCCCAGCCGGTTGGAGCTTAGCACGGAGCCACGTTTGCAGTCACTGCTGTGTGATTACACCAAGGATGTTCGTGTACCGGCACTACATGAGGCTATCCGAGCGCTAGGCGAAGTTACGGGCAAAATTCCCACCACATGTGTGACACTTGCCGGTGGTTGGCGTTGGAGGGCGAGCTATATGCTGTCCGCGATCTGCATGCCATGCTGTCCACCAACGGTGTTTTGATCACCGTCACCGCAAACGTTAAGACGACCACGGGGTTCAAATTATTACCCATTGCCCAGTTGCCATGGCCCAATCCCTGCCGCCTCTGGCGTTCACACAGACGGCAGATGCCGCCTCTCGGGAGCTTCTACTGCGGTGGAACCCCTTCTTCCGGCGAATATATGGCAATTGGTTCCGAACAAGACTTAGGCAGCCACTGGGCCTCACGGAGGCGTATCAAGTGCCCTAGTTCCGGGCTCCAAACTCACTCCAAACTAGTGCTTGGCGCTATCTCGCAGCGATTGCCATCGCAACTCCGCTTCCCTTGCGCGGAGTGGCATAAGAAAGACTCTGCAGGACAATGGGCCGCCAGCCTTGGCATGCCTACCGGCCCTCTCCACGCCCCGCACGTCACACCAAGCATCCTACACCAGATGTACCCCTACGTCTTGTGGTGGGCAGCCGACCTGGTAGCTACCCCAAAGCAACAATTTTTGATGGGATTTCCCTTCAGGGTTGAAGTTTGCAGGGTCCCTGTTGAGCAAGCATTGCGTGTACCCCAAGCATCGACCGTGTTGCTTCGAGAGGAGGATGTCGTCCGACAAGTGATGGACCTTGTCTCCCCGCCATGGGCACCGGCCTCTGTGCTCGCCTTGCACCTAGTGTCGGGTTTGCGAGACCCTTCGTCAATGTGCTCCCCACGCATGCCGGAGCTGTCTCCGGCGGTCTGGACCGCGACGGGCGGCTAGGACGCAGCCACACATGGCTTTGGCGCTTCCATGACCCTCGGCGGGTTCTTGACCGAGGATACCTCTCCCCCACCCTCCGCCAGCTCTACAACCCGCACCACGAAGGTGGTCGTGGACAAGCTGGTGGATGGAAACTCCGTGCCCATCGATCTATTGTCGCAATTTGAGGCGGCTGTCCTGCTAGTGCCCCCTAGAAAGAGTGACGCCCAACTGCGCCATATGACAAATCGCCACCGTCAGGCTTGTGAGACATTGCAAGCGATTCAAGACGCATTGCTCTCGCCACGTCGGGACCTAACGCATTAGAAAAAGCTACATGAGGATGCCGCGGGGCGGCTGCAGTCGCTTACAAGTCAAAGTCACGAGATTGCTGAAGTTGACCGCTAGCGCGCTGCGAATGCGGATCTTGGGGCTGTCGATACGCGTATCGAGCCAGCTGCGAAAACTTTCCCCCCCTTGCGCCCTATTGTTGGGAACATGCCATACTGCTTGATCATTGTCAAGGTGCCAAGGGGACTTACGGACGGCATTCATTATGTTGTCAGCCGGAATTTATTCTCTTGAACGCTTGTTCTTGTTGTTGGCTATGTGTGCGATGTCACGGGCAGGTTGGATGTTCTCCTACAACCGCATGACAGCGAGGGGCTGACCACCTTCCGGGGTCGTTGACGCAACAGTACTCGATTGGTTTCATTGAGCTTTACGTGATTCGACAAAATCATCCGCCTAAGAAGGTATTGCTGCCAGTCCCTGCCACCCGATCCCAAAGTTTTGATTGTTGCACCGTCAGTTCCAAGTGTTTCTCTAGATCTAGACACCCGAGACCAAAAAACGCAGTGCTATGCCCTTGAAATCTACAGAAATGTCTGGAACCAGAGAGCAAGTGGCCGCAAGTAGACACCTTGGTTGCTCCTGAGTTGTAACTAGTGGTCTAAAACTCAATGTTGCCTTGTGCATGTGCCCCGGAACTTTACTTTGTCCTGTGGCCCAATGGTCCAATAGCTTTGTACGGAGGTTGTGGTTTTATCGTGCACCACGTGGCAGATGTAGTACCCACGGAAGCAAGCACCTTCTGGTTCTTGGTTATCAATCGTTCTTTGCACGCGGCTTGCAGTATGGCAGCGCGATTGCTTGTGCCTATCAGTGTCGTCGTAGGTTTGCCGACTGAGGTAGAGTCGGCGGCAGACGTTGGTGCCCAAGTGTGCAGCAACAACGGATCGTTGATTGGTTGGACCCCCTTTCTTGAACTGGAGTCTTTGAGAGTTTTGAGAATGGGTATCGTATGGACTTTAGCCATGTGCGTGAGCAGGCAGAGGCGGAGCAGGAGTCCGACGATGAGCAGGAAATGGTGGGGTCTACTGCTGAGGACGCTGTGTATGGTACCCCACACCAACTAGCACCCCCTCGCAAAAAGCATGCCCTTACACCCAAGACAGACACAAGCAAGCCCTCCTAGTGCTAGTCTAAAGGCAAGCGCAACAAAAAGCCTACGCCAGCAACTGGTGCGGACCCTGAGGCAACAACATCCTTTGCTGAGACACCTGCTTCCAAAAAAGCCACAATGGTGTTCCAAGCATGGAAGCACTGCTTCAATGGCTCTAAAGAGAACTAGTATAGAGTGGTTTCTTTTTTTTGTTTGTTGGACACAATTTTGTTTTCCCTGCTCAGTGGCCACATTCTTTATTAACATGATACAAACCCTATGGTAACATGTGTGGGTACTTCGTGGCCCCCGCCGCCACTAAGCTCCTTTTGCATATTTTTTTTTCTTCACGCCATCCTAGCGCTCAAGTGTAATTTTTTGGTGACATTCTTGCGGGTGTGGTGCATCTCGCTGCGCACAGCAGCAATTTTTGCACTACTTTCATCTCATGTTTGGAACCAAACACATTGCTCCATTTCATTTACGTGTAATAGAGGTTTCGGTTACATTTGTCCAGTTTCAGACAAATGCGATATTTCAATGTGTTCCGAACTGACTTTAAAAGATAAGTTGCAAATCGACGTGCAATGACATTTTTTGTCATGTGCTATCCTAGCTGTAACACGCGTGCATTTGTTTCGGGGGGTGTCAGCTCAAAATTCGACTATTTTTGGCATATTCCATAGTGGTCAAGATCAAAGTCGTATTGCGTTCACCTAGCCAAAATCAAATTAGACAGATGTCAACAGCCACCCGATTCGTGCGCGTGCTTGACAACAGCCAAATTCCAAGACCTTCAGACCACGATTGGCGAACCGCCTTTAGGTGACATTTTTATGGGGATCTAATGGGGGGGGGGGGCTTGCGCCGTCGAAGTCCTTTGCCACTTGTGCCTTTTCTCGAATCAATATTGTCACAAGTTCTTGAATGCGACCAGTACACAAAGTGGAACACACGCTTAATCACGCGGGCCACCCGCACTAGCAACTCATCAAGGATCTCCAGCCTTGATTGCGGGCCATATACTTAGCAGGCTCCGCACTTTTAAGGCCTTGCCGCTAAGCGACTGGTCCGTGCCATCTATGTTTGCAGGGGTGTGGGCCAAAGCCCACTCTCTGGCCCTTGTAGCACCTTCCAAACGCGCAACGCTCCGTTCGGAGCCGCACACATGGTCCCTCTTTTGGAGAGTCGCGTTGTGTCGTTCTCTTGGAGATTCCATTAACGAAGCATGTGGCGCAAGCTAAAGGTTGGAATTTGCCTCTTTCCTGGGCTGCAAACTAAATACTATCCGCTTTGCGGCAAGCACGAAACAGTGAGGCATGCCCTCACGTAGTGCGGTTTTTAAAAACATATACACCAAGTTATGCACGAGTGCTTTGGAGATTGCCGTATCTAGGGCAAAATAGCGCCGTGGGTACAACTACCCGTTCCACAACGCCGGGTAAGGTGTGCATGGAATATCAGGGCTAAGTGGCGGGTCTGCCACTGCCGGTGGTCGCGGCGAAAGGGTGGTAATGTAAAAGGGTGCATGCGGCGACCTGATTCAGCAATCTGCTCATTACCAAGGATGCCCCGGTGCGCTAGGGACCACACCCACCAGATGAGGTGTCTGGGGGTGAGATACACAACCTGCATGAGTGCTTCCCACGGCATGGAGTTCTATATTGGGCCCATCAGCGCACACCAACCGTTCCAGCACCATTTGTGCACCTTCCCGTGCACTCCATTGAGAACATACTTGGAGTCACCAAAAATTACTGTGCGCTACGTCACCTTCAAAAATGCTGCAATAGCACCCTAGAGTTTGGCCCTATTATTGGTTTGTCTTCAATCTTCCTCCAGGGGGGCAGCCAACTCCCAGTTACCCAGAAGGCAAAAGCCACTCACATATCCACTTTTCTCATAGTGTTTGGTTGACCCGTCGGAAAACAAGGTGTGCCACCCCTCCTGGAGGTAAGTGTGCACCAGTGATTTCACTTGCTTTGCCACTCAAGCGTTGCATACTTCTCGTTTGTGCTTTCAGGCATCCGTTGGTGTGTCCGGTTTCACGCTGGGCTTCTACTGTCGCTAGTTGATACATTCTTCGGAGATGATCACCTCCCTTAGGAAAAAAAGTAGCGCTCCGTAGAATTCCACGAGGGTTAAGCTGTAGAGTTGCAGTGGCTCCACAGGACCGCTGAGGCAATTTTCCATGCCCACTGTTTGACTAATTTGCCCATGTCATGGCAATGCCCGGATTGACGGTGCACATGGAGTGCCCCACCGTGCTTTGCGTGCACACCCAAGCAAACCAGTGGAGTCACGTATCCTCCGACAAGGGGGATGTTCCTCTACTGTAGGTGCCATTGTTCACAACAGCTTCCACTGTCACCTAGTTCCCTTGTGCTCAGGTCGACGACTATTGTCGGGGCCTGTGAGACATGAACGAGCATTTGCAGTCACAACCACCGATGATAATCGGTCTTGAACCAATAACTGACAATTACCTCTCTTCACCCATTTCTACACGAGCCCGTGAGTTGCATGATCTAGCTGGGCGATCCCCCGGTGGAACGGATCTTTTTCAATGATGATTGCGCATACCACACAAATATTGCTGATAGGCAGGGGGGGTCGAAACCCAAAATGAGGAAGAGCCAGCAATGTCAATAAGAATACAGGGCAGACGGTCATACCTGCAGTATTTAGAGAGGTAGTGCATACGGAGTGATCCAAGGGACTCAATGAGCGGACCGAGTGCTAGCATTGCAAGCCAAACCTTACTTCAAGTACCAGTTGCATCATGTTCATTGAATGTCCACGAGAACTGTGCGCGCCGTCAGTTCCTAGCGTTAGGGGCCGGACAATCTTGAGAAAACCCGGTGAGTCGCCCAAAACTACAAAGCCCATGCGCCGCTACCCAACCACATCAAAATATCGTCGCATGCAAGGCAACGGGCGTTCCAGATACGCACGCCTTGGTATGCATGTGAAGCGATGACCAGTAGTTTTGGATCACTGACTTGACGCCTTGGGACATTGGGCCAGATGTGCAACTACTTATTTATGCGGCTCGTTGCTGTTTTTTGTCGACCATTCGGGATAGCCTACGTCGCCAAATGTAGATAGTCCTTGTGTCCCCTATTACTTTGCTCAAAGGCTAGCGCGTTGTTGGCCTACGTCAAAGGGAGATACCATGTGCCATGGGAAGATGCGGGAAGGAGGAATTGTGTGGTTTATCATCTATGTCTTGAGTTTTTTGGGCAACTAACGTCAATGCCTAGGTTGCACTGAGATCATGAATCAAACGGGTGTGGTGATCTGGATTTTGGTGTTCCGTGTGTCTCTAAATTGTGCTTTTTCGGACAAAACAATCGGAAGAAAGTAGATTTTCCACAGGCAACTCATAGTGTAACCCGAATATCTTAGGAATTGTACTTGCATGCTCTAATGTCGAGACAGAGCCTAGTTGTCCAACTACCAACAACACAAAAGCATCACAACATTTACGTTTCGTGTCGCCAGCAATGCAAGAGCACATCCATTACATTGCCTTCCGGTGCCTTCCGGTGGACGAGCTTGCCACACCACAACACCCCAACCACTCCTACCTTTGGTCAATTGTGCAAATTCTGGGATTTCAACATTACGAAATGAGATGCAGGGCTGACACCATTTTTGAGGAGGATGTGATAGATCTTACCGCCATACCACACATCAGCCGTACGTTTTAGTACGTGCAAAACTCCGTTCCCTCAATTCACACTTGGAGGACGACTACAATGCCCACCCCTTGCCCGGAAGCTCCCCGCTCAAGGCACACGGGTGAGTGATGCCCTGCAAGCGGCTCTTGACAAACGCCGCCCTGCAAACTACCCCCGCATTGACGAACACCAAGCGGTGCGGTACCCGTCGCTACTGGTTCTGCTCACGGCATGGGTAGCGGGTGGCTCCGTGGCTTTCTAGGATTTGCAGCTCTTCTGAGGTCAGTTTGAACTGACCTTGGACACACCTCCACCTATTGCTGCTCCAACCGTGAGGCCCCTCCCAGAGTCGCGCATAGTTAGCCTTACGGGTCTTGAGGACCCGGAGCCTCGGGCCCCACCACCCGGTCACACAGACCTCCCAGTTTTGATGCTGCCCCCGAAAGTGCACCTCCGGTGCTGAATGGGTTCCTCACCTAGCTCGACGCTGTCGATGACAAGCGAGTGGGAAGTCTGGCGTGAGCCTTCCACCTCACCATGCAACTGGCGGGGTGCGAGATCCCTAGCCTTTCGCTCGACTCTTTGCGGCATTCGTGGGAGCGGCTCCGAGCTTCCTTGCCCTTGGCGCCAACAGTCACCCAAGCGATTGCCAAGTTTGTCAAGGCCCACCCCCACGATGACCCCTCTACTCATGCCCGCGGGCAACGCCCGGCGGTACAGGCACAAAAGACCAATCAGGCTACCGGGAGCAGGAGCTCGGGAAGATGGGCACACTCTAATATGTCTCCATTCCCCATGAGTTGCAATGTGCAGCGGACCCCGGTGTCAGACCCCCCGTCACAACCCATGTCTGCTAGAGTGTTAGCCAATTTTCTGCGCTCCTATTTTCATGACAACTTGTGCACTCTGCCAGACGAGTATGTGCCTGCGGAAGTGTCCTTCGCTAACCTCGGAGTTCGCGAAGAAGCCAGAGCGCTTGTGGAGCAGGGAGGCTCCGTCACACGGGGCGGGGCGGTTGGAGAGTGCCATGGCAGAAGTTGTACAAGCAGCCTTGGGACCCCTACACTGGTAGGGGGAAAGGTGGATCAACACGCCGTGCAGCCTCTAGTGCGCCTGTTGCGCAACCAACCTGTGGGGGTCGCATTGCGACCCATGTGCCCTCCCCGCCCACTACACCCTAGTGACCTAGATTAAGCCCAACATAGTTAATATCTGGCCAAAAATTAACACGTTGATCTCAAGCTTGCATTTTTTTTTAAGGTGGATTAGGGGGTTTGCCGTGAAAATTATGACCCCCATGGGTCGCCTTACGGGCTTGGGTGTCATTACCCCCCGGGGGTTGGTGGGGGGGTCCTACCCATGTGGTTGTTTCAAAATGTTAAAATGGCTCTCCGCTTTAATCTTTTTTCATTTTTCGATTAATATTTGAAAAGTTAAGAAATTAATGAGTCGCCAGCATTAATATTAATCTCACAAATATTAACTCTATCCCCCAAATATTAACCCTCCTAACAATGACACCCGGAGGGGGGGGTGTCCAAGACACCCACCAGCACAACATTGGAACATCTGTACTATGCCGTTGTGCAACAATATACCACGTAACAACCCTTATGGGTCGTCATATGTGCACCGAAAAATGAGTACAAATGACCCAATCAAAAAAGTTGAACGTTAACCTCTTAATATTTGCAAGATTAATGTATTAACAGGTGCATATACTGAAAATTTAAATTAACCACATTGACTTTAATTTGGGTCACCAGGGCACATATGGACGGTGCGGACGATGGGGAGCGCCGACGTACTAAGAGGTCACGCTCAGAAACGCGGGAGTGTTCCCCTTCTCCTTTGCTAGAGCGCCGACATCGGCGACACGGAGGTTCACGCCGGTCCAAGTCCCGATCCCCACCACCACGGTGGGCCCAACATGTTGACTCATACTACACTGACCAGTAAATGCGCAACCCCGTGTCATCTCCTACCGGACCCCCCTTCTAGTATGGGGCAACCTATGAGTACCTCCCCACACACAGCATTACAGCCACACCACCCATACATACCAATCTCTCCCCCCTGCACTGGGACACAATCTTCTCCCCTCGCCGGGAAGCGGACAGACTAGTGCTGTAGCGACTTACCCCAGTCCTTCGACTACCGCGCAGTCATAGCCCCGGCTGACAGTAGCAAATTTTTCTGACCTAAGGAGCCTCCGAGTTTGTTGAGACACGTGACCGAGTGTGTGCTACAATTGCCTCCAGTTACAGGCAATCAGCAGTGGGGATATGTTTTGGAGAGTCGGAGACGTGTTGGCTACATAGCTCTCCCCCTGCCGTTAACCTCGCTGGTGCCTTCGCTGGGTGCACTGGTCAGCGTCACCCTTGTTCGCGGGACGTTCGACTACATAGGTTGTGCGTACAGTGGAGGTCGCATTGTGTGGTGTACCTATTGTTTGGGCAAGCCACGGCGTGACTCCGCGATCGCTTTGTGGGGGAACGGGTTTTACCCTTGGAGCCGGAACGCGTGTACTATCTCCCGTGAGGGGCCTTTACACGAGCCCGGCTCAGCTTTGCGCCCGTTACCACCGGATCCCTCCCCTTGCTTTTAACGGTCATTAACCCAGTAACCTTTCAGCGCTTGCTACGGAAAGGGGTCGGCCCAGTCAGCGGATCCCTCCGCAAGCTACGGGCAGCCCTGTCTTCCTTACAAGACCTGGAACGGAGCCCCGACTTGGGGCCCGTCCCCTCTGTAGAGATGCCAGCCGGCTTTGATCTGCTTATCCTCCATGTAGAACACACGGTCAAAACTAAACTAGTGGCACTCAGGCAGCTGTTGCAGTGGTCGGTTACCCTGCCGTTGTGTTTGTGCGGGAAATAGGGGTGCCCCCCGGTTTATGTTTCATTGCCTTTGCTGGCATACATTTACCGTGGTTTCCTCTTCGTCTGCCGGTGTGGCCATTTTGGTTTGTCGCGGTTCACAGTTGCGCGTTGGTGACTTCACTCACCACCCTGATGGCACGGCCATCGTTCTTGAGCTCGCCTACCGAGACACCCCCGTACACGTTGTTAATGCCTACCTGTCAGCCAAGGGCACCGCCAAAGAATATCGCCGTTTGCTGCATTGGTTGCGTGCACATGTCGCACCGGACTCGCGTTTAGTTCTTCTGGGCAGAGACTTTCCATCTAACCCAGGATCGTCTGCGGATTGCGTGTCAATACATACGGAAATAGCCCCGTTTTTGCTCGAGTTTGCAGCAGACATGCACCCAGTACCTTTTACACATGGTATGCGTGGGCCCACGGGGGTCAGTGCACAAGGCTTCGTAGGAGCTTTAGGTTTCTTTCTCAGTCGTCGTGTATCCGTTGACATCGGTGTGGTTCGTGTGGAGAGTGAGTTAGTCTTTCTGTCCGATCATTATCCTGTGCGACTACGTCTTCTCACCTCGCTCGCCTTGGTGGCTCCTGGGAACCCAACCGCCCGGGCACGCTTCAAACTGCGTTCGCATGTCTTTCAGTGGCAGCGAGAAGCTTTTGCGGACAGTTGCACTGGTCTACATTCCGTGCCCCCAGCGGCCACACCGGAGGCATACCGCCATTTTGTGAGCGTCATGACCATGGCAGCAGAAGCCGTTTTCGGACTGCCAACCGTCCCGGACACAGTGCCTGGGCTGGTATCTTCTGCGGCAAAAGTTTTGCATGCTCTGGTGAAGGCGCATCCTCGCTGGTGGTTGAATGCGCCTTTAACACGCAAGGTACTCGTAGAAAGTAAAAAGGTCCGAAGGCGTGGGACGTAGTGGGGCTTGAGCGGTCTCTTGAAGTCATTCCTCTGACTCTCCTAGAGGGAGTTACAGGCCCGTCCAAGACAGATTATCGCCGCCTCATGCGGAAGCCTTTCCCTTCATGTATCGAGCCCACCTATGTCACCGGGCGCCCGGTTCCCCGGGAGGTGCAAGCCGCGGTAGGTCTAGATCAGTTCCGGGCCCCGCACTTACGCCCTATCCTCTGTTGTACAAAAGCCGAGCTCTGTGCTGTCATCCCTTGGCAAGTTGATGTCATGCCCCCCCTCGCGGTCACTATAGACACCACGCGGCGCATTTTGTGGAAAACCCGGCGGTCCACGCCTTTTCGAGACCTGGTAGAGTATTGCATGATTGAATGGCTACATGACGACCAACTACAATGGGTAGTCAGCTTCATTCAACGGGTGTCCGCCGGGGTCCCACTTTGGGCCATAGTCCACGGCGACTTCTATGCTTTACCAGCCAAAATACCACATGGACCCATTGTCAATGCCTGTCCGCTGTTAAATTTTACCACCATGTGGAAGTTGGTTGGCGCCCACATTGCAGATCAGTACATCCCGCTTCTGGCTCGTACAGGGGTGTTGCCGTGCATCCAATTTGAGTTACACGCCTCCTCCAGTGTGGCGGATCTCCTCTGAGTGTTGCACGACTACATCTGGTTTAGCTTTTTTCGCGGGCGTCGAGTGTGTCTGGTAGTCGACGACGTATAGCACACGTACGGGTCCGTAGTGCATGACACGTTGCAGTGTTTGTTACGGTTGGCGGGCTTCCGTGCAACGGTAGTGGACATGCTCCTACTTGCCACCACCGAGGCCACCGTGCACATGGGCGGCTCAGGGGGTGTTAGCGAGGCTCTTGCGCGGTTGTTTGCTGGGGTGGCACAGGGTTGCCCTGCATCTGCGATGGTATTTTGTGTGGTGGCAGAGGCAGGCACTTTTCTAGCGCTCCTCAGGGTGCCCCCGTGTTGGGGACCCGGCGGGCCCTTTAACCGGCTAGGGTTTCTGGATGACACCACATGGTGTATAGACTCAAAGTCCGATTTGCCATTGTGTGTGGACATTGTTTACGGACAATTTGCAGAAAGCGGGGCTTTAGACGAACCTTTTTGCGTTTGGTCACAAGCAGTTACTCGTGGTTGCAGCCTATGAAGGCTTTGAGGTTACGTTCCAGCCGAGGTCTGTGTACATGTGAAGGTCGCGCATGCCTGTACACAAGGGGCCAGGCTATGTG
Organism: Eutreptiella sp. 'Long Island Sound 2002'; assembly: GCA_964036045.1. Lineage (NCBI taxonomy): Eukaryota > Euglenozoa > Euglenophyceae > Eutreptiales > Eutreptiaceae > Eutreptiella > Eutreptiella sp. 'Long Island Sound 2002'. The sequence goes on along the minus strand of OZ038384.1, from coordinate 59,156,828 downwards.
CGAGTGGTTGCTCGACATCTGTCTCCACACGTGTACCACAACGTGGACAAACTCTAACTGTTTAGGGCCAGCTGGCAAGCTTCGCGGGCGCTGGCCATGGTTCGCCTTCCCTCTAATTCCCGTACCAGATGTGCAGCGATGTGGCTGGTGGATAACAACGTTGGCAGGCGGGGGTGCACCCGCCCACTTACAACTCCATGCGAGTTGCTGATCAGACAACGGCCTCTGTTTTGCGCACAGTCACTGGTTGGCACACCCTCCCTTCACATAAGTTCTTTCAACCTCTTGCCTCCGGATGGGTGGGCATTGAGCCGGCGGCGGTGGTGGTTATTAGCCAGTTCCTGCAAAGTTACCATAAGCAATTGCGGCATGCCCATGTCATGGTGCGCCGTAGCACCAAACACGGTTTATATGAGGCCTTGCAGCGTTTCCACCCTGACATGACTTGTGTGCGCCGCGGTCTCTCTCGGCACTTCCAAGCACATGGCACGGACCATGACATGTTCGTGTTTTACATGCATCTTCTTGGCTTTCACATAGCTTTCCCCCCGATTCCCCCGGAGCAAGGGGCACAACATGTCATGTGTAGGGTTGTGAACGCATGGCAAGCGAATGCTATCCATGAATGGATGGACGCCGGTTACTTCGGTTTGCGTGATGCGCATGCAGCTGGTTGGCCGCTAGCCCCGTGGCAACGGGAGTTAGAGCAGCTCCCCCCGAGACACGGGGTGTCCGTCCCGTTGCACCCAACCTTCCCAGTTTTGCGGTCTGTCCCTCGACACGTTGCCTTCGTGACTGATGGCTCCTGGTTCCCCTCCCATCCTTGCGGGGGTGCTTTTGCAGTCGTGTGCTTGGAGACCCTCACATGGGTTGTGTACCCCGTGCCCATCCCGTATCACCTAGACCATTCATACGCAGTGGAAGTGTACACATCCTAGGTGCTGTGTCGTGTCAAAAGCACGCTGCTGACCTCAACCCACACTGCTTGTGCTACTGCGCGCAGTCTGCACGAGGGTGGAAATTTTACAGACTCCAAGTCATTCATTATGGCGCTCCGTAGTCGTCGCCCCAGTGAATTGGGCACAGAGCTAGTGGATCTTTGGCTGGCAGACTGTATTGATCAGGCCACTCCTTTCCCCCCAGCCCAACATCTGTACTCGCACGAGGCAGGCACTTTCCTGGATTGAGTCTTGGATGACGTCGATAATGCGGCTAAGGCACATGCATTGCGACAACCTTACCCCATGCCGGTGGGATACATTGCCGGCTTGCAACCTCCCCAACCTAGCTTTAGCCGTGAAGGGGTGCAGTGGCACAACACTGGTACTATCTTGAGTCATCGGTTACGTCAGCTGTATCCTGAGCAACAAGAGGTTGAATATGCTCCCGAAGTGGCGTCCTATGCCTACTATGCGTCCAGTGTTGCGTCAAGTTCTCTTTCATGGGGTGAACACCTACGCATGGTGACGTTCCGTCAAGGCCTTGAGACTGCAATTTCGGTACAATTTGCGTTCTGCGGTGGCACGGGCACGGGAGCTCTTTTTCAGGGCAGCTCCCAATACAGCAGGCTGTGGACCGCTATTTTGTACACACAGATGGCCTACGATCTCCGCCGGATCGTGCTAGAGTGGAGTGTTTCCTTGCCCACCTACTCGGGGGTGCTGATACGGTGCGGAGGGACATATCTCGGTATCATGGTAGAGTCTGCCTCTTCTTGCCCGGTACCACATGTGTCATGGGTCACTTTGTCACTTTCTGGCCGGATGGTGCCAGGATCAGAGAAGGCATTGGTGCGACATGGGGCCACCCCACAGCAGGTTCGTAAGTTAATGGTCGCTTTTTGGAAAGCTGTCTTGCGCATGTCTCGTGGTGCCCCCCCCCCAACCCCCCCCCCCCCGCGTGACACCGGGGATTGGGTCCAGCCAGGTCACACGTCTGTCGCGTATGATACTCTCTATCTAGCTTGACATTTCCTAGCGGCGGGAAACTGGAAGTTACAACCGCCTGAGTCTTCGGCGGCGCCCCCGGCACTGCACCTACACCTTTGGCACTATCTCGCTGATGCGTCTGTCTATGTACCGCAACGGCGCATTGCACAACATTGGGAAGGGGACATGCTCTACTGGTTTCACTTGAAACCGCGTTTGTCGGAGCGGGCCCAGTGGCCGGCTTTTGTCCAACGACGGCCCACAGCCTGCTATGTCATAGACCTACCTAGTGCAGAAGCGGCTAGGGATCTACAGCACTGTCATCGCTGGTTTGTGTTGCAATATGGCGCTGACATCCACTGCTACCTGGCTGGGTACACCAACAGTGATCCCGTGCCGTTGCCGGCGCGTGTTCGGAAATGGTGGTGCGCGTGGCGCCACTACTTGCTGAGTTGTGGCCACATGGTACACTCAGACTACGCAGACCCGAGACTACGGATGTTGCCCGGATGAAGGTGACCTACTGAGTTGCTTTGCTTGCTGCTTCTGTGCATGTTGAGAAGTCCCATAGACAGAAGATACGGGGGAGTGCCCCCCCCCCCCCTACGCACGCCGCACATCACACACAGCCTCTTTGCTCGTCGCGTGCACACAGCACTACACATACATACAGAGGGGCACTCGGCATCCGCCGGGGGGCGAGGCACTCAGCGACAATGCAACGGCAGACGGAATTTAGACCTCCAGAGCATGTACATTAACCAGAGCGACGCCCATCACCTCGGCCACCCAGCTGCCGAAAACCACGGGTTTTCCCCGCAGGAAAACCCGTGCCCGTTTTCACCCCCCACGACCAACCGTCGGTACACAGTGGCGAGGGTGGGTCCGAGCCAAGCTCCAGCCCCATAGCAGGTGCGACTCCTGCCGACCCACCACCACCACCACCACCCCTCAGTTCGCAGCCCGAACACATTGTTCTACGATTCAGGTATCTGATCTACGCCGCAAACATCATCAATCACTCGCAGTTGGGGTTTCTCCACAAAAGGATGGGCATTCTCACTGCAGATTACTACTTGTACTATGGGCGGGTGGTGGGCCGCATGGCTGCCGACCAACACGCCACATTCCTGCGGCTCATGTCCGACGCCTGGAACGCCACGGGAGGCTATGCGAGGGCGCTGCGGAGATACTACTTTGACCGATGGGACCAAAGCGTCTGCCTGTGCATCAGTCCACAGGTTGGCGCCGCGCCACTGGACCACGGCCTCCCTTTCTGCAACAAAAGGGGGCATTATCGCTGGAGCATCAACATGTTTGTCATCGATGCCGCGTCCATCGTGAAGCCTGCGCAGCAGCAGGATGAGCTCTTCTTCTCCAATTATCTGCCCACAGTGGCAAACGACAGTCGCACGGCAGTAGTCGGTCGTGCGGTAGCCGTGCACGGCATGTATCACTCGCAGAGGACGACCATCTCCGAGAAGCGTGAGCACGAGCTGTGGCTGCAGAAGTATGAGCAGCTCTCCACGCAGTACTGCAGCCTGCCGTATCCACATGACGCGGACAAACATGGCATGGCGGCATAGTCCGGGTGGTCCACAAAAACGTTGAGTCCCGTGCTGTTTGCCATTCGGTCGCATCCGCGCCCGCTGCCTGAACCCACTGACAAACCAACTTCGTTTGGAGGACGATCCAGCGGGACCCAAGTGTCAACTGCGGGCATTACGGGCCTCTGAGCAGGAGAGCGACAGGAGAGCCCCCAACCGCGGCCCCCACCATGTGCCCCACCAGGTGCCCGGTCCGACATTCGCCCCGGGCACAGCGTCCATTGAACGGCCTGAAACAAATGCATCGCCACAAACATGTCTAAGGCCTGCGCTGGTCTCCTGTTTACAATCTTCAGCTGCCAGAAGACGCTGTCAGGCCCTTTCTTTGTCAAATGGGGACCAGTCCAAGGCCTGGAATCCAACACCACTGCACACCATAGGCCTCGCCGCTCGCACTCATGCACGTGGCCGCAACAATGGCTGGACTACGCAGCACTTGTGCGAGGAGCACTGCACAGGAGGATGCGGCCTGATGCAGCACCGATGCATTACTGCCAGCACACAGGGCAGGTCTGTCCCCAGGGCTGCGCTTGAGGGGGAGAGGGGGCTGAAGGGATGTATCAGGAGCGGCTGCGACGGCGCTTGCGGGCGGCTGGTAAAGCAGTTTAGTAGTTGTGCTGGCGGTTGCAAAACGGTTGGAGGGCAGTTCGGGCCGACAGAAGCGGTTGTGGGGTACTGACCATCATCGCTGAGGGCGAGGGGGTACAACACCCCCTTCGAGCGCAGGCCTGTCTGTCCCCCACCAGTGTCCTGTCCGCGGAGGGCAGGTGCTCATCAAGCCAGCCCGTGTACCGATACCTTTGCATTAATGTGATCCTGTGATAGCCGTTGTCTTCGTGGAATTGTGTGATGACCATGTGCACGTCAATTCAAACAGAAAGGGGATGCCCTTTCTTTGTCCCGAGCTACAACACCCGTAGCCCTGCCTCTCCCCGTTGGGCCATTGGGCTCAGCCTTTATGGCACCCCCCCTTTTGGGGTGCCGGAAGGCAACACACAGGCACGGGACCAAGCATGTGCAGCCGCAGCATGCTGCAGCACCCAAAAAGCTGCATTTGTTATGGTGATTGCCGATTGTCTGTCTGCTCCTCATGCGGTGCATTTTTGCTCCGGAGACAATCTCTCTTACTCACATCTCCCCCCAGTTCTCTCTAATCTGTCTTGTCATGATTGAATCAACACCACCAACAACACCAACCGCACCACTTTCCCAGTCAGATGGGACAAAGTGGAACAAGGAGACAACCAGAAGCACCAGCAATTGCCTGCAGTGGGCTGTTGGTGGAGGCATCGGTGAACATTTGAGATTCATTGATGCTTCGTGAACATTTCAGATTCATTGATGCTTCAGGAGAGGGACGCCCTGGGAAGATTTACCGCATCCTCTGTGGGACATGGTTGAGTTCAAAAGGGGCTGTCTTGAAGGACCATGTCCTGGGCAAGAACAAGAAAAATTCTGATGGGAAATGGGAACGTCAACCTGGCTCACATGCACGCAAGGCTGCCCTACAGCCCCCACCCAGTTGTGTGGAGGCACCAGTGCAACTAAACTCCAACATCATTGTCAACGTCCCACGGTCGGAACCAGTTGGAACTGAGTGCAGCCCCCCCCCCCCCCCCTCCCGGCAAAGAAGCAGGCAGGCAGCAGCATGCCGCAGCAGAAGAATTTTTTCCAAGGGACTGCATATGCTTGCACGGGACAACGGCATACCGATGGATCTCATGGATTGTTCCACTAAAAACAAATACATTTTTTGCGTAGTGAGACAGAATAGTTGTGTGCGAGCCCTGGGTGCCTGGTGCAGGTGCACCAGCGCTTGAAGGCTTTATATGTTGACCAGGTTGCCCACGGCCTCCAGTTTAAGATGTGCACAACTCATTCCACTTTCTCTACAGATTTCGGCATCGACAAGCGGCTGGATGGCAGGTGAGCATAGGCCGTTTGTAAGCAAGTACAATGTTGGCGGAAAGGCCGGCCTGGAAGTTCAAGACCAAGTTGCATGAGAAAACAATCCGCCCACTCCATACGTCCAAGTGCGAGAGGGACAAAACTTGTGAAACGCTGTCATTCACAGAAGTGCGTAGAAAGCCTGAATTTCGATGCACGCGAGTCAAGGTTTGGGTCAATATTTGTTGGTTGCTTGTTTCCATGAAGAGACCTGCCCCCACTCTCACAGTCATGTACCCTGATCAACAATGCCTGGTTCATCTGCTAGGCTTCCCTCCTTCTCACTTTTTTCCTCACAGGCATCCACAAGGTAGTACTGCCATGCAACGTCACGCGCGTTACTGGAGTCATGGTTCAAGGATGCTCCAGGATTTGATATCAGCGGTCCGGACAACGAGTGCTGGGGTGTCCGAGTCATGGATGCGACTGCGAGGGGTGCAGCTCTGTTACGTTGCCTGAGGATCTTGAGGTCGCCAGGTTGACAAGTCGGTTTGTCTCTTCTATGCAATGCCGGGCAGAATACTGGCCAGAATGCAAGTGCCACAATGAGCAGAGCCATCCTTTTGATCCCTGGTGTTGTTCAACCTCCCGATGAAATGGTTGTTGAGCTGCATGTCTTCTTGTGTGATTGCTCAAAGCGAAGACCCACAGTGATCAGAGATGGCCGTGTGGGCCTTGGTGTCCTGCTTACTCAGCCAATCCTTTACGAATGGTAACGACACGTTGAGCCCATCGCATCGTTGTTGGTGCCAAATGCGTGCTAGAGTCACAATCACATGCATCGGGCTACTAGATACGCAACAACAGCTCGTGCTTCTACAGTGCCAATGTGGGAATGTGGGGGATTTGCACGCGGAAAGACGAGGATGCCAAAATCTCCCAACAACACTGGAACCTGCGCGTCCCACTATACATCGTTCATCCGTGAACATATGCAGGACGGCGAGATGGGCACGCCTCGCGCCAGGCTGGAGTGAATACATTTCGGTGTATTGGTCATGTATAGCTTGAAGTTTTTGAAGCCGACAGCGCCTCCGAGCGGGTGCCTTTTAAGGACGCCCACATCTTTCTTAGGCCAATGTGCACGAGCCATTGTGCCATGGTCCCTAAGCAATCACAGTGCACAGGCCCAAAAACGTGAGATGCGGGGGGAGGAAGCGGGTTACCCTGGGGAGGTGGGAAATTTGCGGCGGGGGAGGTTGGGTGAGGTCATTCGAGCCACCTTACGCCGGGGGGGGGGCGGGGGCAGGGAAAGGGGGTCCCGTGACAGAGCCCTTCTCAAGTGGCAGTCTGAGGACCAATCCTGGCTCAGAAATCGGGCTGCGAAGCGGCCCAAACGAAAAAAGTTTGAGGCAAGTTTCTCCCCTGAAATTTACAATGATCAGCGCGTTGCGGTGATCATTTGAGGTAGAAGTGTTGGGGTGCCCCCCCCCCCCCCCCCACACCCTGCGGGCCCATCTGGGGCTCCTGTCACAGGAGCCTCCCGGGGGGGGGGGGGCGGATCTGGGAAAGGGGCCTTACCACTGCTCGCCTAACCCCTACACTATCTACGGCGCAACAGAGGGGACCACAGGCGAAGAGCAGGTGTCTATTGCAGAAGCCATCCCCATCCTTGTGGAGGTGGTGCCGAGTTGAATGTGCCTTGTTGCAGGAATGTGTCACGGCTCCCTCACCCCAAGACTGCAACTTAAATGCCAAAACCTCGGTGCACTCGAGAGCATGGGGACTGGAGCCTAACTGAACCCCTGCGTCCTGCCGGACATTTCAGGTGTTGCAGCTGTATGCGTGGCAACCTCGTCGCCGTGCTGGCCTCGCAATAGGAGCAAAACCAGACCTGGCCCGTGCTAACCCCCACCTGCCCCTACCCCTGCCCCCAAGCCCTCTGCATACCGTGCAGGGGCAGTGTCCGTGTTGGGATGGAACGTTCAATGTACCTCTTGAATGGGGTCTGGGATCGACGCCTTCCCTCTCTGAGACCCTCCACAATCGCCCAGTGCGGCCACAGCGCTGCGTGGCACCTGAGCTACAAAGAATACATGCCCATGTGTGGCCGACATTTGATGCTTTGGCAGCACTCATGATCATCATCCCGTGGCTGACCAGTGGACCAATGGTGTCATCGTTGCGGAGTTGGCCCCAGTGTTTCGCTTTGAGCTATTGATCCCGCAGACCGCCCCCTGCCCCTCCAAGCCCCCCCCCCCCCCGCCCCCTCCCCAGACAAATGCTTCATGTGGGTTGGGGGTGGGCATTTCCCCCCAACCCACTCAAAAGTGGCGGGGCGTAACCAGCAAGACTCGCAAGGGCAAGAGGAGCTGCACATACGATCATTCAAGTTGGTAGGACACCAACGGGACTGAACACCTACAGTTCGTGAATGCATCTGCCCTGCTGTAGCCCCACTCTATGCTTTGAATGTGCTCTACGGCCTCCGGGGCAAGCACCACCTCAAGAGTTGTGGGGTGGTACATACTTGCATTCGAAGCGCACACAGTGCGGAGCAGCCTTGTGACATATTGCCCCAGTGGTGACTGGCAACCTCACAAGCTGCCGCCAATTGCAACACGGTGCGGGGCCATGGACAGCATCAGCTGCCGTACATCTGCACAATATTCATTGTTTCGCCTGTGATTAGGGCTGCGTGGAATGAGGGATGGTGTGTGAGATTAGAGGCGTAAGGAGGTAAGGCGAGGAGGATTCGGGCTTCATTGCTGGCTGATACAACTGAACAAGGCCATGTGCAATTATGGAGGTGCGGCATACAGGTGAAGGCGTAGCAGTGGTAGAGCCCGCCTTACGTGCAGGCGTGCTCCACATGTTGCTGAGGGTCCAAAGGTGGGAGAACAAGGTACGATGGATCGCATCATAATTGGGGCTTAGGAGGCATGCACCAGCCAGCAACCAGTGGGGTTCAACCATTCTGCTAGGTAGTTGGGTTTGCCAACACGCAATACTCCTCCTTAGCTCACACCGCACAGCACACTGAAACGCGATACTGATAGATGTGAAGGCCAAATGTTTACGCCACGCAGATGCACCCCCCTTCAACGTCTGCTCCTCCTCGCCCCACATGCAAACTGTATATATACCCCCCCCCCCCAAACAAAACAACTGGCCCCAAAGTGCCCCCCAGGCCACGTTGGCCCCCCTCCCTGGGTGCAAAATTGTCCTCAGGATGCAGAGGCGGCGACACCCCTGTCGTAGGCATGTACCCCCCCCCCCTTTGTATAAGCTACGCCCTTGTCCAAGCTACAGTAGGCGTAGGGACCGTAATAATTGTGTACGTAATTTAATTTACGTACGAAATGTAGTGCGGCCACATAAGACATGGGTGTGACGTCACATTTACCAATTTCAGCACGTGTGGCCCCCTGCTGGTGCACCAGGAATTTTTTTTTTTTAGTCTGATGCATCCCATAGGTCCTGAATTGCCAATTTCAGCGCATGTGGCCTGCGCACGTGTGTGTCGACAGTTGTATGTGTTGCGCGCAAGCCACGCCCTTGTCCAAGCTACAGTAGGTGTAGGGACCGTAATAATTGTGTACATTGGCGTAGCTTATACAAGGGGGGGGGGGTAACAAGACATTGAAATCCGATTGAAATCTGGGGGGCTCTGCAGAAAGCGATGCCATGCCAGGTGATGCAACTCCCCCATTTTTCGTGAAGTACCAAACTACGGCACCAGCATTGGATGAGTTCATAGGTGGTGGTCCATGCTGCGGTGCTAGCAGGCAAAACGAGACACAGACACAGAGTCTTTTTTTTTTTTGCCATTCAGATGCCTGTTTTTGTCATGGGGAAATGATTTTTGTCGAATCTGGCCCATTGATGCTGTCGCATGCCCAACAATTGGACAAACCTCACTATTTGAACGATACTAGAACGAAACTTTTTGGTGGCAAACTTTGGGTCAGAAAACCCGAAATCATTGCAAGTGGAACTGGGACTGGTAGGATCATTCCCAGTGTCCCATGTTCCCACCGATCCCCTTGTGTAATTGCCCCAAAGCGTGCGCACCGTGCGCGCACCGAGCACCCGTCACCCCCTAAGATTTCTGACCAAAAGTGGCCATGTGAAGCCACATTCGCAGTGGGATGCACCCCAACAACGCCAACCCTCTCGGCGGGAGCTTAAAATAAAGTTGTTGATGGCTGACATCTTTTTTGAGAAGCCACCCGAGGTTTCTGGTCCATATGCACAGGTCCTGCATTGAACGAAATGGGCTTGACAGAAGGCAAGACCTTCCTAGTGCCACTGCTGTGTATGAAGCATAGCACCCCAGGATCCACATGCGGTGCTCGGATAGTCAGTGACAGAGTCCAGCAATCTTTCCCCTCCCTTTGGAATCTTACTCTGCTGGCCTTGACCAACAGGCAATGCTTGGGGTGGTGCAAAGTGCTACAACAAAATTGCCCAGCGCCAAAGCACTGGCGCAGTCACAACAAACAAAGGCAGCACAGCGTGCTTGTGCTGGCACAAGAGCACAATAGCATGCTTGCGTCGCTCATGTCTACAAATGGGGACCCGGCAGATAGCAGGTTGCAGTCAGCTACACCACTCCTTCTTTTCCCAAGTTGACCATTCTTCAAGCCTTCAAGAGATATCCAGACCACATTCTCCGTGGATTGGGACTGTACAACACCATACGCATGGTGTCGTAGTTGGGCAAGCCTGGACAAAGTTGCAGGGCAGACCTTGAGTGTAGTTCGCCGTCTCCATCTCCACCACCAGTGTGTCACATCTTCCTTGCCTTTTGCGAATGGCCAACCGCATCCATCCACACCAACAACCACATCCGCAGCTGCGGTCACGGCTACAACCACAGTGACAACCCTAACCAAAGGCACAGCCGTAGCCGCAGTGCTGGCACACAGTATAATGATCATCAGATTCACAGCTGCAGCTGCGCCGTTGTATCTACTGTTAGGTTCGTTTTTGGAGCCAATGGAGAACACGGATGTGTAGAAATGGAACTCAATCCGAATGAGGTTGCTGTGGTGGTTGATGATGCCCCGGAGTCTGAGATGGGGCCAGAGAAAGGTGCCGCTGAACGTTCTTTGGATGAAGAGTGTGCCAGCATCAACTCTCAGCAGTCGAATCTGCCCACGCTGAGCACCAAGCCTGGGTCGCGCATCAGCCACACCACCCCACTGCTCTCAGATGATGAGGCCGATCAGTCTGCCAGGTCCTTTGCATGATCGTGATACTGAAGCGGGTCTCAACTCTCGAACCTTTTGGCGACGTTCACGTCAGCCCCTGGTGGACCAGGGAGGCTTTGTTCAATTTGGAATGGGTTGGAGACAAAGACATGAGGATGGCATGGCAGTGTGGCATTTGAACACAGCATGAAAGGGGGATGGAGAAGAGAGACTTGGCATGACAGTAAGCAAGACACGGACAAGGTTCAGGGAAAATGTGTTGACGCTTTGTTGGGGAAATGCCCCCTCCGCCTGCCCTCAACCCTGACCCATCAGGTGAGCGGCGCTAATGAAGACTGTTGTCACATGAGGCGGAGGGGGTCAAAGTCACGAAAGCATCACACCCCAAGTTCACGAGCTGCAGCAGCTTCACTAATCCCCGAAGCTTTCGACTGCCTCTGAGTGAAGCTGCTTTTGAGTGAAGTGTCATGTGATGGTAAACAAAAAGATCAAATATAATAAAAATACATTTTTTTCTTTGAGTGTTACGCAAGTGACTTGCTTGACACTCAAAGAAAAAAATAGACACTACATGTATATGTGTATATATCCATATCTCTCTCTCTCTCTCTTTCTCTCTTTGTCTCTCTTTCTCTCTAGGATGTTGGGCTTTATGCCGAAACGGAGCGTTTTAGGGTGTCGGTGCCATTGCTGCCTCATTTGTGCGTCTTGAGTGCCTTGGGGGGGGGGGGGGTATGTGGGGTATAGTCGGAAAGCCCTTGAAGAGGGCTTTTCGGAGATGTATGGGTTGGGGGGGGGTCCGGAACCATATTTTTTCGAAACTTGGCCGTTACCATTGACGGTTTGGGTTTTTTTGACCTGCTCTGGTCCGGTTTCAGACAACACTGCACTGCACCCCTACCCCCATTACTCCAACATATGGGCATATGAGGGTCAAGTCATTTGGGTGGATTTGTTGCATTTGATGTGTAGAAGACATGTGCAACATGGGTCCCCTCAATACCCCAATATGTTGGAGATATTGACTGATAACGACCTTGGGCACCCGGGTGATTCCTGGTGCAACTTGCAGCACCAAGCTCACCAGAGTGCAAGAAATCAAAGATGGCAGAATTTCTCAAACAGGCTGTCAAGTTGGGACATGAGACCACAATATTTGGATTCAGCATGTCAAAATGCATCCACTTATCTCCTTTCACTTTCCTCCAACTCCACAATATGTCGTGTGCGCGGAGCAGCGTGCAGCCCAAAAACCCTGAAACGCCGAGAAGTTTGGTCTCGGCACTCAAAAATATGGTCACCTAACCCCCCCCTACCCCGTACATTTCTGAAACGGGCTTTTCTCACAAATTTCAAAAAGTATACACACCCCCTACAAAACGAAAATTTGGTGCATTGGACGAAAAGTTCAGAAAACCCTAAAAAATTGCGAATTTGGTCCGTGTTGGCATATTATGGATGCCCCCGAGAGACATATATATATCCTCTAATCTACACCCCTCTCCCCAACTCTAGGTGGCTCCACAATCTGGCTCTAAGGTACGTGCGAAGTGTATAACTTGGAGCATGCATGTAGCGAAATGGGCTCCACTGGGTTGAAATGGGCTGAAAATGGGCGGCGTCCTGTTTGAGCACCCCAAACGGTCCAACATCATTTTTGGAAAAACACATTATTGACCCAAGTTTGACGTGTTTTTGGTCACAAAATGGCCCATTTTCAACGCGTTTTGGGCCCTTAGATGGGCGCAAAAAGGCCCAAAACGGGCTCAAAATAGGCTCACTTCACTTGTTTGTGCACCCCAAATGAACTGGCGGTTCTTGAGATCCACCCACCGGGTTCCAAGACCCTCCGAGCGGGGTTGAACAGCTAACCTTCTCCCCGAACACAAGACGTGATCCTTCTGTTGTTGGCACAAGATTCTGTGGTTGGACTCCGCTGAGAAGGCACTGCAATGAAAGACCGCCCAGGATCACTTTTGGAAAGCACATTTTGACCCATTTTTGACCCATTTCCGGTCCCGAAGTGGCACAATTTCAAGGCATTCTTGGAGTTTCCATGGCCCAAAATGTGTCACCACCGGCTCAAAACAGGCTGAAAAACACTTGTTTGAGCATCCCAAATGGTCTAGGATCACTTTTGAAAAAATGTGTTTTTGACCATTTTTGACGCTATTTTTGGTCACAAAATGGCCCATTTTCAACGCTCCAACGCTAAAAGAGGCTCAAATCAGGCTCAAAATGGGCTCATTTCACTTGTTTGAGCATCTCCAATGGTCCAAGATCACTTTGGAAAAGCACGTTTTGAACTTTTTTTTGACCCATCTTTGGTCCCAAACCGGCCCATTTTCAAGGCATTTTGGGATTTTCCATGGGCCACAACGCGCCATCAGGGGCTTAAAACGGGCGAAAATCACTTGTTTGAGCATCCCAAAGGGTCTAGGATCCATTTTGGAACAATGCATTTTTGACCATTTTTGACGTGCTTTTGGTCACAAAATGGCCCATTTTCAAGGCTTTCGAGACCTTAGAGGGGCCAAAAAAGGCCCAGAACGGGCTCACAATGGCTCATTTCACTTGTTTGTGCATGAAGTGGTGATATGTTAGAGAATCGACCCGGGGGACATCCTTGGTTGCTTGCCTAGTCTACAGGTAGAATAGCTAACTTAGCTTGAGGTGAGGTCCCTCACTTCCCCTTGTCCCACGGCCCACACCCTGTTGAATTGGAACACAAGAGACACATTTTTAGAAAGCTTGAAGCATAGCCATCACAATGAAAAAACTACCATCAAAGGCCACGGTATGTAAGAGAAAGTTCTATTCCCTTCAGCAAGTCCACCTCGCAAAGAATCTACCCCAAGCAACACACACCCAAAATAGGGTAAAAACTACATGAATACGGGCGAGAACATGCTTTACATATCTTGGATGGTCGTTTTAGGTGACCACAATATCAAAAAAAATAAGTTTCAAAAACTTCGATTTTTGAGCTGTATACGTTGAAAAACTGCATGAGCAGGTTGTGCACCTCCCATTCACTCATGTAAGCCATTATTGGTGGAAACACTCATTTCGCGTCTTTGGCACGGGATTTGACAAAAGAGGGGGGGGGGGCTTTTTTGCGACATTGTTGACCCCCCCCCCCCCCACCTCCCTCAAAACCTCAAAAAAGTGGGTTTCAAATGGGGGGGGGCTAGGGGGGTCCGGGCCAAAAACTCATTGGGGGATGTGTTTATTGGACAAAATGATGATTTTACAAGGGGTTAAACTAACGATCCAACCCCTTGAGGTAGGGTACGCGAATAGGCCCAAAAAGGCCCAAAATGGGGGAGTATGTGGAGTGTCTATTTGTTTTTAGTGTCAGTGCAAGTGTACTAGAAACAAAGTCTAATAGCTTATTTTGGCTTCCAACCCCCCCTTTCCTCCACCCACAAATGGGCCCCCGAGAAGGCAGGGGTTAAGTAGCCATGTCTAATTTTGTCCCATTGTGTGGGGACCCCCAAGAAGGCGGGGGTTACGTAGCCATTTGGCCCAGATTTGGGCCACTTCTGATTTTGCTCCCACTCTTTGGCGCAGCCCCTGGAGTTGCGGTTAAGGACACCCAAGTTTCGGTGTGGCCCCTTGAGTTGAGGTTAGGGACTCCCACACTTTGGTGTGGCCCCTTAAGTTGGGGTTAGGGACATCCGACCTTCGGTGTGGCCTCTTGAGTTGGGGTTAAGGACTCCCACACTCTGGTGTGGCCCCTTGACATGGGGTCAAAGGCTCCCATGCTTCGGTGTGGCCCCTTGAGTTGGGGTTCATGGCCCCCACGCTTCGGTGTGGCCTCATGAGTTTGGGCTAAGGGCTCCCACGCTTCGGTGTGGCGGAGTGAGTTTGCCTCACTTCACCTCTCCAAGTAGCAACGGCGGTCAGACTAGATTCCCCCCCTCAGCACTCGCTCTGACACTCAGAAAAATTTTCTGGGGTTGCATTCGCACAGACAATCGTAAAAAAAATAATAAAACATTTTCCCCCAGGTGTTATGCGAGTGTACTTGTCAACACTTGCGTGACACTTCCCCTGCTGCTTTTTGCACGAGGAAAAGCCATCTGCCTCCGTGGGGGAGCAGAAGCGGTCATGGAACTGGGTGGCGTAATGCTTAGTGACATGGCGCTGGCGCGATTGACATCCACACACATTTACGCAGAAGTAAGTACCGTTCTGACTGCAACAGAGGCTTCTGAAAGGGGGGGCTTAGGTCGCAGCTGGTGCATGTGTTCTGTTGGACAGTCGTGTGGTATTAGGGCAGAGTTCTGCTTAGTGGGGCATACCCTTGAGGGTGGGTGTGAGGGCTCAAAAATTTTTTGTATACCTAAATTGGGCCTCTCCTTCTGGGCTCTCTGTTGAAAGTTCACCTTCCCCTGAAGGTAAGTTTTTTGGTTTTGGGTGAGTGGGTGGTATGGCCTGCGGGGGTTGGTCCGCCAGATTGCCTCCTCCCCCTCCCGTTGTTAAGCAGCACCCTGTGTCAGGTGAAACAGGAAGGGCGCTGCGGATGCAGGTGATGGTTGTGGAGCAATACACTTCGCTGGCAATGGACGTCTAAATGGATTTCTTGCTGAAAGAGTCCTGCTGTGATAAGCTTCTGTGTGGGATCAGTTGGTGAAGGGGGGATGATTTACGATGAATACAACGGCCCTCCCAACCCAGGGGGTGGGGGTATGGAGTTTTGTTGGTGAAGGAGGCGTGTTCCTACGCACGCCGTGCAACACACGCCCGTGAGGCCTCCTGCACGATTGAATTGCGACATCTGCTCATGTGGAGTGGCAACCGGTTTGCCATGGCGCGTAGGGAATATGGAGCAGGGAACAGGGAACGTAGGGAGCTGCATGCGACGTGCCTCGTCACAGGTCCAAGAGCAGTTTTGGCGCACATTTCCGCTTTGCGCCGATATCCAAAGACATGTTGAGCCCAGACATCCTCCTGACGCGCAATGCAGGTGTGCGCACTCGCTACGAGGGGACTGTACAGCACGATGGTGATTGCGCTTCTGTCAGACAGTTCCGCAGTAGACTGTCTGTGCCTCCGTCCCCCTCCCCTGTGTGCATTCGGGCCGCAGAGCACCCACACCCTCAGCCCGAATACAAAGTTGCCAAGGACCGCCCAGCCAACGGCACAGGGAACAGTGTGTGCAGGGTGTGATGGGATGGGGTGGGGGAGCCCGAACAGGGGGGTCCGAAAGGAACTAGATTTTTGTCAAGAACCGCCCTTAGGGACCGCTCCAAGGGACCATCAACCACCAATCACCAACCACCACCAACCGCTAACTGCCAACCGCCGCCAACCGCCAGCAGCAACCAACCGCCAACCACCAACCACTGCCAACCGCCATCAACCACCAATCCCCAACCACCAACCGCCGCCAACCACCACCAACCTCCACCAACCGCCACACACCGCCAGTCGCCAACCGCCAACCACCAACCGCCCACCGCCAACACATGGCTTTTTTGGGAAAACTGTGTCATGGAACCTTTTTTTTTTCCCCGTGAATGACCGCCCTGGGCACGAACCTCCTGGGCCTTGGCCCTCTGACATGGCAGTAGGGGCCCGCGTGTATGTGGCCGTGACTCAGGTGCGGGCCACCACACCATGAGCATACAATACATGATGCGCAAAACACACAGAGAGATACAGAGACGGGGAGAAGGATGCCAACCTCCCACCGTGGGAAAATTGATCAGCATTTCCTAATGGGGTTAGACAGGCAACTCATGGCCTTCTGGCTGGAGCCTAGACAGGTGTACCCCTGCACTCCTGCAGCCAGTGCATGCAGATGCTGTGCAGCAGTAGTGGGCATGGCGTGTTTTGGAGTGCTGTGACCTCGTTGGGTGGGGGGGGAATCGGCTCAAATGCTGGTCGCACGACATTTTCTGGCGCCATTACCCAGTTCCCTCAGGGTACCTATGTACACACTACGCAGACGCAGTGTGTGCCTGTGCCAAAGGAGGGAGAGGGGAGAGGGGTTGTCGGCAGTCATACCCAGAAATAGAGATGCAGTACAGTGTGCTGCTTGTACACTGTGCTCCCACGAGCTCTTTGGGCAGCTCCTTGCTCCATGTGCACACTGGACCAACAGAGAGCGGTGGTTTGGTGGGATATCTTGATATCACCTGTATGCGGGGCTGCTCTCCTGCCTGCGCCGGCAGAGGCTTTGCATGCAGTCATTCTCATGACCGTGAACTTCGGGGGGTGCTCGCCACCATCATTGATGTGGCAAGTGTAACACAGGACCATGGGGTTCCGGACAACCCAGTGTGACCTCATGGGGGAGTGTGCCCTTGGTGTTGCTGGTTTGTGTGCATGGCGTGTTGTGAGAGCTTGGCATGTCTGTTATGTATGCTGGTGGCGCCGTGGTCAAGAGCCGCATGGACCAGGCCATTGCTTAGTCGCAACCCCCCCCCCCCCCGATTGGGGCCATTTTGCCCAGCCATAACTCCGCCTTCTGGGGGGTCTTGGGTGTTGGAGGATTGGGAATCGCAGGGGTTGGGACCGAAGTGTTGGCTGTAGTTCTCACAGAGGATGCTGTCTGTTCGGCTACAGCCAACGTGGGGTTTGGGATTCATGGGTATGCCTTTGCTTTTGGGCTGGGCTGATCTGAGTCGACGGATGGAGCGCCGGGGGAAGACCTTGCCAGACCCTAAGGTTCGGCCTAACCGCAGAGGCTGGGACCCCCCCCCCCCCAACACACATGCGGTAGTGAATGCATTGGAGCCCGCCATCAAGCCAGCTAACCCGCAGACCCATTCAGGCCTTCCTCTATAGTATGCGCCCCCCCCCCCCAACACCCCCCCCCGCCCGTGAGGTCTGTAAGCAATGGCCTGGCATGCGCCTCTCTCCCTCTACTTGTGTACCTCTGCGGATGCACTGTACTCCGTAGCACTGTGCGGATCGTGATGATCATGTGGCCCCACCTTTTTGCGCCCCCCCCCCCCCCCCCGCTCCGCAGGCCGCCTGCGGAAAACGCCGAAGGCAATGTACGATGAAGGTGCCCCTGCGCCGTTGGTGAAGATCCCGAGGCAGGACAAAGCCATGAAGGTGTGCGTTTGGCGAAGAGCCCGTGTGCGGCGC
The DNA here is from genome assembly GCA_964036045.1 of Eutreptiella sp. 'Long Island Sound 2002'. Lineage (NCBI taxonomy): Eukaryota > Euglenozoa > Euglenophyceae > Eutreptiales > Eutreptiaceae > Eutreptiella > Eutreptiella sp. 'Long Island Sound 2002'. Next base: position 59,139,086 of record OZ038384.1, on the reverse strand, counting down.
TTTGTCTCAAAAGGATGGGGATTGTGTCTGTCGGACGGTGATGAAGCGGTTGCCCCTGGCCCTTGTCGTGCACGTGGGGCGCGGCGAAGCAAATTGGTAGAGGCAGTGTGCAGTCTGGGAGGCGGTTGTGCCGACCGGACCTGTCGAAACAGTGCTCGGCACAAGGGAAGACCCACACGAGACCGACTGGAAAATGGGACGGTTTGAGGGACGCAGGCGGTCCTTCGGCACGAAGATCGACAGAGACATGAGACCAGCGACTGGAAGATAGGACCGTGTCTCTCCCAGTGACGGACCGCATCTGCTGCATTGGGACACTGCCATGCCATGTCAGGCCTGCCTGAGTCCGGCAGTGCCACTGGGGGCGGGGACCCCAAAAAACCCATCCCAATGAGCCATTGAGGGCTGGCAGGACGGCCAAAGAGGGCCAGAAAGAGGGCCAGGTAGAGGGTGCCTTCTTGGCTGCTGCTCACCGGTTGGCAGAAGTGAGGCCTGCAGTTGGGGGGCTCAAACTATAGAGGTCAGGATCGACCACCCACCGCCTGGCGCCGAGGGTGCATACCGGCTTTGCTTGTTTAGCCAAGAGATGACCAGACTGCTTCTGACCACAAAGGGGTGCATCAGTCAGCCGTAAATTGCTCTGGGCAGGGGTAGAGCGCGCCTGCACCGGAGCATCACGTGTAGAATATTGAGACCCACCCACCCACACGTGCCCAGCGCCCCCCCTCTGCTCCAGGTGTGTGGAGATGCTGTTTGCTAAAAGTAGTTGTAGTGTTGGGCATGCGCTCGGCCGGTACCTCTGCATTGTTAACCTCCGGGTCTGTTACCTGCCAAGCCCAGTCGCCACGCGGAGGCTCGCAATTCGGCTCCCCCATTGTGTACACTCAGGCCCTCACCAACAGTCTCAGCTCCAAGAAGATTGACCATGGCGTCGGCAGTGTATCATATGAAAAAGAGCAGCGCAATTTAGCGGAGTATTTGACGTATGATTGTCGCTTTCTTCATTGAGCGCAGTAGCAGTGGCGCCACTGTGTTGGTCAGGCAGAGGTTGGAGTTCCGCAGGATCTCCTCTTGCCCGTTCTCTCCTCCAGCGCCCACACCCCAGCACTGCGATGATTGGCCAATATCGCCAGAGTGCGAGGAAACTCAGGCCTCAGAACGGGTCGTGATGGGGAGCAGCCTCACAGCGCGAATTTGTGGGCAAGCCCTGCCCATGGAACCACAACCACGGCTGTGTGCCCGACACTCCATTACCTTCTCTATGGACACCACCGCTGGACCCACCACCACAGCCATATTTGTTGGCCCCAATGGAAAGACCGTACGGACAACAGCGAACAGTGGGTAGACTGGATACGGTGCCTAGGCACACGATTGTGCGCACAGACATAGGTAGGGCACCCACACACCGAGTGAGAGACACACGCACACACAACCATCCTGAATATCCACGTACCTCGCAAGGCAGGTACCATGTTGCATTGAGGCGGTAGCTTGTCTGTGTGTCTTCACGTCCAGTGCTATCGCTTCTGGGCGTGTCTCGGTGATGGCACGCTCACAGCATGTGCATGTGCGTGTGCGGGTGTATGCACACGTGTTTCGTTCGTGGAGCTATAGCAGTGCCAATGCTCCGCCTGTTTCTGGTTTCCCACGTCACCATTTGGCCATGGACCATTGCGATGTACTGACAGTATTGCACGCCGATGCAAGTCCGTGTTGCTCTGCTGCTTCTCTTCTTCATTTGTGCCTCCAGGTCATATGAGAAAGAGCAAACAGCGTTCTCTTCCACATACGTATGGTGCGATGTGCTGCTGCAGAAGGTGTGCTGTGATGATTGGCCCACAACCAGCTGTTGGTGATCAACCGACGGCAGTCGGTGGTTGTTCGAAGGTGTTTGGTGGTGACGTTAGTACCATCCTTGGGTGAACACTTGAGCACCAGACCAATGGTGAACACTGACCTGCTGTTGGCGAGTGCCCACTGCTGGATGCTACGTCTCCGCAGTCGGCCATCGTCATTGGTTGGTATTTCGGTGCATGGAGCCTGTTTCTGGGGCCACGGCATGACTTGCTGGCGCACAAGTAGACAAGGTGTACCGTAGAACGGTAGCCAACAGCCTCAGGTTCGACACCTCGATTTTGGAGACCTTCAGCTTGATCCCCAGTACAGCTTGAGTGGCATTACCCAGGGTTTCGTACCTGGGACCAGGGTCCAAAGTGGGAGCCTGTAACCACTGAGACAACCGGAGTTTCCTCGTCAATTTGTGGGACCGCTGTCCCCATTGACGACTGTTTTGGGTGTTAATTGGATCCTGCAACCTCACTCTGTCGGACAAATGAAAGAGCATTGCTGCTCGGCGAAATTATGCCACAGGGCCAGGGGTTTCCGGATCACCAATTTCCTCATCAGTGGTGCCCTGCATTTCCAGCCATTGTGGCCTCAGTGTAGCATGTCGATATTTTCGCAACGTCCGAACAGGAGGTGGGGGTTGAAAATGGACGCTAAAAATTGGCCTTTCTGAACAAGTGCAAAGAAATGGGAAGATCACTTGCTCAGCGATCCAACAAATATAGAAATACACAATTACAGCGATACACAAATACAAATCAGGACCACGAATACCCACAACAACACACAAGGCATTTGTTTGCGTGCATTGCCCGAAATCTCCGCCATCATCAGACTCGCCCCTCGGGAGCCACAAAGGCCAGGAGTTCCTGGGCTGCCTTCGTTAGTTGCGTGCTTGTCCATTTTGGTCTTGAAATAGCATTTGGAGATCCTCTCCAAAGTGCTCTCCGTTTTTGTGGCACGAACATGACCCCGTATTCCCAAAACTGCAACCCCCGTTTACACCTGTTTGCCCTGATATTCGTCACCTGTAATCTTTTGGACATGCCCTGCCCTTTTCGTAGCGTATGACACTGGAGGCCGGACGTGGGCCGCTTTTTTTTTATAAAACATTTCGAATCAGCTTTGCGGCGCTTGGCCCGGCCACAGCTCTGTCCTCCCTCTCGCAGACCATTACAGCGACAGCCAATCTGCAGCGGCCCAACCCGCTACGTACGGCCGTGTGCTGTGTTCTTCTGAACCGCATCGCGAACGTGTTCAACAGGTATGAGGGCACTGCCTTACTCCGGGCACTTTCTGACTCATGTCTGGTCGCAAGACCAGCAGAGGTTTTACGCCATGCGCTCCAACAGGCAGGTAGAAGGAGGTCGTTGACTAGAACAGAGCACACCAGACACACTGAAACGTGAGTTCAGGCTTCGGTCGTTTGGCAGGCGAATCAATCGTGACGGCAAACGTGGCAATCGTGAGGGGGGCCAACAGAATCAATCAATTGAAGCCTGACCGCGTTTGACTGGACACCGAGACCCCCCACACCCGCACATCCCACGAACCTCTACACCGGGTCGCCCTTGTGCGCACCTCTCCCTCTCCTGTCAATCCAAAAAAAGGACGAGCACTCCAGTCCACTGCTGTTTGCCGCTCACCAGCGGCCAGCTACCGTTCTGGACCCTCATGGTGGCGAGGGGGACCCTGGCGAAGCAGCAAGCCCTCTTCAAGCCTGGGATAGTCATGGGTGACAGCCTCTGGGGGCCAGCTCTCTTGCATTTTCCGCGCTGCCCCATCGGCCCATGCAGAGCCCTGGGGGGAAGTTGGGTAGGCAATGTGTGTGTGTGTGGGGGAGGGGGGAGGAATAGAGCCCCCGAAAACGGGGGAGAAAGGGGCCTGGAAAAGAGGCTCAGCTGATTGGGCCATTGATCAATCACCAGCTGAAGGCCCCAGCTCCGGGGGTTTCAATGGTCTTTTTTTTTTTTTGACTGAAGACAAGGGAAATGATGACTTTTGTGGACCCCCGTAACACGCTGATTCCCAAAATGCCATTTTCGCGATTTCTTTCCAAATTCTGGGTGTCGATGACCGCTGGGCCCCAGGGTGTCAGTCCCCGTTGCATGTGGGGGGGGGGGGGGCGTCAGTTGAGCCCTTTTGGAAGGGGCGGGGCGTCCGCCCAGGAGGGCTCCATTGACCGCCTTCCCACTACATTGATAACCTGCCCCCCACCCTAGCATCTCTACAAAGGTCATAGGTCCCCGATTGGCCAACTGGTCTCTGCCCACTGCTGCCAAGGGCCAAAGCAAGCAGAGCAAGCAACCAGTCCCGCAGAAGTGGCTGGCTGAGTCTTCCACACTCTCAGCCAAGCAAGGGTAGAATGGCTGACAGCCATAGGAGGAGGTGCTCCCTACCCCTGGATCCCTTCCCACTCCCGCTGTGGAGGAGGAGAAGGGACAAGGGACGGACGATGGACCCGCCGCACAGGCATGCGCAGCAGACACACTGGAGACAGCAGCACTGAGGTACAGCATGGACAAGCATGCTTTGTTGTGGCAGAGGATGCCAGCTGCCAGCCCACCCCACACACTTCAGAGCCAGATCCCTGGTCTAGTGACGGCCCTACACATAGGAATTGACAGCAACCATTTAGAATCCTCGAGGATTACCAGCAACCATCCAAAACCTCTTGGAATTAGCAGCCACCATCCAAAAGCCTCCAAGAATTACCAGCAACCATCGAGAAGCCTGCACGAATTAGCTGCAGCCATCCAAGCACCTCCAAGAATTAGTAGCAACCATCTAGAAGCCTCTTGGGGAAGTATGTTCTATTCTCTTTGTTGGATGACTCCATGGAGCCGACCTGATCGTGTGAAGCGATGCAACCCATGGTGATAAACGCCGCCCGGCGCGTTCGAGAGTTCAGATGTAGCATTTTACTCCGGCGATGTGTGGGGAGTCGATGATGTGCAGGATTGTGCTAAGGGTCCATCAAGTGCATCACCTATTAGTGGTGGCAAGGCCGCCGGTGGCACAATTGCTATGCATGGTGCATGAGACGTCTTGGGTGAGCTTACAACGCCTCCTACTGCACTCCGTGCACTCCCAGTTGTGAGTAGTTCACAGCGGCGGGCGGCTAGTCGGCCCTTGAGGCCCTTGAGGCGCTTAATGCAAAGTGGGTGGGACTCTTGGGGTTGTTTGTAAGAAATTTCCTATATGCTAACCTTTCTCAGCTATAGTGCCTCAAATGGGGGTTGTGGAGTGTCCTGTCGTACAAGCCACATGGAACAAGCCACATGGACAAGATGTGTGTATTCTCTGTGGTCCTCGCCCAAAGCCCGCTAATACATAGCTGATCACAACCACAGAGCACGCGAACCTGCTTGCCAACGTGTAGCTACCATGGAGTCTATTCCTGGATGACCAGTGAACAAGACATCACCACGCTCTAGTGAATCAGTGGACTAGGTTGCCCGTAAGTGGTAGCATGCTTGGTGTTGTGGTCAAGCCATTCAGTTTTAGAGGTGGGAGTCGGACCCACTACCCCCAAGGTTGATCCATCCAATACGTCACAAGACAATGGTTTGCATGGTGGTTCACAGCAAGGCTGGGAAGGCCTACAAGGTGGGGGGGCTGGTGTGAGGAGATGTGGCTCAGTGCTCGGAGGGGTTGGGACAAAGAGAACAACTTTCTTGGGGCGCGCAGTTTGGGACGCCTTGCGGTGCGCATTTTAAGAAGGCTACCTAATTGTGGGATATCATAGTTTATACATTGCCAAGCTAAACCGGAAACCCATGTAATTTGTATTGACAACACAAGGTGCTTCATAGATACAGTTTGTTGCTCATGTGACTCTTTTACAATAGGTTCTTGTGATCCAAGGGGTATGTGGAAAGGGATAGCATTCCTGCTCCGTTACTTTTGATTGAGGGAATTACGCCCCTCATGACCCATGTGAGGAGATCATGGTCAGATGTCCGAGGAGCAATTTTTATATGGTGGTGTGCACAAAAAATGTTCACACACTACGGACCTAGGGTTGGCAGTTCATGCTCATTGCGAACCCACAATGATACCACATCTGTATCTAAAGCTGTGAACACTGCAAAGTCAAGCTTCTGCACACTTCCAAATCTTTGCCAAATTTCCACAGATTTTGAGGTGTGCAACATTTGCACGCCATCCTCAAAAGCCATCCGGACAATCTTCTTTGTGATGGCCAAATGTGGATCATGTGGAATGGATACACACAGCACCAAGGTCCTTTTGTAGGGGGGCCACTGGCCAACAACACTACCCACAGGCTTTCCGCCATGAGCTAGTGTTCACTAGGGACAATTTTGAGGCCTACCCACTCCCCACCTTAAAAACAGCCATCCCCATGCTTGGTGCTATGACACGGGCCGCCATAGGTTTGGGCACATACAACATGGTGCTGCCTGCTAGACCGTTGGGTGTGTTGCACCAAGAGTCAAGGTTATGCATGCCATGTGCATACGTACCACCCATTCTAGCTTAATTTCCCAAAAAGATCTTATGGTGTGTTGTATACACTCACTTTTGAATAGGGGGCCTTCACCATAGTAGAAGGGTGACATTCCCATCCACGCTTTTGCACATTGAGTTAAGGCTGTGACCTTCACATTGATGGTGTCAAAAGGTCAACATGTAGTGTTTCTTTGTTATCAAGTTTGGTTCCTCACCTATTTGCACTAAAACAAGTTTCTCCATCCTTGTGGCGCCCATGGTACACAAAAAGCATTTATTTGGCGGATGTGTTGGAAGGGGGTTACAAGCAAGTGCATCAACCGGACATGGCAGATCTCGTGGTGCAGGCATAAGAGCGTCTGATGGCACCAAAGCTATTAAGTACCTAGAAAGAGGCCCAAAATGGGCAACCGCTGAGCGGTGATCCCAATTGTAGCACCGGGGCCCTGGGGAAGTGTCCTACGTCACATCTGTGTAGCCGCGTACAACTCTACGTACAATCGCATGGAGCCCCCAAGAGGCAACATCTTGTGGGTGCAACTAAAGGAAGCAACCCACTACAATTGCTAGCTCCGCATACTATCACGGCACCTTCTGATGCAACACACATGCCGCTAGGTGCCAAATTGTGCCGGTAGCTCAATCACGGTGACAAATGCTTCTTTGGGTGTGTTGTTGGTAAGCCCGCCAATGATGAGCCACCACATTCTAGCCTACACGGCCTACAGGGTTGCTCTGCATGCCGGTAGCTTTCAACTCGTCTTTACAAATATACAATTATGTCCTTCGAGTATGAGCTCCCCTCAAGGTTGCTTCCCAGGTGAAGTATCCTAGATCACCTGGACGTGGAGGTGCAGATTGTGCACTCCCTCCTCAACATCCACTTAGGCCCTGTCCAACCATGCCCCCACTCCACAAACCATGGGAGGGAGTGCAAAACTAGGAGTGACATGGACAGTGTAGCAGATGCCATCCCTGCGCAGTGATGCCGAATACCGTTGCCACCCCGCTTGTCAAGAAAGTATTAAAGCCAACACAATCAGCCCCCGCAACATCGGTCCTCATGCCTACTTGCCATGATGCCATGGTTAGTTTGCTGATATCCCAAGCGGACTGCAACCGCCAATGGCTCGCCCCTCGGTTGTTGCACACCACACATACCCCTACCCGCCAATGCAAGTAAATTGCATCTGCTTCCCACTCCACCATGGGCCTCCGGGAGCACAACAAATGTACATACACATACATACACAGCATCACGCATTGTGCTAGGGAGGGCTGTAAACGGGTTCTAGGGCAAAATCCGGGTGCCAAGGGGTGGACAACATGACTGCCCATTTGGTGAATTGGCGCCCAAAGGATCGGGGCCAATTATGGGGCCTGCCCCCCCTTTGCCCCTTTTGCCCTGTGCACTAGAGTAATTGAATGCCCTCCCCAATAAGCCCGTGAGGGTACCTGAGCAGTGTGGGTGTCCAAACGAACGGCCTTTGACGACTCTGGGATGGAGGTGGTGGGGGTCGGTGGTAAAACTTAGTAAAAACTTTTTCTTAAAATTTTTTTTACTAAGTTTCAAAGTTTAGTAAATATTTATTTACTAAGTTTTTCCTCTGGGGGCGGGTTTTTTACTAAGTAAATTAACTAGTAGTCAAAAATTTTTTTACTAAGTAAATTACTTAGTAGTCAAAAAACCATTTTTACTGAGTAAATTACTTAGTACAAAGCACAAAATTTTACTAAGTAAATTATTTACCCAAAAAATGAGTTTTCCCAACTCTGACTGCCATTGGGCCCATTTGTGGGCTATTTATGATATTGTCCCCCCCACTCTGAAATCCACGCTTTGTTGCGTGGCCCCCCAAAAATAAGATTTTCCACTTCTGGTTGCTGTCACTGTTGACTCTGCCTCCCGCGGTGGGGACCCCCCAGGCGGCAGGGGTTATGTAGCCACCGGGCCCACTTGTGGGCCACTTGTGACTCTGCCCCCCGCTCTGAAGCGGTGGGGACGCTCCAAGCGGCAGGGGTTATGTGGCCAAGGATTGGGCCCCCCACGCAGCCGCCTACCTCCCCATGCCCCCCCCCCCCCGTCTCCCTCCCGCCCCACTTGAACCTGCTTGCGTTGGTCCACATGCCGCTGCATTTGAACCAGCGTAAGGGTGGCTGCCGGGGCGCGATGAGGGGGCGGGCCGCGGGCGTCTGTGGCGTCCCGTTGTCGCCTGTGGGGAACGGGGCCCGGGGCGTCGGGACATTCCCCTCCACTTTGTCGGCGTCGTCGCCGTGGCCGCCTGCGCGGCAGCCTGGGGCTCCGTCACGGACGGCGGCCCCAGCTGCACACTGCACTTCGGCCATGGTTTTGGGGGGGAGAGGCGGGTGTGATCCGCCTGGACATGGGTGCGGTAGATGTCCCGCTCCCTGCCGGCACCCCGTGCCCCTTTGTCCTGCCCCTCGGTCCCTCCCACGCCCCCTTGTGCCCCCCCAGGTGGCCTGCCTGGGGCCCGCAGATCCGCGGCCACCGGCTCCGGGGGCCCTTGCGGGGCGGCGGGGGCCGCAGCAGCGGTGGCGGGCCCGGCAGACGCATGCTCGGGGGCCTGCGGCTCAGCGGGGTGTGGGACCGGGGCGGCGGCCTGCGCCAGGCGCCGCTCCTCCCGCTCCGCGGGCCTTTCCCCCTCAGGCGCCGGGGAATACGGGGGAGCGGGAGCGGGAGCGGCGGTGCAGGCAGTCGTCCCGGTGGGGGGAGCCGTCCGTGTCGGACATTGGTGACTGCGGCGACGATGACAGGCGGCAGAGGTTATGTAGCCACCCGGCCCACTTGTGGGCCACCTGTGATTCTGCCCCCCGCTCTAACTTGTGGGCCACCTCTGGGCCATTTCTGATTTTGTCCCCCCTTTTTTTTCTTTTCCTTCATCTTTGCAACGGTCTCCTCCAAGCAAAGCTCTGCTGATGGCACCAGGCATGCACGGAGAAATCGGCCACAATGAGTCCCGTGGGCACGGATGATACCCTTGGCATACGCATGCCCTCTACTTTTCCTTGTTGTTTGTCATCCTATACCCTTGAGCTGATGAAGGAGCTTACTCATCACTCATGGGTAAAGAGTTGCAGACACATGCCAACGTGCAGTTCATGCGGGGGACCGAGAATCAAAATGCATTGCATCATTAGACACCTTATGAACATCGAATGACATTCATGTTTGCAATGCTCATTGGAAATTCTGAGGATCATAATGAACCTCCGGCTTGGCCTTCTTCCCTTCATTGAATGTCGTATGTCGTCTTCTTTTGCTTTCTTTGTGAACGTGCATGGGCACAATGGTGCGCTCAGCTAAAGTTCCCTCAGGCCTCCCCTCAACACCTCTCAATTCGATTTCTATTTTTTCTTGTAATGTTTGCTACATTACCGTCGCTGTTCATGTAGGGGATGGAATGGCGGCTGAGCAACCCCATGTACCTTGCTAGTGGGGGGCGGCCCTATCCCTATTGTGGCCGCCCCCGTGTCATACCCCCAGGGGGGGGGGGGGTATGGGTGGCAATTTTGCCAACAACACAAATTTTGAGTCCGAGTGTGAGGCCGCATCACACGCCACCGGGTGACACAACAGAACACTTTTTTTGGCTGAGCTATGGCCAATGTGTGTCCATTGCAAGGCAGCAATGCCGGTTCAGAGGTTAAGCTTGTGCATTGTATGTGTGGCGTAAGCGGGGACAGGTGCTTGTAGCCTGCCGCTGTGTGGTCCAAGGCCAACACCTCAAGTTGCTATGGCCATACCTACGCACTTGCCTCCATCTCCAACTGGTAATTGTGCCTACAACTTCAATATTGTAGCCGGAGAGGGGGAAAAAGCAAAAACTGATGACCGGGGACGCCTTGGGCTTCTCATTAGTGTGGAGTCGCCATGACCCCCCTTGTAAAGTGGGCTAAGCGAAATACCAATTAGAAAGTCTATATATACACCAGGGTAACGTGCCCTTTTGCATGTGATAGGTGCAAAACCCAATAGAGCTTTTGGGTGTCCCATAAGCGTATCTTTTTTCAACTCTCAGCCTGTCCAGTGGGCTGTAGGCATACCATCACATCTCACCATATGTCACAAACTTCAGCACCACTAACACTTGCACAATGGGTTGCCACCCACTTGGAGTTCGCACCACATAACACCGATTTATTTGGTCAAAATCATTGTTGGAAGGCATCCGCAATGAGGTGCCTCATGTCGGTCGTAACAAGAGTAGTGCTTTCCTTAAGTAGCAAGGAGCACGTCCGGACACAAAGCATTGCAAGGCCACTGGCAAGTCTGAAACTTGCATATTCAAAGTGCGATATCGCACGGCATCATTGGAGCCGTCGAATGCCCAATTGGCACAGGAAGAAGGTGTTGATGCGGCACCCACACTTTTGCACTGGTTCACTGCAAACATTGACTGGTAATGAAGATGATGTTTTTCCACGTTCTGCTGCTGTGCGCGCCGCTATGGCCCAAGTGGCAAATGCGGATGAGCAAGCAATAACTCGGCCTTTTAAGAGTAAGGGTTTGGAGTTGGAACCGTTGCCCCGAAGCACACCGGATGGTAAGATGACACACACACGGGTTGTTAGTGGTGGGTGTTGGAAGGAAGTGAATGCAAAGTTAAGAGGCTAATCCTAACCTGAAGTTCTATGGTTGTTGTGCTACTGGCGTGCACAAAAGAACATGAGAAAAAATTTGAAAGACCATGTGGCAATCCCAAAGTTGCGTCCGCAAGTGCATGGTAACCTCCGGGACCTCCACCTGAGTTGGGCCACGAATGTTTTTCAACAGGTTGGGTCGCGTTGGAGGACCACTATTGTGCAACACCCCAGTATTTGGACCATGCTCAGAAGGAATACAGGCTAAAGTGGACCGGGGGGTTTGTAGGTCAGTCTCCTCCGGGGGTTTCATGCGTTACACCCGCGGAGGCAAGGGCTCATTGGTTGAAGCTTGTCACACAACACAAGTTGCATGGCATTCGCGAATTTTGAAAGATGTGCTCCCCCGCACGGGTACACAATGGGCCCAAAGCCGTGAACAACTCAGTGGCCGAGGCATGCAACGTGCCCCATGGATGTGGCAAGAGGCCCAGGTGATGCTGCACAACAAAGTGTTTGTGGATGACGGTGATGCCATTTTTGTTCACCAAGGTGTGACCTCGTGAAAACGGGGGGCCAACGGCAAGCCCATCCGTGACTACCCCCCCATCGCGGTTGGTGAGGTTACCCAGTGTAAGGAGACCTTGTCCGCCATCAATGAAGGCCGCCGGGTCACATGGATGCATTTCTTATCTTTCCTCCGCATTCACCGTGTCACAGCAGAGTTCTTCACGTGTGCCACATACTCCACCCTTGGAATTTGCGACGGCATTCTGCTATGGCTCCTTGTTAAGGAGCCCGGTTTTACGGTGCCTTTGCGGTACTCATGGAAGTACGCTGGTGTCCGACCCTTTAGGTATGGCCGTGTGAGGCGGATAGTCGTCTCCCGGGTTGAGCCGCCGCATGTGCGTGAGTTGAAGTCGCAAGCAAACCCCTCCAAAAAAGGTGGCAAAAAAAAGGCCAAAAGAGTTGTTGAGGATGACTCCTCCAGTGAAGGTAGCTGTGATGGGGAGCCCCTTTCTTTGGCCGAAGACGCGGAGCGTGAGTTGGCCCGTGGGAATGCATTGTGGCATTCAATGCGCTTGTAGTGTCCACCTTTTACTTTTGGTCAATGCAATAGGGCTGTGTATTTGTGGTGTATCTACTGCGATGGGTGCATTCACTGCTTGGTTGGAGTGGAGTGTCTAGCTCGATGGTTCAAGGATAGGGATGAGGTGAAATGGGTGCTGCAAAAGGAGATGCAGGTGGAAAGCATCTTGCACCCAACCCCCTCTATGAATGTGGATGGAAGCAGCACCTCTGTGGCCAAGGCATCGAGTACCCCACTGGACCCCGTCCCACCCAGTTCCATTCCGTCCGGAATCGTTGTTGCCGCACCATCTGATGACCACCCAACATCTCCTACCGGGTGCCCTAGTGCAGAACAAATCCTAGCTAATGTGTGCAAAGCACTGAGTGATAGCCAAGGCTCGTTTCGCCCATCCTTGTCAGAGGTAGAGGCACTGCTTGGCAACGATTGGAGGTAGCCACTACATGTCACAGTTCCAGGTTTGTCGCCGCAGCAATTTGAGTTTGAGGCACGCCATTTCAGGGACCTCACCACCGAGAGCTATGTCATAGATTGTGCTCAGATTGTGGTGTATTACTGGTGGGCTGCCCAAATCGCTCTCAGTGCGGATTGGGACACAATGGGTGTGGTGTGGGTTGTCCGCGACTCTTTGTGGAATGCCTCATGTGCCAGTGCACAACGCCGAAAACAGTTGGTTGGATTGTGGGCAAAGCGCACTTTGCAAGCGTCGTCCATAGATATGTTTTTCGCACCACCCCTGAATGTGGAGCATGTGTATAATTTGAGCAATTGGCATTGGGTGCTCCGCTTGTTGTTGATTGCCCCAACTCGCGAATACCTTTGCCTTAAGTTTGACCGAGTGTGCGACCGGCCACAAATTTTTGGGGCAAACTAGGAGGAGTTGGTTGTTGTGGATTTGATTTGCGTTGAACCACAACTGCGGAAGAAGTGGTCAAAGATTTTGGATGCTTTCGGTGCCCTTGCATTTGCAATTGCACCCCTGCATTCCACCTTCATCCAGCAGATTGATGGTGTCGGTTGCCATCCATGTCGCAAGTGGTATGCGGTGCCTCCTCAATATCCCCAAAATGCCGATGGTCTATTGAGAAATGACCAAGCATTTTGCACTGAGCTGCAAGGGGAGTTAAAAACGGCTCTATTTGGGATGTGCACCAATAATCCCACAGTCACGGGTGGGCCGTCTCCTCGGTCCAGGTACGCAACTCCCCCCCCCCCCCCCCCACCCCTCCGGGCCCTCCGGGCCCACTTAGTTACCAAGGGTCAATGGCTACTAGCCATACATAGGGGGAACGTTAGCGCGCTGGGCGCACACCGGGCATCTTTTTGGACCCATGCCCCACCGGTGACCTTTTAGGGGGTGCGCTAAGGGGCGCACTTAGGACAATCTTTGAATCCACGCTTCGTTGCGTGGTGCATCATGGTGACCCCCGGCGTAGGTTTTGACTTCCGATTTTGTTCCCTTTGTTGGGGACCCCCGAGAATGCAGGGGTGATGTAGCATTTCCGCCCTCTTTTGGGCCCCAACCGTCCGGTGCTATTGAGGAAACCGGGACAATCTTTGAATCCACGCTTTGTTGTGTGGTGCATCATGGTGACCCCCGGCGTAGGTTTTGACTTCCGATTTTGTTCCCTTTGTTGGGGACCCCCGAGAATGCAGGGGTGATGTAGCATTTCCGCCCTCTTTTGGGCCCCAACCGTCCGGTGCTATTGAGGAAACGGGGACAATCTTTGAATCCACGAATCCAGGCACCCAGCTGCTCTCCGGTGTGACGGGCCGTGTCGGAGAGGACAGCATATATATACGGCCCTCCCCAGGCAGGGGGTGTGGGCGCCTACAACCACCTTTGCATTGGTGAGGAGGTAGAGTGGAGGCCTCCGTTGTTGTAGAGTAACCCCTTAGGCCACCGCATCTCTGCCAAACTGAACTAGACCTCTGCTAACCCCCTCCCCTAGCCCCCCTCCCCCCCCGGCAACTAGCAGCGACTAGCAAGTCCCTTAGAGAAGCCCTCCTCGGCGGCTAGCCCCCCCCCCAAAAAAAAGCCCCCCCCCCCAGGGGCCTTCGGCCCACTTCTACTGGGGGGGGGGGAGTCGCGTCTAAAAGCGAGGGGACGGCCCACCCGTGCCCACAGTGCGAGGCAAACCGCGCCATGCAGATACCAAGGCAGACTTGATTTTCAAGCGTGTCTTTTGTAACTACTTGTAAGTAGTTCCCACAAATGTTGGCCATGGCCCCGTCGGGACTCTTTTCTTGAGCCTGATTTTGTTTCTACTGCCCGACCCCAATTATATTTTGTTATGTTGGCCGAGTGCCAACTAATTGGTGTGCATGATGGTTTGGCCTGGGTGGGGCCCACTAACACAAGTGGCTGAGAATCGACTCAGGAGCCTTGTGCCCTGAAACAAAAGTACCACATACCATCGAAGTGTTGACTACCTTGTTTAAAACGGCAGCCGGGGGGGATGGGATGGGAATGTGTCCAACACCAGTATTGACGTGGCCTGAAGCGCCGGGCTCTGAGACCCTGTGGCTAACCTGTCAGGGCGTTGCAGGCTCCCCCGCGTTGGACTCGGGGGTAACAGGACACCGCTGACCCTGGGCGACCTAGGCACAGTGAATCCCAAAACACTCTGCTCTTTTCAGCGCATTGCATATCCCCCCTTTGTGTTCCATCGCCGTTCACACACACGTACACACACCCACAGACACCATGTTATTTCATGGTACTGACCGGGGGCACTGTGTGCCCTATGCTTAGCAGCCAGTGGAGTATCTCCGCTCACCCGCAAGCAGTGGCAGTACTGCAGGTCCTACACTGTGCCACAACGTCAGAGACACACGGGCAGTGGTGCACACTCCGAGACATGATGCACGAGGTCAGGAGCCACTGGACCACAAGACCAGGTCGGCAGGTCTTGATACTGGTGAGGCTTGCCAGAGGACATCACACCCACCGCAGCTCCAAGTGTGTAGCACTTGTTATGGCAGTGGTACCGCTGCCCCATCCGGATCGCACTTCCCCGGGAGGGGTATCCGCTGAAGCGAAACCCGGTGGTGGAGGCCCCTTGTCTAGGCCCATCTGACGCGGGCAGCCGGGGGGGGGGGGGCTTAGTGGACCGAGGTAAAACTTAGTAAATGTAAAAAATTTTTGAAAATTTTTTTAAAAATTTTTTTCACTAGGTTTTAACTCGTTTCTACTAAGTTTTACCAAATTTTCCTAAGTGTTACCTCGTCCGGTACTAAGTTTTACCAAATACCCAGGCGGTGGGGTGGAGGTGGGGCAGTTGACTCACACCTCACCATTACTAACCCCCCCCCCCCCAAAAGAACACCATCACCATCAGAACATGCACGCAGGTTCTCTTCACTTGTAGGCACTTTGAGCAGAATGGACATGACCAGTGAGTCATCACTTTGCTGAAAAGCAACACGACGTTTTGACCACAGCGTGCACACAACCAAAATAATCGTGGTGTTCATATATTTGGAGTGGCCACAGTGTTGTCATAAGCGCTTGATCTTCATCTATCCCGTTGCATTTGTTAGTCTCATGCATGTTATTGCGTTGTTCAGGTACGAGAAGTTCATGTATGCTCTCAGCGATGAGATCTTTGCCTCTATCTACCCAAATTGGAGCGACCCATCGCCCGATCCGAAGCAGGTCTGTTTCCAGTGTGCGAGTGCAGCAGTGGAATGGCCGGAATGGTGTTCCTGGAGCGGAAGGACCCCCCGCATGGCAGCTTTGTAATGGTACAGTCTCTCGAGAACCTGAAATCAAGGGGCGGTCGCAGAAAAATCGTCTCTTCACAGCATGAACAATGCCGAGCAGGGAGGTTTACCCATGCTTTCCAGTAGTATCCATGTGAGCCAAGCAACCCTGATTGTCCTCATCAATATCACCACCATCATTTTGACCTGACCATGGCCATCACCATGACCACTACCCTTTTGCTTCGGCCCTAATGCATGGGCAAAAATTTTGGGAAGCCGCCTGCGCAAGGTGCATACTGCGAGGTTTTTGCTGCTGGTTGCAGATGCCTGCAACCTCGGCCAGTGTGCCAGATCCGACCAAGGTAATGTGGAATGTACTGGTGTGATATGTCATTGGTGTTGGCATTAGTTGGCACTGGTTTTGGTCTGGTCAAATCTCTATCAGCATTCTCGGACTAGAAGACAATCCTCAGATTTCTGCAATCAGTGCACTGTAGTGGTAATGGTGTGTGGTGTAATGGGGCTGTCAGAAGCGGTGGAGTGCACAGTGGTGCACAAATAGGTGCTCTTGGTTCCCTTTCCTCCTTCTGTCGCTCTCTCCCTCTCATTTTTTTCTCTCAGACATCCGCTTACTCCATAGCTGCGTTCACGCAGATCCCCACATATTACGGGTCGTTGGCAACTATGCAGCGGGATGCCAAAGGCGAGAAGCTTGGCAAAATGCGCAAAAATTTGACCCACATCCTCCCAAAAGTGCTGAACAGCGTGACGAACCCGTATAAAGAAGTCGTCAAACGTGCAGTTTTGCAGGTGCTACTGAGTTGCCACTTTCAAGACATTCGTGGCCGGCTCGTTTGGGCCTCTAGATTTGGCCTCAGCATTTTCATACGCTCGCTTGCTTGCTTGCTCATTCACAATGAATTGATGGATCACTCTTGCATGGCATGAGAGCGCGACGGGCATTGGGAGTTGAGTTCAAATGTGTTGTACTGCCATGAAGTTGTGGAAGCAAGGATTGGAATGAAGTGGTGTAGCCCGTGGACCCATGGTCACATCTCTCCATCCAAGGGGTGCACATACATGGGTCCACCTGTTCAGATACCTGACCCTAGCAGTCCCCCCCCCCCCCTCCAGGCCTCCGGCTACCACGTGGGTCTTGACCATTATTTGCTAGAGCCTTGGCGCCTGAATTTCTTTTTATGTATGCAAGTGACAGGCATTTTCCTTTGTTCATCACATGTGTATACACTCAAAGTGATCAGATTTTATTGGGTAGCCCACATACAAAGAAAACTGATTCCCCTGGTGCTTTTGTCACCTCACCGAAATTTTCATGGTCAGCCTGTTTGGGCTGTGGTTGCGGGACCAAAAAGAGGCCAAGGTGGGGTGCATGCAGCTGTCCTTGTGTCGCATGCGTGGAAAGAACCCGGGGGTCATGTGCCCTTTGCCACAAATACTCCCTACTCCCCAGCAGGGGTGGAGAAACCGTCCCTCCGCCCTGTGCAGTTGTGCACAGGGCGGGAGCAACTGTCCCTTGATAGTGCAGGTGTGCACAGGGTTGGGGAAATCGTCCCTCCGGGCTTTGCTGCGGTGCACAGGGGTGGGGAACCCTTCCCTACGCCCTTGAGCCAAGGTAAAAATGGGCGGGGTACCCCTCCCCCCTGTGCTGGTGTGCACAGGGGTGTGGGCATTGGGGCCTTCTAGGCCACATCAAATTGAACTAAAGTCTTCAGCAATTGTGCAAGTGATCGTGCCGGCAGCGGCGAAGTCTACCAGAAAAAGACAGTTTTCTCGAGATTTCAGGCAATATCTGCACGAATTGACAAGGAATTGAATTCCTAATCGATTGCAATAAACGGGAAAAAATGTGGCGCCCTAGTGGTGATGGTGTGCACAGAGGTGGTTGCCCGTCCCTATGCCCTCTACTGGTCTGCACCGGGTGGGGAACCCTACCCTCAGCCCATCAGCCCGCGTGCACAGGGGTGGCCAACCATCCCCTTGCCTTGTGCTTGCGTACACACAGGAGGGGGCCCCTTCCGGCCGCCTTGTGCAAACAAGGGCAGTGCCGGGGGCTATGGCAGGGGCTATGGTAGGGGTGTGTGAGGGGCAATGCACGGGGTAGTGGCAGGGCTGTGGCACGGGCTGTGGCAGGGGTTATGGTAGGCATAGTGGAGGAGGTTGTGCAAGGGGATGTGGCAGGGGCAGTGGCAAGGGTTATGTAGGGGCTGTGCAAGGGGCTGTGCAGTGGGCTGTGGTAGGAGTGGGGTCAGGGTGTGGGTTTGGATTTGGATTTGGGTACTGGTCTTATGGCTCATAGGACGCCAGGCCGGAGCATGATGGCGTCCCCGCTGACTCTGCAGATCAGTTGGCCATGCCATGTGAGATGCACACCCTAGGCCCTCAACGGACCCTTCCCAACGCCCTTGGCCCTACGGCAGTGCATAGCCCACACTCGGCACATGGAGCGCTCCTAGCTCCACCCCAAGGCCCCACCCTTGGACCCTTTCCCCTCTCCTACTGCAGCCCCCTGCACTACCCTTGGCGTAGCCCCTCGCAGTCCCTCTACCACAGCCCCGACAGGCACCTGCCATTGCCTCTGTCACTATCCCTCACAAAACCTCACCCTCGGCCCACTCCCCGTGCCTCAGCCCCTACCCTGCCCTTGCACCGCCTCGGAAGGATGGCATCCCCGACGACTTTGCTAATTGGCAGGCCTTGCCATATGAAATGCCCACCCTAGGCCCCCAATAAACCTTCCCCATTTTTCCCTCAAGCGATGCCGGCCCCCGGCGGCGAAGGGCCACACCCCGCTTGTCACCCGTGGTGCTTCTAGTGCACGCCGTAGCCTCGCCCACAGCCCTGGACGGACTGTATCATGCTATGCAGCGGGCTCACTGTACTGCTGTGCAGCAAGCACTCTACAACCTTGTGACACAGTGCTAGTTGCATAGCTTTGCAGAGTGCAAGGTGCGTAACGTCACTCAGTGCCTACAACATACATGAAAGAGAGCCAGGGCGTGTGGGGGGGGTGTAGGATTAGGAACATGCCCTACCCTATGTCTCGCTGCACTACCCCGCACTGCCCTACCTTGCACCATGCTGCCCCGCAATGCATTGACGTGCACCGCACCCCCTAGGATAAGGCCAAAGCCTTCCTCGCCATTGGAGAAGGACAAGGTGAATGTTGTCCACACTGTCAAACGGGAATAAGGTAAGAGCCTTCCTCGCCGACGGAGGGGAATAGGGTAAGAGCCTTCCTTGCCGTCAGGGGGGATTAAGGTAAGATCCTTCCTCGCCGCCAGAGGGGGGTTGAGAATCGGTTGCACCCCAAGTTGGTAGCACCCTTGGTTGGCTACATCTGTTGGCCGTACCCAGGTTGGGCTGCACCCAAAGTGGACTGCACCCAGCTGGTCCTACCCACTCTTGTGCGCACTTGTACTGGGTGGAGGGACGGATTGCCTACCCCTATGCGGTCTTGCACAAGGTGGAGGGATTGGTGCCACACCCCTGTGCCCCCGTGCAAAGGGGGGACGGACGGATTCACCACATTTGTGCGCACCTGCAGTGGGCTGAAGGACGGATTCCCCACCCCCGTGCGCACCTACACTAGGCAGAGGGATGGATTTCCCACCCGTGTGCGCACTAGCATTGGGTGGAGGGATGGGTTCCCCACCTCTTTGCGCACCAGCATAGGATGGGGGGCCAAGTTCCCCACCCCTATGCACAACAACACTGGGTGGAGGGACGGAACATCCACCCGCATGCGCACCTACTCCGGGAACAGGGATAGGTTCCCCACCCCTTACACTTCGGCACTGCATGGAGGGACAGGTGCCCCACCCCTTTGCGCACCAGCACAGGGTAAAGGGACAACCTCCCCACCCCTGTGTGCACCAGCAGAGGGCGGAGGCATAGGTTCCCCCCGGTGCGTGCACCAGCAGAGGCTGTGGTAGGGGTAGTGGAGGAGGTTGTGCGAAGGGCTGTGGCAAGGGCAGTGTTAGGGCCTGTGCAAGGGCTGTGGCAAGGGCAGTGGCAGGGGCTGCACAAAGGCTGTGCAAGGGGCTGTGACAAGGGCTGTGCAGGGGGCTGTGGCAGGAGTGGGGTCAAGGTCTGCGTGGCGCGGTGCCCCTGGAGTGGGCGCGAGGGTTGGGTCAGCATCTAGGAGCCGGGAGCGCCTTATTGGTTAGCAGGCCGGAACGGTGCGTGCGTGTAGTCTGACACAGTCCAACGCACCGCTGGACGCGCAGCGAGGGTGAGGCAATGTGCCCCAGTTTCGTGCCTCAGCCACCGGGATGAGCCTAAGCAAGTTGGGACTAGTTGAGCTACTTGGGACTGTTGGTAAGATCACCAGGCATGTCCGTGGCAAGGCTGAGTACGGACATGGGACCGATGGCTAACATCTAGACTGCTCGAAACGTGCAAAGGGCTCCGCACCGAGGGTTTGAAGTGCCTGAAGCTGCGGCCAGCGACCATTGGTGGGCCACCGGACTGCATCATCCCCCCCCCTTCCCTCCCTCACTCCCCTGCCCTGTGCTTGTGCGCACAGAGGTGGGGAACATGTCCTTCTGCACTGTGCTGGTGCGCACAGGGGTAGGGACCCTGTCCATCCGCCCTGTGGCATGGCTTGGCACCACCCAGTACCCGAGGGCCACCTGAGGGCGCACGTGGGGATGGTCCGTCAAGGGCCCCAGGAGTGCATCACATATGGCATGGCTGGCCGATATGCAGAGTCATCAGGGACGCCATTTTGCACCCCCTGGTTTTTGTGTGTGCCTTAAGATCGGCCACCAAATCCATATCCAAATCCACCTACCCCCCAACCCCAACCCCCCTAGCCCCCGCCCTTTGGGGGCTTCGGCCACCACAACCCTGTCGGGGTCGAGCATTTCAACAGGCAGACACCATGCACACATACAAAGAAAGCACATTGTTGTGCACCATGGGGGCCTCTTTTCATGCAATGTGCACATTTTCACGTAGAACATGCAGGATCCTGGGCAATGGCACACCATTCTATACATTTTGCTTCCATCACTGGAAACTTTGCCTCACCAATCGTTACAATCTCACCCATATCACTGCAAGAAGGCTGCAAGAAGGGCAGGGGGACCAAGCAAACACTGGAGGGAGGTGGAGGTAACTGAGGGACCAATCTGTAACCTCTGAGCAACACATTCTGGGCAAGGAGAGTGCATGAAGATGGCATGCCATGGGCGGGTTGGTGGCCGTGCACTGTGCATAGTGTGTGTTGTAGTACAACACATATGGGTTGCCTCACAAACGCAGTTGGCACACCATTCGAACAGCTGACACTGTTACACAGTAAATCGGAAATTTCCACATGGATGTCACTGCAGTAGACGGGACGCCATGTGTGGATTTCAACAGATGCAGGTTTGAGTACTTCGTTTCTTGTAGTGTTCGGTTGCAACAAAGAGTGGATGGGTCAATGTGCCACATTTGCCAAGCATTGAGGAAGGCATTGTGTACTTTGGGACCGATCACAACGTGCAATTGGCAATGTGCACCTGTGCCTCCCCGCACACCAACTCAGACACCAGGGAACAAGGCCCTGGGTTCATATGGGGCCTCTTTTTGCATAATTGGCAATGTTTCGACTGTTTGATGTGAAGAAAGCTCAAAGAGGGTACCAACAGAAGGCGCACCTGCCGTGCCCGTCGTCCGCACTACAGTTCTGGCGGCAGTACGCCACAGACCAGCGCAAACAGACGACGTTAGAAAAGGAATTGGAACAAGCCAAAGAGAAGCAAAAGGACGACATTCTGCAGCGATGCTTCCGAGAATGGCGGCAAATCATTAAGCATGATGTTGAGGTCCGCGAGCTGCGGAAGGTTCACCATTCCCAATGCCGCATTTTCACCATTCCCAATGCTGCAATCCTTTGTGACGCTCATGCGACTGAAGCCTGACACTGTCTGCCCTTCGCACTATCACTCCCTTTCTTTCGCGACATGCCTACCCCCATCCCCATCCCCATCCCCTGTCAGTGCGCTGCGTCCAATTGGCAGCATGTGCGCTACTGCACAAATCCTAAACGTTTGCAAAAATGATTAATTCCCGGCCTAAGGTGTTGTTTTACCGGGGAAAAAAAACGCAAAAAAATATTAATTTTCAGACGCATCCCCTTTGCAACAATGACATCTGCAGAAAAAAAATCGCTAAATTTTATTTGACAGTCAGGGTCCTGCAGTCTTTCAGGAGTGCAGCATGCAGTGGGTGTGATGCATTTGTTTGGCAGTGCTGCATTCAGTGGGCAGTGAGTGTGCTGCATTCATTTGGCATGCAACCTTTTGGTGGTGTGCTGCATTTGTTTGAAAAAGTGTCACCTTGACGTTTACGCTTTTAGGCTCTTTTAAGCTCAGGGTGAGGCCAGATAGCAGGCTTTTTTTGCCAGCCAGAGTACAAGCTGTGTCATTATCCATGTATGAGCTACCAAGAAGGCAAAAGGAGCAGGTGGAGGCAAATACAGGGAAAAGGAAAACGGAAGAATGGTGGTGATCAGTACAACTCTGGGCAAAGCGTTTTTAACACAAAACAAACCAGAACCCCTATCCTCACGCACAGGCATGTGTATGGGAATGAGGGTATGCATGGATGGGGATGGGGAGGATGGGGTTAGGCCTGGGGAGGGGGATGTGAGGATGAGGAACAGGATAGTCACCCTCCATCGCCACCCCGGTTTATCCCTGGCGCCATCCCCATCCTCCTTCCCTTCCCCGGACCCCCTCCCACACCCATTCGCATGTTCATTTTCATCTCCGAGTACATCCACAGCCACCATCCTAATGAAGTCTGGATATTGGCACCAAGGTAGTGGGGCAGAGTTCCAAACATTGCATGCCGTGCGATCTGCATATTGCATACGCATTGATTGTCCTCTTTCTTGATTGTCCCGGGTTGTTTTCCCAAATTGCATTTCTGACCTACGGACCTATTTCTACCCATTCACAAAACAGGAGGCATAGACAACACAGGCTGAAAAGCACTGTTTGCCATCATAGCTGGTCCTGATCAGTTTTAGAAACAATCACTCTTGACTCTAATGACCCCTCATTTCGCGCCTGCTTGCTGCTGCTGCTGCTGCTGCTGCTGCCGTGACCACCGCCAAAAGGGGTGCCTTCACCCTACGCCCTAAAAGGGGTGCAGCTTGGTGAAAAGGGGTTGTAAACCCTTGCCAGATACACCAGCTTGGCGACCCCTACCCCAAACAGTCCTATGGGTTCCCCGTCCCCATCATTGCCTACCCCGTGGGTGTCCCCACCATCGCCATCCCTCCAGCGCCTGGCCCAACTGCCACAGGCTCTGGCCAAGGAACGCGAGGCATTGGCGGTGAGTAATCACAAATTGGAGAAGCTGGACGCCATGACCCTGCAGCTGGACAAGGACAACAAGGCCTTGCGCAGCAACGCAGTCCGCATGGCCACAACGATGAGCTTGCTGTCTCGCACCCTGGCCAAGTACAACCAGTTTCTGATGGAAAGTAAGCAGAAGGATGAGCAGGTGCCGCTGTTCTGTGTATTTTTCCGACTCCCCAAAAGGCGTTCAAAAGGACCCCCCCCCCCCCCCCGCGCCCTGCGATGCGCCACGTGCGGGCAAGCGGACGTGTACTGTTGTCTGGTTGCCCGGTCAGGGCTGTTGCTGGGTCACCGGATGTATCCTGTTGTCCAACCGCTCCGACTCCTAATCCTGGACATAGCCCTTCGGGACCCCAATGTCTGGTGGCTTGCCTCCCCACCCCAGCCCCCAGTCCCGGTGGACCCTCGGCTCGTCTCCTTGTGTTTCATGTGCGCTGGACAAAGGCTACCCCTATCTTGCTTTATCCCTGTCATCCATCAATGACTATCCTACCAACATGGTATGGCACGCAGTATGAAGCAAGGAGGTTCCGGCATTGTATCTGCTGGCTGGCGGATCCGGCACTAATACTTCGCAAGCAAGAGGCTCTGGGGCATAGAACTGTACCATCAGGAGGGTGCAAGCACTGAGATGCTGCAAAGCACGTGCCCTTGGTGCTCCAACATTCCAAATGGGGTTGTCTAAGCACGGAGAACCTGCAGAGACCGCACCGGTCTCTGCAGGTTCTCCGTGCTTAGACACCTCGCCTACTACGTCCAATGCATATGATCTACTACGTATGAGATCTAATACGCAAGGTACTAAATATGTATCAGATATAATGCCTATTAGATCTCATATACACATGTTAGATCTAATATGACTATGAACCTTAGCCCTCCTGAATATTATCGCGCCTGCAACATATGCACAATGTCTACAAACTGTTCACAGAGACTACAGGGCGGATAATACGGGTATCAGATCTAACATGTAATACCTCATACATATTGGACTGCGGATAAGGTCAGCTCTACACAAGAATCGAGAGCTTTTCAAACATCGGGATCCTAACATTGAAGACATGCATACAAGGTTTCTTGGGACAGCAGACCCGCAAGTAGTGGGGTTTTGGCACCATCTGCAGACGCCATTACTATGCCCCTTGCCACACACCCACTATGCGCCTGTGCGTCTCAGGCTGCGCAAGAGCTTGGTTTTGCTAGAGCACCGACTCTTGCCACAACCCCCGCCGCCCCCGCCGCGCCCGATCCGATGCTGGACCCCGAGCTGGCGGCCGCGCAGTGGGATGAGCTCGTGCGCAATGGCGTTGTTGAGGATCTGGAGACCGATGGCGAGACCGCGGAAGGAGATGTGTCGTGGGAGAACATGTCGGGCCCCGTGGACCCTGCGGCCTCCCCCAAGAGCCCCAAAACCGGCAAGACGGATTGTGCAAGCCCCATGTCGCCCATCCCGCAGTCTCCCAAGGCATGTTTTGTGGGGGATGCGGACCTTTGGCCCCGTCGGAGGGGGGGGGGGGTCCGTGCATGCGATTGACCGCCCCCTTGGGGCGCCGGGTTTTCACTTCGGGGGGGGGGGGGGTTCGGGAAAAGGGCTCAGTTGCCAGGCACCATTAATCACTTATTATGAACTCTGGCGCCGAAAAAATTTTTGAGCACTAAAATTGGTCAAATTTTTTTCACCAAATTTCACCAAAGCATTGCATTTGATGACACCTCCTCGACGCGATGATTCCAAAAATCCTATTTTCATTTTTTGCCAATTTTTGGGTCTCGGTCACCTCCGAGGCCTGGGGGTCAGTCTTGGTAGGATTTTGGGGGTCCCATCAATTGAGCCCTTTTTGGGGGAGGGGGGGGGTCTAGCCAGGGGCTCTATCCACACCCCCCCCATCCCCCCCTCCACCCCGAAATGAAAGCCCGCCCGCCCCTTCTCCTTTTTCGGCAACGGCAAAGCCCACAAGAAGGGGGCGCCGAAGGCGGCAAGAAAAGATCTTGGGAATGAAATTGACCGGGAGCATGGCATCCGAAGCCACACGTTTTGGGGGTCTGGTCCCGATACGGCAGGGGGTTGTGTGTGCGCAATGCACCCCACTCCCTCCCCCTGCCCCCCCCCGGAAACCGAGACCGCCCCTCCCCCTCACACCAGCTGCCCCCCGCCTGAGAAAACGTAACTCCAACATTTCTGTCTCAAAATGAGCAGCCCGACGTAGAAATGATTTTGAGGTATTATATGCCCCCCCCCCCCCCGCTCTGTATTGACTGATAGTGGGTGGGTAGATCGCAGCGGAAATGGTCAGCCCCCCCCCCCCCCGGGGGGGGGGGGTCGTGTGTGGCACGGCGTACGTGGGCATTCCGTTTGTGGTGGTGTGGTTCGTTGTGGTGGGGTGCTGCTGCCCACTTGCTGGGCCTGCCTGACTCGTGCCTGTTTGACTGGCTGTGCGTGCGCTGCCATGGCTGGGCTTGCTGGTCTTGCTTCTTGCATGTGTCTGACCGCCAATCTGGCGCCCCCCACCTCCCGTCCCAAAGTCCCAGGCTCACGTGGGGGTGGGTACCCGACCTGCTGCATGCCGCATGGATGCAGAGCCCGGCATGGGAGCCTGAGGTGACGGACCCATCCCTCGACGGTTGACGTGGACCTTCGAGAGGCCTATCGAACACGCCTCATTTTGCTCCGCAGGTCAGCCTCACGCAGGTGCAGTCGCAAGTGACGGGAGTGCTCGCCACGGAAAAGAATCACATCAGAGATCTGGAGAAGGTGCTCGGGAAGAACACCAAAAAGATTCAGATGCAGTCGCATCAGCTGCAGCAGGTCCTCACGAAGAATGAAAACCAGAGCCCGCAGCTGCAGGTCCGCACTGCCGTCAGTTGCAGCCCTACGCCAACGCAGCCTGCGACCGCATGACCTGGGCTGTCCTTAGGAACGGGATATTTCTCTGTTTCCCGTAAGGACGGCCTCAGGCTTTGCTCGCAGGATTGCGATTCACCGACGGCGGTTGACACTCAGCCGACGCGGTTGGCGCTTCCCCAACGACCAACCGACGCCGGTCGGCTGATGACCGACTGCAGCCACTCGTCGGCAGGGACTCTGCGGAGGTCCGAGGGTACCAGAGGGCGGCGTGTTTTTCCGTTTTGGAAATTGAGGACAGCCCTGGCGTGCGCAAGTGCGCGCGAGGGAGCGCGAGGGAGCGCATGCATTGAATGTGCAAAGCGCTCGTAAAGTCTCTCTCAGGACCTGAAAGATTGATGATGCGATGGGTCTCTCCCTGTCAAACATCTCCTGCATGACCCCCCGGCTGCACCGCTGGGCTTGTGCATGCAATGGCCACGTGGTCATGGGCGGTTGTGCACACGCCCTGGCCCCCTCTTGCGCGCAGTGCTCTGCCGGCGCGCCGCGTTCTGCAGGCGCATCTTTCTGCTCGTCGGTGTCGCTGTGCCTCGGCTTTGGGTTCTTGCATTTCCCTTGGCCCAAAGAGCGGCGATGCTGCGTCCATGAGGGAGTGGGCCACGGACCAAAACCCCCGTTTTACACAATTCATGCGGTCATTTCGACGCACTTGCCACAATGGGCAGGGCGTTGGAGCATGCCAAACGGGCGGGTGAAAAGATGTGTGTTAATTTTCGGTGGGGAGTTGGAGCCCACGCAACACTGGGGCGCGGGTTTGGAAAGGGGGATCCCATAACCGAATGCATGTTTTGACCCTGAAAACCAGCTTGAGATTGGGCTGCGCAGGGGCCTGAACCACAAATTTTGGAAGTTTTTTGTCTCATCCGCACGGAGTCGGGGTCGTTTTGACTCATCTTTGTTGTGGTGTCCCCCCCAACGCCCCCTGAAGGGCCCCGTCGGCGGGCCGGTAAGGGCCTCCGGTTACGGGAGCCCTTTTGAAGCCGCGGGGGGGGGGGATAGTGGGCTCGAATCCCCCCCCCCAGCGCCAATGAATTTCGTCGAATGCCCAGCACACAACCCAACAATTACCCACAGCCGCTGCAGGAGCCGCCCAACTAACAAACCCGGTCCAGACCACAACGACACGGACGAGCAGAAGCACACACCTGCAGAACGCAGTGTGTGCAAACGTATTGGTCCCGATGGAGTGAAGCTTCGATGGAAGTGTGAGCTCTTCATAGCTCATACCTCTCAATATGTCAGCCACTTGGGGCATGCACTGGGGATGATGGGCGAACCATTCTTGCGCCGGAAACGAAATTGGACGGGATTCTGTCAAGTCTGGGACAAAGTCGTCAAAGAAGTTCCCGAGCAGGAGTGTGCGCGACAAGCCCACTTTACCCATAGACCTACGAGACCTACGAACACAGCCCCGCACCACCTGGAGGAGCAAAAGGGCACGGCCACCCCGCAGACGAACACGCATACGCCCCCAGCAGCCAGCGCTGCCGCTGTCTCATTAACACACGGAGCGAGACGCGGTGTTGTTACCAGCCAAGGAGCGCACCATGGCTTTCGGCTCTGGGCCATTGCCTCCACCAGGGCAGCAGTGCGGCTGGGCGGTCTGAGCGAGATATCTGACACAGCGTCATCATCAGCACTGCGCTGCACCCTGCCTGCTGCCTGCTGCATGCTGTTTCATATTTGCTTCCTGCCTGCTTCCTGTTTGCTGCGCGCTACTGGCTGCTTCGTGCTAGCTGCCTGCTGCCTGTGGCATGCTGTTTGCTGTGCTGCTTCCTGCAGAGCTCCAATTAAACTCTATCAACAGAGCCTTAGCTCGGTGCCCCTGACGCGAAGCATTGTCTCCCATTCTGTACTCAGAATCAAGTTCAAGGAAAGCGAGTCAATGTCCAAGAACGACTGGAAAGACGGGTATGGCGCCCCACACCCCCATTGGATAGTCTTCCAGGGGAAGATTTCGCCTCGGTCAGTGCAGTCCGATGAGGAGCGAGGGGGAAAGGGTTGGAGCTAGTCGACAACAAGTGAATGCCGAGGCACAGCGTTGGTGACCTGCATCAGGTCTTGCCAAATGTGAGGAGCGATCAAATGTGTGCTGTGTGTTTAGAGTTGGGAAAAGTGATTGCGGGGCGAAAGGGTCATGGACGATGGAGTTATCAAGCGTGCAAATGCGTGGTGCGTTCACTGCGGAGAGGATGTGGCGGGGTACTGCACCGCACGCGCACTGTCTGTGCCGCCTCGGCTCGTTTATCCCAGCGAAAGGCCATTGTGGTACCATGGTCCCCTTTGTGTGGACAAGGAGGAGGGATGGCAGCAGTCCATTGGCACAGCATGGGCCCTTGGATGCCCCTTTCTTTGCTTCATACATGCGGTTGCCATTTGACTCCGAGCCAGCGTGGGAGCGCACGATAATCGCGCTGTATTGTGTCGGCGTTCTTGCGTCACTCAAATGCATTCAATCAATCGATTAGTGTCCAGAGGTCGGTGGTTAGTCACTTCTTGGTGGGCTCTATGGCCCCTCAGGTATGGAATGGATCCATGGAGGAGGTGGCCCAGTGCATGTGCGGGCAGAGGCGTGCCATGCTGGCGGTGGTTGTGGATGTGGTGGTGGTGGTGCCGTTCGTGACTTGCTGATATGAAGCGCTACCTCTGTCCTCTAAGTGAAGCCTCATCACGTTGTAGTCGTGGTCACTAGCCGGCCCGTGAAGCTCGGGGTTCGATGATGGGGGCAAGTACAAGGCCGGGCCGGGGGGGGGGCGCTTGTTTCTCTCCTCCCCAGTTAGCTAGCCCCTCGCCGCTCGCGCTGTTCGTGCAGGCTGAGGACGACCATGTGGATGGCGTCGTCCGCAACCCCTCGGTGCAGCACCTGCTGGTCTGGCTCAATTTGCGGCTGCAGAATTATCCCGAAGACTGCCCCAAATACGTGGTGAGCCTGACGACGGACTTCCGCGACAGCATTAAACTCGCTTGCCTTCTACACGCCATCGGCGGCGATTCGTTAAAGGGCGTCATCGAACTGGTAAAGATTCCTCTGAGTCTTATCTTCAGACCTCCTCTACACACGCCGTCAGACCCACATCCTCAGCTTCTGTCCCTCACATGCCTCAGACACCCCGATTTGAGCCCTTTTCCCTCAGAAGTGCATTCGGAATGGCCAATCAGCACACACACAGCAGTGTGCAATCAAACGCCGTAAGTTTGCATTTGCTGCCCAATGGCGCTCATCGGAATTGGCCCCACATGTTCTTGTACAAGACATGTTCAGCTGCAAACCTCAACACTCACCTCCAATGGCCCCGTCCCAGCCCACAGAGGATTTAAATCAACGGTTCAGCAGCCAGAACAGTCCATATGAGTAACATGGTGGGTTTCTCTTCCGGTGCACCATAGGCGCCGCAGGGGAAGCAACCTCCGCCTCAAAGGGGGCTCAGGACCTCTAAATAAAGCCCATGGGGACCGCCGCTGGAGGTGACGTAGACCAAAATTCAGGGAAAAAATGAAAACATCAATTTTTTTTTTGAAACCAGCACAATGATGGGGTCAAGTGCCACACCGGAGCATGGTAATCCCTAACCCCAACTCACAGGGCCACACCGAAGCGTGGGAGTCGTTAACCCCAACTCAAGGGGCTCACTCAAGTGCGGCATTCTCTAACCACATGCTAGACCACCCACCCAACAAAGGAAAGAACAACAGCGAGCGACAACAACTTGTAAAAATCATCGGCGGCTTTGGCTCGAAAAAGACATGATTTTACCCGCGTGGGACTGCTTAACCCCAATTCACGGGGCCACACCAAAGCCTGGGAGTTCTTCACCCAACTCAAGGGGCCATGTCGAAGCATGTGTGTCCTTAATCCCCACTCAACGGGCCATACCAAAGTGTGAGAGTACCCAACCCCAACTCAGGGCAAGACTTGCACCTTG
This sequence comes from Eutreptiella sp. 'Long Island Sound 2002', assembly GCA_964036045.1. NCBI lineage: Eukaryota > Euglenozoa > Euglenophyceae > Eutreptiales > Eutreptiaceae > Eutreptiella > Eutreptiella sp. 'Long Island Sound 2002'. Next base: position 59,109,161 of record OZ038384.1, on the reverse strand, counting down.
AGGAAATGTGGCCTCCTTTGGTCAATTCAACGAATCTTACAGTGGTGTTGTAGGCCGCTAACATGGTGTAATCTGCATGGTGAATCCCAAGAAAGGCAACCTCCCATGGGTAGCCAATTAGAATGATGGACACAAGTTCATTTGAGGATGCGGCAAGCCTCCCTTTGCTCGGCTTTGAGAATAATTGGGGGAATTATATTTCTCTTTCTTACAGCACCTGTAGAAGCACCCCCTTGGATATGGCAATGAGGCTTTGTCAACCCCCCTTGCCCCCGCCCTTGCCCCTTCGCCCAGCAAAAGGTATGCTAAGCAAGGCCGCTGGCGCACTGTTATGCAGCTGTGGGTAGTCCCGTCCATCCTCCCCATCCCAACATGTTGGCCATTGGCCATGAGGTTGATTTGCACAATTGTTGGGATGCGGGCTGGTTAGTGGCCAAAGAACTCTTGGTGCAGAACCCATCCCTTGGCTCGCAAGATTCTTTCAGTGATTGATTCTTCACTGGCCACCAGTCACTCTTGAGCCACACTTGGCATAACATGTTTTGTTGTTGTTATTTCGCTGTCAAAGACCACCCTGGCCCTCCTGCTCTGCTCTGCGTTGCACCAACCATCAAACAGCCTGCGCGGAAGGAGGTGTACGCATGTGTGCAAAAAATTGAAGGTGATGCTCCCCCCAGTTTCTCAGGGGGGGGGGGGGGACCTCCCAACAGCCCTTCCCCTCTCCCTGTCAGATACCTGTCTGCGACCAGACTCCCAACCTCCAAGTACCCAGCTCCCTCCTCCCGCTCCTTGTAGGCATTCGGTTGCATTGAGGACTGGCATTCGTCGGATCATCTTCCTCTTTTGTAATCACTGGCCCGTGGTTCTCTGCCCCTGCTCCCTGTGCAATTTACCCTGTGCAACACTCAGGCGTAAGCTCCTACTCCTTGCACCAACTGTACCCCTCCTCCTCCCCTTTTCTGCACCTTTTTACTGCATGTAGATGTACATTTCTGTTATTTAGGTCAAGGATGTGCCCATAGACAAGCCGCTGGATCGGGCTGATGTAGTGATTAATGAGGCCTCTAAACTGTTAGGTGAGGATTTGTATGATTGGATGAAGGTGTGTGGTGTAGTGTGGTGTAGTGTGGTGTGGTATGGTATGGTGTGGTATGGTGTGGTGTGGTGTGGTGTGGTGTGGTGTGGTGTGGTGTGGTGTGGTGTGGTGTGGTGTGGTGTGGTGTGGTGTGGTGTGGTGTGGTGTGGTGTGGTGTGGTGTGGTGTGGTGTGGTGTGGTGTGGTGTGGTGTGGTGTGGTGTGGTGTGTTAAAGGCGCTGTTACCAAAAGGCAATGGTCGGGATGGTATTGCACGCGGGAAAAGGGAGGCCGGGAGGGCTGTGTGTCTCAACGCATGCTGTGTATTTGGTGTGTGTGTCCCCTCGTCCCCACTGCTCTGCCTTGGTGTGACGGCTGCAGATCCCCTGCGGTGGGGGGCACGTGCGCCTGCTCCGGCCGCGGCGTGTTGGTGGTGCTGCCTTCGCGCCATGCCCCCCCCTTCGGCCTCCGTGCCGTCGCACTCCGGGCCGGACGTGCTGCGCAGTCCACTGCCGTCAGGACTGGTGGTCTGGAGGCCAGTGCTGCACAACCCTCCGCTGCCAGATCTGGTGGTCTGGAGGCCTGTGCTGCACCTACCACTGTTGCCAGTACTATTGGTCTGGCGGCCTGTGCTGCGCCTACAACCTCTGCCAGAACTGTTGGTCCGGTGGCATGTGCTGTGCAAAACATTGACGCCAGAACGATGCTGCGCCTGCAGCCTGCGTGTCCTTGGTGGTGTCCGGGGGGACCACTTTATTACTGCTTGCTGTCTGCACCTGTGCGATGGTGTCGCAGCCTGCGCGCGCTCGGGCATCCCTAGGCCTTGGCTCTGTCGTCTTTCCTTAGATCTGACCTCGGGTACTTTGTGTGAGCCGGGGGGGGGGTTGGGTTGGGTTGGGTTGGGACAGGGCCTCACACAGGCGGGGATTGCAGGCCAGCGCGTCCTTCCCTGCGCGGCACTGGTCCCAGATCCTGGCTGTCCGGTTCCAAGGCCGAGCGGACTAGGACAGCCCCTGTGCACCACACCGCAGCGCAGGTGAGCGGGAGATGCTGTCATGGTGCAGGTGTGTCCGAGCGGGCGCAGGTGTGTGTGAGCGGGGGCGCACAGGGGATGGGGGCGTACTGCGTAATCACACAGTGAAACTGCGCTTGGCCCAGCCCACAGTCAGCGTGTGCTGGTGCAGGTGTACGCGCTGTCAGTTGGACGTGACGGTTGGAGGGGAGCCGTGGGGAGTGTGTGAGCCCCGTGCTCCGGGCCCTGGTGGGGAAGCTGGGGGAGCCTGACACTGAGCCCACCAGGGGAGATACGGGCTAGGGCAACAGCCTCCGGGTCACAGAGACATGCTGCCTGGCCGCCCCACGACTGCCGGGTCACGGGGGCGGGTGGGGCTTGAGTTCCGACAGGGGAGGCCCCACACTCCTTGATTGCCGCACGGCACAGGTGGTGTTGCCTGACGGCAGGGGCCCTCGTCCCACGGCCTGTGCGTGCCGCCGTGGCAATTGGAGGGGTCCCAGGGCGCGCCGAGCGCTTCCCTGCCCATGGGACCTGCCAAGGATGTCCCGGATGCGACGCTACAGCCCTTGTCGACAGGGGGGCCGCAAGGGCACACCACCGGAACGGCCCCTCCAAGGGTGGGGGGGGGGAGGGGGCAGGGGTCAGCTGGTGGCCGTCTGGCCTCCGGGGGCCACCCATGTCTGCACTGGAGTGCACGAGGCTGTGCAGGCGCGGGTGGTCGCGTTGAGGTAGTGGGGGCACCTGCACACCCGGAGGTTCCCCAAGCATGCTGCTATAGGGATACTCATAGCGGTCTCGCTGCGAGCCCTCCACAGCCACCACCATGTGCAGGCCCAGAGGGCGCCGACGTCCTTAATCCCTCCTGTTGGGGCTGGGGGCAGGGGGGGGGGTGAGGTAGGTGGGTCAGAGGCGAGGAAGCGAAGGAGGGCAAGACCTGTGCTACCTCTTACTGCCAGAGTTGCCGACCTCTGACCCTGTCTGTAGCTGCAGAGCGAAAGGCAAGGATGTGGGGCACAGGGTGTGTGGGTTTGCCCCCCCCCCCCCCGGAGCAAACAGTCTGCCCCCCGTTTCCTGGTCCCCAACGGGGGCCAGCCCACGGCCTGCACCCTCCCTTTGTGGTGGCCTAAATTTGGGCCGACAGAGCCGGGGGGGGGGGGGGGGGGTTGGTCTGGAGGCCAGTGCTGCACAACCCTCCGCTGCCAGATCTGGTGGTCTGGAGGCCTGTGCTGCACCTACCACTGTTGCCAGTATTGTTGGTCTAGCGGCCTGTGCTGCGCCTACAACCTCTGCTAGAACTGTTGGTCTGGTGGCATGTGCTGTGCAAAACATTGACGCCCGTGTGTCCTTGGTGGTGTCCGGGGGGACCACCTTATTACTGCTTGTTGTCTGCACTTGTGCGATGGTGTCGTAGCTTGTGCGCGCTCGGGCATCCCTAGGCCTTAGCTCTGTCGTCTTTCCCTACATCTGACCTCGGGTACTGTGTGTGAGCGTTGGGGGGGGGGGCTCGTGTGCAGTTTCTAGCCATTTTGGCCGGACACACACACCGTACAACCTGTAGGGCCCCTACGAGGTCTCAAACGGGGGCTACCCAACCGCCGTGCGGAGCTACTCGCGGACGGGCTGCCGGTGACCCCCGGCGTAACGATGACCCCAAAGCCCTGCCCAACGTGGGCGCGCTTGGGTCGCCCACCGAGAGGTTAAGGGGTGTGGTGTGGTGTGGTGTGGTATGGTGTGCGGAAGGCGATGTTACCAAATGGCAATGGCCGGGATGGTCTTGCATACAGGTAATGCAACCCAGGAGGGTTGTGTGTCTAAACACGCGCTGTGTGTAGTATGTTGTGCACGTGTGGTTGAGGCATCACTCTCTCTGGTGCCGGGCAGCTACTGCCCAAGGCTGTCCTAGGGTTGCCTTGCAGTGGGCGTGGGGATCCTTCTGTACTCTTTGCACTTCCTCACTGCGTTGGGCAGTGAGCCTCGGGGATCGTTCAATTCGCCATCAAACTGTTGCTTAGGGGCAGTGGGCATTGGAACTCCCGCTCAACACCGCCTCGGCACACTGCTGCTCTGTCTTGGGGCAGTGGGCAGTGAGTGGAACTCCTGCAATATACTGCCGCTTTGCTTGGGGGAAGTTGGCAGCGGAACGCATGGGGTACACTGCCACACGATGGAGGAGCAGTGGGCAATGGAACTCCTACTGGAGAGTGGTGCATTGTTGGGATCACTAGGCAGTGGATCACCTCCGGTACACTACCACAGTACTGGGGATTAGTGGGCAATGGGTGTCGTGTACACATTGCCTCATTGCAGGGAAGCAGTGGGCAGTGGAACTCTTGCTGTACACCGCCGCACTCCCTAGGGGTATTGGGCAGTGGGAATCCTGCAGTTGAGGTTGAGGTTGAGGTATCCCGTGGCATGTACCGGGCTGGCGGTCATTTGGAGGGCTATCGCACACTCCTATGCCGTGGGTGCCCAGCCCTAATCGGGCTGCGTGCCACTCTGCCGTGCTCTCCCCCGCGCCCTGCATTGTCCGCCCTCCCCCTACGGGTGTGCCCCCATCCGTCGACGCCGGGTGGTGCATGCCCCACCCCCCCCTCAATCGCCGTCGGATGTCTTCCGCTTTGGTTGCTCGTCCTCGCGTGTCCCTTCACGCGGACCCTCACCAGGTTGTTTGCGCCGCACCGCGCACTCGCCGCAGCACACGCTGCCCTCGGCGCCCCTTTGGTGCACTCCCCTAGATCGGGCCGTCACGTCCACCCACCCACCCCTAGATTGGGCCTGCTCTGGTCTGTACACTTTTAAACACCCACCAACCCTCTGGGACACACATTGATCGCTGCTCACCACACGTTAGTGATGCAGGTGCTCGCCTTCATAATACATGGCATGTCCTTCAGTGGTGCAGCAACCATCCGGCCCACCTGTTGAATTTCAATAATGCGGTAAGCTTGCGGTTGGGAACGTGCAAATGAGCTGAACTACCCACCTCTCGCCACCGAGCAGCCCCCGCTGGTGCGGCGCCAAGGACTTCGGCACTGGTTCACGCAACCATTGTCCCCTCATCTAGGCCCTGCACGTCAAACGGCAGTGGCACGCTCATGACGCTCAGCACCCTAGTGCACAACGTGTCAATCATCGATGCACGCATGGTCAAGGGATGCCCACGCCCAGTGTGGCGAATCAAAGCAAGACTAGTCCATGTGACTATTACCAACTGCTTGGACTCAAGGGAGGAATGCAACCTGCTGAGACGAGGTATGTCTTAGTCAAGGGCCACCGCCACGTGATGCAACACAACGGAGACGTTTAGATGCTGCACCGGCTGCGCGCGCAGCTCTAACACCAAGATGTGTGTCACACGGAGAAGTGCATGACTGGACGTGAGGCACAGGGTGGGGCAAGCGATGACATGTAATTGACAGTTACTGGCCTGCACATGAAAAACACGGCATTCGGGGAAAGAATGTGCGAGGCATGAAGGTCAAAAAAGGTACGTCGCCGTTCTGTGCCCCTGCAAGGACATGTCCGGGGACTCACACACACGCTGCCAAGCTGCTGCCTCAACACCAGACCACGGATGAACTGCGCCAAGCGGAGACTTTGCTACTTGCGCCCACATACAAGTAGACAAGGAGTCGGGAGGGGGACAGGGACACGCCGCCGGCGCACCAAAGCGGCTCAAGCGGGTCGTCCCACAAGACCAGCACTGCCAACCAAGGAAAGGCACCTGCATAAGCAACCACCATGCCCTTAGTGGCCAGTGTGTCGGAGTCTTTTTGCAACAGACTAACCGGACAGACATCGCCCGAGTTGTGCTGCGCCGGCAGCCAATACTCACACACCCGCTATATGACGCCGAGTGCTAGCACATACTTAGCCAACCGATTGAGCTAGGAGTGGCACCGGACCCACCAAGTCAGCTCGCACAATTGAACCCCATTGTTTTCGCAAAGCATGTAGACATGCCCGTTGTAATGGCAAAGCAAGGGCTTAGTCAACAGTTTGGGAGCCTCTCAAGCTGCGGGCTACAGCACAACATGACGGGGACGCCCCAAGAAAAAGTATGCTTGAGTCCACACACCGTGAGAAGCCTCAAGTGGCCCCACTGCATACGAAGAACTCAACATACGAGTGTGTTTCCCCATTCATACGCCTCAAGGTACCTCAAGGTACCCCCGCACGAAATTTATCTCGTAGCACACGCTTAGCCCATGCCCCCCCCCCCCGCCGCCCAAATGGGGTTGAAGAGAAATGCGAGCGGCATGTCCTGTAGCGTCGATAGGATGGTGTGATATAAGGTGTTGGCCGCCCGCTACAACGCAGCCGAAATTCCGGGAGGAGGAAAGCTCCCTTGAGCGACAACATCCAATTTAGACACAAAGTAGGCAAGCACATTGCACGCGGCAAGCAAAATTGTAGGATGAAAGTAACGCAAGAAACACTTCGCGTTGGATGGTAGGGCGCTGCGCATAGGGGGTGGTGGGCGTTGTAGGGAACATGTTGTGTCACTGGGCTGCACAACAAGAGCGGGGAGGTGTTGTGGGCAGCTCATGCATGGGCACTGCGCTCCCTGATAACTGGATCGCCCAGTGCTAAGGTGCCGGCCCCTTCCCCAGCTCTCGCGTGGGTGGCCTTTGGCGGCCAACCTTAAGGGTGCGCGCGACGGTATTCTTATCGCCGTATGGCCCTCCGCACGGCACGGCTGCAGCTGGCGGGTTACCAAAGGGGAGGGGGGGGGGGATATTAGGGCGTCCCAATGGGGCCGGGCCCTCAATTACACGGGGGGGGGGGGGGCTAACTGCTGGGGGGAAGGGGAGTCTTACCCAGGCGGCGCCGGCGGTCGGTGCTCTAGGAGGGCCTACGGGGGATAGTAGCTCCCAACGACCTGGGCTCACCAGCTTGGGGGGACGGGGAGTTCTGCCCAGGCGGTGGTCGGTGCTCAAGAAGGGCGTGTGGGGGATAGCAGCTCCCAACGGCCCGGGCTCACCATCCTAAGGGGACGGGGAGTCCTGCCCAGGTGGCGGTTGGTGCTCAAGGAGGGCGTGCGGGGGATAGCAGCTCCCAACGGCCTAGGCTCACCAGCCTGGGGGGACTAGGGGTTCTACCCAGGTGGCGGTCAGTGCTCACGGAGGGCTTGTGGGGGGTAGCAGATCCCAACGGCCCGGGCTCACCAGCCGGGGGGGACGGGGAGTCCTGCCCAGGCGGTGGTCGGTGCTCAAGGAGTGCCTGCGGGGGATAGCAGTTCCCAACGGCCCGGGCTCACCGGCCTCGGGGGACGGGGAGTCCTGCCTAGGCGGAGGTCGGTGCTCATGAAGGGCTTGTAGGGGATGGTAGTTCCTAACGGCCCGGGCCTACCAACTGAGGAGACAAAGCGGTTCTGCCTGGGCGGTGGCCGGTTCCTGGAGGGTGCCTGCAGGGGGCGGTAGTCTGCAGTGGCGCGTGCCCACCGGCCGGGGGGGGTGGGGGGGGGCAGAGGCCCCTCCGACTGGTGGCCATTGCTAAGACATGTCCTGCCCGGCCTCCCCCACCCAACCCGCTTCGGCGTCCGGCTTCCGCATCCATAGAGCTCCGGGCTGGGTCCTCAGGTCTGAAGACCGTACTAACACCTCGCCTCCCCTAGGTGGAATATGGGGTTACCCTTTGCCCCTACCCGGCTACGCTAAGCGGCAAGCATGTGAGATAAGCAGGCAGTACCGGAGATCATAACCTCGGGGTAACATTAGCAGGGACTCAACATGGGTCCTCTTAACCAGAACCATAAGTCCCACCGGGGCTTATCTCCCGAACAGTACGATACTTAGGGCCCCCTTGGGCAGTTTAAGCCCGCGGGGATGCGAAGAGACGTGACTACCGGCACTTACGTCTGGCCTATCAAAGCCAGACTCTGGGCTCACCTCGACGCGGCCGGTTGAGTCCGGCTCTGGGGGGCGCACTTAACTGGGCGTGGGGGAGACCCTTTAACCCTTTAAGCATTATTTAAGGCAGTATAGGCAGGTTATTTGCGTTATTTAACTAATGTACACATTTACCCCGCAGACATGCCCCCTCCGGTGGTGCGCTCACCGTTGGGGTTGCCCTTGGGGGATCGGGGGTTGTTACCCCTCCCGGACGCCCTCCCTGCTGTAGGCGCCGGGGTGGTGGCGGGGGGGGCCTTATACCTTACCCATACTCAAAGGATGTTGGATACCGTTACCAGGGGTGTCCAAGCGGATCCCTCTCGCCCTGTGGGTCCCCTCACTCTCCCCATGACCCCCGCTTCCCCTTGGCCCCCTTCCCTGCTACCGTCTAGACAGACCTGGCCGCTTGTGATGCCCCACTGCGGGGGGCCTCCTTGGCGCGACCGGATCGGGCCCAGGGAGGCAAATTCTTCTCCCGGCCCCTTGGTGGTGTCCCTCCTATAGAGCAGGGGGACAGGGAGAGGGGTGCCCACAGGGGCTGGGCATTTTATTATTATAGTGAACATTTTCCAATAATTCCATCCAAACCACTCGACACATCCTCGTCATCCGGGCCGCGCAAGGGCGGCGTGGCCTCGAACCGCTCCACCAGTGGGGCCACGCCGCCCAGTCGGGGGGGGGGGGCTTTCCCGGAGGGTTCCGCCCTGCATCGGGCACAACCCACAAGCATGGGAGCGTTCCGCCCGGCATAGGGCACCACCCACAAATTCTGTTGGCCAGGGGGGGGGGGGGTTCTTGGCTGGACTAGCTAGTGCTTTCATGCCGGCAGCATAGGGTGTTTGGAGGCCGCTTGGCATCAAAATGTTGCCCGTCTTCGCGAATAACATAATCATGTTGTACAAGAAACTCGCTGCGCTGACAAATTGAATCTTTTCAACCATTGTCCCCATTTTTCATTCTTTATGACACATTTCACGGACTCCATGCACATCAATTGCATTGGGGGCTTATGGAGTGCTGACGTGTGGAATCCTAAGTATGCGTCACATGTTTACAAGGTAACTATTGCCGTTGAAATGTAGGGCATCATTGTATGGACTTGGGACATCTGCGGATGTCTTGATTTGAGATGGGTATGGATTGTCTTGTACCTGCGGTGATTTCTTTGATTTTGAGGTTGGGGGGCAATGGCACCACCCATTCCCAATACCGGCGGTCCGGTGGTCCGCGGTGCCACACCATAGTGGGGCCTTCCGTGTCTAGGGCTAGCAGTTGCGGGAGCGTGGTTACACGTAGGTGCTCATGCAAGTACTCATGCATGGGGTGTTCCACCGGCAGTCGAACTCCTTCTCTGCACTACCGCACTGCCTGTGGGTTGTGGGCTGTGGAACTCCTTGTGTGCACTTCGTCACTACATGTGGGCAGTGGGCAGTGGAACTCGTGCTGTGCACTGCTGCACTGCCTGTGGGCAGTCGGTTATGTGCACTTCCTCACTGCTTGTGGGCAATGGGCAGTGCAACTCGTGGTGTGTACAGCCGCACTGCCTGTGGCCGCATTGCCTGTGGGCAGTGGGTTGTGTGCACTGACTCAGTGCATGTGGGCAATGGGCAGTGGAACTTCTTTTGTGCACTACCTTACTGCTGGGAATCAGTGGGCAGTGGAACTCCTTCTCTGCACTACCTCACCGCCGGGGAGTAGTGGGCAGTGTATCTCCCTCAGTGCCTCAGTGCTGGGAAGTAGTGAGCAGTCGATCTTCTTCAATATGCTGCCTCACTGTTGGGGAGCAGTGGGCCGTGGGCCTCCTTCAGCACACTGCCGCACTGCTAGGGCGCGGTGAGTGGGCCGTTGGTCTCCTTGTGTACACGGCCTCACTGCCGGGGAGTCGTGGGTTGTGGATGACCTTCTGTACATTGCCTCACTGCAAGGGAGCACTGCACAGCGGATCTCCTTCAGCACAGTGCCGTTCTGCTAGGGGGCAGTGGGCAGTGGGGCTCCTTCATTACAGCGCCTCACTGCTGGGTAGCAGTGGGCAGTGGATCTCCTTCGGCACATTGCCTCACTGTTGGGGGAGCAATGGGCAGTGCGACTCCTTCATCACACTGCCTCACTGCTAGGGAGCGCTAGGGAGCAGTGGGCAAGTGGGCAGTGTATCTCTTTCAGTACGCTGCCTCACTGTTGGGGAGAAGTGGGTAGTCGATCCCCTTCAGTACACTAGTACACTACCTCACTGCTGGAAGCAGTGGGCAGTGGATCTCCTTCAATACATTGCCTCACTGCTTGGGAGGAGTGGGCAGCGGGTCTCCCTCAGCACACTGCCTCACTGCTAGGGAGCAGTGGGCAGTGGAACTCCTTCAGTGGGGCATGGCTGTCACCCTAAAGGCACGGGATCATGGCCCAGGGGGATGAAGTGTCCTTCTGTGCCGGTGGTCGCTTCCTATGGGGCGCCTGCAGGGCCCGGCTGTCACCCAAAAGGCGTGGGATCACGGGCCAGGGGACGAAGTGTCCCGCCGTGCCGGTGGTTGCTTCCTGTGGGGCGTGGCTGTCACCCAAAAGGCGCCTGTGGTGTGGTGTGGTGAGGTGTGGTGTGGTGCAGTTTTGCCTTTCACATCGCGTCAGTTCGGGCCGTGTAATGCCCGCATCACATTTTCTGAACCCAGCCCTTTTCTGTCATGTTCCCATGCCTGACGCCTGCATCCCTTCAACATGCCGGTGTTGCTTCTGTTGCTCAGCCCAGCGACATTGTGAAGGGCCGGGGCACACAAATGGCAAAGCTCTTCCTGCGGCTATACGATTTTACGGGTGGAGAGGATGCAGATGTGATGGTACACCACGACACTGTGAAGAATATCATCAATTGCCTCCGGCGGTATCCTGCTGACAGTACACTGAACTCATTTACCCACCTACCCACTGACCCACATGCTCGCTCGCTCATTTACCGTCGTCGGTCACTCACTCACTCCCCAGTCTCGCTCGGTCGCTCACTTGCCCGCTCACTTAACCACTCATTCATCTGCTCACTCGATCAGTCATTCGCTTACACCCACTCAGTCAGTCATGTACCCGTTCTCACTCACCCACTCAATCACTCACCCACCCGCTCACTCACATTCACGTACCCATGCACTCACTCGCCTTCACTCAGGCACGCACTCACTCACTAATGCGCCCACTTGCACTCGGTAACTCACTGAGACATTCACACACTCGCTCCTGCAGGACCTTCTGGTAAAGAATCAATTTTCTGGGTCAAAATATGCATTCGATTAGGGAACTCCTTTTTCCAATACACCACTCCCTCCCGGCAAATGTATTTTTCGTCGATAACCAATGGGGTTGAGTGAGAGTGTTTGCGTGCATGATTGGGTGGGTGAGTGAAGGAGTGGGTGCAAGAGTGGCCACAGGAAGGGGGTTGCACGCGATGGGGAGAGGAAGGGGCTGGGGAGTGGACCATCTGGAGGGGGGTGCGGGTTTTTGGGGGGTTTTGGGTATGCGGGTGATGGCTTCAGTCACAGGTGCCCTTTGAGGGGGGGGGGGGGGCTTCGTCAAAGCTGAGTGAGGATGCCGGTTGGTACTTCCAGGTGTAGGTGCTTGTTCACCTTTTGAGGAGGGAATCCTACGATTGTGGATGCGTCGGTTGGTTGTACTCGTTGAGTCGGTGGGGGGGGGGGGGGGTGACAGGGGGCGGGTCTTTTTGTTGGGGATCCGCAAACGGGGCTCGAACCACCCTCCTCCCCTGCCGCAAATGAAATTTTCTCGCACCATGAGAGCCATGGCCCCTACAATAGTGCTTCAAATCATTTGAGTTCTTCTTTGCCACCGTGGCTGTTTGGGCCCCTGGTTCAACGTGACTATTCGCCGTAGTTTTTGACCTCTTGCAGCCATGAGCAAGGTCATGCACCGCTTGTATTGCCGCTCCACGGTGCACCAGGTCTTCTGCTACTGGCGGTGCTCTGCAGGGCCACTGTGAACTTTGACTTTGCATTTACGGAGCTGGCCCGCAAGCACATGGTCGCCCCACCGTCATTGCATCTTCAAGAAAAGAAGGTGTAATGCTGTTGCCTTCAGGGAAGCGGGTAAAGAGGCCTCTTGACTTTTGCTTGCAACAGTTTGGAGTGAGGGAAGTGCAGGAAATCTCCTTTTGTAGGCCTTTGGCTTGAGAATCCCTCTGGAGGAATGTAATCACATGCCCATGGGAGCATGCAATGTTATGTGTAAGGCCGGACCTGACCCCCCCACAGCCCCCCCCCCCCCCCCAACCTACGCTAATGCGCATGATGCCTCTTTTTTTCCCATTGATAGTGAACGGGAAAGGTGTTTCTTACCCACTTATATATCTCTCTGGGACGGTACTGATCCTGCCAACACGGAGCGTTTTCAGGGGTCGGATCCATTGTTGCCTCATTTGTGTTCACTGAGTGTCCCGAAGGTAGGGGTATGTGGGGTATATTCGGAAAGCCCTTGAAAAGGGCTTTTCGGAGATGTATGGGTTAGGGGGGGGGGTCTGGAACCATATTTTTTTGAAAATTGGCCGTTACCGTTGACAGGTTGGGTTTTTTTTGCCTGTTCTAGTCTGGTTTCAGACAGATTGCACCGCACCCCTACCCCCATTACTCCAACATATGGGCATATGAGGGTCAAGTCATTCAGGTGGATTTGTTGCATTTGATGTGTAGAAGACATGTGCAACATGGGTCCCCTCGAGACCCCAATATGTTGAAGGCTTTGACCAATAACTACCTTGGACACCCGGGTGATTCCTGGTGCAACTTGCAGCCTCAAGCTCACCAGAGTGCAAGAAATCAAAGATGGCAGAATTTCTCAAACAGGCTGTCAAGTTGGGACATGAGACAACAATATTTGGATTCAGCATGTCAAAATGCATCCATTTACCTCCTTTCACTTTCCTCCAACTCCACAATATGTCGGAGCACCCAGGGGAAAACCTGTGAGTTGGTGTCCTGCACGCGTGAGCGGAGCAGCCTGAGACACGAAAACCCTGAAACGCCGAAAAGTTCGGCCTCGTTACTCAAAAGTATGGTCACCTATCCCCCCCAACCCATACATTTCTGAAACGGCGTTTTCTCACAGATTTCGAAAAGCATACACATAGCCCCCCCAAGGTGACGACATTTTGGTGCATTAGACCAGAAGTTGAGAAAAGTCTGAAAAAATGTGAAAACGCTCCGTGTTGGCAGGAACTGAATGTCCCCGAGAGATATGTTCAAAATGCTCAGCATTTAGTTGGAAGATTCCAATCCCCCTTCCTGGAATCAAAAAGGTCATCCCCCCCCCCACCCCATCTCACCACCGCATCCCCCTCCAGACCTCAGGTGTCAAGAACCGAACTGAACCCCCCCAACCCCACCCGCGTTCGTGTGGACACCAATCGCGCACAGATTTCGGCGACGGAATGCTGAGGTCAACGGGCTGCAACAGCGTTTCTCTGCCCTCGGTGTTCTGGCTGAGGTTGACGATAGAGTGATTGCACTTTGTGGAGGCGAGAGGGTTGATTAATAAGGCGAAAATGGGGCACCACTGGAATAGTATTTTGAGGGCATCTTGCCTTTGGGTACGGTCGGTGGCCCCTGTCACAAAAATGCCCCAACAGCTTCGATATAAACGCGGGACCAACACCCCCCATGCTCAAGCATGCGTCACAGCGTGAGGCAGACAGACAAAACCACCCCAACAAGCGCATTGGTGTCCAGGGGAGTTGAAACGCTGTGTTCAGCCAGCCTGGCAATCGTTGTGGACCCCCAGTGGCGATCAGACTGCGCTGAGGGCAGTACACCTCTGGGCAAGTGACAAGCAGCAATATGGCTGGTGTGTACACCCGTAGGCAGAAGAAATGGAAGCACACAAATGGAAGTGAGCATGAGGGGAATGGTCGCAGAGAAGCCCAAAAGAAAAATTACTGTTGTGGGCCCTACAGGTCAGTGATTGGACGAAATCTTCTGCAGCGGGAGTGAGTTGTTGATTGAGAGTGATCATCCGTCGCATTCTCTTGGCCTCTGGCTGTCTTCGTGTCGGTGTACCGTGGTTGGGCACTGTTAGTGCAGTGTTCGTGTCGGTATGACCCATGCCCCATGTCCCCAGCACAAAACATCATTGCCTCCCTTTGGGATCTGACAAGCAATTCCTTTGGGAACTGTCGGATCACTGCTTCTGCACAACACCATGGCTCTCCGACATCACCTGTGCCTCGCGTCCCTCCCGCCTGCACAGGTCCGTGCCAGTCGCAAGAGGGCGCGACGCAAGCTTCGCGAGATCTCCAACCTCACGCCGCTGGAGCCCCCGCAAGACGGTCTGGGCAAAGGCCCTTTGGCGCTCCAGATCACTTCGCCCTACGACTCCGGAGACATGGGGGACCAGCCTGAGAGCCCCACTACTTATGAAGGAGACGGGGGCAGCACCCCCCCTGGCCCTCCATCCGGCGAGTTGGTATGCGTGCTCGTCTTCATGGATTGTGGCCGCGGGTCCTCGTTGTTCTGCAGTAAATGTCGTTTTCGACCAACGCAGTGTCCGAACAACTCATGCGGTTGACATTTTCTGACCAACAACGCAAGGCCCGTGCATGCGCTGAATGAAGGGGGGCTGGGGTCTAGCTACCCACCCCTTGGAGGTGACAGTTCCGTCCGCCCACCTCAACGGCCCACCAAGCGTTTTGTAACTGTCAGGCTTTGTCTCCCAACCACCTTTTCAATCGTCATTGACTGCTTTGCCAACCACTTTTGGAATCCCCTTTCAGCCTCCTGCCCCTACCAGCGCATCCCTGCCTAAGCCCATTGCCCCAGAGTAGCTTCACTCACAGCTGCTGCTGCACAACTGGCACCTCCAACTGTGCTCATCTTCTGGGCCACACTGGGTACCATGCCTCACGTGCTGTGCCACAGCGTTACCTTTCACAATTTCTTCCCATTCCTACACCATCGACTTGGAACCATCTGTAACCGAAACTGGGTACGGAGGGCCAGCGGGCTTTGTGTTTATGGTGCTGCAAGTGCCTCCCTGGTTCCCAACATTTGTACACAAGCTGTTCAGCCTTTTGTACAGCCCTGTGACCCTGCAAACCATGGGAGCGGCAATTATTTCTGATTTTCTGTACTGTTTGCCATGGGGAGAAGGGCATTGGACAACAGCCAGCACAGGCTCCTTCGTAGGACGGACGCTGCACACAACAGTGCCTTGAGGGAACATTTTTAGAGGTCTATGGAGAGGGTCAGGAAAAAGGAGGTGTACATGAGCTCTGAGAACAATGTCTCACAGTTCTGGTCCTGCGACATATGAACATAGCAACATGACGGTATGTTGAGAAGCGGTTCATGGCACAATGGGTTTGGGGGGATTTAGCATTTCAACACAGAGGTCTCTCATATCCTCTGCCACAAACTACAGCCTACAGTCTACAGTCTTGTCTGTAGGTACTGTAGGTACGGGAGGGTTCCTCGCTGCTTGGCATGTGTGCACGGGTTTGCTGCTGTATTCCTACAACCACTCCAATGCACCCTGTCTCAGAGTGGCCAGGCCTACTCTCCCTTTCATGGTGTTCAGGCCTGGTAAAGCCCTAAGGGGGATAGACTGAGAATTGTGCACGGGAGTAGGAGCAGGTGCACAGTGTGAGCATCAGGGAAATCCGGGAGTTCACATGGACCGGGAATGTGATGTAGAGCACAGAACTGCATGTGCCCGAGGGAGATCCCTGATGACTTTGATGATCCGTGTATACATCTGTTGTCTTTTTATGAAGGGATGCGGACCATCAGCCCCATACAAACGCAGTCACGGGGGCAGGGGCTAAGGCCTCACTGAATCGCTCTTTCCACAGGGCACCAGGCGGGGACTGGCTGGTCCGAAGCAGTGTGCCATGCTGGTGCAGACCAGGACTGGCCGGAGGGCGAGGTGCAAGGTGGACGGGGGATAGAGGACAACGATCTAGGGGGAGTAGGCTCCCCAACAAGCACATGCGTCACCACGAGTTTGCGCACGCCAATCCATCTGAGCACGGCCGCAATCCAATGGCAACCGTTCGCGCCGGCCGAAAAATCGGCTAGTGGCGGCTAGTCAGAAATTTTCTATTTTTTCTAGTCAGCTAGTTCAGCTAGCACAATTCATCAAAGGCACTAGAGGAAAAGGTGGTAGGGTTGTGGAAAGATGGGGGAAATGGGAAAATTCTCCCACAGTGTTCCGTTTTTTTCCGATTTTTATCCCATTTCCTATCAAGTTCACACATCTTTTGCAAAGTTCTTAGTAGTACCTGTAGTTCCATTTTTCCATTTTCCATTTTCCCGTGTGGTGTTGGGTAGGTCCTGGTGTTGTTCCATTGTCACTAGAGTTGTTGATGAAATGATAGACACCATGGGTGATTGTGAGCCTGTGAACATTGTGCCCTTGATGTATAGATCTCTTTGACGGGTTCTCACCATCCCACATACATCATGTGATGTGGAGCGGAGTTTCTCCATGTGGAATAGGGCGCGCTCTAGTAAGCAGCACTCTTTGAAAGAGGGGACACACAAAGCTGATGTGTCCTCTTGTTTCAATGGCACAGCCCCGGCACCTGAATGAGCATTTTGAGAATTGCTGCCTCCTCAAGTTGCATCCGGCAAGGGTTATGGAGGGCTCAACCATGTCTATGTAAACATGTTTGCCCATTTCCCCCCATTTTTCTCCATTCCCCTCCATTTTTCTCCATTTCCCCCCATTTTCCCTCATTTTCCCCATTTTCCCTCATTTTTCCATGGCCCTCTGGCTAGTCGGCTAGTTCGGTTGCAGCTAGCGTGGTTGCAAAAATGATGTTTTTTGCCCCACTTCACTGGGAGCAAGGTCTGCGGAGTGACAACATTGCATTGTTAGAGGAAGCGGCTGTTGCTCATGGAAGAGATTGCACTCGGGATGGTGCCAACGGTGGACTGGCGAGATAGTGGGTGCCGTTTCGGTTTGGGATCTGGGATTCGGGTGAAGGCCATGAGACCCACAACCAACAACACGAGACAATGCTAAAGTGAGCAAGAACTCTGGCGCAAGAGGAAGTCCGAGAGCCACAGCCTCGGACCCAGTTTGGCACGACGGTGCATGTGCACTGGATACCAGCGGTGCATATGGCACGGGGACAAGATGCATGAGCACCAACACCAATTTGGGGGACTATAGAATGGTGCAAGAAGAAACACTTTCCGCACCAAAATATCGCTCCTGCAAATTATATCTCAAAAAATGCGACACGCTCATCATTTCCGAGGTGCTGTCGTTGCGCCCCCCGCCCCAAACCCTTTAGAAACCAACGTTGGCGGAAGTCCAACCCCCTTCCAGGCCCCACAGGGATCGTTGGTGTGCAATAAAGTCAGCCTTCCAAAGCCTTCCGCACTGTTTGTCTGCCCCGATTTGTAAATGGTGCTCGCAGCTGCACCAAGTGTACACACCAACCTCCCCCCATGCCTCCGTGAATCCCCCCCCCCCCCGCCCCTCCCCGCCCCCGCCCCTCCGCTGTACGACAGGCGTATCCATTGGTGTGTCCACAAAAACCTTCAGGAAGCGGTTCGTTCGGATGCCGGTGACTGTGGCACATGTGGTTTAGGGGGGGCCGAGGGGGGGGGGGGCGGATGTTGTGGGTCAGAGATAGGAGGGAACGTAGAGGAGAAATGCCCCAAAGCCCCGCAACAACATGGCAAAGATGCCATGTCGGTCAGGGGGCGGAGGCAGAATAATGTGGAATGTGTGGATTTAAACAGAGAAAGAGGGGGAGGAGGGAGACATGAAGGCAGGCTTCAAGATTGAGGGAAAAGCAGCTCCCTCCAGCCCTCGGATGAAGTGGCCTCTGCAGGAACTGGAGCTGGCTGCTCGATGACAGGGGGACAACCGGGTATGACCCACTGCGCCAACCCGCAGCAGAGCCTCCCCCGTCCGCCTGCCGGCCTCACGTCCGCTTGGGGGGTCGTGTCCGCCTCACGCCTCGTCTGTGCACAGGTTCACATCACGACCGCGATGGCCGAGCGCGACGACGCCTCGACGCTGTCCGACCGCCTCGGCGTCGCATATAAACACACCAAAGGCCATACCCCGAAGCACAAGATCCGGCAGCCGCCCCCCCAGTCCGCACAGGCTCTGGCCTCAAAGGCTATAGCCCCGCAGGCCGACTCGTTCTAGCGCCCGGGGGGACGTAGACGGGAAGGTGCCTTCGAAGACACGCCTTCGTCCCAGTCCCCCTTCCCAGCCACCGCCTGGCACCCCCTTCGGAGGCGGCCTCCTGCGGGATCAGTGCGACAATGTGCGGCGTTGCCCTGGGGCACTGCAGTGGCCCTGCCGTCGCCCGGGCCCCCAGTGAGTGTTTTCCCTGCAGACCTTCGAGGTGTTCCCGTTTATGGGCCGCAGCAAAGGCCACTGGAGGCAAATGCCCTTTTGGTATTGCACTGGCTCAACGCATCGGCCGATTACGGCGCCTGTCCGCTGCGTTTTGCATGGGGCCCCTCTTCGCGTCAAACTGGAATTCAGTGCAGCACGGCTGAACTGGGGCGTAAGTAGAAGTTGGTTCTTTGAGGATTGGGATGTGGTATATTCGCTACATCGCAGTTAGACACTATCCATCTTCAACTGCACCTTCTTCTGAGGTGCCCCCCTCTCTGCCCGGCTATAGTAAAGGGTGCGGCCTTAGGGCACGGGGGCCAAAGCACATGCAATAGGACGTGCACAACAGGGGCACGATGATGGTGCACCACATCGCTGGGGCGCTCACACGAGATGGTACAGTCATCAACACCGCATTCTAAGTACTCTGGAGATGCCTCAGGCGCCATCCGCTGCATACTCGTGACCTGCACTGCCTCGCCTGCACCACCGGCTGCGGCCGAGACCCCCTCTGCACACGTTCCACTCCATGATGCATTTCTTTCCTCTGACTCGTCCACCCTCTTCCCCTGTGCGTGTATGCGAACCCGCCCCCCTATCGCCCCTCAGCCCATGCCAAATGCCATTGTGTTGTTCCTGAGGACAGCCAACTTCAGGACTGGCGGCCACTCGACGGCGCTTGGTGGTCAACGGGCGTCAACCCACAGCTTCTGGCAGGCGGTTGCCAGATGGCGGTGCGGTGGTCAATCGACAGCGCCCGGCGATTGATCGACCGCAGTGGCTGCTCAGCCGGTGCATTCTTGAGGTCCCCCGAGGGATCTTGTCGCACTGCGCGCCACCGCTGGGCACTGGCTCACAGCTCGCGGCTCCGACCAAATCTGGACATGGCACCGGACACTGTCCCACAGCCAACGCCACAGACGGGGTGTGTGCTGTGGCAATGTGTGTAGCGCAGATGCGGTCCCAGAGCCCCGCCTTTTTATCTCTCTTTCACTTGTTCAGAACCGCCATCTCGTGTTTTTGTATGTCGTTTAGTTACGTGCTCCTGCCACATCCACTGTTTTGTATTTTGATCATGAGTCCAGACCACCAACAATGACCATTCTGTTGATTTTCTCTATCCCCAGCAGTGCCTTGCCAAGGGCTGCTGAGGTGACGTCAAGTGAGTAGCAATTGGGGCTGCAGGAAAACCTCCATATGGTCATGGTGCACGCCCTGGCGGGTACTGCCTGCGGTCTACAACTGTCCCCATCCGCACTCCCTCACACGAGGCAGATCAGGTGCGAGGGAAAGTGACCCAGCTCATACCCGAGGCACAGCGAGCAGTCCATGCGCTGCAGTGCTCGGCGTCAATTGCCAACACTTTAGGGGCTTCGGGCACGTGCAGCCCACTTTATGCACCAGGCGATCGCCTGTTTTCTGCTGTTTGGTTCACCCCCCCCCCCCCCCCTCGCCGCTCTGGACCCAGCACGTAGGCCAATCCAGGGGATTATGAAAACGGCGCAGGAAGCTACATTTTCGGCACCAAAACAGCGCTCTCGCAAAACGTACCTCAGAATACGCAACACGCCCATCATTTCTGAGGTACAGTCGGTCTACCCCCGCCCCATCCCCCCCAAACCCCTGCGCTTTTCAGAAACCAGCGTTGGCCCAAGCCCCAAGCCCTCCCAGGCCCCACGGGGATTGGGGGGGGCTGTGCACACCTCAGCAGCCCCCATGACTTTTTTGTGCTTCCTTCCGTCCTGCGCCCATTGCCGTCTCAGACCTCGAGAGGTCTGGACACTGACCGCTCATAACCTCTTGACTTGCTATTGGACCCCGAAGCGCTGCTACGCACCGCTTGTGAGTTGCCAGCGTCACATACCACATGTTTTTGGGCCCCGTGAGCGATCACAGATGCCTCAGAGCACCATCCCTTCCTGCCCCTGCTCTCCTTCCCCCTCGAACCTGTTGCCCGTCTCCGGGGACTGCCGCCTCTCTCATCACAACCGCAGCAAATACAGAGCCCTGCAGACCCAGTCCCGAGTATTTAGTGCCCAGCATCCTGCAGACTGAGCACCCACAAGTACCCAGCGCACAGCACAGCACCAAGCACACGTGAATTAGCGTGTGGCACACTGCACCAGGTACCCAGTGCCCAGTACGCAACACCTGCCATCCAGCATCCAGCAGCAGGTACCAGGAGCACCTTCAAACACGAGGGCAAGACTTTTGTACCTTCAGCTTCCTTCTGAACTTCGAATCATTCACATGACCAACCCGAATCCGACCATTCGTCCTGAGATGCAATGTTGGCTGCAAACCAGCACCAATGCCACGGCAGTCAGCAAAAAGTGCACCCATGGCACGGAGTGACCTCTGACTGCAACATCTATCCCTTAACTCTGCACCGCGATCGCCGCTTTCTGGTGAGGGTGCCCTTCATGCAGCAAGATGCTTCCGTCAAGCCGGCTACTATGCTAAGCCCCCTCCCGCCTTTCCACATCACGAATCGGGAGCAGTGACATGCTGTGTGCCCACGACATGTGATTGCGTGGGACACTGCAATGAGCTGGCGCCCGCGCTGTTCACTTGCAGGACAGCCCTTTTTTTGGACCAACAAGGCCAATCGAGGCAAGTCCACTTTGAAATGGAGTGTTGCCCAGCATCCCTTCAGTATTGCCCCTTCTACACCAGCCTTGAACCCCGACCCACACACGCACCCATTTCTTCAAGGGTTTCAGAATGGACGCAGGCATTGTCTTTCCATGAGGTAGAAGTCTCTGCCACATGACATAACGATTGAGCCCCATGGATTTGGGCAGAGGTTCCAAGAAGGGCTAAGATTTTTCTTCTTTTCGTTTGGTTCGGTCAAGGAAAGTGCAGACCCTCCTGCTTGGCGGCCGGTGTTTGACCCTGTATTGTAGCTTAGCGAAGCGTGGAGTAGTGTGGTATATTGTGTTGTCAGGTAAACAATTGCAACTGAGTGGAGTGGAGTGTGACTGTGCAGTGCATTGTAGTGTAGTTCGGTGGACTGGGGTGTGAGTGAATGGAGTGAAGTGCAATGGAGTGGACTGGAGTAAAGGGTGCACGCCTTGTCATTCCCCCCGTCACTGCCTACATTCCCACTCACTACTGCAAGGACAGCCTCACCCCAGGACAAAGGTGCACAACAAGCCTTGAGGTCCTGTCAAAGACCCTCTCCACTTTTCCCCGTTCAAAGTCTGTGGGCCACAGGGAATGCCCTGCTGGTGCTGTTCCAAACGCTGCCAGGCCCCAACCAACCCCACGCCCTGCAAGCACAGCCAGCCAACCCGCAGCCGTGCTCACAGCATGAAAGCTCCCAAACCTTTGCCACTCCGCAGCGCCTCCCAGCACCGTTGGCTCCGGTGCCAGTGACTTCCACCAGCTGCTGGAGACTGTGTAAAGTTGATGCTGATGGTGAAGAAGTCACTGCCAGCAAACAGGGGAACATTCAGAGCCAGTCATCCAAGGGCACCCACAGGAAATACCAAGAGGCAAGTGGGGGACCTCTTGTGCGAAGCAAATATTGCAGCTGGATGTCGGACAAGTTCTTCACACTGACCAATCAGGGGCCATGCCCAAAGACATGCTGTTTTCTCCCTGAAGGTGATGGTGGTCAGCTTGACTACTGTTTGTCAGCCAAAGCGATTACACACGTGCCAACTCTTGCTGTTTTGGCCTGCATTGTACGTAGCCTGACCCATTCTATTCGCACACATGCGATTTTGTCATTGGTAATTTTTTTTGGCGTATGTTTTGCCTCTGCATGGTGCGGAGAGATCCCTTGCTGATGGCCAGGGCCTGTGGTGGTCGTGTTTGTCCACAAGGCACAACAGCAAACTTCTCCTGCGTCATCTTAAATCAATTGCCATAGGGTAACGCAAGCCCCCCCCCCCCCCTTTCTTTCCCTTCCAGCTGACACAGGGCAACAGTGGCATACCAGAATGTCTCCCATAGGTCCATGTCAGTGCAAGATCCTTGGCAAAGGAACGGCAATCCCGCCGAGTACAAACCTTTTTCCAAGCACCCCAAAACAGACAATTGCTACCAAATGTGGCCACATCCTCAAAGTCATCTGGAAGGGGCATATTCGAATGGCCTCAGGGACGAGTGTGTGTGCGGGACAAGGCTCCCATAACAGAGGCCTGAGGTCTGAGGACCAGCGATGGCTTGGAAATTCGGCCTGGGTATGTCCCCTGAAACCTTGTGAATAGTGTGGACACAGAGCGGCCTCATTTGCACACTTGAGATTTGCCACACAACCCCGCGGCAGAGATGCCCCAGTCCTTTCTTGTCAAGATAGGTAGCTGTACCTCCACCATTGGCTTATGGGTTCCAGGTGGAGTAGAACCAGCCATAGGAAACCCATCAGCAAGATAGTGATACAGTTTAGCCCTGACTGTGACCTCCGTGATGCAGCCCCCCCCCCGGCACAAGCACGGGCTTGTCCAAGCACGGCGACCCCGTCTGACCGCCGTTTTGCTGGTTTTTCTGATCGCTGTTTTTGTGGTCAGAAATGTGACGTGACCCGGTTGTGTTCCAATTCTAGAGGGAGAAGGGATGGATCATGCTTGTGGTAGTTCCTCATGCTCATACCAACATTGTGCTTGCAAGTGCAATCCGGTGCTGTTTAATGTGATTGCTCACTATCACTGGCATGGCTGCCGCATACATCCAATCCACCATGCCTGCTACTATTATTGGTCCTATTGTTGGAAGTGCAGATTGTGTGGGATGAAGCAGGCCACGGAATTGGGTGCTTTAACCATGTGTTTGAGGGCAAGCTTCACTCCACCAAAGATATTGCCGAAGACAGTTTTGTCCCAAGGAATAAGAACCCCGAACCCATTTCAAAACCTGCAGCCAAGCCTGCTCCAAAGCCCGGCCCAAAGGGCAAGCACGTGCAACTGTTCAAGATGAGGCACAGGATTGAAAGGGCTTCTATCCCACAGCTCTTGATGCCCCTGATGGGCATGAGGACGTCCAGAACATGCTGAATTTTGTTTGCCATGGTGTTATGGTGCCCAATTATGACTACTGTGGTTGGGTTGAGGTATGGGCAGGGTTTGGCTGCATATATTTTTTTTGGTACCGGGCGTCATGTGCAAGCGCGACTTTGTCTAAGCACAGGACCCCGTCTGACCGTTAGTTTCCTGACTGTCAGCGTGCTTGCGCAAGGGGGAGGGGGGTATGTGTGTGTTATCCTTCATTCTACAATGTTTGTTAGGGACAGGGGCGGGGGGTTGCCATGGGGTGCCATTAAGGCTGAGCTGTGCAGGTTGGTTCTCCGGTCGTACGCACTGGTCTGAGGGGGAGTATTAGCGCGCCGGGCATCTTTTTTTTACCATTCCCCACCTGTTTTTGCCCCCCCTCACCAAACAATCTGGAGTACCTTCTCGCCGTGTCTAAGAATCTGGCCCATCCTTTGCACCCAGTTTATGATGATGGCAAGGGTGGTGGTTGGAACTGGTGGGGGTGACATTTTGTGTTGTTGAAGTCTCGTATTTCGGCTTATGCAACATGCTTTGCACGGAAGGTTTGCGGGCGAGTGCGGTCTACTTGGGGGACTTCCCAAGGTGAGGATAAATCTGGGGCTAGAGATAGGATACTTAATACAAAGGTAGCGCGCCGGGCAAACATTCCCCCTGAGGTTTTTAGAAATAAATCCATTACATTGCTATTCCAAGCCATTACGAAAAGTCCTTTTATTAGGTGTGTGACGGTTGTCTCTCTGCTCACAAGTGCTGTTTCTGCTCCTTGGTCGTGCCAGTGCTAGCATGCTCCACACAAAGTCGTTCCCAAGACAGTGAAGTTCAGAGTGTGCTCACTTGCTACTGATGTGGGAAATGTGACGCAGGGCCACACGGCCAGTAGGTTCCAGATCACCATGGTGGGCTTTTGCAAAACTGGGACCCCAATCCCCAAGCGGTTCCTAGCCGCGAATTCATTCTTGGTCCAAATTTCGTTGGAAACCCTCAAAACTCATCCCTCATGGAAGTTGTGCCATAAAGGCTAACTAAGTGTGCCCGCCCCTCCAGAAGGAAGAGTCAAGCCCCCCCCCCCCCCCCCCCCCGTGTCCATGGACCCGCCATGTTGGGTGATTGATTGAAAATCACAATTGTTGTCCATTTTTTGCTTTTTTTCTTGGCCCCATGGTGCCAACAAATGGGCACTCCAGATCATTTTGCTCATAAAGGGGTGGTATTTGATGTCTATCTCAAGTTATTTCATGACGCTTGGTGGAGTGAAGCAAGGGTTGCCTGGGGCTGTGGGGAGGGGCTAGAGGGGCCTAGGGGTATGGCAGGGTATTCCAGCGAGATCCCAGGATGTGGCAGCCTTTTTTTTCCTACAGGAATCTGGGGCTGTGGCAGGTTTCTTCTAAAGTGGTGTGGCGCTGTGGCAGGGTAGTTCTGGATATTTCTGGGGTCTGCAGCTGTGGCAGGGTGTAGTGCAGAATTATATAAGGCATAAGGAATTGCAGTGTTTGGAGCATTTTTTTGTTTTGTTGTCCCTTGCTTGTCATCACGGGTGAGCAAGAAAGTGGTGCCTGGTTCAGAGCATACTGATGCCGTGACCATGATCTGCACTGTTCACACGGTGGATTAATAAGCGGTGAGGGACCAGACTGTGTATGCCACCCCATTCACCTCCTTTCTGACCCACCTGCTTGACGGGGTCGGCTCCATTTGGGATTCGTCACCGAGGACCCAGCCCCCCTTCTTGGAGTATGCGGACCGAAGATTGGGTTTCTACGGATGGCAGGTCAGGGGAAAGCAGATCGTTGTCATTTAAATACTGCATTGTTATCGTGCACTCAGGAAAATGGACAACTAGATACAAGCCCAGGAGTTGTTGGGCCGCGCCGGACCCTGGGACCAGCCGAACGGGAGGCCTATGAAAGCGCATCTGTGTGTGCCTGTCCACCGTGGTTCTAAAATGTCCCCACAAGACAGTGGGAGTTTACATGTAAAACACAGGTTAAAAACGTCCCACTTGGTAAAAATCACCCTGAGGTTGTTTCGCCCTGTGCATCCCCATGGCCGCCGCCAATTGCTCCTGGGTGGGCAGCACCAAGGAGGGGGGGGGGGGGGGAGGCTCCCCTGCATTAGCTGTTTATTAGCCTATTATCAAAGAGTAGTGCTGCTTGAGTCACGCACCAGAACTGGAGTAGTTGACAGCATGCATATTCGAGCACGAGTGCCGGGACCATAGTCCATCCACCCCTCCAAAATGTACAGGGTCTAGATGGCAGAATTGCCGGCTCAACGAGGGGACACCATAGTGCTAGATAACAAGGTGGCAAGGTGTGTCTCAAAACTGCCCAATCTGCAGTTGTCTTACTATGACACGCGTAAAGGGGCATACCACTGGGTGTCATCTAAGTCTTTGACTGAACGCCGGGCACAAGTGGGCACAAGGACACCGAGATCCTAAGAAGGTGCATAGCTTGCAAGACTACCAAGATTGAATTGGTAACGAACTGACGGTGAGGCCCGCACAAGCAGCAATAGGTCTCCGAGTCACAGAACAAGAAGCTCATCCCCAGCGGACAATAATAGCACCAGAGTCCGCAATGATTGAGCAACGGGAGGGCTCGGTTTGAGGGCCATCTCGTGGAACGTAACAAGACACAAAGTGGATGCAAGTCAAAGAAGGGAGGCAAGTAGAGCGGCACCCACAAGGAAAGCCATAACAACTCAAAAGGATTATCAACCCCACTACGGGAATTAGGGGCCGCGCTGGGCGGTCCGCTGTCCCAGAAGAGAATACAAGGGGAACTGAATGGACAATTCTGCGACTCCGAAAGCTAGGTAGAACACCCGCAAGAAGTCATTTTGCGCGGGAGGGCCCCGCAACAAGAAGTGGATGTGCAACGCATAACGCCACCTGCAAATTCCAACCCGGCAAGAACAGAGGACATGAAACAGCAACTGCCCCTTGCAAAGGAGATCTTAGGGGTCACGGTGCACTACACGGGAAAGCCCACCACCACCGAGTGTTGCACGAACGTTTCCAAAAAGCACGGCAGGGTGGGGGGCGGCACAATCAACGGGTCTTATAGAGTGGCACTCAGAGTACAAGGATAGAAAGAGGTGTATAGAGCGGAAACCATGGTGCCGTGCATGGCTGCCTGTATGGTAGAGCCAGAGGATAAGCCGAGGCTCCACAATCAAGCGCCAATGAAAGTACTGCCGATTCCAAAAACAACAGTGATGGTAGATCAAGATTTTAGAGACCCAACATGCGAGGTGGTTTGCACAACGTGCAAGGTGATTCAGACAAAACACCTGGGCATCCAATGGGTACCTCGTCACCGAGCTTTGGTGGTGGCACAGAGTTACAACAACTCCCTAGAAACCAAAGGCAACACCAGACAAACAGATGCTAGGGCCAATTTAGGTGACGAGTTGCAAGAAACACAAGCAGCCACGGACATACGGAGCATTGTGCGCCTCGGGCAAAAGGTGCCCACACCGGTGAGTACATTGCCCCTACTACTTCGTAGAGAGAACGGAAACCTGGCTATCGTGGAGGCCACCGAAGTGCACTCAGAGAGGGGGCACTTGACACGGCACACATGCAGCAAGGATATTTGGTCACCTATCCTAACCATACAACCGTGCTTACCAAGAAGGGGTTTTCTCTCCGTAGGGGCCTTTTTAGGAATGGGGAAAGTCCAGGGCCGTTCAGGGAAAATGCACCGTAAAAGTAGTGCGCGCCGTGCAAATACTACCTCAGAGAGCAGCTTTCCTACCATGGTTGAGGGGACAAGTGAGATAGTGGGGATGTACAGAACCACATGAGAGGGTTTCCCGGCAACACACGAGATGTCGAGGAAGCGGTGTACAAGTACAAGCTAGCGTAATGTAGAAAATGGAACGCATCCTACCCCCTGGCAAGGGCCGACCCCCCCCCCCTTGGAAATGTCAGCCCTCTGCCAGGCAAAGGTGGCCCCCCGCCCGATTGAGGTGGTCGATGGGCAACATCCGGCAGCCGAATTGGAGTGTGCGGGCACCGGGAGTCAAAGGGTTGGCGGGGGCAGTGCTGACCCTGACCGACCACGAGGGTTCCCAACGTGTGGCCACGATCCGTTCTTATTCTGACTGGGAAACCAGCTGGCAGTCATGGCGTGAAAGGGATAAGAACAAACCACAGCAGGCCCAGCAGGCAGGGCCAATGACTCCGGCACAGATTCTCCGTCGGAATCCAAACTCCCTCCTCCCCTCCCCTCAAGTGCAAGTACCACCGAACCCCATGCAGGCAGTACAGGTGCTGCCGAATATCCTCCCCCCGCAGGTACAACCCCCCCACCCCCTCTACCAAGGACAGGTTCCGCTCACACAACAGAACCTCAGCTACCTACAGGCCCTGGTGTCGCAGACCCCCCCTCCCAGTCCTCAGGATCACGCATGATGGCTTTGGACATTGACAGTGTCAGAGGTAAACGGCCACGCAATGGTAACGATGACAACTTCTAATGTCACAACACAACCACAGACGTTCCCGTTGGGCGGCGACCTCACAGTTGCCACCATCAACGTCAACGGAGCGCATGCCGATCAGCAGGAGGGCTCACGCATCGTACCCAGGGTTAAAGTGGTGCTGCGCCACATGAAGGATTTGCAGGTGCAGGTCTTTGCGATGCAAGAACCGCACCTACAAATGGGATCAGCGCAATTGGAGGCCCGCTCCACCAGCCTCACAGACCTTGCTAGACAGCATGGCTATGGCTGTAGGGCCCAGCTATCCCCCCCCCACACCAGGGGGGGTGGCACTATTTTGGCAAAAAGATTGGACGGAGGTCGCATCGGCCTCCATCTCCCCACGCCTGCTCCTAACTAACTTGCTGAGCCCAGAAGGCCTCGTGTATACGGTGGTCTCGGCCCATTTCAGTGATAAGCCAGACAAAAGAAAATCACAATGGTTACAGTTGAAAGAAGCAATGACAGTCTTCCCCTTCTCACAACACATACTCCTCCTCGCAGACCACAACTCGGTCATCACCCCGGGTGATGACTCTGAATATATTTCTGAGCACGACAACCTCCCCCCCGCAGCCAGAGCACGAGCAGAGGAACTCAGCACCATCTCAGCACTGAGTCTGTGTGACACGTGGCAGGAAGTATATGGCCCGGCTATGGACCACAACGACCCGCGAAGACCTAAAGGGTGGACGTGGGGATTCCACATTGAGCAGGACGACACCCCCCATCGCAGAAGGATTGACAAAATCCATGTGTCCAGGCACATGTCAGCCTCGATCGTACGGTGCTACGCGAGAAAAATTGGCAGTGGAGATCACCGAGCGGTGGTTTCGACCCTGGCCCCCCCCACCCCCACAACGGTCCAGCCCAGGCAAAGAATCCCCACGTCCTTCCTACAGTGCGAGGATACCACAGCGGGCCTCGCCCAGCGGCTCAGGGGTCTCACGGCTCAAGGGGATGAGTGGTGGGCACAGGCACTCCGCACTATCAGAACCACAGCGTATACTTTCGAAAAACAGGTGAACCCCAAGGGATTGAGTGAGGTCATTGCAATGCTGCAGGCAAGCACTGTCGATTACACCCCCCCCGAGGCGGCACACTTTTTGCAGCACCAAGGACTGACGCCAGCCACGCCACGGCAAGCATATGCGATGCTAGCAGCACAGGCAGAACAGGCCACCCAGCACAAGACGGAAGGGATTGTGCTCTCCAAACTACGGTCAGCGCTCAACACACAGCCGGAGGAACCACAGAGCAAACAGCAACGGCGGATAGAAATTGCACGGCTCACCAGGGAACTGCAAAGCAAGCGGAAGCTTACCGCACTCCGCAACAAGGCAGGGCGCACGTTCACTGAACCCACACAGATTGCGGAGGAACTGAAACAGTTCTGGTCTGGGGTAATGGCCAAAGGGGAACACACCGTCGAGGAGTGCGCCCAGTTTTTGCGCTCGCTACCCCTTCGCCCACAGCTAAAAGGGGCGGCAACTCTGCTCCTTAAGCCACTCACACAGGAACTGGTGCTCACAGCACTGGAAAAAATGAAACCAGGGTCGGCCCCTGGCCTGGATGGAGTCACAGCAGAAATCCTGATGGCCCTCCCCGGGGCACTGGTGCCCAAAATGACGGAACAAATTGCACTTTTCCTTACCACAGGGAAAATCACAGAGGAGTGGGCACTCGCTATCCTGAACCCAATCCCTAAGCAAAAGGGCTCCATTTCGGTCACCCAACTCCGCCCATTGTGCTTGCAAAGTGTGCTGTTTAAGTGGGTATCGATGACCCTATACCTCATGCTGCAGGTGCTGCTTTTGTATGCCACCCCCCCTGAGCAAAAGGGCTTCATGAAAGGGCGATTCATTTTTTAGCACATCTGGGAGGCGCGGGCGGCCTGGACCGTAATGGATTATGGTCTTTTTCTCTCCATCGATTTCTCCAAAGCGTTTGACTCTGTCCATCACAATTATTTTATTGCCTTCTTCACCCACCTGGGCCTCCCCCCACAGATGATCGCGCTCATCATGAACATGCTGACTTCCCCCTTTGTCTTTGCAGTGGGCAAAGGCGTAGTGCGCGAAGTGCAAGTCACACCAGAATCAGGGGTCCGACAGGGAGACCCACTCTCCCCAGCATTGTTCGCCATGGTCTGCTCGGTGCTGGTCCCCATGCTCCAGGCAGCGTCCCCTAGCATAAGAGTCCTGTTCTACGCTGATGATCTCCTGCTGTACATCCCCGTCTCCCCTGCTCTGATCTGCCCCCTCATACCAGACATCATGTACACGCTACGGCGGTACGCTAAGTTTGTAGGATTGCGGATCAACTTGGATAAATCGGCCTTCTTGTTGCGTGGCTTTTGGACGGACAGGCAGAAAACCAAACTCGAAGACACAGGCATTCCGGTGCAAAGCAAGGTGAAGTACCTGGGGAATCTTTTTGGGGACGCCACCCTTGATGAAGCGTTTGCGCCCCATTTATCCCGTGCATTGGCGCGTGCGCAGTTCGCAGCGACCCTACCCCTGACGATGCCAGAACGAGTACACCTGCTCCAGGAGTGGATACTCCCATTGATGATCTACCCGGCGAGGGCCTACTTCCCCACGGAGGATGTATGCACCAAGCTGGCGAATGTGTACCGGGTGGCCCTAAGGCTCAGCAGCTGGGGCCTCACCCTACCCATACTGCAGCTTCCCCCGAAGCTGGGGGGAGCACTCTTCCCGAAAACCCAGCCTCTTCTTGCTGTGGCAACACGCCACACACTTCGTGATGTCCCGGCACGACACTAGTAAGCTCTCCCCCATTTCTGCACAGCATTTCAATGGTTGGGCCAAACGCTTCGGGGTACAGGCGGAGCTGGGTGACCTCCCATGGCTACAGCTGGGTCCCATCCCCTGGAACACCTACCCCTTTTTGGGCACCTCAGCAAAAGCCTTCTCCCTGTTACGGAAACTGGCCCCCATCCTCCCCCCCAACACAGACCAGGCACCACGGCTGAGCTGCTTGCATTCGGTACTATTCAGGGACACAAATAACAACACATATTTTTCACCAGAACTCATCAGGGCAGGGATCACACGCATCGGACAGTGCACACCGGACCTGCAGGAGAGACTGCCGCCCACATGGGCCCCGAGGTACAAGGCCCAGCTGGGACAGGCCTAGCCCCGACCACAGATGACACCACCACAAGAAACATCGGCCATTTTCTGGGGGGGTTGGAATACAAAGGCCATGCTCAGGTACCTGATGCGTCAGGAACCCCCGGACTCCCGTCAAACACCGGAAACCTGGCGGGCCTGGACCAAGCTATCGATACCGCCCAAACACCACTCTTTCATACAGACCGCACTGTGGAAAAAACTCCCAGTGGGGACCAGACTCGCCAACTGGCGCCCTCAGCACACACACTGCCAGGTGGATGGCAAACCAGAAGACATGCGACATGCGCTTCTGGAGTGCCGGTTCCTCCTCCCCGCGTATCACATTGCGGAACAATGCATGGGGCCAGCGATATTCGAGGATACCACGGAAACAGACCCAGAGGTCCTCCTGTGGGACATGCCAGTTCTATCCCTCCAGAGCCCGCTAGGGCTGATCTTGTGGACCGCGGTTATGGCATCCTGGAACCTGCGCAATGCGGTCAAACTCCGAGACACCCCCCCAACATGGGACATATTCCTCACACAGTGGCTGTGCATTCTTGCGCGATGGTACGAGCACCCAGCTCCAACCCTCCCCACACCCGAAGTGCGGGACATGCACCGAGCAATCGCATCCCTCAAGGAAACAGGAAACTTGCAGCACCCCAGGCTCAGCCAACCCCACCCATCCCCCCCCAGGCTCCGCAACCCGCGGCCCAGGAAACGCAAAAAAGACATGTATGGTCTAGCGATGGCGGAGGCGCATCAGAAAGTCATTGGTGAGTATGTAGCGGAGGGATGGGAAGCCATCTACCCCGACGGCTCGTCGGAGGTCCATCCGGAGGCGGGAATGGTGGGAGGGTTTGGGGTATATTTCGGGGATAACCGGGACACGGCACAGTGCATCCCCATCACTCAGAAACAAACAAATAACAGGGGAGAGCTCCTCGCGACCATACATGCCATTCGCCATAGGACACAGCACAAGCGCACACTGATCTGCTCTGATTCAAAACTTGTGGTCATGGGGGCCACAGGCAAAGCCAGCAAATGGCGGCGCCATGACTGGCAAGGTTCGCGGGGGCCGGTGGGCCACGTGGACCTGTGGGAGCAACTCCTTGGGGAAACGGAGCAGGCAGGGGCAGCGGTACGCTGGCTGCATGTCCCCTCACACGTTGGCATTGTAGGGAACACACACGCGGACACTGGCTGACATGGGCCGCCGCAAATCCCCCCTCCTCCGAGGGTATGTCACCTCGGCCCGGCGCCCACAGCAGGAAGGGCAGGCACAGGATCAAGAAGACGAGTCCGACCTGGATGAGCAACCCATGTTTTCTCCGGAGGAGCGGGCGCCCAGCCCGCCTCCTCGTGGCACACCCCCCCCCCCCCCGACCCCCCGCAGACAGGGAGTTACTCCACTGCTGGAAGTCGAGGACTGCACCCCAGCCTCCAAGAGACCACGCCACTCACCAGGCTGTACTGACCCGGCCTCTGGATGGAGGTCGCGGGCGGTCTCCCGCTCACCACGGCAAACACCAATGCGTGACGTCAGGCAGGAACTCTTCCCCTCGTCAGCCCCCCCCTCCCCCCAGGCAGCTGTGATGAGGCCTGGCTGGCACCCAGATCACCAGCAACGGCCTCCACGATCACGTGCAGCACAGAGGGCTCACGGTGTGGAACACCGGACCCCAGCCGCCCTTTGTTTGGCACGCCATAATGCACGCGAGCCCACACCCCCATAGGTTCAGACTCCAAGAGCGTCACAAACCCCAAACAGGGCAAGAGACCGGCACGGCCCAGTAGTGAGAGCGGTAGTCTTCAGTCGTCCAGTGCGGGGGTTCGATCCCGGGAGCTGGTGCTCTTGGGTTCCCTGCACGTAAAGCTCTCTAGTCGGCGTCGTGGGAACCACCCCCCCCTACAGCAACCCGCGCCACCACCGGTACCGGTGGATCGGGTGGAGGTCTCGTCCGTTTTGCCCCAACCCCCAAAAAGTGACACGCAGGAACCACACACACCTGCAGCAGTGCGCGCCGCCACCTGTACTCGAACAGGTCGATGGGAGGTCCCGTCCGGTATTCGAAGGGATCGGTGGGAGACCACCGATCCCGGGACTCGAACCACCTCCCTCACGGCAAACGCCGGGTGCGCTGCCACTTGAGCGGCCGCCTTCTTAGAATTACTGGAACTTGGCACAGGGAACAACCGCACACGCAAACACACTCACCACACATGCAGGCGCCTCGGCGCCGCCCAGCCTTCCCACCCTCTGTATGGCTGTATGTTGACCTCCGAAAAGCCAGTACCCACTGGGGTTTTTAAACCCTAAGGACCTAAATAGCCCAGGGCCGGTGGCAGTGGCCCACAAGGGTGACCTCTGACCGCCCCACCCCCCACGACCAGGTGACCCGGCAACACAGGTGTGTGGCCGAGAGGGGCCAGCGCAAGCGAGCATGCCAGTGCGACGGTGAGAGCCAAAGTGGGACACAACAAACGCTACGCCCCAAACTCAGTCCGAAGGCGACAATGCCCTGAACCCTGTAGAAGCAGCCCGACTCTTACCCCATCCAGGGACAAGGGACGGGACGAACTGCAAAGCACTGTCTGCGTGACACGGACAATCATGGAACTGAGATGGCGATGAAGGTCGTGAGGCAGGCGCGGCTGGAGCTAAGTGGCGGGTCCACACCTGACCAATTGAGGCCCGGCGAGGGCAAGGGTAAGGGGAACTAACAAGCCCTGCCCGTAGGATAGCGAGGCATCTCGACGGTGTCACGAGGCTCCGGGGTATGCTCCACTAGAGCTCCAACAAGTTGCAACCAAGATTGTGACACTGGCTATTCATTTGCTCGCCCATGACGGGACTGAACACACATTATTTTAACACCTCTTTTGTGATTCATAGGCCCATGTGTTGTTCACGTGCGGCTGTGCACCACCAACTACCTAGACTACTGCCACAGAGGGAGCAGGGTTATGGTTGGGGGGGACCATGGGAGACGTATGCGAGAGAGTGGAAAGGCTAGGTCCTCCCGCGCACTTGCCAGGAGTGTTTTTGCGACGCTCTGCATGCATGTTCAATTTCCCTTCTCCTCGTCATAAGCACTATCAGTCCCAACAATTGGGCTCCTTAAGAGCTGTGGCAGGTTTACACATGTGTATGGTAGCACCAAAGTTGCCCCCCCAGCGTTGTCTCTTTTTGGGGACGTGCTTGACATGCATCAGGCTGTTGGCTATCCATCTCTTGCTGTACATAATATTTGGGCCAAGATGCCCATGCACACCATCGGCTTGATGGCCAGAAGTGTCTCCGGTGTCCGAATGAAAAATAAGAGTGGAAACATACGGTGAGTGAACAAGAACACATATGGGTTGCACGACTATTGATACTCCACAAATTGTTAGACTTAGTTTCAAGGCGCACGTTTTAACATTGATGCCGAATGTGGGCGCTTTGGCGCCGAGAAAACCCATGAAGCCGCAAGCAGCAAGTGCAGCAGCTGGTGAAGGATCATGGTTGCAAAAGACCACAAGAAAAGACCCTCTTTGCCTTCCTTTGGTGGCAACGCAACTAGAGTGTTTGTCCACTCTATTAATGGGCTGTGATACCGAGCAGATTTGGCAAGAGACGGTCGAGACCAAAGAGTGCATACAGGCGTTTGGGACGTCAATTGAGCCGCTGGCCCCTGCCCACCACCAATACTAGCCACTTTACCGAACTGTGCAAGCTAGATGCATGTCTCACAATAGTTAGAATTGGGCATG
This sequence comes from Eutreptiella sp. 'Long Island Sound 2002', assembly GCA_964036045.1. Classification (NCBI taxonomy): domain Eukaryota; phylum Euglenozoa; class Euglenophyceae; order Eutreptiales; family Eutreptiaceae; genus Eutreptiella; species Eutreptiella sp. 'Long Island Sound 2002'. The sequence continues at coordinate 59,074,447 of OZ038384.1, read as the reverse complement.
GCTACATCAATCCGTGATCTAAGGAGCTGTACGTGCTCACAGAGCTTCCGCAGAGCGATTATTATAGGCACACCAAGGATGGTGTGCCCAGTGCTCTGCGACTCATTGCCAAACCATTTTCTTCCTCTAGGGTGCTACCTACACGCATGACTACGGTGTCATGGCCATATCGGCAGGCACTACCCTGCACAATATTGCTCACTGTAGGTCGTAGGTCCTACTACGGGCACATGGACACCTGCACTACTTTTGCAGGTCCACGTTGCTTGTAAGACTCCAACTTAGGCTACTTGTAGAGCGACCCGGGGTTTTCAGTTTGGCATCGTGTTGACAACAGTGATGACACACAATAGTTTCAAGTCGGCGATGTGGGGCTTTCATGACATGGGGGCCGTTCCCTTCCGCGGGGAGGAAGGTGCGGGCAACTCGTTGATATGTGTGCGACGCCTCATGCATGGAGGCCGCCATCCACGAGGCCCTATCACTGAGGCAGTAGTGCGACATTGCCACCCACATCTCAAAGCGTTGGAACGCAATCTACACGTTGTGCAAAGTCAAGTTGCCGAGGGATGATACGTGCCGCCTATGATCCTCACAGCAGCTAGTTGCGCGGCCGGCCCATCGAGCAGGGGCACATCTATAAACTAGATTAGGATGGACACATTCCACCGGGGGATGCACGGTGAAGAGGGGTACACAGCCTGCTGCATATGCGTTGGTGGTGCAGCCACCAACTTGCGCGGTATGTCCACCGTGATGAGTCCTTCTTCATCATGGATTGCCAGTGAGATGTATATCTTGAGGTATCCTTGTGGATTGTCCAGAGGGGTTGTGACCTATCAATTGGATGTAGCATGGGGACTCAGGTGTCACCACGCGGCGTCGTACCCTCCTAGGTGACGGGTTGTGGGGCCGCTTCCCTTTCTTTGACATGCGAAGGACCGCATGGTGTGCCGCCTCCAAGAGGCTCTCTGTGGCCAACCAATGCTCCCGCAAGGAACTCATCACTAGTCGATTGGATGAGGCAACGTTGATTCTCCAATCAGGATCATGGTAGGTGCGGCTACATAGATGTGGCCGTCTACACCCAAGTCTTGCAGCCTGTGGTGTCTTTCTTGAGGACACACCTCACCCGTGTGAAACTACAGGTCCCAAGATGAAGGCTGTGCATACTTCTTGACCCAACGTCCATGTGCTCGTGGCTATGGACCCTCTAAAGGGCTGCCGCACACGCCATAACACAAAAAAAAATGCAACCCAAGTGTTTGGTTGCGACGGCAGCCGCGAGCGAGCTATCACATGCGGTGCGAAATAATCCACATGTATGGTGGGCCATAGATCATGACTAAACACGATTTCTACTCTCGAATGGTGCACCTCATGTGGCAATTGAAGTAGAGAGCCGCGGAGATCAGCAACGATTCCATACGTTTGAATGGGAGGTGTCCCTAAAGTTGCCAACCCTAGACGGCCACTATGTGATCCCGTGTTTTGCACGTCACGCTCAAGGCATACTTTCAGGTGTGGTTCTCTAGACAACTCCATATGATCCAAGACAACTCCATATGATCCGGGTCTTTCAACAAGTCCTTTCACAAGATCAAGCCTGTGCAGGGGGATGTAGTGCTATGCATGTCCACTTTGCTCAGTGAACCGCCGTGTGAGCGACAATATGCTAAATGAATCCTTCAAATTGTCCTTGCTAGTATTTATTACCCGTGAAGTTCAATCCCTAGACCCACATCCCTCCCACAAGATCTAAGTGCCCTTTTCCTTGCCAACCCCCCCCCCAAAAAAAAGCCCCCCATAGTTAAGTAGCTAGTGAAGGTAGAGGTGGATGGGCCACTACAATGCTCGCATTGATTGAAGTGCACCCGCCCCAATCACACTACCTATCCCCACATGACCTGCCCCGGTGTATACACAACCAAAAAAAGATCGATTTCATCTAAATTGGCGTGGGCTTCACACTACCATGCATTGTCGTGAGTGACAATCCCAACCTGAGGGGCTGTGGGGAGCTGCAAAAACCTTTTGCATGGGCCCCCAAAACAAGGCGCCATGCGTCACCAAAAACATAGCCTCAAAAGCCGGTTTTTGACGCCCCCTTTTCAAGAAACAAATTAAATACCATGTAGAAAGGGCTACCTCAAAGAGGTTGCCACATATCTGACACCAGTTGTTGGCCACCGGATGATGGCCGATTGTAGTTTCTCGCTGGCTGGCGTTGTGCTAGGATCCAAGTGTACCAGGGGCCGGCGTTTTTTTTTTGACATTAAGGATAGCCCTGGTAGCCCTTATTAATGGCGGTGGGTGTTTTTGCCCCCCCCCCCCCCCTCTGTCCTTCCCCAAGGTGGGGGTTGTTACTTGGTGAATACCCAAATTTTGTTGTGGGTCAATGTGTTGTCTTGAGGGTCAATTTGTTGCAAGGCACTGCCACTTTTATCCCCTACACTTTGGAACAACACTTTGAATCACTTTTTGTGAAATGGAACATGACAACACCATATTTACCCCTGGAACAAGTATTATATTCATCTGCTCCACAAGGGCACCTGCTTTGGGTTGTGGTGATGCTTCCCATCAATTTCTCCCAATTTTTAACATGCAAATTTTGGTGATGACACGCACGTCAATGTACCATTATTGCTAATTATTCCCCACACCCAGTATAACCTCATTGTCGACAGAGCACTTCCCGCCGCCCCGATCTGGGGAATAACATTTGGACGAATCTAGCTCAGCATTGCTTGCAATTGTAATCGCGCCAAGGCCTCCCTACACACCCTCACTGGTGGAAGTTTGGAGAGTTCTAGGGCTACAGCCAATGAAAGATTGTCGCTGCCCCTCTCACTCCGAGAAGCTCCAGTCTCAGCCCCTGTACATGCGATTCCAAAGACTGCGACTCCACTGCGGGCGAGCCCCGAGTGAAGCAGGCCTTGATCTCAAACATCGAGATCTACAGCACAAATGTTAGCGACAAGGGACAACAAGGGGGGAAGAGAAAGAAACTCAAGCACTCCAAATGAGTGTTGAGAGCTTGATTAGAGGTTTAGGATAACCACACTCACCGCAATGATACAAATGAGCCGCAAGGGTATATATTATGGATTGAGTTACACCCATCACGGACCTCAGTTGGCGGAATGAGTGCCAGCATTGCCCACTGAACGCGTATCTGTAGCACACCAACAACCATATCACAACACATGCCCTTATGTTGCACTGAAGTGGCGTCAATCTCAGTTTGATTGGCTTTGGTAGCCGGAAAACCCTCGTGATTGTGCAAGAAAATCAGAGGCTAATGCTCTAAAATATTGCCGAGCACGAAGCATGACTCGCCACCCACAATAGGGACACCCCCCGTCAGCACCCCACACTCCCCCCTGAAACCCCACATCACCGCGATGGGAGAGCGGCGCCAACACTCCGGCCACCATCGAGTCCGACGCCCCGACAAACAACCCCCCCTCAGGGGGACCGGGCGGGCACAAGCCCACACGACCGGACACAGCAACCCCCAGGAAAAATGGTCGCGCCTCCCATGTCCCCACCACGCGAGCCCCCAAGGAATACCCCCCACCTGGTTGCACTGTACATTTGGGCGTCCCTGGCCGTTTTCATCACCAGCGCTCACGCGAGAGGCCTCCAGGCGGTCTGCAATGCATGGCGCCTCCTTTCTTCCAAGGGATTGGCCTTGCATGCGCTAACACTAATTTTGGCGGCACGGGTACAAGCACATGTGACAATCGTGTGCCAAGAGGCACCACCCCACCAGTCACGCCGCGAACGACGGCAACGACAGAGGCACCATCCCACCCCTCCCCCCCCCCCCCCCCCGGTGTGCCCATGGCATATCTCCCATATGGCGGTAAGCTTGCAAATTGTCGTGCTCCTCTGGGGCCGCTACTGCCCCCACCAACACCACTACCACCCGCCCCTAGGAGACAGTAGTCCCATGGACGACTTGACCGCAACAGAGGTGCCCACCTACCCCACCCCAGAGTGGGATCTGTCGGCCCGCCTGATGCTGCTCTCCAATGACATACCGCCCCGCCCCCGCCACCAGTGCCCCTCCGACTCGTGCCGCCAAGGGAACTTGTATCCGCTTGCGCATCGCCTCATGGCACCAGCTAACGACATAGTGATCAACGCAGACCCTCCGGCCCGCCCCATGCACTTCCTCACGCGAAACTTGGGAGGACCGCACTTGAAACGGAAGCAATGGGGCAAACTGCTCCAAGAAACCACGGCTTCGGAGCCCATGATTCTCTGTCTCCGAGAGGTACGCTTCCGCACAGGCACAGCACACATGGTGTATACTGCGCGCGCCTCCCCTAAGTATCCGCCACTTTTCTATGCTGATGTCTCCCCTAACATGATCTTACTCGTACATGACCTCCCCCACCTTCCCCCGCTGGAAAGCCACCAAGTGCGGGAGCGGATCCTCTCCATGGGCACCGGACCCCCCGGGATCTATGTAGCAGCAATGGCAACCGGGACCCCTGTACACCATGCATGGAGTCACCCACACCCGCCGCCTGTGGACTGCGGTCAGGCAGGATCTGGCCACCCACGCCAGAGCGCACTTCCATCTGGGCAAGCCGGCTCACCCACTGGCTGAAAAAGACATTGCACTCTTGGCACACCACTATGCTCACCCTCCGTTTCTGGTTTCGGCACTCTGTGGCCCGGGCCTCTGTGGCCGTGAAGACGAAACTAGCACACCCCCTCCACTCCTATGCCCACTTGAACCTCCCCGTGCTCTTCCTCCATCGGCAACTGTTCGAGGTCTATGCCAAGCAGGTGCGGACCATCAGTGGGGCCACACTGCACCATGTAGCGATGGCCCACCAAAAATACCTTAGCTGGGCAACAATGGTAACACACTACATGCGCGCGCACAATCAGTGGCTGCGCATGGCTTGCCAAGGAGTGGAAGAGGCATATCTGGCTTCTTTCCACAAAGTCTCTCGAAATTTCAGGGGGGACTATGACCGCACAATGCGGGACTGGTGCCACCATAGCTACACGGAGGCAAGAAGCGAGAAACAGTCCCTCCTCTCCCGCCCGGTTTCTGCGAGCATCCGACACCACTTTGAGAACGAGGCAGTGCGGTTGGAGACATTATCAGACCACTGGTTGACGAGTGCCTGGTTTCAGAAGGAACACCACCTGGCCATGGAATCTGACCTCGTCCGCCGCCTCCTCCTCAAACGAAAATGTGTCCCATCGCCTGGGGGCATGCGTGGCACACGGCTGTGCACCAGTCCCCAGGGGGAAACCTGCGTAGTACAACTCACGGGGTCCCCAATACGTCCAACTTTGCACTTCACGGATGGCATCCAACTTACGGGGTCTCCCATCTGATGGGATGATACTCGACTGGATGTCTAAGCCGATACTACTGCCTGAGGATGTGTGTTTTTGACACTCCTCCGAGGAACCACGCCCTAGCCTGTCCCCTGCATGACATTGTCCCCAGCAACAACCTCTGTGATCTTGAATGGTGAGCTTGAAAAAGCCGTGGCAGCCTACACCACTGCATAACGTGTGCAGTAGCTACGAATCCCCCCCCCCCCCCGCAGCGTCAGGAGCTGCAGGGACCCTCAGGTCCCTGGGATTGGAACTAATTGAGTCTCCTGTCACAGACACATCTTCAGAGAGAAGTCAGTCAGTAGCATGCACATTACACTTCATGGACGAGGATGATCTCGTCACATCAGCGGATGAGATTGTGTCCATGGGAAGCACAGACTCCGATTCGTCTCTGTACTGACAGGGTCCAGGGAGGGAGTACACCAAGGCCAGTTTATGTTAGCACGCTGCACTTGCAACTACCTGGGGCTTGGCCGCGTTACCCCACCCCCAAGGGAGTCGTCGTGTCATGGTTTCAATGACCGGAGCGTCATAGTGCGTAAGAGACATGGATGGTCTAGTGGTATGCGCCTTGGCTGGCGTTCGTCGTGGTCGGGGGTTCGAGCCCCGGTTCTTCTGTCCTTCCAGGGGCCCGCCGGTGAGGTCCCCGCCACCGCCCCCTTCAGCAGCCCACTCCACCATCGGTACCGCCGGTGGATGGCTGGTGTGTCTCGTCCTCATAGTTTTTTGTCCTGTCTACTGTACACAGTATACCTATGTTCTTACCTGTTAGTCGGTGTCCTCTGTGGGGATCAAAAAAGGCAATGCGCCAGACACAGCACACCTGCAGCAGCGCGCCCCGCCACCGGCACCGCCTTGCGTCGCCGGAACCGCATTTCCTCCTCATAGTCCTCCTCGGCCTCCGGCCAGGGGGATTCAAACCCCCGTCTTCAGGGCAGCAGCCGGCTGCACAGCCGCTGCGGTACATGGCCCGAAAGCCTGCATTATGCATCACAGCACTCATGAATGAAATGCTTGAGCCGCTATCATTGAACCGGAGGCTGGGCCTTCGGCCCCCTCACAGCAGTCATAACTTGCCCGGGCATACCGGCTGTATTGACAAGATTCAGGGAGGGAGTGGACTAGGGTTAGTACATGTCAGCACACTGAGACATTAACATGAGGTTTGGCCAATTGGGTGCCAGCAACTACCGCAAGACCACATGAAATGTCAAGGTGCCCACACCCCATGTGTGTAGATGCACGCCACGTGGCGCAACAAGAAAACACGGTGCAACATACAGAACCTCAGGAGAGGGAGGAGCCAATGACCGATCGTTCAGATGAATGCTGTACGTATAGAAGAGCTCACTGTACATACCTATGATGTTGGGAGCATGGACTCTAACGGGACTGAGCATCTACGGTTCGAGAACGCTATTGCCCTGTTGTAGACCCGCTCTATGTCGTTGAATGTGTTTGCGGCCCCCGCAGCGTCCCCTGCATGGAGACATGCCTCGCCCGCATGAAGCTGTAGGTTACCCAATTCATGCTGTACATACTCACTGGGCCTAAATGCCCATGCACACCGGAGGCCAGATGGCGTGAACTCAGTCTGGTGTCAGCAAAAAAAAAAAACAGAAAGGAAAATTCTCGTGATTCTGCCTAAGATTTGCTAGCATGTGTTTCTGCCAAGCCTCCTACCAAACCGGCCAAACCACCAACCAACGGTGCTGCCCGAAGCATTCCTGTGGCATGTGGTGACCATGTTCAGGAGGTCAAGGTCAAATGGAGCAGGACCTAAAAATTTTACACCAAGCCACTCAAGGAGTAAGTTTCATTACATTGGCAGCCCATTGACCCCATGCATGCTTTTCATATTGTTGGCACACTTGCTTGCATTTGTGGTTGTGTTTTGACCTTGACAATGTTTGCACACCCACGTTTCTGATGCTTTGTCATTTCCTTTTCCGCTGCAATTTCTGTTCCCCACAGTGTGTGTGTACGGCGTGGGCAGGGTGGGCAGGGACCATCACTTGGCAACTGTCCCTCGGGGGGTGGGGGAACACCGCCTCCCCTGTGGTGGTTGGGAGGGGGGGCAAGGTTGGGGGGTGCCTGTTTGTGTGCCCATTTCATCAACAGTTTGTGTCATGATGGAGCAGGCGGAAGGGTCCTACGCATGCTCGGCTCTGCCAGAGCTGCCTGCCCCTTGCCCTGAGGCTGAGCACTGCACCTACCACTCAAGCCCCGACGGGGGCACCCCCGAAGCGCCCAGCCCAGACCCTGACCCCTCACATGCCCTGCCGCTGCACATTGCACCCCCCCTGCCCCTGCATGAGGCCCTAACCGTCTCGTGCTCTGAGTTCGAGCTTGACCTCAAGTTTGAGCCGCGGCAGCGGGACACAGCCCCACCGCTGCGGCAGACGCAGCAGATTGAGATCGAATTCCAGCTCCTGGACCTCAGTGATGGCGAAGAGAAGGAGGACAGGGGGCAGGCGGAGGGGGAGGGGGGGGAGGAGGACCCAGTCGCCCCCGTGAGCCCTACGGCAGCACCACCACCAGCACCAGAGCCAGGGCCGGAGCCGGCACAGCAGTTGCAGGGGCTGCTGGACAGCCCGTCACCCGTGCGGGCCAAGGGGCTGTCGCGGGGGACAACTCCCACCGCTGCCGTCGCGCGCACCCCGCGCTTCATCCCCGCAGCCCACGGAGCCGTCTCCGCGGGGCACAGCCCCTCCAGCGCTGTGCAGCCACAGCGCTCTTCAGGCTCCCCGTCCGTCAGCACGCTGTCCTTCACGCACGACGGCACTTTCGATCTGTGCGGGGTCGGCCTGGACGAGGGGGACGACATGGGGCAGGAGTACCGCGCGCTCTACGACCGGTACCTGGACCTTGAGAGCCAGTGCCGTGCACTGGAAAGTGAGAACACGGCGCTGCTGGAGGACACGAAGGAGGTGCAGACCCGCTCCCACAAGCGCAAGCGGGCGATCGAGGGCCTGCAGGCCAACGACCGCTGGTTCGAGTCCCGCGTGGGCACGCTCGAAGTGGAGCTGCAGGAGGCGGAGGACCGCTACACCAAGTGCTACTACTCCGCGGCGGACAAGCTGCGGAACGCCCGGGAGGAGCTGGACCAGAAGGACAAGGCCATCGCTGGCCTGCGCAGCACCGCCGTTCTCAAGAAGGCCGAGCTGGAGGAGACAATGCAGGCGCTGGCCGCCGCAAAGCAGAGGCTGGCGGCAGCGGACCAAGCGTACAGCACCGACGCGGCGGAGCTGGTGCGCACGCGGCGGCAGATAGAGTGCGAGCGGCAGGACGCCGCACGGCTGGCGGCGTCGGTGGAGGAGATGGGGGTAGCACTGGACGGCACACTGCAGCACATGGAGCATGTGGAGCAGCAGCTGCAGGAGCAGCAGGACCCATGCCACCTGCGTGTGCTGGAGGCCGAGTACTGCCTGGCCAGGGCCCAGTTGGAGGAGCGCAACACTCGCCTCGCTGCCCTGAAGGCCCAGAGGGAGCGGGAGGCGAAAGAGAGGGAGCGGCTGCACAAGCTGCTCGTGGCGGTGCTGGGGCAGCACGGCGTGACCCCCGCAGCGGACCTGGAGGGATCTGTGGAGCTGCTGGCGGGGGTGATGGCCACGAAGGTGCACGAGGTTGCGGAGCTCATGGGCTACTGCAGCCGACTGCTCGACCAGAGCGGCGCCCCCTCCATTGGGGCTGAGGCCAGGACTGGGGCTGACGCCTCCCCATGAGGGCGTGGCGCATGGATGGGTGTGTGTGTGGGGGGGGGGGGGGGTGCACAGGACGTCGCTTTTCTCTGACCACAAAGCGCCAGCCCCAGTTCTCGACGCGCGAGACTCGCCACTAGCGTCCGCCGGGTCAGCTGGTCAGAAGGGGCCGGGTCCGGCCGGGGCAGTCCTGTACCAACAAGAGACTTTTTTTCCGTTCCACTCAGGGCCGCCCGCCCTCTGGGCCGGTGGTGAATGGCCAATTGCCTGTTAATTGAGCACCGACTGCAGGGCAAGGTTCGTATGTCTTCTCTGTACCGATGACGGACTTCAGATAAGCTCATTTCTCAATGAGTTGAAACTCTGCTGTGTGTAGGCTACCGTCTCCGCGGCGGTGTGCCCATGGTTACGGTGAGGCGTACATCAACAAGGTTCTGATTTTTTCCCTTTCAGGACCCCCCTGGGCCCCACTGGAGCTGTCATGAGATGCAGCTGGTTCTCGCTGCATTCCGCATGCAACAGGGGCAGACATTACTGCGTGGCAGCTGGTTTGGAGTGGATGGCCGGCATCATCCAGTTCCCCTGCCGGATGCCATTGACACATCTGCTTTTTTTTTGTACCACTGTTGCACCCTGGGTTTCGGTCAACCGGCCTCGATGCAGTCTGTTCCCCAGGCAAGAGCATTGGCCCCGTGAGCAATTTTTTCTGCCAGGTCAAACGAACTTTTGTGCTATCAGCAGAGTGTTGTGCCCTGGCAATGGGCCTTTTTCTCCCTTCATTTGGACCGGTTTTCCGCCGAGTCAGGCTCCTCTGATTTGTCGTCGAGGTGCACAAGGCACGCCAGCACCGTTTTGTGGTGCTGCTTGGAAGCCCCCTTGGCCCCCTCTTTGTATCATGGCCTGACTGAAGGACCCTGTGCGGTCAACTTACCTCGCCTGATGCCCTCCCGTTGAGGGCCCAAGATTGTCTGCTCCCATCCCTCATTCTTCCCTCTCTCCCTCATTATAGACCTCCTGCCCTGAGCACTCCTCTGTAGACTGAAGTTGTATGTACCGAGACCTCTTTCGCCAGCTGCAGGCCTTTATGCCCACACCTGTGGGGCATGTGTTGAACGGTATACATGTGGAATGATTTGTAGGACGTTCGGCATGTACGACGAGTTGTCAAACAAGATACGTGGGTGCATGCCCCCGCTGGCGCCCAAATTTCACTTGATATTTTGGAGGGGTACTGCTACGTGTGAGGCTTGTACCATGGTCTTGTGTATGGGCATGGAAGAGTACCCAGTGCAATGCATTCGAAACACCCTCCCTGACCCGTGTTTGGAATCCCCGTCCGGCGTCACCCAACCTCTGGGCAGGCGAGCCCCAAGGATGGGATGTGCGCGCACCAACGCCCCACACCATCGACGGAGCATCTAATGGTGAGTAGGACCCTGCGAGGCACCCGCAAATGCTGTGAACCATCTACCCCCGCCCCTCAGCATTTAAGAGACAATTTGTTTCGCACCTCCGCAACATTGATCCAGGCAGTACAGTTTCCTTTGCTAGAGTGCTTGTGGCCATCGTCAATTTATGGCCAAGAGATCCCCTGTCCATCGTACAATGTGTGACCAAACCGTCGTCTTTTCCACAGTTTTGTCCAACGACCACGCTGTGGTCAAACAGTGACATTATGACTGGTCATTGCCCATGCTGCCGACGGGGTGCAGACCTTCCATCCAGCAACACCACTTGCAGCCACCGCCAAGGACCCGACCCTGTGCAGAGCTTAACACAGAACTGGAGCCCAAGTGCATCACCACGAGGATGTCTGAGAGGGAATGCTGCTGCACTGAGAGGGAATGATGGCGCCCCAGGCAAACTTTTCCGCTTACACACCCCTGAGATCGGTGCAATCCAAGGGGCTATCCAACGCCCTCCTGCCTTTGGGGATCACAACACGGCAGGCGTCTGCCACACCCACAAACCTCCTATCCAGACTGATTAGCTGCTGATTTGGTCCATGTAGTTCACGATTCCTTGTGTTCTGTTGAATTCGATTTGGAGTGTTCTAGACAACACCACATCCACACCGGCTGCACCTGCTCAACCTCCCCCCAGTGCTATGAAATGGTTCTGACATGAGGCGGTTGTCTTGTTTGGGCTAAGGGAAGTATGTAGACAGTTGCCTGTCTGGACAGCACCAGGGGCAAGTCCCGTACCTTTTGGTCCTTTACCACCAGTTGTGCACACGGGGGGGGGGGGCTTGGGTTGGGTTGGGACGCCGCCTCTTCCTTCGGTCGTCAAGGTCCTCACAGACAGGGTGGGTTTCCCTGCCCAACATAGTTGGGGTGACAGCCCGAACGTTCGGTCCCAGGGTGTGCCGGATTGCTTACAGGCCCCTGAGCCGGCCACCACACATGGGGGGATCCCGCCACGTTGCGTGCGTCCTGGGAAGGATGAACCATTCTTGTGCAAGATACGGCTGGGTCCTATTTCCCTTAGTGCCCTCTGTGAGAGAAGGTGCATGCAATGGGGCCCGCCCACAGGTCGGGATAAAGGGCCCTCAGTGTCTACCCGCTACTCCGGGCCTCAGCGGCGAGGCTTGAGTCTGGCGCTGATGGTGCCGCCGGAGATTTGGGGGCTAAGGCTGATGGCCGCCTAGTACTGAGCGCGGTGCTTGGCTTCCTGGGAGTGCCCCACATCCAGAGCACAGTTCATGGCACAGGGTAGCATTGTCACGTGGCTGATATCAGGGCAACCCCCCCCCCCTCCTGCAAAGTCTCCCATGGGGAGGGAGGGATCACTTGCCCCTAAAGTCCACGGCGCCGAAGAAACTCTTTCCTCCAGCCACAATGGAGTTGCAGTGCAAGCGTCCTGTTTGGTTCCTCGCGCATGGTGCCCCGAAGAGGTCGGGTGGATGCCGTTTGGTGACCGTTCCTCCCGGCCGCTGCGGGGACCGTCACGCATTCTGGGGGGACTCTCCATGTTGGGGAGGGGGCAGTGTATATATATGTACATATGCTCCTGCACTGCCAGAGAGCACAGATGGCGCCAGGCATAAGGTGTAGGTACCCAGGGCTGATGCCCACAACGGGGGGTGTTGCCGTGTGGTCGTGCTCTATGGTAGGTCATAGATAGAGATAGATAGATAGAGGTGTATACAGGGCCCCCGGGCTGCGCTACACACTGTGCTGCCCCTGGGTGCCCCTGCCAGGGACCGGCCTGCCAATGGAAACGCTGCGGCATTGCCATTCATGACGGACGGACACAGGCGTGCGCAGGCAGGAACTGGCCTGGGGAGCCCCTCCCCCCCCCTGCGCACCGACCACTCCCCGGTCAAACAGCGCCTTTCTTGAAGCTACTATTCAACCCACGGCCTTGTCCAACGACCAGCCCTTGTCCAACGACCAGCCCCTGGTAACGAGAGTACGTTAGCGCGCCAGGCACACGCCGGGCGCGCCGGGCAAAGTTTTCCCATGCTGTGGTGTGGCCCCTCGAGTTGGGGTTAAGAACTCCCACTCTTCGGTGTGGCCACTTGAGTGGTCCGTCACGCACAAGAGGGGGATTCTTTGATTTTGAGGTTGGTGGCCATGATGCCCCCCCCCCCCACCTTGAACAAGAAACGCCCTTGTATAGTAAGCAGGGGGGCGAGGGAACCGTCACTTTCACTTTCCCAAATTTACAGAAAAGTTCCATATTGGGCTTCTCCTGCATGTCTGTTGGTTGGACAAGGTAGTAGCATTTTTGCATTGCTGTGCTCTTCATATTTCTTGCATCCAAGGCACTGTACTTGTACTGGACCTTGTATCATGCAGACCTCTCAGTTTTTTGCAATTTCAGCCATGGATGTTGAGCATATTGACACGTACACACCCGGTACGGTTGTCAATTTCAAGATTTCCGAAGGCACCGTTGTGCTTGCAAAGATTCTGGGCCCTTCAAAGCGTGGTGCCGAGTATCGGTCTAAGGGGGCGCCTTAAGCGCAGTGCACGCGCAGTGCAACGATTTGGGCGTGTGGCCGTACTGGAGACCCATGCTTTGAGATCATAGGGGCATCATTGTAACCCTGTTGCGTAGGTTTTGATGCTTTTTCCACAATGGGGATATAGCATTTTTGGATTTTCACCCAATTTCACCCATTTCCACCCTTTTTCACACTTTATTTGTATTTGCAAGGGCTATTTGGACCATGTCTTTGTACAGGATACCACCCATCTCGTTGAATTGTGCTATGTCTGTGATTCCAAGCCAAGTCGCATTCGAATTCGCCATCAATTCTCGTCCGGCCGGTCGCATCAACTTACGAGGGTTGATGTGGCTGGTGAAGCAAAAGACCCGCCAGAGGGTGAGTAGTTCAACTCCGAATCATCTCGTAGCGGAAATTGCCTCCACGGGGCTGTCGCCACAACGGTCGTTGTATTTTGTCGACAAAGGTTTCGATGCACATACGAAAGGAGGTACCCCCGGCCGCCTCCCCCTCTACATCAAAGGGTGTTGAGGGTGGCAATCTATACGCTGTTCATGGCTTTTCCAGATGTGCATGATGTGTTTTATGTGAAGGGAAGGTAGTTTGCAACTTTCTTGAGCTGGGGCAGTTTGGGTCACCTAATTCTAAGGGCGTTTCCAAGGGGCGTGCCTAGGGGCTCTTCGGGGGGAACATAGTCTAAAAGTAGCGCGCAGTGCGTGTGCAGTGCGCGCATAGTGCAAGAATTCCCCCTAAGCATGCATGTCACCAGGCCTTTTTCAGGTCGTTCAGTGATTCATATGCCCTGTTATTTGCCTGTCTTGCTGTGTGTCGCGCGTCCCTTGCATAGTAAGTGGGGGGGCGAGGGAACCGTCACTTGGGGTATGCTCCCTCGGGGGTGTCTTAGGAGGCCTTAATTGCCCACCCTGACGACCCTCAAGAAGTCGAATTTGTTACCCCGTACTTGGGTGTTTTTTTAGGGTATCAAATGCGGGGGGGGGGGGGGGCGAGTCACTGTTTCAGACTGTGTTTTAAAAGCCCCTTTTTCAACCATACCAATCTTCCAATTTCAAATAGTCAATTTCAACCCCCAAATCAGCCAAATTCCAAAAATGAAGTGAAATTTCACCACTCATTTGAAATTGGCCGATATCATACCCTTTTTTCATGCATTTTTTCTTCAATGAGACGCGAAATTTCGTCACTCCTTCATTATTTGATGAATTAATGCCCTTATTGTGTATTTGCATTTGTGTACGTTTATTTGATTTGATTTGTACCGAAATTTGCGCCTTTGATGAATTCAATGACCATTCAAACAATCTTGGTATGCAGTCTTTTCATTGTTCGGAGGCAATTATGTGAGTATTTGCTGTGAGGTGACCACAGGACATGGATCCTGCACTGCTACGGGTGGTTGTTGCAAGTTTCAGAACGTTGATGACCTAATGACGGATGTTGCCAATGGGGGTTCTGCAAGGGTATTGGTTGTCTAGGCCCTGGCAATGCGAACAAACCGACGCTCACGGAAGGATCTTACACGTTTGCTGTTTACCTATGGAATACGGAAGAAGCCCCGTTGGTACCCCCCCCCCTTGTCGTTCCCCACCCCTTGTCGTTCCCCAGGGGGGGCTGGGGGACCGTCACTTGGTCAACCCAAAATTATTCGTTGCGGCTCATTGTGTTGTTGTGTGGGTGCATGTGTTGTGGGGCACTACCACTTGCATCCCTTGCACTCATGGCAGGACAGGAAGGCAAAACCACCACCCAAGAGTGCTGCCCAAAGCATTCCAGTGGAAAGTGGTGAGCATGTGCAAGAGTTCAAGGTGAAGTGGAGCAGGACCAAGAAATTTTACACCGAGCCGGTCAAGGAGTAGGTCTCCGTACATTGGCAGCCCTTTGAACGCATCCTATGCTGAATTCTTTTGTTTTATGCTGCAATTTTTGTGCCTGCAAATGTGCCTGTAATCCCGTGCGTGTGGTCCCCCAGGGGGGGGTGGGGGACCGTCACTTGGTGACCATCCCCCAGGGGGTGGTGGGGGACCGTCTTCCTTGGGGTGGGGAACGACAAGGGGGGGGGGGGTACACTGTTTTCTCGAATCAATTGATATGCTTGTGGCGACTTTTGAGAAAGATGGCAGCCCCTCATGCACAATCCCAGGATATACCAATGCCTGTTTCGTTGAGCCGGAGGACACGCCGACTGTTGGCTCCGACAGGGCTTGTGCGTGCAGCTATGCCCTCACTTACAGCCAATGCACGGCAACAGGCAACTTGGCTTTGGCAAAGCATGCAGGACCACCAGATGGCGCTCTGGTACGACAATTGGGTTAAAAAGAATTATGGGGTAGACCCACTGCATCCTAAGCACTCCATAAATTGCACGGTTGTGGCCGTCTTGCATCTGCCAGCCCTACCACCATTTCCGGGGCACGTCTCACTAATTCATGCCGTCCAGACAATCGGGGCATGTGTTCATGCTTTGCAACTACGTCATGCAGATTTGTTTCGGCGGGTTTATGCTCTTCGTGACATGATTCAACGTACCTTTGTTTGAGTTCCCCTGGGCATTGTGCGCCAGAATGTGCTAACTCTCCGTTGGCAACCAATGATGGTGTCTCAACTACGGTGTGCAACCAAACTGGATCACCTGAAACTTCTGAATATGATTCGGCATGTGCAGCAAGCAACGCAACATGATTGATGTGTGTGTTGATATGAAGATTCACTACGAGCTAATGAAGTACGTGTATGGGCAGAGTTACACTTCTTGGAATTTCCAGTTGCACTGGTCAAGCCTACCTCTCATCTACGGGGCTTGGCACCCATACAAGCATATGATCACTATGTTGTACCGCGACTTTATGCCCATTATCTCTTTGATTGAGAGAATACACACCGATTTCAAGGAAGGGGACACAGTACCAACAAAGGTGAAGCTCCTTCATATGGAGAAGACCATACTGGCTTTGTGTCTAACTGCAGGCACTTACCTACCAAGAGTTCATGCAAAACTTGATGCATTTGCTGTGGCGGCGCAGAATGGACCACTGACGGACATGCGGGCTAAAAGTAAGGAGCTACTTTTGGGGTTGAAGGTGTTGTTGAAGGAGTATTGCGCAGCTGCATTTAGGATTGGTGTCCTGGTGTGGGACTGCAATTGGGCTGGCAGAGATCCGGGCTGTGGGAAGAATGCCTTAGCAGTGCTGGTGGCCTGTTTGTTGGTTATGCTTTCTTTGGTGGGGGACTAGTGGGAGAATGTGGAGTACATCAAGACATTGGTGGCTGCGCTGGTGACATGGCAGCATTGGCACTCTCAAACGCCCGGGTGTATTCATAGTGAGGGATACGGGGAGGCAATGTTGAGCAGGTTGTGTGCACAGTGCCGCGTTTGCACTACCATCGCATCTCTTAGCGGCACCTCGGAAAATTTTGTAACGCTGACTCAGACCCGGCCGGGGAGGAAGAACCTACGGTTCTCACTAACAGAGAAGTGTGTGATGCGGTATGGGTCCAATCTGAGGAAGTTTATAGTGTGTCTATTGCATCCTTGCCTGTGCAATGGAATTGTGCAATGGAAGCCCCCACCCCTTCGGGTTGTAGAAGCAATTGTGTTGCGTAGTGTACATGACCTTCGTTTTCTCGGAACATTTTCGGCAGTTCCGCCATGTAGCTTTCTTTTCATTGTCTTCCACAAATATATTAGGACCCTGCTTCGCAAGAATCCCCCAAGCGATGACCTTCTTACAGTTCTACAGCAAACAGTGCCTCCTTCAATGATTGCAGGGCAACGGAATGTGGATATCTAGAGAGTGATGTAAATTACGTGCCCGCCTAAGCCAAAACCCAAACCAAAACCAAAACCGGGGAAACCAGTTGCAAAACCACCACCCCCCCCAACAGGCAGCACCCATCCCCAAACCAGCCCCAAGGAATGCAAAACTTGCACCCAAACCCGGCCCACAGCGACTGCTAGAGCACAATAGGGACCAGCATCTAATCGGGGGGGAACGGCAACCCGCGGATCATGCGAGCGATGACAAGGATGATGGCCCTGAGGTGGCCCTGTTTGCTGTCAACAGTGACAGTGATGACAGTAGTGTGTCGGACGATGATGATATAGTGGTCGTTCTAGATGAAGAGGAGTAAATTGGACAGGACACTTCAACATGGGACTGACGGACCTGTTGTCCTTAGAATGTGCCGGAAATTGTACTCTGATTGTGGGTTTTTGCATTGAGTGGCGAAATTTCGCCACATCTTTCATAATTGTTGTTTCTAGAATTTGATTTCCCATTTTTGCATTGAGACGCGAAATTTGGCATGGTTTTGCTATTTTGTATGTTTGGAGCCTGCCTGGTAATGGGTAATGTTGTGCTGCAGCCAACCCCGCCAACGATTTGCTACTGTTTTTGTGTCTGTGATCCCGAATGGCCAATGTGATGCACTATCTTTTGCTGACAATGTCATGATGTGTGATTGAGGGTACATTATGTGATTTTCCTTGAGTTTCCTATGAACAAACTATAAATAAGGAATGCTGGGCACTAAAAAGAACAAATCACTGCCATTTGCCACTCCATCCATGACCAGAGCACCCTGATTTCCTCCAGGCCCCTGTTGTCATGTCATATGTACCCCCAAAATCAAATAGCAATGTGTGTGTGGCCCTAGAGCCGGCCTTATTGTCACAACCATCGCAGGGGTCCTCCGAGGGCCCAAGTCAACGGACGCCGCACAGCCGTGCAAACAAGAAGGGACTCTCGAAAATAGTGACCCCAGCAGACGCGGTCCATAAGACAGTGGCGTTATCCCACAAGGTCCTGCGGCTGGATGTGAACCGCGAGTATGGGCAAATCAGGAAGGTCAGTGACACCCGACTGAAGATGCGGCTAGAGGATTTGGCAAGGGTAACTCCTGCGGGGATCATCAAAGGCTCGCTGGTCTGGCCTGACAATCGTATGTTGCTGCACGTGTACCTACACGTCTATCGTTTCTATTCTGTCCTGGGGGTGAATTTTTTGTGCCATTGATGCAGTGGGCAGTTTCTGCATCATTGGTGGGCAGCATGTGTTTTGTGCGGCACGGAGACTTGCAGCAGAACGTGAGAAAAAGAATCTGGATCCTTTGAGATGGCAGCTGGAGTTTGAGTGTATGGTTTTGAAGTGGGATACCCCATTGCGACAGAGGAGACGCCTAGCCGGCCATCAGCAGACAGCACTGCTGTCAGGCAAAGGAGCATGCATGAGTGAAAGGGCAGTGCTGCTAATGGAGAACTTGGAGGAGCCTGAGAATGCTGATCCCAGTCCCACTGACGTGTGCCGCATGATGTTGGAGGAGGCTGGACAAACAGCTGACAAAGGAAGCCTGGTGTGTGAATTTTCCTCTGATGCTCATTGTCTTCCTGGGCCCTAAAAACGCTGCTCCTATACACTATAGGATTCTGTGGCATGAATATGGCTGCCTTTGGCGAGAATGATTGACGCAACTGGCTATACAGCAATTGATGGAATACGCAATTTCAAGAACAGGAGGATCCCCTTGGTACTTGGATCATTCAAACCATTGGAGAGGCTCATTGCACCATTACTGGGACAGTGTGCCAGATACATGGAGACCCCATGAGCTACTGTTGCAGGACTTGCTACAGTGGCACGTGAATGCCGAAGGGAGATGCGATGGCGCTGGATTGTTATGCGTCCTGATTGTCCCGAGGAGTTGGTTCACCCTATCCGAAGTATGTCGTACAGGCATTGTGAAAAGCACCGTTGAATCGTCCAATTCCGTTCATTTTGGCGAAATTTCGCGTCTCCTTTGCCATTATGTCGTGAACACCCAGTTTTCCTTGCTAATAGGAAATAGCTCCGAGATTGCTACATTGCAGCGTCATATCAAGGGGATTGGTGGACTCAAGTTCTGTTGTGTAGCCTGGGTGTATACTGATGACTTGCCTATGCCTCCCTGGGACTCTGTATGCAAGGCCGAATTCTGGACATCCTCAAAATATGTAGACTTCAGGAGTCACCTGGCCAGACCGCGTAATTCTTTTGACATTGCCAGCTCCGAAGGGAATGTGGTCCACTTGAAGACAGCTTCTGGTTCTCATGCAAATGCTACTGGCGGTGAGCCCCCCTTTCGGCTTTGTCTCCTAAATCCCACTACCATTTTATATGCCACCGTTGTTGGGTTGCCATTCATACTTGTTGTCATTGAGATTCCAAAAGGCTGGTCCATGGGTCTACCACCTCTTGCTGTGTGACATGTTTCATTTCAATGGGGAAACCATTGGTGGTTGCTGGTGAATTGGTTGACGTTTGGATCATCATGAGTCAACTGCAGGCTGACCTGGATGAGGAGGGAGTGAATCAGGTGAGTGTCATGGTATACAACACTGTTAGCCGCAGTCCCAATTTCACTATGATGCAATCAGTGATGACAATCATCACGTTGACTCCGATTCCAAGAAAGGTACATTGCCCCTTGTAAATGAACAAAAACGAAAACACCGGAGTCTCAAATTCGAGCGAAATTTCGTCACTTTCATCATTTTGTCTAATTTGTACCACTTGTTTAGCTGCCAATGTACGTCACGTTTAGTGAATTCCCATTGCCCAGTATCCTGTGTCCTGAGGCTATTCAATGGGTGCTGGAGGTTCTAAAAGTCCCAATGAATGTGACAAACTGGGTGCTGGTGGGGTCTCAATCCCCAAATCTGGCTGTTCAGTTGCGCATTCGTCTGAAGTCTGAAATTTCAGTTGTATTTGGTTTGCTCGAAGCTGCGGTTGATGAACTACCAAAGGAAACTATTGAGCTCACAACTGGTACTTTGAGAGAAGCTGACTCTCTGGCCCCAATCTACTGGGAATTTGTGTTGCCGCAGCTGGACAAGGGTGTGCCTGTTGACAGGACTGGAATTCAATCACCGTCTGATGAGGCCCCGGCGGCGCATGGTGATGAGGAACACACACAACAAGAGAGTCAACAGTTGGTCACAACACAAAGGAAATAGGAGTCCAATATTGGAGCCGAAAAGAGAGTCACCGTCACCAGAGGGGTCGGAGAACTTTGCTATTTTGGTGAGTGGTGGGACCGCACCAGCAGCCCAACCCCAGCAGCCAACCTCGAAAGGAACTCGTTTGGGGCACAGACGACGACGGTGATTTGGGAATAACTGCTATGATGAGACATTGGTGACAGCGGAACCATCATTCTCTGAGCAGTTGACGTGAATTTTAATTTATGCCTGACTTTGCTTGATTTGTTGATCAGACTCACCATTTCTCGGTGATTGCACATTGGAGTGCCTTCTGTGAGCTGTATTTGGTAGTTCCTGTGATGTATGTTTGTGTATTGATTCATTGTAAACACTTCCTTATGGTTCGATTCGTATTTTTCAAATGTTATGTATCGATCTGATACTGTGGCAAGGAGCCAATGGACTGACAGGATTTTGTACCTCATTATACTAGATTTTGCCAAATGTGGCGAAATTTCGCGTCTCATTGCAATTCACTGAAAAAGGGGGTCTATTTCACCATGCATCAGTGCAGTGTTTCACGGAGTGTCACCTGTACGCCATGGAAACCCTTCAGTGGACAATGCAATTTGTCTTTCAGTGCTATTTCTTTGAATTTGGATGCCTGTTTTGGATGGTTTACAAGTGTGCTCAATTGCAAGCAAAAAGGGCAAAGTGGACGAACAGGGGCATGATTTCAATCGAAGACCTCACTTGTTGTGCGTTGTGTGCAGTTGGGGGGTAGTAATTCGCCTTTTTTTTTACCCCATGAATGGCCTTCATTTCGCAGACCCCCCCCCCACCCCCCGGGCAATTAAGGCCTCCTAAGGGTATGAGGGAACCGTCGCGCGGAGGTGTTTCTTGTACAAGGGGGGCGGGGGGTACAAGGGTAGGGTGCATGTGATCGTCCCATTTGTTGGGCGAAAAAATGGGAAGTTATTTGATTGCCAACAGGCATACAGTGTGCTTGTGCTTAGGGTTCCTAGGCTAGAGGAGGGGGTGATGTTTGGGGTAAAGCATTGTGATATGGGGCGCATTAAGTGCAGTGCGCGTGCAGTGCGCGCGTAGTGCAACCATTTGGGCATCTAGCCATAGTAGAAACCCATACTTTGTGGTACTTTGGGCATCATTGTTGTTTGGTAGTAGGTTTTGATGCATTGGAGATATGGCATTTTTCGATGTCCACCCTATTGACCCATTTCTACCTTTTTGCACACATCTTTTACCCATTTCCACCACATCTACTCTTTTTCTCAATTGATTGATATGGTGATACACTTTCAGGGTGTCTGCTACAGGACATCATACTTCCCTCCTCATTTCTCAGGCCCACTTTTTCCATGGATCTCAGTATTGGGGATAGGGTGTTCTACACCCGCTCCAATGGCCTGCGACCTCCTGCCACGGTGGTTGGGACGGCTGAAGACGGACTCCTCCACTTGGAATACTACCAAGATGGGTTGACAGTGGTGAATCGGCAATGCAAGATGGAGTCCATCTCCTTTGCCATCCCAAGTTCAGATTCACCACCTCACTGCCCTCCATCTCCGCCGCCCAATACACAGTCAAGTTCCCCCCCAAAGGCCCCTGGTCCTTCACCACTGCGACAAGAACCGAGAAGGTCCCCCTCAAGGTCCCCTCCAGTCTAGTTTGGGTCGCCCAATTCTAAGGGTGTTTCCAAGGGGCGTGCCAGGGGGCTCTTCGGGGGGAACATAGTCTGAAAGTAGCGCTCAGTGGGCGCGCAGTGCAAGGATTCCCTCACAGATGGCCGGAACATTTATTTGGATGCTGGGCGAATGTAGGTGTGCTCGGTGTGTACAAGGTTGATTGTTGCATCTGCCGTGCCATAGTTCACGGCGCTAAAGTTGCTGGCGAGGTCACTCAGTCGAATTGAGGAGAAGGATGGTTGTGAATACGGCAATGGTCAGGCTGCGCCGCGTTCAGGGTCGACTTCTTGTTGGCGTTGGAGGAACTCCCATCATGGTAGGGAAGGCTTCTCGGGATCGAACCCCAACCAAAAACGGCACTTTTTGACCCTAAAACACTGTCCAAAGACCAGCTACTGGTCAAACGGGTAAACTCTGAGGGTCATTGTGCATTGGGGCAGGGGGGGTGCAATGCATCTTTTGTTTTGCCACGTTTGTATAGACTACTGCCCTGTTTGGACTGATGGTTCCTGTTCTTATCCCTCACTTTAACCCATGTCCCTCTGTCCCACAACCAGCCTGTCTAGTAACCACCCTCTGGCCACGGCAGTGCAGCTGCATTGTCATCGAGCAATGGAGGGGTGAGGGGGGCCTCTGCGAATATCTGTTGATCTACCCCCAAAGTCTAAAATTCGATTCAGGTCGGCAGTGGGCTCGGTCTACTTCTGTGGACTGGCAGGACTTCCGGGGGGTGCGTGTAGCAACCTCCTCTGCGTCCCTTCACAGACCGTTCGCGGGCACAGGGCCTGTCAAAAGCTGTATGAGTGCCGCTAGGGTGCCTGCATTTTCCGATGATGAACCCTCAGGTTTGAGTGAAATCCAGGATTTATTCAAAATATCCGAGTGCGTCGGACATGGTGGGTTGGGTGCGCCGCTGTGGAACTCAAGACATTCCAGCAAGCCCAACGGTTATTGTCTTGTTGGACTATGTACCGATTCTTCAGGTATCATTTTCTTCTTTTATGGTGTACCATTTTCCATTCCATAGACGGTTTTCTGCAATCGCTGAGGGAAGGTTATTTTACCGTCATTTACCCCCACCCCCAACAAAACTGCCCCGCGGATGGAGTGTTGCATGTGTGGATGCCACACATATTTCTGCTGAATACTCTTCATTCCCGTTGCCGTGTGCTGGGCCATGCACACCTGATCAATCATTCTGTCTAATCGGTTCAAACCCTGCTGTCGCCCAGATCGTTCAAGAAAGTTTGTTCTGCTTCGACGTGTATGTCTGCTGTCTGTTGGTTGCCCTCGCGCGTGTTCAGGATGTGTAATTGCACAGGCACCTCCAAATACCGGGGATGTTGCCCATGGAGATATTCTGTAGTTCAGTTTCTGATGCTAGGTGTATGTACCTGGTACTCCAGATCAGCACTGCTCCTTGCTTTTGCGGATTTCTCACCTCTAAGTACCCCATATTTCTCTTTTTATGGAACCAGTGGTCCAGCCTCAGCAACAGCATCCAGTACAGCACAGCATGCTTTATGCCATCTCTGTGACGCAACGGCTCCAGCATGCTTCACATGCAGTCGTTGCCATGACCGTGAAGTTCAAGGGGTGCTGAACGGGGAGGGCGCGTATCACGAAACTACGGAAAGGCGGGCAATGTACGCTGCAGGATGCTTTGCCTTGGCTGGTCAAAGTGTGGGAAAGTCTTAGTGTGCTGCAGTGGTGAGTAGTAGGACCAGCATTTTCACTCAGGCCCACAAAAGTGCACCTTTCGTGCCCTCGCTCCAGATACACACGAGCAACAGAAGCAGGTCAACTACAAAGCACTGGACACTGTCATCCTTCACACTCGCCAAACAGCTTTTGTGGAGTATCCCCCACTCGAGCACAAATACATTCGGTTTGTTTGCATCATCTGGTCTCGCAGTATGGTTTGGCACGGTATCTCATTGTATGATTCAGCTGAAAACCTTGCATCTGTGCCAGATGTGGGATGCACTTTATGATGTATCATTTACTACCAATACAAGTTTCAACGGATACCCAAACCAATAAAGACATGTGAATGATCATTGTGGCTTGGGTTCGTGGATTATCTGGTTGTTCGAGTTTATCTTCTGAAATGACGCTCGTCGGTGTCTGGCCTGGATGGCGCACTCTGGTTGTGCGCTACTGTATTTGCGCATCAGTCCTGGCATACATGTCCAAGTTGCCCCTCTTTTCTCTCAAGGGTACAACCTGTCACAGTACCACCCCTTGCATAGTACGCGGGTGGGGGCGTCACTTTCCATTTTGCAAATTTATTCTGAAGGCCGGATATTGAGCTCCTCCTGTGCGTTTGCTGGCTGGACAAGGTGGTCTTATTTGTGTATTGCTGTGTACTTCAGATTTCTTGCATCCAAGGAAGGGGAGCCGGAAGAGCAGTGTGCACGCACTGCCACTGTTTGGGCATTGGGCTGTACTAGAGACCCATGTTTTGTGATACTGTGGGCATCGTTGTTGTTTGACAGCCGGTTTTGATGTGTCTTGCACATTGGGCATATGGCATTATCACCCAGTTTCACCCATTCCCATTCCCATTTGTGCTCGTTCCCACCACATTTACTCTTTTCTGTGTTGATTTTTCGCGGTTCAATCCGTGATGAACACTGACAACGGTAGGACCCGCGCACACATGCACCGATAAATGCCAAACCCTGCTGTACGACCAGCTTCAACAGGCAGCAACACTATATCATACATCAGTCAATCAACCTCCGGGTGCGAGGGAGTCCGAACCAAGGAAGGGACTGCTGCTCGTGGGTCTTGCCCCTACCAGTATCCAAGACCGCCACCCATCAGGAGGTGAACATGGTGAGTGCATACTAGCCCCGGCACCAGGTCCACTGCCAGCTGGCCTAGACTGCCAACAGGTACAGGGCGCCATACCGCTCGCAGCGCTGGCGGGGAAAGTTCGTCTGGCGGTGGCGGGGAAATTTCCATAATTCCTAAAGGCTATAGTGGGCTTGTTGAACAGCTGCTGGCTGTCCCGTCACATTGGTGGAATTATGGGGAATTATGGGGAATTATGGGGGAATTATGGGGGAATTATGGGGAATTATGGGGCAATTTGGGTGGAATTATGGGGAATTATGGGGGAATTATGGGGAATTATGGGGGAACTTGGGTGGAATTACGGGGAATTATGGGGAATTTCGGGGGAATTATGGGGCAATTTGGGTGGAATTATGGGGAATTATAGGGAATTGTGGGAGAACTTGGGTGGAATTATGGGGAATTATGGGGAATTCCGGTGGAATTATGGGGGATTATGGGGAATTATGGGGCAATTTGGGTGGAATTATCGGGAATTATGGGGAATTATGGGGAATTATGGGGGAATTGGGGTGGAATTATGGGGAATTTTGGGGAAATTAGGAAGAGGAGGAGGAGGAGGAGGAGGAGGAGGATGTCGAGTGGTTATCAGGGCACGCCCACGATGGACCCCACACCCGTGCAAAGGAGAGTGCCGAGTGGCCACCAGACTTTTAAGACTTTAAAGACTTATGCAACAATGATGCAGTGTGATTATGTTCTACGGCATCCTCACGTGCATGTGCATCATGCTTGCCTTTGTTTCTCCGAGCCAACCCATTAGGAATCAAGAATCAATAGCAAACCACCAAGAATCAAGAGCAAACCAGCAGGAATTGACAGCAAGCCACGAGGAATCAAGAACAGACCAGCAGGAATCAACAGCAACTGGGCAACAAACAAAAGCAACGCATCAGGAATCAACGGCAAGCCATCAGGAATCAAGAACAAACCAGCAAGAATCAACAGCAACTGGGCAACGCATCAAAAATCAACAGCAAGCCACTAGGCATCAGGAACCAGCAACGGTAATTAAAAGCAACCCGGCAAGAATCAAAAGCAAGCCATCGGGAACGAACAGCAACCCATCAAGAATAAAAAAATAAAGGCATAATTCCACCATAATTCCCCACAATTCCCGCATAATTCCCCATAATGCCCCCATAATCCCCCCATAATCCCACCATAATCCCCCATACTTCCCCATAATTCCACCCAAATTCCCCATAATTCCCCCATAATTCCCCATAATTTCCCATAATTCCACCCCAATTCCCCCATAATTCCCCATAATTCCCCATAATTCCCCATAATTCCCATAATTCCCGTTGTCTGGCGGGGAGCCGTTGTCTGGCGCTGACAGCCGCACACCCTTGATCAAGCATCTCCCACCGGCATGGTGGCTCATCTACTCGTCATCCTTTCAAGCCTTGCAAAAGCTCCCTCTCAATCACTGGTATGCCCCTTGAGTGTGGGCAGGGACGTGGGCCAAGCCCAGTCCCTTGCACTGGTGGCTCCGTCCAAGTGGGTAACGCACTGCCTAGAGCCTGATGCATGGGCCGTGTTTTGCAATGCCCCCCTCCATCCCTCGTTGCGGGACTTCATTTACCAGAGTATGTGGTGCAAGCTGCGGGTTCGGGTTAGGCTGTTCCCTTCGCTACAAGTGCCCAAATGGATGCCGATGGTCGTTGGCTCATTCAAGTGGGCACCCTGTATGCCTTTGTGAAAACCACAAAGGTGCCCAATTGTCCTCAGTTGCGTGCAGAGCCATACGCTGGTTTGGCACATACTAGCATGCGGCCCGCGGAAGCAACAGAATTTTGTTTGTTTTGTGGAGCGTCCATTGCTTTGGCAAGGATGCGCAATCATGTGGCAGTGCACTTGTAGAAGGGAGAGGTAGTAACGGACCCAAGGATGCGTGGTGAGGCCGAACCTTGCGGTTTCTGTGGGCACACAACAGGCACGTGTACCGCAAGTATGGTGCGCAAGAAAATCGGTAGCACAGGCCCATGTGTGGTCTCATTGAAGCTTGCAGTGGCCATGTGCAAACCACAAAAACATGCCCCGTGAATGTCCTATTCCCGGGTGCAATGCCACCCCGTGGGTTTTGAACATCAAAACTCACTTGGCACGTTGCCATCCAACCGTGGCACCGTTGATTTGACGGAATGGGTTGTAGTCAGCCAAGACGATGAGGAAAAAAAGCGGCGAGCCAAAAATCCTCATGGTGATGAAGCCCAAGATCACTTTGAAAGTGGCAAAGGCGGTCGACAATGAGAGTGCATCCTTCTCTGACGCCTCTCTTGGCTGCTCCGATTGGGAGTGGAAACCGGAGGAGGATGCAAGCTCTGTGGAAGCTGGGTCTTCCGCAGATCATGATTCGTCCAGCGGTAAAGAGAGTTCCGCATGTTCCGAAGACGGTAATAGCTCCTCTTCTACCCCTTCTTCCGGGGTGGAAGTTCTCCCCGAAAAGAAAGCTGTGCCCGGCAAGGGCACAAAGCGGCCCATCACCACTCCCAAGCAAAGTGCTAAGAAGCGTTGCACGGTGAAGACGTCAGGGCGGAAGAAGTAGGCGGAGCTACATGCACACACACGTCACAAACGGATACCTCCCTCACCCCCTACACCTCCTCACTCTCGCTCTCGTTCCCTTGTAGTAGCATGCACACTAGGACTGGACGGCCCACACAATGGCGCGGGGAGGGAGGCCTGGCCCGCCATAGCCTTAAGGGCCTCCTAAGTTGCGTCGGCCGACCTGTATAGTCACACACACACCCCTTCTTTTATGCCCTCCCCTTGACGCATTTCTCACCCCATTGTGTATTTCCAACCCCATGATGCATTCGGAACCCCATGACCGACCTGGATGTGTTTCAACCCCCATGCTGCAATTCTAACCCCATGGTGTATTTCGAACCCCATGACCGCCTCGGAGACCCACAGTCCCAAGGGTTCTGGTACCTACGGCCGGAAATACCCAAGCGGATGAAACCCTACCATAGACGTTGGTAGGGGCGGTGCGAATTGTCGGATCACACCCGGGCCGCATACCCAACTGTTCGGAGGTGCCCGACACTATGTATTTCATTGGAGGGGGTTTGGGGGGCCGGGGTGCCCTTCCCGCGGACAATACCCCCGCGCAGCGAAAAACCCCCTTAAGCCCCCCCCAAAACCCCCCTTTTTTAAATTTGGCTCTGGTGGGGGTTTTTAAGCAAGATATCCGATTTCCGAGAACCCCCCCCCACCCTGAGCGCGATGCTACAATAGCAGAACAAGGAAAGGCATTAGTCCACTCCTACCTCCGGGAGGGATGGCAAACCTTTTTTTTCGATGGGTCAATCAAACACTATGATAATTGTGGATACGTGGGGGAATATGGATGGTGTTTCCCGGGTCCCTGGGAATTTGTGGCCCCCCTTGATGAAGATGAACGGCAGACTAACAACATGGCAGAACTCGAAGCGGCCATCGCCGCTGTCATGAAAGTCACATGGCGCACAGTGGTTTTCGGAGACTCTAAATATGTCTTAGACGGCGTTAAAGGAGAAGCGTACAAATGGCGGCGCAACGGTTGGTGCGGCCCCAAGGGCCCAGTACCAAATTCAATGTTATGAGAAGCATTGCTTCAGGTAATTGACCCCACCTCATCAAGTGGGCGTGGTCCCCATCCCACCAGGGTATTCCATGCAACGAGCAGGCAGACGAACTGGCAGAACGGGGTCGCTGCATGCACCCCTTCTATCTCATTGCAAGCACCCCCTGCAACCTCACACATTCTCCTCCTGGATAGGAAGATGTGTGTTGCCTTCAGGCACCGCTCTTCTCGACCCCATCAACTGTCACACTGGCCCTGAGTACACAGCCAGGCAGTTGTTCACAATATGCAACAGGCCATGAGATTACAACGGTTACCCGTACGCCCAGCCATGTCGTCACGCCGTCGCCGATGGCAGTGTGGAAAGTATTCAGTCTAGAACCAATGTGAGACACATACAAGCCTTCGCCGTTATATTGGAGAGCAAGCAAGCTACCAGACCTAGCCGTGCGCGAGCCCCCGGTGGATCGCGTACCCTTTGATGATGAATGTGATTACAGCACAGATGTCAATGATGGGCAGGGGAGGCCCATCCACAAACAAAAGAAGGGAGACACAGCAGGTAGGTACACATGATAGGGCCACGGTCCAGCATTCAAAAGAGTTGTACATACGGAACAAATCAGGGGCCTCGGTTGGCCGAAGGAGTGCCAGCATTGCAAGCCAAACCCCTCTAATGTACCGAGGACCACCTGAACTTTGGATGCACTTGAGAGCTGTATGTGGCGTCAATTCCAACTTGAGGGGCTGGAGGAAAAACCTCATGATTTGGCCATACCCAGGGGATTTGGTCGCACGTCTTGTGGGGACCGTGCAAAAAGCAGATGGCGCCATTGAGTTTGCTATAGGCGGTGGTTAATGGAATACTGGTGGCCATGAAAGGTTGGAGCAGCCGGGACGTGCCGCAATTCAGTGCCAGGGTTTCCACGTTGGCGATGGTGGCAATGGATGCTGCGCGGGATGAAGAAGTATGGACGGTGGGGTTGTTTGGGCCACGGTTTGGTACGAGAGTGCCGATGGTGAAGCTGTAAGTTCAAAGTCAACAAGAGCTGTGTGTGCCGGAGAAGGTTGGCGTGTATAGTTTAGTGGAAGCCTATGCACATTTTCGCTGACAGTAACTCACCAATTTGTTAGCTTATGCCTTGCAAATGCCCAATCAGCATGGAAGTGCAAGCGCGAGTGCTTAACAGGATTTTATACAAGATACAACCGTTTGAGGTAGTTTGTTTTGAGCATTGGGTGCCGAGCAAGATGCAGCCGGCTGACCCATTGAGCAGGCTGCAGTCCGAGTTTGGAGGAAATCGCAAGCAGGCAAATGCCAGGGCATGGAGCATATACGATAAGTTATGCATGAGGCTAGAGGTCACACGGTACATGGGGGTACTGGTACTGGGTATGCTAGTGCCGATGAAGGTAGTGCAGCTTGACGGTGAGCAGGTGTGTGGCGCAAGGACAAGGAGGCATGCGGACGTAGTGGTGGAGTTAAGTAATGGCTAGGGATTGGTGGGAGTGTGTGCGTTTCGTGTTTGGGCGCGAATGTTGGGTGGTGGTGCTTTGTGCTACGTGCCGCAGCCTGCGCGCCTGTAGCGCTTCCCTTCGGGTTTTGCTTGAATGTGTGTGGGGGGGGGGGGGGGTGCCCTAGCTGGTGCTTTTTGTGAACGGCATGTTGGGAAGAAAAAAACCCAATCATTTGCATAGCGACTTGAGGATTCAATGCAGTGATGGTGTTGGCAACGACTTTCGGTTTTGCTTTGTTTGGGACACTAAAGTTTTTCGATATAAACTGAAGTTCCCCCCTGCATTACTATGTCTTGTTGTTGTATAGTCCGTTTGTGTGTATTACATCTCATGGGTGGAACTGCCCAACCCTCTCTCCCACCAAAGATGGGAGTTGCTTATCAGGCAATGGTGCCCTTGAACGTTTGCATGTGACCCAAACATTTGCACAGTGACTTGAGGATTGAATTCAATGATGGTGATGGCAATGACTTTTGGTTTTGCTTTGCTTGGGAAACCTGCACCACTATGGCGGCCGACTGAATGTTCCCATTTCCCAAGGTGTCTAGAAAGGAGGGGCATCACCTGCACAAAGTCTGTGGCTATGGTTGCAATAACTGTGCATTTTGTAGGCACTTGCGCAAAAGAGCGCTCCGATTTGTTCATATTGAAACTTGTGGACTTATGGACTTATGCAGTGTTGGAGTTTAAAAAAAAAGGAAAGGTCTGCTCACGCTGCCCGTGTTAGACCTGAATGCTGGGTGCAATGAACCCCCCCCCCCCCCCGGCCCTTTGAACTACCATCACTTGCACAAGCTTTTTACAACTCAGCGCTTTGAAGGGGGAACGGGTTTTTATGTGACCCTCGATGTAAGTAATTATTTTTGGAGCTATAGAGTCCCGCTGTGCTAGGGACAAGATCAGGATCGGGGTGGGTGGGTAAATCTTTTCATTCCAGTCTCTACCTTTTGTGGGGGAACATAGCCCCTCAATTGCACAAGCCAAGCTAGCGGCGTACTTGGTGGAATATTTCTCTGGATCCGCCGTGCTTTTTCAATATGCACCGTCAAACGCATGTTCGATTGTGAAACTATACACACTACCAAACACATGGGCACTGCACGGTACAGGCACTGAGAGTTGCTACAAGGCACATTTCATAATCATCCAGGTGGGGTGTGCGCAATAGAGAGCATCATGACGAACCCAATTTGAGGAACGGGTCAGCGCCTTAGAGCCCCAGTTTTGCCGGGGATCCAGTGCATCATACTGTATGAGTCGGATGCCTGTTTAATTACTTGTTGAGCACACCAGATTTTAGGTTCCCCACCACCTAAACCCAAACAGGCACATTTGTGCTTCAACCAGTTGACCCCTTGTCGTCTTGGCGCACTGCTTTATGCAGCTGTCAAGCATAGCCACCACCGTGTCTGGAATACCATCGCCAATGCCAGTGCCTGAGCACTATGTGTGTAGATCATCCACAGAACCAAAGATTTAACCCCTTAAACTTTAGTTTAGTTTAGACCCTTCCCCTCTCTAATCGTTTGAAGGTGGGTCAGGGGCAGCCTCAGAGAGACCGCAGCCCTCCTCCTATGGCATTGGCGTACCTGGGTCCGACTTACTTTGCTCGTGCTCGTAAGGGAGGAGAGGCATGAGCGCCGGGAGGCAGGACACAGACCTCCTGGTGCTGCCTAGAGGTTGATTATGATGTGACTCTCTTCTATTTTGACTGCACCCATGATGCATTGAATGCATTCTGCAGGGCAATGACACTCCATGGCTGCTCTCAAGTTCTTGCTCATCACAGTGCTCACCATCGCTCTGTTTGCGATGGGCTACCGTGCACTTCGCCGCCTGAAACGGATGCGCACGCTACATGAATGCAAAGGGCACTGCCTGGTCCCGCAGCTGAGCACGAAGGTGAACTGCAGAAGACTGTTCCTGGCTTCAGGCAAGACCGTGACCCCGGATCCACACAGCCCTATCCCGCGGCATTTGGTGGCACAGTTTACTCAAAACGGGCGCATTCCCGTCATACCTGAGTCGAATCAGAGCCGGCCTTTGGCCAACTGGACCCTGTGGTCCCCCCCTTTTATCAACGACCTCATCGACAACGAACGGGCGTATCAGAAATGGCATGAAAATGAGATAATCTCTGGACGTGAACCGAAAGCCAACCGGCTTGAGCAGCTGCACAGAGCCCTGGACACTGTGGAATGGGTCCGCAAGCATGTGCTGGTGCTGGGGTCGGAGCACCCCTCCCTGGAGGCGCTGGTGTTGGCGCATGGTGCACAGTTTGTCACGACGGTGCTGCCCTTCCACTCCACCGTATCTCCGCACTCACAGCTCCGCATCCTGAGCTATGCGGATTGGCATCGCTCTTATTTCGATGGATCTCGGGGCTACGACGGGGCCGTCGTGGGGCCGGCCCTGGCGCAGGCCGGCCTGGGCTCTGACGTGCGGGGCTTCGACGCCGCAGCAGACATGACCGATTTGGCGAAGGTCTGGTGCATGACGAACGTGCGTGGGCCGCTGGTCATTGGGGTGGAGGGGCAGGGGGGCAACGGGACGGACCTGCTGATTGGGAGCCACCGCCGCATCTATGGGGCTGCACGATGGCCCCAGCTGACCGCAAATTGGGCGCAGGAAGAGGGCTTTGGTCCGTTGACGGACGGTCCCTCCAACAGCTCCGTTTTGCATTACTACGTCCTGAGGCGATCCCCCATCGGCCCCTTCCCCCCGACGCCGGAGAAGTGGGTGCTCTTGACAAATGCGGAAGGGCGTCTGGGCAACCGCATCTGGGCCTATGCATCGCTCGTGGGCATCGCGCTGCGCCGGAAATGTCAGCCAATCGTCAACGTGACCGGGTTTAGGGAGCTGTCCACCATTTTCCCCGGCGTCATTCCATACCAACACAACCCGCGGCGCTGCACGCGGGTCATCCATGAGGTCAGGGGACTGCGATATGAACCCGAAATCGGCGACGTGCCGCCCAACACGGGCATTCAGGGGCTCATGCAATCGCATCGCTACTTCGAAAACCACAGCACACACATCCGCGAGTTGTTCCGCTTCCATCCAAAACTGCAAAGGCGCGCCGAGGTCTTCCTCTTACCTCTTTCTTGGCTCTCTGGCTGCCCCACTGTCTCTCCCTCTGTGCTGCGGCTGCAGGACCTTGGACCTGGCTGCTTGATTCTCCCTCTTGACCAGCCTCTGCCTCTCCTCTCGTTCATGTGCCTCTCACTCTGCCTCTTCCTCTACCTCTGTCCCACTGCCCCTGTGCCTCTCCCTCCACTTTTTCATTTGCTTGTCTGCCAGTTCCTCCCCTCCTCCCTCTCCCTCTTTCTCTTTCTCTTTCTCTGCCTCTGCTTGCTTCTCTTTCTCTCTCTCTCTCTCACTCTCTGTCTGTCCGTCTGTTTGTCTGTTTGTCTGTGTGTCTCTCTCATCCGGTGCCTCTCCCTTTTCTCAAGTCCTGCGCGTGGCTTCCCCCCCTTCCCCTCTCTCTCTCTCTCTCTCTCTCTCTCTCTCTCTCTCTCTCTCTCTCTCTCTCTCTCTGTATGGGAATGTCGTTCATGCAGTGCGCATGCAGTGCAAAGTTTTGTATGTCGGCAACTACGTGAACCCTAGTTTTTGCCCTTTTTCACAGGTTTGTTGTTTCATAACAGGTTTTTTTGCGCTTCTTGTGCATAGACTACGTGGCACATCTGAATGGCCACCCATTTTTACCCATTTTTGACCATTTTAATCCATTTGCACACGGTTTTGCTACATGTTCTTTCTTAAAGGTGGATGCTAGATTATGATGATGGGGAATCACCCGATGTCTTGTCCATTCACAATGCAACAAATCGGTAGGTGGGTTGTTACACACTCCTCAGCGGGTTCCAACCTTCATGGCCACCGCCTTGCTATCTCTAGTACACAATGTCCTTTGTGGATTCTCTTTGTGAGCCAGCACTTGAACCCTGCAACTACGCTCTCAGATCATCACAAATCACTAGCACGGCTCATCAGTGACAGCCCACATAGAGCAACTACAAGTTGGGCCCCAATCGGGTCAAGGTAGAATGCCTAGATGTTCCGAGAAGGCTGCCACCATCTTCCAACACACTTAGGCAACAACAGATTGCACTTGTCCACGGCCACCAACCACCAAGGATATGAAGAACCTTGTGACGCCTGCATAAATGCAAGGTGGTGTCCTCCCTTCCTTCCTAGCTGGGTTTTTTGTGTGGGCGCTGCATGCAGTGCGCACGCACTGCCCATGCAATGCGCATGCAGTGCATAGACATTCCCTATGTATGCCTCTCAGCCACTCCGCTTCTCCCTGTGCCCGTGGCCCTCGCTCTACCTACCTATCCCTCTCCCTCTTCCTCTGCCTCTCTCACACTCTCTTTCTCACTCACTCACCCCAACCTCTGCCTCTGCCTCCGCCTCCGCCCATGCGCCTCCGCCTCCGCCTCCGCCTCTACCTTCCCCTTTGCCTTTTCCCCTTCTTTCTCTGTCTTTGCCTGTGCCTTTTCCTCTGTTCCCACCAGGCTATTGCTTAGTGTATCGGACACCCTACCCCAGGGGGGGGGGGGTCAAAGGAGGGGTCAAAGACCTTTTTCAGTGGTTTTTGGGAGGCATGGATCCCCCCCCCAACCCCGGGGGTGGGGGTGGGATTTTCTTGGTTGCTGGGTTTGCGTTGCGAGCCTTGGGACTCAGGGGCATTGAAAATTCTAACATAGTGCTCATCCAATGAGGTGCCTATTGCACATGATTATCAGGAAGGAAGTTGAATGGTTGACAATGTGGTCTTAGGATGAAAGGTCCTTTGTTCAGTTCCAAGTGGGTGGAATTTTAGGGGATTTCATGATCCACTATTTTTTCATTCATTGTGGGGTATAGGGGACCACCAAGTGTCCCAAAGAGTGGCGACCTTCCTCCGAACTCCAGCCAGTCTGGGCCAACCAAGCAAACAAGCAAAGCAATAGCCTGGTTCCCGCTTGCTCTCACTCTTAGGCTTTTGTGGCTCAGCGCAGACAACCTCACGGCGCCGTTGTTGTTGCAGTCCACGTACGGCGCGGTGATCTTGCTGTCAACAATGCGTCAAAAGTGCCAGGGCATTACTACAAACGAGCGGTGGAGTGCATGGGCGCCAAATTCCCAAACCGGAATCTGACGTTCATTTTGATGGGGGGTGGCCGTGACAATCGGCGAAGGGACGTCGAGGACTATCAGTGGGTGAGGCGGCATGTGTCGAAGGTGCCTTTTGAAGAGATCCCACTGACCCACCGGCCGGCGCTTGACATGGCCATCATGGCCAACAGCGATGCGGTCATCATGAGCTCCGGGTCTTTCGGGTTCTGGGGTACATATTTGAACTACAAAACCTGCATTGCCCCCGACTGTCCATTGAGTGAGGGGTATGACCAAGTCAATGATGACTACTACCCCCCGTGGTGTCAGCGCCTGCACTGCTGAGAGGGCCAGCACAACGGACACCTTACGTCAGGGCTGGTGGGGGCCGGCAATCCCTAAGGTAGGGCTGTCCCCTAAGCCCTTTCAGGTAACCACCCCAACCGACGGTTGATGCTCAACCGATGGCGTTTGGCTCTTGCCGACAGCAGTTGATGACCAACCGACACCGGGTGGTCATTAACTCAGCAGCTGGCGCCCTGCAGGCCGGCAGCCTTTTTTTTATTTTGTTTGGCATTCCGGACAGCCTTGCCCTGAGACCATGAAGGGGCCGCCGGTATGCACAGGCGGTACCACAATGTGCCCCATCCGAGGGACAGTTCCTGGAATTTGGATTTGGATTGGCTGGCCAATCTGAAGGTTCAAAGGACGTCCACGGGGTGCACAATGGCGTCCCCGACAACGCTGAGTATCGGTCGGCCATGCCATAAGAAATGCACTCCCAGGACCCTCAACGGTCCCTGAGGGGTGTGGGGGGGAATCCTGACCCTCACCACTGCCTGCCCATGCCTTACCCACTGCCCCCCTCCCCCCCTACCCCAACCAGGTATGCGTGGAGCATGCGCAGGGCTGGCCAAGGACACGCTTGGGGCACAACTGGGCACACTTAGGGCATGCACATGGCATGTGGGACGCTGCAAGAAGCCGCGTACGCGGGCGGTAGAAGAGGCGGTGCGCACGTGGGCCACCGCAGGGAGCCGCTCGCGCGGGCACCAGCCACACATGCGGGCAGCCACAGGGAGCAATGACACACAGCAGGAGGGAGCTGTGCACGCAGGCAGCCATTGGGGGCTACGCATGTGGGCATGAGCAAGGAGCAATGCACGCGGGCAGTAGTTGGGAGGCTGTACGCCAACAGTAGCAGGGACCCGCGCATGCGGGCAGCAGGAAGGAGCTGTGAATGCGGATGGCTTTGGAGAGCTGCACGCACAGGCAGCTGTACCCCCCTTTGTCCTAGCTACGCCCTTGTCCAAGCTACAGTAGGCGTAGGGACCGTATTAATTTGGGGCCTAATTGAATTCAGTACCAAATGTAGTGCAGCCATATAACACATGGGTTTGGTGACACATTCGCCAGTTACAAAGAGTCATGGACACATTTATTGTGAGTGTTTGCCCACTTGAACCCACCTGGCTCTGATTTTGGGGATATTTTTGCATTATCTCCCCCCTTTTTGGTGGTGGCGTGTGTGCTGGTAGTTGTATGTGTCGCGCGCAAGCTACGCCTTTGTCCAAGCTACAGTAGGCGTAGGGACCGTATTAATTTGGGGCCTAATTGAATTCAGTACCAAATGTAGTGCAGCCATATAACACATGGGTTTGGTGACACATTCGCCAGTTACAAAGAGTCATGGACACATTTATTGTGAGTGTTTGCCCACTTGAACCCACCTGGCTCTGATTTTGGGGATATTTTTGCATTATCTCCCCCCTTTTTGGTGGTGGCGTGTGTGCTGGTAGTTGTATGTGTCGCGCGCAAGCTACGCCTTTGTCCAAGCTACAGTAGGCGTAGGGACCGTATTAATTTGGGATTTTTGAGTAGCTAGGACAGGGGGGGGGTAGGTAGCTGGGCACGTAGGCTCCAGCATCCAGCTGTGCACGCAGGCAGCGGCGGGGAGCTGCACTTGTGAGCTACAACAAGGAGCTCCAAGTGCGGGCATTGGCAAGGGTGTATGCATGCAGGCAGCATGTGGAGCTGTGCACGCGAGCGGCAACAAGGGGCTGTTGATGCAGGCAGCAGCAGGGGCTTGTGCACATGGGTCACAGCTGGGTGCAGCGCACATTGGCAGCCGTGGGCGCCGCTGCACAGGAGGACAGCCATAGGCAGCTACGCATGTGGGCAGCTATATGGAGCTGTGCACGTGGGCAGCAGCAGGGAACCATGCATGCATGCAAGAACAGGGAGCTGCGCAAGTGGGTGACAGCAGGGGCAGTGCACACGTGGACAGCTGTAGGATTCTACGCATGTGGGCAGCAGGAGCCAGGCATGCGGGATACAGCCCTGCACCTCCCTCTGGCTCGCCCTCAGCAAGCACCGGCTTTACGACCGGGGCGTACGGACGGCGCACCAACGGCGCTCCCGACCCCAATCCCTTGACAGGATAGGTGGTGCAACGGCCTGAGCCTTGTCCGGCCCTCGCTTGGGGGACCCCTAGGCCAGTGCGCGACGGCAAGGAGCTATGCAAGAGGCCGGCTAGCTGCTACATGCGCGCGTAATTTCTTGCTCGAGCCCACATGCTCAGCTCCCTTTTGCTGTCCGCGTGTGCAACTCCTTGCTGCAACCCGTGT
This sequence comes from Eutreptiella sp. 'Long Island Sound 2002', assembly GCA_964036045.1. NCBI lineage: Eukaryota > Euglenozoa > Euglenophyceae > Eutreptiales > Eutreptiaceae > Eutreptiella > Eutreptiella sp. 'Long Island Sound 2002'. Next base: position 59,037,052 of record OZ038384.1, on the reverse strand, counting down.
GAGCGGCTCCTCAGAGATAGCTATGCACGCGGGCAACAACAGGGAGCTACGCATGCGGGGGGAGGGGGGGATCAGGGCGCTACATACACTGGTTGCAGCGAGCAGCCAATGGGGAGCAGTGCACACGGGCTGCACCAAGAGGCTGCGCACATAGGCAGCAATGGCACAGAGCCACGCGGCAACAACAAGGGGCATTTGTCCGCGTGTACGGCTCCTTCCCGCTACCTATGTGTGCTGATACCTTTGCTTGCCCGCGTGTGTAGCTCCGTGTGGCTGTCCGCTGCAGCCCTTAGGTAGTGCCCATTCGTGCAGCTCCGTGCTGTTGCCTGTGTGTGTTGCTCGTTGTTGCTAGCCGTGCGCACAACCCTTGCCGCTGCCCACATGCACAGCTCCCTCGCGCACAGGGGACCGGTAAGTAGCCGCGCACACAGGCAGCCGAAGGGGTGTGTGCACATAGGCAACAGCCGGGACTTGCGCCTATGAGCTGTAGCGGGCAGCCAAAGGGAGCTGCCCATGAGGGCCGTAGGTGGGAGCTGTGCTTGCGGGCGGCCGTTGGAGGCCATGCGCGAAGGCGGCTAATGTGCGCTCCTTGTTTCTACCCTAGTGTACAGCTCCTTGTAGCCGCCGGCGTGTGCGGCTCTTTACTACTGAAACGGCCCTTACTAATGCCGGCATGCGTAGCCCCCATTGGCTTCCCGTAGGCACAACACCTACGGCTGCGTGCAAGTGCAGCTCCTTGTTTCACTCCATGTGTGCAACTCCCTACTATTTTCCACGTGCTCCCTATTGTTTCCGGCGTGTGCGGCTCCCTATCGTTGCCCACGCGCTCAGCTCCCTATAGCCACCCATTTGCGTAGCTCCCCTGTGCCGTCCGCTTGTACAGCTCACTTTGGTGGTTCGCATGCGTGGCTCTCCAATGCTGCCTCTGTGTGGAGCTCCATGCTGCTTCCGACTTGTGCACCACGTGTGTCTTGATTGCCCCTTGACAAAGAGCCTTTTGTTGCCCTCTAACTCCTCGATATGTCCGAGAAACGGCCCAAAAATGGCCAAAAATGGCCTGAACGTGCGTTGTTTGTGTGAAACAAGCCCAAAACCAAGAACGGGCCGTATCTTGGGCTACGTGGCTCAAAACCGAATGCCGATGGCACCTAGCTCACCCGCAACCCCCCATTTTTTGTGGTTTCCAAGCCTCAAAATCGCCCAACGAGATGCCTAGACCCCTGTACTAGTGCTCACTTGGTGGAGCCGGAGGGCAGGCCGGCCCGCGCACGGTGGGGGCCAAAGGTGGGTCCACCAGGGTCCCCGGGGCGAAAAAAGTCATTTTTTCCGAAGTTGTTCCTTGACCACTTGGGATGCTAAAAGAAGAGTTTTCAGCCCGTTTTGAGGTCTTGGTGACATGTTTTGGCCCATGGAAAATCCCAAAATGCCCTGAAAATGGGCCGTTTTGGGACCAAAAATGGGTCAAAAAATGGGTCAAAAATGTGTTTTGTTTTTCAAAAGTGATTGTGGACCATTCGGGATGCTCAAACAAGTGTTTTTAGCCCATTTTGAGCCCGGGCTGACGCGTTTTGGCCATTGGAAAATCCCAAAAAGCCTTGAAAATGGACCATTTTCGGACCAAAAAAGGGTCAAAAATGGGTACAAAACGCGTTTTTTCAAAAGTGATCCCGGACCATTCGGGATGCTCAAACAAGTGTTTCTAGCCCATTTTGAGCTCGTGGTGACGCGTTTGGGCCCATGGAAAATCCCAAAATGCCTGAGAAAGGGGGCCGCTTTGGGAGCAAAATTGGGTGAAAAATGGGTACGGCGCGTTTTTCCAAAAGTGATCATGGACCATAGGGGGTGCACAAACAAGTGAAATGACCTGATTTTGAGCCCGTTTTGACCGAGTTTAGCCCCTTCTGGCACATGTATGCACCAAGTCGTGCCCTTCGCACGTACCTTAGAGCCGTATGGTGGAGCCACCGAGAGTTTGGCAGCACGTGGAGAAAATTCTTTTGGAGTGGCTTGCCCCCATCATTGCAGCATTGGGTGACAAGGATGAGGTTTCCGGCCCTCCTCGCCATTTGATGGCGAAATTGATCACGGACACATGGGAACTGATTTTTGAGGAGGACATCAATGCAGCCACACAGGCTGCCTGTTTCCTTGGCGGCTTGGCATTGTTCCAAGTTGTTGAACACAGAATAATTTGGAGAGGCCTGTGTTGATTATTCTGATTCTAATTCACAACCATCTTGCCCTCCTTCAAATCCTCTGTCACCATCTTGGGTATGCTCTGAGGATGCATCGGACGGTGATAGTGATGGGACAAGTACTTCGGGGTCAAGGTCGGGGTCATTGTCTAATGCTTCACATGATGCCCCATATTTTGATGTTTCAACTTTGAAATGTGTTGAAAGTGGTCTCCCAAGTGGTATTGTTGCTAGATGGCAGCTAAGCTTGCAGCTGGAGAGCCCATTCCTGTGGCCCATGTTTAGCATGTGCAAGTTTTTACAGTCAAATAATCATGTCAGTAAAAGTCGCACAAAGAGCTTGTTTTTGAGTACAGCCAAACATGCATCCCAACCGACAGTTTCCGGCTCATTTTGTGGTTCATATGCCGTCATGTCGGCATGACTTGTTTTGTTGTTAGTCCTTTGCATAGTAGTCGGGGGGCCGAGGGAAGCCTATGCGTCCGAACGGCTCCACCCTTATCGCCCCACCCAACCCCCGTCTGTCCCGTCGACGGACGAGCTCCTCCGGGAGCTCCGGGCCATTCGTGCGTCCAACGTGTAAGGGCCCCCTGCAGGAACCTAGGCTGCAAGAAGGCTACAACGAGTGCAGATATTCCTCCATGGACAACTGCCGGTCAGACCTGCTGCACCAAGGCCGCAATTATTACTCCTCACTCGCGGGTCTCCCACAACGCCTTTGCACACTGGACCGCAGTGTCATCGTTTCACCATTGTGCGTGTACATCACCCTAGATGATTAGGATGACCCCTGACCGTTTTGTGACCTGCCCACACATAGAAAGACCACCAGTAAATTCCCCAACCTCACCACAGCCACCGTGCTTAGCCTCACAACTCTCAGTTCACGGACTCCCCAGGACACCTAATAGACACGTACACACATGCGGCACGACACACATGCACTCACGCGACACCCGTAATTCGCCGCCACACCACCGCGCCACAGTATGGCAAAGCCACAGGACTTATCCACATGCACACAGGACCCACACATGATGTCCCCTACGTGTCCTACGTGCTCTTATCCTATGTTGGGCTTTGCCCCCACACAGGACTTGAGCTGGCTGTGTTGAGTTGCAAGGGAACTTTACATGCATGATCCTAATATAGTCCACACACCACACAGCTTAATCATTTGGATAGGCCCACAGATGTTGCCCATGTGCGTCCTGCACGCACTTGTCCTATGTTGGGTTTTGCCCGTACACGGGACATGGCTGCACTGTATATGCACTGAGAGTCGCATGTTCCCAGCATAGTACACACATCACACCCACTATGAACGAATGCCTTCCAGGCGTGGCAGAGCGTCTGCACTACTGCATGAAGGAATCACACATGTTATGCCAGCATGATGCATGGACCTCTGGTCAACTCAGTTTTTGAGTGCTCATGTGTTGTACATAAATGGACCTTCACCTTTCCGGGGGTTCTCCCGAGTACACTCAATGACACCTTGAGCATTAGGAACCCAAAAAAAAAACGCATAGTAGTCGGGGGGGCGAGGGAAGCATCTCTTGGGGTATGTTTCCTCGGGGGTGCGAGGATACCATTGCGCCTAGGGAATTATTATGCAAGTGGGGGGGTTGCATAAACCCCAAATTAGTGCTTGTGTCGCCAATGCAAAGACTAAGGAATTGACCATTGCACTGCATTGCACTGCAGTGCACTGCACTACACGGCATTGCAACAAGCCACACTGCCTTGGTTTGCCCCGTTTCACCTAATGATGCCGTGCCATCACATGCAGCGCGTGCAAGGCGCGGTGAATAGGCGGTCTGCCCAACCAAGCACCCACAATTACTACTTTGGGAACCCCTTGTCTAGGGGTTATGTAACCATTTTTGGATTCCTCCCCAAGATGATGGTGAACTGTGTGTTCTGTGTTGCATGAAGAAGCATCTCTTTCTGAGTGCAATACTTGTCAGTATTGCAGTGATTTTCAGCACCCACACCTGTGGGGATGAACTGCTGGCATAGGCAGAACAGGTTGCCAGCTATATTATTGTTCCCTTTCTTTTGGCACCCACACACATGGGGATGGATTGCTGACACACGGCAGATTGATTCATGGAGTTGCCCTTCTGCTTGTGCAGTATTTGTGGGAAGGAGGGATGTTTACACTCGTCTTGTACCCAAGGGTTTGCTCTCCTTAGGGGGCATTTCCAGAGGGGGAAAAGCCAACCCATTCCGGGCAAGCCCGCCGTAAAAGTAGCACGTGGCCCGGATACTCCCCCATAGAATTAGTGATTTGTGCAGTTTCTGGGTGGATAATTGCCTCCTTGTCTTTGGATAGTAGCTTTCCTTGGGACAGTTACCCCACCCACTGAACGCAACTATCATCACTAAACTGCTCACCAGACCAATTCTGGCCAATGCTGTGTGAGAAATGAGAAAAACTGGTACAGTGAGGTTTTCTCTTTTTGCGATTTACTACTGCATTAGGTACACGATGCCAAATTGCAGTCAACAAATTCACGCTAGTCTTGAATTCACAAACACAACGGACACAATGCTGCTTGTGCTGCGCAATGTATCATGAACAAGTCCACACTGTTCATTGTAGATGTGACTGTGAATTGCATGCAGCAGGGTGGGAGCTTTGGCTTCCTTTGCGGCTGTCACATCTGGGGACAAGGGCAAGAGTGCAGCACATGGTGGATGCAGGAAGGGGCCGAGGCGACTTTGCTGTCATTAGGGGATGGTGGTGAGGGGCATGGGATGGTTCGGGAAATGGCTCCACTGCTGCACCTCTTCTGGAACAGAGACAAAGATCTGCGGACATGATGTGCCATGGACCTGCACAGGGTCTTTATTGCTGCAACCTTCATTATTGTCATGTGCGGCATATGCTCCCATGCGTACTTCCGCTGGCGCATAAAGAGAAGGGGTTTTGTTATTGCAACAGAAGGCCCCAATCAGTTCTGGAAGCTGTCTCCCACAAAGGTGTCCTGTCTTGCCTGCCTACCAACGTGGATGCCTTTCCATTCTGAAGGGGGGCCTTCCAGAGGTTGTGATTCTGATTACCCCGGGTAATGTGAGGGGCTTGACCGGGGGATGAGGTGGTGCCAAGTACAAGACTTGGCGACCGGAATCAGTCAAGGCACGTGCTATGAAGCATCGGTCGCTCAGACGCCTGTCACAGGGCACCACGTGTGCCACCTTGCATCTCTCTTTGACACGCACACACATACGCAACCTCACAGTTTGAGCATGATTTAATTGTCTTGGGCATCACACACATACACACACACTCTCTGGCATCAGGACCCGCAACGGAGATAAACAAGGCGCATCACAGGCGCGCTTGGAGGCCCACAGGGAGCGTCCAGCTGCAGCCCTTGACCCCCCCCCCCAAAGTAGCCAAAATGGTCAGAAGGTCTCGACCCCATTTGGTCCAAATTTGGCGCCGAAGACGCGGAAAAAATTTTTTAGCATATGATGGGGGGTAAATGTTCGTTTCCACCCTGTGTGTGTATACTCAAAATGCTCAGAATTTCATGGGGAATCCCGTTATGTGTGCAAAACATGAAAATTTTTTCTGACCCCTGGCATCCCCCCTTCCGTGCCCCCTGAAGACACACCCGCTGTGCATGCCGACGGCGGTACTGGGGCCGCCCGGAAGAAGTCAGCAACAAAGACGTGAGCCACAAGGACGTGGGGGGCAACGGCGCACGTGGCCACCGGGAGCGTTGGGCTGCAAGAGGCGGCCCTCGCTGACGGCTCCTCTTCAGATGAGGAGCCGCTGCGGCGTCGGCCACCACTGGGACTGGGGCACTCAGGTCCCCACCTCCCCCGGGACTCCAGCCCCCATCACACCTTTGCCAGTGCATGGGCACCGCATGTGTGTGTCGAGGAGAGGGCGTAAAAACATATTTGGGGGGGGGGCGGGGCGCTGGCAAGCCTGCGGCCCTTGCAGCTGTGTGACCGGGTGTGCAACAAATGAGGGGTATCATGGCAAGTAGGCACTAGGACCGATAGTGCGGGAGCATGCCTTGGCTGCAGTACTTTCTTGACAAGCCGCATGCTTCGGTGTGGCCCCCTTGAGTTGGGGTTGAGGGCTCCCACGCCTCGGTGTGGCCCCTTGGGTGGGGCTAAAGGACTCCCACACTTCGAGGCCCCTTGAGTTGGGGTTAGGGACTGGCCGGGGAAAGTGGGATGGGTCTGCAAGGAGCACACTTGTCAGGGAGGGCCAGACTGGTCTGTGACGTGCTGGGACAAGGTGGCGGCGGCCCTGCCGTCCCTGTGTGTGTGTGTGTGTGTGGTGTGTGGGGGTGCATATCAAGGAGGGCACCAGCATTTTGTGCTCATGGGTAGCACGCCTGTGCCCTACTGGTCAGCGCCAGTGGTCTCCCCTTTGAGCACTCCGAGGAACCATATTAAGGAGGGACACTAGCATGGGTCCGCGGGCTCCATACACATGCGGGATCACCGGCCAGTCTTAGTCTGGCAGCAGGGCCACCTTTTGGACCCAGATCCCTGGGTCTGGCCCCTCACCTTGGTGAGAACCACCCTCTATGGCTGCAATGGGGTCAGGGTGCAATGTCTGCATTAGGCTCAAGCTGTGCCTGCTTCCCACGGCCTTCACGGCTGACTGTCCATTCGGCCTTCAGTCTGCCGACCACCAGCGCCATCAATGTGCTCCCACTATGGAGGGGTATGTGGCCTCCCCATGGAGGGCACTCACATGCAACCCTTGACCCCGACAGCCCTTAAACATTTTGGCCCCCTGAAGGGGGGATGGGGGGGGAGCCGGGCTGGGGTCCTTCATACCCCAACATATATAAGCCCCCCCCCCCCCCTGTCCAAGCACCACTACCCGGTGAGGCCGTCATTTTTGGAACCGTCAACGTTTTACTCTTCTTTCACCTGGGTACCCCCTGAAGCACAGGCGGTCCACTGGGGACATGGCAGATGGTGTTGTTGTTGGCCCCTCGCCCCTTGGCGACAGGTTCATCAGCAGCAAATATGAGTGTGGTGGTTCAGTGGTGCACCATGACTGTGCACCGCTGGCCAACATAACATTCCCTATTGCTGTCCCTGCACCCCCGGCCCATGACATGAGGAGCTGTGATGCAGATTGACAGAGTCCAGAGTTCTGCAGTGCTGTGCTGCTGAATGTGTCCTTGCTTTTGTGCCAGACACACCCTGGGGTCTAGGGGACACGTCACGAGTTGAAAACGGTTCTCGACCAGGGGTGCCGCGCGCAGTCACCGGCCTTGTCCAAGCACCACTACCCAGTGAAACCGTCGTTTTCTGTGCTTTTGGCGGTGCTTGGACAAGGGGGGGGGGGGGGTACATCAAAATGATCCCCTCGTCGCACTGATTATTTTGAACACACATATGTGGGGGTTTTGAAAAAAGTTTACCCCCTGGGGGGTCCATTCTCACCAGCCAGGTTTTGGGGGGTTGAATGGGGGAGGTCAGGGGTGGGAGGCAGCAGTGTGGCCTGTGCCAACAAGCAGACCAAAGGAATGCGGTGCTGCTGCCGCAGATGATGTGCGGTCCGACCGGAGCATGCTCACACAGAGGGCCGCGCACGCCGCCCCAGGCCAGAAGGCAAACGCCGCATGGCAGTACACCACAGGCCGACCAGTGAGCCTGTATGCGCAAGGGGAGCCAAGCGAGCGATGGGCAGGCCCAGGGGCGCCCCCCCATCCCCTGCAGGCGGCGGCGGCCAGCAGGCCACGACCGGCAGCAACCGGACCAAATCCAATCCCTGGGCCACGCAAGAAATAGAATCACCTCGCCCGCAGGGTAGTTGGGCACTAGTAGTAGTAGGGCAGAGTAGTTGAGGCAAGGGGTGGCAGGGACTGATGAATCAGCGTGCCAATGGCCTTTGGCTGGGCCGCCGAGAGAGGGCTAGCCCACCTCCTCAGCCCGCTGCCGGCTATTCAACCATGCCACCCCTTCCCCTTTTTGAGAAATCCAGGCCCACCCAAAGGCATAGGAAGGACTGGACACACAGATGTAGTTGCCATGACAATGTCCTGTTCCCCCCCAAAGAAAATGAACCAGCTCATCCTCAAATACTTCATGATCACCACTCTCAGCATGTTAAGGCTCTGCCATGAGGGAAATGGGGGGAATGGAGACGAAGCAACATTTAGCCCCGCCCCCCCTCCACCCCAGCCCCCTCATGCCCCCACACAAACAGCCAATGCAGAAGGTGAGACCTTGTCTGGGGTGCAGGTATCATTGAGTAGTTGCCGTACCGCAGTTCACAAGGCGGAGTTTGGTGTCTCCCCTGTTCGTCTGATCAGTCTGGCACAAATGCCACCCTTTCAGACTGCCGCCAGGACGAACGAGCTGGTGCGACAGCCACCTGCAAGCACGAACACAACGCCATGTCCGGAAATGTGCGCGATTAGGACTGACATGTGCGATTTGTTGGTACTGTGGTACGATCCACAGCGCACCTTGTGCCCCATCTGCCGCGATCACGGGATCTCCAGAACGGTGAAGGCAACAGGAACCGGCAGCGAGCACAAGCCAATGAATGAGGGAGGAGGGGCTTGGGACCATGGCTTCTGCCATTCCACACGCCGCACAGGTCAATTGCAAAAAGCTGTTCAAGGACCAACGTCCATCGCTGACCTATGATCCAACGGCACCCATGCGACATCTGTCACGGTTCACAGAGCACGGCCGTATTCCGGTCAGCACGGGATTGCTCGGGGGTTTCCCGTCACTCAATTTTACGCTGTGGATGTCGCCCCATATCGATGGCGTCATTGAGGTATGGGACCCGCCTGCCTCCATCGCAGCCTGTCCAGCCTGTCCATGGCTCATCCAACCCGCCACCCATTGCGATTTATGCTGCCCAACGCCTACCGCAATGTCCCGCCCGTGGTCACGGGTTTGTGGATAAACATGGGTTCATCAGCCGTGCAACGGCTGGTGGTTTGATTTGGTGCTTGGGCCTGCATCTTTTCATCTGCAGAAAGCAGCGTTGCGCTCCTGTCAGCTGCGCGGCGGCTGTTCAAATTAGCTTTCTGCTTGAAACGTACCTGTTTGGTCTCCATTCAGCAGTGTACTGTTGAATTGCACTCGCAGTGAATGAAACAGAATAGTGCACAGCTGTAGGCTGTATTGATTTGCGGTGTGCTGGAGGTGGGATGGGGGACGTGGGGTGTGTAATGTGCAATGTGCAATGTGGGGTATGGGACGTGGGGCATGGGATGCGATGCGGACTATGGGATGCGGGCTGTGTTGTGAGGTATGGGATATGGTGTGAGATTGGGGCCGTGGGATATGAGGTTTGGGACATGGGATGTGGGGCGATGTGATGCGGGGCGTGGGATGTGGGACATGGGATGGGAGATGTTGGACGTGACCTGTGGAACTGGGGACGGACATGGAATATGATGCGGGGCATGGGATGTAGCAAGTGGGCTTTGGGATGCGGATGCGGGACTTTGGGTGTGAGACATGGGAGTATAGAGCGGGGTTTCGGATGCGAGACGTGGGACATGGGACACGGAATGTCGTTTGTGTGATGGACCCGGCACAGGGGATGTGGGATTTGGGGGCCCTGTATGCGGGACATGGGATGTGGCACGGGGGGTTTTCGGTGTGTGTTCGATGCCAGATGTGGCATGTGGCATGTGGGAAACCAAAAAGTGTCGGCCCTCCTCCTCTCTCTCACCATCGCTCGTTCAGGCACACAAAAAGCGCAACACCAGCCGCGCAGGCCACCTGCAGCAGCTGCGCATTGCCTTGGACAAGCTTCACCTTTCCCACCAACATGTGCTGGTGCTGGGCTCGCAGCATCCATCACTTGAGGCTTCGGTGCTGGGCTATGGGGCGCGCTTCGTCACATCTGTTCTCCCTGTCAACACCACTGTGTCTCCCCACCCACAACTTCGCTTGAGCAGCTATAAAGATTGGCGCCGCTACTTTTTAGAGGTTGTGCGTGACGGTGAATTTCTGCTGCATACCATGCCCTCCCCTGAAATGCCCCGGACTTCCCATGTGCCTTGTGCAATATGTGCCGTCCTGCACCCGGCATCCACCATCATCGGTGCTGCTCCAGGTGCAGTCGATTGTTAATCGCGTGGGGGCCTGACACCCTTGCCCCCTTTGTCCCATCAGTAATCAGAATGGGTGTCCTCAGTGGCAGCCAGCGTGCAGAGCACAAAAACAAGCGGAGGCATTTTGGCGTGTGCGTACATGTATTCTTAAAGACCCCCCGGACAGGGCAGCAGGGGTGTGCTCCAGTCATGTGGTTACAACCGTGCGGGAAAATGAGGTGCAAGTGTGCACATCCGTGTGCCCACGTTGTGCGCAACTGTGCGTGAATTTTTTTTTCTGACCGGAAATGTGCTGCAGATTCAGCCCTCTCAAGCTCTAGTTCCAGTGGTGACTCTTATGATTCGTTCGGCATGTTCAAGTTCTGATGAGGAAGTTAAAATACCACAGCCAGAGCCTAATGTACGAGATGTACCCGACTCATTTGCTCAAGATGAAGTGGAGGAGGAGGAATGTACTGGGGCCCCAAAGGAGGATTTATTGTCTTGGTTGGCCAAGTATGAGCCACAATTGGCTGTTTATGAAGCCCGATTGCAGTGCGATAGCTGGGATGCATTGCAGTCATTGAGACTTATGACTGGAAACGATATGGCTGATTTGAACATCCTTCCGGGACATTGTCGTTTACTGGTGGATACTTTGAAGGATTTGTAGTATGGTGCTTGGCCTGGTGAGGCGCTAACATAGTAATGTTAGCCTGGAGATGACCCAGGGGCCTTGTAAATAAATACCCCCAGCACCAATATTCTGGTATTTTCCCATTTCAGGTACACAATTGCACCCAACTGTACACAAGTGTGCGTAACTGTGCGAGGCAATGCAGTGCAAGCATGCGCAACTGTGCGCCCGCGTCGTACGCAACTGTGCGTAACCATGCATGCGCGCACGGTTGTAACCACCTGTCTGGTGTGCTCCAGGGGCTACGCATTGAGAGGGGGGACTGCGGTTGGATGTGGATAGTGGCCATGTGTGGCATGTGTTGTGCAGGTGTTCTGGCGTGTGGCAGGGGTGGGGGGGTAGGCGAATGCAATGGTCTACAATGCAAAATACCAGTAAATGGCCCATGTCAGAGGAACAATTGGAGCCGATGGTATCCCCGACAGACCTCCATTCATATGACTGGGCCACCACCGCATGGCCCTTACATCCGTCTGGCGCCCACTTCACCTTTGCATCCCCCACCAAATGGTGACTGCCGAGGGGCTTCCATACTGCCCCCAACGGCTTGGGAAAGGGGGTCCGGGCAAGGGCATCAATACTGCGGCACCGAAGGGGCCGAGGATTTCTTTTGGGGGTCGGAGATGGTGAACACAGGGTAAATGATGACTGACTGTCGAATTCCGGGTGACGTGCAGAGGCTTTCTCGATGGGTGGTCGATGTTGTGGCGAGAGAAGGCTCTACCGCCTCCCCCATTGCAATAGAGAGTCTGTGCACTGCAAGCGGATGTGTCGTGCTGCTTCGTGCAGCTGTGGCCGCAGCGTTGCAGGGGGGTGTGCTGCTTTTTGACGTCGTTCTACCGCTTGGGGTTCAGGTGGCACGCAAAGGGGCTGATCCAAGTGTCATCGTGAACTGATTGACCAGAGGGCAGCCGATCGCAGCCACCCATGAGCAGAATTACGGATTGGCACACTTGTGATCGTGAGGACGTTCTGTTAGGAAAGGCGCGAGGGCTGTAATGGGCATGTAGTCAGCTCGGATGACAGCATGCCCCATTGTCGTCCTCAGCACACAACATCACCCCCCCCCCGCCTTTTCAGACCTGCACACACCCTCCACAAACCTGCACACCCCATCACAGCCTTTGGGGGCCATCCACAGCCCAACACCACTGCAAACCCCTCAACACCCCCACCACACCCCCTCTACACACCTGCACAGGCTTTGGGGGACCTCCACACCCAAAAACTGCCGCAAATACATCGACACCTCCACCACACTCCACAACTCTCTATCACACTCCACAACCCTCCACCACACTCCACAGCTCTCTATCACACTCCACAACCCTCTACCATACTCCACAAGCTCCACCACACTCCACAACCCTCTACCACACTCCACAACCCTCTACCACACCCCACAACCCTCCACCACACTCCACAACCTTCTACCACACTCCACAACCCTCTACCCATGGGTCATCGACTTCAGGAATGTTGGACATCATGATGGTTTGGGCAAACCCCCCGGTTTTTTCCAAGCCCCCAAAACTAATGAAAATTGACGTTATGCTCATCAACAAAACCCCCCCTTTTTTTCGGCTCCAGGAGCAAGGTAGCAGTGTTGAGAATGGTAAACCCTTAATAGGCGACCCTGTTTGTACTCTTGCTATCTTCCTTTGTGTCATGTTGCATATGCATTTCCGGATCATTTGCTGATGGAATCCGGTAATGTTCAAATGAAGTAAGCTGGAAACGGTCGTTGTGGGGGTATGGGGCCATGCCTAGCCCCGGAAGGATCTGCCACTACACTTCTTGATGAAGTGGGGCCAATTCTTGCGGTGTGTTTGGGGCCGTGGGCTGCATGGCCGATGCCATTGAGGAAACGGCCCCCCTCCTGGCAGGGGGTGTGGGCGGCTTCAGGCACTAGCTCTGCAGCCTGGTGAGGGCTTAGAGTGGAGGAGCCCACTTCCTAAATGCTTATCCCTTAGGCCGCCACGTCCTTGCCTTGAGTATGTTGCATAGACCATTGCAGGGCCCCTAATTACCCGCTGCCGGAAGTGAGCGGGTAATGCCGCTGGAAAATTGCTCCAAGTAGGAAAAATGGGGGGAAATCCTTCCAGCATCTTTCTGTCTTTGTGCCCTATGGCCAACCAAGTGCACTTGTTTAACGGGGTGCGCTATATCCCCATCAAGGCCATCAGGGATTCTAACCGCAAGAGGTTGTCCGCGGGCTAGCTCTCAAAGTAGATGACTTTGAACAACTACAACAAGACCAAGCCCGCGAACATTGGGATTGCGGTCAACCCTCGGCAAGGTAGCCAGGTGGGGGACTACATGGTCTTGGAAGAGGCCATCAACTGCATCCCTCTACCAAAGCAAGCGGAGGCACGGCGCTTCTTCGGTTTGGCAAGCACACTACCGCTCTTGTATGCAATTGCACGCCGTGTCCTTGCCGTCCCATCAACGTCTTGTGATATGGAGCGTTGCTTCTGGTCACTGAAGTGGGTCGGAGACGAGCGACAAAGAAGTATGAAGTGTGACACTCATCGCGCCGCGGTCATGCTCCACTACAATGCAGGTTTTTTGGTACTTGGATGGTCAAGGAAATAAGTTTTCCACCTTCCTCCACCAATTAACCTCCATTTTCCCCTATTTTCCCCCATTTTCTCCCATTTTCCCCCATTTTTCCTTTCAGAGCGGGAAGTTGAGCGGGTAACTGAGGTGCCACCGTGAGCAGGTAATCAAGGGCCCTGCCATTGGGTGCAAACCACTTTTGTCTAATTTTTCGTCCCAAATTGGCCGGTTTACGTCCAATTTTTCGTACAATAGAGAACCCCCCCCTTTTTTCCAAGGGTCAAATCTTAGGTGTCATTTTTTAAATAACCCCCCCCTTTTTTAGGACCCCCCACAAGTAGGCGAATCATCGCCATGTCCCAAAATTACCGATATTGATGACCCTTGCCTCTACCACACTCCACAACCCTCCAACACACTCCACAACCCTCTGCCACACTCCACAACCTTCTACCACACTCCACAACCCTCTACCACCCTCCAGATCCTCCCACGACTCTCCACACGTCTGAGCCTGGGGTCACCTGAGAAGAGAACCCTCTCACCTCTCGTGCCCTCCATAATCCAAGAGAACCGAATTAGTACCGGTTCTCGGCAATCAAACTGCATCGTCACAAGCTCTCAGAACAAAGCAAGCCTCACATTCGCACACAAGGAAGGCGTCTTAGCCCCAAGTTACCTGAGAAGAGAACCCTCTCACCTCTCCTGCCCTCCCTAATCCAAGAGAACCGAATCCGTATCGGCTCTCGAAAATCAAACCGCATCATCATAGGCACTCAGAACAAAGCAAGCCTCACATACCCACACAAGGACAGCGTCTCGGCCCCAAATTGCCCGAGAAGAGACCCATCTCCCTTTCCCTCTCCTCCCCAATCCGAGAGAACCAAATCAGTACCGGCTCTCGGAAATCAAACCGCATCATCAAAGGCTCTTAGGACAAATCAAGCCTCACATTCCCACACCAGGACGGCGTCTTAGCCCCAAATCACCGGAGAAGAGAACCATATCAACTTCTCTCCCCTCCGTATTCCGAGAGAACCAAAACAGTACCGGCTCTCGGAAATCGCACCACATCACCACAAGCTCTCAGAACCAACGAAGTTTCACATCATACAAGAGTTATCGAAAATCAAGAAGGAGAACATCACAACATCAAAGGAGTCATCAAAAATCAGAGAAGTCATCAAAAATCGGAGCAGGCATTCGAAATCAACAAGGAGAAAGGCGTCATCAAAGGCCGCTATCCTCAAACAAATCAAATCTAATCCGAGAGAACTGAATCAGTACCGGCTCTCGGAAATCAAACCACATCATCACAAGCTCTCACAACAAAGCAAGCCTCACATTCACACACAATGAAGGCGTCTCAGCCCTAAATCGCCCCAGAAGAGAACCATCTCACCTCCCCTCTCCTCCCTAATCCGAGAGAACCAAATCCATACCGGCTCTCAGAAATCCAACCGCTTCATCGCAAACTCTCCGAACAAAGCAAGCCTCACATTCGCACACAAGGAAGGCAAGTCAGCCCCAAATCGCCCGAGAAGAGAACCATTTTACCTCCCCTCCGCTCCCTAATCCGAGAGAACCAAAGCAGTACCGGCTCGTGGAAATCAAACCGCTTCATCACAAGTTCACATAACAAAGCAAGCCTCACATTCGCACACAAGGAAGGTGTCTCAACCCCAATCACCGGAGAAGAGAACCATCTCACCTTCCCTCCCCTCCCTAATCCGAGAGAACCGAAACAGTACCGGCTCTCGGAAATCAACCCGCATCATCACAAGCCACAGAAGAAAGCAAGCCTCACATTTGCACACAAGGAAGGTGTCTGAGCCCCAAATCGCCCGAGAAGAAAACCATCTCACCTCCCCTCCCCTCCCTAATCCGAGAGAACCGAAGCAGTACCGGCTCTCGGAAATCAAACCGCATCATCAAAGGCTCTCGGGACAAAGCAAGCCTCACATTCCCACACTAGGATTGCGTCTCATCCCCCAATCACCTGAGAAGAGAGTCATCTCACCTTCCCTCCCCTCCCTAATCCGTGAGAACCGAAATAGTACCGGCTCTCGGAAATCAAACCGCATCATCGTGCCTCACAGCATACACGGGTTAGCAGAAATCAACAAGCAGGATATCACAACATCAAAGGAATCAT
Organism: Eutreptiella sp. 'Long Island Sound 2002'; assembly: GCA_964036045.1. Lineage (NCBI taxonomy): Eukaryota > Euglenozoa > Euglenophyceae > Eutreptiales > Eutreptiaceae > Eutreptiella > Eutreptiella sp. 'Long Island Sound 2002'. The sequence continues at coordinate 59,021,392 of OZ038384.1, read as the reverse complement.
CAAACATCGGAGAAGTAGCCAAAAAAACAGGGCAAGCATCGGAAATCACAGAAGTCAACGGAGATCAACAAGGACAGCTGCATCATCAAAGGCTACTATCCTCAAATCAATCAAATCTAATCTGAAAGGACCGAATCAATACCGGCTCTCGGAAATCGAACCGAATCATCACAAGCTCCTGGAACACAGGAAGCCTCACATCATACAAGAGTTATCGGAAATCAAGAAGGAGAACATCACAACATCAAAGGAGTCATCAAAAATCCGAGAAGTCACCAAACTACGGGGCAGGCATGGGAAATCAACAAGGAGAACCACATCATCAAACACTCCCATCCTCAAACCAATCAAATCTAATCCGAGAGAACCGAAACAGTACCGGCTCTCGGAAATCAAACCGCATCATCACAAGCTCACAGAACAAAGCAAGCCTCACATTTGCACACAAGGAAAGCATCTCAGCCCCAACTCACCCGAGAAGAGAACCATTTTACCTCCCCTCCCCTCCATAATCCGAGAGAACCAAAGCAGTAGTGGCTCTTGGAAGTCAAACTGCATCATCACAAGCTCTCAGAAGAAAGCAAGCCTCACATTCCCACACAAGGAAGGCAAGTCAGCCCCAAATCGCCCGAGAAGAGAATCCTCTCACCTCCCATCCCATATCTAATCCGAGAGAACCGAATCAGTAGATGTCATGTGCGTACTTGTACCTTTCTTTGGTTTGGGTTGGGTGAGGGTTTGATGCGGGTTGGAGAGGGTTGGCGGATATCAAAGCTGGGTTGTGTTGGGTTGGGTCGGGATTCCTTTGGGCTGGACGTCTTGTGCTTCCGCAATTGGAGGATAAGGTCGGAAGGAAGGCATGCCACACCTGGTTTTTTCTGGGGCTTGGGTATGGGTTTGGTGAACCTTGATCTGTGATCTATCGTTTGGTCTGTGACTTGATGCTTTGATTTGGTGGATTGATGATTTGACTTGGTATGGGTTTGATTTGATAAGGTTTTGGTATGGGTTTGGTTTGAATTTGGTATGGTTTTGTTATGTGGACTGAAGGTCTCTCGGTGTGCGATTTCCTCTGTGATTTGGTGACTTTGTGGTATTGGTTTGGAATAGGGTTTGGTGCTCCGTGATCTTTGATCCGTGACTTGGTCCATGGCTTGGTGGCTTGTAGTGGTGATTTGACGCGTTGCCTTGGTAATTCATGTGGGGTTGCTATAAGGATTGATGGTGATTTGGTCGGATCCGATGACGTGTACGGTGGAGAGGGAGAGAAAGGGAGGTGAGATGGTTCTCTTCTCAGGTGATTTGGGGCTAAGACGTTTTCCTTGTGTGCATATGTGAGGCTTGCTTTGTTCTAAGAGCGTGTAATGCAGCGGTTTGCTTTCCTAGAGCCGGAACTGAATCGGTTCTCTCGGATTAGGCAGGAGAGGGAAGGTGAGACGGTTCTCTTCTCGGGTGACTTGGGGCCAAGACTCCTTGCTTGTGTGGGAATGTGAGGCTTGCTTTGTTCTGAGAGGTTGTGATGATGTGGTTTGATTTCCGAGAGCCGGTACTACACCGCCCAACCAATACCAATACCAATACCACCACACTCCACAATGCTCTACCACACTCCACAAGCCTCCACCACACTCCACAACCTTATACCGCACTCCACAACCCTCGACCACACTCCACAACCCTCTGGCACACTCCACAACACTCTACCACACTCCGCAACCCTCAACCACACTCCACAACCCTCTACTGCACTCCACAACCATCTACCACACTCCACAACCCTCCACCACACTCCACAATCCTCTACCACACTCCACAACCCTCTACTACAGCGGTGGCAAACTGCGCCCAAGGACTGGATCCCGAGCGCTATGCCCGCGTACCCGGCGGAAGTGGTCATCGGGGGCAAAGACCTGCCGGATGGAGGCCGTGTACCACGGAGGATATCCGGTCAAGGTGACGACTGCCATGACGGACACCATGGAGGCCAAAGACTGGGTTCCGGAGCTCCGTGTGTGCTGCCAGCCCTCGGACACGCTGCCGAGCGATACCCGACTACACCGCCTCCTGGTGGCCCTTCTGGGCATCCAAGTGCAGGTCAACGCGCCCATGCACGCCCAACTATGGGACGGCCATCAACATGTGTCCCTAGGCCAGCTTCAGAGCGCGGGGGTGTGGGTGCCCACCATCGTGCGGCTGTCCGAACCACCTGCGGACGCCTACTAGCAATGGCCTCAGGCATCGCCGGCCCCCCTAGTCGCAATCACCACGGCGCTGCCGCCGTGGCCGTGGATAGCCATCGCCCCGGTTGCGGTTGCGAAGTTCAAGTACCCCGCGCAGTGTGTGGCGCACAAGTGCCCAGGGCACCCGAATAAAGGGCCCCTCTACTACTCGCTCGGTACGGCGGGAACGGTACCGGCGGAGCTCGGCCCGGCCTTGCGAGCCCACCTCCGTGAGCACCATGGGGACCTCGCCCTCCTGGCACCGCACAGCCTGGCCACCAACCCCCCGCAAGTGCTAGCCCCCGAGGTCATGCCGGGCATTTGGTTCCATGACCTGCCGGCGCTGGCAACCCTCCGCGGCATTGTGGCCGCAGTGGATGCGGGGACCACACAGGCAGGCATGGCGATGGCAGGGGTCGCCCAGAGCGGGCCCGAGGCCTACTGGACCCACGTGGCCTCCGGGGTAGACACCTCCCAAGAGGGGGAGGCCATGATACTCCTATCGTACGTCCGCAGGCTGGCGCAACAGCTAGGGGTGTTTTGGCTGGTGCCAGACTCCGAGACGGCGGTTGGGGCCCTCCGAACATATTAGGAAGGAGGCCATTGTGGGGATGGCATACACCACCTCTACGCCGCGGTACGGGGAGGCCGACGTCTCTCCCCGGCCTCGGCCATAAACGTGGTAACTACGCCATCATAGTGGATAACGGACCTGAACGTCCGTGTCGATGCGGCGACGCAAGAGCCGCCGAAGGTAGACCTGACGTGGCTCCTCCGGCGCCCCTACTCCTTCCTCCCCTCGGTGACCTACCGGGACCAATGCCGACTACACTAACTACGCTGAGCAACTTGTTGCAGGATCGGGCCTCCATACCGGCGCGGGCGGGCTATGAGGCCCGATGGGGAGCAAACTACACGTCGGGGAGTGGACTCCCCCTCGACTGGTTCGATAGCGACTAGCAGCGCCATATTGCGGCGCACCGCATGGACAACATCCCCACGATGACTGTCTTGGCGCACCGGTCCTCCCACGGAGACACGGTACTGGAGACCACGTGCCTCCTCTGTGGAGCGCAGCCCGAAACGGCACCCCACCTTTGGGCCTGCTCGGCCCAGTCCCATGAGTGGGGGCCGGCTCGCCGGCGGCTCGCAGAGTGGCTCGACCAGAAGGTGGGGAAACGGGCTGCCTCGGTGCGCCACCAGCTGTGGAAGCCGACTGTACTAGAGCAGTGGGCGGCAGCCTTGCGTACCCCCTCCATGCATCGAGCCCACATGGAGTGCTCAGGGCCCCACACGCTGGGGACGGAGTTCATCCGTCACGTCATCGAGGAGTCCATCACAGTCTGGTACGCCCACGCCAAGGCGCGTGCCACGTTGCTGAAAGCCCGCCTCGGCCCAGGCAGCACGATGGCGTGGGTGTTGCAGGAGGTACGCCTGCAACAGCAGGCGGAGAGAGAGGGAGTACAGCAGGAACTTTTGGGATGACAACTGTTGCCAGCAGGGTGACATCCAGGTTTCCACGGCTCCCCCTCTTCCCACGGATAACCACAAACTTGCACACGGCGCGCGCGCTACACACAAAGCCCTCCCGTTTACCTGTACCCGTGGGTAGACATCCCAGCCATTGCTCCACACTCCACAACCCTCTACCACACTCCACAACCCTCCACCACACTCCACAACCCTCTACCACACTCCACAACCCTCTACCACACTCCACCACCCTCGAGCACACTCCACAACCCTCTACCACATTCCACAGCCCTCCACCACACTCCACAACCCTCTACCACACTCTGCAACCCTCTACCACACTCCACAACCCTCTGCCACACTCCACAACCCTCTACCACACTCCACAACCCTCTACCACACTCTGCAACCCTCTACCACACTCCACAACCCTCCACTACACTCCACAACCCTCTGCTACACTCCACAACCCTCTACCACACTCCACAACCCTCTACCACACTCCACAACCCTCTACCACACTCCACAACCCTCTACCACACTCCACAGCCCTCCACCACACTCCGCAACCCTCTATCACACTCCACAACCCTCCACCACACTCCACAACCCTCTGCCACACTCCACAACCCTCTACCACACTCCACAGCCCTCCACCACACTCCACAACCCTCTACCACACTCTGCAACCCTCTACCACACTCCACAACCCTCCACTACACTCCACAACCCTCTGCTACACTCCACAGCCCCTTACCACACTCCAGATCCCTCTACCACACTCCACAACCCTCTACGACACTCCACAACCCTCCACCACACTCCGCAATGCTCTACCACACTCCACAACCCTCTACCACACTCCACAACTCTCTGCCACACTCCACAACGCTCTACCACACTCCACAGCCCTCTACCACACTCCACAGCCCTCCACCACACTCCACCACCCTCTACCACACTCCACTACCCTCTGCTACACTCCACAGCCCCTTACCACACTCCAGATCCCTCTACCACACTCCACAACCCTCTACCACACTCCACAACCCTGTATCACACTTCACACCCTCCTACCACACTCCACAGCCCTCCACCACACTCCGCAACCCTCTACCACACTCCACGACCCTCTACCACACTCCACAGCCCTCCACCACACTCCACAACCCTCTACCACACTCCACAACCACCTACCATACTCCACAACCCTCCACCACATTCCACAGCCCCGCCTGCTCCACAGCCCCCTCTAGCCCCCTGCCGCCCGCCACATCCTTTATAGTTATGGACAGCCCCGCCTGCACTTCAACCTGTCAGAGCACATATCGCCCTCCGCGTACCTCCTGCAGGGACGGCGACCATATGATGTGGCGGTGGTTGGACCAGCACTGGGTCAGTCCGGACTGGGGCCTGATATGCGGGGGCTTGATCCTTCTGGAGATTTGAACGACATGGCGAGAGTGTGCACTGTGATGGGCCAGGGAGGGCGAAGCGGTGCCATTGGCGGAGGTTAATACGGGCGGAGGGCACTGTTGCTGTGTGGCTGGTCCGCAGGACAATCTTTAGGGACCTGCAGGTCTGCATTTCCACAAGAGTCGAGGGCCGACCTTTAATCAGAGGGCATACGGCGATGCGCTCTCCAGTCCTACAGCCACTCCCCAGTCCCTCACTCTTCCAATGTCTTTTCCCGATTCCTTTCTAGTGCTATTAAGCCCATGCCCAGTCTTGCCACCGAGCCGCCCTAGAGCCCTTTCCCATTGTTGGTCCACACCCAAGTACCAGTCCAGTTCCCGGTATCAAGCCTAGTCCTGCGTTTTTGCTTGCATTCTCACCAGCAGCATCAGAGCGTGTCCGTTCTGCATTGGCGCTGTATGCCTGCATCGCCACCATCACTTGTCTGCACGACCCTTTGCATATTACCCCAGGTGTGGTGTTTGTCGAAGCCTCATGGGCCACTGGTAGTGGGTCTGGAAGGGGAAGGGGTACACGGCAGCGATCTCCTGGTCTGGAAAGAGCGCCGACGTTATGGATCTGTCCGCTGGCCCCTTCTGACAACAAATTGGATCCCTCTGGAGGAGGTGCCTTCGCCAAAGGTGTGGTGTTGCGAGTTGATGGGGCCGCACTGTTGAGTGCATGGCAGGAACGCGCGTCTGCAAGTGACAAGATCCTGGACCTGTGCATCCGGACTCTGCACTTTTGCAGTTGTTGGTTTGTATGGTGGCTGCCATCGTGTGGTAGCGTAGCCGGTTGCTGATGCTGCAGCTCCCTGCAACCGTGGTCTAGAACCATGGTCAATATTCCAACAGTCACGAAACCTCCGCCACGCTCAGGAGTGCATGAAGCATGGGTGAGATCTTGGCATCGTGGCTACTGCAGAAACCCATTCCCCCAGTGGACCACACACCAACAAAACAGCATTCATCCCAAGCCTATCCCCATTGACGGGACAGCTGCTGTATTGCCCCAAGGTAATTTCTGTTGTCCGGTAAGATAGTTGTTTCCAGACCAACATCAGCGCCAACTGCTGACGGTATTCTACCTCTTCCTTCCCCTGGCACACCACCTCAGGATGGCAGGGGAGGGTGAAAAAACGTTGTGCGCGCGGGAGGGGTCGTTCGAGCCCCTTGAAGGAGGGCGGTGGGGGGGGGGGGGTGTTGGGAAAGGGGCTCTCGTGACAGGCCATTCCAAAGAGGCTAGTCTAAAAGCTGCGAAGTGACCTGGAAGAATTTTTTCAAAAAAATTTTCCCCCATGATACATACCTCAAAATGATCAGTGCATCGTGGGGATCATTTTGAGGTATACCTGTTGGGGTACCTCAGGACCCCTCTCCCCCCCAACCTCCCCCGTCGACCTGTTGGGGGTCCCCGTCAGCCCATCACTGCGCTGCCCGCAGGTCACCGAAGCCAGGAGCTCTCCTCCCCCCACCAGCTGGGGGAGGAGACCCCAATGCAGGAAAGGGGAGCCGGGGCTCCATTGGTCTTCGACCAGGTGATCCTCCTCTCCCTGTGCTCTTACCCTGCCCCCCCCCCCCCCCCTGGCAGCCCAATTTTAAGCCACCACAAAGCGAGCGTGCAGGCCGTGGGCTGGCCCCCCATTGGGGGCCAGAAAATACGGGGGACGGCTTTTGCTGCCCCCCCCACCGCACACAACACCCCAGGGGCAGGTTAGGGTTAGCAGTTAATTTTAATATTTTGAACGCCGGTCTAAAAATTAAACATTAACCTGCCGATATTAATGGTGGCGGTCAAAAATTTAATTGGAAACAATGGGGGCAATGTGGGGTTTTAGTGTGTGCGCCTGTGGTGTGTGGGCCTTTGGACTGTCAGACTGGGGTGTGTGGGGTCGTGGGTGTGGTGATGCAGTGTACAGGGCTGGGGTGTGTGGAGCTGTGGTGTATGCGGTTGTGGTGCGTGCGGTTGTGGTTTGTGCGGCTGTGGGGTGTGGGGCAGTGGGGGGTGAGCCTGTGGTGTCTTGGGCTGCTGGGTGTGGGGCTGTGGCGTGCTGGGCTGTGGTGTTTTGGGCTGTGGTGCCTCCGCCTGTGGGGTGTGGGGCTGTGGGGTGTGGGGCCGCGTGGTGTAGGGTTGTGGGATGTGGTGTGGTGGTGTGTGGGGCTGTGGTGTATGGGGCAGTGGGGGGCTGAGCCTGTGGGGTGTGGGTCTGTAGGGTGTGGGCGTCAAGTGTGAAGGGCTGTGGTGTGTTGGGCTGCGGGGTGTCTAGCTGTGGCGTGCCAGGCTGTGGTGTTTGGGGCTGTGGTGCTTGGGGTTGTGGGACTTGGGGCTGTATGGTGCGGGGCTGTGGCATGTGGGGCTGTGGAATGTGGGGCGGTGGCGTGTGGGGCTGTGGTGTGTGGGGCAGTGGGGAGTAGGCCTGTGGTGTGTGGTGTGCACTGATGTGGCCGCCCCTTCACCTATTGCATGTGCAAAAAAAACCACGAAAAACCGAAAGTTAAGTTTCGCCCCCTCCAGAGCCCATGGACTCTTGAGCCAGCACCTTTAATGGGCTCAAGAGCCCATGGACTCTTGAGCGCAGCACCTTTGGCAACTAACTGTTGGCCGGAGGCCCCCTGGAGGGGGGGGGGAGTTGGCGTCTTAGGACCCACGAAGTCGCCCCCCACCCCCACCCCCCCGAGGTTGCCACGCTCTCCTTGCGTAGAGCGCAAGGGAGCAACATGCCTACAGTCCCTCTAGCCGGGACGGCAACGCAATGAGTGTTGGTTTCTGGGGTGGGGATGTTGCCCCGAAAATTGGGGGACTGGGCAGAGGGAAGGGGGAAGATAGGGGTTGGCGGAAGAGCGCCCGGGGCAGCGCAGGGTGGTAGGGTGGGAAGAGCTAGCGGGAACAGGAATGTCAATACCCCAAAAGGGCAATCAGTCCATCCACTCAAGCTTTCGAACCCAAAGAGTGTGAACAATAGGAACTGGCCGGGAAGAGTAGGGGTGGGCACTCATTTTGGTAAAATACCCCACACGCAACAAAGGGTGGCAAGCACAAAGGACCTTGGGGAAAACAACAATACAGCAAATGGGCCAAACAGCCGTTTCCCATGCCGGCAGCGCAAGCACCAAGAGTATTGCGGGGGCAGCCAGCAGTATATGTTCCCACAACCTCACACAGTCTCGGGAGGCATCAGGGTAGCCAATACCTTAGGGCCTAGGGCTTACGTGCACGAATGTGACCTCCCCCCCGCCGCACTGAAAACATATGTAGTGCAACCCTCGCGTCTCACAGTGTGCCTCATTTTGTCACACCCGCGGTGCAATACCAACCGCTACACCCAGCTATAGCAAAAGCGGACACACGCAATGGGCACTTTCAACAGCCATAGCTGCATACTAGTCCCAACGTTTGCGATTAACCCGCAAAGGCCGCAAACCAAGGGCAGTTTTCGAGCAACAAAGCCAACAAATAGGGGCATGGCCGCAGAGGCAGAATATATACACAAAACACACACATACACACACAACAACAACAACAGCAACAGCAACAACAACAAGAACAACAACAACGGGTGGGCAGGCATCGAAACCAGGCAAAGCCCACGGCCGGCGGGACGACCACCGTTGTGTTTCTTTGGATATGCTGCAAGGTGTGCCCAGGGTCCGGCGCCCACCTCCCCAAAGTTCAACAAAGCTGCAAAACCCTCATAGGTCCCCACGGGCAGTTTCTTGGGGCAGCCGGCCAGCTCCCACCTAGGCACACGGTGTGGCGACCATATGTGGTCCGCCCAAACCACAACCTCCACAATCACCGCGTCCATGACCCAACACCATATATAAGTGACGTGCACTTCCTCCGGCACCTTCACCATGGTCACAATTGGTGTCATCGCTTAATGTTCTCATAGGAAGAGTGCAACGGCTGGCCGCACAAAACACAACCCTAGTGAACGTCCCACCATTGGTGTTGCATGCAACATTCACGCAACATGACCGTTAGCACGGCATCCGGGTCCCGCAGGACGGCGTTGCGTTCCACACACACACACACACACACACACACACACACACACACACACACACACACTTGCACCTGGTTGATCTCGATGGGCTCGAGGTGGTTCCAGAAGGCCATGCAGCCGTCCCCGATGTACTTGTCCACTGTACCTACGGTTTGCATGGACTTGTGAAGTAAGTTTGCAGTCAAGGACAAAAGGCGAAGCAAAGGCAAAGTAATGGTTTATACACACTTGTACCACCAAGAGTGTTGCCATCGACGGTTAGGGTACGTCTTTGGATTCCCCCAAGGTGATCCCCATAACTACGTTGCGGTACCTTGACAATGGGGGTACTTTTTTGGAAAAGGCGAATTGGTCCGCTTCGCCTTCCGAAATGTTGACTTCACCTTCACTTCACCTTCAGACCTTCGGACTGCAAGCTCACTGCAAGCTCACTGCAAGCTCACTGCAAGCTCATTGGGGTTCACCGCAAGCTCACTACAAGCTCGCTGAAGGCTCACTAGGTTTGCAGTAGGTTAGAAGTCAAGTATTTTCAGCTCTTCGGTGACCTATGCCGCAATGCTTTTTGCACAATCCTTTCCACCATTGCAGCCCCACCCCTCCCTTCCCGTCTAGCCCGTGTCCAATCCCTACAACGCCTCTTGTACCCTCTTTGTTTCGTTACCGCCTTACTCAACGGGTCCCACCCCTCCTTCCGCAAGTTGTCATCCAATGTGTGGTTGTCTACCACACATTGGAGCACCAACTTGTCATGCAAAAAACTTACCCCCCCACTGTTCCTCGGCGTCCTCTTGAGCCGCACATGGCTCCCCTCTAGACTAACACAACTAAACCTAGCCAACGTCCCCCCATTTTGCCACATAAGCATACATGTGCTCAATCCACATGTGAGTCCACAGGGTCTTGCTCCAACCGAGGGTAATGTGCTTGACCCCCATGGTTCGTTGATCCCGGAACACCCACAACTAGTCCAGCCCGCTCGGGAAGTCCTCCTTCCATGCGGCCTTGCACATGGATGCAAAGGCCTCCCACCACTCATGGCACACAGCCACCCATTCCATTCCCCCCACCCGGTGTCCACCTATTTCCCCCCCCACTGTTTGCAACAAGGGGACCCATAGCCTTGCCCTGACAAAATGCAGGGCGGCCCCCCAACTCGAGGGGCACATGCCCTTTAGCATTTGCCTTCTCAGCCCCCCATCTTCCGGGCCGCACGGTTCAGGCGGCCCCCCGTGCCCCATTGACGACCCGCCGCACCAATCTTGCGGCGTTGCCCGTGCTCCTTCCCCCTTGTGCCTTTACCACACCCACGGTGCCCGAGAAGGCGGAGTTGCACACTCTCAATACGCCATGGGCACCCTAGTCGGGGTCGAAGGCATGGCTAGGGTGGCCGTGGCTGTGGCACGGAGTATACGCTGTGGGCTACCCGGCAGTCCAAGTTGATGCCCTGGCTCGATCGCCTTGATGAGGATGGCAAGCCGTTGCCTATGCTTGTCTCGGAGTCAGTCCTCCAGTCAACGGTGATGGCGTTCGTGACCACTGCCAAGGCTCTTGCCCCCATGCTGTTGTGTTCCCCCCATGCCGGTGCGGGCGTCCGCGGTGGACATGATCGTCAAGGCCAAGACGGGGGCACAACTCGCGGCTATGCTCTCAGCCCACCCCCTCCTCTTTGGCGCTGAGACCTCGAAGGCAGCCGGTCAGCTGGCCAAATGGCGCGACTACGTGAAGGCCAAGATCGTGCTTGCCGGGGCAGCTCCTACGTGCGTCTATCTGTTGGGAGACCTGAAGGCCCTATTCGCTCGCCTCCGCAAAGACACAGCCTGGGGGCTACACGTGGCATCCCCAGCGGTCCATCTCGGCGCCAGTGTGGGCACTTGTCAAGCGACGTTGGAGGCCGCCACCAAGAAGCAAGTCTTCACGTCTCCGCGATGGTGGAATCTAGTGCCCCGGAAGCCGAAGCAGCCCATGTGAAGGCGGTGCTCAAGCCCGTGTTGGGGTCCGCCTCATCCCTGCCGGCGTGGGCTTAGGCGTTCTTGGACTCCCCTGTTGTGTCTTGGAAAGGTCCCCGGGCCGCTGTACCTCCTCGAGCCCCTGACCCACCGCCGGCCTCTGCCGAGTACCCCGTGTTCCCGCCGTCTGCCCCCATGCTACGCATTCTTTTTTTTTTCAGCCAATGCCCAGGGGGCAGATTACAAAGACGTACTGTGCGCCCTCAAGCCGATGTTTGGAGAGCGGGTTGATGTTGGCCCCAAAGTAATCAGCAAAGGGTTTTGGTATCTAGAGGTCTGCTGCCCAAGAGCTTGTATCGGTTCACTGGGGCCCAGCGTGCTGTCACTGCCCATCTCGGTGCTGCAGGGGGGCCTGCGGTACTGTCCCTGCCCATCAAACGCCAGTTGCGGCTTGGCCTAGGGCGGTGAAGTGAGCAGAGTCATGGGCCCTCAGTTTGGGCTTCATGGCCTGTGCCTTTGGGATGGGCCCCTGGAATGCTTCCTCTCCATCCATCCGTCCATCCCCTCCTAGACCCCCCCATCGCCCCTCCCAAAACCCCCCCTCCAACCCTGCCCCCCCCCCTCCTCCAGGGGCCTCTGGCCAACGTTTAGTTGGGAGGGTAGTTGGTGTCCAAACCGGAGGAGCGCCCCCCCCCCCATGGTGCCAACAAAGTTCCCGTTGGCACGTGCTGAGCGTCCCAGCACCAATCACCAACACCAAAATGCCGTTGGCCCATCGGGGGTCCCGTCACGTGAGCCCTGAAGGCCAGGGGGGGGGTCAGGAAAAGGGGCCCCAACGACCCCCCGCACGCAAACCTTTTTTCTTTCACTCCAGGAGATATGTAGAAGCATTCCATGCTCGTTTGTCCTGTGGCCTTAAGACAGCGAGGGATATGGAGCCACAGTGTGTGCCCAATTTGGGTTTGGCCCAAAGATGTCAGGGGTTATACAGCCTCTGTGCGTGCTCATTTTGGGCGTGCCCCCAAGACAGCAAGGGGTACATCCTTCCATTGTCCTACCCACTTTGATGATTGGTGATGAGATGCGTGAGGCCATGTTGAAACGTTTGGCGCAGGGCACCATTGACAGGCTGAGTAGAAGGACCGTCGTGTGTTCCTGCTGCCAACGTTCTCAAACTCCCTAATTTAGTGCCTAGTTTTACATCCAGTTCTATCCCTGACCCCAATTCCAATTGCAGTTCTAATCTGCTACCTCTGAGTCTTCCACCAGTACCAGTGCATCTAGTGCATTCAAGTCTGTGCCCTCTAAAGATGTGTTTAATGCAAGGCAGCTGGTCATGACGCCGAGGTGGCAATCAAAGAAGCGAAAGCGAGCCTCAGTGCCATCAAAGGAAATAGGAAAGGATGGGGTTGTTTTATGCGAGTGAAGTGATGATTCTGATCCAGATGAGCCGCACCACAAATTCGAGCATTCTGTGGACACCCTTCACGAACTAGTGCTCAAGCTAAAGCATACGTGAAGGAGAGGCAGAGGGGGTCGCAAGGCACAATTTCACGCATTGTAGGGCTGTGGTTACCCAAAAAAAAAACCCAAGTGCTCGGGTGAGTGGTGTGCAGGCTATCCGGCGCCTCAAAGGACCAAAAATTCATGGATGCTTTGGCTCTTACACCTGCGTCGATGAGACTGTTGGTTCCAAAGTGGTCAAACCTACATGCAAAGCTATGGCATGCTGACGATACAAAGTCGTCATGTTGTTGAGTTGTTTGTTTAAGCTACCAGAATTTCCTGGTTTTTTCCCCCACTCATGGTGAGGGGTAAAAGGTTTCTTACCCCTGCTTATTACCCCTGTGTATTTACAAACCAAACCGTGAGGAAAATGTGACTCCTTCGCCGTTTTGGTGTTGGGGTTCAGAACTACCGTGAACCACCCCAATGGTCACAGGAGCCCCGCAACATGCATGGTTCCAGACAGTTTGACCAGCGCGAGGCTGCAAAGGGGATATGAGGCACGGTTTTCTTGCGGTACACGTCTGCCCACCTTCATTCGCATCCCCTGACTTGCGGCGGGTTGCGTCAATTTTCTGCTCATTTGCAGGCTGGTGCCTCTACTGGGACTCCGTCTTACACTTACTACCTCTTGAAACGCTCCGACTACCCACGCCCAAGGGCCCCTGAGAAATGGCTACTGCTGGCTTCAGCTGGAGGCCGGCTGGGGAACCTGATGTGGGCATATGCCTCAGTGGTGGGGATTGCCCTCCGCCTGAGAGTAGAGCCCATCGTCAGAAGCCAGCAATACGAGGAACTCATAGCCATCTTTCCTGGGGCCAATGTCATCATGTACAACCCCCCGTGTGCTCGCCGGACCTACACGGGCAAGTGTGTCCCGCCGACGATTGTATCCGAGTTTGCCCCCCAGCAGTTTGATCGCAACGTGGCAGCCATTCGGCCAAACACAGGCATTCATGGGTACTTGCAGTCCCACAGGTGAGTGCGTTGCAGAGGGACACAAGGACGGGGTATTGATGGTGACAGTCTGCCTTGGCGTTCTTTGGCGCCGCATGACAATCGATTTTTGGGCCTGTGTCTGAGCAGGAATGACAACCAAATCGGGGCGTTCAGGCGTCGGGTGTCCTGTAGGCTCGCTGTGATGCAACCTTTGTGGGTTTCCAGGTGTTGTCACTGTGGTACAACCTGTGCTCTCGTTGCAGTCGCATGTTGTTGCGTCGGAGCAGAGCTTGTTGACTGTGCTGTGCTGTGTTATTTCGACGATGGTAGCCTTGCTATCCATTTGTGCTCTGAGTGGCAGCAGGCGCACACACAAAACGTCTCATTTTCGCCCCCGATACACGCCAATGTTCCTCTGGCCATCGACTATGTGTTGTTGGCCGTATGCCGCATTTATTACTCTACCGCAGGTATTTCGAGAACCATACCACAGAAATCCGGGAGATGTACCGCTTCCACCCGAAGCTGCAGGCTCGGGCCCAGGATTTTATCAGGCCCCATAAGTTTTCTGGAAATGTGGTGGTGGCTCTGCACCTGCGGCGTGGTGATGTCGAGACTGTGGCCAGCGTGTCTGTTGCTTACTTCCGGCGTGCCTGCAAGCGCATGGATGAGATTTTTGCAGGTGTGCCAGATTCGCCCTCCAGTTCCCTCAAATTTCAATTACAGTTTCATCTCCAGCTCCAGCTCCAGCTCCAGCTCCAATTCTAATTCCAGTTCCAGCTCCAGCTTCAGCTCCAGCTCCAGCTTCAGCACCAGCCGCAGCTCTACCTCAGGTCAACCCAGCTCTACCTCCAGCTTTGCGTTAAGCTCCAGCCCTACCTTCAGCTCTTTCCAGCTCGACAGCCGCAGCTGCAGCTCCAGCTTCCTGCTTCACTTTGACTTCTACATCTACTTCTACAGCTGCAGCTACAGCTCCAGCTGCATCGCTGTATCTCCTCTCTGCTTGTGAGAACAGTTGAACCCATGAGTTGAACCCATGTGCACTGTGATTCAGATTTTCCCTGAGATCAGGAAGTGAGGCTCATCCCTTTGTGGGATGTGGCAGTGACAAGCTGGATTTCAGGGCCGCTCCATGGGCCGGGAGATGGGAGACGAAGGGACGGGAGTCAACCTGGAACCGAACAGTCAGTTCTTTCAGCTTCGTGGTCGGGCAGGGAAGGATGCCAGACCTGGGGGCCCTCGGCCCTTGGAGGGCAAAAGTCCCAGATCCTCATGTGCGAACCCCCGCCCCCCGTCCCCAATGTCCCCCCTCAATTACAGGCCGCAATCTGTCATACATTTTGATGGGAGGTGGCCACAGCGACCGCAAAAGGGACGTGGGAGACTTTCTGTGGGCGCAGAACAACATCCCGGTCTCCTTCATTCCAACGCCTCTGTACCACATGCCCTCGCTGGACATGGCCATCATGGTGCACAGTGATGCCGTCATCATCAGCGCTGGGTCTTTTGGTTTCTGGGGTGTGTCAGCTACACCCCCATCTGCTGCCTGGGCTGCAGTGGCGCTGCGGGGCTGTGGCACAGGGTTGGGGCAAAGGTGTGGTGGTGGTTGCTATCGTATGAGGTTGCGCAGACTGCCGTGTGGCAGTGCCATGCGCAGAGCGCAGTGGCGTTAGTGGCTCGGAGAGGCCGAGCTGGACCTGGACAGAGGCTGGCAACGATGACGAGGAGGTCGCCAGTGTCGATGAGGGGGGCACTACGGCTTGGACGGTGCGCGTAACACATGCTGTGTACCACAGAGCACATTCGGGGGGTTTGGGGTGGGGGGGGGGGGGTAGGGTATGGAGCGGAGTGTAGGATGAGGCACCGACGTATGACCCAACAGAGTGCGGCGTTTTGCTGCCGGTCCATGAGCGGCGCCGCAAGGGGGTGCCGTGTGGGCTATGAGCACCGCAGGTGTGAGGCAGAGGTCTGCAGGGCACTCGGCAGGGGCGTGTGGGATGCCAAAGGATGGTTTGACCATGACCTTGGAGAAGAGTGTGCAGCAGCCTGGGGCACCTGGGAGCACGCGTGGCGAGGAGTGCGTGATCTGGCGCCCTGCGGACCGGGTTAGGGGGATGAGCGGTAAGAAGAGCGTCCAGGCATCCCAGAGGTGGAGGGAGAAGGAGGGTGGGCGGGCAGTGGGTCAGGAGGTAGACTGTAGAGTTGGGGAAGGCCAAGCAGGAAGCGATTCACAGCAGAAAGCGTAATGCCAAGCAAGCTGAAGGAATGGCAAAAGTATTTCGGATGCGCACCGCTATGCGCCATTCAGCTGCACGGAACAGCAGGCTGTCAGGTGTCAAGCGTAAGTCGCTGATTTTTTTTTCGGTGTATGTCAAGTGTGGGAAAAAAAAATGTATGGTACGCGACTTACGCTTGTTTTGTGACGCGACCTAAAACAAAAAGCTACGCACCTTACGCTGATTTTTTTAGAAAAAAAAACAGTCATGCTTCGACTTACGTTTTTTTTAAAAAAAAAGCGAGTTATGCGTTTTTTGTTACACGACCTACGCTGTTTTTGGTACGTGACTTACTACCAAAAAAAAAAATGAATAAGCGAGTTACCCTTTAAAAAAAAAGCGAGCTACGCTTTTTTCGTTACGTGACCTACACTTTTTTTGATATGCCACCTACAGCCAAAAAAAATCCAATAAGCGAGTTCTTTTTTTTAAAACAAAAAAAAAAGCGACCTACGCTTTTTTTGTTACGCGACCTACGCTTTTTTTGATACGTGACCTACTGCCCAAAGGAAATAAAAGTAAGGTGTGAGGCAGCCATTTCTGATTTTGTTCCGCTTTGTTGGGGATCCCCGAGAATGCAGGGGTGACATAGCATTTCCGCCCTCTTTTGGGCCCCCAAGAAGGCAGGGGTGAGGTAGCCACTTCTGATTTTGTTCCCCTTTGTTGGGGACCACTTCTGATTTTGCTCCCCGCGCTTGGCGTTGGGATCCCCGAGAATGCAGGGGTGACGTAGCATTTCCGCCCTCTTTTGGGCCCCCGAGAAGGCAAGGGCGAGGTAGCCACTTCTGATTTTGCTCCCTGCGCTTGGCGTTGGGGATCCCCGAGAATGCAGGGGTGAGGCAGCCACTTCTGATTTTGTTCCCCTTTGTTGGGGACCCCCGAGAATGCAGGGTTGAGGGAGCAAGATGTTGTGGTGCATGTCCTTGCCACTCCCTCCAACGTAGCCAAGCCATCGGATGCCGGCATTTCTGAGGAGGAGGATACTGCTATCCCTGTGACTCCAGCACGGATGGCGACCCGCCATACGCCCGTCGATGAAACCAAGCCTCTTGTTGTGGGAGATTGGTTGAGCGACAAGGACATTCTTGCGCGGCTGAACGACAAGTTGTACCACAATGAGATTGAGGAGCCACGGGCATGGACTTGGGCGGTGACATACATTGTGTCCTACCTAAAAATGATGAGGAACCACAAAGACAGCAAGGGCACCAACCATACAATCGTTCGTTTGGCATGGAGGCGCCGCCACATATTTATTGTTAATAGTGACGATCGCAAAGGGCTCCATTGGTTTCTTTGTGCCATCAACTGCAGAGTCCCAGTATGGGCCTTCAAAGTCCACATCTGGGAGCCACTTTGTGGTAATTCCTTGGTCCGGCCAATGTTGAAATGCCTCCAGTCAAAGGGTGTTGCCGCACATGCTCAGGCTTTGGGTTTTCAAGAGGATGGTTGGTCATGTGGCTATCAATCGCTGCATTCTTGTGATGATGTGGCTGGCCATAGGGGAAGCCTGGACAACGTTGATGTTACACCTTTGCCGAAAGGATTCATCAAGGAAGCACTGTGCATCATCAATGCAGATCGCTCCGTCCGAGTCCCTGGCACCATCCTAGAGAATGGGTGGGAGGGGGAGGTGATTTGCCGGGAGCCTGGTGAATCTCCTCCTGCTCTAGCCTCCAACCCTGAGTCCCTGCCCCCATCTACTTCCCCCCTCCTTTTTGATGAAGAGGATCCTCTTTCGGAACCCGAGGGCAACATTGCTGCCTCCTCCTTGGGGCCAACAGTGGGAGAATATCCTGCCTTCCCGGCCTCCAACTCCGAGGATGTGCCCCAAGATGGGAAGTCAGTGAAGGGCAATGTTAATGCCCCTCCACAGACCCCGGAGTCCACTTCGTCTTCTAACCCACCCACAAGTGATGATGCCCGTCCATACGTGTTCATCCATGGGAAGCTTGTCGAGGTGCCCGAGGCATACCCAAAGGGCGTAGAGGGTCAGTTGGTTTTGGGTACCTCCGGCACGGGTAAAGCAATGGAGCCGTGGTGTGAAGGGTGGTTTTTATACTCATCACCGGAAAATAGCGGAAATAATGTGGAGCACACTCATCATGACCACAAACAAAAAATGCAATTTGCCCTTCAGCCTTTGGCAAGCGGTATCAAAATGACTATGTTGCTGCCAGCGCCACCAGCTACGAAGCTCAAGCTAGTGATACCACCTGAGTCTGGTCACCTCGGGCCAACTACATTCTTTGCATGCAACCATAATGCCGTGGGGCCAACTACAAGAAGTCGGCAAACACACGCTTGTAGATCAAATCAAATTTTGTGTCCGATGCCTTCGGCTTTGCACGCGGATTCGTGTTCCGCGCACAGGCGTCACGGATATCCTTCGCAAGCAACTCTTCCAGCTCTCGAATAAATCGTTGCTATATGCTTCACCTCCTCTTGTAGCTATGGCGGTTGTTGGGTGGTTCCTGTGTTTCCCCGCCTTTCTTTTTCCTAGAAAAAAGGGTTTTTTTTTTCCATACGCAACTTACGCCAAAAAAAAGTTTACGCGACTTACACAAAAAAAAAAGCAAGTTACGCTTATTTCCACAACCGAGCTACGCTTTCCTTGGCTGTCAGCATGTGAACTGAGCATGGGATGGGGATGCAACGGTTGAGAGGTCGTTCCTTTGTTGCCACCAAGAAGGTAGCCCAGGAAACCAAAAGCGAGGCCCAGTCTTGGACACCACAAGTCCTCACATTAAATGTTTCGGTCAAACAGATGGATGCCTTTGGGCCAATTTAAAGTGCCTCAATTGAAAGAGTTATCCATGTTAGATTTCGTCCGTTTCAGAATAAGGCTAAAACAGCACCAAGGGGGGGTTCGAATCCAGACCCCCTCCCCCCTCCAGACCCCCCCCCCCTCCAGACCCCCCAAAGTTTTCGAACCCGTCCTTCTCCAATTTGCGATTTCACGGAAAAGTGCTGGCGCTGAAGGTGCCGAAAAAAATTTTGGCCTCCTGAGGGAGGGGGGTTTACCCTATGTGTCTATACTCAAAATGCTCAGAATTTTATGGAGAATTCAAAAATGGATGAAGACAAAAAAATACTTGACCCCCGACCTAACCTCCGGGTCGGACCTTGGCAGATGGCAGCCGAGCTGATGGGCAATTTTTTTCTGAAACTTGTTTTACCCCAGTTGTATATGTTCCAAAAGAGCAGCACATCATGGAGATCATTTTGAGGTATGCATGTTGGGGTCCCCACCGACTCCCGGGGACCCCGACGGCTGACCGGCCGACCCACCTAGCCCCCCTCTCGACCCCCAAAAGTTTTCGCACCCTGTTGGGGGGTCAATATTTGAACAGGCCGCCCCACTTGAACAGCACCGTCCCAGCAAGGATACTGGAGTGTCACACCCCTTTGCACACGTCTTGCGGATGGGACGCAATCCCATGCGCAAGACAACGCTGCCCCTGGTGTTGTAGCCAGCTAGCAAGGGGTGGCAACCACGGCATTGACCTGTGCCTTGCCACACACGATTGCAGTATCCCGTTGCCACACACCGTCGCAATACCGCATGGTGTGGGGCACAGGGAGAGCTGAGGGGGAAGGATGGGGGGCGGGGGTCAGGCTACATCATCGGAGAAGGCTTTTAGAGCCCTGTGAAGGACTATGGGGCGCTTCCCTCGAGGTTCTGCAGGCCCTGTGCAAAACCACTGCTTTTATGGCTGATGCGAGCGTCCGTCAGTGAGGGCGCTGGGTGTGTGTCCCTGCCCACACAAGGGCGGTGTGCCGGCGCGGTCGCCCAGCCGCCACACTCAACGAATAGTACACCCTTGACCCTCTTTTGCCAGGGGCGTATTTGAACAACAAAGTGTGCATCGCGCCCAATTGTGGATTGGAAAAGACAACTCGTCTCAGAATTGACGACTACTATCCCCCTTGGTGTGAGCGCCTGGAGTGCTGACCAAAGTGATGCGGGTGGCGCCCAATGGAGATGCGCCCTGGGCGTGATCAGTGAGCGGCCACGCACAGCCCCCAGAGGGCCAATTTATGGATGGAGGCAGGTGGTGCAGAGGGGGCGGGCAAGAGAGGGAGTGAGGGGGGTGTTATGAAACCAAAACCTAACCCTAAATAAGGACAGCATTATCATAGTAACACCGTGGGGAAGCCTGGGAGAGTTTTGGGGGGGGGATGCTGCGAAGTTGGCTCCTTCTCTACACCGCCAGGTGATTCTCCGCCACCACATCTGTGCCAAATAAATCTTCCTAAATAAATCTACGCAGTGCCTCACCGTCAGGGGCAGCCAAGTATTGCTTGTGCTGAGTGCCTCTTTGAGCATAATACCTTTTGGGGTGTATGACCCTTTGCTTGTGCCCGTGTAGGTGTGTGTTCTTCGCATGTACCCTGATGGCGGCCTTGCCTTGCCTCCGGCCCTTTGAAGCATATTTTTTCTACCTCTGTCTTTTGCATCCCAAAACGTGCCAATGGGTCTGCAGCTGCGGTGCCCATTGCAGCAATGATGATCACAACAAGGGGCTGCGGGGGGGGGGGGGGGTGGCAAAAGAAACAGTGGCATTCGCGTCGGTCGCGGAGCGAGCTAGAGCTGGAGTAGGGCAGGGGGCTAGATCAGGAGCATGCTGGCATATATGGTTCTTGGTATTCTGGAGGCAGGCGGCCGGAGGCGCGAGGTGCACGTATGCGTAACCTCAGATGGGTCCTGACAGACCTACGAAAGTGCAGGAGCCTGGATGGAGCTGGGGCATAAATGGATGCTGTGAGGAAAAGGGGAAAGTTGGGGTGGGAAATGGTTGCTGCTGTGATCAATCCCATTGTGGGTTTCGATAGATTGACGTATGGGAATATGAGGCAGAATAAGCGAGGAGCGTTCATTTTTTGTGGTGTTAAGGAGAGAGGCCAGAGAGTGGCTCTTTTGATGTGGAAATGAACGTGAGTGGGCGCGGGGAGATGTTGTGGAGGTCAGAATCCAGATTGTTCTTTTCCTCGTTGAGTTCTTGTCCGGCGATGATAGAGTAGTACTGCAGGTTTTCCTGCGCAATAAATGGGGCTGCTGGTTTCTTCTGGAAGTTGTGGGATTGAAGTTTGAGCTGGCTGGGCAGCAGCAGGTGGGTAGCATATTAGGTTTTGAGTTTACTGAAGTTGTTGGGGTTGGGGTGAACATCCCCTTCAATAAGTGAAGGCATGAGCCGTGGGGGTGGGAGGGGGGGGTTAGTGAGGGTGTCAACAGGTGGGACGGCAGTCCACAGTTGAGACGGCAGTCCTGTTGTCGTTGAGTTGTGCGAGGGTGGGGAGGCGGGGAATAGCCCCCCCCCCCCCCCCCTGTAACTACTACTAGCTGCTGACTGTGATTGTCTGACTAATGTGGTCAGACATGATGTTCTGTTTTCTGTTTCAGACACAGTGTCTGTCTCGAGGTTTAACCAGCTTTGGCATAGAGAATAAAGATTCACTTATGCCTGACTGTGGAGTGCATTACCTCTGGTTTGCATTTGTCTGTTTTTGAATTAGGTCACCCCCAGCCGCGCCCTTGTCCAACTACAGTAGGCGTAGGGACCGTATTACTTTGGTACCTACTTGTAATTTGGTACCACATGTAGTGCGGCCACATAATACATGGGTTTGGTGACGAATTTGCCAGTTACATGGGGTCATGGGCACATTTGTTGTGAATGTCCACATGCAAGGCAATTTCACTCCCAAGAACTTGAAGTTGCCTGAGCCCACACCAGCCCCTAAACCTCGGGCAAAGGCATCTTCAAAGGCGTCTTCAAGTGGTGAGCATTTGCAATTGTTCCGCATGGTGTATGATCGCAAGAAGGGTTTCCAAGCCGAACATTTGTAGATTTCTCATGCCCCACTGCTAGTAGGAATATGGGTGTGAACCTGAAGTTTCATGTTTCAAACATTTTCTTGTGTTCATATGCCTTTGGGAACATGGGCGGAGGGTAAGGTGCACTCATACCGTGCGCTCACATGTGTATTGGTAGTTGTATGTGTTGCGTGCAAGCCACGCCCTTGTCAAAGCTATAGTAGGCGTAGGGACCATACCAATTTGGTACTTTTTTCCCGTAGCTATTACAAGGTAATGTGTCAGGTGCCGGGGAGGATGAGAATAGGGATGACTGCAGGCTTTTGTGGTGGAAGGAAGGGAAACAGGGTAAGGTGTAGCAGGTAGATGGGTTGGGCGGTGTTTCTTGGGTTTCGTGTGTGTTGAGTGGTTTGAGGAGGAGCAGTGGTGTCACTGTGTGTGCTGTGATGTCTTGGAGCTGAAAAGCAGAGGGGCTAGTTTTCAGGATACCCAGTTGAATTTCAGGCGTGTTCCAACCATTGGTAGGTATGGGTCCATTCAGAATGCAGAGGCTCATGGCGTGGGCTACTCTCGCCAATGGCCAATGTTAGTCGCTTCCCGGCCATTAGGACAGAACACAACCAAGAGGGAGGAACTGCGAATGTGCTCAGAGCAGTTGTTGCGTTGCCAGACATCTGACATGGCATAAACATGGGTAGGAACACAGATACTTGTCTGTTTGTACATAGGGCAGCAATCTGCTTCAAGCACGAGGAAGAGAGCTTGCAGCTCTCCAGCGGTGCACGTGGTTGTTCCAAACAAAGGTTGATGTGCTGCACGATGCAGTGGGAATTTGGTGTAGTGGCGAGGGCGCTGTGTAGAGCCAAGAAAACGAGTTTGACTTGGACTCAGGGGATGGGAACATACAAAAAGGGATCTGGTTCATGTTCAGGAAATTTGTTTGAGGGGGCACCATGTGTTGGTAAACCATAGAATCCAGCCTAACGAGGGAAAGGGTGGTGGTATGCTCGCTGTTGTACTCGAGTTTTGATTGCAAAATTTTTGTCCCGACAAGACGTACGGTAGTAATGGTGCAATATCGTTTCATGGGATCTAAAGCGAGGGATGCTCTGCACTTGATGGTGTTGTGTGGTGCACAGAGCCAAGGTGGTGTCTGCAGCTTCAACGGGAAGGAAAGTGGCATACCAAAGGGAATCAGGCTCACGACGATTGATTTTTTTTGGGGACATCTGAGTTGTTTTTGTGCGATTTAGTTCAAGCCGACGAGAGGGGAGTTAGTGGCTTGAACCGTATAGCACTGGGGTTGAGAAGAGGTTTTCTTATGTCTAGACAAGATGTACAGTGGTGTCCCATTTGTCTTTTTCAGTCGGGCTGAGTTCAAATGACGAATAGTGGCAGATGTATTTTTGTTCAAACAAGGTGTGCATCCAAGCGGGGGCACATGGCAGATGGGGATGGAGGAGAGCATTGCACATCTAGAAGGGAAGTAGAAAGAGAAACTGTGCCATGTGCTCGTCTTTTTGTTGGTAAATGGTGAGTATTGGGTGTTGTGTTTATCGTTGATGGATGGTGTTTGGTCGTAGGCACGATAGTGTCGGTGGTGTGTGAGGCTTGCCGTTTGTTTGTTGGGTGGTAGGGGTGGGGAAGTTCATATGGTGCCGGGGAGAAACCACAAGGAAGGGAGCAAGAAGATCGTGGCGCATAGCGAGGCAGGCACAACATGATCGGCGCGTTGGGTGTTGTAGAGGCGTCCATGGAGTCCTAGTTTTCTAATTGCTCACTTTTCCCGAATTCTCATGTTTGCCAAAATACATTGGATGATATTCTCATGTTACCCCATGTTTGCAATGGAAATCAATGAGAAACACTCAGCCATTCCCGAGTACGAGGAAAAGGATTTTTTCCCTCCAACTTCATTTGGTTTTTGCACCTTCATTAGCTTCCTCGAATTTTCATTTCCCCAAAGCCCGGTGAACACTTTGGTACGTTATTTCTCCCATTTCCCCCATTTTTTTCCACCTTGCAACGTACCAAGCCGTGAAGTTCAACCCATTGCAATGGTGGCTAAAAAACATTTGCAAACAGTGGTCCCCAATTTCTCCTACTTGCTGCCCATGACTACCTTCCGTGGTGCACAAATCACATAACAAAATCCAACTCAAAAACTTGTTTAGCAAAAAAGAAGCACCTCAAAAGAAAAAAAAGTAAATACGCATGTTGAAATGAAGTATTTTTGAATATCACATCTTTGATTGCCAAGCGAGCGCATCTCAAATGAATTGCATACACATCGCACCATCATTTATCCCATGTCAGTTGTTTCTTTTTTTTTTTGCAATGCAGGCCGATGATGCTAAAAACCTTACTAAACAGCCTAGATGTGGTAAAAATACGCTTGGGTGTCACTCTTTGATAAATGTGCTAAAATATCAAAACCTGAAGTTCTGCAGACCAGAAACGGACAAAATGCACTACCACAAAAGAGCCAAAGATTCAAAATTGTCTTGCTATCATTACCCCCCCCCCGTGTCCAACGAACACTGTGTCCAACGAACACTACCCGTTCGAATTGTATTTTTTGTGTACCTAATTAATTCGGTACATAATTAGGTACGAGACATCAGAATTGAGGTTTCAGGCCAAAGGTGCGGGGAAATGAGGGGCTGTTGCAATGTATGTTGCAGAAAACTCTAAAGCAGGGTGTGGGGAAGTGGTGTCCCTCAACTACAGGACCTCTATTGCCCACTGTGACTGACTCCCTACTGGCACCTGGCCGTGAGGTGCTGTACAAGCGGTACCACACCGGCGAGCTTGTACCAACCACAATTCTTGGGCCTTCTGATGACGGTGATGACTTTGTCCGGCTGAAGTACAGCCGAAATGGGCGCGACTATGAAAACCCATCCGCCCCTCTCAGTGCGGTGCAGTTCCATCTGCGCTCCCCTTCACCGATCTCATCAACTTCATCGGAGGAGACCCCGCAGCCCACGTCTCGCGGTCGCCCCACCTCTCCACCATCACACTCTTCGCTTCCACCTGGTTGGGAGCAACGCCGAACCCCCGATGGACGTGTGTTCTACGTGAACCACACCAAACGGGAAACCCAATAGGAGGAACCTCCCCCCGCGTACTCCTCCGTGCGCGCTTCACAGCCCCCCCCAAGGGCAAACCGGCTGGGCGAAAGGCTCCACCACAGCCTATGCCCAAGCAGCCCACACTCACCGATTTCTTCAAGGCCACGAGCACCGCCGCCGGCCGCGCTGAAGATGAGCCGTCAGCAAAGCGGCCACGGGAGGAGCTACCCGGCACTGTTTTGTTGGACTGCCGGAAGGTGTTCTCCAAGCGGCGTCGCACAAGGGCTGAAGTGGCCGCGGAACCCATCCGCGTGCATCGCGACGCGCGCTTCAAGCTCCGTGTCGTTGAGTACTCCAAGCAGTACGGGGTGAATGTCGCTGCCGCCAAGTTCAAGGTGTCACCCGGATCGATTGCTGGCCAAGACGGCTGGGAGGCACAAGAGGCATGTGGGGATGTGGTGCGCCTTAAACCGGTGTTAATATGGAAGGGCGAACCAAACGGCAAAATTAAAAGGGACTTGCAAGCCTTGAAGAAGCAAAATGCTTGCAAGGGGATTGAACAAACGGTGACGACCAAAGGGAAAAACAATGAGGCAGCCATGATCTTCATTGTGCGTGAGACACTCATGGGGACAATTCCATTTGGTAAGGATGAAAAGGGAGTGTATGCAGTTGACGGTGCACCGTGTCATATGCATGTTTCCGTTTGCCGTGTATTTCGGTCGCCGCACGTTTCCATGCCCCTTTTTATTGGACCACCAAATGGTACGCCATATGCACAAGCATGTGACAAGCCCAGATTCAACGGCACTTTCAAAGGGGAGCTAGAGGAGGAGTATGCCATGTGGGCGGAGGAAAATATCATGGGCCGAACCAAAAAACAGGGCCCGGTACCTCAGCCCTCGCGTAAAGAGGTTGCAAACTGGGTTGTGCGTGCTTTTGCGGCCATTACGGATGATGCCACTCGTGAGGCATGCCGCACCGCGTATTTTCCGAGTGGTTTGAGGTTGTCCCAATTGGCGGACACAGAATTTTTCAAGAAGCATGATCCTGAGTCCGACTTTGATGATGGGTCACAAACTGATACGGATGACGCAGGTGACTCCGATGATAGTAGTGGTGTTGATGACTCTGATAGTGATGATGATCGTGAGTGTGACGTGGTTTGGGCCAAGTCAGGGCGTGGGGTGTGGGGTTTGTGCCATGTTTTTGAGGACACCCTGTACCTAACCCGTGATTTGATGGAGGACAGTGCTGTCCCATCAAATATGTCCATCCCCAGGTGAGCGACTCGGATGGGGCTGCCACTTCTGCCCGTGCCAAGAAAAGCCCCAAGCCCAGGGAGCACGTTCAGCTTTTCCACATGAAGCGGGACCGCAACAAGGGCTTCTACTCGGAAAAGTTTTGAGTGGAAGTCTCCAGCGCATTGTGCTTTGCATGGGCTAGGTATCTCGTGCACAAGGATGTGTTACCGCCGGTTCACAACATTGTCGCGCGCAACGAACACTATGTCCAACGAACACTACCTGTTCGAACCGTATTTTTTGTGTACATAATTATTCGTTGGACAGGGGGGGGGGGGGATGAGACATAGGTACCCACTGTTGACCACAAAATGTGAGCATCCTATGATGCCAGTGTGGCCGAAGTGTTCATTTACTCGAGTCACTCGGACAAAGCAAAGTGCAACCAGTACCCATCCAAATGACAAAGCGAAGACACGGAGCAGTGTGAAGTGCACAATCCAGGGGGGCAAGTGGGAACACAAGGCTACAAGCAGACGCAATAGGGGACGGCATCCCCTCTTGTGGGGGAAAGAACGAAACATGGCAAGCACAGGAGGGCGAACCACCCATCAATCGGAGGAAAAAAGGGGAATGGTGGTGCCGTCAATGGACGGGCCTGTGCCGTAGGGACATGGGACAACACCGGTCTCAAGTACCTAGTTCATCCCTAAAATCAATGCGGAGGCACCATGTAGGGGAGGGGGGCAATAACGCAGAAGGATTAATGCTTTTGTAGGGGGACCAGGGAGCACGCAACGGGTGTTCAACAGGTAACCGCCTGCAAATGATTCTTATGGCTGTGTTGCAAACTTGCCCTTTTGGATTGAGGGTTCATGCGGATTGACCTATTACCAAATGGGTGGGGGGATCCCACACGGAGTGGTGAGTACCAATCAACACCATTGTCCTTGCTACGTAACGCCGCAATTATTACCGATGGTGGAAAGGCGCCGTCAAGAAGTCAAAAGAAGGAGTAGGGGGCTAAGCCAGCCATGTTTGCAATGCGTGCGGCTTCTGCGAGGAGCGTGCCTCCAACCATCGTGCCGAAAGACATGCCACAGGCACCCGCCTATTGTGTGTGGCTCAACTATAGCTCAACCGTGCCTCAACCACGATGCACTTTCACAAATGATATTCAACACTGCCGAAGACGTATGCCTCCACCATTTGCTTGACTGCTAGGAGTACCATGTGTTGCAATGTGCATGGAGTCCGTTGGTTCACGTGTCTAGCGCGGGAGCAGATGACTTTAGCACAGTTGTGCGCGTGTGTGTTTCGGTGGTACCATCTTACGGTTCATCCGGTTTCACCGCTATTTTTATCGCTCAACCGCTTTGTTTTTCTTTGTACTTGTCCGGAGCCGATGTCCCCAAGGACATACTAGTCATCGATAAGGGAGAGCCCTAGGTATCATCGTTGCGGGATGTTGGTACCCACAACCGCTGGATGAATGGTTCTCTACAACACCCCATGCCACGGAGGTGGTGTGTGCATTATGTGGTCGTTGACATTCGATGCTTCAGGGTGCATTATGTGAGGTGGACTCAACCAGTGTGAGTCGCAGTCCGGTCAAGGGGCCAAGCGGAATCAGAGCAATGCAATAACCCTCAAGCACACCCAAAAACTTGCAGAGCCCCTAGAATCCACCGACCCATGCACAAAGTTGGTTTTCTCCAACCCGGAAATCTTTCTTTGCCGTGAGACCTTTGAGAATTTCCTTGCATCGGTTACGAAGTTGAAGAATGAAAAGGGGTTGCTGAATCCGACTCCACGTGTCATGCCACGCCCATCCCAGAAAGAGCACCAAGCCAAGCATCCATTTCGAAGGACATGGGGATCCAAGCTTTGGGAGGTGCAAGGAGAACTGAACGCAAAGGCATAGGATGGTACCCAGCTTGAACCGAAGCCTGGCGGTGTAGAGAGCAAGAAGCGCCAGAAGCTACAAGTTACCGGTGGTGGCTTAGGAGGATCCACCGAGGAATGGAGCCCCGCCCTCACCGATGGAAGTTCACATCACCCAGCGAAGCCGAAGCTCAAGGCCAAGAAGCGCAACAGGAAGAAAAGGGCGAAATTGGCTATCCCGCAGAAATCAACAAACTCTACCCCGATTGCGGCTATCAACACAAGAAACAATGACGGGGGGGGGGGGGGTTCGACAAATGTTGGAGGTGAGGAGCCAGTTGACGGCAGAAAGGAGCCAGCAGTAGAGCACGCCGCCAGCGGGTCGGAGTTTGTTGACGCATGTGCTTAACATGAGGTGTGTGGCTCAACCGGCTCAATAGCCAGACACAGACAATCCCCCCCTTCAGAGGTAACTCTGGCAGTGGGTGTGTATGGTGACGGCTACACACCGCGTGGTCGCCCAAACGTAAACATGAAGTTTGCGTTGATCGACCAAACAGGGGGGTTGTTTCCGTACCCACCAAATTGTGGGGATTTGCCACGCTGTACACCAATGCTGACTTTGCGGGAGCTTCCCAAAAGGGATTTTGAAACCTGGCTCCCTCAGGCCGGGAAGAGTTGAATGTGGCCCGGCAGGCAAAATTTCAAATGCCCATCCCTTTCCGCGGGGTTACCACCACCACCACCATTAACCTCAAGTTTCGTTTCATAAACGCTGACCACCACCACCTTTGGTGGGAGTTTGGTTGTAAAGGGTGTGTGAGTTGTGGGTGGGCGCAACAGGAGAGGGTTGCAGGGTTGTTCCTGCACCCGCCCCGCACTGTGCGGCAGTGTGGACAAAAATGTCGGGTTTTTGTTGCCAGCGGGGATAGTGATGTTACCGTGCACCAACCCATCTTGCACAGCTGCAAAGGAGCGTTCAGCCGTTTGGCAGCTTTTGTTGCCATGTGTTTGGTTCCGGAGGACCGCCTGGTGTTTTTGAAGGCATTAATAGTGTTGCACGGCGATATGCCCCGCCGCAACTCCCACGTGATAGCCGTGCACTCATGAGGTTTGTGTCGCAGCGCTTCCGCAGCAGCATGAGTTTGACAGGTCGCTAGGCACGCACCATTGCCAGCGTTGTTGTAGTAGCCGAATGTTGCTACCCCTGCGGTTGCACTCCTGCCTTCTCTCTTTCTGTCATGTATGTTGTTGATCTTCCCATCAACCACTCTTTGTGGTGTGCCTTGGGTGTGACACAAACATTTTTGGTGCACCTCATCCCCGAGTTCGGTGAGCAAGGGTGCACAAACACCCTCTGCTTCCATGGCTTTAGCCACATGTGGTTCGGAGACCGCCTCCCCATCCAGTTTGGCGATGAGGCTGGGGAGGCATATCTCCACATGGCCGAAAGGTTTGCCCCCGTGACCAGCACAAAGCCAACGGCCTCCATTGAGGATGGGTGGAGGCATGAGCTGTACACAAAGTTTTGCAAGGCCAAGACCAAGGGACGGGGTGTTACATTTTGGCGGCCTGTATGGGGGCCTATAGTATTTGAGCAATGTGTACTTGGAGGTAATGCCCTGTGGCAGAAAAATTTTCTTCGGCTGGTGGACACCTTGGTGCAGGTACATGATTGCACTTTGCTCATGCATTCTGCGACACAGTCAGTGAGACTGGGGTACACTGGTGCTGCAGAAGATGCCACCCATGTGTACTGCATTTGTGGGCAATGTGGATCCATGCGTAGCGGACCACACGAATGGGTGCGGTTCGCCTTGTCAGCTGTGTCATCGTGGCCCACCCTTGGCGTGCAAAGTTTGCATGTTTACAGACCGAGGTGGAGGAGCAGGGGCTGCCTCAACTTCGGTACTGCTGCTGCTGCCAACACTGCTTACCTCGACAACACTACTTTTGCACGCACTGTTGTCCCTCAATGCCACACTGCCATCACTGGCACCACCACTATCACTATCGCCGACGCTACTACTACCACTGTTGTTGCTGCTACCTGTACTGCTACTGGACGACGGCCCAGAGTCCGATGCCTCAACAATGGCCACGCGCCTAAGCTTGGCTCCCCGCGGAGGCTGGACACGGGAAGGCGCATCAGCCACCTCCGCTTGGAACGAAGCATCGGAGTCTAGAGGGTTGGGGTCGGCAACTATCTCAACCGACGGTGGCACAAAAACAGGTCCCCGCGGTTGGTCGACCTCCTTCGTGGCCTTAGCACCCTTCCACCTCTTTGACTAGGGTTGTGGTTAGGGTCAATGGCACAGCCATGGTTAGTTCACGATTCCTTCTTTATTCGCAGTGCCACCTCCGTGTCCGTGGGAAAGAAATCACCCTCACTCCACAAGTGGGGTGGTGGGGCAGAACTGGATTCTGCATCCACATCAATGGCTGCAAAGACGGCCGGCTGAGTGCCACGCGCTGCGGATCGGCGAAAATTTTCTTTAGGTTAACCAAAAGTGACCGTGACCGTGAATGTGACAGCGGATGACGAGCGACATTTGCGATGGAGGGCTAACCTGCTAACCGGGCTAACCGAGCGGGGGGGGGGGGGGGGGCGTGAGTTTGTCCCGCGATCGGGGACATGTGATTCGCCACGTTTGGCCTTGGTAGCCGGGGCGGCTTCCCTTTGGAGAGTGGCGGAGCACTGTACATACTGAGGAGGGTTTGCTGTAACGGAAATTTTTGGTTTTTTTTGGTTTTTGTGAAATTTCGCGTCGAAAAATTGTTCCCAGGCCCAAAGTAGCCGGCGCCTTGGCGGGAGCCTTGAAAAAATGGCCTGCTTTTTTCGACACAAAGGAGGCCCCAATATCGGGTCCGATGTCTGGGCCGGCTTTGACCCAGGGGGGCCGATCCTGGTTAGGACCCGACCCCCCTCTACATACCCCAAAATGGTTGTACAGGACAATGGGTTTTGTGGGCGCCAGAGGCGCCGGAGATTTTGTTTTAGGCATATGGCAGGGGGAAATATTTTTGTTCGACCCTATGTGTTTGTACTTGAAATACTCAGAATTTTGTGGAGAATTCAAAAATGGCTGAAAAGCGCAAAAAAAGGATTTTGACCCCGACCTGGCCTCCGGGTCGGACCTTGGCTGATGGGAGCCTGAGTTGATGGGCAAATTTTTTTGAAAATTTTTTACCCCACTTGTGCATATTCAAAATGATCACCGTGTCATGGGGATCATTTTGAGGTATGTATGTTGGGGTACCCACAGACCCCCCCCCCCCGGGGAGCCTCGCGGCTGACCGCCCGACCCGCCGACCCCCAAGGTTTGGGTCAACCTGGGGGGGGGGGGGGGATGTGTGAGGACAAAGGCGAAAGGAAGGGATGGTCAAGAAAGGGACTGGGACAAGTATTCAAGCATGTAAGAAGACGCCAAATTAGGATCCTATTAACCCCCATTGTGGCAAAATTTTCTAGTGCATGCACACCACATGAACAGTATTACCAAGGGCACTGGGGAGGGGATCTCCGAACAGGTAGGAAAAAAGGGTGTTGCACGAGCAGTTGTGGCTCAATGATGGGGCTGCCACAATGAGCACAAGCGGTATGGGGGTGGTGCTACCAGGCTTACCCCAACAGTGCTCCCAAACCCAATGGGGCTGCCTTCTTGGGTGGTCAGAGCGGAGCCACCTCGTTGAATCACCAGTAGAGTACCATTTCCTAGGCTCCATTCATGACATCAATCGTGCTCTCCAGTGCTAGGAAGTATGATTAAATGTGCATGTAGCGCAATGACATTTCCCTCATCTGCGTTCGCCAAAAGCATTGAGACCATCAAGCTCCTCACGCTAGATTGGCAACTGGTCGATCTTTGTGTTTTTGATTGCGGAATTTTGAATGCAAGGGGCTGGACATACAATGCTCTTTCGTAAGATGCCCACATTACGTTCTGAGTGCAATGCCTTGGCTCCTTTTGTGAGTGCAATGCAGGTAGCCGGTGTTATTTGCATGTAATTGGAAGTCCAAGGGTTGCACTCAACATCACAGGAGGGAACAAAGGCCGACACCAGGTCATAACGTGCATGTCTTTGGCCCTGCCCCCAAAGGAGAAGGAGAGGGCTCTAGGCACCAGCAACCCCAACAAAAGCTGGAAAGAACCTTGGCAAGGGCACATGGGGCTAGGTAGTGGCAGAATGAGAAGGTCAAAGGAGTGCCGTGAATTAATGCTGGAAATGGCAGAAACACTCACAGTCGTGAAGTTGAGACCAAAAGAAGTCAGATTCCTCCTACAGCTACGCCCTGTCTCCCCGAATGTTTTACCTGATTTTTGTTGTTTCCCCCTGCACTGAGCGCGCACCATGCAGCCATGGTCCTAAACCATAACCATTGTTCGCAGATCATTGGAAACAGGTACATCACTTGATTTGGTGTATCGGGCATGGTCTTTATTCACATTGGAAAAGGCCCTGTGAACACCATCTACGAAGTACCTTCGCTGAGAGGAAACAGATCCTGAAACAGCCCTTTCACACGACCAAAGGCAGTTGGGACCCGCCACTCACTCGCTCAATTCTGGCACCATTGCAACAAACAACGTTCCATGGACTATGGAGGCTGTTCAACCGCTGGGGTGAGGCATAGATCACATAGCCTGAATGGTGAAAGTCAATGCAAAGGTAACCCAAACAAATTCACCGAGCCATCCTCTACTGTCGATTGATTCCAGAGATTTGAATATGAAATTATTGCCCGCAGAATGGCCAGATTGTGATGATTTTCACATCCCGTTTCTGTGAGGCGGCCAGCAGTAGTTTTGTAGAGGTATGGCTGGCCGGCTTTCCCCTGTGCCAATCTAAATTTTAGCATCACGGCTGATGGATGACCATTGGGGCATTTTCGCTGCGCTTTTGAGCTTCACAGAGCACACAAAATCCGTTCGGCCACCGCCAAATTCACTGCCAAATTCATACAAAACCCAATGGCCAATGTGACAATCAAGGCATGGTTCTTGCCGCATAGTGCGCACCGTACGCACACCATGGAGCTACTCCCCGGTGCCCAAACAATGAGTTTGCGAACATGAAGTGGAGTCGCAAGTGTTCTGCTACCGGGCTGTCTCCCTCTGCGCAGACCCCAAGGGAACTTATGTCCAAGTCCAGTTTTCTTTTTTATTTTGTTATCCTGCCGCTCATTGCTGTTTGTTTGCTAACCACTTTGCAATCTAAACCCCCGCCCCAAAAATAGGAACCGGTTCTTATTTTTGACCCAGTTGGTGGCGGTAGCAGGGGGGGTTCTTATTTTTGGGGGCGGTTCCTATTGCGTTTGACACCTCCTCCTACCTTCAGAAAAAATGGACATTTTTGATGGCTTGCACCCACAGTGTGAGGACTCCATTGACGTGGAAAAATCAGACTCATCTGAGGACTCGGATATGGAGGTGATTGAGCAGTTGATTGAGCCTGCGGAGGCTGATCTGGCAAGACTCATTGTGGACGTTGCGGAGAGTGAGCAAGTAACTGATGCACAAAAAACTCTTCAGTGTTCCCCGCTTTTGTCTTGCTTGTGTCCAAGGTGGTTCTTATTTTTGACCCGCTCGGTGGAAAGCCCCAGGCGGTTCTTATTTTTGGGGCGGTTCTTAGTTTGGGGCCAGTTCTTATTTTTGGGGCAGGGGTTTAAGAAAAGGCGTCAGCGTCAGCTCATTGAACGGAAATTATTTCTCGCCGACCTTGACCTGCACGCAGAGCAGGTGCTGGACCTGCTAGGCGAGGACGGCATTGGTGTTCATTTCTGGAACTGTACGCCCGCACCCGAGTGCCATCTTCAAGAGCTCGAGGAGCAGCAAAAGGGCACAGTGTGGTGCACACAGGAACCTCTAAACTGCTCTTATCCGTCACGGCCGTGCATCCGATGCAACGTGACCCTTCAGCCACTCCCCACGCACGCGTTGGAGCCCCATTTCAAACGCACGTTGGACGTTGTCCATCGCAATCTGACGGGGATTGCAAAGACTTGTGCCCTCGGCTGCATTGATCCCTTTGACCCCGTTGCGGGTTACCCCAATGACCTCTTCGGAGATGCGACCTCGGACCTCATCTCCGGCTCCATGTTTCAGCACATCGCTGACTATGTGTTCCGTGACCCGCTTTCGGAGAATTTCCGCCGCAGTGTCTACGTAATGGACCGCCGCAGCGCGGCCGCCTGCCTGCCGCCGGTTCTAATCGTGTACAGCAAACTTGACGCGTCTGACACTGGCCCTCTGCTCCACTGGAGCCGCAATGTGCTTCAGAGACCGTACATCCTCGTCACAGGTGCTTGTGCATCTGGTCGCCCACAGAACGGTGGGGGATGTGCCACACTTTTTGATGCCTAACATACCCCAGATGCTGGTGCTCACTGCAGGGGAGCTGATGGCTGAGTATTTTACCCTGTCTGGGGGGGTTGTTGGTGAGGTACAGGGGCTGTTCTGTGTGAGTTGGAGACATGAAGAGCTGCATTGGGAGTGTCCCACAGCCAGCGCTGTCGGTACCTTGGGGTCAATTTCGTGGGGGGGGGGGGGGATGTGGAAGTTGTCACTGCGTTTCAAAATTCGAGTAGCAGCGACAGTTGCAGTGCGTCTGACAGTGACAGTGACAGTTCGTTGCATTGTGCCAGATCTCCGGGTCGCTGTGTCGTTTCCTTCTTCACTTCCCCATGCCTCCTCCCCAGGGTGCACCACAATGGAGGTGTCGGGATCACACCGGCTGCGTGTCCATCAAAAACTGTTTGCACCAGAGAACAAGGATGTGCAGGGTCACACGCTGCACTGCTTCCTGTTGCGTTTGCTTATGCTGCATGTTGTGCAGCGCACTGCACCCACACACAAAGCAATATCCCTGCTGAGATTTCTGAGGCAGATCACGCTTCTAGCAGTGCAGCAGGGTCCAGCTCTGTACAGCCCTGGGGTGCCACAGTGCCAGCCCCACAGGTTTTTGTGTGTGACCTGCTTGTTGGTCGATGTCAGTTCTGGGGGGCGCTGGGGTTGGGGAAAGGGGAAGTGGGGATGGGGGCGGAGGGGGCAGTCCTGTCGATGGTGCCCCACTGCTCGCCATTGCCCTCATGGCGCCCACTCCCCTACCAGCGCTGACCATGCGGTCATTCCCGTGAAGTCTGGAGGGTGCTCTGCTTTGCCTGAGCACAGGACCCTCGGCCAACGCGTGGCCTATGGCACAGGGAGCACGCGCCACAGAGCAGCACCGCGGCCAAAATGTCTGGAACGGCAGCGCACCACCGATGGGCAAAACTCAGTAAACCTCCTGGACCTTGTGGCCCTGTGGTACAATTTTCCAAATCAGGAGCCCAGGGGGGCAGTGAGGCCCGGTCTGTGGGCGCCTCACCACCACCACACGGCACACCGTGAGGGGCTTCTTCACTTCCCCATGCCTGCTCCCCAAGGGTGCACCACAGTGGAGGTGTCGGGATCACACCCCCCTGCATCAAACACCATGTGCACCGGAGAACAAGGAGCGCATCCTGGCAGCTGTCGAACTGCAGCGTACCACCCATGGGTACCACTTGGTGATCCAGAACCCCCTGGCACTGTGTTACACTGTGGTGGAGAGCATCGTCTGAAGTTCACGGTCCCAGACTGTGTATGAAACCCAGTAGTGCGGGCAGGGGGGGTGGGCACTACGAGCGCAGTGCGCTGCAATGTGACCACTGGAATGTTTGTCCCATTCAATACGCAGCAATGCCAGGAATGCTTCCAGTGCACGGTCCGAGCGATACAGAGGATTTCCCCACGAATGACAACAGAACATTAGACAACAGAAAACGAATCAAATCCAAATATTTTTGCCCCCCCACCCCTCCGGTTTTACGGCGCAAGGAAAGAAAAGCAACTGATGTCATTAACATGCTCCGGAGTGCACCGGTTCTAGACACTGCTGGTGGGCAGGTCTGCTAAACAGAGGTCAGCCTTGGCACAGTACACATGGGCCACATCTGTCAATCATGTGCACTTTCTGTCCATACAAGTGGAGTGCAAATCTCTTGTGCAGAGCTGTGCAAAGCAAAGCAGAGCTGTGCAAAGCAAAGCAGACCATTGCTGTGTATACTCCCCCGCGTGTGCCTTCCAACACAGCTTTGAAGTTAACCCCCCTTTGCGCAAGCATGGCCTTGTCTAAGCACGGGGGAGGGCATTGAACCGCTGCTTTTAGGATTTTTTTGCGACTGCTGTTTTTTGCGGTCCTGAATGGCGGATTGGGTGTTTGTGACGCGCTTGTAGAGGGAAAGAGGGGCTCACTCATGTCTCTGATTGTGCATTCTGTTCATAACAACATTGTACCACACCTTGCAACCCCATGAGCACCCAGCAAATGCAAAGCCTGATTCTGACTCCAATGATGATTTGGGGACTGATTCTGATTCTGATTCTGATTCTGAATTTCTCATTTCCGAGGACTCCTTGTTGCCTCCGATTCTGGGGAGGATGATCGAGTGGAGATTGTGTGGGCAAATGCTACCCATGGTGTTTTGGGATTGGGCCATTCTTTTGAGGGCAAGCTGTACTTTATGAAGGACATTGTGGATGACAGCTTTGTGCCGAAGAATAGGAGCCCAATGCCAAAGAATAGGAAGCCCAAATCTGTGCCTCAACTTGCCGTGAAACCTGCTCCAAAGCCAGTTCTGAAGGACAAGCATGTCCAATTGTTCAGGATGAGGCATAATGTTGGAAAGGGCTTCTGTTCCACGGCACCTGATGCCCCCAACAGCGAATAAGGACCAGCAGACTATTTGGGATGTTGCTTGTGCATTGTACCATGCTTTTTGTAAGGTTTGAGGTCCACGCGTGCTTTGATGCCATGTGTGTCGCGCACAAGCACGGGTTTGTCAAAGCACGGGGTGGGCGTTGAACCGTTGTTTTGCCTGGACTTTTGGAACCGCGGCCGTGGTTGCGCAATTGGGGGGGGGGGGGTACGTGCTTTTGAGTTGTTCTGGCTCTTGGTGGGTGGCAATGTTATACACAGGAAGTCCACTGAAGGTGCCACCTGCACCTTCACCTTCGCTCAGCTTCAATAGGTCTCCCCCCCACCGACCCGCCTCCGCCCTCTCTCACACATTGCATTTCCGCTCTGCCAAGCATTTCACGGGTGTCATTCGGGCGGTGGGTCTGATGCACTCCCGCCGTCGCCCCAACACTGCCCTGGCCCCCCCGGTCACAGTCACAGGCTGCAAAGTGCACCAACTGCGCTCCTTTGGCCCGCGTGGCCGCTGCGATGATCGCTCCGAGGCCCTCCTGCTTCTGTCCACATCGCAGGGCAGACCGACAACGCCGCAGACCACATGAGGGACCTGCTGGACGACAGCCACTTGGTCATGTGGTTCGCTCAGAACGTCCTGACGCCGCACCCAAGGCTGAGCCCCATCCCCATCGGCATCAACAGCTTCGCCATGGGCCGCGAGCTGGCCGCCGTCCTCTCCGAGTTCTCGCGCACCGGATTTCCGGAGAAGACCGGGACTCTGCTGGTGAACTTCGCCATCGGCACAAACCAAGATGTCCGTGGCGGGGCCTGGCAGCATTTCTGCGCCGGCGGGGGTCGCGGAGGCTGGGTCACGTGCCGGCCCAAGCCGCGGCAGTGGTCGTACATCACGTCCAACCCGCCGCTTGTGCCGTGGTACCGAAACATGGTCAGCACCCACGCGTTCACCCTGTGCCCGTCGGGCAACGGGGCGGACACCCACCGGGTCTGGGAGGCGCTCTACCTCCGGACCATCCCCGTCATCCCCCTGGACGCCACGCCGTTCCCCCGCTCCGTCCTGCAGGAGCTGTACCGCCCGGACGAGCTGCCCATTCTGCTGGTCCCGAAACTGTCGGCGGTGACGTTCGAGCTGCTTGAGGAGGCGTACCACCGGCTGCACCCGCGCTTCAACGCCTCCGGCCCCTTGCGCCCCCTGCAGCGCGGGTATTGGGTGCGCAAGATTAATGACGTGCGGGCGCGGGCGCTGGCCATGAACGGCACCGCGGAGGCCCCACGCCGCCGGAGGTGTTGGCATGAGAACACGTACACTCGCTGGATCCGGGGGCGGTAGGCCATGCGTTCACACGGGATGTCGTCCCGCAGGGCAATCGTTGAATGGGTGATGCCTCTGGCTCCGCCGTGGGCTGTGGCGTCGAAGAAGGACGAGGCGCGCCGGAATGGGACGGAGGGGCCCCGAGGGGCAGAGCGCTCTGGCGCTGTGCTGATGGAAAGTGATGCGGATTTGTTGGGGGCGCCCCAGACCTGGCCCCCGGTGCGTTTGCGGAAGGTCAAAGGCGAGAAGGGGCAGACCGATTCAGTAGTGCCAGTGCACGCGGATGCCGCGGGGCTTTTTGGTACCTCAGGGTGTACTGGGGTACGATGCCCTTCTGCCCGTAGTTGTGTCTGAGGACGTGCATGGCTCATCGCAAGGCTGCACAACATTTTCGATAACAAGTACTTGAAGGACAGTGAATCGGTGCCGCTTCCAGCGGCTGTGGGCCACTCTGTGCCCTGGGACAGCACTTTGTTCACGTTGGTTCCTCGTGGAGCCCGCTACATGACAGGGCTGACAGGGGCCCGTCAGAGAGGCCAGGCTTGAGGAGCGAACCAGCCCGAAGGGTTCCAAGGTCCACTTTGTTGCAGTGCTAATCTGAAGCAATGAAGCAAACTTCTCTCGAAGGCCTATTTTCTCTGGGTCCTGCATGTGTTGAAGAATCAGCAGCGCGACCAAACCAGCAACTTTCCGTACGCATCCAGCATGTCCGTGCAAATCCCTGTGAATCCCAAACGAAGTTTCCATCAATCACGTTGGATCCCTGACGTGGGGATTAGGGGCATCGGCAACTAGCCTCAACACGTTTCCACCTGTTATCAGTTATCGGATTGTGTCTGAGCCGACTCCTGGCCCAATCCATCCGAGATCACCTCTTTGGTATTGTGCAATGCCCTGAACATGGGGGAGGGGAAAGCGTTGGCAGGCACTATGAAAGGAGGGAGCATGCGAGAAAGTTAAGGCAAGGAGGTGGAAGGGGGGTGGTTAGGTACAACCCCCCCCCCCAAGATTAGGACAAAAAACCCCTGAGGGGTTTGTCCAGATCTGGGTTTTTTTGGGGGGGGGTTATGACCACGGGGGGGGGGTGGTGTCCACATTTGGGGGGGGGGGTTTGTGCACTGCAGGGTTTTTTTACTATTTTCCTGTAGCCCATGGTTTCCGCAGGGGGCCATGGTGGACATGTGTAACCCTGTATTGTCTTTTTGTCAGCCCTTCTTAGGTGGTGTGTTGCCAATTGTCAATATGTTGTGCTGTACAACATCCTTGCAAGGTGTGAAGATGGAATAAGAACACGTATGTGCGTGTGTACATGGTTTCAAGGCATTTTTCAATGTACCAAAGCAGATCTCAACCTGCCAGTGTCGGTTGATGTGCCATGTACAGTGCTTTTGCAAGCGTTGAGGACAATTTTGGTTCGGAGGGGGGGGGGGCATATGGGATAGTGCTGTGATGCAATTGGGGTCGATTGGAGTCCCTCCTTCATTGTGCCATTGTGCCATTTCGGATGTTGCCCCCGCACCCAGGATTTGGGGTCCCCTGCCCACATGTGGCACCCCGAGACGGGAGGGGTGAGGTAGCCATTCCTTATGTTGTCCCCACGCTCAGACTTGGGGACCCCCGAACGCGGCAGGGGTGGTGTCGCCACTTGACCCACATGTGGGCCCCTATGACAGCAAGGGTGAGTTCCTGATGTTGCCCCCACGCTGAGCGTTGACCCCCAAACGGCAGGGGTGATGTAGCCATTTTGCCCACACAACTATGGGGGCTCATGCGTTAAGGTCCACAATATGCACTCCTATTTGGTCATCAGCTGTGCAATGCAGGTTGTGCAGATGTGCTGTACTGGGGTAGTGAGCTGGGGCATGTTGATGTGTAGGTGTGGAGATGTGTGGGTGGAAAAATGTGTCAGTGTGCAAGTGGAGAGAAACATCACTGCTAGAAGATCTTGCAGCATCGCAGTCTCGTTTTAGGAAGGAGGTGGATGAAGGAGGGTGATGGTGCCATGGCAATCCTCTGAAAGGTAGTACAGAAGGGCAAACGTTGTTTGAGATTCAGTGGGATTGCTGGGTGTTGTGTGTGGTTCACTGGGATTCACGGAAAAATATTTTTTGGCATGCAAAAGATGCAGAAAAAACTTCTTTAGTGTTCACACACGCCCAACCTCTGCCCCCCCCCCCCCCAAGCCTGGTGCAAAACGAAAAACCTCACCGTTGTGGATAACCTCCACCCTGACTTGACCCAAGTACTGCAAAGCAACTAAGCAGTATGAAACCACAACTGAATTTTTCGTCGAAAGATGTAGCAATGAGCCACTCCTGAGAATCTACACACATCGCCCAAGTGATTGCAAAGATGGATGCTCAGAACAAGAGCACACATTGGAATCTAAACTGGAAATTGGGCCCATGGTGGCGCTGAAATGGGAACCCTTTTTGCATTTTTTTTACTACAGCCCCCCGGGGGTGTTTTCCGTAAAGTTTGTGGGTTTTTTTTAGGAAAGGGTTTTTTTGGAGGGGAAAGAAAGGCGGGGGGGGGGGGGGGGGTTGGTAAGGTTTGAGAGGTTTTTTGGTAATTTTTTTGGGGTGTGTGGGTGGGTGTTTGGTAAGAACGGGGGGACTTTGTGGTGAGGCTTCATCTATTTTGCAAGTCAGTAGACAAGCAAGCAAAGAAAGTTGCCCGCTCTTCACTCAGAAATGTAAAAGTTGACGGACAAAAACAGACGGCCCATTGTATTCCAACAATCACAACAGCACCAGAATAAATGAATTCAAAAGCGCATTTTTCAATAAAATCGACTTAAACAATTTTACAATCACTGAATTTTCTGCAGAAAATGGTCGAATCAAATTGACAAATGTCAACAGCGGTTTTGCACGTCGTGTCAAATCAATGCAACACCACGCAGCTACCCCCTTCGGCGCCACAATGTTCTTTTTCAACGAAACCGGTGTACAGTTCAACAATAGAAAATTTTACTGTGTCGCCAATATCACTTGAAGCATCGTTGTACACCACACGCCCGACAACTCCATATTTGTCTTCGACCATGGGCCACAGCCGAAAGGATGACGCGCCAAAGCCGTCCAACAGCAAAAAGTCAGCTTCATCTCTATTGGTGTCAACTCAAAGACAAACAACTTTTTTCGAGATGCGTCTGTGAACTTCAAAAAAAAAACCCAGAGATGTTACCAAAACCAAGTATGCCGAGGCGGTGAAAGCCCTAGCTCTGAGCTTCCTTCCCAACACAAAAAGCTCACTAAGGAGCTTTTCGATACTGAACCACTGCCATTCCACTACGGAATCCGTGCCTCCGAGCTTACTTTCTCACCGGAGAGGCTTGCCAAGGAGCGAGTTGCTGCGAAATCCCAAGCTTCGAGCTGCAGGGAACCGGACCATTTCAATTATGGATTCTGTAATGTCAAACATTGTTTGGGTGTGAAGTTGAAGCGGAGAAATAGGGGGCCCCTGGCCAAAATTTACGTTTGGTGAAATTAGGTTGGCTTGTAACAGTACCACGGGGATCCATTACTGAAGGGGACGAGGGCATGACCAAGCCTTTGTAAAAATGGTGTGAATGGTTTCGATGCTAGATTTTTTTCTAAAGGACATTATTGTTGTTTTTGTTTATTTTTGCTTTGGATGAGAAGAGTGTTGCTTCACGCAACTGCAGATTAGAGTGCTGCATAGAAAGGTTTCACAAGATAGTTAGAGCCAAATCGGCGTAGCCTTTGTCTAGAAAGTTTCGCAACAATGGTACATTGCGTAGAGGACATAGTGCGCAACGGTAACCCCTGTGCAACGATATAGCACCTACGGCAGAGCAACCAGAGCCTTGTTGTTGTGGCTTCTGCGCCGTGGCTTCTTTGCCGTGGCAAACTCTGCGGCACCTTTCTCGTCAGAGGACAGGGCATCAGGTTGCTAATGTAGGACCTTTTCTTTCTACCAATACATGCACCATGGGGTGTTGCTTCCACTAATGCAAATGCCTTTGAAAGTTTGTCAAGCAATCTTGGCTGTGAGGAGCAACCCAATCCATTATGATGATTACTGGGGCATTTGCACGCGAACCAATCTTAGTCTGGACCCTCGCCGTTGCCACATCCAAGCGATGCAGTAGGCGTGCAAAAGTTGCTACACGCCGCCCGCATCCGCACCAACAATGAGAAGAGGCAGA
Source organism: Eutreptiella sp. 'Long Island Sound 2002' (assembly GCA_964036045.1). Lineage (NCBI taxonomy): Eukaryota > Euglenozoa > Euglenophyceae > Eutreptiales > Eutreptiaceae > Eutreptiella > Eutreptiella sp. 'Long Island Sound 2002'. Next base: position 58,979,333 of record OZ038384.1, on the reverse strand, counting down.
CAACGGCTACCCTGTATGTCAGCCGCGATGGAAACATTGTCTACATGCAAAATATAACAAGAGGGAAAACAGCAAAGTCACATCCAGTCTTGCTGGCAAGAGATAAGTTGAACGCTGTATACCCTATGGGGTACTGGACTGATCTCTTTTACGGCGAGCAATTTGCAAAGCACAACACCAACTCCGTTGATCACTCTTTGAAATTGTCGAAATCCTTCATGATCAGTCCATACAGAGAACCCTGAATTGGAAACAGAAATTTTTATATAAAACGGAACTTTTCAAGAGCGTAAAATCCTTGATTTCTGCACGCGCGCGACGCATCCTAAGCTACAGGATCGCGATTTGGCTGCGGGCAGCCCCCTGCTGGGCATAACCCGTCACAAACGCAACAGACTTACCAAAACGCTCAGTGGCTTAGCGCATTTCACAACGAATTCTCAAACAAACAAATCAAGCTATACAAGTGTCCCATGCCCAAATGTCGTAACCTTTTCTACCAATCAGGTAACAGTCCGTGAAACAATCAAAAGGGTGCAGCGCAGCATGATAAAACTCCGGGAATGTTGAAATTGATGAAACTCATGAAATTCAGTCCACTTCAGAACATATAACAGTGCCCCAAGGATGACGGCAAAGAGTCTTGGGGTTTGTCTCACATGTTGCTGCGGATTGTCGCCATGAAATGAACACTGCAATTAAAGGCAAAAATCGTGCACAGAAAACTACGGAGTACATGGCATGAAAAACAACGTAGTTGCAAGAACAAATCCTACGGATAGAACCTTCAAGGTAACAGGACCACGGCGTAAGGTTTGGAACCCAGTAGTTTTGAAAATAACCGGTTTTTAACGATTATTGTCACAAACACAACCGGTTTCGCCGATTAATGGTTTTCGAAATAACCTGTTTTTCCGATTAATTGCTATTGTCCAACCAAATTTTTGCCATACCTCGAAAAAGAGCCCATACACGTCGGAGAGTATCCAGCGGCTTACATTCGAGGGAAGACGACAAAGACGTCACGCAACAGGCCTTACTGGTTGCTGTGCCTGTGTTTCAGCCCTGATTCCTGCCTAATACATGCTCAATTGGTTCATTGATGACCAAGATTAGTAATTGTCAGTGTTGTCGATCTATAGCAATTTTGTGCAAGATCGAAACTGGAATCGCTTAAAGCACCAAGGTACACCTACGAACCCTTCGTCCTCGACGAGTTCTCAGTCTGGAGAAGTGTTGAAAATAGTACCTAGCCTATCATTTAAGTCATGTTTGCTTTAATGCTTTTGATTGATTGGGGGTCCATTTTCTAATCATCTGATCATTTGTCCAACTCCACAGTATTGCTGAAACCCCAGAGGCATGTTTTGCTGAGGGCAGTGGTCAGCCTTCCCCACTAACCCAGAATCAGACTGATAGCTTGTTTGTTTGACTATCTTTGAGCTTCAGACTATGATATTTGGTCTAGGTATGAAGATAAGTTAGGTGGAAGCATGGTGAACACCTATATTGGTTATGCCCTATCGTTATGCATGGTTGCACTCAGTTTTACTGAACACAGCCTGAACGAAAATTGCTGAATTTCTCACACATATCGTCGAATTATCAAAAACCGTGCACATATTTAAAACCGCCATGAAATTTCGCATACATTGATATATCAAAGTCAATTTTGGTGTCGGGGCCCATTTTGGGTTGTTTTGGTGGTAGAGTGCATGACACCAGACCAAGGCAGATTTCACCTAGTTGGATTTCAGGAATTAATTTATGCAGAGCCACGGAAAAATTATTACAAGAGATAAAATGTGATATTCCACCTATTTTCAACATGGGGAATCCGATTTTTGATCCTTTGTTTTACTATCTTTTCATTTGGCATGGGTTTCAGGGTAAGCCATTTTCTGCACTATGTGGAAGGCCAGAAGTGATCCATTTTCAGGTGTTGAGTTATTTCTGAGAGGTATCCTGTGATTCTGATGCATGCAGCCCCATGAATAACGCGATACAAAGGCACAACACATCACTATTATTGTACTGCAGTCTCACATGTTATTGTATCTCACTCTTCTTGTTGTCACGATCCTTATCCGCGGCTTTGCTGTCTCCAACTTCAAGTCGAGTTCTTGATTGATTTCCGAAACCTATTTTGATAAGTACAGCAGGAGGCGCGGCACAAAGGCAGCATTCAACAGTCCGTTGGGTAGCGGCAGGCACAACCCCCCCCAAAAAAAACAAAAAGAAGAAAACAGAAGGGGGTGGAGAAAAATGAACGCGGAGCCAAAGGGCACAATCCATACCCAAAGGAGAAATAGGGCCCGCAGAGACACCAGGCATAACAAAGACGAGAGAGGAGTGTGCTCTGCACGTGCTTTTGCATCATCTCTCTTTTTTTTTTCCCGTATGTTGCTCTTGTCTGGCACCGCCCCTACCCGGCCTTTGCGTGTGTGTTTCCTCACGTAGCCTTGCCCCTCCCTTGCGTGCTATGTGCTTCCCGTGGCCCCGCTTTTTCCCCTCCTCGCCGCCCACTTTTGTTTGCTGGAGGCAGGGGGGGGCTGGTGCCCTGCCGGTCTTGGCTGCGGCATCGCCTTGGGCTTTTCTCTTTGTGCCGTGCGTGCTCTTTGCGATTGTGCGCATTCTCCACCTTTGCGGCACCCGGTGGCCGTTGTCACCCCGCACCTGGTCTAATGGGACTCAAAAATGCTTGAAATTACTTTCACTTGATAGCCCATGACGTTCATTTTGACCTAAGGTGGCAATTCGGGTTTAGTAACAGGCGCCGACAGCAAGTTAGATGCGGGCGCAGAGCAATAATTAAATGTTAAGTCGAGATTCAAAGCGATACTTACTAACAATCATAAATTCGCGCAGTTTCCCATCTACTTTTCCCAGCATCAAGCTTGAAGACACTCTTCCGTTGGGGATGGCCGAAGAATTGGTACATTGGGTCACTGTTTACAGCCATACACCCCGCCCACGTCTCAGCACCAACGCTCGCTGTGCCCCCCATTGTTGATCTGAATGTATGAACCTGAGGCTGTGACCATCGGGCCTCCAATCTGAATATTAGGGTTGCCTCTGTACATGTCTCCGTGAAGCGTGTCCATCGCCCTAACGATGATTCGCGTATGTGCGCGCCAAAGAGAATAGAATGTCTCTATGAAAGCAGCAATAAAAGGTATCAACTTACAAATTACTGTTACATACTCTTCATAACCTCCCTGGCAGCCCTAGCGCTTAAACAATGACCCTTGGACGCTACCTTCTTACGAGTCATAGTGCATGCGAGCCCGTGCCCGTCAGCTTCATAGTCCCCTAACCGTGGTGTTTAACTATGAGCCATCTTTTACAATAAAAATGAACCTGCATACATCTAACACGGGGACATTTCAACGTCTGAGATGTTTCGATAGCTAGTCTACTGTGTCACTGTTTACCGTCATACCTCCCACACCGAACCACCGTCTTAGTAACAATATCACGCCTTGATTTCCGGCTACCATTCGGTGTAACCCTCCTCCTCCCTTGTTGCTACCTTGCTATATACTAACCCTAAGTAAGAAACCACACATCACCCTTTTTGGCTTATTTACTGGCTCACAAACCCCCCCATGCAGGCCACCACGGCCACCTCGGATGCCATCAGCCATCGGGCATAAGTCTTGTCGAGTCACTATCAATGTTCCCTGGGTGCGACAAATCCGGGGTGAATGGGTACCAGGTAGTTTGTGCTGCAGTCCCTATGCAGCATATGACTACGAGCATCTATCCACTATGTGGCGTCGTGCCATGACTTCAGTTTTGGTGTGTATCCACCGCTCCTAAGGCAAAGAGCTGGTCGGGCAGTGAGACGGTGCTTGACTGAAACCTTCGTTTTTGTCCGTAGATGAAATGACACTATTGGGTCTTTAAATGTTCTCCGATGGCAGTCACGTATATCATATAATAGCGGCCAGCTATTTTGTGCATGGCGGCTATTGCACCATTGCAAATAACCAAATTAAAGTGCCCCTAGGTAGCCAGACTACAGTAACCTGTGAGTCCGCAATTCCTTAGAACGGGGAGAAATGTGCAACTACCTTGGGCTCATCAACGTTGTGAAATCTATCGCGTTGTGCTGTGCATCCACTGCCCCAACAGGTCCGGAAGACAGTGAGATAGTTTTGGACCGAAACCCATAGTTTTTTGTTCGCAATGCAAACACGGCATTGTCTTTTGGTTCAGTTGGCTCACGACGTGCACAACCAAACCTGCATTTAGCAAAATTGCTCCGAGTGCGTGTAGGGTACGCAAAACGTAATAAACGGTAACCTAGTTACCCCAGTCCACTACTAGCTTCCGTGTTTCTACCGAGACACTCTGTGTCATATGCAACAATAGGTACACATGGTGAAGCTACGGTCCCGTTGGTGGCTGAGCTTGTTCATAGAGTACGAAATTGTCTTATGGGCTAACCTCCATGAACTTCGGCTCGCCACGAACGATATCTTCCTGTGATCAGGCCGTTTTGATGGTGTCACTGCCTTTCTTAAAAAAAAAGGCTATGATTAAGCTCAATGTAAAAAAAACTTCCAAAACCATTCCAAGAAAAAAACCCAGAACTTCTCCACGAACTTCCCGAAATTTCTAAAACATTCAACTTGTGTCTAATACAACTACGTGTTGCATTTAGATTTTATATTTGTTGTCCCACTAGACATTTGATGTCTGGTAAAAGAAGCGTCATATTCAGCACAATACTATTGCCACTGTTATACCGGAAGCCTTTTGTTGCAGCTCAATTTCTTTGTATTTGTGCAATTTGATTTATTTTGGAAAATAATTGGTCCAAAGAGTGCAACTCTTTGCTATTCTAAGTTGGTCTACAAAATTATGCAGGGTTACCGAATCTCCGTTCCTATTGCCGTAGACTGCATGTATCCGGCTAAAGAGATGGGACCAGACAATAAATTAAATCACCAAATGCAAACCTATCTCTTTTGCACACGGATTATATGATTTTATATTCATGGCCAAATGAAGATGATTGAGTTTGCAACGGCAAAAACGATGATGAAAGCAAACTGTGATAACCGACATTGCGGTGTATGATGCCCATACCTCAGATTAGTTGCACAGCTTTTGGGACACTTTTCCCCGGTATACGGCATTATGGTTGTGTTGTTCCACAACCCGTGCACCAACGCATTGAAAAGGTTCTATGGGCAACAAGTTTCGAAAATAAGTTAACTTTTTAACATTAAACACTTTTTTCTAAACCCTTTGTGGAACCTTTTTGAAAACTCTTACATCGTGCTCAAAAGGTAAGATTCCAAATTTTGAAAAGGGTACAACCTGTTAATATGTAATAATAGATATTTTCGTTTATCGGCGAAAGAAAACCATATCGTGTCTGGGTGATGATGAGACTCCTCAGCCCCACTTACGGTTCATGGAATTCCCTGGAAAAGTCACACTATGGGCAGATGCTCGTGTTTATGCTGCGCAACGCTGTTTATACCAAATTGCGCTTCTTGCCTTCTTGCCGGCAGAAATCACGAAGCACGAAAGTACATGCATGATTAACCAAAGTATTCGAAGTGTTTAATTATTTCCCTGAATTCAACTTAACAGCCTCTGTCCCAACATCTCTACTTCTGCCATTTCGTCCCTGCGTCTGCTTCTGCCGAAGGAAGCGCGCACGCATCTCAGACCAGATCGTTCAGCTTTTTCTGCAGTCGACATTTTTGCAGTCAAGCGACAAATGCGAAAGTGTTTGAAAAAGATATGGTCATATGATGACTCTCGTCGGCTGTTTTCTTTTTGTTAGTTTCCTTTGTTGGCCCTGGTTCCCTGGTAGCCATGCCAGGGAAGAAAAACCAGGAGGATGCGGCCCCCGTTGACAAGCGGATAGCATGGATGGAAGCAAAGATCACTAATTCTTTGAAGATCAAGGCTATGGATATGAAGAAGTTCCTTGACAACGAGGTACTGTAGGGTTTGGTTCCATCTGGATAACTGGATAACTTGCGCTCGTCGTGAGCCGTGGCTGTCTTTATGTTCCAAATTTTAGGATGTGCGCAGCCAGTTCTCAGAGTTCCTGGATACTGCGGATTGTCGAACGCTTTTCATCGTACAAACGCCTGGACAGCCCATGCAGGCTCGAATTGCGCCCCCTGAAGAGTTCAAGCGTAAATTGGTGTACTTCCTGAAAATGGCTCGTGAGAAGGTGGATTGCCCAGTGTCGTTGTTGCATATGACTAACCGTGAGACGGTGGTTACCACACGCCTGGCTCAACGTTTTGCCAGAGTTTGAGCGTTGCTATTAACACACGCCACCAAGCTGCTGTTCCTTAAGGGTGCCCACTCTGTGCTCTGCCCTTCAGGTGTCCCCAGAGAATATTCCGAAAATTGTCACCTTTGGGGACATGTCTCCACCAGCGATGGATTTCCTGGAAACGCTAACGAATCAAGTTTTCCTGAAATTGCTGACAAACCCTGACAACATGAGCAAGCTGAATGATATTACTGTTAAAGAGATGTTGGTTCGTTATCACCGCTTCTTGGCTCAAATAGAGGTCACTATTGGTCTTACCAAAGGTAAGACCTTGCTGCCAATTCCTCAAGTGGACAAGGTACGTCCAACGTTCGGGTTGTGTGCTGTGAACATTTGCGACGCCTAAGGCCCAGCTGGAAGGGATTTTTGCATAGTTGCCCGGGCACAGCTTAAAGGTTTCTGGACTAAACTACGTTGCAGACCTGCTTTATGTCGTTGTCAAACAATTTGCAGGAAGCCGCAGCCAAAGATGTGGTGCACGTTTTGGAGTCAGCTGTCGTGGAATGGACAACCCAAATTAAGACTGTTCTGGCTCAAGACCCGGAGCACGAGTTGAACAGCGGGTCACACCCAGGGCCCCTGGTGGAGGTGTGACGTCCGTTCTGAGAACCGGATGCGAAAATCTTGTCAAAAGGGCAGGAACAGGGGTGAGAGTGGAACTTAGTTCTCTCTCTGTGACTCCGCCACTTGCGGGTTTTCTTCAGTCCGTTCGTGCCTCAGGTCGCTTTCTGGCAGGACAGGGCCTCCAATTTGGACAACCTTGAGGATCAAATTCACAGTCGCCAAGTATTGACGTACATCAAGGTCCGAGTGCTGGGCCACGTTTCCGCCTTGCTTCCGTGTGCTTATGCTTCCGTCGTCTGTCGTTTTGTTAACACCGACGAACTATATTTTTCCGAGTTTCGTTGCATTTCTTCACAGATCTTGAACACCTTGGACTCCTCGTATTTCCCTGCGTTCGCCTCCCTAATCCAAGAGGTTCAACAGCAGGCGGTGGTGGCCAATGAGATCATCCGTTATCTCAAGCCACTGAAAGAATATTTTGAGACCTTGTGTGTCGAATCCAGCAACAAGATGGAGTTTGACGAGCTAGCAAATCAGGTGTTTGCGTTCACGAGTCCTTTTCTGGCAAGTTGTGCAGCAGGGTGTGTACGTTAGGTGCAGCCCGAATTGTTGTTGCAATCTGAGAAACTGCATGTGGGGTTGCGCGAACGTAACGCCACGCAACGGCCTTAGACACTACGCACAACTACTCCGACACTGTTTTAACGGTTGCAAGGGTCGAGGGTTAACAAGCTGTAATAAATTGTATTGATTTTGGTTCACAGGGGATCTTCCGCAAGATGTTTCATCTCATCTATCAAGTGTGGACCAGCAGCCGCTATTACAATACTCCGACACGCCTGGTCGTTTTGCTGAGGTTTGTGTACACAGCGCGTTTTCTTTTTGTGGGTCTGGCATCAGACAAAACTGCAGCACGCTCTCACAGAAGGCCATGCGAGTAAAGGGAACACCACCAGTTTTCTGCCACTCTTATCAGGGAACTGTCTAACGATCTTATTTTATCCGCGAAGGCCAACATCGGTGTGGAGGATTTGCTGCAGGTAGAACCTGACGAGGCCGTGAAGCGCCTGAGCGGCACACTGGCAATCTGTGCCCATTTCAAGAACTGCTACTTCCATTATAAGTCAAAGGTTGTGTCGCATGCAGGCATCGGGAGGTAAGGGTCGGTCAACAATACAAGGCCTGGGTTGCCCTCGAAAGACCATGTTCCCATAGGCATCCAGGCTGGGCATTCAAAACGCCGTCCGAATCACACCTCAAGGTCCAATGCGATTTTGGACGCCGCGCGTGCCCAGCGTTGCACAACAGTCATTTGGGATCTGAAGCGGCTGCCGCCAACCCACCAACTCATCGGTGCCATAAATATTTTTGGTGTTGTGCTCGAATGCTCATCTTGCCACTGAGGCCCCCACAGATTGCCTCCTCTCTCCGCTTTCAGGCTGCTAAAGAGTCCGACAACCCCTGGCGGTTCCGGAACACGTCCCTTTTCTCGCGGCTGGATTCCTTCTTGGAGCGCTGCCACGACGTGCTTGACTTAGTGGAGTCTTTGATCTTGTTCACCCGTTTGGAGAGGGTGGAGATCGGTGGTACCAAAGGCAAGCAGTTGAGTGCGGATATCGTCAGCATTCATAAGGAATTTAATGAAGGTGTGCTACTACTCCTGCTCTGCAATTGGAACCCTGCAGAAAAAAATCAAATATTTTTGGTCTATTTTTCTTCTGTCAAGCGAGTGGCCCACGTGACACTCAAAAAAGCAATATATTTTTGCCATGTTTTCTTTTTTTTTTACCCTCGCGTGGGCAGAAGCTGAAAACAAGCACAACAGCACACTTTGACCGCGCTTTTTCCTGGAACGGCCTGGGCTTTCCTGCCTTCTAAAACAGCCCCTACAGAGAGAGAACCCCTTGGTGGTAAGCAGGGTTGGTCGGGATACGTGGCCAAATCTCTGCCCTGCACGTGCGCTGCGTCAGGTGCTCCCCCGTTGTACAGCTAAATATCGCATTATGCCGTCTGCACATTGACCCACCCGCTTCTGGATCCCACAATTTTGCGGGGTGAGGTCTCATTGAGGTGAGGGTGGGGGTGCAATGAAGGAAAGTGAAGGGAAAATGCCGGTTGGCTCTTCTGGGTGTACATGCTTGTTCCAATCTGCAAGATGGCTACATAACCCCTGCCGTCTCGGGGACCCCCCCAGAAGGGGGGGGGGTGGGCAGAAACCAAATTGAGTGATTTTTTTTTTTTTGGTGAGAACCATTTCATGAAAATATTATCCACCATCCCTTCTACGACCAGCAGTCCTAGAATTTCACTGTTCCCCAGCCTGGACTGTATTTTTATTGGGTGGATTTACCTCCAGCTCTTGCCCCCCAATACCCGCAGAACCCCATGTACACTTCCACAATTAGGTGTCAACAGTTGCAGACCATCGAAAAACCCTATATTTGACGAACAACAAACATGCTGCGGTGCTCTTCCAAACGGGAACATTGGGGTGTTATCCCCCATTTATGGACCAAGTCGGCTTCTTCCATTAAACTTTCAATCAGAAAAACCGTAGCATCAGTAAGGTATTCCAAGCAACCTCCGAAATGCTCGACTTCATCAGTTGAGGAGGGCAATTCACTTGCCCCCTCTGAATCAATATCGGAACCTGGTTCTAGATCCCTAGCACAGTACTGGAGGGAGGTGCTAGCCTGACATGCCTGCTGTTGTTTTTGCATCACTCATAATTTCAACCCCACATGGAATCATTCCTGCGTGATGCAGCCTATGACAAGTTTCGTGTTGTGGAATACGACCTTCTGGATGTGGATGATCCCACCTTTGAGCAAGATTGGGCAGAATTTGGCAGCACTATTCAAGAGTTGGACCGACGATTGGGTTCCGTTTTGGCTGCAACTTTTGAGGTACGGCCTAGTGCATCATGGGAGTCTCTCTCTCTCTCTCTCTCTCTCTCTCTCTCTCTCTCTCTCTCTCTCTGGAGGGGATACATACCGTGCAACCACACGATGTGCACACATCAGGCATATGATGCAGACCACACTATACATGTATGCCACACGCTGCACACACATCAAACCACATCAACCAGGACATGTAACTGCCCCAGGACCTCAGTTGGGGGGAAACCTCCAGGGCGGCCGCCCCGCAGATCCAAAACGCCTCCCCATGGCAACAACCCATGACAACACCAACCGACAACCTCAACATCGAAAGCTGATGCGTTGCTATTGTAGCCTGCTTATTAGCTCGGGGTTGAGCACTAAACCTACAGCGAATTACCATGTTTGCCCAGAGACACATCTGCATCTACAAAGTAAGACACTACATCCTGCTCACATCCTGCTATATCCACCCCACTAGCCACCAGATCCAAGCGGTAATGCCAACAAACCAACTACACCCGCACAGGAGCAGCAGCAGGCTGCCACGTCAACACATTTCCATGAGGGCCAAGATCTGCAACAAGCGATTATCATACTCATTAAGAAGATTGCAACTCCCAAAGAGGAAATTGTCACAAGGCCGGTGGCAACAGCCCCTTTGTTGCAGAGGTTTGATTTCCAATATGTCCAGCTTGAATTGAAGATGGGCATCACAGTTTCCGTTGGTGCGTCAGGGGCTAAATATGTAAATTCCGCTGTGCGTCTCTTTAGGATGGGATCGTAATCTACTCAGTATTCAAGGTCATTGACTCCTTTGAGGGCATTTTGGACCGCAGCATCATCCAGCAGGAGTGGTTGAAGAAGCAAGGTCTGCCATCGTGGTTACCTATGCCCTACCCCTGGGCTGTGCCCCACCTTTATCTTGCGCAAAACGCCCAGGTTTTCCCCCTTCAAATGGTCCCAACAAAAGACAAAAGGGGGATTTTTTGCGCAGGGGCTGAGTGGCTGAGTGCTTACAAACTGTGGTGTTGGGGTACCGCATGGAAAGCCCCAGGGGGAAGGGGGAAGGGGGAAGGATTCGCAGCCACCGCCCAGGGCCCAGTAGGTACAAAAGGAAACGCTTTCGAAAAAGGGCACCAATGCAGTTGACCATGGCCCACAGGCGCCCCCGCAAGGGGAAGTCACACATTGGCATCGGAGAAGAGAGACATTTTTTCATCCCAGCCTGGCTGGGGAAGGGTGGAGGCCGGGTGCTTGTAAAATTTTTCAGACTGCGGAGGCCAAAAAATGCAATACATCACCATTTTCAGGGCGCTACGTGCATACTGCGTGGCACCACAGCGTGGGAGACGCCTCATTGAATACCCATGTGCAATCATGCGAGTGCCCAAAACGCGATGGGAAAAAAGCGCATCTCATCGGAGACGGCTTTTTGACACAGCGATCGTCCTGAGAATTGGCTGAAAACTGGTGGAAAATGGCAATTTTTGGACACTAAATTGGCCATAGAACAGGCTAGATGGCTCGAAATGGCGTGTAACGTGTTTGCTGTGATGCGCATTTGCTCTCCAGTGGTTTGAGCTACTTGGGTGCCAGTTCCCAAAAAGACTTAACGGACAACTGCTAGTGGACTGTTTAGATTCATTTGCGTTAGTCTTATGTCCGGTTGTGAGTTGAAGTCGATTCATCTCGGGCACTCGGGTGCTTAGGTGCGAGGCTGCTTGCCTGTTACATTGCGTGGTCTGCTTTTATTTGACCATGTTGCTGCATTTATGTTTGTTATCAGGATTTGCTTAGGTTTCGGCGGGACTACTTTTCGAGGCAGGTGAGAAGTTTGGCCCTAGGTGTACCAGATTGCTTCTCGGTGGTACGATATTTTCGCTTTCTTCACATCATATTGTTGTTTGGTCAGGTTAGGTTCGGACTCTTTTTGCAAATTTCGCTTGGGGACAAAATGTGCAGCTTGCGAATGCGCCTGGCGCAGTGGAACTGACGCAGGAAAGTGCACTGGAGCCTGGACCCAGGAAGGCAAAGGGATGAAGAGGGTGGAGGTGTGATACATTGATATGCAAGCATCCAAGATGCAGCCTTTATGGGTCCACGTGTATGATCTACAGGCCCCAGAGAGGGTTTGCAAAGGGGAACCAGATGTGTTTGCCAATTCAGATTCAATGGCATTGTTGACCACCCATGCTGATGGCAAACCACTGCATTAAATTCCCTGTGTCATCAGGTGAGTTGATCACCACATATGCTGCTGATTTGCGTCAAGTCCAGGATATCTACATGCAGTTCAAGGAGCATCCTGCTGTTTATGCCAGCATGCCACCTACGGCTTGCGCCCTGGTGTGGTGCCGCGGATTGATGGAACGCATCTCAGGGCCCCTGTCACGACTGACTGGGTTGAGCAAGGGGGTTTTGGAGACTCAGGAGGCCAAGGAGACCCTGTTGTTGGCTGATTCTTTGATGAAGCTTTTGCAGGAGTACACCCAGGAGAAGTACGAGGAATGGGCATCAAAGGTATGGGAGGATTTGTCCGGCTGCAACGGTGCTCTGCTGCAGTAGAGCCCACAGATTACAGGATATGATGGGTGGTTTTAAAGGGACAGAGCCCTTCGGGTTGGGCATTTCAATTGGCAGTTGAGCAACGGAAGTCAGTGGAATGCAGTTGGCTGATACTTGACAACAGTTGCTGGCCTGCTCCCTTGAGATTGTTTTATCTCGAAGCGTTCATGGAAAGATGACAGCGATGAAATAATTCGAATGTTATCATCGGTGTTCTTTTCTGCCTTTATGGTTCACGCCCCTGTGGTAAGGACAAATAGCCATGCAGACAAGCCTCTTTGTGGTCAAATCTGCATCAGACACCATCACAGAAACAACTATCATCCATTCACTCCATTCCACGCTTCTATGACATTTTGTTTCAGGTGGGCAGTATCTCAGTTGAGAAACTCAAGCAGAATTTGCTGCGTCGTGATGATACCACCAAAATGTTGTATTGTAATTTTGACCCAAAGCTGGTGCGCTTGCTCAGAGAAGTCAGTTACATTGAGAAGCTGAACACTTTTGATGGAGTTGATAATTTGGCCATCCCCCAGCAGGTGTGTCATGTATCTGTGCTTGAGCAGCTGTGCAATTCGTCCCTGACAACCAGGTAGTTCTTTTATTGAGCACATGGTTCGGCCACCATAATCATTCCTCAACAATCCATCTGTGTATCTTCATCATCAAAGTATCTGCAAAGAGCATGTCATTATGCTCATCCCCGTGAACACAGAGGAGCTAATTGGGGTGTGGTGATTTTCACAATCTTTCCCCATGTCAAATTTGGCACATTTTGCCAATCTGAGGTGGACAGGCAGAAAGTGAAGACATGTGTTTTGAGGGTTTCAAAACCACCCCAGTATTCATACCCAGTTTCCCCACCCACAGCTCATTATCTGCTTTTATTCAGGCTCTCAACCTCAACAAGAACAGTGAGACTTTCCGCAACCACATTCTGGCATTGGAACACATTAAGGGCACCTACAACGGCATTATCAACACATTGCTGCCAGTAGAGCAGGCCATGATTGCGCAGGAGTTGGACAAGATCAACCAGGAATTGGAGGTGTGACAGGGGGGAAGGTAAAGGGCAAATTACTGGAGCCACAGGAGCCACCCCAACCCGAAGAATATTTCCAGGCAGGAAACCCAAAACCCAGGGACACAACCACAGGCTGATGGTACAGGATGGACGCTCCGCAGCATACTGCAGGCAAAGTGTCTGCAGATACTTTTTTTCTTGTTGTTGTGTGGCACTTGGGTATCTGGAAGCCCGAGCCCTTTGTTACATTTCCCATATCAGTAGTGGAGAGCAGCCTCCATTTTTGCCACTGAATGTGAAGCCTGTCAGCGCTGGTAGGGGAGTGGACACCACAGGGGCATGTGCTACAATGGTGAGCAGTGGGACAGACATTCCATTCTCCAACAAACTGAAGCACCGGAAGAAACAAATGCATACCAAGAAGACGCGCGGGGAGAAAAAATGCCGTATTGAGCATATCATTTAAAGTGCCGTTACAAAAACACATCCTTTGCAGTATTCTTCCTATCCTTTTCCCATTTTCCCCAATGTTGGGTAGCCAACTGCGATGGAGAGTGCTGTAGGGTGTTTTCCTGCCCTCTTTAGCATATCCACATCCCGTTCCGCTCCCCATTTTTTTGATGTCATGGATGATAGACTTTTGAGAAAGTGATGTTGTTCCGTCTCGCAGCAGCAGAATTGTGCATTGCAATTCTGACAGTTTTTTTGTACACTGCAATTCTGACAGTATTTTTGTACGCGGTGTATGTAGTTTTAGTGTATTTGTGTAACCGAGTGTGTGTGTTTTGCACGCATGTGTTGATTGGGCAGTATATTGTCTAGACAATAGGCAGTGTTTCACGTTGTTCCTGAGGAAACAACGCTCTGCTAAGTGCTTCTTTCCTTTTCTTTCTTCTTTCCTTTTCTTTCTTCTTTCCTTTTTTTTCTTCGCTTTTGTGCTGTTGCCCCAATTTTTTCCCCACGGATCATCTTGGGATCGCTCAGTTGTTCTTGCTATTTTGCACATTATCTTACACAGGAATAGGGAATGTTGCTGTTATGAGAGGTTTCTCATTTCCCATTTTTTTGGTCCTCCATCCATGTGTCCAATGAGGTGTCTTGGGCGCATTTTTTTTGCTACTCTGACACAAACACACAGTCTACAGCAGTTTTCAGATGTGTGACATTTGCAATTTAAGAATTGCCACATGTTTTTCAGCATTGGCACTAGGGCATGTCATAGGCCATATCTCTCGGGGACATTCATTGTGCGCCAACGCGGTGGGTTTTGGCATTTTTCTCGGGTTTTTTATTTTTTCATCCGATGTGCCAAAATATCTTTCCCATGGGGGGGGGGGGGGGATATGTATACTTTTTGAAATCACCTCGAAGAGAGGTTGTTAGATCAAGTGCAGGCGCGGGCGTTGTGTACCCCACTTTTTTTGGGGGGTCATTCGCGTAGCATACCCCAAGGCATGATATTGGATGTCCAACCCCTTGTAAAATCATTATTTTGCCCAATAAGACAATCTCCCAATGGATTTTTTGATTCTGAGGCCTCTATCCCCTAAAACTGGATAGCATTTTTTTGAGGGGGGGGGGGTGAAAAGTTTTCGCTCAGAAGGCTGCAAGCAATGGGAGACACATCTATGTCACATCCACCCCCGGTTGAATGGTAACGCACCCAGCCGCAGAATCACCTCGCAGAGGTTGTTAGGTCAAAGCCAGGCAGGCGTATATAGGGGAAAACGCCACATACCCCCCCATTTTTGGCCTTTCTGGGCCTATTCGCGTACCCTACCCCAAGGGGTTGAATTGTTAGTGTAACCCCTTGTAAAATGATTATTTTGTCCAATAAACGCATCCCCCAATGAGTTTTTGGTCTGGACCCTCCCCCCCAATTGCAACCCACTTTTTGAGGTTTAGAGGGAGGGGGTGGGGGGGGGGGGGATGTCGAAAAAATTACCCTCCCTTTTTTTGGGTCGCAAATCATGAATCTTTTGGTTTTTTCAATTTTGAGACGAAGAAGTGTTTCTGGTTCCGACTCCATGGGATTTGTATGGGGCAGAGTGGGACGAGCACTTTTGAAGTCTGTGCAGTTTTCAGCCATTTTTTGGTATGTTGACGGTTTTGGCGACCTCGGTGACTCCGTGCTACCCACTTTGAGGGGTGTGAGTGGGAATGTTGCGACAATATATGCCTACTAGGATACGAAAGGACGTTTTTTGCACGCCCTAGCCTTGCTGAGGGCCGGTCAATTCCGGTGCTAAAGACGCGAAATGATTGTTTCCACCAATAATGGCCTAGTGAATGGGCCGGTGCACAACCTGCGTATGCAGTTTTTCACCTTGTAGAGCTCAAAAATCCAAGTTTTCAAAACTTTTTTTTTGTTATTGTGACAACACACTATGACCATCCAAGGTATGTAAAGCATGTTTTAGGCCGAATTTACGTGTTTTTCACCTTTTTGGGGCATTAGGTTGGGGGGGGGGGGGGGGGGGCTCCCAAGGGACGGGTGCACAACCTGCTTATGCAATTTTTCACCCTGGGCAATTCAAAAATAGAAGTTTTCGAAAATTATTTTTCTGAAATTGTGATCACCTAGAATGACCATCCAAGGTATGTAAAGCATGTTTTAGGCCGTATTTACGTGTTTTTCACCCTATTTGGGTACTAGGTCCGGGGGGGGGGGGGGGGGGGGGGGGGCCTTCCCAAGGGACGGGTGCACAACCTGCTTATGAAATTTTTCACCCTGGGCAGCTCAAAAATCGAAGTTTTCAAAACTTATTTTTTTGATATTGTGATCACCTAAATGACCATCCAAGGTATGTAAAGCATGTTTTAGGCCGTATGTATGTGTGGCGGGGTGGTGGGCGGCACTGTCCACCAGGGACATGGACCGAGCCTGGGCATTCTGGACCACAACCCCGGAGGAGACCCTCCTCGCCCTCCTGGCCTGCCCCGGACATCACCCCGGACTCCCATTGCTGGGGCTACGCTCCCGCTGGCCCGCTCCCACCTCCCCCGCGGCAGGGGTACGGACCAACCGCTCTGGGAGGTGTGCCTCTGCCCCAAGCAACGTCGTTTCACCGGGGTCCGCCACGGGGGGGGCGCCGGGACCGGACCCTTTACGCCGACCCCCCCCCCCCCCTCCCTGCCGGGTTTTGGCCCGGAAGTGCTGGACCATGGGCGCCAAAGGCGCCCGAAGGAAATTTTGCTTGACTTAGTAGAGGGTGAAAAATTAGGTTTTTGCCCCATGTGTCTATACTCAAAATACTCAGTTTGTTTAGGAGAACCCAATAGTGGATGAAAACCAAATTGGACCAAATATGAATACCACTCCTGTGCAGAAGTATGTCAAAGATGGGCCCTACCCTAGTGGTAAAGCAGTGCCCTGCAGCTTGAAAGTCCTGGGTTCAAACCCCAGTGGCGTCAATCTGCAGGACCATAGGCAGGACCAGGGACACCATGGGAAAGTTTTTTTTTGCTTTTTTTTGTTTTGACTTTATCCTCTTTGTTTGGGACCCCCGAGAATGCAGGATTTCTGCCCACTTGTGGGCCTCCCAGAAGGCAGTGTTTAGGCATCCAATTCTGATTTTGTCCCCCTTGGTGATGTAGCATTATCGCCCACTTGTGGGCCCCACCTATTCTGATTTTGTCCCCCTCTCTTTGGGGATCCCCGAGAATGCAAGGGTGATGTAGCATTTCCGCCCACTTGTGGGCCCCACCTATTTTGATTTTGTCCCCCTCTCTTTGGGGATCCCCGAGAATGCAGGGGTGATGTAGCATTTCTGCCCACTTGTGGGCCCCACCCATTCTGATTTTGGGCACCCTAGAAGGCAAGGGTTAGGCAACCAATTCTGATTTTGTCCCTCTTCCCCTCTTGAACAAGCCATTAATGCATATTGCCATGCTTGCTACTTTGCTCTTTAGCACGCAATGGCATATGTATTAAGAAATCGGCCACAACGAGTCCCTTTGGCAAGGATGACACCCTATAGCAACCCTATAGCAATAGTGGCCGGGAATGGACTTGGGGGTGCTATGCCCTTAAACAAAAGTACCACCTACCATGCCCCCCCCCCCCCCCACTGTTTCAAAAAGTTTTCTCCAACATACATGCTTCGAAGTGATTACCGCATTGAGGCGGTCATCTTATGCCATGTTTGTCAGGCTATGAAGCCTCCCCCCCCCCCCCCCCTTCTTGGCAGCCCCCCTCCCCCCCAAGACCCACCCCCCGCCCCCCCCCCCCCCCCCCCCCCCCCCGCCCTGAAAATGGTCGGAGAGTGGGAGGGAGTCGGCGTATGGCCCGTCGCTACGGCCGCCCCGTGGGGTCCGCTTTCCTGGCCAGTGGCGCGCATCCAGGCGGCCCAGGGACCCCTCCGGGACGTCCTCCGTTGGCTGGAACGACCAGCGCAGGGCGCAGGCGCATCGCCGCGCGAAGTACAGCGGGCTTGGGCAGCTCTCCGACGTCGCCTGGGCAGGCTCCGCGCGCTGGGCCTGGAGTATGCGAATTTGGAGCTCGATGGCTCGCACGACGGGCTGGCCCCGCTGGCATCAGTCCGCTGCCTCCACACGACGCTGGCGGGAGAGATCCGGGCCACGCTCCGGGCGGAGCACAAGGACCGCATCTGCGAGTGGCGCGCCTGGCTGGAGGAGGCCTGGTCCTCTGACCGGGGGGCCGTGTACCGGTGGCTGAAGGATGAATCCTACGCCCCGCCGGTCACCTTCCTCTCCAGGCCGGATGGCACTGCCACGGCCATGGCGGAGATGGATGGCCTCTTGCAAAACGCCTGGCGCCCCATAAATCGCAAATATGCAACAGACCCAGAGCCGGACCCAGTGGCTTTCCTCCGCCGATATGGGCACCGTGTCCGGCAGGTCCCCATGAGTGCCTCGCGGCTCCACGGCCCTCGCCTACGCAAGGGGCTCTCCCGCATGAAGCCCTCAGCACTGGGACTGGACGGGTGGAGCCTGGCGGACCTCCTGCACGAGGTGGAGCGCCTTGGCAAGTGGCCGGCCCGCTTGGCTGAGGGATACACGGCCCTCATCCCCAAGAAGGCCCCGCCGGGCCCCTGAACACCCGCCCGCTCACGGTCCTGTCCATGGTCTACCGGCTGCGGGCAGGTGTGCGCCTGGTGGATGCCATTGCGTGGCAGGAGTCCTGGGCCCACCCGGCGGCCTTTTTTTTTTTGCGGCTTCCGCCCCGCCAGAAGCGCCCTGGACGGGGCGGCGGTGACACAGGTCCTCCTGGAGCTGTGTCGCCTCCGAGGATGGGCCGTCGCAGAGATGAGCATCGACTACGTCAAGTGTTTCGATCTCATCCCCCAGGCGGTCGTGTTGGCCCTGGCGTTGGAGCCGGGCATGGACCCGGGCACGTGCCATGCCCTCAAGGCCATGTACAAGCAGCTCCGCCGGACCTTCAAGATTGCCGGGGCCCTCGGCCCGCGGTGGCAGGCCACCAACGGCATCCTCCAGGGGTGCCCCCTGTCAGTGATCCTGGTGAATGTGCTCACCACGATCTGGAAATGGGAGGTGGACTCCCTGCGCCGGCAGGTGTGCGCCCGGACGGCCGCCCTCCCCCCGAGCCTGGACGAGGACGCGGCGGACGACCTGGAACCGGGAGCCCCGCTCCCCTTCAAGGATGCCGGCCCCGGCTACGCGGCGCTGGGGTCGTCGGGCTACGCGGATGACACCCAAGCAGTGGCCCTGGGCGCGGCCTCCCTCCAGGAGACGGTCCCCGCGACGGAGGAATGGCTGTAGGTCACAGGGCAGGACGTCCGCGTGGACAAGTCCTGCTCCTGGGTCCAGGGGGAGCAGGGCGCCCCGGCGGTGCTGCTCCGGGGGGCCCCCATCCCGCTGGCGGCGACCTTCCGCCAGCTCGGCGTCGACATCGCCATTGGGGGCTCCAAGACCACGGGACCGGTTCTGTCCCGGCGCCTGGAGGCGGGGCGGAGCGCCCTGCGTTGCCTCCCCCGCCTCTCGACCTATGACCGGCGAGAGCGGGCCATCAGCACCCTGGTCACCCCGCTGGTGCTCCATGGGGTGGCCGTGGCGCCAGTGGTGGAGCCCGACCTGCGTGGGCTAGAGACCGCGGTAGTGCAGGCCTTGTGGGGAGCAACCGCGTGTCCCGGGCCAAGGAGGTCATCTTCACCGTCCTTTCCAAGGGGCATCGCGTGTCCCCGATCATGCACACGCGGTACGAGCGCCTCCTCTGGCTGGCCCGCTTGGCCTGGCGGCCGGGGGGTCACCCAGGTCTTCGCCCAGGCTATCTGGGAATCCAGGGGGCCGCCCATCCGGGACGGGCCCGGTGGGGCGCGCGCTCCGCACGGCGGCCTCCCTAGGCTGGACCCCGCACGAAGGCTGGTGGTGCTGGGACGTCCCAGGGCAAGAACAGCCCCTGCACTTCGTGCAGGAGCCACTCCGCCAGCTCTAGCACCGGGTCCGGGACAGCCTTTGCGACCACTCCTCGCGCTAGCTTGAGGCGCGGCGCCCGGTCACCTTCGGTGGGCTGGGCGACGGGGCGGACGGCCCTGCCTACGGCGCGGCGCTGCGGGCAGCCTCCACAGAGTTGGAGAAATTGCTGCTGCGCGGTCTCATGGCTGGGGCCATGTGGACAGCGCCCCAAGTGTCGGGCCACGGCATGCAGACCTACTCCGCGTGCCCCCACTGCAGCGCGGCGCACGAGGACGAGGCCTACCACCTGTGGGAATGCCCGAAATGGGACGATGCTAGCGGGACGTGACTCCCCTGGCTGCGCGACGCGGCGGGGGCCATCCCCCACTTGGGACCGCCGGACCAATGGCCGTCCTGCCTGCGGAAAGCGGGCCTCTTTCCCCTCCGGCTAGCGCAGGGGGTGGACTGGGACCTCCTCGACCAGTTCCTATACCGCCTTTACGGCATGTACTTGGCGGTCCTCGCTGCCCGCATGGCAGCCAGCCAGGGGGACCAACCGCGCCACGGGGACTCCCTCTTTCCCGACTAGCCGCGCCCGCGGCCCCGCAACCCCGACCCATGGGACGACCTCGTTGGCCCCTTGCCAGGGGACGCCGTCCGCCACCAACCGCGGCTCCGGCCGGGGACCCCGCCGGACTAGCGGTGGCCCCAATACTTCATCCATGACCTGGTCCGGTGCGCCCGGGCGCTTGCCTGGATGCCGGGGCCGGCGGAGGTCTCCTGGGCTGAGCTGGCCCTAGACTATGAGGCGTTTGTGGGGCGGGCGCTCCTGGCCTCCCCGGACTACCGGCTGCGGGGCATGCGCCTACCGCTGGGGGAACGGGCCCAAATTCTGCGCAAGGCAGTGGGCCCGGCGGAACGCCATCTAGCGGCGGGCACGTTGTTGAGTGGGGCCCCGCTGGGGCGCTGCCGCTCGCTCCTCCCCCTGGGGGGCCGCGTGTGCGCGGGACTTTCGGCCCGCCCCTACTTCGCGGCGCGCCACGAAGTTATGCTGCAGCTAATGCACCTGGCGACGCACTGCCGCGACTCGTGGGTCCGGCGCTTGTGGGCGCCTGCCCGCATGCAGCCACCACTTGGTGACCGCTTTTTAATGGATTACTTCCCCCGCCCCCTCGAGGGGGGGCCACCTCTGCTCCCGTATGCCCAGAGGCCCCCGCGGGCGCCAGCCCGAAGCGTCCCGCTCGCGGCTCCACAGCGCAGCCACCCTCCGGGGGCGGGCAGCGGCACACAGGGTGCGCTCTGCTTGGAGCATGGGGCGCCGTCTTGCACCCAGTGTAGAAGCCTTGGCTCGGGCATTAGCCGCTGCTGCCGGGCGGGCCACGAAGGCCACACCGGCTCCTCGGCGAGCCCCAGCTGCCCAAGAGCCCCGCCCCAAGTCGCGCCGGGACGCCACGTGCTCGTCCCCGAGGCCTGACGCACGGGGGCGGCCGCCTGGCCTCCCAGGCCCTCCCGAGCACGGCACCGCCCAAAACGCTGGGTACTCACCCCTCCTCCGCCACGGGGCCCGACGATCCCAGGCCCGCGAAACGCCAGGCGCCTAACCCGGCTAACCGGGAGGACCCAGGGGGAGTGGGTCCCCAGCTAATGGGTGGGGGGGTAGCAGATCCCTTCTCACCCCCGCCAGCAGGGGGGGATGACGGCCTAGGGCCGGTCTCCGCCTCTGCCTCCGCTACCACGGGGGCCACGGGGGCACTGTCCGCACCTCGGGACTCCCCCCCACCATCCCCCCCGGCAGAGCGACCCCCCTCATCGCTCCCTGAAGTTTTCAGCTGCATTTCAGCGGCCTTGGGCAGCCGCGCCTTGCCGCGGCGACGATCCCCCCCCGCGGGTTCGGTGGCGGCCTCAGCCGAAGGCCACCAGGTCGGTGGCGGACATGCTCCACTCGCGCCCTCCCCCCCCACACACAGCGGTCGACGCAGTCGGGGGGAGCTCCTCTGACCCAGTGGCGGACGCGCCCTCAGCGCCTCCTCCATCCCAGTCCACACTGCCACAGCGGCGGCAGCACGGAGGGCCAGCACGGAAGAGACCTAGTCCCCTCCGGCTCGTCCCTCCTTCTCACGAGTAGCCTGCACCCAGTTTGCACCGCCAGAGCGTGCTCTTCTGCGAACCAAAGGTTTCTGTGGTGCATCTGGGGATGCAACAGCACGTGGCGTAAACTTGTATGCGGACATCGTGGCTGCCTGTTGACAAAAGCAGGCAGAAAAGAACACAGGCACTGTCCAAAAAGGATGAAAATCTCATACCGGCAGTACAGCATGCAGACCCAGATGTTCCGAATAGCCCTTTTCAACGGTCTTCCGAATATACCCCACATACCCCTACCTCCGGAACACTCAGTGGGCACAAATGAGGAAACAATGGCACCGACCCCCAAAAACCCACCAAGTTGGCGCAATTCCGAAAGTCCCTAAGAGATATGCCCTGTACTATACTCCATATGATGTCTCGGACAAAGTCTCCTTCGAGCCGACACACACGTTTCCTCTTGTGGTTGCTCTTTTTTGCACCCCTTGCTCTCAAGAACGCGGCGGGCATGTGGGGCGGGCCAGGTAGGGTGTATGTCATAGGCCAGAAGTCTCTGTTCTTTGCATAGTGGGAGCCTTGGGTACGCTCCATGCCTTGCTTTTGGGACAGGGGGATGCTTGGAAAGACACCTAGAAGTTTTGAAAATTGCCCGGAAAAACACACAGAAGTTTTGGCCCTCTGTTGGCCCCCAAAACGCTCCCCATATGGGTAGCAATGTTCCTGGCAGCCTATGGAAATTGCCCAAAAAATGGCCTGGAAGTTTTTGGCTTCGAGGTCGGCCCCCAAAACGCTGCCACTTCCAGCCAAAATCCCACGGAACACCTGGAAGAAAATTTGTGTCTGATGTTGGCCTTAAGTTCTCAAATGTGCCATGCGATATGAGCAGGATTTGCTTGGCATAAATGGAGGGGCATTTTCAAAAATTCTCACCAATATTCTTCCCATTTTGCAAGCAATTTTACCTTCAATGCTAGCCAAGGGGCTGCAATATGCCTTGCTTTGTGCTTGAAACCAACTTCCCTGAGTGCTCTTGAATCAGCATGCCACATTGATCATATTGGTTTGCGTACCACTGCACACTGCAGTTTTGCTACATGGAACGGTTCTTGACCTCTCTACCACGTTGTGTGCAGTAGGGTACTGGGGGCACGGGGCTGTTTTGTGTCTTTGCAAGTTTAAGTACCTGCATGGGTTCTGGGTTTTCCTCAAGGTCGGCGATGGGCCACTGCGAATTTCGCGTGCTCTGCTTTTAGATCAGCTGAAGCTTGAGCTCTGTGTGGTGTTGCCATCCTCTTGTTTTTTCTTCCCTCCCTAAGGGTAATGTGCAAGTAGACCAGCAGAAGGGCCACAATATGATTGATTGACATATATGCTTTGCTTTGTGCTTGAAACCACTGCTCACTGGTGGTAAACAAGAGTTTCGTACCATGCATATATTGTTTCACCTGTTTAGAATTGTCTTTACAGTTTGGCTAGGAGGCTTGCCCTCCCTTCCATGAGGGGTGATGGGACTGTGTCCCACCCACCCACCCAACTACATTTTGAGTTTCTACCCCGGCCAAGGGGCTGCAATATGCCTGATTGACTCATATGCCTTGCTTTGTGCTTGAAACCAACTCCCCCGAGAGCTCTTGAATCAACATGCCACATTGTTCATGTTGGTTTGCGCACTACTGCACACTGCAGTTTTACTATATAGAATGGTTCTTGACCTCTCTACCAGGTTGTGTGCAGTAGGGCAACAGGATCCCCTGTGCTGACCAGACCCTGAGTGTCTCCACATCCATGGAACAAAGAGGGACATCACCGTAGTAACATGGTGAACATCAACTAACAAATGATCTACTCAAAGCAACAGGTTGAGCAAAAAGCATAGTGTGTTATTGTTGAAGCTCCCGCTTCAAAAGTGCATAGAAGATGGTGGAAAGAATACCATGTGCTTTGCAGATTGTTCTTGTTTTTGGACTGGGGTTCACTTTTGGATGGTTTCAATTTGGGGAGGTGTTCCCAACCTATGGTGATGTTACTATGTGTAACATGGATGTGGGGAAGCCTCAGTTTGGTAATCAATGTTTTCCTAACACAGCAAAATTCTTCTAAGAATCCAAGTTGCACAAACTGCTTCAAATCTCCAATTGTCTTTCTACATTCCATGCATGGTTTTCCGCAGCTCCCTACCATGTAAGACAACCAATTTTTTTTGTATAGCATTGTTATCATTGTCATCCCAAATTGAGATGCCGGCTGCCACTCCCTCAAAAAGTGACCTGCTGGAGGGGGGGGGTCGTGAATGGACCCTGGAGTCAGCATGATGAATGGTTTCATGAGACTATGAACAGTGGAGGACACTGCAGCTACGTCAGCTATATGGAGATGTTGCGTGGAACATCAAGGGTAACACCCAATCCAAAAACAGCAATCAGCAGGAGCCCTGCTTGTTGCAATGCTACACTGCCTCCTGCTGATTGCTGTTGGCATTGCAACAAGCAGGGCTTTGCCCGTGGTAGTCCTGGGAGAGTAGGTTACAGAGCATAGTATTCAAGTTTGAGGGGGGAGTTATGGACACTGTGGACAAGAGATCTGCGGCGAGGATGGGGTAGCTGGCCACCAATGTTGTCAAAATGGCAACAGTGCCACACAGCAACCAAAGCATTTTCCTACCTTTTTGGGTAGAAAAATTGCCAGCTGGGATGCACAACATGCCTCCCTAAATGTGAATGCTTGCTGTCAGTGTGGTGCTCCTTCTGGTTGGGGTTGGGGAGGTTGACAGCCTGGAACAGAGCGACACAGGAAACTTTGTGCTGCATGCAGGGCTGCCTGCATTGTGTAGTGCAGGTGTATAGAGGTGTGAACAATCTTGTTTGCAGGTAGGATTGAAGTTGTTGGATTGGAACGCACATGACAAAATTGATGAGTTCATTGCCTCAGCTATGCATTCTGTGACATCTGTGGACGGAGTGCTCAAGACGCTCAAGAATGGGGTGAGCGAGATTGAAGAATCCCTCAAAACGTTCAAGGGGGCTCATGAGTTCTTTCCATTTACTGCCAAGAATGCCAAGACATTGGCCTTGGAGGAGTTTGGGAAGCGATACTCAGAGCACCACAAGGTTGTGTGAGGGTTGCATTTGCTTCAGACTCAGTACCTTGTTCGTACTCACAGGCCAGGCAGGCCAATGCATCCTGTGAGATCATCTAGGGGCATGCCTGGATTTTTGAGACCTGGAGCGTGGCCTGTGCGGCAGGGGTCGGCTGGCCCCTGCCGCCCCGCCCCGTGTGTGATGCAGCGCCCATTTGCAGTAGGTTGGGTGCCTATGTGCTGCATGGCATCCTTGGGAAGCATTTGGGGCTGCACAGTCGTGCCTATTCTTCGGGTAACGGAATACCAAATCCTCTCACGTGTGACCCTTCCTCTTATACGGTGGCTGATTTGCCCACTCTACGTCTGAGGGCCCCCCAAATTTCTGACTCAAATCCAGTACAAGGCTGGTGAACAAGTCTCGCAGCATACATTGGTGTGGGTCCCGACCCCCTGTTTTGCAGTGTGGGTACTTTTGGGTGGAGGATAGGGTTTGTAGGCCCCAAGAAAAGCTATTTCAGCCCCCCCCCCCCGCCCCACCCCACCCCCGGTCGGGCTCCGGCCATTGTGGAAGAACTGCCAAACATTGCTGCATATGCATACCAGGACGTGCATGTGTGGAGCGCTTTGTGACCTGCATATGGCCCTGGTCAGGCGAGTGACCCCGCAAATGGACATCCTAGGGCCCAACAGCCGCTGTTGGGGAGGATTCCTCCACCAGTATGCTGCACGCACCTGACCAATGGCGAAAGCTGTTGCCCTCCTCTGTGCGGACCCGCCACAGAGCGGGTAGGGGGGCATGACGCCTGCGTGGATTGCTGTCTGAAGCGGCTGGCACCCAATGGCCTCTCACCACCTTGTGCCCTTGATCTACCAGTCTGGCCTATTGTGTACCTGTACTTCCTTCCTTTCCTTCCTTGGTAAGTTTGCCGCGGAGCCCCTGGACTGTCCCTGTTGTAAGCAGATCCATACATCACAGGGGCACTGAAGGTTGAATATTCCCT
This sequence comes from Eutreptiella sp. 'Long Island Sound 2002', assembly GCA_964036045.1. Lineage (NCBI taxonomy): Eukaryota > Euglenozoa > Euglenophyceae > Eutreptiales > Eutreptiaceae > Eutreptiella > Eutreptiella sp. 'Long Island Sound 2002'. The sequence continues at coordinate 58,953,442 of OZ038384.1, read as the reverse complement.
GTATCAGTGGGCAGACCACCCACGGCCAGAGTCACGGAGGGGGGGGGGGGCTCAGATTTGGACACGGACTACCCCCATGTGTGACATTCCGTCTGGTTGTTGCTCCTTTACGGGGCCGTGGACAGTCACCCGTTCTTCCCTTCGCATGTTGCGTCGGGTTGCTGCTTTCTGTCGGCCGCTGCGGCCGGTGGTGTCGTTTCCGCGTTCGCGGAGCCCAGTGGTTGGTGTGTTGGGGCTGTGCTGAATGTGGCATGGTGTGCCGTTTGCACGTCAGCGGTGCCCAATAGTTGGCGTATTGAGGATGTGCTGGTTGTTGCCGGGGTTGTTTGACTGTTTTTGCTGTCCACGCGCTTCTGTCCACAGGCGGTCCGTAGCCTGCCTCGCTGTGGTTCTGTGTGCGTGAGGCCTAGGTGTAGGTAGGACCAGGGACATCATGGGAAATTTTTGTTTTTGTTTCTTTTGCTTTTTTTTTGCTTTGACTTTGTCCCCTTTGTTGGGGATCCCCGAGAATGCAAGGATGATGTAACATTTCCGCCCACTTGTGGGCCTCCCAGAAGGCAGGGGTTAGGCATCCAATTCTGATTCTGTCCCCCTTTCTTTGGGGATCCCCGGGAATGCAGGGGTGATGTAGCATTTCCGCCCACTTGTGGGCCCCACCAATTCTGATTTTGTCCCCCATGTCTTTGGGGATCCCCGAGAATGCAGGGGTGATGTAGTGATGAGGCGGTCATCTTATGCCATATTTGTCAGGGTATGAAGCCTGCCCCCCCCCCCCCCCCCGCCGGCCCTGGCGGAACACGAAAAAACACGGTGCGGCACAACGAACCTCAGGAGAGGGAGGAGTCAATGACCGATCGTTCAGGTGAATGCTGTACGTTTAGAAGAGCTCACTGTACATAATTGTGATGTTGGGAGCATGGACTCTAACGGGACTGAGTATCTACGGTTCGAGAACGCTATTGCCCTGCTGTAGACCCGCTCTATGTTGTTGAATGTGTTTGCGGCCCCTGCCCTGAAAGTGGTCCGAGAATGGGAGGGAGTCGGCGTATGGCCCATTGCTACGGCCCCCCCATGGCCTTTGGTGCCCATGGAGCGTTGGGCTGCTGAGGCCCATGGACTGCTGAGGCCGGTGCCTAGACACTAACTGTTGGCGAGAGGCCCCCCAGGGAGGGGGGGGTCTGCATCCTAGGACCTGAGTCGGACCCCCCGTGGCATGCGATCCCAATCGAGGCAACCAACTGAAAATGCTCCCCAGGTTGTTGGCCGAACCAACTGTCGTGCCTTGCTCCTGCTTTGTCTACAGTGATTAGCCGGCCAGCAGTGAGTGCAGAATTCAGTGCTATTGCTGCACTCCACAGTATTTCACAACCCTGCATGCAGTGTACAAAACTTTTCCCACAGGCTCTTGACGACAGCATGCTACATGGTCAGCAGGTTTGAAAAGCGGAGCTCTCTTGGATGCACGCGCATTGGACGCACATGCACAAACTTGTTTTTTTTCCAAGACAAGAAACAGGCTCACAAGGCTCACAAGGACACTGTGAAACAGCAGATTTCTTTTTTTTTTTTCACCTGACGGTGGACACGATAATGAAGCGAGGGCAATTGAGAGCTTCGCTCTGCTCTGAAGCAGCAAATCTGTCATGATCACGCTCTCTTCACCTGCAGGCTCAAGTCGCGGATCTGACCAAGCGGGGAGTGGCCATTAATGACACAGTACAGCATTCTTTTGAGGTATGAATTTTGTGATTGCATGCTGAGTGACCTTCATCTTTGAGCCCCCAGCCACTGTTGCACCCCATCCGTCATGTCACAGCCGTACACCTTGAAGTCACCATCTGTCTTTTGGACGACAGATAAGGTGGCAAATGCTGGGCGAACGCAGTGTGTGCCTTCAATCTGTGTTGCTGTGACTTGGGGGCATTTCGCACAGATGAAAGAATCCTTTGCGGTGTTAGCCAAATTGAGCCCAGCGCCGAGACCAGAATTCAGCCCATGTGTTCAGCCATAGGCCTACCACACAAGAGGGGTTGTTCTGGGCCCCGATGGCGAATACCCGAAGCACAGTACACCTCTGGCAAGCCAACAGCAACTGGGCTGGTGTGGGCCTGGTGGGAAAACACGATAGGGGACAGATCCAAACGCAGTCCGGAGGGCTTTCTGCCGTGAGAACACGTTCTCACATGTTCTCCCATTATCCAGTTATCCATTCTAGTTCTGGCACAGGCCATAGCCTAGTGACTGGTCGATACTATACCGGGGGGGGGGGATCTGAGGATGGGTGGGTGGGTTTGTCTGGTTTTCCCCCGATTTTGGGAAAAGTGCAGCCCCCCCGTGCAAATTTTAAGCAAAACCCGGTTTTCCAGTTCAGTAACCGTGATAGGCTGGAACAGCCGCACCCGTTCCGTCGCAGCAAAATCGTAGACATGTTAGGAGCGTTGATTGACATTTTCACCCCAGAACCTGCAGCCCCCGAGAGCTCAGAGATTTCCCCTGCCAAGCCAGGCTTCTCTCAGCAGTTTTCTAACATTAGTGCTCGCTTGAGAAACAGTGTTCGCACCCCTGCAAGTGTGCAAGACCGATCACACAGTCAAGAAAGCACTGATGTGCTTGTTACTCACACCAGGTTTAGCTCTGCTTCTTTACAAGCTTCGTCCTCTCTGAATCAGAGAGCACAGACCAGTCACATGTAGACACTGATAGCCCTACACCACAACGCCCCCAAAGAATGACTGCTCATACACATCTGTACCACAGCGCTCAGGAAGCCTCTGAGGAGAAAGAACGACGCCGAAAGGCACACAAGCACACACTTTGAGAAAATAAGCATGCACCCTACACTAGAGCAAACAGCTACCGTGTCTACAGGGCAGCAGGAAGTACCAGAGCCTCGCCAGAGAAGATCTCACAGGATCTACTCTACCCATCCTTCAGCAGATCCCAATGATGATTTCCTTTGTTTCCCGATTACTTGAATTTCACATATTGCTGCAATTTTCAACCCCCCTCTGTTCTCTCTCTTAAGTTCCCACACACACCACATTTGTTTTATGTTGCTGTAGTCTGTGTGATAGCCTGACTGCAAGTGATTGTCTGACTTGATGTAGTCTGACTTCACGTAGTCAGATATTATATTCCTGTCTTTCTGTCTCTAACACAGAATGTGTCTTGGGGTTTAACCAGATTTGGTATAGAGAAGAAAAGTTGCACTTGCCTCCAGTGCATTACCTCAATTTGCATTTTTGCTGCACTGCATGTCTGTTTTCCTTCAATTCAATCCTCTCAAATTAATTAGGTCCCCCCCCCCCCATGGGGGGGTGTCCGTTTTTTTGGGTGGGTGGGTGGGTGGGTTGCTGAGCTTGGTAGACCACCAACGATGTTCATGGGCTGAGGCACATTGTGACACATGGGGTCCCCCCCCCCCCTGTTTCCATCAGGTTGACCGCTCCCAGGCAGGTGATGTTTTCATGGAAAACCTGTGTGCATGCATCTTTTTGTGGCAGGCTTTGTTTGAGCATGAAAAAACACTTTTTCCTTCAGGTTGACCACTCCAAGGCAGGTGATAAAATTTTACATCAGTAGGAATTGAACTAACGCTTTCCATTTGCAGATGTATCGCTCTGACCACTAGGTCACTGAGGGTATCTGACATACTAAGCATCAAGGACCAGGTGCGGACTGAAGGGTGAAAATTTTTTTAGACATTGCTCTGTGACCCCCCCCCCCCCCACCTCTCAGGGTATCCGGCAGGTGTGTGGGTGGGTCAGCCAAATCCCTGGGGGGGGGGGGCAATTTAACCCACCTCCCCCACCCCCCCCCCCAGTATCACTAAGCTATGGCCTGTTCTCACACCAGACGAGAAAAGGAGCAGAAAAGGCTGGACTGGTCAAAAACCGGTTTGGAACATATTTTCGCAGCCTGCAGTTTGGGAAATTGTTGTCAGGTGCTGAACGAAATTAAGGCTGCCAATGAATTTGAGCCTCTAACGCAAGAGTCTGAGGCTTGGAAAAACTACGTGCAATATGTCAACGGCATTGTGCAGAAGTCCGTGTTGAGCACCGTCGAGAAGCTGACTGGTCTCCTCTGCAACCAGGTGTGCTTTGCTGGTGGCAGTCTCCACGCAAACTGGTGCGCAATGATGTGGTGAGTGTGGCAGCTCATGCCCAGGGAGCATGTGACCAAAAAGTAGGGATTGTGGACCCCAACGAAGGCATATCATTGTTCGCATTTTCATGCGCCAACAGTCTAATGGTGCGCCAGAAGGGGGGGGGCGGGGTTGTAGTGATGCGCAGCGTCAATACGACAGGAGTTGCGCAGTATGTGGACGTGAAGTGCGGGTCGCCTTTTGGTGCTAGGACAATGAACACTCAATTTCTTGGTTTTGCTTTCGTGAACGCCTCTGTTCTCCCTCGCATCCACTCAGTGTGGGCCAAATGAATGCAGTGACACATTGGTGAGGGCGTACAATGTGCTGTGTGTTCTGCTTGACATACCAACCCTGCTGAAGTGACACAGACAGCTGCAGCAATGCTGAAAATCCCGTGCTATTTCTCCGCAACTGTGAAGCGAGCCTGGCTTCTCCGACCTCTCAACTCCTGCCTGCAGGTGGACACTGATTGGTTGACCAAAAACAGCGGCATCCCATTGTTGGACATTAAGCTGCAACTGATTCAGCTCAAGGGAGGGGACCCCAAGAATCCTCAGTACGAGGTGCATTTTGCCCCCGTGCTGGACAAGGAGGAGGGAGATAAATCCCTGGAGATGCAGGTCAACAATTGGGCCAACGACTACAAGAATCTGGCTTCCTGCATTAAGAGAGTGGACAAGCGGGCAACAGATGCAGGTATACATTCTTTGCCTTTGTTGCTGGCCCCAGTGCCGGGGCGGGGGGCGGGGGGGGGGGGGGGCTCTGCCAGCCAAACCATGCGAGCCCTGGGGAAGTTTAGAATGGAGGCCCCCCTCCCCTCAGGACCCCTCAGGACGTTGAGTATCAGCCCCACGGCACAAGGCAACAACTGGCCTGCCTGACCTGAGAGCGCCCATTCTGTCATGTACCATGGAGACACCAGGTGTTGACAAGGCCGGTTCAAAAGCATGGATTCAGAGCTGGGTTGGTGTGCTGATGTCATAGAGGATGATGGATGCATCTGCATACCGGACATGCGTGCGTGGAGCACTTCATGGCCTGCTTGCCAAGGCCCCTGGCTCAGCCGGGCGGGCGCCTGACACGGCCATCGCAAGGAGAATGGTGTCCATGGCAGCCACCACAACCCTGTCCATGATGCATGCGCGTCCATCGGATGTTGCTAAGATAATGAGATGTCTCTTCAATTTGTCTTTTGGGCTCTGCTGGATTCTTCAAGAGCACTCGGAAACCTGCTCTGGCCAAGGCCACCCCTCTGGCCCAGCCCGCCCTGCTTTTCCCAAAAGAAAAAATGCCTGAAAATGCTGTGCACCACAGATGCTACCACTTTGTGGTCCGGAGCCCCCTGGCCCTGCGCAACAACAACACCTTCTGCAATCAGTTGTGGAGAGCGCCCTCCAAATCTTCACGGTCTGAAAGTGAAGGCTGCTGGCACTGGAGGTGGATACCATCAGGACAGAAGGGGGGCGCTTTTGAGCAGAATGACAGCTCTCACACCTCCCGAAGTACGTTTCAACAACGCCCTGGTGACAAAATGTCTGCAGTTTCCTCTTCACAATTTGAACGATTGGTACATCTGGAATTGCTAACTGGCATACTTGTTTAGGCGTTATGGCAACCTCTCCTCCAGGCGTTTCTCTGGCCTTGTAGCTGGTGGTTCGCAGTGATAGGGAAAGTTCAACGGTGGTGCTAGCGACAAACTCTACTGCGGCTGCCGCTTATCACAGAAGCCGTACAGTCACATTTTAACTCTTTCAATACGAATGCATTTTTTTTTTTGCTCTGCTGGTGTTCAGTCACAGGAGGTGCTGTTTTATGAGGTGCTTTGGCATGGAGGCAGATGGCATGGGCACATTTATGAATGCCGTGACATTTATTTCAGGAGAAGACCATTATTTGGCTGATGTGGAGGAGTGCGAGGAGATCTCTACCGTAGTCACGCGCATTAACGACAATTTGGCCTCCAATGCCGTTTTGTGCCGTGAATTCATGGTAAAACCCCTACCTTATGACTGTGACATTCATATTCGGTTGCGCTTTGCACTTGTCGCCTTGGGTCGACAGAAGGGGCAGGAGAGGCAAGAGGAATTTGACTCCAATACTGCGCTTTCTTGCACGTTTGGCATTTGCGAAATTTTGTTAAACGATGGGAGACAACAGGATGACAAGACAGGGATGGATATAATAAATGTGTATATACCTTGGTGGGGGCGGGGTGGGGGGGGGCTTTAAAGGGGGCAGAAGTGACGGTTTACAATTTACAAAATGGGCTGCCAGCCACTCTGAAATTTGGCGCCATGGGTGGTAAAAAATTTGTTCGTCAGTCCCCAAGCTCAAAAAACACTTTTTGGGGGGTCCAAAATGGTTGGAAAAAATTTTCACTAGACACCAGGCACATGATGTTCTTTGTGGACCCCTGTCGTGCTGATTCTGAAAATATCATTTTCGCTTGTGCCGAAATTTGGGGTCCGCGTCCTTTCTGGTGCCGTGTCGGTTCAGGTTGAGGAGTCTGCATTTTGTAAATTGCAAATCGTCAACGATGGGGTGTGGCGTCGGGGGGGAACCCCCCCCCCCCTTTATATGCAGACCAGGGTCAAGCAAGCAATCTCAGAGGTGTTTACATGGCATAGCAAAAAAACTGGCATTGCCTTTGAGAATTTGCGTGTATGTCTGAATGCACTGTATGTCTGATTTTCTTCAATTCAATCTTCTCAAATTCATTAGGTCTCACCCCCCTTCTTATATCCATCCCTGTGACAGGAAGTTTGTGCATTTACCACAAATACTGAGCAGTGGAGTGCCCCACGAAACATTCTACGTTATCAAGTTGCTGTATTTCGCTCAGCATAAGGGCATCTGCGTGCCTGTGATTTTGGGGATGACAAATGACATACAGCACCAAGCCTTCAGCAAAACAGTGGGCGGTGTTGCAATGCTCAGTGTCCTTTGTATTTCGGTTGTCGAGGTTGAGTCATTCAGGACATGTAGAAGGGTTCCATCCACTCAACATGCAGCCCATCCAGTTTCGTTGTTTGTGAAGCCTTCAGCATAAATTTATCCTGCCACTTTTTTGTCAGGTGCAATTCGTGAATTTCTCATATTTGTGGGAGAAGAGTATGAGTCACACATTCGAAGAATTCTTGAATCCACCAAAGGTACATCCAGCAATGTGCTTCATGCCAGGCATGGCTAGGGCAGAGCCACAGAGTGGGTTCATGAACAGACCTGTGGTTATAGCCGTGCGGTCTAATGAGGTGCAACCGTGCGCAGCCGTGCAGAGGTTATGGTTGCAAGCGTGCGTAGCCGTGCGGCCCCGATGTGCGCAACCGTGCGTAACCGTGCGCAACCTTGTAAGAAAACATTTTTGACCGCAGAGCCCCTTAGGTGCCGGCCGCGTCCAAGCTAGTGCAGCCGCAGCATGCCGCAGCGCCTGTTTTTTGGAGCTGCATCAGGGGGTTTTGAAGCATGTCGCAGCATGCCGCAGCATGCCGCAGCGAGCCAGAATTTTCACGTGGCGGACTTTTTTTTTCATACCACGTCGAAACTATGTACCCTTTGTTGCACAGATGTCTCCGAACTGGATGGTAGCTCAGTGGTAAAACACTGGGCTGCATCTTGGAAGGTTCTGGGTTCCATTCCCGACAAGGGTACTTTGCTGCCTGTCAGTTCCTCTATTCTGATCTTCGCTTTTTTGGTGTTGTTTTGACATGACAAGTCCTGAAGGATACTCAAAATACCAAGGCATCACAGGTTAGGGTTTGCAGTGGGCCATTGGGGAAGGTATTGGGGACCACATCAGCCTGTTTGCCTTGTCTGTCTGCTCCTACTGTGTTCGCACGGGAGACCTTCTGCCTGCCCCATGTCTCCCCAGTTTGTCCTTATTTATGTTGTCATGAGTCAGTCATCTGCACCAACAACATGCAGTCAAGAGTCAACCACACCACTTTCCCAATCAGCATGCCGCAGCACCAGAAATTTTTCCGAGGGACCGCACTAGCTTGGCCGCGTCCGATGATGGTGTGTACAACACCGGAGGGGTGGGGGTTTTTTATTGAGGTCCACTTCTTGGCCAACAAAAGCTGCTGTACAAAACGAACCCAGAAGCAGACCCATGGTATTCACACTGCGGAGAGGCAAGCATGCAGCACCAAGTGGAATATTCTGACAGCATTTATGGTATGAAAAGATGGGTATTTGGCGCTACTGTGGGCATGGAAGTCGGAAGTTGCTTGGGCCACAGGGGTCTTGGTAAACAAACAGTGCCCTTAAACAGAAATACCACCAGCACCAGTAAGGCAACCGTGCGCAAGCGTGCGAAGGAATCAGGCGCAAGCGTGCGTAACCGTGCGGCCCCGATGTGCGCAACCGTGCGTAACCGTGCGCGCACGGCTATAACCACAGGTCTGTTCATGAAGTTCTCCATATGCTGCTTGTTCTGTCTGTGGGCATATGTGCCCTCAGTTGTGGTGTGCTGAGATAGGGCGGTGTGCAAAGATACGGCCCTGTCTCAACCAGATATTGAACGAAGATGGAGATGAGCTCCCCAGTCCAGATTTGGACCCTCTGTTTGGAGTCAAGCTGAATTTGTTCGAGCAGCAGATCACCAAATATGGCAAGATCTTCGGCGAGGTCTGCATGTGGGCTTGTTTTATTTCATCGTATTTCGGGGAAGGGAGCTTCTGCTGGGAAATCCTGTCGTCGTGTAACCACCATTTTCTTGTTTTGGGACATGTCAGATTGGACCTGTGCAGCTGTGCCCCCTGTGAATTGTGCCAAGGTGTACACATGGTAATTACGAAAAGAGTGTACGGCAGACTGAATGCTCTCGGCGCAGCAGTGATGGAACAATTCAGTCACACGTTTTACTGTTCTTGGACATGTGGTTGCTTCATTCCATTTTGTCTCTCGAGTATTTCGATCCCACACGTTCGTGGCCTGTCTTTGAACACGCCATTCTAGAATTCAGGTGGGCTCACTAAGTAGGTGTGTTGGCCTCGTTTGGTTGGACTGAGTCTCTTTGTCAAAGAATTTTCTGCGATGTCACTGGCCCTTATGCAAGCAGTGTACCGCCTGACCAGGGGGGGGGGGGGGGGCAGTCCTTGTATGCGAACCCCCTCCCCCGAGTTTTGAAAGATAGCGGTGCGGGGGCCATGGCACCAACAGCGCCAAATTTTTTGTCCCATGCTTAGTTGAAGGGGGTACTATGCCTTTGGTCCTTAAGACCCTGAAGACTTTCTTCCTTTACATACCTCTACACCCCCATGCCCCCAGACACCCCCTTGAGGTATGCATGTGGCAGTAGTTGGTTGCACGCAGCCACCCTTCCCCCCCCTTCCCCCCCCCCCCCGGCCGAGCTGCCAATCCCCCCCCCCCCTGGCAGTCATGGTGGAGAGGAGCAGAGACCCCCACCCCTCCCCCTCCCAGCCCGGGGCACAGCGGTGTGGCCTCCCCCCCACCCCCAGCCTGCGTAGGCGGACGGGGCGTGCATCACACGCATGGCCGTCCGATATGCAGAGTCCTCGGGAAGCCATTGTGCGCCCCCCAGGCGGCCTGTGAGCCCCAAGATCGGCCCTCAAATCAAATAAAATCCCCCCCCCCCCCCGCATTTTTTGACAGATAGCTGGGGGGTGGGTCGCATCAGGACCGATTGTAGTTGCCCCCCGTGCGCCTGACTCCAGCGGTAAGAGCCTCAACCCCCCTGTCCAACTCAGCCCCCTCGCCACTACAGTCAGATTTCTCCCGCATTTGGTCCCTGCCACGGCACAAGCGGAAACTGGAACTCCAGCTTCAAAAAATGTCAATTTGCAACCCATCAAACCAGGATCCTCTCCTGCAAACAAACACAGCTTACAAAATTGGGACAGTCAATCTCCGCTGACCACATGCAAATTCCTGCTGCACACATTTGGTGAAGGCTAGTGGACACCATGTGGATTGTGCTTTTTGGAGTGGCACCTGTTTTATGAGACCAAGGCAAGACATATCCACAACCTCAACCAGAATATCATGCATCAATTGAAAATGGGGGCGAACAGAAACAGATCAGCAAGAGGGGAGGGTATTTGATCCTACCCAGAGCACCAAGAAATCCCTCAGCCTCTCTTGCAGGTATGTCCCATCAGTGGTGATGTTTTGGTGCATTAGAAGCTGTGCTGGTGTTTATGGGGAACAGGGGCTGTGATCAGCATGGGTCATGGAGAAATTGCATGCGCAAGGGCCAGCTCAGGGAGAGGTCTCAGGGGCCAGTTTGCAGGCCCATGAACAGGGCCCATTTGTCCACAGGTTATTGAGTTGCCAGCTTCATCCTCCATTGGGTGGGTGCGAGTCGATGCCAAACCTATCAAGGAGTCCATCAAGGCCATCTGCAATAAATGGAAGGCCACTTTCACAGGTTCTATTGCAAATTGGATGGGGACAGGGACAGGATTGGTTCAACGGCCTCTGTACCTCCAAGGTCAGATATTTCTCTTGCATTCAGTCAGGGATGGAAAACTAACTCACTGCGCACGTTGTAGGTGGGGCTAGGGAGGGTGGGGTGGGGGTGGGGTGGGGGTCCAGGAACCATTAGCTCCCGGTGCTGCTTGAGACCTTAGTTCGGGGTTTTGCCAAAGACTGCTTCTGTGCTTTCCGTTATTGGTTTGGGGGTTCATCTCGGAGGAAAAAATGAAATAGAACCTGGGTTGGAAAAGACAAACAGTGGAGGCTACAGACCAACCAACCAACATCAGCATTTTTATGTCTTTTGGAGAGCCCATGGCCCGGGGGACATAGGCACAGTCACCACTATGTGGGTCCCCATGGCGTGACCGCATTCGGGCACAGAGGAGAAAGCCGAAGAGGCACGTTTAGATGGTGGGCAGGGCTGGGGGAAAATTGCTCCAGGAGGGAGGGGGGGGGGGGGGCATTGAAGCCCCTTTTTCCGAACCCCCCCCCCCCCCCCAGGTTGGGCTCTTCTGTTGGAGAAGAGCAAGCCTCAAACAACAACAATTTCGGGGCTTTCAAGGGGCCCATCGCCAAGACTACATGGGCCTTGTGGCCACTACGTGGACCCCATGGGCCCCCAAACAATCAGCCAATCCATCCCAAAAGCAACAAAAGGTTTGGGAAGAAATCCAATTCTCTTGCCTTCGGCAATCCATATTGCAGAGAATCTACCCCAAGCAACACACACCCAAAATAGGGTAAAAACTACATATATATACAGGCTAAAACATGCTTTACACATCTTGGATGGTCATTTCAGGTGATCACGGTATCGAAAAAATAAGTTTCGGAAACTTCGATTTTTGAGCTGTATGGGCTGAAAAACTGCAGAAGCAGATTGTGTACCAATCTCTTGGGAGAGTCCCGGGGGTCCCGGCTGCTATCTTGGATTCCAATATTAGCCCCCTGAAGGAGCTTCATCAGTAAGGACTTAGCTGTTTTCAGGCCGGCATGGGTTGGCTGGAAATTCGTGATTTCAGGGTGACCCTCAACAACCCCTGGGGACCATTGGGCTGTCGTTGGGTGATCATTTGGTGACAATGGGAGGACATATAAAGCCATGGGGAGCCATGTAGCACCAACTCGGCCCTTCTAGTGGTGCTTATTGGCCCCAAAAGGCTGGCACCATGGTGGGAAAAACTTGGTTGGCCTATAGCAGCCACTCTGTGTTGATCCAGGTCCCCTTCCATTTTTCCTTCTATTTGGACCCCTAAACCAATGACGGTGGTCCGCAGTGCTTTCTACGAGTTTCCAAGATATGGGGCCTATGGGGCTCCACCAATGAGGACACAGCCATTTTGAGGACGCAATGGGTTGGTTGAAAGATCACAATTGGGGGGTGACCTCTGACAACCCCTAGCCACCTTGGGCCATTGTTGGGTGATCATTTGGTGACAATGGGAGTACATTTCTCGCCAAGGGGGGGTGTGTAGCACCAGCTAGGCCCTCCCTCCTAGTGGTGCTTGTTGGGCCCATGAGCGCCATGGTGGGCAAAACTTGATTGGCTTACAGCTGCCACTGTCTCTCTTTGAGGTGTTTTATTGGAGGCAATAGAATTTCTTGTGCCGTGCTTGTGCTGTGTATCCCAAAGAGGGTGTTGTCATGCAACTAGGCTCCACCTTTTGTTGTGGGGGACCTCATCTCCATGTTGTGTGGGTACTCCTTAATCCCCTCTCCTGCTTTCATGCGCCATCCCAAGAACGGATACCTCAGGGACATCAAAAGTCGCACTCACGTCCAAACTGTTTTATGCTCATCTAGACAGTGGCTCCTTCAATAAACTTGTGTTCCACACTGTCTACATCACCCATGACAGCTGATGACAGTCTACTTTTGTTTCCATCCGTTTTTTGGGCAAGTGTTTGGAACAGCAGATTCTTCCAAATGCCGTGAGCCAATGCTGCTTTCACCGGCAATTTGATTTGCACATTTTTATGACTCTGAACGCAGCGTGGGCTTGCACGTTACGGTGTGTGTTGAGGCAGTTGGAGCTTTAGGATATCCAGGGGTGTCAAAATTTTCCTCCCTCCAAAATTTCCTGAATAATCACCATACGCCCCCCCCCCCCCGGTAGCTCCTCCCTCTGGCTCTGGCTCAAGCTCTAGCTCCAGTAACTCCCCACATCCCATCTCTCTGCCCTTCATGTTTGTCATTTCAAAAATTTTGCATGACCAAAATATCACACGGTAATTTCGGACACGAGTGCCTCTGTATGTTTGTAGTGTGACTCCTTCGCCTCTTCTGTCCATGCAGAATGGATGTGGCAAGGTTGGAGGATGGATGTTGCTCTCTTGCAGTGTTACATCAGCCAGTACCCGTACCTTTACCCAGTACCGTACCTTTACCCAGTACCCAGTAGCACCCTGGGGGGGGGGGGGTTGCAAGCATGGATTTCCATCCACGCTTGCATTTATGTGCCTAGATCATGACTTCCTGGTCGGGCTTAACCCTGCACTGCAGGCTTCTGACGATTGTTTGCTGCTATGTTGGCACTTAGACGGCCTGCTGTGCCATGCAGCTAGGGGGCTGGATCCCTGGAGAACAATTGTAAGCCAGAGGCTTCTCAGCCTTGATAGACAATTGGGTAGAGGTATGAGGGCATAGTGACTCTCACTTGCGTGAAGGGTCAGATACAGAGCGGTGAACCCTTGGTTTGATGCTTAATCCAGGCTCAAGATGGCAGATACCCTGGCTTTCCATGTTTCCCATATTCCCGCCCTTCATGTATGTCGGTGCGTAGGAAGAAACTGATGTGAGGCCTGTGGTGGGCAGAGCGTAGCTGGCCTCCAATGCCTGCCAGTGCTGCAAAGCAGATTTTTTTTTCAGGTTGTCTTTTTCCCTCGCACCAGGTGTGCAAAACGCACTGTTCTCGTACTTCAGCACCCCTCTCGCTATTTGTCATTTCATCCCTGCCCCCCCCCCCCCCCACCCCCCACCCTGCGGTGCGGGATGGTGTTATCGTGACTCTTAGCAGCAGTGTGGCAGTACTTGCTTCATTGCAGGTTACCTGCAAGACAAGGTGGAGTCTTTGCTGAAGGATTTGTATGACTTCATTGAGCAGGCAAATGAAGGATTGAATGTTGAGGTCATTGTGTACTGCATTGTTGTGGTGGTTGCACGCGCGTGGGCTTGCATGCACACATCTTCAGGTGCTGAAATCACGGGGGACTGACTCCGCGGGCCCTAGGACACCAACTTTCCCCCCCCCCCCCCAAGTCTACTCCCGCCAACAGTTAGTTGCCAAGGGTGCTGCCCTCAGGAGTCCATAGGCGCCAAAGGTGGATGACGCTCCATGCGCACCAAAGGTGCCCGGGGGGAATTTTTGTCCATTTTCCACCCCAATACTATCCTTAAACCCCAACCCTGTCCCTAACACCCACCCCAGCCCTAAGCCTACTCCTAACCAGGATTGAATATTGGGACCCAGCTGTTGGGGGAAGGAACGTTGCCCAGGAGACTTTAACGACAAATGAGGTACGCACTCGAAAGTGGATCTCAAAATGAGACGTATTCATCTGTTTGGGCACCACAACTGGACTAGGATCATTTCCAAAAAACCATGGTTTTGACCCGTTTTTGAGCCATTTGTGGTCCCAAATTGGCCGTTTTTTTCAAGGCTCTTTCGGCCTTGACAGGGGCAAAAATTGTTGAACATGGGCTCAAAATGGGCTCATTCCACTTGTTTGTGCACCCCAAATAGTCCAAAAGTATCTTTGGAAAAACCCATTTTTGAATCCATGTTTGACTGATTTTTCAAGGCATTTTGTGACTTTGGAGTGGCCACAATGGCTTGCAATGGGCTCAAAAAGGGCTCATTCCACTTGTTTAGGCACCCCAAATGGTCTAGGATCATTTTTGGAAAAACACATTTTTCATCAATTTTTGACCCATTTTTGGTCCCATCAGAGCCCATTTCCAAGGCGTTTTTGGGATTTTAGGAGGGCCAAAACGGGCCACCACGGACCCAAAACGAGCCAAAAACACTTGTTTTGGCATTCCATGTGGTCTAGGATCATTTTTGAAAAAAGTCATTTTTTTTCCACTAGGTGAACCTTGTTGACCCATTTTGGCACCCACCTCTTTGGACTACCTCTTGTCGCTTGCTGTAGCCCACTGGGCCTAGGTACGGACGGGGTTCTAGGTGTGGGTTTGGGCAATTTTGAGGGGTGGAAATCACCAAAAGTGGGTGGTTGCGGGTGGATTAGGTGCGCTCGGATTCGCGTTTGAGCCACGTAGCCCAAGATATGGTCTGTTCACCGAGCTGGAGCTGTGATTTTCCCCCATTTTGCGCGTGCTTGCTTGTTGCTTGCCAAACCTGTTAGGGACACTAAAGAGGGTGATAAAACCAAGACTGGTTCCACCAGCTCGGTGACCCTAACCCTAGCTCGCCTCCTCCACCCTACCCCAAATTGTCCCACCTAGACCTCCCCCCCTACCAACCCTCCCATCCCCTCCCCCCTCAGTGCCCCTCCCAGAAATGGCCGGCCGATGTGCAGAGTCGTCGGGGATGCCATCATGCTCCTCCCCAGACGGCGTGTGATCCTTCAGATCAGCCCCCAAATCCAAATCCAAAAATCTCCTCCCAGAACTCCCCCCCTCCCGCCTAGGGGGCCTCCGGCCAACAGTTACGGGGGGGGGGGGGGAGTTGATGTCCTAACCCGAGGAGTCGGTCCCCGCATGGCTGAAATACTTTGATTTCCAGTCATGCTTCATTTGCAGGGGTATTTGTGTAGCCCACCAGGAAAATGTGTGAACCTGGACGTTGTACCCTTGTAAAAAGCAGTTTGCGAGATAAAATTCTCCCCAAATGATTTCTTCAATTATGAGTCCCCCCCTCCCCCAAGCAGGCTGCCCCTTTTCGGGGGGGGGGGGGGATGGGTAGGCCTATTGCAGCTACTAAGTGTCGATCTGCAGCAACGACCCATGACCTTTTGTCTTCCAGAGTACCCCTGAGCAATGGCGGGGTCTCTGCCTCGCCCTCCTCCCCCATTTCTCCCTTGCCCCCCTTCCCCCAAAAAAAGTCTCAGGTGGGGCCTACAGGGATCCCCATCAAAAAAACTCCTCGAAGTGTACTTTCAGTGAACAAAACAAGGAATGTACAAGGGATGAAACCACCAAATTAATCCTTTGGGGTATGATGCATGGATGGGCCCAAAAAAAGGAGGGGTTATGTGATATTTTCCCAGAGGTGCATACTTGATGCTTGCTTGGTTTCGATCTCACAACCTGTTGCGAAACCTCATCAGCAGTCCACCCAACGGCCAAATCAGGTGAAAAACACAAACGATGGCCCAAAAACATGCTGTGCGTGTGATATTTGATCATTATGGGTGTTCATAATACGGAAAAAATTCAGTTTAGAAATTCAGATTTGTGAGATGTTTGGGGTGGAAAATTGCATTTGCAGGTTGTGTACCAGCCCTTTGGGGAGCCTTCAGCCCAAAACACTCTTTTGAAGGGCCAATGGCACCAACAAGCGGGCCCACATAGCTCCCCGGCGATATTTCTATACTGACCTAAGCCTGTCCACCAGAAAATGCTGTTTGTTCCAGCCAACCCATGCCGGCCTGAAAACGGCTGTTTCCTCACCAGTGGGGCCCATAGGGGGGCTGATCTCGGGGCCATGTAGCTCCAATTAAGCCAACCTACTGGGTATCTATGGGCCTTTGAAGGGCTTTTTTAGGCCTTTATCAGCCCATTCGGGTAGATGGATAGGCAAAAATCCAGGGCCATTTTGTGGTGGTCATGGCCAGGGGCAATTCTTTGCAAGGTGGGCTTGCCGAAAGGAACAGAACTGTTGATTTTGATTTTGGCAAAAAAAAACAGTGAGGCATACAATTGAACCCCCACAATGTCTATTTCCTACCCCTCTTTGAGGTGCCTTGCCAAAGGCAAAAGAACTAACGTGAAGTGTTGCATAAATCTCTTTGGTACTCTGCCGCTAATCCACTACCACAAAGTGCCCCGTCTCCTGTGTGCAGGCAGCTTTCTGGCTAGATCTGTACATCAATCGCTGTATGGTGTTGTCCTGAGTCTGCTCAGAAAAAATGTCACCTACACAGGGGTACTGGTTCCAACCAGAAACAGGAAAAGCACTGAAAAGGCACAACTTTGGTTGACACCACCTGTTGTGGGCAGCCTTGATGCCAACACCGATAAGAGCGAACAAAACTCTGGTTCACAAGGTGGGTTACACACAAAAGGATGAGCCATATCAAGCACTTTGGTCCATGCCTGCTGTGCTTCGCTGTACAGGTGGTGGATGGGGATATGGAGTCCTTGAAGGGCGTGATGGGCTACATCCGTGACTGCAAGAAACGCCACACAGAGACCACGGAATTGATGGAGCCCTTGAATGCAGTCATGACAATGCTGAGGCGCCATGAAGCCATTTCTGAAGAAGATCAGGTGTTGGGTTTGAAGCAAGCAGGGTGCAGTGAGCGGCGTGGGTCTTTCTGTGTCTGGGGTGGTATGGAGCTGAGAACATATGGGTATATACATATCCCCTTAAATCTAGCTAACACGCAAACAACAAGCAACAAGCAAGCAACAGGCACTTCTCCTTTCTGTTCTGGCTATTGTTCTGTCTCATCACTCCGGGCTCTACTCTACTCTAGACATCCTAGAGCCCAGGTGGTGCCCTTGCTAAATCCAAATTTTGAGCCAAAAACTCACCGGTGTTGCCCCGGCGCGGGGGGCGCCAAGTTGGGAGATGCCCCCCAAAACTGCGCATTTTCTGCCCCAAAACAGCCTTTTTTGGCCCAAAACGGCCCCGGAACTTGTTAGCCCGCGCTATTGGGGGTTGCCATCCCCCACAGGCGTACTGTGAGCTGCGACCACCAGCTGGGCTAGACCCCACGTCCCCCCAGCCTGTGAGACGACGCCATCAGGGGCAGCCATCCCCTTCAGGTGCACCGTGAGCTGCAATGACCGGCTGGGCTCGACTCCCTGTCCCCCAGCCTATGGGCCCCAATGCTCACGAGCAGGGGCCATGAGTTGACACGGGGGTTTGGATAGGACTGGAGGTGTGTACGCAGGCAAATGCATTGATGAGACTCGGTGGTGCCACACTGACGCCACTGTGCAGGAGCGACTCGAGGAAATGCGCAAGGATGCCCCACAAGCTTGGAATGGCACATACAAGATGTCCCTTGAGAAGCGGGAGTCGCTGTCTAAAATCCAGGATACCGAGGCTGCGAAGATCAAGGAGGATACTGCCGCTTTTGACAAGAAGGTTCAGGGCTGCGGGTGTTGGGATGCTCGGCTGAATTGGGCCCTACCAATGGACCTATCCGTTTTCAGACCAACATGGCTGGGAAAGGATTTGTTGGGCTCACCTCACAACCCCCAAGGGACCTTGGGCCAGACTGCAAGATGAGTTTTAATCCCGTGAGGAGCCATAAAGCACCATGCCCATTGGCCCCGAAGATGGCTGCTGGTTTGGGGTTGGGCCACCCAAGAACTGATTGACAGATAGTGTTGGGTGTTGGGAAGGAGAGTCTCTGCACCCTTGCTCAGGCACATCACCCTTTTTGAAAAAAAAATCATCAGTTGCAGCCCAGCATCAGCAATTCAGAAGAGATCAGGGAATCCAGAGCAGGTCTGCGCTTGAAGGGACGGGGGCTGGTACTTCTACACACTAACCGCTTGCTTCCAGCCCCAACTGCAATGGTTTGGTAGGCCACCACCGCCTCCTGCTCCCAAACCACTTTCCTACCCAGTTTTGCAAGCGGTCGCTGCACTGCCCTGTGGATTCCTTTTCCTTCAAGCGCAGGCCTGATCCAGAGGGTAGAGGATCATGTGTGCCGGTGAAAGAGGATCCGCAAAGTTTGTAGTATGGTATGCAATTAGCCTGAGGGGAGGTTATGATATGTAGGCCAGTGTGGTAATGATCTCACCAGTGTGTGGTTTTGAAGCAGATGTGACCCTTTGGCGAATGGATGGGATGGACATCGGGTCCAAATCCAAAATCACCTCGAAGAGAGGTTGTTAGATCAAGCGTAGGCGCAGACGCCATATACCCCCCCCCTTTTGGGGGGGTTTGTCGCACAGCAACCCCAAGGCATGATATTGGATATCTCACCCCTTGTAAAATCATTATTTTGCCCGGTGAAATGATCCCCCAATGGATTCCTTGATTTTGAGGCCTCTCTCCCCCTGAAACTGGATGTCACATTTTAGGGGGGTGGGGGGCAGGGCTGGGTAAAAACAAGCTGATAAATCGACTGGCTCACGCCGGCAATTGCCGGCCAGGATTTGAACCAACGCCCGCTCGGTTCACTGACGATTCTACCACTCGACCATTGCCTGTTTCTGCAGACATTTTGTTCCCCACTGTTTATATAGCTGTAGACCGCCACTGAAAAAAGGCAAACTGTGTGTTTTTGCCTGCCTGCTTGCCTGACTGACTGACAGATTGGCTGACTGTCACCCTCTTTTCGAGGTGCGTTGCCAAAGGCAATAGAATTTTTGGTTTCAGCCTCAGGAGATTAAAACTATTTTTGGCCGAACTACATCATTTTTTGGTGTCCTGACCCCCCCCCCCCCCAACCACCACCACCATTACAGCCTCCACAGCAGTGAATAATCGACAATGCACCCGGTGTGCGCGGGGCAGGTGTGGACCAGGGATGAAGTGTACCAGAATCCAGAATCCAGCCCCTCACAGCAGTGAGCTCTGCCAGGTCCCCTGCTGCTGGTGGGGTAGTTACGCCGCCTAGCAGCCAAACCCAGTCATAAATGCCCCCCAATCCTTCCAAAGGGGTGAAAATCAAGCTTCATGAGCGTTTTTGATGATTTTACCAAACCCCCCCCCCTCCGGGGTGCCAGAAGTTCCACATCATAAAACCACCCCCCTTGGCCTCAAAACTGAACACACACCACCCAAGAGGCCACGCAAGAGGCAGCTTTGGCTATTGCACTATGGCTGATCATTTGAAGCCCGTGGCCAGGTGAGGGTTAGGGTCACCAAGTTGGTGGAACCAGTCTTGGTTTTATAACCTTCTTTAGTGTCTAGGGTGGACCTAACAAGTTTGGCAAGCAAGCAGCAAGCAAGCACTCGAAAAATGGGGGGGAAGCACAGCTCCGTCATGGTGCTTCGGATTCGGCCAAAATTTTTGTGGATACTACCTATGGGTGTGAGAGACAACCACACAAAATATGAGCCAGAAACTCAGCGGTGGCGGCCGGGAACGGGCGTCGCAAGTGCCGGACCTCCATCTCCAAATCTGCAATTTAGGGCCAAAATCGGCTTTTTTTGCCCAAAACCGCCCTAGAACTTGTTGAAAACAGCCAAATGAAGGGAAATAGTGGCTACTCTACACATGCAAGTAGACTTCCCCGTGCCAAAGGCCCTCTAGGGCCCTCTAACTCCACAATATGCCCACCAAGCGCCCCCCAAAGGCCCCAAAAGCGCCAGAATTTGTGCACATTGGCCGCTGACAGCCCCAAACCAAAACCGGGAGTGAATATTGGGACCGAGCTAGTGGGGGATGGAACATCGTCTAGGAGACTTCAACGACAAATGAGGTACGCAGTGGAAAGTGGATGAGAGTGGCTCAAAAGGGGCTCAAAATGAGACGTATTCATCTGTTTGGGCACCACAACTGGACTAGGATCATTTCCAGAAAACCATGGTTTTGACCCGTTTTTGAGCCATTTGTGGTCCCAAAGTGGCCCATATTCAAGGCCCTTTCGGCCTTGAGAGGGGCAAAAATTGCTGAACATGGGCTCAAAATGGGCTCATTCCACTTGTTTGTGCACCCCAAATAATCCAAAAGTATCTTTGGAAAAACCCATTTTTGAATCCATGTTTGACTGATTTTCGGTCCCAAAGTAGCCCATTTCAAGGCATTTTGTGACTCTGGAGTGGCCACAATGTCTTGCCATGGGCTCAAAAGGGTTTCACTTATTTGTGCACCCCAAATGGTCTAGGATCCTTATTGAAAAAGTTAATTTTGACCCATTTTTGACCCATTTTTGGTCGCAAAACCCATTTTCAAGGCATTTTCGGATTTCAGGAGGGCCAAAATGGGCCACCACGGACCCAAAACGAGCCAAAAACACTTGTTTTGGCATTCCATGTGGTCTAGGATCATTTTTGAAAAAAGTCATTTTTTTTCCACTAGGTGAACCTTGTTGACCCATTTTGGCACCCACCTCTTTGGACTACCTCTTGTCGCTTGCTGTAGCCCACTGGGCCTAGGTACGGACGGGGTTCTAGGTGTGGGTTTGGGCAATTTTGAGGGGTGGAAATCACCAAAAGTGGGTGGTTGCGGGTGGATTAGGTGCGCTCGGATTCGCATTTTGAGCCACGTAGCCTTGAAAATGGGCCAATTTGGGACCACAAATGGCTCAAAAACGCATCAAAACCATGGTTTCCCAAAATTGATCCTAGTTTAGTTGTGGTGCCCAAACAGAAGAATGCAGCTCATTTTGAGCCGCTCTCACCCTCTTTCCATTGCGTACCTCGTTTGTCGTTGAAGTCTCCTTGGCGATGTCCAATGACCCCAAAATAGGGCGGCATGGTCGATTGCGTACCTCATTTGTCGTTGAAGTCTCCTAGGCGATGTCCAATGACCCCAAAATAGGGCGGTATGGCAACCGTGCTTGCCCTTGGTCCAACATCCTCTCTCCAAGGTAATTTTTGCATTATTTTTTTTGACGTTTGCCCATGGGTGTTCCCCTCAATGAGTCATTGTTTTAGTATTTGTTCGCATTTGCTGGTAATTCAGGACCTCAACCCTGACCAGGATTGAATATTGGGACCGAGCTGGTGGGGGAAGCAACCAGCATACCCTAGTGAGTGCTATCGGCTGTGCAACCCTTTGTAGAATCATCATTTTGGGAGACAAAATGATCTCCCAATCATTTTTTTATTTTTAACCACTCTCACCACCCTCCCCCCCCACCGGAGTGCCATTTTTCCTGGGGGGGGGGTTTGGGGGTGGGGGGGGGGTTTGGACCCAGATTCTGCACAATTTTTTTCTTGTACATGGTCCCATAACCAATTGCGGGGGTTCTGGTATGATTTCTAGTAGAAGGGCGGAAGGAGAGGGCCGAGCAGAGTTTGGGTGCCGCTCCCCTCATACAGGCCCCCACCTATGGAGCACGGTGGCCGAGAGGGACACACTGGCATAGTGGATGGCAAAACAACATCAGAGCACTTTGGAGGCATGGCAATAGGGGCAACCCCACAAGCCCCACACCTGTTTCCTCTCATCCTTGACATTTTATCCCAATCAGTCTATCCCCTGCAGGTTGCATCGTTCCGCGCCACGTTCCAAGCAATCCCGGCGTTCGCCTTTGATTTGAAGATTGAGGAAGCCTACAACAATTTGGACAAGTGGGATGGGAAATTGGAGGATATTGAGAAGGATGCCAAAGAACTCCGAGAACTCCAGGATCTTTTTGACCTGACACCTTCTGAATTCAAGGAGCTGAAGGTGCAACACAGCCCTGTTTGTCATTCTGCCTCTTCACATGTCTGGAATTTCGGTCGATGCTGTCTCTCTGCGTTCTGGAACTTTTGGTGCATCCCTCACACGTGGTGTTTTGCATGTGTTACAGGATTGCCGATCTGATTTGAAGATGCTGAAGCAAGTGTGGGATTTGGATGCGCACGTCCAGGCACAGTTTGAGGATTGGATGACCACTATCTTCAAGAACGTGGACACTGATTTCTTATTGGAGGAGGTGTGCAGGCGGGCGTCAGCTGCTCGACGGATGCATTTCTTGTAGATTGGTCACAGGCTGATATCACCCAAATTCTATCCCTGTCTTGGCTTCAGAGCTCCTTTTGACAACTGAGCATCCCAGGTATTGGGTCGAACCCCTTGTCAAGCCCCCCTGCCCTCTTCCCTGAAAAGATTGGGCCACATTTTTCTTCAACGGCTATGGCGACATTGCAGATGGTGACCAAGCACAACCCCCCTCCCCCCCCCCCATTTCGTCGGCCGAAATCTTCTGCTGAATTGTTGGGTTTCTGGATTCTGGGGTTGCAGTGGGGTAACAGTGGGGTTGCATGACAGTGCATGACATGTGAGTGCTTCATGAAATGGGGTCCTCCCTTCGTGTTCTTTATGTCTGTTGTCCAGATTGACACCATGAAGTGTTTTTACTGCCCTCAAAACGGCGTGTCTCTGGTCCCTTGGGATTCGTTGTCCCCCGCTGATCAAACTTTTCTGCGGCACAAGTACCCTGCAGTTTGCGTTTTCTCTGTTCGCTCTGCACGCCCCAATTCGTCCTTGACCCCCAATGACCCCCCGGGACCCTCGGGCCGTTGTTGAGTGGGGCTGGAACCTGTCACAATCGGGGGGGCAAATGTTCTCAGTCCGGTGGTGTGCCTTGGCAAACGATGCTGCCCAAAGGTGTTCTGACGCCAGAGGAAAACTGTCAGCCTTTTGGCGAGTTATCTTGCGTGGGCCACTACCTCAGGGTCATTTTCACATCTAGTGAGCCGCCAACCAGTGGCTCCGTCTGAAGCACCGGAAGAAGGCTTTGCCGGAGCCTAAGGCAGGGCTTACACACAAAGGCAAGCCCCCCCTCCCCCTCTCAATGGTGCTGTTCCCGGCTTACCGTAAGAACTGTAGGGTGGACATACGAGCCCATCTTTCCAGACCCTTAAACGGGCCAGTTGGCATGGTGTGCCACCCATCTCCAAATGGTATCCCTACTTTTTGGCTCTAGTTTGGTACCACATGAGGGCTGGGACCTGTTTATGGGGGGCTTGGCATAGTGCTGCTTCATCCCAGGGCCTAGGCCCTCTTTCTGAGTCTCGGCATCATCCTCGTTGCCCTTCATCCTCATGTCCGCAAGCACTATGGACCCTCAAATGAATGACAAGGGTCCGGGGTGCTATCTTCAATTTTCCAATATTTGCCCCCCTATGGGGCCCCGCCAGGGCGGTCCTTAAGGAACCAGATTTTTTTTTTTTGCTAAGGACCGCCCCAAGGGACCACCAACCGCCAACCGCCAACTCCCATCAACCGCCAACCGCCAGCGGTGACCAACCGCCAACTGCCAACCACCACCAACCGCCACCAACCACCAGTTGCCAACTGCCAACCGCCAACCGCCAACATGGTTGAGCACATGGAGTGCCCGCGGGCTTTTTTGGGAAAACTGGTTCCGGAACACTTTTTGCCGTGGGGCCGTAAGGCCCGCCGAACGCTGTCCGGCCGCGGTGGAGGGGGCCACGCGGCCGCCAGCGACGCTCAGCGGTAAAGCTGACCCCGATGATTATGTTGGCGGATTGGCCCTACGTTACAGCTGGCAACGGACAGGGTTTCGGACGAACCGAAAGGATATCTGTCGGGCCTTACAACGTTATTTACGGGCTGTTTTTTTACTGGCCAGAATCCCTATTTCTGGTCAAAAATCGGCGCGCACGCATGACCAGTGGCTGTCGCCGACATTGCTGATCTTTGTTTGGGCCTGTCCAACTCAGCCCCTAGCTAGAGTGGACGAAAATTCGATTCAAGACCATAAATGTGAAGGGTTTTAAAGCCCGAATAATGCCATAAAAATCGCTTTTTTGCAAAACTGCACAAATCACTGTTCTGGAACACCGATCGTCGATTTCCGCGATCAGGGTGTTAGACGCTGAGGTTTTGACTAAATATTCGTGTTCAGCGTGAAAAACTACCCAGATTTAGCTTTCAGTTTATCAAAATTCGAGCCGGTAGGCCAAAGATATGGTTTTTTCAAGTTTTGATACAGTTGGCTCAGTTTGGCCATTTTGGCTAGTTTCGGAGGTCTGTTGTAGTGAAACCACAGGGCTCTAGTGACAATCCAAGTTCATTTGCACCCAAATGATGTGAAAATCCCCAAGGTTGACCCCTCTAGCCTGCTCTTGATGCTTAGAAGGAGGGTACAAAAGGTAGAAAAAGCAGTTCTTAGTTGAGGTTGCCTGTCTCCATTGTACAGCCTTGTCAAAGCGCTATATCCCGGCCTAGGGAGTGAACCTTTGTGTACACTCGTCCCGCATGGGTCCAATGGAACGGGGATAAGCAATGTTACGTCCCAATGGCCTCTATAGAGAGCACATGCGGGCGAAAACTCAAAGATACGTGCTTTTTAAGCTGTGTTTTTTGGTGCTGTCACAACACCAGCCTACCAAAATCATGGGTCTCCCCCCCCGGTGTTCTGGTTGCATCCGTATGCTTCCGTGGGACTTCAACCAAGCATATTTGAGTAGTTTGGACCTAGAGGGAGGGGAACGGCCACTAGTTTGCCCAGTGTACCCCCAACGGCCCCTAGATATATCAGCCGGGGGTTTGGCATTTTGGTCAAAAATGGACATTTTGGGTTCGTGGGTCCATTCGTCGGAGCTCGTTCTCTGACATACCGTGGTGTTAGAACAAAGTGTTGGGCTCGTTTGAAAGCTGAGAAAAAGTCCTAAAAGGATAATAGGACCTGTCACAGGCCGTCTCATACCCATTTTTCACAAAAATGGCGTCTTTGGTGGTCATTTTTAGGTAACATTCGATGTATGTTTTGCATACCCTGCCACGTCAAAACGTGTTTTTGTCGGCACGTAGTCGGGTAGGAAGCACATAGGTTACCAAGCCGTAAACGAAGCATAATGGAGTTATTTGAACCCAGAAGAATGCAAAAGGTCAATTGTTTGCCCATTGAAGCCCCGTTGGCCCGGAGTTATGAGCGTTGGGGGTTTTGCATTTTTGTCAAAAGTGGCGATTTGGAGTTCATGCTTCCATTTGTCGCAGGTCTTTCTCCAACGTACCGTTGAGTTGGAACGAACCGTTTGGCTCGTTCGAAAGGTGAAGACATATCGTAAAAGGATACGAGGACCCGTAATAGGGTAGTTTGCATCCATTTTCCGTGCAAATCAGTTTGTTAGTCATGATTTTTAGCTAAAATCAGCGTAATCAAACGTGTACCTGTTGGCACGTAGCGAAACTTCTGATACTTTCGGCGTTTCTAGGCTTGGGGAGGAGGAGCATAGCGAGTCCTTCCCAAGCCTAGTCACAAAGCTAATGGCATCAATTGGGTTATGCTTTATTTTCTTGTCGTTTTTTTCCTTTCTCTTGTTTGTGTAAAATAGGTGAACTATTGTTGTTCGATATGTTATTTTGTTGTTCTGTTTGTTTTTTTGTATCCTGGATCGCAAAGAGGTAAAAGGAGACGTTGTGCGTAGCTATAGTAGCATGTAGTGATATTCTTTGTACCGCACAATGTTGTTGTTGTTGTGATAATAGCATGTAATGTGCGCTGACATTCATTCATGAAGCAAAGTGTCATTTGATAGCAATAGGTACATCCCATGAACGAGATTCATGAATTGAGTATATTTTTCCGTCAGTTGTGGTGATTAGGTATTGTCAAAGGATAGGACTTAGGTCTATTAAATGGTGTCAGCGGTTTAGAAAATGAAACAAGCTGGATGGTACAATTGTAGATATGCTATTAAGACTGCCACCACTACTACCGGTTACCACCACCACCACTGCTACTACTACCTACCACCACCACTACCCCTCTCCCGCCGGTCCTTGTCGCGGGTATGCGGGCCTACAGTGCTTTTTTTTTCCCCATTAAGGACCGCCCTGGGCCCCGCAGGTGACAGCATAGTAGCACCTGGGACCCGGTCATTGGTTAGGGTCCCACATAGAGGAAAAAGTGGATTGCGACCTAGGATCAAATCGACGCACAGTGGCAGATATAATGCAACCAAATTTTGCCCACCACGGTGCTAACGGGCCGGCCCAAGACGGCGCTTTCAGGGCCAATATGGACCACTAGGAGGGCCGAGCTGGGCTCCCCATGTCTTTAGAAGTACTCCCATTGTCACCAAATGATCACCCAACAACAGCCCAAGGGTCCCTCTGGGTGATTGGAGGTCTGCCTGAAATCGTGATTTTCCGGCTAACCCATGCCACTCCGAAAACAGATATTCCAATACTCCAGGTTACGGTAAGATTGGCCCCCCTATGGGGCCCCACTGATGAGTACATAGCTGGGTTCAGGCCGAGGTTGGCTGAAAAATCGCAGTTTGGGGTGACCTCCAACAACCCACAGGGACCCTTGGGTCGTTGTTGGGTGATCATTTGGTGACATTGGGAGTACATGTAAAGCCATGGGGAGCCATGTAGCACCAACTTAGTGGGGCTGATTGGCCCTCAAAAGCGCGGGGGGGAGGTCGGAGGGCGAACAATTACAAGAGTTTTCGAGGTGCTTGTGCAATTCTGGGTCCGCATGCAGACACCGTTTCGCTGCTGGGCGTACAGAACCAGCACAGCAATGCAGGTCACAGCAGTCACTACCAGACGGGCGGGGGGGGATTCCGTGTCCAGGAAAACCCGAATCTACAAATTCTGGCGCAAAAACCCGTGCCATAAGGCAACAGAATTTCCTGAGAGGGCTTTGCTGGACTGTCATCATCACAGGAGGGTTTTTCTTGCCCACACTCTGCGTGTTTGAGGATCAGTTCCACAGGTGGTCTGCTGGGCTCTGATTGTGTATTCAGAGGACCCCTCGACGAATGCGAATGGCACCGTCGGGTGTCACCAGATATGGAGCTACGTTTGTTTCACCCACCTGCGTGTTTTAGTGGTTAGCTGCAGCTGATCTTCTGACTATCATCTCACTGCTGTGCATGGATCCACTTTTTGCCGGCAGGTCAAGAAACTTCAGAAGCAGCTGAAAGGTTGCTCCGTGAGGATGAAGTCTTGGGAGTGCTTCAAGGGCTTGGAGACTAAAGTCAAAAACATGGCCACATCTCTGCCTCTGGTCCAGGATTTGCGTTCCCCTGCCATGCGTGATCGGCATTGGCGTCAGCTGTGCAAGATAACCAACCAGACGAAGGTGCTCCCTGCGCTCCTGAGGGATGGATCACACAGCCCTGACCTTTCTGAAAGAAACAGAGATTGGTTCCCAGCATTTATCTCATGCCAGCCCTCTGATTCTATTAGTCCATTTCCTTCCTTCTTCTGGTCTGGTTGGGTGTCTCCCCAGTCTCTCACATTTTCAGAACATTGACCCCGAATCTGACGAATTCACCCTGAAGCATTTGCTTGATTTGGGTCTCCACAGTTTTGTGGAGGATGTTGCGAATATCGTTGAGAAAGCTACAAAGGTGTGCCACCTTTGCATGTGTGTTGGTGCATGTACAGATGCGCTGCATTGTAACCGCCTGTTTTCGTCAGCTGTTTTTTTTTCGCTTGTAGAATTGACAGAGAATTTCCATTCATTTCACATGGGTTGTTTGTGCCTCAGGAATTGGGGATTGAGAAGAATTTGAAGAAGGTTGTTGACGCATGGGAGAACATGAACTGCTCATATGAGTTCCACAAGGTACCCATTTATGAGTGTGTGCAATCAGGGAGTGTTCGTCTTTTATTGCCCAAAGGCTTGCGTTTTACTTGCCGTACAATTCTAGGGACTGAACACCTACCTGTTGGGACCCATCGATGATATTGTGGAAGTATTGGAGGATAACAATAACTTGATTCAGACCATGCTTGGCAACAGGTGTGATTTCCATGAGAATCTGCCAATCGTCGTGCACAGAACCCTGTGCTACAGTCTGGGGGAAATTTTCGTCTGGGGACAATTTTCGGCTGGGAAAATTTCGACACACCTCCAATTTTTGTGCAGGGCCATCAGACACTTCAACACCCCCAGCCCTTGGTCCCTTGTGGGCATTCAGTTGTGTGAAACTTTGGCAGAGAAAAAAAAGGAGTGACCTTAGGGTGGGACACCCGGCGAAATAGAGGTGCCCGGCAAAGAGTGGGGCGAAGAGCTCGGCGCAGTACTACATGACAGACTTTTATGCGAAACCAGTGGTGGAGCCGGGAAGCCGCGGGGCCCAAGTTTCATGGTGTAGGGGACCAACGGTGTTGAGGATGCGGCCCATGAGTGGACAACGGCCATCATTTTCACTCCTCCGCAGAGAGCAGGACGAGGCGACCAGAAACTCGGCGCTCACCGGCGAAGTCGTGGATGTGTGACAAATTTGTGGATGTGTGAGCAGCATGGGAACTTCTGTGCTCCACGCGTACCCTGTGTTCCACATGTACCCTGACACACCGGGGGGTACGCATTGCTGTGGCCGGGGGCACCTAGGACACCCACGGAATGTGAACGCCCCATGCACACCCTTAAGACCACAAACACTGGGGATGCGGCTAGCCAACTGGAGAACACTGGGGGCCCGGGGAAATCCAGCAGCAAAGGAAAGGACGACACTGGCCCCTCCTGGGGGCACGCATGCACGCCACCCACGCATGGCCCTCCCTGTTCAGGGGTGCGGGAGAACGTGGGTAAAGAGAGGCAGGGAGCACTGCTCCCAGCCCAGCAAGCGAATGCGCGCTGACCCCTACCACACAGAGCCTCTGGCTTAGGCGAGGGCTGCATGCGGGGGGGGGCGCCTTCTTTTCACCAGCTGCCCTACGATCTGACCACCATTACACGTACGATGAGTTTCAGGCGGAGCAAAGCCCTGGTTATGATTTACTGATAAACCATGTGTGCGACACATCAAGGTCACCATGACAACCAGAAGGGACAGCGTTTAAATCATCACCCCCCCCCCCTTTAGTGGATAAACAGCTGCCCCTCGTGTGTGTGTGTGTTTGTGTGTGCAGGGGTGTCGCCAGATGAAAGAGGAAGGCCTGCATGGGGTTGCGGGCCGCCTGTCTGCGTAAAGGGGGGGGGGTTCCCGCACCTGGATCTCGTGTGTCAGCATTGCAATGGACAGGCTTGCTATGCATACCTACCACTACTCTATTACTAATCTACTGCTCAGGTTTGTGGAGTTCTTCTTTGAAAAGGTGTCCAAGTGGCAACAAAATCTTGGCGCTGTTGACACATGTATGATCAAGTGGATGGATACGCAGAAGCAGTGGGCCAATTTATACCCCATCTTTATGCTTTCCGAGGATATTAAGACCCAGTTGCCTGAGGTGCATCCGTGAGTCCTGCTTTACGTGTGTGTGTGGGGGGGGGGTCCCTCCCACGCGAGGTTTCACCAGATATTTTTGGGGGGTCACATACAAGACAGTTCCGATGTGCAGTACAGTCCTGTGTGCATGCTGAGGATCATTTTTAGGCTGCACTCGGTGCAGCCCAAAAATACATTTCGACAGCCTCCACCTGCATTCGTCATGTCTGCAGCAAGCCAAAAATTTTGCCACTTGCGATGAGCTCTTCCGTTCCATGATGGACAAGGCACATAATTTCACCAACGTCATCGAGGTGTGCACAACGGACGTCATCCGCAAGGCCATGGGGCGCAAGGACAATTTGGAGCAGATGTTGATCATCATGGAGGTGCGTGGCTGTGTGTGACCATTGGGTTGTGCAGTAACACGGTGCTCATGGATGGATGGGTAACAGTGACGCACTAACAGAGTGCTGCGGAATGGATTGGTTCGGCAGCGAATGGATTGGTAACCCATGGGAGACATGGTTGTCATCAGCCTGGGATCCCTGCGCGCATTTCTCAGGATATCCTTGTGGCCTGCGAGAAAGCACTGGCGGATTATTTGGAGACCAAGCGGAAGATCTTCCCGCGATTCTATTTTGTGTCAGCCGCTGATCTGGTCGATATTCTGAGCAAAGGGTCCGACCCCACGGCGGTGCTCATCCACATTGGGAAAATTGTGGATTCTCTGGACACTTTCCAAATGATTGGTGATTCCAAAGTGTGCTCCATTGACCTTTGTTCCACTCGTGCCCCACCTCGCCCTGCCCCGGTGATGCTTGGACGCCCCCCCCCCCTCCGGCCGGCGCAGGTTCACTGCTATGGGGAGAGAATATTTACTGCAGGATGTCTGCGTTTTCAACTTGCTCCCCAGCTGGTCATTTGCAGCTTTTTGGAGTGGGAGAGGGGAAAAGGCGAACACAGTCGGACTGCTGCTCCTGCCATGGCAGACACCAGGAACGATAATTGTGATATTTTGGGATGGGATTTGGCCGCACGCGGAAGCAAGGCAGTGGCGAGTCGCATTGTTGACAGGGATTTGAAAGCAACATATGGAGACACATGCCGAAGGAATTCGCCTTCAGAACAATTTTTGTGGCATTTCCCCACCCAATAGGCCATGCGTTTCACCTCTGGCAGAGCTCACCGACTGCCACGGCAGCGGCTGCATGCAATTCGGAGGCCAAGCTATGTCGCGTAGGCTTCGAGTGAGGGGGCACTTCACAGTGTGTTGATGTGCACTGCGTAGCTCTAGGGAGTGGGAGAAGCAGTTCCTGAGTCAGAGCAGAACGTTCATCCCACATACTATTTGCAAGGCAAACCCCTTGACTGGGGTTCGCAGAATTGACAGTCCCAGGGAAAATGTGACACAGGGCCAAAGGGGTTGCAGATCAGACAATGACCACTGTCCCTGGGGGTCCCAAAAAATAGGAACGATCATGTGCATGCAGGGCGGTCCTTAAGGGACGAGATTTTTTTGTTTTTGCTAAGGACCGCGCTTAAGGACCGCCCCAAGGGACCGCCAACCACCAACCGCCGCCAACCGCCAGCAGCGACCAACTGCCAGCCACTGCCAACCGCCACCAACCACCAGCCGCCAATCACCAACCACCAATCACCAACCACCAACCGCCACCAACCACCAGCCGCCAATCACCAATCACCAATCACCAACCACCAACTGCCACCAACCACCAGCCGCCAATCACCAACCACCAATCACCAACCCCCAACCGCCACCAACCACCAATCACCAACCACCAACCGCCGCCAACCGCCACCAACCACCAGTTGCCAACTGCCAACGGCCAACCGCCAAACGCCACCAACCATGGTTGAGCACATGGAGTGCCCGCGGGCTTTTTTGGGAAAACTGGTTCCGGAACACTTTTTTTTTCGTTAAGGACCGCCCTGTGTGCATGATGGTGCGGATGTTTGTGTGTATGTGTGTTTTTTCATCTCGGATGTTGTTGTGGCTGTGTGTCTTCCTGTGCTGCGTTGCGACCCAGAACAGTGCTGTCTGTCACCCAAAATCATTACGCTTTTCCCCGCTTGTCCTGAAAAAGGGTGACGCTTGTTCCCGCTTGTCTGGCGAAGCGCTAGTTCCAAGTGCTGGTCCGAGATCCCTAGTCACCCACTCAGTGGTGCCTTGCATGTCCGCAGGTCACTGATATGATGGTGTCCCGCGAGGGGGAGACTGTCAAACTGACGAAGGAGTTCTGCTGCGAAGGCCCCGTGGAGGACTGGTTGACAGGCATCATCGACAGCATGTTCTTGACCCTGAAGTCCCTGATTCTGGATGGGTACACAACGTACGTCGAGAACCCTCGTACCGCCTGGATCTTCTTGTACCCTTGCCAGGTCCGTGCAGTGCTGATCAGGAATGGCCCAAGCAGATGAGAATGCGCTAGGGGCGGGGCTTTACACCTCAGCACAATGCCCCCCCCCCCCCCCAGAAAGGACTGTGGAGTGCATTACCTCTGGTTTGCATTTGTCTGTTTTTTAATTAGGTCACACACCCCCAGGAAGGTATGGAGGACTCCCTCCTCGAAAGGCGAACACAGATGTATAACCACCGGAAGCACCAACCGGCTCACACATTCAGCCTTTATGGCACACCTCACCAAGGTAAGAGGCTTCCCCTCCACCCTACTGATCTAGGTGGGGATCCCCCTCCCCATCCCCCACCTGGACCACCCCAGTTTTGGAGGGATTTCTGTCAAGGTATGCCAAATCCCCATCACATATTTGTTGTGCAAAATGATTTTCCTTATCCATAACCTCAAGAATCAAAATCTGAAATTCGCAGGTCAAATATTTCCAATTCTCTTGTGGTTTGTGCCGACATGCCACTGTGACTTCTTCTTACCAACCCTTGTGGGCCTTTGAACTTGGCCTTGCTTCAGGGAGGGATGGGTAGGCATGCGCTTGAGGGGAAACGGGCCCAAAGGTGGTTTCAAGAGTGGTTGCACAGGCGGTTACTGGCTGTTAAGACAGCAGAGGCAATGTCTGGCGCGTACAAACGGATTCGAAAGCCATCCCCCCCCCCCCCCTGCAAGCCAATGGGGGTTCGGGATGTTTTTGCCTGTGGCCCAAACGCCCCCCCTCACCCCCCCCCCCCCGGGCAAGACCGCTTCTCCTTGCTATTTGGGCTCTAGATCCCCCCTCCCCCCATATTGATTATTCTTTTACTTCAACCCCCCCCCCCCCCGGCCCTGCACACACACCCAACACATAGGTGGCTGACCATGTACAAACGGAGAGATGATTGCAAATCAGTGCTGCACACTCACCCAGCACACAGTGGGATGCAAATGGGAAGCCTGTGTGCATTTATCTTCCTCCAGAAGGCTTTGTTTGTGCATGGAGAACCAATTTTCTCAGGAAGACATGTGAAAAAAAATGCAAAAAAATTCCGGTCTGTAAACGGTGGGAATTGAACCCATGCCAGAAAAAATGTGTGTCTCAGCATGTACCACTGGGCCACCACTGTGCACTGCTATACCACTGCTCAGGGACCATAGCAGCCAAATGCACAAGTTTTTGTCTGGTAATAAGACTGGATGCTGCCCCGCGGGTCACCGTGGTATAGACAACATGAAGCAGAAACGCAATGTCATGCTGGGGCTGATGTTGTTGAAGACAGCTGAAAGCTATCTGGGAGCGAGGAGTATGGTCAACTGTGTGTGAGGAAATGTGAAATGCGTGATCCCAAACACAGCTCAACCACACATTGTCCACACCCTTTATTGTGCTGATGTGATGTCTTTGCGGTAAAGATGGTCATTGCACCACTCCCCTCTTCCCCCTTTCCTTCTGGTGCCATTAATTTTCAATGGCATGCGCTGGAATAATCTCAGTGTGCTGTCATGAAGCGACCGAAATCATTCTCTTCCACTGGTAGTGTGAGCAGAGTTCAAGGCATTGAGGCAACTAGACTGAAACTGAAGCCACAGTGCTGCACCCGAGTTTTCAGCTGATGTCAATGAGCTGCATGTGCCAGCATCTTTGCAGTTCTTATGAGCATCTGGTCTTGCACACAGATCAACAATCCTCTGCGAATTGCTATTCACAGACCTCGGCAACTAAACTGCAGTCTGCCTTGATGCCAGTTTCCCAGATCCCTCCTTCTGGCGACATGTGTGA
This sequence comes from Eutreptiella sp. 'Long Island Sound 2002', assembly GCA_964036045.1. Classification (NCBI taxonomy): domain Eukaryota; phylum Euglenozoa; class Euglenophyceae; order Eutreptiales; family Eutreptiaceae; genus Eutreptiella; species Eutreptiella sp. 'Long Island Sound 2002'. Next base: position 58,919,726 of record OZ038384.1, on the reverse strand, counting down.
AACACTGCACGAATTCTAAGATTGTCTGGAGGGATTGCAGGTTGTTGTCCCATGGAAGGGCCCTGCAGCAAGGGCCAAACAGCAAGCTCTGGAACTGCCTCCCAATTTTTTGATGTTGTTGAGGGAGGCAGTAGAGAGATGTAAGTCACATTCAAACACGCCCTTCTTTGAGCCAGCCTCATTCAACCTCAAACTCTGAATAGGTGGTGTGCTACGTCACACGTATCTGGTATACCCTTGAAACCCACCAAGCCTTCGACCAAATGGAGGATGGTAATGAAATGGCCCTGAAGGATTTCTTGAAGCAGCAGAAGACCCAATTGGATGGTCTGATTGGGCTGGTGCTGGGAGAGCTTACCAAGGGTGACCGTAAGAAGTTGGTGACACTGATCACAATTGACGTGCATTCCCGTGACGTGATTGGTCGGATTGTGGATGAGAAGGTTGAGAGTGGAGCTTCCTTCCAGTGGTTGTCTCAGCTGCGCTATTACTGGGATGAGAAGAAAGGTCATGCCCCAAGCCTCTGCCGGCGCTACACTGTGCAGTGCACAGGATGAAATTGGGCCGTCATCCAATGGTGGGATGACCTGACAAACAGACAAAGATGGGGGGGCAGCTGGTTGTGTAGGCATGTAGGGTGGATCGACATATGGGCGCTGACTGTATCCATGTGGTGCTTTGGGGAATGGTGAATTGATTTGGCCCCTGTGGTGTTTGACACGATGGGAGTTATGAAAAATGCAAAAAAAAAAAACAAAAAAATTTATCCGTTGCCCTGGTTTGAATCCTGGAAAGTGAGCTGTGTGAGCGTTAATGCTGCAACAACCAGGGCACTTTGTGGGGGGACAAGTTCGCAGCAAACCTTCATACGTCAGGAAATGGCGAAATTTTCCCCAGGACAAAATTTAGGGGTGTCAGCAGTGTAGTGTACCATGCCTTTTGATGTCTTGGAGCCATCTGTTTCTTGCGATGGCGCACCAGCCCTAAGTGATGGAAGGATGCATCAGGGCTTTCACCCATCACTAAAACGTGGGTGCATCTGTCCAATTACCATTTCCAAATAATATGAAAGTACAGTGCAGAGCCTTGAATTAATTGCTAGCCGAGTTGAAAGTAAACGCTTTTATGCGTTTAGTTTTCGAAAACACCCGTTTTTGGGCAATGGCCGCCATTTATCCATGTTTATGGGTGTTTATCGACATTTGTGCATTGCTTGCCAAAGGTTTTGGGCCCCTTTGTTGTGCAATTTGTGTATCTTGGTAGGTGGGGCCCCCTTTAGAACACAACGCTGCAAGATTTCCCTTGGTTGTGGTTCAGGTGGTGGTTGTAGTTGACATTGAGGTTGAGGTTGACCGTGTGGTTTTGTGGTTGTGGGTTTGTGGCTATGGGTTTGTGCTTCTTGGGTCAGGGTTGGGTGTGGTGAGAGTTGGTGAGGGTTGGGTGACGGTTGGGTGGGTTTGTGGTAAGGGTTGGGTGAGGGTTGGGTGAGGGGGGGAGCGTTAGCGCGCTGGGCAATTTCTTTGACCCGTGCCCCACCGGTGACCTTTTGGGGGTGCACTAAGCGCACCTTGTGTGCCACAAAATGGCTTAGCAATAAAGTGCAGAATGTCTATGCCTGCGGGGTGGGAGTGATAGCTAGGGATCAAGGTGCCTCCTGTGAGCGGAATCAGCTCCGCATGACCTTCGAGATCAATTTGTGGACCAAAGTGCTGCACGATTTGGGACACGGCATAGTACAATGCCATGATCCCTCTAAACATTGGCTGGCTAAGTGCAAAGCACTGACCTTACGAGCTCACCACATCGCTACAAGGCCACGGACACATTGTGCGTGCCTAATTTCTTGTGTTCCTCATGGTATTGACACCCCATTGAAGCGCCGCATTGATCATGCCGGCGTTGATCTAGAGATTTGCATCTCCAAGCTCTTTCTGTATTGTGGGGATGGTGCAACTAGTTTTCTCGATTTTTTTCGCCGGCCGTGGCGTGACGCTGCCGCACTAGCAGCCAATGGGAACGAGTGTCATATGTGACTATTTTTGGCCTAACCCGCCCCCCTGCTTGAGGCCGTGAGCAGTTTGTCCAAATAAAGCTGTAGTTGTTGGCAGAGATGCATGCTGGCAACCTCCTCTGAGACCTGCTTGTCACCCTGGCCCCCATTTTCGGCTTGGCAGAGATTGGCGATTTGTTCTCCCAAGTTTGGCATTTGGTGTTGAATGAATGGGATAGGTCAGTGTATACGCATGCACAACGTGTCATCTCTGTTGCTTTCACTAGCGTGGCGAGGGAGAGGGGGAGGAGGAGGAGGAGGACATGGAGTGGCTCCTCGGCCGGCCGCACAATGGCCTGCAAACCCAGGGGCGAGAGGGATCATAGTGGCCCCCGAATTTCTGATTCCATTAGCTGTAGCCATGCACATTTGGGACATGCAATTGGGCAACAAACGCCCCCGCACAATAGCCATCTTCTCCAAATATTCCGCAGTCAATGCGTGGTATGCGTTTTTGTTGTGCATGAAAATGCATGAGATGGGATGTGGGTGTACGCACATCGCCACCGTTTGTGCAGCTCCGAAAGACATGTATATGTGTCCCAAAGATAGCATCTTGCAATTGGCATGCAGGAATGAGCAACACCAGCCCAAACCGGGTAAAAAAAAAAGCGGCGTCCAATAAATATACGGGTCCTCCCTTAACCTCCCTTGACGTTGTGCAATGATGACCTCGAACCGCATGTGCATCTGTTTTGTACAACAATGTACTGATCCCTGCAGCTATTGGTTGGTGAATTTCGGCTCGCCATGAATGCTTGCGCGGCCCATGGTTAGGCCGCTCAATCAATTGTTCTTCCAAAACATAGTGTACATGTATGGGCTTGTTTCGGGTGGTGTGGTTCGGAGAGGAGGGCAAGATGGATTCTTGTGTGCGTATTGTGAACATTGCAATGGTTTCTTACAAGAGTGGACACCAAAAAACCACAAAAAACAAGTCAAAATGAGCCAAAAAAAAGGCTTTTTCGCCCGACCCCACACTTGTGACAGGTGGTTTTCTCTTCCACTCGGAGGTTTGGGATCCCAAGTGTCCCCCCCCCCCCCCCACCGCCCCCTTCCCTCCTCAGAGCCTGTGCTAGACAAGCTAGATCCCTGCACGCCCGTGACTATGGAGGTTTCTACAAGGATCAACTTTCAGGGCTGGGATGTACCCGGCAGAATTTCTAATGATGTACCCGGATGTGTGCCTACATTGATGTTGTGCGCTCCACATAGATTTGTGCAGATATGAGGGCTCATTGGGAAGTTTACTGGAAACTTCTGCAAGTGTAGCCCACTGACGATTTTCGGATTGTAGATTGGTGGCGGCAAATGGGCCACCTTATGCCAAAGCTTGCCGGCATTGCACGTCGAGCCCTTGCGGTGCCTGCCACCGGTTGTGATGTCGAGCGGGCCTTCTCTTCTTTAAAATGGACGAAGGATGAGAGACAGAAAGGAATGCACGAGGCAAGTCATATCGCAGCCGTGCTCCTCCCCTTCAATGGTGTGGTACCCTCATAGATGAGATTTGATACAAAAACCGTAGTGTTGGTGCTTTGCTTGTGTCCAAGGCCGCCGACAATGAGTCCCCGGTAGCATGGGTACGTCTCCGGGTACATCATCGGAAATTCTGCTTGGTACATCCCAGCCCTATAAGAGTTCGTGATCCTCCATATTGCACAGTTTATTGGAGGTTGCACGGCAAACCTGTGCAACCTGGCGAGGAGGTTGAGTTGCAAGGACAAATTCGAGAAAGCAACCCCCTTCCCCCAAGGTGTTTTCAAGAAAGATGCGCTTCTTTCAGACTGTGGAGCGGAGTGCTTCAATTTGTACTGATTCTGCATTTGCCTTTGTCTGCCATCCTATCATTTCTTTCTTTCATTGAGGTCTCACCCCCATTTAGTTTTGAGGTTCCACCCCCCAGCCCCCACCCCCCAATTTTCAGTTCCCGCTTACACCTTCGCTTAGCTCACCTTAGGTTTTAGGTTTTAGGTTTAGGTTTTACCTCCCCATTTTCAGTCCCTCCAAGGGATTGGTTGCAATTGAGATCAGCGCTCCTGCTGGGCGCGGCGTTACGCACAGGGGGGAAAGACCAGCATGACAACAAGAAGTGTATGGTGCTGTGGCGACTACAGACAAGAGACCGCCTTTTTTCATGGCCCTCTTGGCAAGTTGTCCAAGGATGCTGTGCCACGTCAGGAAGAGAGACAGGACGAGCACTTCTCTTGTGGACTGTATCTAGCAGTGCACAGCATAGTGTTCCAGGGCATAGTTTTCCAGGGGGATGGTGTTCCGGGGGCACAGTGTTCTGGGGGCATAGTGTAGGATTGTGTTGTTGGTAGGTTGAAGGGGCAGTAACACCCTCGAACAACGAGACACTTGCTCTCTGGCACTTCCATTTGCCTTGCAGGTTCTGTAATCGATATCTGCGATGCCCAATTCATCAACGGATATGAGTACATTGGGAACTGTGGTTGTCTGGTGATCACGGCCCTCACGGATCGCTGCTACATCACCCTGACACAGGCCTTGAAGCTGCGCCTTGGGGGAGCCCCAGCCGGACCTGCCGGGACTGGAAAGACTGAGACCACGAAGGATTTGTCCCGTGCCCTGGGTTTGGCCTGCTACGTGTTCAACTGCTCCGACCAGATGGATTACAAATCTTTGGGGCAGATCTTCAAGGGATTGGCCATGTCTGGGTCATGGGGATGCTTCGATGAGTTCAATCGGATCCCTGTTGAGGTTGCCCATCTTCCTTTGAGACTTCCAAGGAGACACGCAGTGCTGCAGTGCCCCACTCCCCGAGGGTTGCATTGGAAGCGGAGCGTTGTGGGATAGGGGCGAGCAGGTGCGAGTTTCAGGAGCCAAAAGCATTCGGGTGGGTTACTGTCAGTTATTTGGGTGGGGGAGTTACGGGGCATGGAAAGCGAGAGAGTGGTTATGTTGCGTTGGCCCACACACAGAGGGTGCGACTCCGCGGGTCCTATGACACCGACTACTCCCCCCCCTCCCCGCCTTTAGGGGACTTTAGGGGGCCTCCGGCCAATAGTTGTCAAAGGTGCCGGCCCAGGCGTCCTGACGCTCCACAGGCACCAAAGGCGAACGAAGGAAATTTTTGTCCATTTTGCACCCCAACACTATGCTTGAACCCAACCCTGACCCTAACGCCCACCCCAACCCTAAGCCTAGTCCTAATCAAGACTGAATATTGGGACCGAGCTGGTGGGGGAAGGAACATTAGATATGAATGGTGAGGGACACCAATGAGTCACACATTGAAGGCCGTTGACAAAGTGGAATCAGCTTGCAAGTGATCCCTTTAACCACAAGGCCCACTTTCAAGGTTTTTTGGACTTGTGAGGGGCCAAAATGCCCCAAAATGGCCTCAAAATGGGCTCATTTCACCCGTTTGTGCACCCCAAATGGTGTAGGATGAGTTTTGGAAAAATGCGTTTTTGACCCATTTTTGACCCATTTTTGGTCCCAAAATAGCGCATCTTCAAGGCATTTTGGGATTTTCGGAGGACCAAAATGGGCCACCACAAGCTCAAAACAGTCCAAAAACACTTGTTTTAGCATCACACATGGTCTAGGATCATTTTAGAGAAAAGTCATCTTTTTGCCCCTATTGGACCATAGTGACCCATTTGGGCACCCACCTGTTTGGGCTTGAGCTTGCAGCTTGCCGCAGCCTAGTGGGCCTAGGCATTGGGGTCTAGGCGTCCATTTGGGCAATTCTAAGGGGTGGAAACCACAAAACATGGGGGGTTGCGGGTGGACTAGGTGCCCTCAGAATCGCGTTTTGAGCCATGTAGCCAAAGATATGGCCTATTCTTGGTTTGTGGCTGTCACCAGCCAATCTGCACAAAATTTGGGGTTTCTGGGGGCCTTTTTGGCCGTTTCCGGGACATATCGTGGAGTTAGAGGGCCGCAAAGGGCTCGTTGACATGGGAAAGTCAAGCCGCACATAGAGTGTACCCACCCTTTCCCTTCGTTTGGCCGTTTTGAATGGGTTCTAGGGCCGTTTGGGCCCAAAAATGGCTGTTTTTGGCCCTAAACTGCAGTTTTTGAAACTGAGGTCCGCCACTTGCGACACCCGTTCCCGGCCGCCACCGTTGAGTTTCTGGCTCATACTTGGTGTGGTTGTCCCTCACACCCATAGGTATCATCCACCAAAATTTCAGCCGAATCCGAAGCACCACGACGGAGTTCTGATTTTTACCCATTTCGCGCGTGCTGCTTGCTGCTTGCTGCTGCTGCTGCTGCTGCTAAACCTGGTAGGTCCACCCTAGACCCTAAAAAGGGTTATAAAACCAAGACTGGTTCCACCAGCTCGGTGACCCTGCCCCTACCTCTACCCCTAGCCCTAACCCAAGCCCTAGCTCTTCACCTAGGCTAGTGTTGGGGTCCAAAATGGACAGCAATGATGTGGCAAAAAGCAGCCATGATCTTTTCAGCCCAATCAACATGGCTGGCATGGCCGAACCAGCTTACTGCAAAGGTTAGGGCGGGCAAGTGGAGGTAAGGGGAGCCTGTGATTGACCAACAATTGGCTTCGGGGGCATGTTACCCCCCGAATCGCCACCTGGAGCCCCCCCCCCCCCCCCTCCCAAAAACCCTCCCAGATCCCATCGCCCCTCCCAGAATCCCCACTCCCACGCCCCCTCCCCCCCCCAAGAAGGCTGTCCAAACCCGAGGACTCCCCCCCCCCCCTCCAGGGCGCCCAGCCTATGCCCTACCACTGTCCCCCTGACAGCAGATGCCAGCTTCAATGGCATTTGTAACTGACAGTAACCGCCCCCAACCGCATTGGCAACCTCCTCTAACTGCAGTTAGTATAGCGCAGCGGGGTAACGAAAGTTCTGCCACCGGGCCCAGCACTCCCCCCCCCCCCTGTCCTGCTTCCCCTCCTCCCTCCTCCCCTCCTTAGCCTTTTTATAATTTAAAGGCGGGGGTACATCGGGTCATCCAATGGGCTCGGCCAAAAATGATGGGGCTTGGGACTGGAGACGTCTAAAAGACGAGGACCCCGCGGCGAAGTCAACAGCATGGGCCCACCTGATTCAGACGCCCTGGATGGCCCGTATGATCCCGCTTCAGCATCGTACAGAGGTGCTGGTGGCGGGCGTGGCAGGATGGTCTCGGGACGGAGTCAGCTGGAGTGCGGTGAAGCTGGCCAGGACCTTCCATGAGACGCTGGGGATCTCGTTTCAATCCCCTGATCCGCAGCGGTACGTCGACGCGCTGCTGTATGGGCTGACACTTGCCTGGGGAGTAGAGGTGACTGCGTTCAGCCTGTCTGCGGAAGAGGCGGCCGTCGGGTTCGCTGTCTGCGACTTAATCGCCAAGCCGCCTGGAAAATCGGCGAGCAGGAGAGGAGGAGTGGGGATCAAGGGTGAGAGACACTCTCAGGGGAAGAACGCAAAGCCCGAGACCAACAATGGTATGGCTCTGGACGAGGAGGCAGACGCCGGAGCCGGTGAGCGCGAAGGAGGTGGGGGGCCGGCCGCGGCTGAGGAGGACGAGGAGGACGAACTGACGTACGAGGAGCCCAGCTTCAAAAATGCCAGGTGGATGAGAAAGAGGCCCGGGGCCCCGCGGTGGACAGTCAAACTGTGCCGCCTGGTTGAGAGGTTAATGGAGGCCGAGGAGTCTGAGACTGCGACAGAGGTGTCCACGATCATTGACAATGTCTGGCAATTGCTCCTTGATTGCGACAAGTCGGGTAAGGACGCGGTCAAGGCAAAAATAAAGGAGGTCAAAAAGAGGAACAAGAAGAAGGCCAAAAAACAGAGGCGAAAGCAGAAAAAGAAGGAGATGAAGGAGCGCCGATCATCTCGGAGGGGAAAAGGGAGGCGCAGGTCCTCCGACTCGGATTCGTCGTCCACGGACAGTAGCAGCGACAGTGCGTCCGATACATCATCCTCGGCAAGCTCCAGCTCATCGGGGCGCCACTCAAAGCGCAAAAGCAGAGGTGGCACGCAGGGGAGCACGAGTCAGCCGGAGTTCAAGTGGATAGACGGAAAGCGCCACTTCCGCAGCAAGAAAACAGGAGACTGGGTTAATTGCGAAAACCCTCCAAAAACGGCATGCCCGGAGTGTGGTGGCCACCATTGGTGGTTTGACAGGGAGAAGCACGGGTGTAAAGGCCGAAGGAAGTGACTGCGGAGCCATGACGATGGAGACGGGGCTGCAGGAGGCACGCGGGGGGACGAGGAGTGCGAGCGCGAGTGGCCGTGGGCGACCGCGCGCGACAGACTCGAGGCGGCGATGGCTGACGAGTACGGGACGGCTTTTGATGCCACGACAGTGCGGGGCCTGCAGGATGGTACCCTCGACGGGTATCTGCGGCAGCTCAGGCGACTGGCCAGGCTGGAGCGGATGCGACCAGGCGACGGTGCTCGGGGTATACTGGAGGCCAGGCTCATGCAGGTTGTGCAGGGCGACCTGTCAGAGAGCGCCGCAAAAATCGTTCTGGCTGCGGCGAGGCTGGCCGAAAAAATGGAGTGGCTTGCCCCGGTGGTGCGGAAGTCTGATTGGTACCTGGTTATGTCTATCGAACAGCGGCGGTGCAAAGAGCAGCGGGCGGAGGCGAAGGAGTGGGCGCAACTGGAGGACCTGTGCAGGCTGTGTGCGGCTGCCTCCAGCTTTGCGGAATGGGAGGCGGTGGCGCTGGCGTGCGTGTCGGTGGGACACTGCCTGCGGGGTTCCGAGGCGGGGGGTGGGGTGGGGCAGGAAGATGAAGGAGTGCGGTTTTTTGGAACAAAGTCCAGGAGGGGGGTCCAGCGACAGGAAGTGGGGCCCTGGGTGCGAGAATGGTTACAGTTCCTGGCGAAACTCAGGGCACTCAAGGGGTTCCACCCCGACAGGGGGGCGTGGCACGAGTCCAGGGAAGCGCTGGGGAAGACGTTGGTCAGCCTGCTGGAGAGGGGGGAGGGGAAGAAAACTGTCCGGTGGCACAGATTCCGTAGGATGGGGGCGGCACAACTTCGGAAAATGGGGGCGCCGCTCACAACAATCATGCTGTGGGGGGGGGTGGAAGTCAGCGAAACTCGCGCAGATGTATACCGAGGCCCCCCCCAGGTGGAAGTTTGCCCGCTCGGGAAAAATCCCATGGCCCATGTGGGGGGGGGGGCTGAGCCAGGCTACTGCACAAAGCAGGGCTCCACACTCTCTTTCTGGCCGTCATGGATACGCCGGGAAATCGCCTTCGCGGCCGGGGAAGCTTCCCGACTTGCTGGGGGATCGCCTGAGGGGGGTGAGAATGCACGCAAACGAGGAAGGACAGTGTCCCCGAGTGCGAGTGCTGCGAGGACAGTTGCGAGATGCGGCGAGGGCGATAAGCGAGATGCGGGGCGTCAAGGTGCACACGCAAGAGATGGTGCGTAACCTCATTACGGGGATGGGTGAGGCAGTGCTCAGACTTGAGTGTGGAGAGGAGGGTCTGGATACGCTGTGCAGTGTGTTGACAAAAGTTGGGGAGGGGGACTTAGACGAGGAGGACGATGGGTACTACAGTAGTAGTGACGAGGAGGGGGTGGTTACCGAGGAAATGGCTGCTCGGGGGGTGGGGGAAGCGGGGTGTGTGACAGTGTCGGATAAGATCTGGAACAGCCTGGTCCCTCGTGACCTTCTGGGGGTGTACCGGAGGCAGTTGAGGGAGGACAGTGCGGGGGTTGAAAAGTCACAGGGGGGGAGACCGGGGCCTGTGGATGCAATGCTGGAATCCCTCAGAACTGAGACTAAGGGACTGCGCAGAACAAAGCGACCCGAGACGGACAAAATGTTCTTTACATGGAAGAATGCACTAAAATGCCGAGCCATTCTTGATGCGCGGGGAGTCAACGCAAGTGACCCCCGGAAGCCCCCAAAGTTCAGACTCCTTGGGCTGGAGGCCATCCGCCACTGGATGGGACGTGCGCGCCCTCGGCGTGTGGGGGGAGGCAGGTGCCGTGTTTTTTTGGCTAAACTGGACCCGCAGAATGCTTACTGGAGCATCCGCCTCCCCACCGCATGGCGCAGTGTTTTTGTGGTGGGGGGGCGGTCGGGTAGGCGTTTTCGATATGCAAGGCTGCCTTTCGGATGGGCCTATAGCCCTGTGATATGTCAGAAGTTGGTATCCTCTGTTATCCGGGGGGCCTTGTCGAGACGTGGTGTGCGGGGTTGGGTGTATCTGGACGACATTTTACTGTCGTGCAGGAGCAAGAGTCGGCTGAGGGGGGCTGTGAGGGACTGCATTCGAAGGCTGAGACGTGCGGGTTTTATTGTGGGGGCCAAGTCCGAGCCGGAGCCAACTGAGCGCCTCGGTTTTATTGGTAAGCAACTTGACACCAAAGCTGGGACAATCAGCAATGCGGTGGGTGCCTTGGTCGGTGCTTTCAGGGCGTGGGTCAGGGGGGTGGGCAGGGGGCGCCTGCCCTCAAAGGTTATGGAACGCCTCCTGGGTAAACTGTGCTGGCTGAGCAGGCCCAATGCGGGTCTGGGCGCCTTCCTGGCGGGCGCATATCGAGGTTTGCAGAGTGGGAAAGGGGTGTTTGGGAGGGGGGTCTGCAAAGGGGTGGCGACAGTGCTCCTGTTTTCTTGTGTCCCTCAGCGGTGTGACCCTCCAGGGCCTGGTGGACGAGGGGCCTGGGAGGTGTTCGTGGATGCGGCTCCAGAGGGCAAAGTTTTTCGACTGGGAATTGTTGGGGGGGGGATTACTATCGATCGGAGGTGTGTCCGCCCTGGGTGGACTCCCTGCAGCAGGCGGAGCTGTATGCGCTGTACATCGTTATTAAGGTGGCATCCTATCGTGGTTTTGAAAGAATTCGTGTGGGTTCAGACAGCAACGTAGCTAGGTCTCAGATTAATGCGTTGCGGGCGTCGGTGCATGCCGATTCTCAGCAACGAATACTCCGGCGCCTGTTTTGGCTCAGGTGCTGGAGTACTGTTAGTGTCGAATCCTTCAGGGTGCCGTCTTTTTTAAACGCGGCCGACCCCCTGAGTAGGGAGACAGGCTTCCAGTCTCGGAAACAGGCCATTGCCGAAGCAGCAAGGCGTCGTGAGATGTGGGCTGTCCGTGGAATAGTGCATCTGTCCTGATTGCTTTGTCCAGGGGGAGGGGTGGGGCAGGCAGAACCGCCTGTCTAACCGCCTCTGGGGCCGCCTCGGAAGTGCTTTCCCTTGTAATGCATCCCTGCCCCCCCTCCCCCCCCCCCCTGCCACGCGCCCTGCCCTACGCAATGTACATATAAATGAGCCTGATGTACATAGCAGAGATGTTTGGGAGCGTTGACTCTAACGGGACGAGCATCTACGGTTCGAGAACGCTATTGCCCTGCTGTAGACCCGCTCTTTGTTGTCGAATGTGTTTGCGGCCCCCTGCCACAGAAAGGGTGAGGGCTAATCCTCACGTATCCCCAGGCCCATGAATTACCCGGTTTTGGAAACAAACCGGTCAGGTATCTCAAAAATTGGTCAATATAGGAAAAGTGGAGAAAAATGTGGGGGAACATGACGGCTTTGCTGAAACATGTGGAAAAATGGAGAACATTTGGTGTGGAACCCTCAAAAATGCCACTTTAGGCAGGTATGTTGGGGGTGGGGTTAGGTTAGGGTGGTGACTTGGGCACCACAACGGAGGAAAAATGGGGGAAATGGGGGAAAAATTGGGGGGGAATGAGAAACACTGTGACATTTGTGTTGAATTTTTTGCACATGCACCGCTTCCACTCCACTAGTCTGTGCTTCAGTGCCCCATGGAGCATGTGCACGCCTTTGGGTGTGCACTACATCCCAATCAAAGTCATCAGGGACCCAGACTGGAAATGGGTTTCTGATGGATGGCTTTCAAAGCAGATGAAACACACATTGCTGCCGTCATGCTACACTACAATGGCACTTTACAGTGATTGATTGAAATGTGCAATTGAGTGTGCATCCAACCTTTGACAAGGCCGGTGACAATGAGTCCCTGGTAGGGGATGACACCCCCGCCGATGGTTGAGTGGATAACAGGCTCCCTGGGCCCTTACCCGCCCAGACGCCAGAGACCGCTTGCACCTTTTTTTCCCCAATTCCCCCCTATTCCCCCCAATTCCCCCTGCACCCCCCCATTTCCACCCATTTTTCCTCTTTTCCTATTTTTCTCCGGGAACGCTACCGGGAACATTAGTGCCAGCCGGGCCGGGTAATTGATGAGCCTGTATCCCTCCTTGCCTATTACTGCCGGTAGGCTATCACTGGACGTCCAAACATCGTCCAAATATCGTCCAACCAGCCAGCCAATGCCTGGGTGCCAACCGCCCAGTGCTCGTGCCAATCTGTTCTTGACAGCTGATGAATCAACAAGGACGAATTCTCGTCGTTCAAGACAGAATTTTTTTTAATTGGATCACATCTTTTCTGTGGATGAATCCCCCATTGTACACCCACAGCTGCTGTGCCCAGGGAACAAGATATCGTCTCTTTTTCTCTGTCAAGTTTGCCCACAACCGATGATCAGGCAGCGGTTGCTAGTTGGGTGGCGCTTTGAAGTTTGGGCAGTTGGGGTGTTTTGTCTGTCGCTGCTGTTCTACAGTCAGTTAGCCCAGGGCGCACAAAATTTTGAACTGCACCACAGTGCCATGCCATGTGCCATGTGCCAAAGGCAGTTTTCCCATTAAAATTGAGGTTATGTGTTTTCGTACGGAATTTTGGAGTAGAGGTGGTTGTATCCCAGGGAGATTATGGGCAATTTTACGCTGCTTCTGCAATGATGGGGCTCGTCACCAACTCCTGGTAGCCAATTTTGTAAGAAACAGAGGGGCAGTACACCTTTCACCAAAGAGCCCTGTGCGTTCTTGAGCATCGGGTTCAATGATTTCCAGTAACGTCATATGTTTGACAGTATGCCAGATGATTGCCACTGTCGCTTCTCCGTTTCTCGCCCAAGGCTCATTGCCTGTGCTCGATCCACAGGTGCTTTCTGTTGTGGCTACACAAGTGAAGTCCATTCTGGATGCAGTCAAGAACGGCAAAAAGAATTTCCGCTTTATGGGAGAGGAGATTCGGCTCATTCCCTCTGTAGGTGTGTTTGTGCGTGGGTTAAACTGCGCGCGCGAGTAAGGCATTCTGGTGCATTTTGCTGTCAGCGACCGAACGGGTGTGGGGAACGTCTGGGGCGTTTTTTCTTACATGTGGATGACAGCTCAGTCTCGTCTTGTCAGTTGTGAATCCAATTTTTTTGGTGTTTCACTGCTCAGTGCATTGTTCCAGATGTTTGGGAGGGCCCTCTCCCTATTGCAGGTGAGTGGATCACAATGAACCCCGGATACAAAGGTCGCGCTGAGTTGCCAGAGAATCTGAAAGCTTTGTTCCGGCCGTGTGCTATGTGCGTGCCTGACCTCATGAATATTTGCGAGATTATGCTGAGCGCTGAGGGGTTTTTGGAGGCCAAGGATCTTGCAAAGAAGTTCGTGACGCTGTACCGACTGAACAAACAGCTCCTGTCTGCTTGTGAGCATTACGATTGGGGTCTGCGGGCCGTGAAGTCCGTGTTGGTGGTGGCTGGGGAGTTGAAGCGTGGTGACCCGAGCATCGATGAGCGACGCACGCTGATGCGTGCGCTGCGAGACACCAACATGGCCAAGCTGTCCAAGGATGATATTTATGTGTTCATGAAGCTGATCTCTGCGTTGTTCCCCAATTTGGAGGTGGCAGTGAAGGTCTGCAGTGTTTGCATTGTGTGGCATCAGTGCCCACTCTCGACCACTGCAGCCCACTCTCTCATTGAAATAGTGGTACTGTGGTTGTGCCTCCATCCCTCGACAGACAATTGTTTGGGGCAAGCACAGTGGAAAGAACAGGGGAAGGCAGAGGAAGAGACAGAAGTGGAGGGGCAATACCCAAATAGAGCCTGGGGGGGGGGGGGGGGGGGCTGGAAGCCTGACAGAGCAACCCAAGCACCTTGCGAGCTTGGAGTCCTATGAACGCAGCATTCCATGGATGGACTGCCGCAGGCTACAGCTGGAGCAAAGTGAATGATGCAAGAAAGAATCACCGCTGGGCATGTGGCAAATGTCGCGCACACACACAGCGTTGCCTCAATATGCTGATTGCCCCAGCGTTGTGTCACGAATCAATCAAAGGCAGATCTAGAAGCCCAGCATGTCCAAATCTGTCACACTGTCTGCATGGGTCACGTGCACATTGTTGCTACGTCGGCAACAAACATACCACAGGGCGCCCTAGCACTCACAAATCTGTCAATCGAGCAAGCCGTGCTGGAGAGCTTGGTTCGAGGGATTCAGTTGGGTGATGCCCACGCTGCAAACACTGCTGCGATAATGCCCATCCAAACTTGAAACCACAGACCAAACACAGTATGCAACCACACATACCATGCGCCCTTCCCTGCAGTCCATTGACCATTGACCTGCACTGTATCTGAGATGGACAAGGCTTTGGGCCACCAGGTGTGCTCAACAGCTGCCTCTCTGTTGCATGGGTGTTGTCACAGGTGTGGCCTGATCTGGTGGCGGCGGTAAAGCAGGCTTCGCAGAATGCACGACTGCTGCCGGGAGAGAACGACATTTTCATCACCAAGTGTGTGCAGTTCAAAGAATTGTTGGACGTGCGGCACTCAGTGTTCATCATGGGTAATGCTGGGGTGGCAAAGTCCAGCACATGGAAAATGCTTGCTGCAGGGTTCACGATTCTCGGCGACAAAACGATGACAGAGATTATCAACCCGAAGGTATTCACTGCCCATTTTGATGCTCGGCAAGGGGTTTGGCGTTGATTGCGCATTGCGATCTGTTTGGAGACTTTGACTGCATGTCTTTTACGGGTCCATTTCACCTCTGCAGCAAACTGAAAGATGTTTCCACTAATGTGGTGCAATCTTTCTGCTTTGGCACCATCAACTTGCTGCCCTAGGGCCTGGTTGGTTGCTACTTTGTGGCTTTCGCATTTTCGCAGTGCATTATGTGTGTTGTTGCCCGGCTTCTTTTGGTCCTGTTTGCTGGTGGGTAGCTGTCCTAATGCTCAACCATTGAGAACTCTATCTGTGCGAGGGATGCATTGGTTTCCCCCTTCATTTCTCACGTCCACTCAGGCCATTACCAGTAACGAGTTGTATGGCTACATCCACGAGCAGACGCGTGAGTGGAGGGATGGGTTGCTGTCTCGTATTTTCCGAGATTTGGCTCAGCTTTCCAAGACCAAGAAGAACAGCAAGTGGATCGTCCTGGATGGTGTGCGTGTGCGCGCGTGCCCTGCCTCCTTTGCACGAGTTTTGCTCTGAGCGATCTTCGTGCGTGTGCGTGCCAGTGTCAGTGGGATCTTTGCCCAAAGCCCCCAGGTGGTTGGTCACTCGCATATATAAGTAGAACCCAGCACAGGGCCCTGTCAAAAGCAAATACTACCACAATCGTGATGCGATGCACTGCACCCTGCCGTGTGGGTTGTATGCATGCATGTCGATGCTTTGTTTCCTATTTGACACAGGTATCATTGATGCCGAATGGATTGAGTCGATGAACACTGTGATGGATGACAACAAGATGTTGACACTGGCCTCCAACGAGCGCATTCCCCTGACTGCGTCCATGCGGTTGGTGTTCGAAATCTCCCATCTGCGAAACTCGACACCTGCTACAGTGTCGCGGGCCGGTATCATTTACATCAATGAGACGGATGTCGGTTGGGCTCCCTACCGGGATCGGTGGGTGGCAAGTCGAGAGGATGCCAAGGAGAGGAATTACTTGGATATGCTCTTTGATAAGTACGTGCCTTTCATTTTTGACTACTGGAAGCGGGTATGTCTCTTTTTTGCCATGCAGTCCCAATGACCAGTGGGTTTCGGAGAGACCTGTATTCAATGTCTGGGGCCACAGCGTGGCGCATGGCTCCGGTAGCATGCAGTGGAGTGTGTTTTGGGGATGGCAGTAGGTGTGGATAATGGAACACCTGGATGGTGGTTGTGGCAAGCCGCACACCAACGGGAGTTCCAAGGAACTCTGCCTTGCTTCTGAGCATCACTCTTTTTCTCGGGAGGTGTACAAACCGCACATCAGTGTGGGGGGTTGGATGCACTCTACGTCCAGATTTTATGGACCCCCCCCCCCCCCCCCACAAGGTTTTTATGACACACCCACACCCACACAAGGAGGACTGAGCGCAGGAAAGAGCAGGTTGAAGGACGTTATGTGCCCCCGTCAGGGAAGTGACCCCGCAAGTGGACATCCTAGCGTTGGAGAGCATTGCCCCCAACACCGGTATGGGCGTTGGAGAGCATTGCCCCCACCGCCGGTATGGGCGTTGGAGAGCATTGCCCCCAACACCGGTATGGGCGTTGGAGAGCATTGCCCCCACCGCCGGTATGGGCGTTGGAGAGCATTGCCCCCAACGCCGGTATGGGGGTGTTCGCCGGACGCACCTGGCCCATGGCAAGGGCTGTTGCCCTCCTCTGTGTGGAGCTGACACAGAGCAGTGAAACAGGGACAGTCCGGGGCCTCTGTTGGCACAGCCTCCCAAGGGAAAGGAAGGAGGTACGGCTCGGCCAGACAAGGAGGGCAAGGGCACTGAGTGAGGAGACCAATGGGCATCGCTGTGTATGGAGGGAGAGGGTTCAAGGAAACGACATGGGTAAGTGACGAGAGGCCAATAGGCGCTGCCCGCTTGAGACGGCAATCCACATAGGCGTCATGCCCCCCCCCCCCCCAGGGTTTTGCTTTAATTTTCGTTCTGGCAAAGGGGGGGCCTCCCCCTGGACTCCCTCCCCCTCCGTTTAAGCAACCTCCCTCCCCCCCCCTGCCAGATGAAACCCCTCCCCTCCCAGTCAAAAAAGCGAGATATGTGCCTGCACGGGGGCAGGCACTAGCCCCCAAAGTCATGATGTGAGCAGGTAGGGCAGTTCCAAAATGGGGACATCCTCACGGTGGCATCATGAGCGAGCCCCCCCCCCCCCCCCTTCCTATTGCATTTTTGGGACCTGCCCTATTCACCCCCAATTCAACGGGTGGACAACCCACCCACCCACGAGTGGAGGATTCCCTCCTCGAACAGCGAACACCTACATAAACCTGGAAGCACCACCTTCAGCTTTGACCCCTTCCCCCTCCCCCTCCCCCAAAGGCAAACAATCAGATACTGAGGCCCTGTGCCAAACACCCCCCCCCCCCCTGGGGCTCTTCCGCTGCTTCACAGAACAGGACTGGCTTCTGCATTGCTCAACAGAACACAAAGCCCATCGTCCCCATGGTCGACATTGCCCTCATCCAGACCATCTGCCACATGCTGGATGGGCTGCTGACGGAAGAGAATGTGCCTCCGCACAGCTCCTCAGAACTGTATGAGAAATACTTCGTCTTTGCTTGCATTTGGGCATTTGGAGGCCCTCTGCCTTCGGATGGGCGTATCGATTACAGAAACATGTTTAGCAATTGGTGGAAAAAGGAGCTTCAGACCGTGAAAATTGCTGAGACTGGTGTGTGTTGTGCACAGGTGACGTTGGATGGTGGAGCAAATCCTTCACAGAATCTGTGTGCCATGCACCGTCTGCCGTTTACAGGCCAATGCACAGTGCACAGTGAGCCCCAAGTCCTATGGTGCGTGTGTGCCAGGGTTTGCACGGTACATAGCCTGTGGTCACACAAAATGCCTGTGTTGGCGCAGGCTTGTTACATGATACCCTCATTGCATTGCTTGCAGGGTCTGTTTTCGATTACTTCTTGGATGAGAGCAAAGATTTCGTCCCTTGGACGAACATCGTGCCCAAGTTGAAGTACAGCAAAGAGATGCTATTTTCTCAGCTGACGGTCGAGACTGCAGATACAAGTATGTCATGGCGCCACCACACCATTTGCCACCGAATCCCCCCCTTGAAAACAGAGAGATACCAGTAATCCAACCACTGAAGGAAACAGTTCGTGCTCCTTCCCCTTCATAAGCCATACTGCGCCCGCGGACGCAGCACCGCCGGCTGAGTCTTTGCAGCCGACCACGCATGGGCCTTGATTGACTGGGTGTGGCTGTATACTCAGACAACCGGCTATGCAGCTGAAAACTTGGCCGGCCGACCTGGCGGGCCGAACGAATACCGAGTTGATATGTAGGCTGAACCCATGCACAATTTCTTCTAGTGGGGCCCACACAGCCCAGAACGCGGAATTGGCACAACAGACTGGAGACTGGACATACATGCGGTACAAAGGACACAGGACATCGCGGCAAGCTTTGCTCCATTTCTCAACAAGCCCCTGCTGCTCCCTGGACATGCTTCCTGTGTGTCTCAGTTCGTCTGACGTATTTGATGAATCTGTACGTGAAACATCGGCGGCCAGTGCTGTTTGTTGGGACAGCTGGGACTGGGAAGACCAATTGCATGAAGAACAAATTGGATTCTCTGGACAGCAACGAGATCATCTTCCGAATTGTGAATTTCAACTCTCGGACAGGTATGGGATGGGGCATGCCACACCTGCGTCTGGCAGCACAGCGCTGAGACACCAAAGGCAGAGCCATCACTTTGACGGGGCAAGAGCCACGGCTGTGTGTGACCTGGGGTGGCAATGGTGTCAGGAAGGGTGTGCAAAGACAGTACATCATTTTCCCCTTCGTTTCGGACAATTTGGGGAAGCAAACTCTGAAAATGTGGAGGCTGGGCAAAGAAACAGTTGCAGCAGGGGATTGTGTGTATGCCAGAAAGACGGAAGGTGGAGAAGTCCGTCCCTCTGATTAAACTGCCCATTATTGACAAATACGTTGGCTCCAGCATGTTCAGTTTTTCATAATGTGCCGCAGCTCCTGAGGAAGCAAATCACCACACACCAAGCGGTGCACTGTGCGTTGTACAGATCCCAAGACGCTGCAGGCTATTCTTGAACAGTCGCTGGACAAGAAATCTGGGCGACAGTTTGGCCCTCCGGGGCGAAAGAAGTTGATCTTCTTCATTGATGACATTAATATGCCCACGCCTGACAAGTACGGTACACAGGAGTCCATTGCCCTGTTGCGTATGCATTTCGATTATGGTTTCTGGTATGACCGTATCAAGATGACATTGAAGGTGTGGCAAGGCCCCGGATGTTGGGCCCTTGGGCCTTTGCTTCTGCGGATGTGGCACGGGTGGCAAGGGGGTGGGTGGTGCTTTGGTAGTGGGTGCCTGCTTGCTGAAACCCCCCTCAGCCTACGGGGGGGGGGGGGGCTCCTGAGTTTGGGTACGCGACTCCCCCCCCCCTCCCTGCCCTCCGGGCCTAGTTAGTTACCAAGGGTCAATAGCTACCGGCCGTACATATTTTGGTAGGTGGCTGTGTGGTGCATGGCAAACAAGGTAAGTCTACCAAAGTTTCCACCTACACCCTTGCTTAGCTCTCCTTAGTTCCCCCCCCCCCCCCTCCCGTGTGCATTACCTCTGGTTTGCATTTGTCTGTTTTTTAACTAGGTCACCCCCCCCCCCCTCCACCCATCACCGCATGCCAGAACAATTTTTTGTGGGTCCAGTTTGCATTGATTGTAACAAATGACTGTTATTTACAATGCGCAGATGGAACAATGCTGCTGTGGTCCCTGTATCCATTTGCGGTCTGGGGTAGGACAATGGGTGAATGCCTCTGACCCCCCCCCCCCCCCGAAACCTGTTCCCCACCTGTTTGGGGTAGCCAAGCAGGCTGCCCACCTCTCACACGTATTTTTTTACCACCCTCCTTCTTTAACTACTCCCGACCCAAGGGGTGGGCACCCAACCCATCTATCCACGATTGCAGGGTTCCCTCCTCAAAAGGGTGATCATTTATCTCCTTTATCTTTAGCCATCAACAGTGGCCGTGTGAACAGATTTAGAAGACAAGGCTAGCAATGCAATGCTGACGCACGAATGCTGTCAGCATTATGTGGTTTGATGGACCCTCACACCGCAGACAACGGAATGCTCCACATGCGACGACCTGAACGCCCCTCCACAACCCTCTATACAATTAAACTCCTGCTCTGGGGGGGGCGGGAACGCAGGCAACACACTGTACAACAATTTGACTCAGACCAACTGGCAAATTTGTTCAGCCTTTAGAGCACCCCCCCCCAAACCATTGGCTTCACACCCCTCCGTCTTACGAACGCAGCATAAAGGCTGCAAATTTGATGGCCCTGGGAAATGCGGTATGTCAAGCCTTTTGGTGCCCACAAGTATGTGGACACCACAGGGCAGGAGGCTGCGTAAATGGCCAGTGGCACCTTTGTCCCGCCCTCTCCCACATCTCTGCGATGTTGGTAATCCTTATTGTACAGTGGATGTGTTTGGTACACATTCTGCCCCTTTTGATTGGGGGCTGTGACACCCCTCCCCCCAAATCCCACCCGGCTGGTTCTCAACAGATCCACAACAATTTGACCGTGCTTCTTCCAGGAAATCGTGAATATCCAGTTTTTGTCAGCCATGAATCCCAAAGCCGGTGCTTTCAACATCTTGGACCGCTTGCAGTGGCACTATGGAGTCTTTGCCTGCAGCATGCCTGAGAAGTCTGACCTGATGCTTATCTATGGCCAGATCTTGGGTGGACATCTGACCCAGTTCAGTCGTGACATCCAAGCGCTGAGAGAGCCAATCACATCTGCAACCATCGAGCTGCATCGAGCTGTGACCAAAGCTTTCTTGCCCACAGCCATCAAGTTCCATTACCAGTGGAATCTGAGAGAGATGTCCAACATTATGCAAGGTCTGTGAACCCTAATTTATGTGCAGCACACAGGTACAGGGAGTAGAACATTTTGTTGTACATTTTTCTGAATCTCCCATTTTTGCTTGCATTTCTGGGTATTCTGCACCCCGGATTGAGAAAGCTAGACATTACAGATATTTATGGGCATACGGTAGGGAATAGCACAGGAATCGGATTATTTTCTCTGCTCTGCAAAGTGTTGTACTGCTGTCTCACTGTATCAATGCACAATGTCTGCAGGCATCATGCTTTCGGATCCCACCATGCACGACGGCATCAAACTGGTGAGGCTGTGGGTGCACGAGTGTGAGCGGACATTTGCAGATCGTATGACCACTGAAGATGACAAAACGGTGTACTACGAAATGGCCAACGGTATCTGCCGTCAGTTCTTTGGGGAGTTGGTGGATTTGGAGCAGGTTTTTGAGGCACCCAACCTCTATGCACCATTCTACACATCCCCCGCTGGAGACGATTGCTGCTATGACCAGGTGCTCGTGCTTGCGTTCATAGGTCTAGAAGTACTGACCCCCTGGGACAGGCTCTGTGTCTCAAGGGACAATCCAGCAATTGTGCATGGCACCGCTTAACCGTTGGGGGACAGCGCAATGCGTGATGTGTACGAGTGCAGAATTGGGCATCAACGGGGCGAGGTTTTGGAGGAAAGGTGTTGGGAGCACACCCTTCCTTTTGCACACATCTGGTTCCTTCTAAAGGGTGCTGAGAGGGAAGGGATGGAGAAAAGGGCGACCAGCCTAGAACAGGGACTAGGAGTCCGCAAACAACAGTCATGTAAACTATGCTGACGGTGCCTCCTAAACCAATAAACCGTTCGCCGTTTGAAGGCTGGGAGTTTGCTTTTGTTTTGTTTGCTTGATTGGGCCGATGAATTTTTCACTTGGGAGGGAAGGGGAGTCCATAAAGCCACCCAAAAGGGGGGGGAAAGGGCTGAATTGACCATTATTTCCATTGGTGGGGGGGTTCCACCCTAGGCGATCTATTGACCCCCCCCCCCCCCCAGCCCCCAAGTGAAAGTCCTTGCAAACCGCCCTGCTGGGTTCAGGGGCAACGCCCCTTTGTGGCTGGTGGCCTGCATTTGTTGTCCTGATTCTCAAACGTTCAGGCCCATCATTGGTCCACGAGCCGGGGTTGGAGTGGCTCTGAACAGGGCAAGTTGCTTGCTGCACTCTTCACGTCCTTTCACGTGGCGGTACCTCCCGATACCACTCACTCTTGTGACCTATTTGCCATCAGGTGAAGAGTTATGACGAGATGGGGAAATTTTTGAATGGGAAGCTGTCGGACTACAACATGGATTTTGCAGCCATGAATCTTGTACTGTTCAACCAGGCCATGGAGCATGTGTGCCGGATTAGTCGCATCGTTAACAACCCCCGAGGCAATGCTTTGCTGGTCGGTGTTGGTGGTTCCGGGAAGCAGTCCCTTGCCAGGTATCTCTTGTACCAACCCCAACACCTGCGTTCTGCAAACTGGGAAATGCTGGGTCCATTTGCAACCCCTTTGCACTGGTCAAAATGGATTGGTCTGGGCAAGACATCTCCCGCCACATGTTTGTAACTGGGTTGGCTTGTTACAACTGCTGTGCTTGAGAGGTGACACGGGGCTGTAGCTGCATCCTGCATGTCTTGTATCATGGTTTCATTTGTTTAAATGAATGGAATTTGGGGATCATATCAGCAAGCCCGAGTCTTCTGCCCGCAACCATCAATGTAACCATCCTCGAGGACATGTGTGTGAAACACGAAAACAAGAATATTGATCGGAGGTATTCTGGAGAGCCCTTGTTGTAACACCAAAAAAGGGTCCATTTTGGGGAGGTGGTGGCGTTTGACTCATGCGATCGTGCTACCCCACAGGTTGTCGTCCTTCATTTGTGGGCTGGAGATCTTCCAGATCATGGTGACGTCGACATATGGAATCGCCGATTTCCGGTTGGATGTGATGGAGCTTTACAAGAAATGCGGGCTTAAGGGAATGTCTTTCTCTTTTATTATCACAGACTCGCAGATTGTGGACCGGCAGATGTTGGTGTATCTGAACGACATGTTGGCCTCTGGCAATATTCCCGATTTGTTCGCAGCGGTCTGTCCGATGTTGGAAGGGAGGCGGGGCGTTGTGCGGGGGCTGTCATTTTTGTGATGCGTCTGGGCCATTTGGCAAGGTTTAGGCTGTAGCACAGCATCTTGGCGGTGCAACAGGGGATGGTGTAGCGTGTGTTGTGCCCTGTCTAATGTGTGTGGGGGCCGTCAAAGTGTGTGGGAACCAAGCCAATGTGCATGTGTCTACCCTGTGTAATGATGTCTGGGCGCGTGCCCAATTTGTGTGACATAACGTCGAATGTGTGCTGCGCAATGTGTGTGGAACCCCATCCTAGGCGTGTCATCCAGTCTCACACCCCTCCCTGTTGAACTACAGGATGAGCGTGAGGCTGTGGAGGGCTCCATGGTCAATGAGGTGAAGGCCACTGGACACCCTGATTATGCCAACAAGGACGTGTGCTGGGATTTCTTCATCAACAAAGTGCGCAACCAGCTGCACGCCATTCTCTGCTTCTCGCCTGTTGGACAGCAGTTCCGAATCTGGTGTATGCAGTTCCCTGCTTTGGCCAACTCGACCATCATCGACTGGTTCCACCCATGGCCTCACCAAGCCCTGGTGTCTGTGGCGCAGCGGTTCTTGGCTGAAATTGACCTTACAAGTAGTGCCTTTCTCTCATAGCACAGCTCCTCTCCTGGCACATTGGACCTCCCGTAGGAATTTCAGATGACAGCTCCCCACACCCTAAATGAAGCATGATTGTCCGCCGTGATTCAGTCCCGGGAATTGAAGGGAAAGAGGCCAGAGGTGAAGCCACAAAGGCAACACAAGCAACACTCAGTGCTATATGTATTGACAGTGTACATGACTGAAAGACATGCATTCAGTATGCACAGAGCATTGGGCTGACCCCTGTTAACAAGAGCTGTTGACAATGGCACCCGCAAGCAATTCACCCGGAGGCGCATTAGTGACATCGGTTGGTTTTCTTCAAAGGCCCCTGGGTTGGTGATCGTTGTTGGGTTTGGTCCCGCAATGGCTAAGAATAGAGAAACGCCGCCTGTTGCTGGTTTGTGACCTTTATCCATAGGGCACCACGATCGCACATTCCACCCGGGCACGAGGCCCCGTACCCATGCATGTCCCAAGCCGCATCAACACAAATCACCGGCCCAAATATATTTTTGCAAGGAGACCACAGGATGGGATAGGTCATCAAAAATTCGACAAAGTGCAGGAGGCGTCCACTCCTCCGTAGCAATGGCCATGGCAGTGGACAAAGCATGTCGCATCTTTAAGGGAATGCCTAGAGCCTCGGGTGAGCTCGAAGAAGTCCCCCGGCACCAACTGTTTTGCTCTAAAAAGTCCTTTTTCATAGGGTTGGAATGGTCGCAACATGTTGAACACTCTAAAAAAATTTTCAACGCGGGTCTCTGCCAAAAAAATTGGTCCTTTTCCGGCAAAGTAGGGTGCCACGGTAGGCCACCAATTGCCCTATTCACACTGTACCATTCACTTATGTCTCTAGTGAGATTGCGTATGCGCACATTCGCATTATTTGGGCGATTTTCACGCAATTTTCAGGCCAATATTGTGCATATGCGTGCACACACGTACCGCCGGTGCCTAGCATAGAACATTGCAAGAGAGAGCAATATTCTTCCATTACTGGGGGCAATTTTGGGGGATACCCGGCGAGGTGTGTGCGATATGCTTCGGAGGGGTCGCTTCCCCCATTTTAGATACGGCTGGGTACGACCCCCGGAAAACCGCTCAGAAGTTTCGGCAGCCAGCTCGAGCCCCAAAACGCAACCAGTATCGCTTGGAATGTTCTATGGCCCTTCCAGCCAACTGTCCCCGGGTAGCTCGGAAGAAATTTTGGTGCCGATTTCTGAAATGCACCGTGCGATACGAGTCCCATTTTGGTTACCATAAGTGCTAAGCGTTTCCAAAAATCCCCTGCAAAATGCCCAGCTTTTTCCTGCCATTTTTTACCTTCTATGCTGTGCGTTCCAGCGCCATGTGATGTTCACCGTGGCTCCCACTAGAGCAAGTACCTAGTGCCGCAGAAAGCCGTGGCCGTGTCCACATGTCCTGTGCCCGCCGCTTGCGTACTCTAAAACGTTGCGTAAGGATATTTACATAGTTGAGGTCAGTGCCCTCTTGCGGGTGCGGCTAGCCAACTGCCGCATAGTCACCGGCCCTTGTCTTGTTGGTGACATCCCACCCTTGTCGATGGAGGCTGTCATCTATGGTGTGGTTATCGACCACAACTTGCATCACTAAGCGGCCACGTAGGAGGCCCAAGCCCCTGCTGGTGCGCCACATGCTCTTTAGCCGGAGAGGCAAGTCCGCTGAACCCCGCGAATCTTGGCATGGGTCCAGCTTGCAACCTACATCACTGTCCTCCGCCGCTTTTGCGTACAAAGATCATTGCAACCTTGAGTGCTACCAAGGACAACGAGCATGCAGATGCTCCCTGCTGACCTCCAGTTTGCTGGATCGCTGGTTGATCTATGGTTTTGCTCCTGCTGTGTGTGGGGGGGGGGTGCTGCATGCCTGTGTTGCACAAATAGTTGTTTGTTTTTATGATTGATAGCCCCGTGCAAGGTCATCCTTAGCAGCATCTAGTCAGACCTTCGGCTATTATCTACGCTTTGCACAACGCCCCAAAGACACTCCAGAACATGTCACAACCGCTAAGTTTCAAATTTTTCTGCAAGCGCGACGTCGCCAGCACATTCATCGATAGCACGCCTATGGTGGTATTTTTTTTTGTTGTGCCATGTGAATGTTGCAAGATGTACCTCACCTTCCCCATTTTGCCATGGTTGGTTCCATTTTTCTGGACTTTTCCCCATTTTTCCGTGGTTGGTCCCATTTTTCGCCTCTTGTAGCCATGGAACCTTCATCGTGCCACCAACCTGAACTTGGGTAAAAGTACAGTGGCGGACGTGAGCCCGAGTATATCAATGTGCCACTGTCACAGTCATCGTCACAGCCACAGTTTTTTGGCAGTTTTTTTTATTGTAAATTGTTGTTACAAATTTTTTTTGACTGAATAGTCAGAATTGGGCAGTGTCCCAGTGGGTAACATGCTGGACTGTGGAAATAGAGGTCGTGGGTTCAAACCCCAGTGCATTCATACGCATGTTGTTTTGCATTTTGTTCCAATATTCCTCAAATTTTACCCGTCATTTCTCCAATTTTCCCCATTCTTCTCCAAAGTTCAGAAATTTTTATGTAAATTTTTATCCGAATGTATAAATCACAAATCCCATTTTCCCCCATTTTCCCCCATTTCCCCCCATTTTCCCCCGTTTCCCCTCTTTTTCGGAGCTCCGAAAACCCCATTCAGTGCATCGGTGAGTTCGGTGTCGGCTAGTGCGGATGCCTGAAAACCTCTCCCAGTGCTGGGCCCCTGCTTTCCCTCTGATGTCCGTGGGCCTTGCGGGCTGGGGGACCTGAGCCACAAACTGCTGCAGGGCTCCGGCGTAATTGCATCCATCGCGGAAGTCAAGAACAGCCTTGTCAGCCAGTTTTTGTGCCTCTAAAGGGGCCCTCCATTTCCAGGTGTTGATGATCGAGAAGGGCTCAGAGCAAGTCCGGCACGGCTGACCGGGTGGCTCGCGGTAACTTACTGGAGGCCACGCCAGCATTGTGGCTGGAGGTCTCAGCTGGTGAGTGCATAAACATAGATGCCAGAAGAACAAAATTCAGAAAGACCCTGAAGCAAACAGTAATCAGTGTTTCTGGTGACAAACACAGGATCAGCTCACCACCCCTCAGGAGGTATCTTCAGGTGATCAGTGGACCTCTGTCATTTTTGTTCTCCATTCCAGGCCCTGAGATGTGCAACAATGTTGCCGAACACATGGCGTACTGCCATGAGATCGTGAATGAGACCTCCTTCTTGTTCTTGGCTCAAGAGAAGCGTTGTGTCTACACCACCCCTAAGTCGTTCTTGGAGCTCATCTCTTTGTACAAGCAAATGTTGGGTGTGAAGAGGACGTTCTTGGTAGACAAGACTGAGCGTCTGGTGACTGGTATTTTGAAAATCAAGGAGGCATCAGAGCAGGTCCTGCTGCCCTCCACTACAGAGTGATATACGTGTGCACCAGCAGTCCATGTTGCGTCATCTACACGGGAGGTTTTCACGGGAAGTTCAATGAAGTACATGGGGACATAAGATGCAGCAGTCCCCCACCGTGCTCTGTCTGGTGTTGAATTCAGTTTTTTTTTGCGTACACCCGTCCATTGTTTTATCCAGCCAGAGGTGGTTGGGGAGCAGGGTAAGTGCAGATGTGAATATTTCATCCCTGCATGTTGCACACATCAGCTCCATTTCTTCGCTTGTGTGATTCGCTCCCAGTGCATGCCAAACCTGTGCACCAACCCTTCCTCCCTGACAGACCCATGCTGGCTACAGGTTGCAGGGTTGAAGGAGGTGCTGACCAAGGAGCAGGTGGTTGTGGAGGAAAAGTCCAAGGCCACTGCAGAACTGTTGGAGTTCGTGGGTAAAGAGAAGGTGGTGGTGCAGGAGCAGAGTGATATTGCAGCTGTGGAAGAGGCAAAGACGAACAAGATTGTGGTTGAAGTGGACGCTTTTGCCAATGTATGTGTCGCCGCTGCCCAAAAGGTGGGCAAATATGCTTGCAGCTAACCCAGTTGCTCCGAGCATTTCATGAGGTGGTGAAGCAGTTTTGTGCATTTAACGCTTTCTGTGTCTGTTGGCACAGAAACATGGTGTGGCGACCCACATTTGTCAGACGCTTTCCGGAGTCTTGTCTGGTCTGTAATACTGGTACTGTTGCCGCTTCTAGTGGTGATGGTGCATTGGGTGGCAAGTTTGTGGCTGTCCGAATTTAATCTGGTGACGCAATTTCATTGTATGCAGGGTAACATCCAGCACTCCACCCCCAAAAGGTCTCAACCGACAAGTGCCGAACAGGGGCCAGCAGACATGGGCACGGGGGTGGGTTTGTATGTGAGGCTGAATTTGATTAAATTCTGGATGCTCTTTCAGGAATGTGCTGCTGATCTTGCTGCCGCCAAACCCATTGTGGATGCTGCCCTGGCCGCTTTGGACGCCTTGGATAAGAGCTCTCTGACAGAGCTGAAGTCCATGGGTAAACCTCCTGACGGTGTGGATAATGTGACAGCTGCTGTGATGGTTTTGATGGCTGACCCCAAAAAGATCCCGAAGGATCGGAGCTGGGCATCTGCCAAAAAGATGATGGCCAATGTGACAGGGTGGCTGAAGGATTTGCTCAGCTTCGATGCAAACAATATCCCACAAGCATTGGTGGATGTGGCAGAGCCCATCTCACAGACGGTATGTTGCCATGACGGTGTTGGTTGCTTGGTAGACTTCTCACATCCAAGTCCCAGACTCTTGCTGCATTCACACTGGCCCCAAACAGATGTAAAATTTCTGGGACAAGCAACCTCTGGCCACACGCACCAACGCTTTCTCCTGATTTTGTTTGCGTGCTTTTATACACCTGCCCCAAGTGTCCACCAGTCCCTTCCGCTGACATGTCCCCACTCTGTAGGCCATCATTTCATTGGCCCAATCGCAGGCCCTTTTGCACACTCCACAGTAGGCCCACCATGTGGCTGGGCGG
The DNA here is from genome assembly GCA_964036045.1 of Eutreptiella sp. 'Long Island Sound 2002'. NCBI lineage: Eukaryota > Euglenozoa > Euglenophyceae > Eutreptiales > Eutreptiaceae > Eutreptiella > Eutreptiella sp. 'Long Island Sound 2002'. The sequence continues at coordinate 58,891,335 of OZ038384.1, read as the reverse complement.
GGGTTGACTAGGGCTCAGGGGAATTGCCAAGTTGCCTTGAAGATGTTGTTTAATCAATATCTTTGGGCCTATGAGGCGAAGGGCATTTGCGCATTTGTGGGGGGGGGTACAGGGGTCACGTTGATGCTGGGACCAAGCCCAAAGGATTGGTAGATATTTTGAAAATTAACTGCGCTGTTGGGCACAGTATAGGGCAGGGGGTTCAAATTGCCCTGCACTGCCCCCAGCAATCAGGGCCCCTCACCCCTGCGGACCTGGGGCGCCAGCTTTGGTTTGAATCGCATAGAATTTAGTTTGAGAACGCTTTGCCCCCCCCCCCCCCCACTCTTTGGAAACACCTGGATTTTTGGAAACACCCCAATTTCGGAAACAGTTTGGTACACTGACCACTTGGCCCACTATTTGTTAACACCAAACATGACATCTGGCAGATTCAGAAGTCCACCAACACATTTTGGACACAGGGTCAGATCACATCAGTTTGCGTTTTTTGGCTTGAAGAACATCTGGCATCTTTGGTTCCAGCTCCCCTAGATGGTTTGCAACCATGATAGGCCGAGGATGCGTTTGGGCATTCATTTTTGCCTAGAGTTGGCAGTGATTTGGTTAAAAGCCTGGACTGTTCATGTGGATTTTCCAAGGAAATCTTCTCCAAAAGTGCCGAGTTATTCTTGAAAGGTGTTGAGATTTGGTGGTACTGTTCAGGGGTTGGTGCCACAGAGACAGTAGATCCATCCTCAGAGGTGTGTGGGTACCACAGAGATAGTAGAACCATCTTTGGAGGTGTGTGGGCACAATTTTGTGCCCGTGGACCTTTTTTGCACGTGTGAAAATCACCAAGTTATGCAATCAAAAGAGAAGAACAAAGGGCACAAGGGCACAAGGAGACAGCAAGATTTCAGTGGGTGATTGCTTGGGGGTAAATTGCAGAATGGAAAATAACATGGAGGGGAGGCTTTCTGAGCCATACTGTGACACTTGGACGGGGCGACAAACTGCGACACACTACGTGTGTGGAACAACAGGGTCTTGGACAAGGATCAGGGGAGGGGAACGCCTCGTGCCCTCTGTCTCCCTTTTCATTGCGGTACAGCCTGGTTTCGACCCAGAATCAATCAAGACCAAGTCCGTTGCGGCATCAGCACTCTGTGCCTGGGTGTTAAATATTATCAAGTACCATCATATTCGTTGTGAGGTGCGGCCCAAGGAGGAGAAACTGGCTGAGGCACAGGAGAAGCTGGCCCAGAGCAAGGCCAGCCTCAAGAAGGTCCAAGACCAGGTGTGTGCGGTGGCACAGAATTGGCTTTGCAGTTGTCCCTGGGAGCTGGGATTAGTTAGCACAGGCCATAAACTTCCATTATTTGAAAAAGCGCCGCAAGCCTCTTCCATGGCTCAAGAACGACCAATGGCTGTGAATGCTTTGATGGCCTGGGGGCTAAGGGACATGATTACGCCCCTCCCCCGCTTTTTTCAGTTACGCAAAGCACACAAGACGGCCATTTCACATCAGCACCCCTGAGACAACGGTCACCACCAGCCGTCAACTGGTTTGAAGTCATTGACAACCAGTGACAATCTTTAGGTGAACAGACTGTCCTACTGTTCTGCCCTGGGCCTTGGCCACGTTGAACAAGACCTCTCTAATTGAGTAAGGGAAAACCGTGTGGGAGGTCCGGCAGATGCACAGCGTCGCCAAGCTATGGTCTCAGGTACTGCCCCAGACCATAATGCAGTGCCTGCTCTGCCTGCAAGGCGAATGATGGCCCCACAATTGTCCCATGGATTTGCAGGTGTCTGCGCTGCAGGCGAAATTGGGAGGATTGGTGAAGCAGTTTGAGGATGCCCGGGATGAGAAGCAGAGAATCGAGGACCAAGCCCGCAAAACGCAAGACAAATTGAATCTGGCAGAGGTATTTCCCTTTTGTGGACGCCCAGAGGGTGAACACGTTTTTTCTGGCTGAAAAGGGCGACTTGACTCACTTTGGATGTCCCACAAAATGGTTTGCTTTTCACAAGAAAATGGTCTCATCAGGACCCAGCTGTATCCTTGAGCACAGCGGCAGTGTACCGTCATGTGCCAGAGCAGTCTGCTGTGGTTTTCAGCTCATCAAACAGCGGTAGTGGGCCGATCAACTCCGGCTGTGGGTGAACGATGGTGAACACAGGTGTGTTTCTTCTTGGGTAAAGTGCTTGACATATCAAGCCAGCGTGCATCTGGCAAGGAGGGAGCCAAGATTTAGCCGAAAAAAACAGTGATCGCAGTGCAACGCTTCTCCATGTGTCGTTCCGCACTGAGGCTGAGTTTGCACTGTGGCCAGGGGGGCTCCAAAACCCACCCCTTTTTTCGAATGCCCCCAGAAGCCTTATTTCCAACATGATTTCCAAGTTGAAAAGGTGAATGGAGTTCTTGAAGCACTGCAGTTCTTATGCTTTTTTTTTTATTACATTTTTGCCCCTTTTGTTTGAGCACCCCACTTGGTCTGAACCCCTCCAGCAGGCCTGTCTGCGGGATAGGGCGCCAAGCCAGGTTGTGATGGCTGTCGTGATGCCATGGGTGCAGGCTGCAATTATGGCACCTCCATAGAAGTGGCACAGCTGGTCAGCCTGATCAACTCCCTGCACGAACTGTGCCGTGTCGAAAACATACTGCGGACAATTGCAAGCACAGCACCGAAAGTTTGTAGCCTAGAGTACTTCGGCGTCTTTGTGCCCTTAAACACAAATATAATCCATGCCGGTTGCGCAGGTAATCCCTGGGAAGCGCAATGGCCATTGACGCAGCAACGGCGACACAAATCAGGCAGAAATTCTTGGAGTCCCACCGGTTCAAGGGAGATGACACCGTCTTCCTAACCCAGGAGGCAACGCAGTGTGCCATCGCATCGGGAGCAGCATAGGAGTCGGTCACGGTTGTGTTGGCCTACCGACAGTACTTTCAGTACTTCAGGGGGACTAATTTATTGGCGCCACATCTCAACTTAGCTATGGTGCTGGAGCAGACAGAAACACCCATCAAACAAGCAATATGGACTGATGGAACAGGCAAAGAGAGCAAAAATGGAACAGGCCATCTCCACACGTGGATATTCAAATCATTCACACTACAGGGCTGTTTTGCTCGGGAGGCGGGGGACAGTGACAGGAACAAACAGTTGCTTGAGGTTCAGTGACTTCTCTCTTCCAGCCCTCATCCCCCCCCCCCCCGGCTGCAGGAGTATCCACGCATGGATGATTCCCTCCTCAAAAGGCGAACACGTACGTACACCTGGAAGTACCAACCAGTACACACATTCAGCCTTTATGGCACCCCCCCCCCCCCTCCAGTAGGTTGCCCAGCAAATGCTGCACAATCTGAGATGGAACTGATTAGCAGCGATGAAGGCCAAGTGAAGGCAGGCTTCGCTGGAGCGAAGTGGCAGGTCCTCACCTGACCTTTTGAGGCCCCCCAGTCGGTGGTCGCTCTGTCAGTGGGTTTCATTTTCTCACACCATTTTGCATTGTCATTCCTTCCCACTCCTTTTTGAGTGGTTGCAATCCAGCCCCCCCCCCCCCCCCTGTGCAAGCACCGCCCTTGCGCAAGCACCACGACCCGGTGAGACCGTTGTTTTTAGAACCATGTCCTATTTTGCTTAGTCAGCCCCCCCCCCCCCCCTTATGCAAGCACCACTACCTGGTGAAACCGTTGTTTTCTTTGCCTTTAGTGGTGCCTGCACAAGAGGGGGGGGGGCTTGTGGTGGGGGGCTGTGTTAAACAAGATTAGTCTACCAAAGGTTCCACCTACACCTTCGCTTGGCTCACCTTAATCGTCTCTCCCGACCCGCAAGCCTAAGCCTACTTCGCCCTTTGCCCCCCCCCCCCCCCCTGTATCCTAGTTCCAACCCAGACTCTTCGTTTCCTGGTTTTCAATTCTGCCCATTCCCTTTATCTGTCAGCGCCTGGTGAACGGTTTGGCAGACGAGAATGTTCGATGGGCCAACACCATTCAGGAGCTGAAGGAGTCTACACTGCTGCTGATTGGAGACGTGTTGCTTGCTTCTGCTTTCATCTCTTACATTGGGCCGTTCACAAGGGCTTTCCGCACTGATCTTGTGACTGAGAAGTGGAGTGTGGATATCAAGAACCGTGGCATTCCTTTCACCGATGGCCTTGATCCTGTGCTGAATGTCATGACAGATGAAGCAGAGGTATCGTGTTTCATGTCAAGTGATGGAGCACGCCACATCAAAGTCAGCAGCACAGCAGTAAATACTAGGGATCTGTCTGTCCAGACGAAGGGCGAGCCGTGCTGATGTTTTTGTGCTGCTCTCTCGCCCCAAATGGTTGGCATGCTCCCCGGTGTTTAAGCATGTGGTTGGTGGCTGCTGGGCCGTGTGTATGCATGCAATACTGCAGTACGACCCTGCTTGACCATTGTGGGTCGCTGGCCTGGTCAATGAGCAGGGGTGGTAGGGTCGGGACAGTGTGAGGTGCAGCCGGGGAGAGCATTGGCACTTCATCCCTTGCGAGTTCCTGGAGCAGGCATGCTGCAGTGTCTGTTTGTGCACATTGGATTTGGCATGTTTGCAGGTCGCCGGATGGAACAATGAAGGATTGCCGTCCGATCGAGTGTCCACTGAAAACGGGGCTATCGTGACGAACTGCACGCGGTGGCCTCTGTTGATTGACCCCCAGCTGCAGGGGGTGAAGTGGATCAAGATGAGGGAGGAGAAGGCTGGTCTGAAGATCCTTCAGATCTCCCAGAAGGGCTACCTGAACCAGGTGTGTGGAGGCAGCAGACTGTGCAGGTTGAGCTGCGGATCTGCCCCAGCATTTGTGCATGCCTGCCAAGAGGTAGCCTTTCACATGCTTTGATCGCTGGCTGACCCTGACAGTCCTCGCCGAATCAACCCAATCCTTGGGACAAAATATTGGTGGATGATAGAAAAAGCACGCCAACGATAGCAATCTGCAAAAGTGTGCCCAATGAAACATCATTGGGCTGAATTTGTGGTTTGATTTTTAGGTGATTATTACATGGTGATATTGGTTTGTGGTCATTTTTGCTGGGTCTGTTCACACATTTTGTACAATGCATCGCCTTTGTACAGTTGATCACCTGTCTGGAGACTGGGCTGCCCTGCCTGATTGAGGCTCTGAAGGAGGAGATTGACCCTATTTTGGAGCCAGTGCTGGCCCGTCAGGTGTGCTTTGTTGTTACCAGGGTGAGGCAAAGAGCATCCCGCTAACTTTCGCCATTTTACTCAAGCCTCATGGGAATGATACACTGGCATAGTGCATGCTGCCGTTTGTTTTTCCCTGGCTGACTGTCCTGGCGGGATTGCTGTGCTGTGACCCACTCGGCATTCTGAATGAGATACTCCCTTTTTTTATTCGTTGAAAAGGACAGCCTCAGGGAGACGCCAATCGCTGCCTCCCCCCCCCCCCCTCCTGCCCCAAATTCAACCAACGTTGATGACCATGAACCGCCGGGCATTGGACCGGGTCCGTGGTAAAACTTAGTAAAAATAAATTTTATTTTGATAAATTCATTTTTTTCTAAGTTTCAAAATTTAGTAAATAAATATTTTGTTTTGTGGTTCATGACAGTGCATACTTACTGGGGGTCCCCCCTTCATCGTGGGGGGCCAAATCTGCTGTCTACCCCCTCTCCTTGCTCTCGACTCTTCCCACCCTCCGTTAAACAGAGCATGGGGGGCCTGAGACTGCGTCACTTCCAAAACTTTTGTTTCTCTTTTTTTTTTTTAATCTTTTCTTTCCTGTCAGTTAAACGATGCCGTCTGCAGGTCTGGTGCCAAGGGGGGCCGAGAGGACGCCTTGGCACCAGGGAGTCCCGGAGAGCAAGGCAGAGGCCATTTTCGTGCCATTTTCAATGTTTTGAAAGATGTTCCTGCAGCGAAGGCAGCCCTGAAGCATTTCACCAGCTTTGAGTTCGTTGTGTGGTGTAACATCTTGCGTGACACGTTGACAGAGTTGGCATTTGCAGAGTTGGTTGGGCAAAAAAGTGACAGTACATTCGGGGATGTTGACCGGATGTGGCGCCATGCTCGGAGGGTGGCCACAAATGTCAAGGAAAAGAGGTACTGCAGGACCACCCTGCAAGACATGGGAACTGTTTTGGTGTGCAAAGACAGGGGGGGGGTGTGCCCCCCCCCCCCCCTCCCTCCCTCCCCCCTCAAAACCCGCACCCCCCCCCCCCCCGCTCAAAAGAAGCCCCGCCCTACACTCATCCAGTTGGGCAAGGCACTGAGCACCAGGCCTGACAGTTGTTGGTGGTGTGATGGAAGTCAGATTGTTTTCTGACTGTTGAGGACAGGTCTGAGTTGCACCTAGGTGCTTATTGCCATTTTCTTCCCTGTTTGCGCTGTAGGTCATCAAAAAGGGTTCCAATTTCTACATCAAACTGGGAGACAAGGAGGTGGAATACAACGACAATTTCCGGTTGTATTTACAGACCAAACTTGGCAATCCCCATTACAAGCCTGAGATTGCTGCCCAGACCACCCTCATCAATTTCATGGTGACGGAGGATGGTTTGGAGGACCAGTTGCTGGCTACAGTTGTGAACCTGGAGCGTCCGGATCTGGAGGAGCAGCGTGTGGGTGTGCATTGTTTTTAGTTTTGGGGGTAATGGCTGACACTTCTCCAGTGTGGGCAACAGACGGCGGTCAGTGGGTCATTGTTGGAGTCAGGGAACCAAAGGGTGCGCCAGATGATTTTTGCCAGCCTGAATTCTCCACAACGCCCAACTCCCAGGACTGCTGCGTGACATGAACCAGATGAAAATCGACCTCCAAAAGTGTGAAGACGGATTGCTTTATGAGTTGTCCAATGCTACGGGTGACATTCTGGAGAATGTGGTGCTGATTGAAAACCTGGAGAATACCAAGAAGACAGCAAAGCAGATTAATGCCAGTATGACGGAGGCCCGTGAGACCACAAAGGTTATTGCCACTAATCGACTGGTGTACAGTCCTGTGGCCGAGCGCGGAAGTCTGCTGTTCTTCCAGGTTCCTTGCTTGAGACTGCTGTTTGCATAAGTTTGTGCTTGTACCAAAGTGGGAACGAGGACCGCCCTCCATCACTTGGCACAGTACACCATGTGGGCCTCTGCATGCCGCTGTGTCAGTGCACATGCACAACAGTTTACATGGAGGCCCCATCCCATCTCACTGTCGGGGGGGGGGGGGGGGGGGCTGCAAGTGAGGTCCTCTGTCTGGCTGGGCGGACTGTGCATTGCTCAGGCCATTATTGGATGGCAACATCAGGTTGGTTTATAGAAAACAATTTTCAATGGGTTTTCAGATGAAAGACATATCTCTTGGGGACGGTGGGGATTATGCTAACACGGAGCGTTTTTGGGGTTGGTGCCATTGTTGCCTCATTTGTGCCCACTGAGTGTCCTGTAGGGAGGGGTGTGTGGGGTATATTCCAAAAGCCCTTGGAAAGGGCTTTTTGGAGATGTATGGGTTAGGGGGATCCGGAACCATATTTTCCTGAAAATTGGACGTTACCGTTGACAGTTTGAGTTTTTTTTTACCTGTTCTGGTCAGGTTTCAGACAGACTGCACCGCATCCCTACCCCATTACCGGGTGTGCTCTTTGGGGGGGGTTAGAGCCCCCCCCCCATTTTGGGGTTGGGAAGCTCAAAAAAATATGTTCAGAGGAGGTTGGGACAGTGGGAGAGCTGTACGAGGGCAAACTTATGAAAAAAAATAGGGCAGGACATCACTGTTGATAGGATCCTACCCAGAGTGGTAAAAAATAGCCATTTTACCCCTAAAAATGGCCCATCCCTACCATTTGGCCCCCCCCTACCGTGGAAGTTGGAAACGTTCCCCTTCCTTTTGCTCATTTTCATCATTCACAGTCACTTTCAGGGGGGACTCATGGCTGACATTGCCAATTTTGTCCCTAAGTTGCCTATTTTAGCAATCTGCATTGGATGATGTCATGCCCTATTTTTAGTCCTTCCAACCCCTTACTAGGCCCCAAAACCCACCCCTCCCCATCTAAATACCTTCCAAAACATGTTCTTTTGAGTTCTCCACCCTAAAAATGGGGGGGGGGGGCTTTACTTCCACACATCAAAGTGAAATTTGCAAGATTTCCCAAAAAGTGCCAAAACGCTCCGCGTTGGCATACTGTGAATGTTCCCCAGAGATGTGCTCAGACACCCCAGCGCTCGGCCCAACCCCAAATTTCGCTGGCGTACACCCAAGTGGACGCCGCGTTCGTTTGACGTAACCACCCATAGTGGGCCTGTGTGGGAGTGTATATCACCGCACTGCACGAGCATGTGGTCATGACTGCACAAAGGGGGGAGGGGAGTTCCTCCCAACCAGGATGCAAGTCGCATAGCCCAGCAGGCCGCGTACAGTATTCCCTGCTTGGCCCCAACCTGTGCGTAAGGCATGAGCAGGCGACATCAATTGAGGCGCAGTGCATGTGTTTACTGCACCTCTTGTGCTGGGGCTGGAGCCTGTCACAGCCACTGGTCACAACCTGGACAGTGTAGTATGAAAATGTACGCACGATCAGACTGCACGGCTGAGAGTAGCTCAGTGCAAATGTACGCTGAATGGCGAGTTGGAGGGCAAGTGAAAGGTCTTTTGTTCTCTGGACAATGAAGATCAAATGCCATCGTCACAATCTCTCACAGAGGTTCGTACCTATTTTGCTTGTATGCAACCCCAGACGTGCTGGTGATGCATGGTGTGTCCTCTCTCCACAGATTGACCAGCTGGCAAAAGTGGACCACATGTATCAGTTCTCATTGGAGGCGTTCGAGGTGGTATTCAACAAAGCCCTCCGCAAGGCTGAACCTGCTGACACAGTGGATGAGAGGGTGGTTTCGCTCCTCAAGTCCATCACAGAGACTCTTTTTGGATTCACCTCCCGTGGGCTGTTCGGGCGCCACAGTTTAATTTTCTCCACCCAGCTCTGTCTGGCCATCCTCAAGAAAAAAGGTGCCATTATTTTCCCAGTTGCTTTGCTTCAATGTTTACGTGTCTTCCATTCTGTTTGGTGTCTGGGACAGGCTTCGTTTATAAGGAATTAAGTTAACTGGGGGGGGGGGAGGTCTGGGTGGGTGCCCCAGCCTGGGTGGGTGGGTCTAAAGTCTGGGACCCCCCCCCCCCAGTCTTAGAATTGTACTCTGGGTGGGTGGGTCTGTAGTCTAGGACCCCCTCCCCCCCGTTTAATGTTACTGTGCAGGCTGATGGCGCCTTTTTTTCGATTTAAAATGTGGGGAATCACCTGAATGGGAGGTATGTGCAACAGATCCTCATTGTTTGATTTTGTTTTGCTATGCTGCAGCCTGGGAAGTACCGCTTTGGATGTGGCTGTGGCTGTGGCTGTGGCTGTGCCTTCCCCAAGCCCAAGCCCAGGGAGCCCCAGCAGAAAACGACTCGGGGAAAGAAAAACAGAAAAAGCAGAAAACCCAGAAACAAATCAGAAAGTACGAAACCCCTCCAAAAAAGGCGGGACCATGTGCTTCGGCAGTCGTAGTAGCGTCACCTCAGGTGGGGCTGGGGAGCCGTTCCGCCCCAGGAGAGCGCCTCAACCCCCCCCCCCCCCCTCAAATGTTTATAAGGGTCGGGGGGGGGGTCTGGGTGGGTGGCTTGGTCTTGGGTGGCAGGGTGCCTCAAAATCCCAAGACCCCCCAGCCCCTTAGAAATGAAGCCTGGTCTGGGTGAGATTTACAGATTTGCCTGCATTTGTTATCATGTGCAGCATGTGTTGTTGCGTTGGTGCAGTGCGCTGGTGCGGTGCGGCCCTTGGCTGTCCTCTTCACGTCTTTGCTTCTCCCCTCGCTTGGCCCCCAGGTGATCTGGATGCAGGACAGTTGTCATTCCTGCTGCGCGGCCCTCGCAAATATGGAGTGGATCGCCCAGACACTGTTGTGGATTGGATCCCCGAGCCCAATTGGGCAGCCGTGCAGGCACTCTCTGAGGTCGATGGCACAACCCCGCCGTTTGAGAAGCTTCCAGATGATTTGTCTGAGAATCAGCGATGGAGGTGCCTCCCCAGATGTCTTTTCGAGCCCTAGCGAAGCAAACGTGGTTGGTCTGATTGGGTGGAACTCGGCGAGAGACAGCGTAAACAATATTGCGCCATGTGTTGTTCTTGGGCTGAGGCACATTGTGACACATGGGGGTGCTGCCCACCCCCTCGTTTCCACTAGGCTGACCGCTCCCAGGCAGGTGATGTTTTCATGGAAAACCTGTGTGCACCTGTCTGCGTCTTCCTGTGGCAGGCTTTGTTTGGGCATAAAAAACCTTTTTTCCTTCAGGTTGACCACTCCAAGGCAGGTGATAAACATTTTACATCGGTAGGAATTCAGCCAACGCTTTCCATTTGCAGATGTATTGTTCTGACCACTCGGTCACTGAGCATATCATACTATGCATCAAGGACCAATTACAGACTGAAGGGTGAAATTTTTTTCGAAAATTGCGCTGTGCCCCCCCCCCCCCCCCAGGGTATCCGGCAGGTGAGTGGGTGGGTCTGGAGGTGGGTGCGTTGGTCAGCCAAATCCCTGGGGGGGGGCAATTTAACCCCCCCGCCCCCCAGTATCATTAAGCTATGGCCTGGGGACCCCCCCCCCCAGATAAAAATTGTGTTTTCTGGTCACACTCTTAGTAACACGAGTCATTATTTTCTTTTAAAAACCCAATTGTTGAAACATTTTTTCGCAGTTCTCCCAAAGTTTACGCAGTTTTATTTCACTGCATACTCAATCCCCCATCCCCCCCCCAGCCCCACCAACCTGCCCACCTTGGCCAATGTGGTGTGGAGTCGGTGTGCACGGAGATCAGTGGTGACGGGGGAGGATTCACATACACCAATTCAGGAGGAGGAGCAAAGGAGACAAGCGGCTTTTCTGAGCAGTGGACAGTGGACAACAACCCTGTTTACCATAAGTCCCACCCTCTGTGGAAGAGCAATGGAGACAATTTCCTCTTGGCAACCCAAACAAATGCGCACACCCGGAAGTGCCAACTGATACGCTTACTGGGCCATCGTCTTTACCCTACACTTGCACACACTCTGTGTGTTGCCAGTGTTGTTTCAGTCACGTTTGTATCGGACGTTCAACCAGGTCTGATGTAGTGAATAAAGATGCAGTCATGTCACACTGTAGAGTGCATTACCTCAATGCAATTTTCTGCATTTGTGTTTGGTTCTGTTTGTCTTTCTTTCATATCCATCCCTCAAATCAACCCCCCCCCACGGGGGGGGCGACTCCGCGGGTCCTAGGACGCCAACTACCCCTGCCCCCCCCCCCAGGGGCCTTCGGCTAACAGTTAGTTGCCAAAGGTGTCGCCCTCAGGCATCCATGGGCGCCTAAGGCGCCCGATGCTCCATGAACACCAAAGGTGCCCTAAGGAAAATTTTGTCCAATTTGCACCCCAACACTATCCTTAAACCCAACCTTGACTCTAACACCCACCCCCAACCCTCAGCCTACTCCTATCCCTACACCTAACCCTAACCCTAATCAAGACTGAATACTGGGACCGAGCTGGTGGGGGAGGGAACATCAGCTATGACTGGTGAGGGACATCAAGAATGATTCTCACATTGATGGATCTTGACAAAGTGAAATCAGCTTGCATGTGAACCCCATCACCACAAGGCCCACTTTCAAGGCTTTTTGGACCGTCTGAGGGGCCAAAATGCCCCAAAATGGGCTCAAATTGGGCTCATTTCACCCGTTTGTGCATCCCAAATGGTCTAGGATGAGGTATGGAAAAATGCGTTTTTGACCCATTTTTGACCCATTTTTGGTCCCAAAACAGCCCATTTTCAAGACATTTTGGCATTTTCGGAGGACCAAAATGGGCCACCACAAGCTCAAAACGGTCCACAAACACTTGTTTTAGCGTCGCACATGGTCTAGGATTGTTTTTGAGAAAAGTCATCTTTTTGCCCCTACTGGACCCCGTTGACCCATTTGGGCACCCACCTGTTTGGGCTTGAGCTTGCAGCTTGCCGCAGCCTAGTGGGCCTAGGTATTGGGGTCTAGGCGTCCGTTTGGGCAATTCTGAGAGGTGGAAACCACAAAAAGTGGGGGGTTGCGGGTGGAGTAGGTGCCCTCGGAATCGCATTTTGAGCCATGTAGCCAAAGATATGGCCTATTCTTGGTTTGTGGCTGTTGGCATTTGGAGCTTCTGGGGGCCTTTTTGGGCCGTTGCCGGGACATATCATGGAGTTAGAGGGCGGCAAAGAGCTCGTTGACACGGGGAAGTCAAGCCGCACATAGAGTGTACCCACCGTTTCCCTTCGTTTGGCCGTTTTGAATGGGTTTTAGGGCTTTTTGGCCCAAAAATGGCGGTTTTTGGCCCCAAATTGCAGTTTTTGAAACTGAGGTCCGCCACTTGCGACACCCGTTCCCGGCCACCACCGTTGAGTTTCCTGCTCAAACTTTGTGTGATTGTACTTCACACCCATAGGTATCATCCACCAAAATTTTACTCGAATCCAAAGCACCACGACGGAGTTCTGATTTTGGCCCATTTCGCGCGTGCTGCTTGCTTGCTTGCTTGCTTGCTGCTAAACCTGGTAGGTCCACCCTAGACACTAAAAAGGGTTATAAAACCAAGACTGGTTCCACCAGCTCGGTGACCCTAACCCTAATCAAGACTGAATATTGGAACCGAGCTGGTGGGGTAGTGCCTATGCTTCTGTGCGTACTAGGGTGGAGGAAAGTCAATTGGTTGGGGGATGGCGATTGAGGGTTGCATGCATGTTGTTGTGTGTTTCGTATTCCTCTCCCCTCATTTTGCATTGGCAACTGGTTTTCGCTTCATCGTGATGCCATTAACGCATGAATGTCACTGCATGTTTTGTTTCCCCCCCCCCTCCTTTTGAGTTTGCAAATGTCTTTCTCTTCACCGCGATCCCATTATTGCACGAATTGCACTGTCTGTTTTGTATTCCCCTCCCCTTTTATGTGTTTGCAAATGGCTTTCGCTTCACCGCGATCCCATTCATTTTCGACTGCATGAGTTCCAACATTTGCTCTTGTGCGTGATAGGTAGATAGAGAAGTTAAAAAGTCCGCCTTGTGTCATTGTGTGTTCAGTGTTCCCCTAACCACTAGATATCTGCTCCCGTGCGTCAGGTAGGTTAATGATGTTGCATGTATGTCATTGATTGACTGTAGGTTAATGATGGCGATTGAGGGTTGCATGCATGTGGTTGTGTGTTCTCTATCCTCCTCCCCTCATTTTGCATTGGCAATTGGCTTTCGCTTCACCGCGATCCCATTATTGCATGAATGTCACTGAATGTTTTGTCTTCCCCTCCCTCCTTTTGAGTTTGCAAATGGCTTTCGCTTCACCGCGATCCCATTATTGCACGAATTGCACTGTCTGGTTTGTATCCCCCTCCCCTTTTATGTGTTTGCAAATGGCTTTCGCTTCACCGCGATCCCATTATTGCACGAATTGCACTGTCTGGTTTGTATCCCCCTCCCCTTTTATGTGTTTGCAAATGGCTTTTGCTTCACCGCGATCCCATTATTGCAGGAATTGCACTGTTTGGTTTGTATTCCCCTCCCCCTTTCTGTGTTTGCAAATGGCTTTCGCTTCACCGCGATCCCATTCATTTTCGACTTCATGAGTTCCAACATTTGCTCTTGTGCGTGATAGGTAGATAAAAAAGTTAAAAAGTCTGCCTTGTTCCTGCCCCCCACGTCGCCCTTAGCTTACTGCATACGTTGTGTTGTTTTGGGCCACGTTCATCCTAACCTTGAAGCGAGCAACCTAACCCCGTACTCCACTCGGAATGAATGTGCTCCCCAAGCTTCGTGTTGACGTCTGCGCTCGGCTTTCGCTTCACCGCGATCCCGTTCCTCTTTCTCTTGTTATGAGCAAATCGATGCATATGTACAATGCATTGTACTTCCTGCCACATACCTGTACCAAAAAATTGATGTCTCTATCCGGCTATTGTGTGCCTGTCAAGTGTTGCATGTTCCTTGTTTCACGCATTACGGGGTGCCACGAGGCCCACTTTCAAGGCTTTTTGGACTTCTGAGGGGCCAAAATGCCCCCAAAATGGGCTCAAAATGGGCCCATTTCACGCGTTTGTGCACCCCAAATGGTCTAGGATGAGGTCTGGAAAAATGCGTTTTTGACCCATTTTTGACCCATTTTTGGTCCCAAAACAGCCCAGTTTCAAGGCATTTGGGGATTTTCGGAGGAACAAAATGGGCCACCACAAGCTCAAAACGGTCCAAAAACACTTGTTTTAGCGTCGCACATGGTCTAGGATCATTTTTGAGAAAAGTCATCTTTTTGCCCCTACTGGACCCCGTTGACCCATTTGGGCACCCACCTGTTTGGGCTTCAGCTTGCAGCTTGCCGCAGCCTAGTGGGCCTAGGCATTGGGGTCTAGGCGTCCGTTTGGGCAATTCTGAGGGGTGGAAACCACAAAAAGTGGGGGGTTGCGGGTGGAATAGGTGCCCTCGGAATCGCATTTTGAGCGATGTAGCCAAAGATATGGCCTATTCTTGGTTTGTGGCTGTCGGCATTTGGAGCTTCTGGGGGCCTTTTTGGGCCGTTTCCTGGACATAGCATGGAGTTAGAGGGCGGCAAAGAGCTCGTTGACACGGGGAAGTCAAGCCGCACATAGAGTGTACCCACCGTTTCCCTTCGTTTGGCCGTTTTGAATGGGTTTTAGGGCTTTTTTGGCCGAAAAATGGCTGTTTTGGCCCCAAATTGCAGTTTTTTGAAACTGAGGTCCGCCACTTGCGAATCCCGTTCCCGGCCACCACTGTCAAGTTTCCTGCTCAAACTTTGTGTGATTGTACTTCACACCCATAGGTATCATCCACCAAAATTTCACTCAAATCCAAAGCACCACGACGGAGTTCTGATTTTGGCCCATTTCGCGCGTGCTGCTTGCTTGCTGCTTGCTGCTTGCTTGCTGCTTGCTTGCTAAACCTGGTAGGTCCACCCTAGACACTAAAAAGGGTTATAAAACCAAGACTGGTTCCACCAGCTCGGTGACCCTAGCCCTAACCCTAGCCCTGGCTCTCACCCTAGGCTAGGGTCAGAGTGAGTGTTGGGGTCCAAAATGGAGAGCAATGATGTGGCAAAAGCAGCCATGAACGAAATTGGAGGGATCTTGTTCAGCCCAATCAACATGGCTGGCATGGCCAAACCAACTGGCTGCAAAGGTTAGGGTTAGGTTTATGGTGATGCTATGGTTAGAGGGAGGGCAAGGGGAGGTAAGGGGAGCCTGTGCCCCCCCCCCCCCCAACACCCCAAATCACCTCACCTGGACCCCCCCCCCCCAACCCACCCTCCCGGAGCCCCCCCCCCCCCGAGCCCCTCCTAGACCCCCCCCTCCAATCCCCCCCCCCCCCCCCTCAAGGGGCCTCCGGCCAACAGTTAGTTGGGGGGGTAGTTGGCGTCCAGAACCGAGGGGTCGCCCCCCCCCCCCCCCCCCCGCCTTCCCCCCTTCCATCACGAGATACGCCCAGGGCTGTCCTTAAGGGACGAGATTTTTTTTTTTTTTTGTCAAGGACAGCCCTTAAGGACAGCCCCTAGAGGCCTTTTTTCCCCGGCCGAACGCGGGCCGTGTCTACCCCCCCCGCCTCCCTCTTTTGGGCACCACGTCTGATTTTGCCCCCCGCTCTGAGGCGGTGGGGCTCCCCGATACGGCAGGGGTGAGGTAGCCAATTTGCCCACTTGTGGGCCACTTCTGATTTTGCCCCCCGCTCTGAAGCGGTGGGGCTCCCCGATACGGCAGGGGTGAGGTAGCCAATTTGCCCACTTGTGGGCCACTTCTGATTTTGCCCCCCGCTCTGAAGCGGTGGGGCTCCCCGATACGGCAGGGGTGAGGTAGCCAATTTGCCCACTTGTGGGCCACTTCTGATTTTGCCCCCCGCTCTGAAGCGGTGGGGCTCCCCGATACGGCAGGGGTGAGGTAGCCAATTTGCCCACTTGTGGGCCACTTCTGATTTTGCCCCCCGCTCTGAAGCGGTGGGGCTCCCCGATACGGCAGGGGTGAGGTAGCCAATTTGCCCACTTGTGGGCCACTTCTGATTTTGCCCCCCGCTCTGAGGCGGTGGGGCTCCCCGATACGGCAGGGGTGAGGTAGCCAATTTGCCCACTTGCGGGCCACTTCTGATTTTGCCCCCCGCTCTGAAGCGGTGGGGCTCCCCGATACGGCAGGGGTGAGGTAGCCAATTTGCCCACTTGTGGGCCACTTCTGATTTTGCCCCCCGCTCTGAGGCGGTGGGGCTCCCCGATACGGCAGGGGTGAGGTAGCCAATTTGCCCACTTGCGGGCCACTTCTGATTTTGCCCCCCGCTCTGAAGCGGTGGGGCTCCCCGATACGGCAGGGGTGAGGTAGCCAATTTGCCCACTTGCGGGCCACTTCTGATTTTGCCCCCCGCTCTGAGGCGGTGGGGCTCCCCGATACGGCAGGGGTGAGGTAGCCAATTTGCCCACTTGCGGGCCACTTCTGATTTTGCCCCCCGCTCTGAGGCGGTGGGGCTCCCCGATACGGCAGGGGTGAGGTAGCCAATTTGCCCACTTGCGGGCCACTTCTGATTTTGCCCCCCGCTCTGAAGCGGTGGGGCTCCCCGATACGGCAGGGGTGAGGTAGCCAATTTGCCCACTTGTGGGCCACTTCTGATTTTGCTCCCCGCTCTGAGGCGGTGGGGCTCCCCGATACGGCAGGGGTGAGGTAGCCAATTTGCCCACTTGTGGGCCACTTCTGATTTTGCCCCCCGCTCTGAGGCGGTGGGGCTCCCCGATACGGCAGGGGTGAGGTAGCCAATTTGCCCACTTGTGGGCCACTTCTGATTTTGCCCCCCGCTCTGAAGCGGTGGGGCTCCCCGATACGGCAGGGGTGAGGTAGCCAATTTGCCCACTTGTGGGCCACTTCTGATTTTGCCCCCCGCTCTGAGGCGGTGGGGCTCCCCGATACGGCAGGGGTGAGGTAGCCAATTTGCCCACTTGTGGGCCACTTCTGATTTTGCCCCCCGCTCTGAGGCGGTGGGGCTCCCCGATACGGCAGGGGTGAGGTAGCCAATTTGCCCACTTGTGGGCCACTTCTGATTTTGCCCCCCGCTCTGAGGCGGTGGGGCTCCCCGATACGGCAGGGGTGAGGTAGCCAATTTGCCCACTTGCGGGCCACTTCTGATTTTGCCCCCCGCTCTGAAGCGGTGGGGCTCCCCGATACGGCAGGGGTGAGGTAGCCAATTTGCCCACTTGTGGGCCACTTCTGATTTTGCCCCCCGCTCTGAGGCGGTGGGGCTCCCCGATACGGCAGGGGTGAGGTAGCCAATTTGCCCACTTGTGGGCCACTTCTGATTTTGCCCCCCGCTCTGAGGCGGTGGGGCTCCCCGATACGGCAGGGGTGAGGTAGCCAATTTGCCCACTTGTGGGCCACTTCTGATTTTGCCCCCCGCTCTGAAGCGGTGGGGCTCCCCGATACGGCAGGGGTGAGGTAGCCAATTTGCCCACTTGTGGGCCACTTCTGATTTTGCCCCCCGCTCTGAGGCGGTGGGGCTCCCCGATACGGCAGGGGTGAGGTAGCCAATTTGCCCACTTGTGGGCCACTTCTGATTTTGCCCCCCGCTCTGAGGCGGTGGGGCTCCCCGATACGGCAGGGGTGAGGTAGCCAATTTGCCCACTTGTGGGCCACTTCTGATTTTGCCCCCCGCTCTGAGGCGGTGGGGCTCCCCGATACGGCAGGGGTGAGGTAGCCAATTTGCCCACTTGCGGGCCACTTCTGATTTTGCCCCCCGCTCTGAAGCGGTGGGGCTCCCCGATACGGCAGGGGTGAGGTAGCCAATTTGCCCACTTGTGGGCCACTTCTGATTTTGCCCCCCGCTCTGAGGCGGTGGGGCTCCCCGATACGGCAGGGGTGAGGTAGCCAATTTGCCCACTTGTGGGCCACTTCTGATTTTGCCCCCCGCTCTGAGGCGGTGGGGCTCCCCGATACGGCAGGGGTGAGGTAGCCAATTTGCCCACTTGCGGGCCACTTCTGATTTTGCCCCCCGCTCTGAAGCGGTGGGGCTCCCCGATACGGCAGGGGTGAGGTAGCCAATTTGCCCACTTGTGGGCCACTTCTGATTTTGCCCCCCGCTCTGAGGCGGTGGGGCTCCCCGATACGGCAGGGGTGAGGTAGCCAATTTGCCCACTTGTGGGCCACTTCTGATTTTGCCCCCCGCTCTGATGCAGTGGGGCTCCCCGATACGGCAGGGGTGAGGTAGCCAATTTGCCCACTTGTGGGCCACTTCTGATTTTGCCCCCCGCTCTGAAGCGGTGGGGCTCCCCGATACGGCAGGGGTGAGGTAGCCAATTTGCCCACTTGTGGGCCACTTCTGATTTTGCCCCCCGCTCTGAGGCGGTGGGGCTCCCCGATACGGCAGGGGTGAGGTAGCCAATTTGCCCACTTGCGGGCCACTTCTGATTTTGCCCCCCGCTCTGAAGCGGTGGGGCTCCCCGATACGGCAGGGGTGAGGTAGCCAATTTGCCCACTTGTGGGCCACTTCTGATTTTGCCCCCCGCTCTGAAGCGGTGGGGCTCCCCGATACGGCAGGGGTGAGGTAGCCAATTTGCCCACTTGTGGGCCACTTCTGATTTTGCCCCCCGCTCTGAAGCGGTGGGGCTCCCCGATACGGCAGGGGTGAGGTAGCCAATTTGCCCACTTGTGGGCCACTTCTGATTTTGCCCCCCGCTCTGAGGCGGTGGGGCTCCCCGATACGGCAGGGGTGAGGTAGCCAATTTGCCCACTTGCGGGCCACTTCTGATTTTGCCCCCCGCTCTGAAGCGGTGGGGCTCCCCGATACGGCAGGGGTGAGGTAGCCAATTTGCCCACTTGTGGGCCACTTCTGATTTTGCCCCCCGCTCTGAAGCGGTGGGGCTCCCCGATACGGCAGGGGTGAGGTAGCCAATTTGCCCACTTGTGGGCCACTTCTGATTTTGCCCCCCGCTCTGAGGCGGTGGGGCTCCCCGATACGGCAGGGGTGAGGTAGCCAATTTGCCCACTTGTGGGCCACTTCTGATTTTGCCCCCCGCTCTGATGCAGTGGGGCTCCCCGATACGGCAGGGGTGAGGTAGCCAATTTGCCCACTTGCGGGCCACTTCTGATTTTGCCCCCCGCTCTGAGGCGGTGGGGCTCCCCGATACGGCAGGGGTGAGGTAGCCAATTTGCCCACTTGTGGGCCACTTCTGATTTTGCCCCCCGCTCTGAGGCAGTGGGGCTCCCCGATACGGCAGGGGTGAGGTAGCCAATTTGCCCACTTGTGGGCCACTTCTGATTTTGCCCCCCGCTCTGAGGCGGTGGGGCTCCCCGATACGGCAGGGGTGAGGTAGCCAATTTGCCCACTTGTGGGCCACTTCTGATTTTGCCCCCCGCTCTGAGGCGGTGGGGCTCCCCGATACGGCAGGGGTGAGGTAGCCAATTTGCCCACTTGTGGGCCACTTCTGATTTTGCCCCCCGCTCTGAGGCGGTGGGGCTCCCCGATACGGCAGGGGTGAGGTAGCCAATTTGCCCACTTGCGGGCCACTTCTGATTTTGCCCCCCGCTCTGAAGCGGTGGGGCTCCCCGATACGGCAGGGGTGAGGTAGCCAATTTGCCCACTTGTGGGCCACTTCTGATTTTGCCCCCCGCTCTGAGGCAGTGGGGCTCCCCGATACGGCAGGGGTGAGGTAGCCAATTTGCCCACTTGCGGGCCACTTCTGATTTTGCCCCCCGCTCTGAGGCGGTGGGGCTCCCCGATACGGCAGGGGTGAGGTAGCCAATTTGCCCACTTGCGGGCCACTTCTGATTTTGCCCCCCGCTCTGAAGCGGTGGGGCTCCCCGATACGGCAGGGGTGAGGTAGCCAATTTGCCCACTTGTGGGCCACTTCTGATTTTGCCCACCATGCGTCATGTCATTCCAGGGGGGTGGGAGGAATCGTTGGCTGTTGACGTAGGGAGTAGCGTCATCAAGGGTAGCCGGATGAAGTTTCTTCGTAGTTTGATTGAGGACGTACAAGCACGATTCAAGCGAGCTGAGTGGGATGGCAGTGCTAACTTGGAGGATTGGGTTGAGGCAAGCTCGTGTTCGTGTGAGAGAGTTTTTAGCTACGTGACGGCTACGGACTTTGGCCAAACCACGGAGCGCATGTGTGAGACGCTGTGGGTAAGGTGCAATGGGGAGGCACCAGAGGATTGGGGGCCCTTTGAGGTTTTTGAGGACCTTCGGAAGGCCCCTTTCCGCCCGCGCAAACGGAAGCAAGGGCATGCGGTTGAGGTGGAAGATGGTGGTTTGCTTGGGTTTGCGGCTTTCAAGGATTTGGCAGTTTCTGTGGAAGAGGATGGTGAGGCGGAGGTCCCGTTGGACATTCGAGATTTGTGGGTTGTCCCCAAGAGGGCGACACGTGACGCCGACATTGGCGATGTGTATGGGGTTGAGTTGGAGGGTGAGGACGAAGACAGTGAGGACGAGGATATGGAGCAAGCAGACACAGTTGCCAGTAGCTCCTCTTCTGACCTTCGTAACCCCTCAACTGTCCCCTCCACCTCTTCTAACCCTGCCGCGCAGTTGGTGTTTCGGTATGATGTGGATGAGGCGGTGTTGAACGCAATGGAGAGGGGGATGTTGCATGAGTGGACTAAGGTTGAGTTTAAGGCCATTTGTAGGAAGCATGGTTTGAGTGTGAGAGGGGGGAAGGGTGAGCTTATGGAGCGTGTCAGGGTGCACTTCCAGAGGTTGTACCAGCAGTAGGGAGTTTGTTTCCAGCTGTGCCACCGGCGATGGAACATTCGGGTGGTCGAACGCTGCATCACTATATTTGATAAAAAAAAGTATTGCTCTTCTTCATGTTGAATTGTGCAGGGTGTGAGGTAGGGTCATGCAACACATGTGGGGCTAGGATCATATGGTTATGTGCTGAGACCAATTTGGGGCTAGGGACTCATGGTTGAACAATTGGGAACACTGGGGTGAAGACATGTACTGTCCGCGGGCTCTTTTGAAATTACCCCGTTCTGGACGGAATTTTTTTTTTTTGCGTTAAGGACAGCCCTGGATACGCCAGTGCGACACAGATCACCACTCCATGCCCCTTGCAATGACACAGAACTCATCCTACCCAGGTTTTCAGATCAGGACTCAGCAATGATGCCCGCGGATCCGCGCTTGCCATCATTAACGCGTCAGCTCTCTGTAGAGTCTCCCTCTTTGGATGACACAGCCAGCACTGTCAGTTTTCATGAATCAGATGTATCTGATAATCCTGAGGATATGTGGATGACCCTGGGGCTAATTGCCCTAGAAACACCTGCCCAGCCCCGCCGCCGATGGCGGCTGAACACACTGAGCACGGAAGCCAGCTCACATTACCAGGATTACGATAGTGACAGACTGTCTTATGCCTCTGGATGCCAAACGCCAGACACGGATTCCAACTAGCCTGGCCCAACCCACAGGCCATAAGTTTGGCCTGTATACCCCAGCGAATTGCCCACCCACCCTTCCCCATAAGCGGAGTGCAAACTGACCTCACTTGGCCAAGAATAGCCAGCGAAAGCAAGGTGAGTAGGAATGCAATCAGCCGATGGGCGCCCGACCTGTACTGTACGATGCAAACACCAGGGTGTGGAATACAACAGGCCAAAAGGTAGATAACAATGGTTCAGTGGAACACCAGAGTGTATCATAACGGTAATCTCGAATGAACTGCTGAACATTGCTGCATATGCATACCAGGACGTGCATGTGTGCAGCGCTTTGTGACCTGCTTGCGCCCCCCCCCCCCCTGCGAAATTCGCCCAAGTGAATTAGGTTCTGTGGCAAACTCCCCCAGATATTACCCCGGCACTGGACACCAGTTGGACTACATGCCAGCCATCTACATTGAACGCACCTGCCTCCCAATGAGATGGTAATCAACCAGCCGTTAAAAAGAACCTGGCGCCCTTCCCATGCCCTGCAAAATGTCAGGTTGTGGGCCGAAACCGAGAAGCCTGAGGATGAGAAGTTACCGGGTGACTGGAAGAATTTGACCTCTTTCCAAAGACTGCTCATCCTGCGGTGTCTGCGCCCAGACCGAATCACGGCCGCTTTGGAGGGCTTTGTGGCAGAGCAGATTGGCAAGAACTACGTGTCCGATCAGGTATTTTAAGGCGTTTGCCACAAGAACTGGTGGAAAGAGCTTTCGCCTTTGTGCTGCGGGATTGCCATGCAACCTTTGTAGAATAGTCCCTGCTTTCTGGAGGGCCTGTCGCCATTGACCATCCTTCAGTCATGTCAGCATGGCGGCCTTGCTTGTCACTACCCCCGTCCCATGGAACACACACGTCCCCAGAAAAGCAAAAGACATGGCACTGGGCATGGACATGTGAGCCCACCAGCTTTTTTATCGAACATCCCCTGCCAACAACCCCTGGAACCCAGCTCAGGCTGAGGAACACCCATTTCCTTTATACAGCCCCCCCCCCCCCCCCCTGGTTGTATGAAAAGTTACGAAAACAAAGGTTCTCTGCCGCGCTGCACAGCCTGTTTCGAAGCCAGTTTGCCCGCCATTTGCCACTGTTAAGGGACGTCTGTGACAGGCAGTCAGCCTGGGGCAAATCTGATGACATGCTGCTCAGGGTGACACTGCCTACAGCCGTGCCGCAGAGTCAGTGTTGTTTCCCTTGGGGAATCGTTTTTGCTCCCGAGCGGTTGTTGAGCCTTCCTTTGAATTTTTTCAGGAAAGGGGTCTGACATTTGGTTGGTGGGCCGGATTGCCTTCTTTGATGCAATGTGCATTTTGGGTGACCCTCCATTGCCTCCCCACAGGCTGTGCCTCTGGAAGTCTCTTACCAAGACTCCACACCCACAACTCCGATGTTCTTCATTCTGTCTCCTGGGGTGGACCCCGTCAAGCCTGTGGAAACTCTGGGGACGAAGTTGGGATTCACAGAAGACAACAACAAGTTCTTCAATGTGTCGTTGGGGCAGGGGCAAGAGCCCGTGGCTGAGACTGCCATGGAGACATGCTTCCTGCATGGTGGATGGTCCATGCTGGCCAACATCCATCTGGTCGCCAAGTATGCCCTTTCCGACCAAGTGCTTTATGCCTGTGGGACACGAGCCCCCCCAAAAATTGCGCACGGATGGCATGCCCTCATTGCATGGCATACCACATGCATTGCATGCTCATCTCTCCCCTGCATAGCACGTCCCCCCGCATTGCACATCCTCTGCCCATCGCAGGTGGCTGCTGCGGTTGGAGAAGATCTTTGAGAATTATGCTGTAATTTACACCAAAATGGCTCAAGTGGCAAAGAAGAGGGCAGAGAAGCGCGCAGCAAAGAAGCGTGCTGCTATGGCGGCGGCCGAAGCGGAACGGAAAAAGAAGGAGGAGGAGGAGAGGGCTGCAAGGGCCGCTGCTGGAGAAGATGACGAGGAAGGTGGCGATGAGGATGACGAGGAAGGTGGCAATGAGGAACCACCAGCAGAGGAGCCAGCCGCTGAGGGTGAGGAGCCAACAAGTGGTGAGGCTGGCAGCGGGGAAGGTGAAGCCGAGGGTGGTGGTGAAGAATCTGCTGCTGCTGCGGATGCTCCTGAGGAGGAGGAGGATGACGACGATGACGACGATCCTGAGCTGCAACTGGACGTCCAAAAGGGTTCCATGGATTTCCGAGGTGTGAAATGGTGGTAGTCAGGCCTTTGCTTAGTGGCCGGTTGATACTGTACCCGGGGGGGGGGGGGGTCTGAGGATGGGTGGGTGGGTTTGTCTGGGTTTTCCCTGATTTTGGGAAAATGCAGGTACCCCCCCTGGGGGGGGGGGTGTCCGCTTTTTTGGGTGGGTGTGTCGGTGGGTGGGTCGCTGAGCTTGGTAGACCGCCAGTGT
Source organism: Eutreptiella sp. 'Long Island Sound 2002' (assembly GCA_964036045.1). Taxonomy (NCBI): domain Eukaryota; phylum Euglenozoa; class Euglenophyceae; order Eutreptiales; family Eutreptiaceae; genus Eutreptiella; species Eutreptiella sp. 'Long Island Sound 2002'. The sequence goes on along the minus strand of OZ038384.1, from coordinate 58,867,481 downwards.
CGTTCATGGGCCGAGGCACATTGTGCCACATGGGGGTGCTGCAATTTTGTTCAGACCTGTTTTGGTTTAAACTTTTTTTTTTCACTTCAGTCTGTGCATGATCCTTGAGCAAAGCGTATCAGGGACTGTCAGTGATCCAGTGGATATAGCACAGGTCAACCAAAAGAAGGGTGTGAGTACAAACCCTGTTGTGCACATTTTCAGCACCTGCTATGGAGTGGTCAACCTGAATTTGTTTCATCCAAAATTGCTCTGTGACCCTCCCCCACCAGGGTATCTGGCAGGTGGGTGGGTGGGTCTGAGAGTGGGTGGGTGGGTCAGCCAAAATCCCGGGAGGGCCAAATCCCCCCCCCCCCCCCCCCCAAGTATCACTAAGCAGAGGCCTGGTGGTAGTCCTGCGGTGTCCGTTGTTGGGACATAGTAGCAGCTGGCAGAACAGAGAGCTGAACAACAGCGGGCAATGGGAATAGCATGCCAAGCACACGATGAAAGGATCGCCGAAAGAACTGGTTGCACAGCAGCTACAGGCCAAGGACCAGACGTGTAGAGTTCACTTACTGTATCAAACTGTATGCCAAGCTTCAAAAGTGTGGATCAAGTGTACATCCCAATTAATCAGAGTGTGCATCATCTTTGAAGAATGTTTGTTGATATCACATGCAGGGGGGGGGGTTTGGGGGCAGTCAATTTCGTGTGGTTTCGCGTTTCAAATTGGCCACGAAATTTCCAGAGCGTCCCGCGAAATTGGCACCTGTGGCTAAGCTCCACCGAGCCTGCACAGCCCTACACACCACAGCATTTCTGGGAGTGTCTGCGAAATTTACCACACAAAATACAGGGGCTTCCGTGAAATTTCCCGCAGTGAAATTTACCACCTCGGATTTGGCTTGGCACGGAATCCCCCCTGAGCCCCTGTGTGTATTTTGGGGGATGGCCAAGGTCTCTGCCCTCGGTTCTTGGAGTTTGCGTATCCCAAGCTTCAAAAGTGTACATCATTTGTCCATCCCACAAAAGAAAGTGTGTATCCCGTGCTCGGCAGTGATACCCTTTCATTTACATGTCTGCCAAGGACCTTGTGAGTTCACAGGCCAGCACTGCCCAACACTGCTTTCATCAAACCTATGAATGTGTGCAACGTGTTGGCTCCACTTCAATCCATTGCCTGCACAGCTGCATTTTTGATGCATTCATTTGTTTTGTGTTGCATGCACAGTGTTCTTAGCAGCCGATCCCAGTCAGAACATCCCCATCGGGGTGCTGCAGCGCTGCATCAAGATCACCAGTGAGCCCCCATCTGGACTCAAGGCCAATTTGGTCCGTGCCTTTAAGAATTTCTCTGACGAGCCCTGGGAGAATTCCAGCAAACAGCAGGAGTTTAAGGGGATCCTGTTTGCCCTGTGCTTCTTCCACGCTTGTATTGTGGAGCGCAAGAAGTTTGGTGCACAAGGTCCTCCCCTGCCCCCAGACAGTGCAGGTCCTTTCACGTTGGTGATTGCCCTCCAAACCCGCAATCTGTGTTGGCTGTACAGGCCAACGGCATGTCTCAGTGCACCCAGTGGCAGATTGATGCTCCCATTCTCGACCGTTGTAGCATTACCCTGTGCCGTCAAGCATTGATCCTGGACATGCCAGCCCTTGTCAATCCAACCAATCATGCCTTGTTCTAGTTACCCCCTGCCTCTTGCCCCTGATCTGGACTCAGTGTGGGAGCCTCCGGATATAGTCTAATATTACATGGTGCGCCTGATGGAACCACCACCACCAACACCACACAAAAGGTTACAAGCAATCCCCCCCCCCCCCCCCGGTACACCTCAGCCCCCCCTCCCCCCTGGGACCCCCGGACGGCACCCCCAACCTGGTATTGACCGGCCACAAGGTACCTCGGGTGTAGGTGCCAGCAACCCCCCATGGGCGCACCCACAGCAAGGTATCGGCTTGCCGCAGCTACCCGGGGGGGTGGACGCATGAACCTAAAAAGCACAGTAATCGCAAAACTGGAGATGCTGCATGCTGCGCACCGCTAATGGGTGACACCTGGTGATCCGGAAGCCCTGGGCCTGTGTTACGTTTCCCACATCGGCGGTGGTGAGTACCATAACTGGAGCTAGCACCTGCCCAAAATCTGTGACATCTATCAACCCCTGCCCAAAAAGTTTGTAAAACCTGTTGACACCCGCCCAACATTTTTTTTTGGATGTGCAATGCAATGGGAGTTGTTGGGTTCAGTTTTGTGTTTGCGTTTCTGTCTCACTGTGTGTGTGCGTGCCCATGTCCCATATACCCATCTATGTCTCGTATATTGCAGCTCAAGTATTTCCATCTTTGATCGCAGGCAGTGCGACAAAGACTCGACAAAGACCAGCATCCCCCTGAGGCAAATCAAGAGGAGGAAGGAAGGCTCCCTTTCCTCGTCCCAGGGATTAGTGGGCGGAGGTTTGATTTTCGCCATCCACTTCTTGGTGTGGCCCATGTAGATCGTATGGCAGTCCACGAAATTCTGCACCCAACCTGGCGGCTGGTTTGAGATGCTCCCCCCCACCCCTTGATATGTGTTCGGCTCAGGCTTGCATCGCCTCATAGACTGGGACCAGCCCCTGTACCACTCTGATGAAACAAGCCGATACCTTCACTTTTTCATTTGGTCAAGCTCTCCATGTGTGAGGCAATGCCCCTTTGGGCATAGCTATTGCATCATGTGCAGTCCGCACTCCATGAGTCCAATTTGTATTTTTTTTTCACGTTGTAATGTCCTACACATGTATGCACATTCCTCTGTGTGTGTGTCCGCCCTCCGACTGGTCAATGATGCGACTGTCTGCAAAGTGACGCTGCCGAGGCAACTGATTCGTATGCACATTCTTCATCACTGTCCATCAGAAAGGCGCCTAGCCTACATGATTTTCTGTTGATATTGGCCTGACGAGCTGTTTTAACGATCAGTGCTTTGCTCTCGCTGTGCGCTTGGATCTCCTCACGCCGTGTGTGTGTGTGTGTGTGTGTTGTTGCTGCAGATGGGCGCCTATTGGCGTTGAACATGCTTCTTGTTTGACGATCCAACTGACAAGGAATCTGACATTCTGAGCCGCGTTGTGCTCGTTCGTTTTGCAATCGTGTGTGTGTTGTTGTTGTTTGGGCTGTTGTTTCGGTTGGATGGTTGCATCCAATACATGCAAACATACATCTCTTGTTTGCACTGTGACTGATCTGTGCCGGCCTGTGAGACATGCTGTTCTGTGACCGGACCCGCCATGATGCTGAAGCGGACTGGGCCCGTGGTCAGGGCTCCCACCATCAATCGACGGATCAGATAGGTGGGGGCTGGCAGGCACCATGGGGATTACACTGGTGCACCCTACCGGGGGACTGCATCTCCTCCTCCTCCTCTTGGTGCAGCGGCCGGCCCCCCGTAGAAGTCAGCGATGACAGAGAGACATCACACCAAGGTGCTCGCTGATGGAGAGAGAAAACTTGGTAGACTAGACCCAAATTGCAGCTGGCCCTGAGCACCAGTTACCTGCTGTCTGTTGCTTACCTGCTTGCTGTTTCCCGCAAGTCTGACCTGCACAGGGCTCTGTAAACCTTCCGGACTCGGTTTGCACATGTTGCTTAACCACTTTTCTTGCTCCGTTCTTCATTGTTTTTCCATATCCTGCTGCAGGCTGGAACCGTGCATACCCGTTCAATCCGGGTGATTTGACCACCTGTGTGGATGTGCTCGCCAACAATCTGGAGGACCGGCCCAAGATTCCTTGGGAGGATCTTCAGTACGTGTTTGGAGAGATCATGTATGGCGGTCACATCACAGACGATTTGGATCGTGTGCTTTGTGCAGGTGACATTGCATGAAGTGACAGGGGCTTGGGATACTAGCAGGGTAACAGGTGCAGTGTAGTGACTGTTGTACGTTCCCAGTTTCACCTGAACCATCCTGTCCACTGGCAGGCTCTCTTGCGAGCGGACGCAACCTCAGGGAGGGCTGAGTTCATTGAGTTGGGTGTTCGCCTGAAATCACGCATTTCAACCTGCTATTCCTTTGAAAGGCCACATCAGTGAGTGGTGGTGATTGGTCTGATGCATTTGCAGGTGAAGAGAAAAGGGTTGGTTAGCAAGGGGGCTTGGGTTGGGGCACAGCTTGGGGTTGGTTCATGGTGACATTGGCTGTGTAGGACCTGTTTGCTGCAACAGGGGACCCACTGAAGAGCCACCAGTGAGAAAACACAGGAGAGAGTTGGGATGAAAATGCAGGATGATTAGTTGTACCATGATGACGTTTGCAGCTGACACACATGTGGGATGCGATTGCACCTGCCCGCCGCAGGCTGCTGTCTCCGCAGTGTTATTTGAGGGAGTTCTTTGGGTTCCACCCAGACCTGACAACAGCATCCAGCGCAATTTACTGCATCCAGCAGCTCTGGCAGGCACACACAGATGCAGCAGGGAACCTCCAATGGCGAACGGTTTGAACCGCATCCTGAAGCCTGCGGCAGTGTGAACATCACTCTCCCAAAGGCACAAGTACACGCTTCTGGGAGATGCGTTTGTTTGTGAGTGACTGGACATGAATCACACTTCCGGGGCCCCTGTGTTGGCAGTAGACGAGTGACTGCTGCGAGCTGACAAGGACAGGCACAGGTAAGACTGACACTGACAGCAACAATGTTGTTGATGTTGCTCAATTATCTTTGGACCTGACCCCTGCCGCATACTTTCTTTTGAGCTTTTAAGCGTTGTCGACAATGTCTGTTTCTATCTCAGGGTACCTCAGCTTCTTGATCTCCCCTGACGTGCTGGAGGGTGCGGACCTGGCTTCAGGTTTCCCCTGCCCACCTCCGCTGTCCTACAAGGAGTACCTTCAGTACATTGAGGACGTGACCCCTGTGGAGTCTCCAGTGCTGTATGGCCTGCATCCAAATGCAGAGATCAACTTCCGAACTGTTCAGGGCGACACCTTGTTCAAGGTCATCAATGAGTTGGCATCTGCTGGGGGAGGGGGAGCCGGCGGTGGAGCTGCTGAGAAAGTGCGGCAGACCCTGGATGAAATCACAGGTGTGCGCTGGAACAGGCTGGTGGTTGTGCTTAAACGGCACTATCTGAGAGTCTCACTCAGGGATGCAGAAAAGGATGTTGGCGCATGTGGTGCGTGTGGCGGAGGGGGGTGCAACAGGCCTTCGCAGTGTTGCAGATGGCGATCTAAAGTGGCGGCATGCAGGAGTCCCCATCCCTCTCTCCTCTCTCTCTCTCTCTCTGTAAAGCTCTCTCTCTCTCTCTCCCTCCCTCCCTCTCTGATCCCCCATCTCTGATCTGTGAACTCCTGGGACAGGGGACAGGGACCGTTATGAAGATGCGGATGTTGTCCACACAACTGCACTATGTCGAGGCACCGCACCCTCCTGGGGAACCCCTCACCCCCACATGCCAGACAATATTTGATTTGTGCATTTGCTCACGTGTTTATATTTGCAATTTTGCTTACACGGCTCCTCCTTTTTCCGATTTGTTATCTCTTCATGTTCTGTTCAATCAAATTAGGTCCCCCGCCCCTCCGTCAACTGCCCGGAGAGCAGCAGCATTTGAGGGCTCCCACCCCCCCTCGCCCATTGAAATTGCAGACATGTTAGATTGCGGCCCTGACGGCAGTGTTGGGTGCTTTCGGGTTTGGTAGTGTTGGCGTCAAGTTGGGCAACTGGCCCAATTTCATGGGGATCTGACAGCACAGCAGCTGCAGAGGGTGCAGATTTTGGGACACCCCCTAAGGCCTCTGGGAACTGAGTTGTTGTAACTAGTAGGGTTTTACAACCTTCAGGGGGTAGGGTGAGACCACCTCTGTTGCCTTTTTTGTGTGTCGGGAAACCTGAATCATGGAACAGTTTGTGCATCTCTGCAATGCTTCCTTGTTCCCCAGGGTTCTGTGCAGCAGCCACAGTGGGTTTGCAGCATGTAGAGTGCATGCAGTGTGGTGCAACACAGGCTTTTGTCAGTAATTTGGGATAATTTCCAAATTGGGTTCAGATCTGAACCCCCCCCCCCCCCTGCCAGGCAGTTGACACTTATGAACACCATGCAAATAGGATGCAAAAACGAAATTTACATGTGATTTTTTTTTATTGATGGCCACGATATCAAAAGAATTCATTTTGGGAAGTCAGATGGGGAAAATTTGACATGCAGTGTGCTCCTGGAACCCACAGAGCTGCAAATAAAAAACAGTGCTGCAGCCTGCATTACTCCAAAGGATTGTATACCCATTTTGGCCACTAGACTGAGCGATGTGGAGGGATTTGCTGGAGTCTGAGGTGCAAAAGCAGAGTTCTGCAGCGCATTCCCCCTTGGACACCCTTTTAATCACCCCCACACAGCGGGGCATCGGGGGTAGACCGACCGTTCTGGGAGGAACAAGGGAAACCAGATTCACATCAAAGAAATGGGCGCCCTGTGGATTCTGGTCAAACGACACACGCACCCTCAGGCGGATTGGGGGTCATTGACATGTTGTCAGGAAATGAGCAAAATTTGACCAGCAAGCCAAAATTTAACCAGCAAAAAGGATCATGTGTGAAAACCTGGGGAGACACGCTGGTGGGTTGGTGGGTCTGTGAGAAATTGTATCCTTCATTGCACTGCAGACCCACCGTCCACAACTGAAACTGCACCACAATTGCATTGCGCGCGCTACAGCTCCAATCTCAACACCTGTTGCAGGATCTCTACCCGAAGCACACAATCTGGCAGAAATTGCTGAGCGGTTGGAGGATGACCGTACCCCTGCGCAACATGTGTTCTACCAAGAGTGCGAGCGTATGAACGGTTTGGTTGCAAAGATGCGTGTGACTTTGGCGGACCTTGATTTGGGTTTGAAGGGAGCACTGTCCATGTCAGACAAGATGCAGCAACTGTTTGACGATATTAACCTGAATGTTGTGCCAGAGGTAAGAAGCCCCAACCTCAGTTCAGCCATGTTTGTGGTAGGAAACTGCTCTCTATGCCATTGTTGGGGCATTCCTCAGCAGCAGGGGCCAGGGGTGGTGGTAGGGGGATTCAAAATCAGCTCGAAGAGAGGTTGTTAGATCAAGCGCGGGCGTGGACGCCATACACCCCCTTTTTGGGGGTCACTTGCGTAGCATACCCCAAGGCATTATATTGGATGTCCAACCCCTTGTAAAATCATTATTTTGCCCAACAAAACAATCACCCAATGGAATTTTTCATTTTGAGGCCTCTATCCACCCGAAACTGGACACCATTTTTTGGGGGGGGTGGGGGGTGGGGGGGGGGGGTGGGGGTCAAAAGTATGTGCTTAGAAGGATGGGAACCAGGGTCGAGAAAAAAAACGGCTGAGGGGCTCGATCAGCTGAGCTGGCGATCAGTCGATTGCGCCGGCCGGGATTCGATGCAATTGTTTGCATTGATTGTTTGCCGAGTGTTTGACCACTCGACCACTGATTGTTCCTGTACACTAGGGGTTCCCCAATTTTTGTCATTGTAGTCCGCAACTGAGAAAAAGCCAAACTCTGTTTTCTGCCTGCCTGTCTGCCTGCCTGCTTGTCTGACTGACTGGCTGATTGGCTGACTGTCGGCCTCTCTTCGAGGTGCCTTGCCGAAGGCAATAGAATTTTGTTTGGCCTTTCGCCACCACTGTGCATCGATTCGAATCACCTCGAAGAGACGTGGGTTGTTATATCGAGCGCAGGTGCAGGCGCCAATGCCCCCCCACCCCCCACCCCCTCTGTTTGTGGGTCATTCGCATAGCCTACCCCATTGTATGACATCGGATGTTTAACCCCTTGTAAAAACATTATTTTGGGAGACATAATTATCCTCTCTGTGTCTCACAAGCCGCTGCATGGACATCTGCTTGACCTACCCTTTTTCACTCATTTTGTCAGAGTTCCGTGTTGTCATGCTTCAAAATCATTCCCAATGAAGCTGCCACTGAATGACATGCAGATGTTCAAGCCTTTTGCCCGCAGATTGTCCGTGCCATTCAAGCAAACAGTGAAGTGCACACAGCAGAGTTGACACACGTTGATTCAAAAATCTGGTTTGAAGATGCAATATATGCTTTCTCATTTCGAACGGAAAGGGTTTGTTTTGTGTCTGGTGCTACAGATATGAAGTGAAAAGATGAGCTGCGGATTTCATTTCCGAACCCATTGATGGGATCAATCCTCTGACCACATCATCTGCTGGTCAAACAACAGCAAAACCAGATCCAAAATGTAAAGACAGAAAACATACCAAAATTAATTAGTGATTTCATTTTTGACCGATGTGCAAAACAATAAAACAAACATTTCGAAGTTGTACGGTATTGTGGTGTGTCATGCGGCATCGTTCCTGTTTTTGCACCAAAAACTTGAAATGAGGAGGAGATTCTGTGGCTACAGCATATGTCCCCAGCCTCATGTTAGACCATTTGATTTCTGGTGAGGTGGGATTCCGGTTGTTTGAGGCTCCACCTGTGGTGCATTTCCTGATTGTATGCATGTACGGTTTGTCTGCAGGTCTGGGCGAACGTTGCTTTCATGTCCATGCGTCCTTTGGCTGGATGGTTCCAGAATCTTCTGGAAAGAAACCAGCAGCTCATGGATTTCACAATGGAATTGGCGCCCCCGAAAGTTGTGTACGTCAGCTACTTCTTCAACCCCAACGCCTTCTTGACTGCCATCATGCAGGCTATGGCTATGCAGTACAGCTACGATCTAGATCAGGTGGAGATTGCTCTGGCCCCTGCTCTGCGGATGCGAAGTAACTGAGTGTGGCATGGGAAGAGGGAAGCTGTTGCCGCCCGCGTGCTACCACAGCATATGTGGGTCATTGAACAGTCCTGCCAATGCTAAGCTCACCCAGTTCTCAAGAAACAGATTGCTGTGTTTTCCTGGCAATTGAGCATACTCCACCACTGGCATTGGTATTTTGGGACGAGTGATCCAATTTTCCATCTCCTAAGACGAAGCCATTCGTCTCAGCATTTTTTCACGTCAATAGAATTCCCTGCCCGGCTACAGAAGGTATCCACACTAGATGGATAGCGCCTTGCCTTCGTTGTCCGTTTGCATTCGTACAAGCTGGCGTGCCAGTGTTGACATTTGTGCTTGTTTCCATCCACTGTCATCAGTAACCCACTGTGCCGCTCTTTTAGATGACCCTGGTGACGGAAGTCACTAAGAAGTGGCCGGATCAAATCGACTCCCCGGCCCGTGAGGGCAGTCATGTGTTCGGAATGTTCATGGAGGGGGCCCGATGGGATATTGCAGCCACTACTGTTGATGAGTCCAAAATGAAGGTATTTGCCTCGCAGTCAGCCGAATGATGTATCATCCGTGCGGGTCCCCCCTCAGCAGGGGAGTTGCCATCGGGCAGCATGGGACCAACATTCCACTCTGGGTCACACAATTGGGTCACACTCCTTCCCCACTCTTGGTAGACACACAGACATCTTGATCAACAAGCGGGCCACAGAAGACGAAGCACCACTGCACACCGTCTGTGGTACGAGTGCTCAACCATCTGGAACTCCCCTGTTTTGAAAGGTGCTTCCATAGCGAATCCGTCTGGACCCACCCCCCCACCCTGCCTCCAGCTGCAGACAGCAATAAATTCAGGTGTCACGCCCCCTGCCCCCAGGGCCCGCAACTTCTAAATCCTGCACAAAGTCCTGATTGGAGCCCAACGTCAGGGGGGCGGCCGGTTGGAATCCAGAGCCCCCCCCCCCCCCCCCACTTCCCAAGCGGCGGGAAGCTCTGGCGCCGTATTCGTGACAATGAACTGAGTGATTTCCTCGAGTGCTTCATAAGGGTGACGACCATCGTCGACCTATGGCCAAGCGGCGGGAAGCTCGTTTTGGCCATGCCGGTAATCTTGAGGTTGAACCAGGTTTGGCATGAGAATAAAGATGCAGTTATGCCTTACTGTGGAGTGCATTTGCTGCTTTGCATTTGTCTGTTTCTTTAATGAGGTCTCCCCCCTCTCCCCCCCTCCAGACCCCCAACAGTGCTTGTACCGGCCTTTCTGCAATTTCAGATCTTGGGCGCTAAAGAAATTTTTTTTGGCTTTTCAGAGGCAGTAAAATAATTTTTGAGCTCATGTGTTTATTCCCAGAAAGCTCACATTTTTATGGAGAGATCTAAAATGGGTGAAAAACATGAAACAAAAATCACCTCGAAGAGAGGTTGTTAGATCAAGCGCAGGTGTGTGCGTCGTATACCCCCCCTTTTTGGGGTTCGTTCGCGTAGCATCAAGTCGGCCACTGCAGCTGGCGGTCGGCCTGGCCTGTTGGCGCTCGAGTGCATTACCACTCGACTGGTGGCTGGTCCGGTACACTTCAGGCTCCCCACTGCTTGTAGCCGAGTCCGCCACTGAAAAAACCCGAACTGTGTCCAAACTGTGTGTTTCTGTCTGCCTGTCTGCCTGCCTGCTTGCCCGACTGCCTGCTTGCCTGACTCACTGACTGATTGGCTGACTGTCAGCCTCTCTTCGAGGTACACTGCCAAAGGCAATAGAATTTGACCCCCAACCCGACTACCGGGTCGGACTCTGGCTGCTGGGCCCTGAGCTCATGGGTGGAAAAATTTTTGTACCCCCAAAAGTTCTGTGAGATGGTTGGGTGTCATTGTTCGAATGGGCCGCCCCCCTTGGCCCAACGATAGGACAGCAGATAAGGTATGTGGGTTTGATGCAGAGCGACTCTTGGTCCCGTTCCGATATCTTTTGTGACACAGGGATTATGTATCATACCTCACAACAGGGGGTAGCACATGCCTGCACGGCTACAAACAGCGTCTGCATGTGTCATTGACAGCCAAGAAGCTCTCTCTCTCTCTCTCTCTCTCTCTCTCTGCTGTCAAGTGCACCCCTGTTGTGTATCAGAAGGCTGGAGCATTGCACAGGACAAGGTGAGGTACGTAGTCACCTGCAGGAACATGCTGACTGTGTTTTGTGTGCATCAGTAGTCCCCCCTCTGCTGTCCATGGTGATGGAAAAGGAGGGTTGTGTGCACCACAGCCTTTGTATTGGCCTTTGTCTTGTATATGTCACAGGAATTGTACCCCAAGATGCCAGTCATGACCATTAAGTCCCTCCCTGCATCGAAGGTGGATTACAAGGATCTGTACGCATGCCCAGTGTACAAGACGCAGGGTCGTGGGCCTGGTTATGTTGGGCTGTTGCACTTGAAGTCCAAGGTCAACCCCCGTACATGGGTTGTAGGGGGTGTGGCCCTGCTGATGGATGTTGTAGAGTAAGCTGAGAATATGTCCCATGCAAAAAAAAGTCAGATGGGGCCCGGCGTAAACCGGCCCCATGTTGTTCTGTACATCTGCTGGGGTGGTCTGGGAACTGCGTTGGTTTGACACAACCTAGACCTGTTAACCCCCCCCCCCCCCCCAACACCACCTTATGAAACCACAGGGATGTGGTTTCAGATCTGTGTACTGCATCAATGTTTCTGACCTATTTTGCAGTGCACCCACCCCCTAGTCCCCTCCCCTCAGCACACTTTGATTGTTGTGAGGTTCTGTCACGTTGCTGTTCTGTTTATGCGTTGATACTGACAGCCCTTGGCTTCCCTCTCTTCAACGAGTGCCATTTGGGTGGGCTGTTTACAAGGGTGGTTTCTACATTAATTTCGACATAGCGTTTGTAATTTGTTTGGCTAAGGTGCTATGCATCAGATTTCGTCATTATGCGACCCCCCCCCCCCCCCCCCCCTCCCATGTCCCCCATGAGTGGTGTTTTGTCCAGCCTGTAAAGGGACATCTGCGCCTTACCATTTGGGCGTTTGCCGCCCCTCCCCCCTAGAGGACCCTTCTGGTACTGACGCTTTTAGTGCTGGGCACATGGGTTGTTTACAGCCTCTACCTGGGGCTCTCCTCCTTCCAATGTCTGCAAAGTGGAGTGACAGCCCCACAACCACGTACGCATCAGCCAGGTGTTTCGTGCTGCCATGCCACATGTAATACCTGTCGATGGGCCCGCACTGTGCTGTCTCAACCCACCCTGGCGTATTTGTTTGCAGTCCACAAACAAGCTCACAGTCGCCCAGGGTTGAAATGAATAATCTACACGTGGAGAGGGAACATGTACACGAGGGGAGGACCCCTTTTCCTTCTACCCCCCCCCCCCCCCCACCCCCTGTTGTTACCCGATTGCTTGCTCATGGGTATTTACCCCTTTGTTTTCAGTCCTGACTTTTCGGCGCTATTTATTTGTTGCATTTTGTACAGCAGGATTGCAGTAGTAGTGATCTCACATCTGCTATGCAAAATCATACCTGGAAGTAGTTTGTCTGCCAGCATCCTCATATTTCATTTCACTAGGCTGTGCCTGCTCTTAGCAAGGGGGGGGTTTCATATGTGTTTGCAGCAGTGCCCCAACACATGCTCCAATGCTAACCTTGGGCCACCAACATCGCACCGCCGCGCTTGTAAGCATGCCTGGCTCGCAGCCAGTCATGATTGTGTCACTGCCATGCAGGGCTCGCTTAGCCCTGTTCTCACCTTTTTTTTTTTGTGTGCATGTCTGCATGTTCATGCGTCTTCGGTATCCCCAGGGTGTTCATCCTCTGTGATGGCGGTCTGCCACTGTTGGCAGGATCACCCTGCAGGGAACAGAGACTGTTGGCATATTGCCCTCTGAGGAACGGAGATGCATGAGTTTGTTTTATTGTTGGGTGATTTGATAGTGGGCTTAGCCCTATGGCTCAGGTATGTGAAACGTGTTGCACAGATTTGTTGTAATGGATGTGCAATGTCAACTGGCGTGTTGCTGAGCAGAGGTTTTGGCAGGGTCTGTGTTGCAGAGTCCGTTTGCCTCACCCTTGATTGCCCAGCGAAAGCAGTAGTGAAATTGCACCCTTACCATGAGTCCGCGTCCTGCACGTCTGGAGGCACAACTGGCAGCTGCTGTTGCAGCTGCCAGTTGCAGATTTTCACTGTAATGATAGGAATGTGGGATTGGAATCAGTGTTGCAAGGAATGAATGTCGGGGAAAAGAGGTATTCATCGAAGCTTGCCTGACTGATGGCACTGCATTTTGATTTCTATGTTCTGTGCATGAAGTGGGTAGACAGAGGGCAGACATGCGCAATGCATACCCCCCATTTGTGGGATCTTCCATGTTGCATGCTCCAGGAGAACTAGAATGTCCCTTCCCCCCCCCCCCCCCTCCTCCTGGTCCCATTTAATTTGAGACACTTCATTCCCCTGCAGGGGAGTGCCACAACAAAGAGAAGGGGAGGAGAACCCCAGCACAAACCCAAAGAGCACACAGGGCATGTTTCCATAAAATGCCACCACAGATATGAACCCAGAAGTACCAATTGCCAACCCACCCCAAAAGAGAGATTGTTGGATCAGGCGCAGGTGCCAGAGACTGCCTTTTTTTTGGGATCATTCGCTGGGCATACCCCGATGGGTGATATTTTAGGGCCACAAATGTCCCACTCTTGGGATTTACTGAGACGTCATCTCAAAGATTTGCAATTTAGGAGAAATAGGGAGTGCATTGAGAGGCTTTTAGGTTACTGTGGAAAAATGAGGAAAGCTTAGTGTGAAAGGCCGGAGTTGCCAATTTTGGTGTAATTTGGGAATGGGGATTGATGAGAGAAGCCGATTTTCATTATGCTTGCATGGTTGCCTGATTCAATTTTCAATCTGTCCATTATTGTCCCATGGATGATTTTCCAGCTTTGACAGCATGCGTTCCAGCTCAATGAAGGTGAGCACGGATCGAAAAGCAGCAATAGGTTTCGACTGATTTTCTCAAAGCAAGTGGCCGATTTTGGTTAGCAGAACAAGAAGTCCACAGAAAGTGCGTTTGCAGTTACAGCCAATTCAGGTAGGCGAGCAGGCGATTGGATGCAGTTGGACCCGTCCATAGCTGCATTTCGGTGCAGAAGTAAGTGGTTGTCAGTTGTTATTTTTCAATCTTGTTACACATCTGTTATTGATCAGCCGTAAATTCCTGCTTTTTCTGAGTTCTCAGCCATTTTTCTCTGCTACAGATTTAGGATAATGAATTTTCTATTTTGGGTAAATTGGAGTGGTTTTTTCTGTGAAACTATGATACGGATGATTCTGGTGATTCCCAGTGCAATAAGTTCAACCAGTAGATACAATTTTTGTATGACAACAAAGTTCAATCTAAGCAAGATGTGACGATGGCTGATAGGTACGATTGACGAATTATGTTATTCAGTCTTTTCATGGCTATGTGACAGGAAAATTGAAGCCATTAGTAAACACGATCTGTTTTGAATTGTGACATGCATGTTACTGGTGTCAATTTAGAGGAATATAAGGAACATCAAATATAATTCCAGCAGGTGATTTTTGTGGTGTAGGCTGCTAATGTATAGTCGGTTGTTTTGTTTGAAGCTATTTTGGCATGTTTATGCCCCCCCCCCCCCCCCCTCCGGCGGGTTTGTCAATGCTGTCAATGGACCTGCTCTCCATCAAAAAGCCTTTTTTGTACCATTGTATACCATATACCTGTTGAAAAACATTTGCCAAAAAACGTGCGTAATGGCTTCAGTAAAGAACTCTTTAGTCACCATGGCTCATGCGACTTTTTTTTAGTTGTTGTTTAAAGTTTTTTTGGGAGGGCTAGGAGCTCAAAGGATGGAGTTTCAATGCTTTGATTTTCAATGATTGTTCTTTTTTCGACTTTCAGAAATAGGTGCCACATTGCCGGTATCAAGTTGCAAATGCATTTCAATTGTTGATCAGAAGTAATGTTTCGTTCATTGAAAAAGTACATTAACGTTATGAATGTTCTCAGCCCGTGGAACAAAAATTGCTTGAAGGTACCCGGAGCTTTGCATTGATGGTGGCTAGGTATTTCACAAAAAGCCGGACAAACAATAAACGATCCATGCAACCCTACTCCGCAACCCTATTTGGTGCTTATCAGGGCTTGTGGTTTTTGCTTGAAGCAAAGCCACAACATTAGAATTTTCAATAATAAGCAAAGCCGAGGCGCAAAATAGAAAAATAAGGACAAGTAGCGCGATAATATGGACCCAAGACGGACTTTGGTAGATAGCATGCATGATGCAAAGCATGTGACCATGTAGGGATACAAAAATGTCACGAGCTTGTTTTGATGAATAAAATGAAAAAAAAATTGCACTGTACTTTATGAAAATTCAGACCCAAGGACCCGTTTGGCATACTTTTGCAACCGCGATGTTTGTTTACTCAATTTGATTGATTCAATTTGAAATGTGACCAACTTCTTTTTGTCCTACTTAATGCCCGAGGCAAATAGCCAGCATATACAAAAACACGGTTTTTACCAAAAACAACCGCATCCGTCTCCCACTTTTCACCAAAGTTCCTCCCCACATTTCTTACTAAAACTCCCTGTGTTTTTACAAGAACCCCCTGCCCCGCCAAGCTAACGAAAATTTACCGACAAACAAAGGTTAACCGAATAAAAAGCCCAGAATGGTACCCATTGTTACCAAAAAAAACTCATCAATTGTTACAACGACAAAAAAAAACCTGAATCCTATCAACAGTTCCCATGATTTTACCAGAAAACTTCCATGAGATGACGAAATTCACCAAAAAACCCCAAAATTTACAAAAAATACCCAAAATAGTCCCCATGTGAGCAAAAAACTCCCCGACTCCTACCACAAAAAAACCCAAAACTTTTCAAAACCTCTCGGGTTTTTACCAAAAAACGCGCTAGGATGACGAAATTTGCCCCACAAAAAAAACTAAATGTTACCAAAAAAACCAACAATGGGTTCCAATTTCTTACCCAAAAACTCCCCAATTCTTCCCACAAAAAAAACCCTAAATCTTACAAAAAAAACCACATCTTACCGAAAAAAGACTAAAAAATAGCCTCATCTTTCTAGAACTTTTTTTGGGGAAAACTTGGGGGCAGGCTTCAATTTCACAAAGATTAATGGGGAGGGAGGGGGGGCTATTTGGTAAAAACAATGTTTCTTTTTGGTACGCACCAAACAAAGAGCACTGGCGAAAGCAACTGGTCACCCTCGAACCACCACTGTAGGGGAATGCAGAGCTCGGTGCATTTGCATGTGCCAACAAAATCATTATTTTTGGTGTGTGTGATGGATAATGTGCATGCCGTTGAGTTGCTGAGTGAGATTGCAGCAAATGCTTGCTGCAAACCAGTTCCCAGGCTAGCAATAGGTAGCTCGCCAACTGCCCCACAAAAACGCTTGTCAGACATTTGATGATGTTATGAACTGCATATCAGAACGGGGCGGGGTAGGGTGAGAAATAGGAAAATAGGGCACCCTTTGATTGGGAGTCATGGACTCCCACGCTTCGGTGTGGCCCTTTGAGTTGGGGTGATGTACTCCTGCTCTTCATTGTTGAGTTAGGGATACGGACTCCAGATTGGGGAAACCGCGTCAATCGTAGTACCATTTTTGCGTTGCATTGCTTTATGTTGCCATGTGTGCCGAATATGATGCACGGGGTTGGTTTACCGGATTTTACTTTTGGTCACTCAACCATACTGCCACATTGAAGCGTGGGAGTCCATCATCCCAACTCAAAAGGCCACATCAAAGTGTGGGGGTTCATATCCCCAACTCAAAGGGCCACACAAAAGCGTAGGAGACCATCACCTCAACGCAAACGGCCACACCAAAGCGTAGGAGTCCATATCCCCAACTCAACGGGCGACACCGAAGTGTGGGAGTCCATCACCCCACCTCAAAGGGCCACACTGAAGCGTGCGAGTCCATATCCCCAAATCAAAAAACCGTGCCAAAGCGTGGGAGTTCGTATCCCCAACTCAAAGGGCCATGCCAAAGCGTGGGAGTCCGTATCCCCAACTCAAAGGGCCACCGAAGCGTGGGAGTCCATCAACCCAACTGAAGGGGCCACGCCAAAGCGTGGGAGTCCATCACCCCAGCTCAAGGGGCCACGCCAAAGCGCGGGAGTCCACCACCCCAACTCAATGGGCCTCCAACGTGGAGGAGAGAACTGTGAACCGGTTATCCTCAATAGCACTGCAAGGTTACAACAAAATTGGCCCAGTTTCCTCAATGGCACCGGAAGGTTGAAAACCCACAATTGGGCCAATTGGCTACATCACCCCTGCCTTCTCGGGGTCCCCTTGGTGGGGAGCAATTAACCCAGAAAAAGAGTGGATGTTGTGGGAATGCGCAAAAAGGCAGAACTCGCTGAAACAGGGTGAAATCCAAGCCTGGGGGGGGGGTCAAAATCAAACTTGCGACATCACCCGTGCCGTCACGTGGTCCCTGCACACACCACGTTCCCCCACAGGTGCCCAGGGAATCCTCCATGACACTTTTTTGACCAGCTCTAAAATTTTTCGCACTAAAATAGAATACTCCATGTACAAAAAAATCTGAGGATTTTTTTAGAACGGATATTATTTAGCGCGGATTATTTTTTTTTTTTACTGCAGATTACAATTTTCTTCCAGCTAAAAAAATTACAACCTGAAAAAAAATAATCCGCATCCAAAAAAAAATACAGGGCCCTGCTCACTGTGTGGGACTCGAGACAACCTCTCGGAATCAGGTTCAGAAACAGAAACGGTGAAAGCATGCGAAACTGCGTGAGGGCACCCCCTTTCCCCACTTTCTTTCCCCAACAACAGGCACTGAGTGCACCTGTACCCCCCCCCCCCCGCGCCCAAGGAACGGTAAATGACCAGAAATTGACAGAACCAACGCCTAGTGTTGCTTGGACAAGGGTGTTGCTTACACATGTCTATTCTGAAAACCAAGGGGCAAAATATGCCACAAAGGCCGTCATGCTTAAATCAGCTTCCTTGACAAAATATGAACATCATGCATCTCAAAACCAAGGTATCAAGACAGCACACATAGCACAAAGTAGGACCAATTGAAAAATGCACCACCAAAGTTTATGGTGCAAAAACTGATGGAATCAACGCCTAGTGTTACTTGGACATCGGTGTTGCTTGGCCATAAATCAGCGATGGTCATCATAGGCATTGCTTGGCCATACGAGGACGATGGTGGTCACCCTCCGGAATCTCTCTGGGAAACCTCTCAGGTCATTGCCACAGATATGGCGCCAGAGGCGCCGCCACAGATTGTCCACAGATACAGGGCTGAAACAGTTTGTTTGATAGGTGTTGCTTGGCCATAAAACGACGATGGTCGTCACCCTCCAGAATCACTCTGGCATTCCGCCAGTACCTCGTGTATCACGCGGCGGAGCTGCGACACACATTGTCCAGTGGTTCAGCACTGCGCCGTCAGGCGTCTCAGAGTTCATTGTGCTGTTCCGGCATGGATCGGTCAGCTGGCCTTTCGGCCGTCAGATCTCAAGATCTCAAGATCTCTTGATTAACAACGGCGCCGGAGGCGCCAACACCATTCAGGCACGTATGCAGCTGCATACCACGGCGCCGAAGGAGCTGCATAGGCGTTGCTTGGCCAAAGAAGGACAATGGTTGTCACCCTCGGGAATCAACCTGGGATCTCTCACAGTACATTGTCATGAACACGGCACCAGAGGAGCCGTCACAGATAGTTCAAGTATTGTCCGTAGATACGGCGCCGGTGCTGTACCCCTTCCTCCCAGCCCCAAGTGCGGAAGCACACGCTTGGCACAGCACTGCATCGTCAGAGTGCTGCACTGTTCTGGGACCGACGGTTCCTGTGGTCCCATAGCGTGACTGCACGTGTCAGGCGCAAAGCAGGGGCTTGTCTCAGCACCTTCGGAGCACCATCTGATTGAAGACCTGACTGCCACCTGCGCCGCCAGGGCATTGGGTCCTGCATCACCAGCCCTTCGGAGGCTTTGCAGACACGGGAAAAGGTGATGATGCACCCTCTTTTGGAAAGGCCCTCACTGGTACCCCAAATTTCCTTTGCCATCCCAGAGGTCCGCTGGTTGTAATGCTGAAGGAACAGAAATGGTATGCAGAACTAAGCCAAACGATTTTTTTTATTGCGGCCAGACCAAGATGAGCTGGCGCAGCCTGCTCACCGTATGGTACTGGAGATCAAGGTTCAGAGCTGTCCAGTTCTACAATGATCCCACAAATGGCTGTGGTAGCGGACCCGACAACTCGTGAGGATGAGCTGAGTCTGATACCACATGATACAGTGGGAAAATGCCACGGCGGGAGGCTTCCCAGTGTGCACACGAGTAACAAAAGACTTTCGGCTGAAAAAGACAGCGGAGCGCATAGCGTGTGATGGCACAATGGGGGACACCCAGTGTGCCCCCAAAATACTGCAGGATGATAGGCTGCCAGTGGTAGCATGTGCATGGCACAAAAAGACAGGGGGGGGTAGGGGATGCTTGACTTCATGCAAAGTATGCAGAACTAAGCCAAACGATCTCTAGTGCAGCATTACCGCACACAGGAGATGAAAGGGACAGTCCTAGACTTTGCATCCAAATTGGCCCACCATCACGCAACGGTCCCCCACCCTAGGGACGCTTGCCAGGTGCTGGTGGCTCGGCGACGGTACCATCACCGTTCACAGAAATGGGCATGCCTGGACAGTGAGGTGAAAGTATCGCAAGGGTCAACACAGACGCACAGACACTTCGTCAAACCTGCATGGCTGGCGCACAAGCACGGTGCACAGTCTCCCCAGACTGCTGGTATGCGATACACGCCTCACCGCATTGCAAAGCTGATTCAGCCCCCCCACGGTTGCATACACCTACAACAGTTCTTTCAGAGGTCTACCTTGAAGGTTTGCTGTGGTACCCAGGTTTTGGTGGTCACCAAGGTGACGGGGGGAGGGCAACATAGGGGCAATGAATCATTCACCGTGCAACAAAGTACCCCCCGCCCCCCTGTGTCCACAACCCGCTGCGCAACAGTCCCCTAATGCCCAGCACAGGGGAGAGGTAGCCAAGCAACGGTGGAGGGCACCTGCAACCTACCTGGCAGGAATTAACCCAGGCCACAACAACGTCACCATTTGCCCCAGTGACATTACAATATGTGCCAGTAGGGAAATTATTGTCAACATCCATGGCTATGGATCGGCAAGACAAATGATCTTGCCAAGGAAATGCAGTGGAAGTGTACCAGTCACAGAACAGGAAGACCAGCATTCAGGATGTGCAAGGACACGGGCAGCAAAGCAGCCAGGCTGCACAAATAACCTCAAACATTCCAATGCGCACTTTTGTAGACATCGCAAAGTAATGGGCCCCGGGCCTCAATGGTCAAGTTGCAATATCTGCATTAGGCTCCAGCCGCTTGCTCCCCACGATTCTAATCACCTACTGTCTGGCCAAGCTCTGTGTTTGTTTCCTCCTTGGGCCACCAATGTGCTTTTACCTATCTCCTGCTCGGCTGCAGGTCCAACCATGGGCTGCTGCGGGCTCTTCAGGACTAGCTTCCCCAAGGAGGGGTGGGGGGTTGTGCAAGGATTGGGGAAGGACACTAGGGGTACCAGCCACAACACAATCAATGTTTGGAATGCGGTGAACAAGCCAGCTTTTAGTACATATGCGAACTGGCCAAGCTGCAAACTAGACAACATATTGCAATAACAAACACAAAATAAACACACAGCATGTTCATGGGAGCAGGCATGCGTGGGGGACAGCATTGGCGGGAGGGGCACTGTGTGTTTGGGGGCGCCCTTGCACTGCGCGCGCACTGCACGCTACTTTTTTTTAGACCAGGTTCCCCCTGAAGAGTCCCCAAGCACACTCCTTCCAAACGCCCTTATATCACCCCTGCCTCAGGAGCATGTCCCACCGTAGACCCGTAGACCCTGGGAGACCTCCTTCAGTGGGGGCGGGAGGTGGTCCATCTTCCACGAATGGGGGTGGGACGATGGACCCGGGGGTGCTGGGTTTGGCCGTCTAGCATAGCCCTGCTGCCGACCGTCTCGGGATGGTGGCATGGTACATCTTGGCTAGCACGAAGGATCCTTGGCGTTGATCAAGCATGTGAGGTCACCTTCGATTATAGGCTAAGTGTTTGCACTGCGTGCGCACTGCGTGCGCACTGCGTGCATATTGCGCACGCAGAGGCTAGGATACTCACCCAAGAATACCTGTCACCTGTTTACTAGAGGGAAGATTGAAAGGTGTCAATACCATAGGGTTGGGTAGGTGTCCATTGATACTTCTGGTTGTAGTTATAACTAACAGCATCGTCGAAGAAGAACTGTCCGGTCTTGGTGTCGACTTGCCACCATCGAGTATCGGCGATCGAGAGCCTTCGAGCGACGATGACCACGTTGACTTCTCTGCAGTTGTGGATGTGGCCATACCGATCGATGATCTTGAGCATCTCGGTTCGAGAATCACCTTGAAGTCGACCAAGGTTTTGGTGCACGTACTATCTGTCGGGAAGAGTACTCTGCAGGGCGAATTGAACCGCCTCTACGGATACGAGGCTCGCTGCAGTGTCGGCAATGACGACGTCGAGATCCGGGCCGTGTTGACTGTGTACACTTTGTCAATGGGCCTCTTCTAGGGGGAAATGGTTGACAATTCAAATATGCCACATCCTAAATGCTTGGGAAGCCAAAAAAACCCTGGTACGGAACCAAAAACTTGTGAAAAGGGGCCAAAACTAGGGTTCGAGTATTTGCCGACATCCAAAACTTCGCACTGCGTGCGCACTGCGTGCATGGCATTCCCATAGTACTTGGACGTGATAGAGCACTTGGAGAGGATGTTGGATTGTCCCTCGGCCTTGGTCATGATCCTGAGGTCCGACATCAGCCGTGCCTACTCGGGGTCCCCATGATGGGGGAAAACAACATGGATACATCACCTCTACCTTCTCGAGGTCCCATGGTGGGGAGAAATCAACGCAGGAAAGAGTGGATGTGGTGTAAATGAGCAAAAAATGTGGAAAAAAGTGGAAATGTTCTTCAGGACTTCATGTCTTCTTAGGTGGAGCTTGTGCGGTAGTATAGCCCCATGGCACATGAGGAGCAAACCAGAACACCCCCAATGTGTTCACCCATCCCTTGGGCATCCGGAAGCTGTTGTGTGTTTGACTTGTGACTCTCCCCCCCACACTGGTCCTATTCCTGCCTGATCCTAGCGTACATCCACAAACACTACCAGAACTGATCTAACACACTTGACCCTCCGACTTAGCTCTGACTATACCCCCTCTGCTACATACAGCACACGTGCACTGTTCCTTCTTTAGTGCTTTGCCTTCCGTTTGCGGCGTATAGATTTGCACCCGAGCCTTTCATTTTTGTCATGTAGCCAGGCCCGGGCGCCCACGTGAGCACAGCCAGTCTATGAAGCCGAAGACGAATCCTAACCCCCTACGTCCACGCAATGTTTGGGGTGCTGAGCGGATGGTGTGTGAAACGAGTCCTGGGTTCACTGTCTTCTTTTGTCGTCTGCACAAAAGAATTAGTAATGTGCGAAAACATGACGAAAGCCTGGTGCCAGATCAGAAGTGCAATGCCGTCACATCGTGCAGACTCTGCTGAACTCGAACTAGCATCTGCACAAATTGCATGCACCTGTTTGGCATGAAGTCCAGAGGCAGAAAATTGACGGGGTCCCGAGAACAGGCCCGGACCCTCACACCAACGGAGGCAGCTCCGCTCTTCGATGTACAGAGCGGAGGATGCGGTGTGGTACAGCCATGCAAATTACCGCGGTCAACACTGTGGCGCAGATTAGAGTCCGCAAGAGCCTGGTGAAAAAAAAAGAAAAAAAGGTGGGACCCTCAGACAACCTGCCATAGGCACGACAGGCATTTGTGCCGAGCCCCACCAATGCAGACGCCTGAGGTCCATGAAATCAGTGGCGTGAGACCAGTCCCCCATCGGTTCAATCTGAACACCTCTGACACCGGATTCAACAGCGGACTGAACACCCCCTCCCCCCCCCGGTCCCCCCCGACTTTGTGCATGACGATCCCCAAAGCCCTCCAGGGGGCGGCTGTGAATTGACGCCCCCCACCCCGCGCGGAGGGTATCATCACCGTACACAAAATATGATAAGCACGAAAAAGCGGTGAAGAACCAGCAACATCAGTGAGATGTGTTGGGACCGGGACTGTGTGGGTGCCATCGGATTACATGGCAAGTGTGCTGCCAACCGCTGTAGTAATACGACAAACAAACTGAGCCTGCTCTGATAGTCCCCCGGCTCCCCCTCATGGGGAACAGCATGGGGTATGAAAGACCGACGGAGGTGTTCTTCTCACAGGTTTCTGCGCGGTTGCCATGTGCTTGGGTGGTACTTGTCACCAGCGTGTGGGGGAGGACAAGGCCGTGTGTGTGGGTGGGTGGGGGTATCTGCTTCGACAAAATTATGGATCCGGCGGCGCCCACAATGATACTGCCCCCCCTTTCCGGTGATTTGTTGGCATGCCTCACCCCAGTGAAGGGCATGTTTACAGACGCCACGCTACTTGTCTGTCTCAGCTCGTACCATCTTTCTTTTTTTTTTGTTCATCCACTAGTCCTGAGTTCGGCCCCAGTGTGGGGAGCGGAATCATGGCAACGCCACGGTCCGTAATGGTCATAAAATTAGGAGTTGAGCTTAGGGGTACAGGACGAAAAGAGAGGAGAGTAGAGGGCATGTCTTGGCTCGTACCATCCTTCGAGCCGAAAGCGATTGTTCGATAACACTATCTTGTGCGACCTCTCCACAACAGGTTGTGTGGGTGCATTGCTGCGGCGTCTGGAACAGACATCCGTCTGATGACAAGGCCCAGCAGCTCGATTCGCTTCGTTCCGCAGTCCAGCCGAGGAAGGGGGAGGGCAGAAGAAGAGGGTACTCGGGCTGGGGTCTAGTTGACTCTGTTAAAGTGCTGTTGAGGCTGGGGGTCAGGTGCATGTGAGGGGGCGGTGTTACCCGCTGCGCCCGGCACGTCAGGGGGACTGGTCGAGGCTGTCCACGTCTGGTTGTCTGGGGCCCTCCCATGGGGGCATGCAGGAGGCCCCCACCTGGTGGATGGCTCACAAGGGGCTATGGGGAGGGTGAAGAGGAGGGTGGCCGTTCCCTCCAGCCCATCTCCTCCATCCAGGGCCCTGCGACGGGCTCCTGCCCTGGGCATATCAAGGGCGGCCTGTTGAGCCCCTGCGCAAGGGAGAGAGGCTCAAGGGTCAGGGCGCCGTCATTATTAAGGGGAACTCAGTGTGGAAGCGCGGCGGACGTGGAAAGCGCAGAGTCTCCTCGGGACATCCCCAATGCCCCACGAGGAGGTGTACGGTCCGGCGGAACGAGGGTCGAGCCCATTGAGGCGCGGTGTGCTTTGGTGCGGGATTCCAGGAGCCGGCACGCAGCCGTATCACTTCTGAGCCGCTCCCAACCCCGAAGCTTGTGGTCCAGCGCCCGGAGAGTGTACAGACCCAAAGTCCCGGGCCTGCGCACACTGCACCACCGTAAACTGCGTGCAGAACCAGCCCACTGACTGCACCCCCACCCACAACACAAGCCCGCCTTTCGTGAGCGCGTGGCTCGCAGCATCTTGGCCACACCCCTTTCGAGCCTGCGCTTGTGAGCAAAACGTCACAAAGCAAACCTCAAGAGGTTCGAGAGGATCTCGATGGGACCCCGTCGGACTGCGGTGCACCTTCGCCACAAATGCAATCCACATGTGGCGCGCGCCAGAGAGGTAACAATTCATGTATCCCCCGCCCCCTTTCCACAAGGCCACAGTTCCAAAATTCCAGGCAAACCACGGTTCATAGCCCACCCCCGTGCTTAGACAAGGCTGTGCATGCGTGTGACACAAATACCCGCAAAGAATGTGTGGGCCTCAAACCTTACACAGCATGGTACAACGCACAAGCAAGTTTCCAAATATTGCCTGTCCTTGCTCACTGTCGGGGGCATCAGGTGCCGTGGAATAGAAGCCCTTTCCAATCCTCGTCTTGAACAATTTCACATGCTTGCCCTTCGGAGCTGTTTTTTGAGCAGGTTTCGCGGAAGGTTGAGGTAATAACAATGTTAGTCATGGCTGAAATTCACATCTAAACAAACAGCATGGGGTTGCAAGGTGTGGTACAATGTTGTTATGGACAGAGTGCACAATCACAGACATGACTGAGCCCCTCCTTCCCTCTACAAGCGCGTCACAAACACCCAATCCTCCATTCAGGACCACAAAAAACAGCAGCCCCAAAAAAATCTCAAAAGCAGCGGTTCAACGCCCACCCCCGTGCTTAGACAAGGCCGTGCTTGGACAAGGGGGCGGGGGGTGGGGCTCGGGTGTACCGTTGGACGGCACAGCCGTCTCCCACCACCACAAACTGGCCCAATGTCCCCCTGGGCCAAGTCCGGCGGCGCAGCACAGGCCTTCGCCGTCAAGCGCCTCTAGAGCCCTGGGGCACACCACACGCGGTGCGTTGGGCAGCATCACAGCATTGTCAAACATCTCCTGCCCTTTGCCCCCATACACGGTCCCCCACTTGTCTAATGACGGGACCCCGTTGAACCACCCGAAAAGCCCTGTGCCCGTCGGTGGACAAGGGGGAGAAGGGGGGGGTGCGGGGGGTGGGGGGGTCACAGGGTTGTTCGGTGGTCGCCACGAGTCCCGCGGTGCTGCAGCTCATGTCCGGGGAAGGGGGTCCTGCCAACGCTGTGTCCCTCCACTGTCGATACGATCAGCTCCCTGAGTGTGCCCCAGTGAAGCATCGCCACAGCGCCGCACTGTTGTGGCCGCTGTGGCCCCAAAATGTGACTGTACGTGTCACGCACAAAGCACGGACTTGTCTCAGCCCCTCTATAGAACCGTACCTTTTGTTGGGACGCCCTCAAGCAAACCAAGTGCCACTGCAGAGAGTATCCGCATTGGCCAGTCGAGCCCCCCCCCCCCCCTTTTGCACAAGCACGCCCTTGTCAGCACACAGACCCGGCATGGCTCGGGTCACTCGGCGTTGCGTGTTTCTGGGATATCTCACCCGCACACGCTTGGTGTTTCAGAGCTGCAAAGAGGTCCGCGTCAGCGATGAGGGCGTAGCGCCCACCATTGGGCGTGCGCCCTCCAAAGAGCCTTTCATGGGAAAGCGGCTTTGTATTGTTGTCGAAGAAAATCCCCAAGAAATAATTCTAAAGCCCCCAGAACACCCTCCATAAAATAAAGGGGTTGGCAGCAAAATAAGACACAAAGCTCGAGCGAATGGAGAACTCCTGGACAGCCCTACTTCCAAAACGCATGGTGGTGCGACTTACTCTGATGACATGGGCTCCACAAGCGCTCATCGCCCCTCCTTGTCAAGGGGGTGCATGCAATCCAAACTCGGCAGCGCACAACAGTGTGTCAATCCCACATCAAGATGGCAACTCATGACGCAGAAACAGGTCTGCAAAACCGTTGAGATGACCCTTCCGCTGGGTAATCATTGGCTGGCGAAAATCATGGAGCATAGCCCCTCCTATCCGCACGCCGCTTTGTGATAGCTCCTCTCGAAATGCGAGCTCTCTCGAAAACAGCAACGTGAGCGTTGGACAGTGCATGGGCTTCCGCCTGACATTGACCCCCTGAGCTTCGCTCGAACGCTTACGCCAGCCTCCACCTGACCTCCAATTTGTAACCGCCAGCATTTGCCACACAACCGCTTTGGTAACTGCCAGTAACCGCTGCTGCAACGACTCTTGGTAATATCCTTCAGCCTCGGTCCATCATTGAGTGCTTGTGCAAAGGGTAGGGGGGGGGTTCAGGAAGTGGAAAACGAAGAAGAAAGATCAGGAACCGCACCATATCTGATCATCGACCACAACAACCAGGCCCAACACGCGCACGTGGGGCACAATGGAGCGCTGTCCGCGTTGCTGCATCTGTGACTGGGCTGTGGTCATGCAACACACACTTTTGGATGGCGTTTACAAGCCACATGCCGCTCATCCCAGTGCTATCCCTCCCGCACACGGAACGGGCTGAGCGACTGTCACGTCAAATGCCCCTTCGCCTTTTAGGATTCCTACGACGTGTGGTCCCCCCGCCTGCTCCCCAACCCCAGAGACGTTGTCTCCCGAGCACTGGGAGCGGGAGCATGGCAGGGGGTCTCACGAGAAGCTTGTCTCTCAGCCGCCCACGGTCAAGCAATGCCCCAAAAGGGCAAAGCAAGTTCCACACGTGTGGCATAAGCCCCGCCAACGTGCTCTCACCCCCACCAGCCCGCTGCGCCCCGGAACACGTACCAAATGACGGTATAGAACGGGCGTATCCGTGTGGACAACGGACCAATCATTTTTCAAAATAAAAAAAACGAAAGAACTGCTGGACTCCGGTACGACTGGACCTCAATGGAGTACCGTCCCACTGTCAGATCCGGGCCAATTGGCGGCGGTTGACCACAGACTACCGTTGGTTGACCTCAGGCCATCAGTTGTGAAGAAAAAGAAAAGGGAATCAAATACAGACCCCCCCCCCCCCCCGGTCCGTGTGGACACGGCACATACAAAAGAGCTGCCGGGTGAAGGATGGGGGCAACAATGACATTAGGACAGTCTCGATGGATCGTTCTTCGCCCCCGCGTCTGCTGGCAGTCCGACACCGTCCCTCCTGCACAGCTCCGTGACGGTCATCCCCCCCCCCCCCCACGCCCAATGGATGCATTTAAAGCGGAGGAGGCATCCCTTCCCCATTCCACCTGCGACCCAGCAGCTCTCTCCCTTTCCCCAACTGCGCCCCTACCAACGCTACTTGTAACCGACAGTGACCGCTCTGAACCATTTTGCCTGCCTCTCCAAAAGCACTGTCCTAACCGCTCCTGACACCCCCGCCAGGCCCCCGCCCCTTCCAACGCACCCCCACCCCCCCCCCTTGGGGACAAATGATAGAAGCGAGCGAACATCCCAAAATGACGAAAGGCTCCGGAGGCAGGGCGTGGCCCTTGGGTCTGGGGGAATGACAGCGTTGGATTTGGGTTTCGTTTGTGATTGCAGTTTGGGTGTTAGTTTGAGTCTGGTCCATGCCACAACGGCAGGGGCCCGCACGAACGGCAAACGGCATGGCCGATGCCACCAAAGGGCAGAGTGCACGGCCCGGTCTGATGTGCTCACCGGCCACCTGCTGCCACTGCTCGGGCCCATTGCACAACATGAAACGACGTGCGCGTGTACCTGGGGCGATTGGTCCTGAAGGGCCAACTCCACAGACACACGACTCTGCGTAGTATACAACCCTTTTGCAACCGAGTACTTGCGCGCACCCCCCGCACAATTGCAGACCCTCGTTCTCTCTGTGGCTTGAAGGCAGGAACACGGAGCCCCGTAGCATCTCCATTCTGCCCGTCCACCGAAGGATCGTACTCAGGGATTGGGCACATGGCTCAACTACGTGGTTGCGCCCAGTGCCGGTGCGAAATGCGCGCCAAAGGCGATGACGTCGCACAATATTTTCTGTTCAGAATCCCCCGCCCCAAACAGTCTTCCGGCGATCAAAATCCCGTGTGCTCCTCACCCAGGCAGTGCTTTCAAGAGGCTATGGCATCACCAGCCCAGCGGTGGCACCTTCGTGGGGATGTGCACGCGCAAGACCGGGCCCACACACTCACCCACGTGCCCCCAACCGCCTCCCTCCTCCCGGGCACACAGGCGTGTGCACGTTGCTATGGCTCGTTCTCTCCGTGTTGTTGGTGCCAATCGCCTGCAGCAGAGCTTCAATCCACAATATTCCCCATACTGACACTCCGATGGTCCACCCCCAGTACCCCCGGCCCCCACCCTTCGCCCCACCCCCCCTCTGCGCCCAGAGGGTTGCGCCTCCACAGGTAGTGGACGGCAGCTCTACCTCAAACATCTTGACAGACTGTGCCGTGGGTTTGGCTGCATGTGAGCGGTAAAGGGTGCAGGGCACTGGAAATATACATCTGCCGTTGAGCGCTCACAGGCCACAACTTTCAGTTGGATTGCTGGAGCCGGCCTGCGCTTGAAGGAGAGGGAGGCCACAGGGTAGTGCACCAAACACCTGCAGAATCAGTTGGGGAGCAGGAGGCGGGTACAAAATCGTCGCGGCGGTTGACGTTTGAAGGATACGGTCGGAGCGTAAGCTGACAGGTGCTGTTTTTCTTTTGTTGGGGGCGGGGGGCGCCACCTCTTTAATCGCAGGCCTGTGCTGGAGTTGAAATTGGACCCTCGTGCTTCGCTAGCGTCTGGCTCAGAAGAGGAGGTGCTTGGAAGCAGGGCCGACGGGTGGGGGTTCTCGGCTGCACCTCCCCATCCTTGGAGAACGGGCGGAGGGGGACTTCTGGGTGAGAACGGCAGAGATGGTCCCAAGAGGTTGGGCGTACAGCGACATTCAAGTATGGCTGATGGGTCCGAAACAATACTTCCCCAGGCACCAGAGGTCTGCCGAGTGACCTGGCATCATTGGTATTGGCGATTGTTGGGTGACACCACCATGAAACACAAACACAAACACAAACACACAACACAAACACGAACACCAACAACAGAAGTCGCGCCAACACCCACACTGACACTGACATCAACACCAACAGCAGCAACAGCAATGTCAACAGCAACACCACCAACAGAACACTTGGAGCCCTGCCTTCGGAGTCACCAGGGTTAGCCTGTATGCGTAACTCATGAGTCTGCCCCCAGGTCACATTAGGCCTGCTCTTCTGAATAGTGGTCAACCCACAATGCCATGTCCTCGACGGTGATCAGATGACCTACGTCCTGCAGCAGGAAACCGAAGATCACAGGCTCATGCAGGCAAAGATAAGCATGACAATGAGTAGAGGAACTGGGGGAGATCACAAGGGACTAGACTGGGCAGGGAATTCGTGTGATATGTGTGGTATGCGGATCTTAAGCATCGAGCCCGACACATACACCCCACATCATTGTACTCCCCTTTCGAGCCGAATGTAGCTCCTTGTAGGGGACAGGAGGGGTCTGGCAGGGCTCAAACCACCACCAGCACCAGCACCAGCACCAGCACCAGCACCAGCACCAGCACCAGCACCGCAAGCACCAGCACCACCAGTGGAGTCGTGGATTAGTGGATTGAGGGCCATCTTCGCGTGGCGACGCATCCACCCCTGAAGCGTGTTGGCTACAAATCGTGATCAACCTGTTGACCTCCCTCCCCCTACCCTTCCCTCAATTCTTACTTATTCTCCTCCTGCCGCCCACCCTTCCCTCAATTCTGACAGCACCACCACCACCACCACCACCAGCACTAGCACTTGCACAAGCACCACTAGCACTGCTAGCACCAACACTACCACCACCACCACCACCACCACCACCACCCTAGCCCAAAACCACCGTGTCACGTGTCCTTGTAACAGGCTTCAACAGTAAGTGAAGAGTTTCTTTTTTCACACGAACACCATGGTCAAGCAAAGGACTTCAGGCCGGCGAGATGGAGGAGGAGGACAGAGTAGTTTGGCCGGTGACAGACTCACCATCGAAGCTCAAAGCTGGGATATGACCGTCAAGGATGGGGAGGATATCGTTGGTGCAAGAAATTCCATGAGGGTTTGGAATAGTTTTGAGAACACTTGGATGTTGCAGAGTTGCACAAGGCGTAACTATCAGATGATATTAAGGAACTGTCAGATGGCCGGGCTTAGCCACAAATGCCGCTAGCCCCAATGGCTAGGGCTGTGCCACAAGATGCATCCCTAGAGACCCTCGAAGTCGACGAAAGCGCTACCACAAGGTGCATCCCTAGGGGTGCTGCCATAAGATGCAATCCCCATGAAACAGGACCGCACACCCAGCATCTTGCCCTCACACTGCAGCACCAAAGCTGCGGTCATTGCTCGGATGCATGTTGTGGCAAGCCCCGTTTTATGGCATTCACCTGAGCTGTAGCTCTCTGGGGTGCATCTTGTGACACTACCCCCCCTTGTGGTGCACCCTGGCCATACCTCACTACTACTAATGAATGCAAGCTAGGCAGTGAGTGGAACGGGGAGAACAATATCCCGGGGTGTGCGGGCAATATGCCACGGAAGTTCGGCCTTTCTGCGAGCCACCAATGGCTCCCAAGAAAAATTTGTTGTGCTGCGTAGGTGGGGGGTACCCAAATTTTCCAAAAGCTACAAAAATGGCAAAACTAGAACCAAACACAAAGGAATGCATCTCTTGACACCTTGCAAAGATGAACACAACACAACATTTCATGGGTGGTCATGTTGCTACTCCTCCTCCTCAAATTTCTGCTTTTTGTCCATTTTATTGACGTGCATTGCCAAATGCCGTAACGTCTCATTACTCATATTGAGACGGTCATGTGTTAGGATGTGTCCCAACAAACTGAAGGCCCTCTCAACATGCCTCTCCGATTGCCCATTGCAAACAGTCTGTGGTACTCCTGGTTGTCTCCTTGTTCCTCTTGGGTTGTGTTGTCCCCTCCTCAGTGGGTTCAACAGTAGACATCACAAGACAAAGTGAAGAGAACAACAGGTTTGTGTATAAGATGTTTGATGTCTGATGTGGTAGGTTGTGTTTGCATAGCGGTTTTTGTATGCTGTGATGGAAAATGTCTGATAAACCTTGGCAAAGCATAAGTGATAAGTGGAAAAATAGCAAGCTAGGAAAAAAAAGAAGTTCTCTTAGGTCCCTATAGGTCTCCATGGGTCTCCATAGGTCCCTAAAGGTCTCCATAAGTCTCCATTGGTCCCCATGGGCCACTACAGGTCTCTGTAGGTCTCCAAAGGTCTCCATAAACCCCTATAGGTCTCCATAGGTCCCCAAAAGTCCCCATGGAACCTTATAGGTCTCCATAACTCTCTATTGGTCCCCATAGGTCCCCCTAGGTCCCCATAGGTCTCCATGACTCTCCATTACTCCCCATAGGTCCCTATAAGTCCCTATAGGTCCAGGCACAACGGTTGTCTCTACAGTACGAGCTGTTCGCCGGTCCCTAGACCCCACTGGCAGGCAAGACGTGATGGTTTGGCCCTAGTGCAACAGCAAAAGCGCCGCCGATGCACTATGGTGGTTTAATCTCAGGTAGGATGGATGCGAGCGCTCGGAGCATGGCTGTGCGAGCGGTGCTTGTCGTGTGTAGCTCAATGCACACACCACAATCCCAATCAGTCCAAGAGCACTCCGTGCTCTCTATGGTATTGAGTGATATGTGCCTTGTGTGCGCCCCAATATTCGCACGCCCCACAATCAGCATGCGCACTGCACAAGTCCAACTGTCCAAGAAGCCTCAAGTGCTTGCAATACACCCCTGTGTCGACAACCCACTGCCGTGGTCTTCGCTGCACGGTGCAAAGGGGAACCAGAGAGAAGCACATGAGACGTGACAGCCACCTATTCACCTTGGTAGCTATCTTGTGGTTGTGGTTCATGCCTCATAGCTGGCAAGCGTGAAAGTGACGAGGTGAGAAGTATACAGTAGGTAATGGGAAAGCACAGGGATTCACCGTGAGCAGGGAACCAACACCAAGCTCAACAAAGGACAAGCAAGTATCTTGCTCATGTCATTTCTCATCCACGAATCCACAAATCCACAAATTACCACCAGCACCACCAGCACCACCAGCACCACCAGCACCACCACCACCACCAGCACCACCACCAGCACCACCACCATCACAACCGCCACCATCACCACCACCACCACCACCACCACCATCACTGCCACCGCCGCCGCTGCCGCCGCCACCACCACCACCACCACCACCAAAACCACTACCACCACCACCAAAACTATCACCACTGCTGCTGCCGCTGCCACCACCACCACCACCACCACCACCACCACCACCACCACCACCACCACCACCACCACCACCACCACCACCATCATCACCACCACCAAATCACTCAACCACCAACCACGACCCAACCACCCACACCCCACCAGACACCACCCATATGCATGCCGCCAGTTTTGTACCCGGTCGATCTCTGCACAAAGTGCCGCCGGGCCTCAGACACCCCCCCCCCTTTCTTCCCACCACAGGTCTGCCACCTGCGGCACGGCCACTGCCCCAAGCCACCCCGCCGACCAGGTGCAGTGCGGCCTGGGGTCCGGGTTCAATTCGGCGATACCGGTTCCAGTGTGCGAGTTCCTCACAAACATGACCAGGCAGGGCCAGTCGTGGCATAGATATTCTCGGTCCGGTCTGGTTGCCCTGGTTGCTTAATGGCATTCACCACCCCATCAACCATCCACACAGCCCCTGCACAAACCCCGAGAATCCGCGACAACCCTCCAAAACCCTTCGAGCCCTCACTACTGCTCAATGCTGCAATTCAGAGGTAGGGCGCCTCCCGGTCTGTCAATGAACAGGCCACACGTCACAGACCTCGTTCATGGCACAAAGGGCCTGGTAGAATAAGAGTCGGGGCGGCATTGGGCTGTGGCCCTCACAGCTGTCCATTGCCTTGTGCCAAGCCCGATCAGTCAGTTCCTCAATTTTGCATTTGACATCAAATTCAGAAATGGCCATTTGTAACTGGCGTGCGGCAAGGGCTTTGGCATCGCCAATGGTGATCTCTGTGACATAAGGGACGACATGCAGAAAGGGCAGCAGTTGTGAGGGGAGAAGGAATGGCGGGGGCTGTTCCAAAAGGGCTCGTGGGGTACCATCGGCGTCCAGTGTCAAGTCTTTCGCATGACCTGCTTCCTGGTCAAGGTCAGTTCTGGGGACTGTGGGCCACCAGATGGCCAGGTAACCCACCAAGACTCCGGCCACACCTGCCATCACAGCCTGGGGTAGTGTGTGTGTGTGGAGGGGGGGTGCCATAAACGCCGAGTTAGTGTGCCGGTTGGTGTGTCTGGGTGTACGCAGTGGTTCGAGTTTGTTAGAAATACATTGTCCACAATGCTCATCCCAAGCCGCCGGGGGAAAATATTGCAAGTAGGTGAGAGGAGGGCAGTTGTCCCTCTACCCACAGGTGCTGCTTCTGCCCCTTGTATTTCCTCTCATTATGGCGTCGGCATGTGCTTTAAACAAACTGTTTCCCAAGACTGTGAAGTTTAGAGGGTGCTCACCACAGGGGGGACAGGTAATGCCAAATTTTCGTGAGCTAAGCGAGGTGTGGGTGGAACCTTTGGGAGACTTGCCTTGTTGAACACAGCCAAGAGCTACTGGACTGCAACCAGTCAAAGGCAAATAACTTCAAAAAGAAGTGGGAAGGAGGAACAATGCAAATTGGTGTGTGAAAAACACACCATCGAAAACGCAATGTCAGAGCGAGAACCTACTGCGTAGCTACTTTTCGGCCTGTGGTCTGCATACAGCACGTAACACGGGGCAAGTGGGGGGCATGATCTGCCATGTTGTCCTTGCAGAGGGCCATGCTGTACTGGCCATGTATGTCGGGGTTGACAGTGAAGTGATGGCCAATAATCAGGTCCCAGTGATTTCAGCCTCAGCTGTTCACACCGTGGCACTGCCCCCAATTTCGTCCCACAGTCACAATCTCTGAGAAATGTGTGTTCGTCCTTGTGGTGCTATCTTTCGAAATTCAGGGAGGGACGTGAACTATGAAGGCGGAGTGCCAAGGGGTGAAGGGGAGGGGGGTTGCCATAAGGGCTGGGTGAGTAGGCCTGGTTCAACCCACCCCCCCAGTCAGCAAACCTGGCGGCCAATGAGTCGGCGAGCGAGTCGGCGACGCGTTTTACCCGACTTGGAGGGCAGGATCAAAATTTTGGAGGTTGGCACAAAATAAGGCCTATTATGTGGTGTCAGCTGTGCAGGTATCATTCCATTTTGCATGGTACTCCTCAATCAGTGCTGTACCCAAAAATTTGGTTTTTGGCAACTTTGCCGAATTTCTCCGACTCGTCGGGCCCCTCGCCGACGCGGGGGGCTTTGCTGCTTGGAGGTTGCCCAGGCTGGGTAAGTAAGCCGGGCAGCACTTTCGGGTGTATGCAGTGGTTTGAGTGTTTGGAATACATTGTTTATTACAATGCTTGTCTAACTGGTCACGGGTGCTGCTTCCGCTCCTCGTAAGCCCTCCCCTGCCGGCGCTGGCAGTGCTTCACAGAAACGTTTCCAAAGACAGTGAAGTTTGGAGGGCGCCCACCACTGATGTGGACCCTCTTTTGGGGGGATGGGGTGTGGACGAGTAAAGAGATATGACGGCAAACACTTACGTGTGCCTTCAGCCAAACCTGCAACCCACCCCAAAAACTAAAACGCAAATGCCTGGATGCACACCACTGATGTCTAACACCGATGATCCGGACCCATGGGCTTGTGTTGCAGTTGTACAAAAAGGACATCGCAACCAAACCAGGCCACACAAAACGGTCTGGCTGCCGCCGTGGCTCAGACCTTTGCGCAGTACTTCATACAGCCGTGCGCCTCGAAACAGGGCACTGACAGTCCCAGACCCCGTGTTGGCAGTGGGGGGAGTGGAAAATCCATTTGGGGTGTCAGGGGGTGGGGGGTGGGGGGGTAATCGTCCCCTCAAATCTGGAGCATTCGGGAAAGGGGCCTCTCGTGCCAGAGCCTGAAAAGCACAGTTGTCCTGAAGGCTGGCCCCCGCCCGCCGTGAGTGGAACAAACCCTGCCACAAGCCACACTACCGCTCCCAATGACCCTTCCCCCAAAAGCCCCACTCCCGCCCCGAAAGCCGTCCTACCCCCCCCACCCCCCCCCCCCCCAAACCCCCACAGGGCCCTCCAGACCTTGCCCTGTCTGCTCCATAAACGCCTTCGCCACGAGCGTCGTGCCGAGCAGGTACCGGCCCCCGTGCAGCTCCTGCTGCCCCAAGTACCCCAGCTGCTCCACCACCGCCTGGGCCGCGCGGGCGGCCTCGACGGGCATCGGGTCCTGCGAGGCCCGGGACAGCCACACCGCCATTTGGTGCTGCACCAGCTCCCGCTCCCGGGGCTCAGCCCAAGGCATGCGCCGGTGCTGCAGCTCCCAGGCCCACGCGGGCGCAGCGCGTGGGGCCCCGTCCCGATGCCTCGCGGCGGAGGAGCTGGGCAGGCCCGGGAACTGCGGCAGCGGCCGCACGAAGGGCGGTCCCGCGTGATACGCGCCGGCGGGCGGCGGCAGTGGGGCCGGGGCCACCGGGAGCCCGGGGGGCGCGCGCAGGGGCTGCTCATGGCCCGGCGCCGCGGGGCGTGGGGTCGGTGCGGCCGACTGCCGCGGCGGTTGAAGGGGATTACGAGGGGACGAGAGGGCGGAGGGTGCGGTGCTCTGGGCCCACGGCGCCGGGGCCGGGGGATGTGGCTCGGAGCCGTAGTCGTCCCAGGCCCCGGGGGTGTGGGGGTTGTAGGTCGAGGCAAAGGACGTCCGCCGCGAGGGCAGTGCAGAGCTCTGGCGCGACGACACGGCGGAGGAGGGGCGGGGCGGCACGAGGTACGCCTGCCCGGGATCTGACCGCATGAGGACGGGCTGCAGCGGTGGCACCGCCAGCGACCTCCGCTGGGGGCGCGAGGCAGAGGAGGGGCGCGGGCGCTGGGCAGACGCCGGACGCGCTCGAGCGGCGGCCGCGGCCGAGTGCCGCGGTGATGAAGAAGGGCTGAGGGCTGTCGCGCGCACGGCGGGCGCGAAGGCCGAGTGCCTCGAGGCTGCAGACTTGGGGCGTGCGCCAGCGGGCGAGGGAGAGACCGGGCGCGCCGCGGGCGCGGCATGGCTTGACCGCCCAGATCTTGTCCGGGCGGACCGCGGCGACCCCCGGCGGTCTGACGCAGCCGACATCGGGCGAGACGCAGGCCGAGGCGAGAGGTGGCCCGAGACGGCACGGCCGCTCGGCGACAGCACCACATCGTCGCTGGGCCGCGCCGTCAGGTCCATCGACGTCCGATGCCACGGGTCCGACTCGTAGTCGCTGTCGTCCATGTCGAAGTCGCTGCCATCCCGGAGCCATTTCGGAGGCGGCAGCAGCGGCGGTGGGTGCGACTCCGGCGGCGGCGGCGGCGGCGGCACCGCCGGCACGGCCACGGGGGTCGCCGGGCGGGACCGCGGCCCGGGCTCCTCCTCCAGCGAGAACATACTCGGGTCAAGAAGGGGGTTCATGGCGGCGCGGGCCTGCCATGCTACGGCCTCGTCCCGCTGCTGCGCCTGCAACACCCGCCGCATCTGCCACCGCCGCAGCGTCGAGTTCAATCCGGTGCTCAGCCTCCGGAAATGCTCCAGCGCCTGCGCGCGCGTCGGCCACCGCGGGCCGCGCGCGCCAGTGGGCGCGGACTGTGGGCGCTCCGGCCCCTCCGCCGGCCCCGCCGCTGCCGGTGCGGCGACGGCAGACCCACGGCGCGCGGCGCTCGCTGTCCGCGGGCGCTGGAGGGACCGCCGGGCCAGCGCGGGCCGCGGCTCGGGGCTGAGGCTCGTGGGGCGCCCGCCGCTGCGGACGCTGCACCGCGGGTCGCGCGCGGGCTGTGGCCCGACGGTCGACCGCGACGCGCGCCGCAGCTCCGCGTCCGGCGCCTCCCAGTCCCCGTCCGGCGGGAGGCAGTTCCAGGACTCGCTCCGTGGGACCCCGAGGCCGGACATCCCCATTCCCCAAAGTTCGCTCTCGGCCCCGTCCAGCCCCGGGTCCTCCACAACCCCCAGTTCCGCCCACGGGTCCACTTGGGCGTCGCAGGGTCCGTCGTCCCAGCGCTCGGAGGGGGCCCTCAGGCCCCCGGGCGCCCGGGCCTCGTCGCAGTGCAGGGCCTCCGGAGGCCACGCGTCCCACGCGGGGCTCTCCTGCGGCCCCAACTCGTCCCACTGCACGGCCTCGGGCTGCGTCCACTCGTCCCAAGGCTCCGACGGGGACAGCGTGAGGACCGTCGTGCGGTGGGTGTCCGGCGCCGCGCCGCTCGGGCGCGCGCTGTCGGGCCCGGGCGTCAGGGCCAGCGGCGGCGGGGGCACCGGGACCACGTCGTAGTCGAAGGGCGTGGGCGGGGCCTGGGCGTTGGTGAGCTGCATCGCCAGCCGGTCCACGTACTTGTGCAGGTCGGACAGCTGCTGGTACAGGCAAAGCAGCTCATTGCCCCGCGGCTCCGGCGGCGCAGTCGTGGCCGGGGTCGGCTCAAGGCCGGGGCCGGGGGCGTGCTCGGCCATCGAGGGGTAGGGGCCGAGGAGGCCGGGTGGGGGCGGGGGGGTGGGCAAAGGGAGGTCAGCATCCGTCTCGTCCAACATCAGGTCCTCCCAGAAATGCCCGGGCAGCGGGAGGGGCAGGGGCGGTGGGGGCTTGACAATGTCGAATGAGGAATTACGCGACTTCATGTGCTCGGTGCCCCAGAGGTTGAGGTGGGTGCTGGGGGACAGGATGGAGCTCCCCTGTGCAGTGTGGGTGCAGGATCAGACAGATGCGGAAAACTTGACAAGGCCCTACCACTCTGCTGCTGTGAACACACAGGCAGAGGTGGGGGGGTAAAGGCAGAGATGGCGGTTGGGGGGGGGGGGGGGGGCATGCATGCGGGAAGGGTGTGTCTGTGTGTGTGTGTGTGTGCCAATTTGCCAATTGCCCCACCTCTTCGGGGGTGTTTTCAACGCCTTCAGTTCTCACCGCGGCAGTTCTTTGATGTTCATTTCAGTCCTGGGTCAGACGGGGTCACCTCCATGAAACCAAATCTCGCGTACAACCGCCCCTTCCTCCCTTGCAAAAGGCATAAAAGCACAACAAAAGCATTGGGCCGTCACATGACAACCGCGTCCTCCACCCATTGACACTCCTCCAATTGTGCCAACAATTGGTCCCGGTTGATATTCAAAGTCAAGAAATCACCCGCCTCAGGCTCAGCGCCGAATCTGGTTCTGGATCCGGCAGTTCGAGTGGCCCTTGCCACTTGCGCTTGCCCCTCCTCTTCACTGCTATCCGACACCTGTACTGATGCACTCCTCTTGACCCCTCGCCCTCTGTTGCGCTTCTGCCAGCACCTATCTGGTTGCTTGTCCTGTGACCTCTTCCGCCGGCATATCTTATGCACCTGTGACAATTTGGCGCCCTCTTTGGCTGTTTGTGTGTGTGTGTGTGTGTGTGTGTGTGTGTGTGTGTGTGTGTGTGTGTGTATGTGCATGGTGGAAAACTACAGTGGCAAAACGAATGAAAAGCTCAACATGGCACGGCCCAAGGAAGCCCAGTCATGATAGTAGAGCCATTGAATGCTTGCATTTCTCTCGGGGAAGGGGGGGGCAAGGTTCTAGCCCTACCTCCACCTCTACATCTCTCCTCTGCCTCTACCTCTACCTACTTCTCTTCTCCCTCAACCGCTACCTCCACCCTACTTTTCTCCCCCTGTCTCCCTCTATCTTTCCCTCTCCTCTTCTCTACCTCTACCTCTCCCTCTGCCCCTGCCTCTACCTCTACCTCTGCCTCTCCTTCTTCCACAACTGCTACCGCTGGCATCGGCAGTACCTCATGGGTTTCGTCACTGTGCGCATATTCATGAAGATATATTGCCCCAGGGGTCTCGTCACTCATTTCCACTTGGTATTGATCAGCGCGGTCCTGCAGCCAGTGGACAGGCAGCTTGCTGGCCCACCAGCCCATGCACCAGCCATCCCAGCAGTAGCGATACCAGCACCACTGCCACCACCAACAGACCATCAGGGCGCCAACGGCCAATACTACCAACATCACATATCCGAACGTCCCCGCATTTGAGGCCACAGGCTCAGGCCTTGGGACTTGCGCTGTGCCATAGACCTGGACTGTGCCCAACGAGCTCAAAGGCGAGGTCGGGTCAGGGCGGAAGCAAAGACTGAGCTCCGGGACACCGGGGGCGGTGAAGGCCACAGTGATGTTGGTGGTGTTGCTGACGGGGTCCACATCGAGGTACTGCACCAGAGTCCCGTTCGGGGGATCGATCGGGGTCCCGTTGCCACAGTTGCCGGCGTAGAGAGTGACGTGCGGCCCCGCGGCGCCGTAGAAGGCGGGGGTTGAGGGCAAGGCGAAAGACATCTGGACCTGAGGGGCAGTGGGTGTGTGGTCATGGGGGTGGCCGTCATGGGGAGCGCCATTGGGTAGTGCGATGCAAATAGCGAAGGCGAAGTCTCCGCCTGCGGTTATGTCTCGCACTTGTCACCAAGTTCCGAAAGTCCAAAAACAGGCACAAGAAAATAGAACAACTCGGCTGCTCTGGGGCCTGAGCCACGTTGGCGGGGGGTATGTGCCGGTGCAGACGGGCCAGCCCGTGCAGCCCGCGCTGGACAGGTCAGGGGCAGAGGCGAGGGGGGTGGCCTGTTCGAATCTTGACACTCAACTGTGTGCGACAACTTTTCGGGGTCCGGAGGGGTGGAGGGGGATTAGGTGGGTCGGCCGGTCAGCCGCCGGGTCCCGGGGGGGGGGGGGCGTGGGTACCCCAACATGCGTACCTCAAAATGATCCCCATGACGCGCTGATCATTTGGAACATACACAACTGGGGTAAATAATTGTTCGCAAAACATTTTGCCCATCAGCTCAGGCTCTCATCAGCCAAGGTCTGACCCGGAGGTCAGGTCAGGGGTCAATTTTTTTTTTTCGTGCTTTTCACCCATTTTTGAATTCTCCACAAAATTCTTAGTATTTTGAGTGCAGACACATCGGGTAAAAAAGAAAATTACCCACTCAGGAGGCCAAAAAAAAAAAATTCGGCGCCTTCGGCGGAAGCACTTTTCCCAAAAATCTCAATTTGGAGAAAGACGTGTAAAACTTGGGGGGGTCTGGAGGGGGGGGGGGGTTCTGGATTCGAACCGGCCGCCCCCCTCGGGCAGAGGGGTGAGGACACGGACTGAGGGGAGGCTACAGGATACCGCAGGGGCTGCACGGACATGCGAAAGGGGGCATGTTCCATAACAGTTGCTTTGTTACTGCGGTGCACAGCCGGTGTCAAATGCCACACGTTCAGCAATCCGTCATCCGCGTGCATTCCTTGGTCTAAGATAGAGGACTTCAGGTGCCCCACTAGTGACACAATGCCGAGTGCATCACCACGAAATTCGCGACTCAAAAGCAAATGAAACTGTTCATCTTGACACATTGTCTATTTCCCAATTTCCCATCGAAACACCACAATCTTTCTAATGGCCTCATGTGACCCACTTTCGTTGATCGAGGTCATTGCGACTCGAGGGGGGAGGGGAGGTGCAGTGCTGTGGATGAGAGTGGAATGTGTGCCCCACTGCTCACAACTGCGGCATTTGCTCTCATGAGGTCCACTGCCCTCACCACTGGCAGGCTTCACATGAGAAGGGGATGGGGGTTGCCATCAAGGCTGAGGGAGGGGGTGGGGGACGCTGGAAAATGTTGTGGGGGAGGGCGTTCCCTGGCTGTCACCTACTGCAGCTGCTGGTGCCACACACCTGGGCACCGCTCTGCACAGGCGTTGCTGGATCAACGATGACATGTGTCGCCCCCTCCGCTGGCGGGAGCCCCAACGCCCCGAACGTGGGATTCCCACAAACCCCAAGGACTTCACGAAGCGGTCCATTCGTCAGTTGCTGCCTCAACGCGAGAAGGTGCACGACCCCCTGAGAGGCGGGCATTGCCACAATGCGGATCCCAAAGACGCTGGTGCACGGCGCCGTGGCCAGCGTTGGGAACTTGGAAATTTGGACGAAATCGTCGCCGGGAGCGGCTGTGTCTGCAGGAGAGAGGGTCATGAGTGGCTGCAGGGGACAGAGTGGCAGACGACCTTTGCATGTGTGCGTTTCGGGGGTGTTGCCACAAAGGCTCAGTAGGTGTGCCGGGAGGTACTTATGGGTGTGTACGCATTGGTCTGGGTTGTCAGAAGGAACTTGTGTTTGGCAGGGAGTGGGGGTGGAGGGGGCGGGGGCATGGGCCACTTCTTCAAGTGTGACACTGCGTATTCGAGCCCACGGCCCCCGAGGCCCCCAAGTTGGCCAAAAGCGGTACAAACCATGTGCAAACAGCAGGGGACACTCCTCCGTGCGGGCTGTTCATAGCGAAGTCTGGGATGTTCTGTGCGCGACCGTTTGGTGGCAGCTTGGGCCCACCATCTCTTGGCAGCGCAGAATCCCCTGAGACTAGGGACGGCAGCTGCAACCCTGAAATTCGTGAGAGGACACACTCTGTCCTGATTCGGTCAGGTTGTGTGTGTGCACTCGCATGCGTGCACGTGTGTGTCCATGTGTCAGTCTGTGCGTGCGTGCGTGCGTGCTTGTCTGTGTGTGGGTGGGTGGGTGGGGGAGGGGGTGCGTGGGCGGGTGCTTGGGTGCGTGCATGGGTGCGTGGGTGTGTTTGTGTCTGCGTGCCGAAGGCCCTGTTACCCATAGGCAAAGGTCAGGATGTCTTGCACACAGGAAAATGCAAAACGGGTGGGTCTTGAACCTTAACCCTACGATTGACCCTAAACCCTGTGTTCCGCAGGCAGGGCAAGGCATCTACAGGGCACCCTTGTCCGGATCCTCTGTTGAGGGTGGCCCATGGTGCTCCTTGCCGCCCCCCTCTTGTGGATGCAACTGCACCTCTCACACCTTCGTGCCCCAGGGCCTGAAGGAGCACCATGGGCCGCAGGCTGTGGCGCCTGCTTCTGTACACCGCCACACAGCTGTGCACTGTGGGCCATTGGCGTCTCCTTCTGTACACCACCGCCCTGTGCTGCGGGCAGTGCACATTGGCAGCTCCTTCTGTTCACTGTCCCACTGTTGTGGGCAGTGGACAGTGGTGGCTCCTGCACTTTGCTGCCACACTGCCCACTTGACCGCACTGCAGGGGGCAGTGGGTAGTGGGGCTTCTGCAGTACACTGCTGCACTGCAGGGGGCAGGGGGCAGTGGGGTGCGTAGGTGTGTGTGTGTGTGTGTGCGTGGATGGGTGCATGCGTGGGTGGGTGGGTGGGTGGGTGCGTGTGGGGGTGCGTGGGTGCGTGCCTGGGTGCGTGGGTGTGTGCGTGTGCGGGGCTTCTCTAGTCATTCTCGTTCAGTGCAGTACGGGCCCGTCATGGGAGATGGTTCACGGAAATAAGAGTTTAGAAGTGTATTGCCAAGTGCACCCAGAATTCAGCCAAAGGTGCCCTCGGCATTCAGCATCACTTTTGGGTGGCACCTTGTCGCAGGGGCCTTGGAAACGCAACCAACCACGACTGTCAGCACTGGGCAGGCAAGGCTTGACACAGCCCATCAGGGGCAGTGTAGTGTAGATCTTGAGCGCCCCCAACACAGAATTTTTTTTTCTTGCCTCTGCGGGATTCTTCGAGAGTTTGCGAATCTTTTGAAAAATGGGAATTTAATGGGAATGGGAATGGGAATGGGAAATCAAATATGCCAAAGAAAAAGGAAAACACCCCCCACCCCTCCTTGCACTGCAGGTGTTTGGGGCCAGAACTAATTACTTGGAAGTCGTTCCTTCCCAACTCAGTAGCAGAGAGGACCCGCGAGAGCCCGGGATGCTTTAGCTAGTGTCCCTCGCAACTCACAATGGTGATCAGGGCTGTCCATGGAGTAAAGCACTAGAAAACCCAGGTACATGTGGTCTTATAAGATGATAGCTTAGCAACTGGGGGGGCAAGGGTCATATTGGGAGCCCAGCTGGGGTATTCGGTAAAACTTAGTACCAGACGAGGTAAAACTTAGAAAAATTTGGTAAAACTTATTGGAAACAAGGTAAGACTTCGGAAACAATTTTTTTTTAATGTTTTTTTCAAAAATCATTGTTTACTAAATTTTACCTTGTGTCCACTAAATTCAACCATACCCCGCTCCCCCATTGTTACTAAGGAACTGGACACTTCGGTGTAAGGTGGTACTTTTGTTTGATGGCACAAAGCCCCCGGGTCGATCCCTGGCCACTTGTGTTAGTGGCCGGACCAAACCATCATGCACACCAACCAGTTGGCACTCGATAACGTAGTACAATTGGGATTGGGCACTAGAAACAAAATCAGGCCCAAGAAAAGAGTCCTCACAAGGCGATGGCCAGCATCAATGCGATGGCACTGGGAACAAAACCGGGTGTAATAAAAAAAGAGAACCCGGCATGGTCACAACCAACATTAGTGCCAACTACTTACAAGTAGTCACAAAAAAACACGCTTGAAGATCAAGTCGGTCTTAGTATCTATGTGGCTCGGTTTGCTTGCCTCTATGGGATTCCTTGTGCACATCCTAAACACAGTTTTCTCTCCTTGCAGCTTGGTGCAAAACTCTTGGTCACTTCTCAGTTGACCATTAGCATTTTGGGGGTATTGAGCAGGCACCACAAGTGGGCGGACTTGCTACCTAACCCCTGCCGGCTGGGGGGTCCCCAACGCTTCACCACGGGGGACAAGAGCAGCAGCAGCCCATAAGCTAAGATAAGTGGGCAGATGGGCTACATAACCCCTGCCGCCTCGGGTGTCCCCAACGCTTAACCGCGGGGGACAAAAGCAACAGTGGCCCACAAGCGGGCAGATTGGCTACATCACTGCTGCCCTTTGGGGGGGCCAGCTTCACCTCGGGGGACAAAAGCAGCAGTGGCCCACAAGTGGGCGGATTGGCAACCTAACCCCTTCCGTGTGGGGGGTCCCAAAAGCTTCAGAGTGGGGGACAAAAATTAGCAGTGCCCCACAAGTGGGCCCATTGGCTACATACACCCTACCGTCTTGGGGGTCCCCAACGCTTCAGAGCTGAAGACAAAATCAGCAGTGGCCAAGAAGTGGGCGGATCGGCTACATAACCCCAGCCGCTTGGGGGGTCCCCACCGCTTCACGACTTGGGACAAATTCGGCAATGGCCCACAAGTGGGCGGCTTGGCTACCCAACCCCTGCCGTTTGGCGGGACCCCAACGCTTAAGAGCGGGCGACAAAATCCGCAGTGGCCCACAGGTGGCTGGATTGGCTACATAGCCCATGCCGTCTAGGGGGTTAGCCGGGGACAAAAGCAGCAGTGGCCCACAAGTGGGCGGATTGGCAACCTAACCCCTGGGCTTTAGAAAAATTCGGGGCGGGGGTCACTCAAGCCCCTTTTTCCAACCCCCCCCCCCAAAAGGGGCTCCCGTGACTGAGCCTATTTCCCAGGTGAATAATTCATTTGTAGGGGGGGGGGGGGTCACTCGAGCCCCCCAAAATAGTGTGGGGGGTGGTGGTGGGGAAAAGGGGCTCCCATGACCGCGCAGTACTAAGGAGGGGACCCTTGGTTGTAGGGTGACCGCGAAATATCCTTGCATCTTACCCCATTCTGCCCCTTGCTTCGCTT
Organism: Eutreptiella sp. 'Long Island Sound 2002'; assembly: GCA_964036045.1. Lineage (NCBI taxonomy): Eukaryota > Euglenozoa > Euglenophyceae > Eutreptiales > Eutreptiaceae > Eutreptiella > Eutreptiella sp. 'Long Island Sound 2002'. The sequence continues at coordinate 58,822,539 of OZ038384.1, read as the reverse complement.
TTAGAGAATGCAACCCCCCACCCCCCCTCTCCCTTCCAACCAGGTCTGGTTTAGAGAATGAAGATGCAATCAACCCTTTCATTTGTGAGTGCCCCTCTCTTTGAGGTACCTCCTATAATGGGGCAACCCACTTTGTTAGATTCAGACTCCAATAGTGAGTCTGAGATGTCAAGGTAATACCATAAGAAAAGAAATGTTGCCCATGGGAGGTCACGGTGGCACGCTAAAAAATTGTGGCCAGAAAGGACCGGGGGCCATGTCCTCTTCAACAAAAATACCACCACCATTGGCACCAGTGTTAAGTGTTGTGCATGGACTACAAAACGCCGTTCGTCATGAATGTGCATCACACCACCCTGTTAGACGCGTTGGCTCGGACAAGGGTCTTTTTTGGGGCGTCTGCGTCGCCCCAAGTGGGTGGATTGGCTATGAAACCCTTGCCGTTTTGGGGGTCCCCCACGCTTCACCGCAGGGGACAAAGTCAACAGTGGCCCATAAGTGGGTAGATTGGCTACTTAAGCCCTGCCATCTGGGGGGTCCCCAACGCTTCAACTCAGGGGACAAAATAAGCGATGGCCCACAGGTGGGCGGATAGGCTCCATAACCCTTGTCGCCTGGAGGGTCCCCAACGCTTCAAAGCGGGGGACAAAATCGATAGTGGCCCACAGGTGTTATGTATCCAATCCGCCGATTTCTGGACCACTGCTGATTTTGTCCCCCGCCGTGAAGAGTTGGGGACCCCCCAAACGCCACGGGTTATGTAGCCAATCCGCCCACTTGTGGGCCACTACTGAGTTTGTCCTCCGCTCTGAAGCGTTGGGGACCCCCCAAACGGGAGGGGCCTGATTTTGTCCCCCGCGGTGAAGCAATGGGGCCAACCCACATGGCCGGGGTTAGGTAGCCAATCTCCCCACTTGTGGGCCACTGCTCCTTTTGTTCCCCGCCCTAAAGCGTTGGGGACCCCTGAGATGGCAAGGGTTGTGAAGTCAATCCGCCCACTTGTGGGCCACTGCAGATTTTGTCCCCCGCTTGGAAGCCTTGGGGACCCCACAGACGGCAGGGTCTATGTGGCCAATACGCCCACTTGCAGGCCATAGCTGATTATGTCCCCCGAGGTGAAGCGTTGGGATCCCCTGGACGGCAAGGGTTAGGTAGCCAATCTGCCCACTTTTGGGCCAACGACGATTTTGTCCCCCCGCCATGAAGCGTTGGGGACCCCCGAGATGGCAGGCATTATGTAGCCAATCCGCCCACTTGTGAGCCAGTGCTGATTTTGTCCCCCGATATGAAGTGTTGGGGACTGCTGTATGGCGGGTCCCCAACGCTTCAAGGCGGGGGACAACATTAGCAGTGGCCCGCAAGTGGGCTACCTAACCCCCGCCGTCTAGGGGGTCCCCAACGCTTCACGGTGGGGGACGAAATCAACAGTGGCCTACGAGTCGGCACATTGGCTACTGGACGCCTGCCGTATGGGGGGTCCCCAACGCTTCGCCGCAAGTGACAAAATCAACAATGGCCCACAAGTGGGTGGATTGGCTGCCAGAACCCTGCATCTAGGGGGACCCCAATGCTTCAGAGCGAGGGACAAAAGCAGCAGTGGCCCACAAGTGGGTGGATTGGCTACCTGACCCATGCCGTTTGAGGGGTTCCTAACCTTCAGGGCGGGGGACAACACCAGCAGTGGCCCGCAAGTAGGTGGATTGGCTACATAACCCCTGTTGTCTGGGGGGTCCCCGGCACTTCACCGCGGGGGACGAAATCAACAGTGGCCCACAAGTGGGTGGATTGGCTACATAACTCCTACCGTCTGGGGGGTAACGCGTCACCACGGGGGACAAAACCAGCAGTGGCCCACAAGTGGGCGGATTGGATACCTAGCCCGTGCCGTCTAGGGAGTACCCAATGCTTCAAAGCGGGGGACAAAATCAGCAGCGGCCCACAAGTGGGCGGATTGGCTACATAACCCCCGCCGTCCGGGGGGTCCCCAAAGCTACAGAGCGGGAGGCCAAAATCAGCATTGGCCCACAAGTGGGCAGATTGGCGACATAACCACCGCCGTTTGGGGAGTACCCAACGCTTCAAAGCGGGGGCCACAAAATCAGAGTGGCCCATCAGTGGGCAGATTGGTTGCATAACCCGCCGTCTGGGGTGTCTCCAACGCTTCAGAGCAGAGGACAAAATCAGCAGTAGTGCACAAGTGGGCGGATTGGCTACCTAACCCTTGCCGTTTGGGGGGGCCCAACGCTTCAGAACGGTAGACAAAATCAGCAGTGGCCCACAAGTGGGCAAATTGGGGACATAGACCCTGCAGTTTGGGGTGTCCCCTACGCTTCACAGTGGATACAAAATGTGGCCAACAGGTGGGCGGATTGGCTACATAACCCCTGCCATCTAGGGGTCCCCAACACTTCAGAGTGGGGGAGGTTATCAGCAGTGGCCCGCAAAAGCGCAGATCGGCTACCTAACCCCTAACCCCTGCCATCTGGGGGGTCCCCAACGCTTCAGAGCGGGGCCAAAATCAGCATTGGCCCACAAATGGGCAGATTAGCTACCTAACCCCTGCCGTATGGGGGGTCCCCAACACTTTCAGAGTGGCAGAAAAAAGCAGCAGTGGCCTAGAAGTGGGCAGATAGGCTACACAACCCCTGCCGTCTGTGGGTTCTCAACATTTCAAAGCGGGGGACAAAATCAGCATTGGCCCACAAGTGGGTGCTGCCCCTACTAAGTTTCTTACTTCGTGGAAAGAACTTATTTTTTAGTAAATTTTTTACTTAGCAAAAAAAAAGATTTACTTTTTACTAAGTAGTTTACTTATTTTTTTTTCTACTAGTAGGAAAAAAATTATTTTTTTTACTAACTAATTTCCTTAGTGGAAAATTTTTTTCTACTGAGTAAATTACGTGGTGGAATTTTTTGTATACTTCTTTACTAAATAAATTATAGAATAAAAAAGGATTTTTTTTTCCGACTAAGAATTTTACTTCGAAGAAAATCAATTTTTTTTACTAAGTAAATAACTTAAAAGATTTTTTTTATTTTTTTACTAACTAATTTATCATCATCATCATCATCATCATCATCATCATCATCATCATCATTATCATCATCATCATCATCATCATCATCATCATTATCATCATTATTTAGTAAAAAACCTACCTGCAGAGGAACACTTAGTAACTGAAAGTTTTTTTACTAAGCAAATTTACTCATTTAAAAAAGCTTCTTTAAAAAAAAAAACTAAGTTAACTAAGTTTCACCACGGACCCGCCTAGCTGACCCAGGTCAACTCACTCCTGCACAAACATCTAAGGACCTTCTAAGCAGACGAAACGCGAAATTTACCAAAGAGGAGTTGAGCCTTGGACCCACCCACCCACAGACCTGGACCCTCCTCCCATACCCCATATGGTGCCACGTGGATGTGTCATGTGGTATAGTGGTTGTCTGTGGAGACACAGAACTCACACACGATGCCACAAGAGAAAGAAAGAAATAGGAGAAGCAGCAAGTCCTGCAGGCATGTACATATGGCAGCAAACACCACGACCACATACAGTATTGATGTCACACAGGCTCCCCATAACCCCCAACTGAAAAGCTGTATCATGGCAGTGCAAGGGCACCCTTGCACCGGCAGCAAATCAGACAGATAGACACATTCCCGTCAGGCCAGATGCGGGTGGAATATTGACAACAAAGGTGCCGCTGGTGCAATTCCAGCCAACAACACCACACAACCACGCCGTGTGCAGTGTCCTGCACTCCCTATGACTGTATGAGTGACGGTGAGTGTGACTGAGATAGGGAATCCCTGCTTGGGCTTCATCACTCTAAAACATCAACAACAACCACTGGACCACACGTTGATGGAATGGACTTGCACCCGCTCCCCCTTCCGCCTTTGCCGCACTGCAGTCTAAGCCATACCAGTGGTAGCACCCAACACAGCTACATTCTGTTGGGGCAAGCGCAATGCTGCTGCTGTCTCCGATAGCACTGTGTAGGAGCCCATGTTCCGGTTTGAGTAGAAATATAAAGGCTCAGTACTTCGGATCAGGAGCCAGTCGGTGCTCGTGGCACTGCGAGTCTGGGTGGCTGTGGGCCTAGGCGATGTGGTGCACGTGGCAGTGGGGGTGGCATCCGAAGTCCAAGTTGCACTCTGGGTCGCGGAGTGGCTGCCGGTGCTTGTGGGCAGGGGCGTTGCAGTAGGCGTCACAGTGACGGTGCGAGTGAATGTGCACGTGGGTGTGGGGGTGGGAAGGAGGGTCAGGGTCCGAGTGGGCAGCGCAGTGGGGGTTGCGGTTGCTGTGGGCGTGCCCGTGGGCGAGGGCGTGGGAAGACCACTAACAGAGCGAGTGGCAGTGGCGGTGACAGTTCGGGTGCCGGTGGGCGTAGGCAGCGGCGTTGTCGTTTGTGACCGAGTGGGTGTGGCTGAAACTGAGCACAAAAAAACAGCGAGTGTGGCAGGAAACAGCGGCAGTGTCCATCACCAACGATACCATCGTCGCGCACTGTTTCCATTGCATGAAATGCCATCTTACGAAGAAAGCGTAACCCCTCCGCAGGGGACGGTTACTTGCCATGCCGTGCGCCGCGGTGTGCATGCCGCGCTTGCGGACAAGCACATGTGCTGCATGGGCACAGCCCTCTGTGCATAGCAGGTGGGGAGAGGGCGAGGATAGGGAATGGACAGGGGGGGATTGCGTGGAAAGGAGGTGTTGGTTCGATTGGGCTTGGCGATGATCATTCCAAACAACAGATTGCGGCGTAGGTTGTCTTCCTGGTGCTGTCCTTAGCAGCTACAAAAAGGGGACAACATTCTAGCTCTCGCCCCGCCACTGCCGACGAAACCGCTGTCAATCTGGGGACCCCAGTAATATCGCGTCAAACGTCTTATTCGTTTCATAATTCCTGAACAAAAAACTGTCGACATGTCCTCCCTCCCTCCGTCTTTCTCTCTCACCCCTCATTTGGCCCCAGGACCTGTTCCACGACCCCCGATCTGTCCCAATTCTCCATCCCTCCAACTCCTAACCCAACGCCCCACACTGGTCCCCTCTGCAGTCCCCATTAAGCGCGGTGGTCCAGACTCGGTACACGTGACACATGATCGAATGGACGTCCGAGCGGGTCAAGGCCCCTAGTCGGTGGTTCCGCACACCTGTGGACGATGCCGTCGGCGTTGGTGTCGGCGTTGGCGTCGGCGTTGGCGTCGGCGTTGGCGTCGGCGTCCCTGTCAACCAGCGAGTGGCCGTGCCCAGCACCCGAGACTCCGTCCCCGACAGAGTGAGAGTCAGGGTACCGACGCGCGAGAAGGAGGCAGACACCACTGCCAACCCAGTGCCCGACGGGGAGCTCGAGCCGGACAAGGGCCCCGTTCCGGAGGCGGTGGCAGGAAAGGCGAGGCTGACGGTGCCGGAGGAGGGGGTGAGAGTGCGGAGGCCAGAGTGGGTCGCCGTGCAGGAGCGGGTGCTGCTGAGAGTCGGACGGACGAAGGGGCTGAGGCTGTGGCTGAGAGCAGGGGTGAGGGTGTCGGAGGTAGAGATCGAGGGCACGGGGGAGCCTGACTGGGTCTGCGGCGCTAATGAGGTCCGCGAGGGGGTGCTGGGGGTGGCGGTCGGACTGGCGCTCCGGGACGAGGAGAGGGAGTGGGTGGCGCTGGGGTTTGCGGAGCAGGTGTGCGCGAGGGCGGGCGCATAGGAGCGTGTGCGCTCGAGGCTGGCTGTCGCGGTGGCAGTGCGCGAGAGGGGCAGCGTTGGGGTTTGGCTGAGAAGCGGAGTGCACGTGGGCGTGGCCGCGGGGCTGCGGCTTGCAGTGGGGCTGTCCGAAGGGGAAGGGGTGCCACTGCGCCGGGGGCTGGGGCTTCGAGTGGGAGTGGAGCGGGTGCTGGAGGCGCTGGGACGCGTGATGGTTCGCGTGGGAGCGGGTGTGGACGAGTCCGTGGGCGACGAGGAGAGCGAGGGGTGGGGGGAAAGGGTCACCGTGGCGGAGGATGTGAGGCCGGGCGTCGCGGATTGGGAGGGGGAGCCGCTGCAACTGCCGGGCCCGTGCGCCGTCCACGAGGCGGTGCGCGACCCGGAGGCGCTCCGCAGCCACGTCTCAGTGGGTGTCACGCCCCACGTGAGGGAGGCGCTGCGGGTGCGGCTGTGAGACCCGATCATCCGCCGCGAGAGCGTGTCTGACGGCTCCTGCGAGGGAGTCCCATGGTCCGTCACGGACGGCGTCGCGCGCGCAGTGGCTGTGCCGCTCGCTGGGGCGGTCCGCGATGCGGTACCGGAAGTGGTCCACGAGACGCTGAGGGTCCAGGACCGCGTGGGGGCGAAGGTGCGGGTGGCCGTGTGCCCCTCCGTGGGGCTCCCGGACGCAGTCACGCTCACGGGGGCCCGCGGGGACGCGCTGCGCGTCACCGTCGTAGTCCGCGTGGCCGTGCGACTGGGCGGCGCGCTTGCGGTAGGCAGCGCGGGGCCTGTCGCAGTGCGGGAGGGCGTCGGGGTCACGCGTGCGGTGTGCGTCCGCGTGGACGTGGCGGGGGGAGTGTGCACGGCCGTGGCGGTGCTGGTGCCCGTAGCCGAGGCGGTGTGCGGTGTCGTGCGGCTGCGTGTTCGAGTGGTCGCACCGGTCCACGTGCCTGTGAACGACGCGGACAGGCTCGTGGATTCGCTGCGGCTGGAGGGCGTCGCAGAGGGCGTCCCTGCGACGGTGCGGGTGCGCGTGCGCCGCGCGCTCGCGGAGGACGACGACGTGTCGGACGCGGTGGGCGACGCCTTGGCGGTCGCACGGACGCTGCGGGTGCAGGTGCCGGAGGACGATGGGGTTCCGCCGGGAGACCAACTGCGTGTGAGAGCGGCATCCAATGTGTGGGAGCCGGAGATGGTGTCGGATGGGGTCCCGGAGCGAGACGCGGAGGGCGGAGACCGCGAGGGGAGGGGGGTCGGGGTCATGCTCTGGAAGCCGCTGGGGCTGCCGGAGCTCGTGGCGGTGCTGGTGCGGCTCGAAGCACGACCGGCGGTGCCAGAGGGTGTGAGGGACCGGGTGGCGGAGGGTGCCGAGCAGCTGAGGGCTGCGCTTGGGGAGGGCGTCACAGACGTGCAGGTGCGGGATGCCGTGGCCGTGGACGTGGGGCACTTGGAGAGGGAGGCAGATTGGGAGGCGGAGAGTGTGGCCGTCGTCGTGGGGCGGGGCGTGGCCGTGAGGGTGTGACTTGGCTGAACGGAGGCCTGCGGTGATCGGGTGTCGGTGGCGGTTCCGGACCACAGCCGCGAGCGCGTGCCGGTGCATGAGGCGCTCCGCGACGGCGTCGCGGTGCTCGCGGTCCCGGACGGTGACCAGGTCCGCGTTGGAGCTGAGTCCGTGGGGGCCATCGTTGCGGATGAAGTTGGGGAGGGTGAGGTCGTGCGGAGAGGGGACCGGGCGGGCGTGGCGGAGTGTGACATATTGCGGGTTCTCGTGCTGCTGGCGCTGCAAGAGGCTGATGCAGTTGAGGCTGCGGTGAGCGACCCGGAGGGAGTGAGGGAACTGCGGGTGTCGGTGCGAGAGATGCGGAGGCTGGGGGTAGGGCCGGAGCCGGAGCGGCTGACGGTGCCAGTGGCGGAGGGGGTGAGTGCTCGAGTGCCGGTGTCTGACAGAGTGGCCGACACGCAGGACGACCAGGACCGTGAAAGGGCCGGGCTTGGGCTGCCGGAGCATGTGCCCGTGCCGGACCACCCGCGGCTGTGGGACAGTGTGAGACAGAGGCTGCGGGTGTGGGACGACCCTGTGGCGCTGCCGAAGGACGAACGGGACTCGCTGGGGCTGGGGGGGCTCCGGGTGGCGGAGGAGGTCGGCGTGTGGGCGCGCGTGGGGACGGCGCTTGCGGTGACGGTGTGCGAAATTGTGGGGGAGAGTGTGCGGGAGGGCGACTGCGACGCCGTGCCGCTGTCGGTGGTGGTCGTCTTCGGGGAAGGCGACCCCGTGGGACTCGGGAGCTGCGTGGGACTGCGTGTCGCGCTTGGGGATGGGGTGAGGAATGACTTGGGGGAGTTCGTGACGGAAACGGTGGTGGAGCGCGTGGACGCGCTGGGGCTGGTCGTGGGACTGCCAGTGGGGGTCCCATGGGGCGTGGGAGTGCGAGTGCCGGAGTGGCTGGTGCTGAGGGAAGTGGACGGGGATGCAGTGTTCAGGGTGCTGAGGCTTGGCGAGGCCGTGCAGGGATGCGTTGAAGAGGGGGACTGAGAGCGCCAGAGCGATGGGGTGAGGGTAGGGCTTTGGCTGACACGGGAGGATGCTGAAGTCGAGGGCGATGCGCTTGCAGTGGCTGTGCTGGTGTGCGAGGAAGTGGATCGAGGGGTATTGGAGTGACTGGCAGTTTGCCGGAAAGTGTGGGACTCAGATGTTGATGAGCTGCGCGTTGAGGATGTGGTGCCTGTGAAAACGAGGAAGTCAATGCGCAACACAAGATTGTGCATAACAAAGGACATCACAGAGATGTGCATGGTACAAAGGCTATGCAAGCCTCCAATGTCCCCGAATCCGAAAGCCCCAAGTACCTGAAGGGCCTCTGCAAAACAGGGGAAATGGGAAAATGGGGGGAAACAGTGGGAAAACGGTGGGAAAATGGGGGGAAAGGGGGAAATAATTGGGGGAGGACCGGAAAAAATGTGGTGCAGCAAGAGAAAATTGGAGGAAAATGGAGGAACAATGCACCATCATTGCTTTTACGGTTCCCATTTTCCCCGTTTTCCCGGAGGGTCTGACGGGAGGGTCCGGTCTAACCGGGTATCAAAATATCCGGAGTGGAACAGTGGGGGAAAGCAAGGTATTGCAAGGTCCCCGACAAATTGGGTGCATAGGAGCCTTCGCCATGTGTCACAAACGGTGATACGCAATCCTTTTGAGTCGAAACCCCCGATGCCCGACACTTCATTGCTCGCTGACCCGCAGGGCCCTCAACAGCCACCCCTTTATTGGTTTTGGACTCTTCCGGTCCGCGCCTCTTGTGCTTCTGCCCTGTACCACAGTGCGTCTTACCCAGACCCGTGGTTAGAAGCGTGCGTGTACGCTTGTGCACGCTTACTTTCCATGGCGATGCACGCTTACGTACGCTTACACCCCAACACTCCGCACGCTTGTGTACGCTTGGGCTCGGGGACACAGAGGTGGACCTCTTGTATAGTCATGCACAGGTTCTCTGCAGAAAAAAAATTGGTGCTGGTGGAATTTTTGTTTAAGAGCACTGTGCGCCGAAAAGGCACTTAAGGGGCTTTCAGGTCAAAAAAAAAAATGTGCACGCTTGGACGGGGAGATGGCGCACATTTACACACACTTACCACCCAACACTGCGCACGCTTGCGCACACTTAACCCTGGTCTGTGCGCACGCTTCTAACCACGGGTCTGGTCTTACCTCCGCAACACCAAGACCATGGCATCGGTGCTGCAGCCACTGATAGAGAGATCCTGAATCCCGACCCGAAACCGAAAATAGGAGCAAGTGGAAAGCAACAGAAGGGACAGAGAGCGGGTTCCCAAGGACGCAGAAGACCGCAAGGTATCGCAAGAAGACCAGGGGGTTCTACGTTGAGCCCAGTCTGACAATGTGACTAATGTCCCCCTGATGCCCCGGGCCAGACCCCCCTTCCATCCCCCATCAACCTGAGATATGTACCGGTGGGGAGGCCCAATGCCAGGCGCCAGCCCCCAAAGTCATGATGCCAGCGGCTGGGACAGTTCCAAAATGGGGAAATCCTCGCGGTGGCATCATCAGCAGGATCCCCAGCTCTCACAAGTTTTGAATCCGCTCCCTTCACCCCCAGCCAGTGGGTGGGCAACCCCCCCCATCCCTCAGGTACGTACACTCCGAAGTACCAATCGGCATACTCACTCAGCCTTGAAACCCCCGCCCCCCATCACCCAACCATTCTAAGTTCCCCCCCCCAAAAAAAGGTCTAAAAAAACTGAAAAAACTAAACTTAAAAACCTCAAACCAGTGCGTACACCCGGAAATACCAACCGGCGCACTTACACAGCCTTTATGGCAGCCCCCCGCGCTATGGGAAACAGATGTGTGTGCACGGCCCTGCAGTGGTAGGGCACAAAGAAGGGGCATGCAAGTGTTCAGAAACAAAGGATCTTCAATGACATGTCGTCGGCGCGTTTTCACTGTGGCAGACGACAAGAGGAGTCCAGCAACGCACTGCCTGCTCCGTCTAAGCCCCCCCCCCCCCTCCCCGAAGAAAAACTTACTTACTTACCCAACTTGCTCAGCCTTTGTGGCAACCCCTTCCCCCGAAAAGACATTGATACCCCTGGCCGAAGGTGTTCAACGGCATAACGCCATACCCGTTGAAGTGCTGCTGCGCAGGGCACTCAGCGACGACGACACACTGCCCTTCCCAGTCAAACTCTGGGAACAGCTGTGTGTCGTCGTTTGCATGACACTCCCAGTTGCTGACCGGGAAAGGCTTCGCGATGCCGAGAAGGTTGCAGTGGGGCGGCGGGTCGGGGTGGAAGAGCAGGACGTGCTTTGGGAGCCCGTCTGAAGGACCGACGGGGTGTGCGTGAGGGACGGGACGGCGGTGATGCTTGCGCTGGGCGAGTAGCTGTTGCTTGCGGTATGGCTGACGGTGTGGGAAAGCTGTCCAAGTGGACTGGATGTGGGTGTGTGGCTGCACGTCAGACTGGTTTTGGTGGATGAGGCAGAGCATGACGTAGTGGCAGAGAGCGTCACCGGCACCGACAGGGATGCAGACGTTGATGGGGAAATCGTGGCAGAAAGGGTTTGCGATGTCGTGGCCGTGAGCGTAGAGGACTGCGAGAGCGTCAGTGTTGGGCTGGGGGTGGCTGTTGGAGTGCAGCTGGCAGAAACAGATCGGGACTGGCTCGGGGTGTGAGTATCCACTTTTGAGGAAGTTGCGGTGGGGCGGGTCGGACTGAGGGACCACGTGGCAGAGAGACTTTCGGTGGTAGAGGGGCTGGAGCCTGGGGTCGGGGTGGGAGTGTGGGTCTCAATTGTTGTCTTTGTCACGGTAACGGACAGTGTGGACTGCGTAGCAGAGGCGGTGCTCGACCCCGTGGGAGACAGAGATCGGCCAGTGCTAAGGGATGCTGACACAGTCCGTGGCCGAGTAAAGGTTGGTGTCCGTGAGGCTGTGCTTGTGGCGGTAGGCGTCCACTCGTGCGTCCAGGAGCGGGATCGGGTGTTCGATACGGAGACAAATGGCGTGGTGGTCGACGATGGCGTCCGAGTCACAGTGGGTGTAACACTATGGGTCCATGTCGCAGAACGAGTGAAGCTGATGGTGCGTGTCCCTGAGTGCGAGGGCGGGTGGCTTTCAGCGAGGCTGATAGTGGCAGTGGCCGTGGGAGTGTAGCTGCGTGTGTTGGACGCACTACCAGAGGGTTCTGTAGATACCGTACGGGAATGTGTGCCTGTGCACGAGACGCTGAAGGACCATGAAGGCGACTTGGATGACGCTTGGCTGCAGGATGAGGTCAGCGTTGGAGAGACTGTTATGGTGCGAGTCATTGTCGATAGGGACATACTGAAGGAAGCTGTCGCTGATATAGAGGACGATGGTGATGAAGTAAAGCTGGAGGTAGTGCTCCAAGTGAGAGATGATGCGGTGGTGCTGTCCGTTGGCGTAGGAAAGGAGGTTGGGCTTGCAGAGGCTGTGCTGCTGCATGACGCGGACGGGGTGACCAAGCGAGACAGCGACCCTGTCAAACTGAACTTGAAACTTTTTGTCAGTGACGAGCGGGTGCTGGAGCATGTCACCGTAGCTGAAGCGGTGATGCTGTTGGATGCGGTACTGAGCGACTCTGAAACGGACCCAGAAGATGAACGCGGAACTGATGGACTGTGAGTGGGCGTCAAAGAATGAGTGGACGTGAAAGTTGCTGACATGCTCTTTGACAGCGCACCCGATGGCGTAGTGGACATGGTACCCGTGCCAGTTGAATATGATGTGCTGCGGGACGATGTCATGGGCGACGGAGTGTACGTTGCTCGGGATGTGCATGAGCCAGACAAAGATAAAGTGCGGCTCTGGGTGGCCGTCAGTGTACCACAGGGCGTACCACTGCTGCTGAATGTGGAATGGGATGGACTGACTGACAGCGTTGCTGTTGTCGAACATGAATGTGAGGTCGTAGAACTAAACGTCAGGCTACGAGTTGTCGAATGGGAACAGGTTCCGGATTCCGTTGGCGTTGGGGACGCAGTTACAGTCGTGGACGCTGCGCAACTGGCGGACAAAGACCGGGAGGGTGACAGGGAGAGCGTGTGGGACGCAGAAGATGATGCCGAGACGGTGGCAGTGGGCGTGTGCGACGACACACTCCGTGACAAGGTCAGCACCTCCGGCGGGGAATGCGTCCGCGTGCGGGACCGTGTGGGTGACCAAGTGAGTGTTGTGTGGAGAGTGAAGGAGTGTGAAGGGGATGGACTGCGGCTTTCGGTCGACGTCACTGTCCCACGGGGCGTCAAACTTCGGGTAAAAGTCGAATACGACGGGCTGATGGTGCTGGTCCCTGAGGGCGAGTGGCAGGATGACAAACTGAGACTGGAAGTAGCGCTGGGGGTACGTGACGAGGGGCTGCTGCTGCTCGTGGGTGTGGGGGAAAGAGTGTCGCAAAAGGACATTGTGCGGCTGCATGACGTTGAGAGGGATGCGGACCAGGTGCGACTGACTGACAGAGAGCGACTGAATGATGAGCTCCGAGTGCCACTGGATGTGCTGGATGGACTGCGTGTCGATGTGGGAAAGGAAGTCATGGACTCGCTGGTTGTGGGTGTGGAGCATGTTCTCGACGGAGAGGGTGTTGCTGAGCATGTGCCCGATGGACTGGGACTCGGTGAGCCTGACGCGGACGACGTTTGACTCAGAGATACGTTCGATGTTCCAGAAGAGGACAAACTTTCACTTGGGGTAGCAGAGAGTGAGGCACTCACCGAAGGTGTACTGGATTGTGAGGAAGTGGGCGACACCGTTGAGCTGAAGGATCCACTGAGACTCCGCGATCGGGAGCTGGTTGCGGTAGAGGACCACGTGCCCGAGGCAGTCACACTTGCCGACGCTGTGGCGCTTGAGGATAGTAATATGGAATCGGAAATGGAACGTGAGCAGGTCACAGACCATGTTGCCGTAGGCGTGCGGGTGGAACTGAGTGAGGGAGATGCGCTCAGCGACAGCGTCTGCGACGACACGGAGTGCGTCCCTGTGCAGGACGACGTCGAAGACCGGGTGCAGGTCGGGCGGAAAGTGAGTGAGCAAGTGCGAGATGGGGTGGGGCTTTGCGATGTTGTCGCTGTAGGACGGCGTGTTGGAGTGGCTGTGATGGTAGAGGGCGATGGACTGACCGTGAGTGTCCTTGATTCTGAGTGCGAGAATGACTTTGTAGAGCTTGAGCTGACACTTGCGGTGCACGACGAGACCGTGGCACTGTGTGTTATTGTGCTGGAGGCAGATAGACTAGCAGAAGTCAGTCTACTGAGTGATACCGATGTTGAGTCAGTAGGGGAATGAAGGTGTGACACGGTCTGAGTGGCTGATGAAGGGGTAGTACTGCGTGTCCCTGACAAACTCCATGTGGAGGTCGGAATCAATGTCGTGGATTGCGTGGCAGTGTACGACACGGACCACGACGCTGTGCGGGAGGAAGTCAGAGACTGAGACAGAGATCGATGGGACGAGCCCGAACAAGACATGGACGGGGTACTGCTCAGAGTAGTGGTCCGTGTGCTGCGAGGTGTGCAGCTGCTGCTGCCAGTGTCAGACAACGAGGGACTTGTGGAGCATGTCGGTGAGCTGGAGCGCGTCGACACCGTGGGACTGACCGTGATACTCTGAGTGCGGTCTTGCGACCGAGTCACAGAGCACGTCGATGTGCCAGAGGGTGTCGGACTGGAAACGGTAGCACTTGGAGATGACACTTCTGAAGGCGAAGCGGAGTGCGTTGAAGTTCGGGACTCTGTGCCCAGAAGCGTGTCCGTGTAAGTGAATGAAGGGGACCGACTGTGTGACATCGTCAGTGACAAAGTGGTCGACGATGTCTGTGTGGACGACGCTGTTGAGGACCAGCTGCGTGTTTGTCGGGATGTCACTGAGGGGCTGATGGATGGCGTGCGGCTTTGGGTGGATGTCGACGTTTCGTCGGGCGTCGGAGTGCTTGTGAACGTCGAACAGGATTGCGTCACTGAGCCTGTTGCCGACATCGAGTGCGAGAGTGACGGCGATTTGCTGCAGCTGACTGTCTTTGTTAGTGACGAGAGTGACAGCTCACTGAGGGTCGATGTAGCAGAACGGGTCACACTGCAAGATGCCGTGCCGCTGCAAGACCTTGACCTCGACACCGAGCATGACGTAATTTCTGAGAACGTGCAACTGAGGGAAGGAGTCAATGAAATGCTGGATGTGCCCGACCGACTGTATGTTGATGTTGGGACTTCCGTCGCAGACTGCGTAGCACTAAATGTGGAACACGAAGCTGATCGAGAGGATGTTGATGTTGAAGTACATGATCGACTGAGGCTGCGTGAATATGACACGGATGGAGTGTTGCTTCGGGAAAATGTCTGTGTGGGAATGCAGGTGAGTGTGGTGCTTTCGGAGTCCGAATGGGATGAAGTGGCTGAGCATGTTGGTGCTCTTGTCAGGGAGAGAGAGGCTGTAGAACTGGTGCTGGCACTAAACGTTTGCACTTGGGAACAAGATGTGGTGCACGAGCGTGTTCCAGTGGATGTTGGTGACCCGGATGGTGTGGCGCTGACCGATACACGTACTGAATCTGAAAGGGACTGCGTATGTGTTGCAGAGGTTGTGCCCGACACTGATGGTGTGAAACTCAGTGACTCCGGGGATGTGCTTAATGACAAAGTACGTGATGAGCTTATGGAATGTGTGCCAGTACTGGAGCAAGTTGGTGACAAAGTGCATGTTGGATGACAGGTGACCGAGTGCGAGGAGGAGGATGTCTGGCTCCTGGTGCTAGTCGACGTCTCAAGCCGTGTCGGACTAATGCTGTGTGTGCCGGACAGAGATAGGGTAAAGGAGCGTATCCCTGACGTTGAATAAGAAGGCGACCCTGTCAAGCTCCATGTGACACTGGGGGTGACGGATGAGAGTGTGCTGCTGCGGGTTGATGTAGCAGAATGGGTCACACTGCAAGATGCCGTGCCGCTGCAAGACCTTGACCTCGACACCGAGCATGACGTAATTTCTGAGAACGTGCAACTGAGGGAAGGAGTCAATGAAATGCTGGATGTGCCCGACCGACTGTATGTTGATGTTGGGACTTCCGTCGCAGACTGCGTAGCACTAAATGTGGAACACGAAGCTGATCGAGAGGATGTTGACGTTGAAGTACATGATCGACTGAGGCTCCGTGAAAATGAAGTGGATGGCGTCGGGGTCTCAGACAAAGTGGTCTCAGTCAGTGTCACAGTACTACTTGGCGTGCCGGAGAGGGAACTCACTGAATAGGTCGCTGATTTCGAGGAACTGAGTGGCGTTGTCCGGCTGAACGTTGCACTCGGGCTTATCAATACGGAACTGGTGGCAGAGCAAGTCATGGAACCAGATTTAGTGACAATTCCCGAAGCCGTGCTGGTAAATGATGGGGATATTGACCTCGAAATGGAGGGTGAGAAGGTTGCAGACTGCGTGCCAGACCGCGTGGGACTGGAACTGATTGACGGAGACATGCTCGGAGACCATTTCCACGATGTAGTCGTGGAACACGTGTGTGTGTGCGAGAATGTAGAAGACCATGTGATCGTTGGAAATGTGGTGTGTGAGCAGGTGGCGGTGGAGCTGCGGCTCTGTGTTGGTGTGAAGGTACTACAGGGCGTAACACTTTTGGTGTCAGAGTCAGAGTGCGATGAAGTCACTGAAGCTGTGCGTGTGGAGACGGAGGCTGAGAGGGTAGAGGTGTGGGTATCACTTGGAGTGGGTTGTGCTGTTTGCGTGCTGGTGCTGGACGTGGTGGCAGACGCAGTCATGCTGGTTGCTGTGCTGCTGATCGACGCTGAAAGGGATGCAGACAACGAATTGCTGCGTGACACTGCCTGAGACACCGAAGAGGTGCAACTGAAACTGGACGTGGCTGATGCACAATGCGACAAGGTCGGCGAGAGTGTCATGGACCGTGTAGCAGTGCACGTGGAGCGTGAAACTGTAAACGACGGCGATGTAGTGCAGGTACATGTGCTCCCAGACATGCACGATCCAGAGGCGGATGGCGTGAAGCTCCGAGATGTACTGATCGTGCCACTAGGTGTAAAAGTGCCGCTCACACTGGGGGATTTGGAGGAGCTGATGGTGCGCTTCGATTCCGATTTCGAGGTGCTGATAGACGGTGTCAAGCTGCAAGTGAAACTCACGGTCTGCCATGGGGAACACGTCCGGGTGCACGTCCACGTTGCGGTGCTCGACGCACTATGGGATGCTGTTATGCTGCGAGACTGTAATGCCGACTTTGATACAGAACTTGAGCAGGTGGGCGACGTTGTACATGACACCGTGGTCCAACTGAGTGAAGGAGACTTGCTCAAGGATGATTGCAGTGATACGCTGGTGGATGCCGAGGCTGAGCATGAGGTTGAGGCAGACCATGTGGTGGTGGGACGGCAGGTACATGAGTCAGTACAAGACGTGCTATGGCTCTGCGTTGCCGTATGTGTGTTGAGCGCAGTAAGACTGCCGCTCTGAGTGTCAGATAGAGACGGACTGACGGAACGCGTGACGGATTTGGTGCTCGACTGCGATGATGTACAACTGAAAGTAGCACTTGCGTTGAGGGATGACGAAAGAGTACTGGTGCATGTTCCTGTGCCCGTGGGGGTCGGACTTCTGGTGGCCGTGTGGAGGACAGACTGTGATATGGTCCGAGCAAGTGATTGTGACATGGACCCAGACTTTGTTACTGACGGTGTTGGGGTATAGCTGGTAGAAGACGAAGCGCTTTGCGACACTGTCCTGGATGATGCGGAACGTGTACTAGAACATGAGCTGCAAGAGGGTGTGAACGAGGACGTGCAGGAGCATGAACCCGTCGGGCGGCGGGTGGCTGAGCGGGAGGGGGATATCGTGCGGCTCTGAGATCCGATGAATGACCCGCTGCCTGTCAAAGTGCTGGCAGTGTCGGACAGCGACGTGCTGCTTGAGCCCATGCTGTGCGTCTCCGTGTGAGAAGGCGACATTGTGGTGAGTGTTGCGCTGAGGGTGTGCAATCCAGAACGAGTGCCTGTGGACGTTTGTGTATCAGAAGGCGTAGGGCTCCGCTTAGATCTTGTAGTAGTGTGTGAAAGCGAACGGGAGCGAGAAACCGACACTGTCTGGACTGCAGAACGTGTGCCTGAGAACCCAGCACTGACACTGGGTGAAGAAGACTGAGTGAGTGAGCAAGAGGATAAGGTTGGGGTTGGTGTGCATGTGCAGGACACTGTAGAAGACCAGGTACACGATGGACGGACGCTAAGCGACCATGTGGTGCTTGGGGTTCTGCTCGAAGTAGTGGTCGCCGTCGTACCGGGTGTCCTACTGTCGCTCAGAGTCGCAGAAGGTGACACTGGACTGACGGTCACTGTTTGTGACTGGGAGCCGGAGTGCGACGTCGTCGAACTGAGGCTTGTGCTCCTGGTGTACACTGAGGAATGGGTCTTGGTGTACGTGCACGTAGACCCAGTGGCAGTCTGCGATGCTGTGGCACTGGAGGATGCCCAGGCTGAACCCGAAATGGAGTGCGTGACAGTCAAAGATGCTGCACTGGACAGCGTGACGGTAGAAGTGTGCCAGGCTGACAGTGTGAGCGTCGGCTGTTTGGAGGCGGTTGAGGATGGCGTGCCCGTCCCTGAGGACGACAAAGAGTACGAACGTGAGGCATTGGTGGTGAAGGTGTGGGACGGAGTAGCAGATCGAGTTTGTGTTGCCGTCCAAGTGCGACTCGAGGTCCAAGTGCTGGTGCCCGTGTCAGACACGGACCGGGGGCTGAGAGAGCCTGTCAGTGTGGAGGCAGTGGGCGACACTGAAGGGCTGGGGGTGACATGGCTTGCCGTCCACGATGACGGGGTGCAAGAAGACGTCGATGTACAAGACGCAGCCGCACTTTTGGACAGCGTGCTGCTGAACGATACACTTACCGATGGGGAAGGGGAGAGCGTGAGTGACACGGAACGAGTGGCCGACGTTGAGGAGGAAGAAGTGGATGTCGCTGAGCGGGTTGGCGACGTTTGAGATGGGGTCATGGACCGTGACACAGTGGGCGTGGTCCATGTGCCTGTGCAGGACGAAGAGGAGGAAGCAGTGCAGGATGGACGCCAAGTGAGAGTGGATGTGGTCGTTCGGGTGTGGCTCTGAGTGCAAGTCGATGTTGGACGTGGTGTCATACTGCAGCTACAAGTCTTAGAAAATGATAGTGTGGGTGATCTTGTCCGCGAGCCAGAGCAGGACGGCGAAGATGTGCAAGTGCCTGAAACACTCGGAGTCCGTGTCCATGAGAAAGAAACAGTCAAAGACAGTGATAAGGAAAGAGTAGTCTTGGATGGCGTACTGCTGCACGACGTCATGGACTGGGAGGGTGAGTGCAGGGAGTGGGATGCAGACCGAGTGATGGACGGCGTTGCGGTCGAAGAAAATGACACTGTCCCAGTGTGTGACAACGTCAGAGATGAAGTTGGAGACCCAGTAGCAGTGTGCGATGTCCAAGTCCCTGAGCGCGATTGCGTTGCGGAGGTAGTAAAAGTTGGCTGGAGAGAAAATGAGTGAGAGGTGGAGGAAGTGCGACTACAAGTCGACAAGGTAGTGCTGGGTGTCGGACTGCCGCTGCGACTCGCAGAACAAGACGACGTAAGTGATGACGTGGATGATGGTGAATCTGACAAGGATAGTGTGGCACTAGTGATAGTTGCAGAAAACGAGGATGGTGTACCCGTGCACGTCGGTGTGCCTGAAGCAGTGCTTCTTGAAGCACTCATGACGGTGAAAGAAGACGTTGTGGTCTCCGATAGGGATTGTGTCATTGACATGGAGGGAGTGATTGTGCATGTAGGGACCTGTGTGCATGTAACTGTGGTACTGGGTGACGCCGTCTGAGAGGATGAAGCCGAAGGCGTGGGTATAGTGGCCGTACTTGTGCATGTGACCGTGCGTGATGACGTCGCAGACTCCGTGCGTGTTCGCTGTGATGTGCACGTGGGTGTGATAGATAAAGTAGAGCTTTCCGTCAGGCTTATCGTTCCGGGCTTCGTTGGACTGCCACTGCCAGTCATAGACACAGTCCGACTGAATGAGTCTGTCAATGACGTCGAGGAAGACGGTGACACTGTGCCTAAGCTCAACGTGATGCTCGGAGTCAATGACGTTGGAGTCCTGGTGCACGTTGTGGTTGGAACGGAGGTT
Organism: Eutreptiella sp. 'Long Island Sound 2002'; assembly: GCA_964036045.1. Taxonomy (NCBI): domain Eukaryota; phylum Euglenozoa; class Euglenophyceae; order Eutreptiales; family Eutreptiaceae; genus Eutreptiella; species Eutreptiella sp. 'Long Island Sound 2002'. The sequence goes on along the minus strand of OZ038384.1, from coordinate 58,803,164 downwards.
TCACTTGCGGTATCACTCCTGCTGACGGACGCTGTCAAGGATTCTGAGAGGGACCGCGTAATGGAGAGCGACGAAGTGGAGCTTTCAGTCACTGACAACGAAGGTGTGACAGTTCCTGACACCGAAGTAGAAAAAGTCACACTTCCTGAATGCGTGTTGCTGAGCGTCAAAGATGTGGACGCAGAAACCGTGCGCGTGGGTGACAGAGATCCACGACTGCCTGATGCTGTAGAAACGGGGCTCGATGACACAGACACCGTCGGTGACAATGTCTGAGATCGCGTGCCAGACAGAGCGCACGTCAATGTGGTCCATGTGCCTGTAGGCGAGGATGTTGTGGTTGAGGTCAATGTGGGCAAGAAAGAGACTGAGGGCGAGACGGATGCACTGTAGCTTAGGGTTGGCGTCAAGGTATAACTGGGCGTTGGACTGCCGCTGCCACTGGCAGAATCCGATACACTGACCAAGTATGAGGCTGATGCTGAACAAGATGGTGATGTTGTGTGGGTGGCAGTCACACTGAATGTGCCAGATGGTGAAAGCGTAGTCGTGCACGTTGGGCTTCGCGGAGAAGCACTGATACTTGTGGACGTGGTGATGCTAAGCGAGGATGTTGACGTGCGCGATAGGGATTGTGTCATTGACATGGAGGGAGTGATTGTGCATGTAGGGACCTGTGTGCATGTAACTGTGGTACTGGGTGACGCCGTCTGAGAGGATGAAACCGAAGGCGTGGGTATAGTGGCCGTACTTGTGCATGTGACCGTGCATGATGACGTCGCAGACTCCGTGCGTGTTCGCTGTGATGTGCACGTGGGTGTGATAGATAAAGTAGAGCTTTCCGTCAGGCTTATCGTTCCGGGCTTCGTTGGACTGCCACTGCCAGTCATAGACACAGTCCGACTGAATGAGTCTGTCAATGACGTCGAGGAAGACGGTGACACTGTGCCTAAGCTCAACGTGATGCTCGGAGTCAATGACGTTGGAGTCCTGGTGCACGTTGTGGTTGGAACGGAGGTTTCACTTGCGGTATCACTCCTGCTGACGGACGCTGTCAAGGATTCTGAGAGGGACCGCGTAATGGAGAGCGACGAAGTGGAGCTTTCAGTCACTGACAACGAAGGTGTGACAGTTCCTGACACCGAAGTAGAAAAAGTCACACTTCCTGAATGCGTGTTGCTGAGCGTCAAAGATGTGGACGCAGAAACCGTGCGCGTGGGTGACAGAGATCCACGACTGCCTGATGCTGTAGAAACGGGGCTCGATGACACAGACACCGTCGGTGACAATGTCTGAGATCGCGTGCCAGACAGAGCGCACGTCAATGTGGTCCATGTGCCTGTAGGCGAGGATGTTGTGGTTGAGGTCAATGTGGGCAAGAAAGAGACTGAGGGCGAGACGGATGCACTGTAGCTTAGGGTTGGCGTCAAGGTATAACTGGGCGTTGGACTGCCGCTGCCACTGGCAGAATCCGATACACTGACCAAGTATGAGGCTGATGCTGAACAAGATGGTGATGTTGTGTGGGTGGCAGTCACACTGAATGTGCCAGATGGTGAAAGCGTAGTCGTGCACGTTGGGCTTCGCGGAGAAGCACTGATACTTGTGGACGTGGTGATGCTAAGCGAGGATGTTGACGTGCGCGATAGGGATTGTGTCATTGACATGGAGGGAGTGATTGTGCATGTAGGGACCTGTGTGCATGTAACTGTGGTACTGGGTGACGCCGTCTGAGAGGATGAAACCGAAGGCGTGGGTATAGTGGCCGTACTTGTGCATGTGACCGTGCGTGATGACGTCGCAGACTCCGTGCGTGTTCGCTGTGATGTGCACGTGGGTGTGATAGATAAAGTAGAGCTTTCCGTCAGGCTTATCGTTCCGGGCTTCGTTGGACTGCCACTGCCAGTCATAGACACAGTCCGACTGAATGAGTCTGTCAATGACGTCGAGGAAGACGGTGACACTGTGCCTAAGCTCAACGTGATGCTCGGAGTCAATGACGTTGGAGTCCTGGTGCACGTTGTGGTTGGAACGGAGGTTTCACTTGCGGTATCACTCCTGCTGACGGACGCTGTCAAGGATTCTGAGAGGGACCGCGTAATGGAGAGCGACGAAGTGGAGCTTTCAGTCACTGACAACGAAGGTGTGACAGTTCCTGACACCGAAGTAGAAAAAGTCACACTTCCTGAATGCGTGTTGCTGAGCGTCAAAGATGTGGACGCAGAAACCGTGCGCGTGGGTGACAGAGATCCACGACTGCCTGATGCTGTAGAAACGGGGCTCGATGACACAGACACCGTCGGTGACAATGTCTGAGATCGCGTGCCAGACAGAGCGCACGTCAATGTGGTCCATGTGCCTGTAGGCGAGGATGTTGTGGTTGAGGTCAATGTGGGCAAGAAAGAGACTGAGGGCGAGACGGATGCACTGTAGCTTAGGGTTGGCGTCAAGGTATAACTGGGCGTTGGACTGCCGCTGCCACTGGCAGAATCCGATACACTGACCAAGTATGAGGCTGATGCTGAACAAGATGGTGATGTTGTGTGGGTGGCAGTCACACTGAATGTGCCAGATGGTGAAAGCGTAGTCGTGCACGTTGGGCTTCGCGGAGAAGCACTGATACTTGTGGACGTGGTGATGCTAAGCGAGGATGTTGACGTGCGCGATAGGGATTGTGTCATTGACATGGAGGGAGTGATTGTGCATGTAGGGACCTGTGTGCATGTAACTGTGGTACTGGGTGACGCCGTCTGAGAGGATGAAACCGAAGGCGTGGGTATAGTGGCCGTACTTGTGCATGTGACCGTGCGTGATGACGTCGCAGACTCCGTGCGTGTTCGCTGTGATGTGCACGTGGGTGTGATAGATAAAGTAGAGCTTTCCGTCAGGCTTATCGTTCCGGGCTTCGTTGGACTGCCACTGCCAGTCATAGACACAGTCCGACTGAATGAGTCTGTCAATGACGTCGAGGAAGACGGTGACACTGTGCCTAAGCTCAACGTGATGCTCGGAGTCAATGACGTTGGAGTCCTGGTGCACGTTGTGGTTGGAACGGAGGTTTCACTTGCGGTATCACTCCTGCTGACGGACGCTGTCAAGGATTCTGAGAGGGACCGCGTAATGGAGAGCGACGAAGTGGAGCTTTCAGTCACTGACAACGAAGGTGTGACGGTTCCTGACACCGAAGTAGAAAAAGTCACACTTCCTGAATGCGTGTTGCTGAGCGTCAAAGATGTGGACGCAGAAACCGTGCGCGTGGGTGACAGAGATCCACGACTGCCTGATGCTGTAGAAACGGGGCTCGATGACACAGACACCGTCGGTGACAATGTCTGAGATCGCGTGCCAGACAGAGCGCACGTCAATGTGGTCCATGTGCCTGTAGGCGAGGATGTTGTGGTTGAGGTCAATGTGGGCAAGAAAGAGACTGAGGGCGAGACGGATGCACTGTAGCTTAGGGTTGGCGTCAAGGTATAACTGGGCGTTGGACTGCCGCTGCCACTGGCAGAATCCGATACACTGACCAAGTATGAGGCTGATGCTGAACAAGATGGTGATGTTGTGTGGGTGGCAGTCACACTGAATGTGCCAGATGGTGAAAGCGTAGTCGTGCACGTTGGGCTTCGCGGAGAAGCACTGATACTTGTGGACGTGGTGATGCTAAGCGAGGATGTTGACGTGCGCGATAGGGATTGTGTCATTGACATGGAGGGAGTGATTGTGCATGTAGGGACCTGTGTGCATGTAACTGTGGTACTGGGTGACGCCGTCTGAGAGGATGAAACCGAAGGCGTGGGTATAGTGGCCGTACTTGTGCATGTGACCGTGCATGATGACGTCGCAGACTCCGTGCGTGTTCGCTGTGATGTGCACGTGGGTGTGATAGATAAAGTAGAGCTTTCCGTCAGGCTTATCGTTCCGGGCTTCGTTGGACTGCCACTGCCAGTCATAGACACAGTCCGACTGAATGAGTCTGTCAATGACGTCGAGGAAGACGGTGACACTGTGCCTAAGCTCAACGTGATGCTCGGAGTCAATGACGTTGGAGTCCTGGTGCACGTTGTGGTTGGAACGGAGGTTTCACTTGCGGTATCACTCCTGCTGACGGACGCTGTCAAGGATTCTGAGAGGGACCGCGTAATGGAGAGCGACGAAGTGGAGCTTTCAGTCACTGACAACGAAGGTGTGACGGTTCCTGACACCGAAGTAGAAAAAGTCACACTTCCTGAATGCGTGTTGCTGAGCGTCAAAGATGTGGACGCAGAAACCGTGCGCGTGGGTGACAGAGATCCACGACTGCCTGATGCTGTAGAAACGGGGCTCGATGACACAGACACCGTCGGTGACAATGTCTGAGATCGCGTGCCAGACAGAGCGCACGTCAATGTGGTCCATGTGCCTGTAGGCGAGGATGTTGTGGTTGAGGTCAATGTGGGCAAGAAAGAGACTGAGGGCGAGACGGATGCACTGTAGCTTAGGGTTGGCGTCAAGGTATAACTGGGCGTTGGACTGCCGCTGCCACTGGCAGAATCCGATACACTGACCAAGTATGAGGCTGATGCTGAACAAGATGGTGATGTTGTGTGGGTGGCAGTCACACTGAATGTGCCAGATGGTGAAAGCGTAGTCGTGCACGTTGGGCTTCGCGGAGAAGCACTGTTGGTTCTGGACCGGCTGAAACTGAAGGATGAGGTGGTTGATTGGGACGACGAAGCGGAGTGCGAGACACTGTCAGTGACTGACCGTGTGGAAGCAAATGTCGATGTCGCCGAAACACTGTACGATGTGGTGTGTGATTCTGTGGCAGACCGTGTCGGAGTGTGTGTGGATTGTGTCAATGTATGTGAGGATGTAGAAGTGCATGTTTGTGACGGGTAGAGAGATGCCGACTGGGAGTGTGATTTTGTGCTGCTTAGTGTCAACGTCGACGTCCTACGGATACTCAAACTGCTGCTGCAACTACCAGATGCAGTTGCAGTCATTGAGCCTGTGACAGTCCTGGAACATGACTCTGATGTTGATGAGGTAATGCTGAAACTGTGCGTCATTGATGAGCGTGTGCTGGTGCGTGTCACTGTGACTCCCCCACTTGGGCTTGCGGATCTTGAAGGGCTTAAAGACTCTGAAATCGATCTGCTCATGGAGTGCGTGACTGACACCGATCGATCAGAGCGGCTCTGGGTCAAAGATGACGCAGTGCTGGTGTGAGTCAATGAAGCTGAGCCCGTTGTACTACTGGATGCCGTGCTGCTGAGTGATAAAGTGGATTCGGAAACTGAATGAGTGACTGATGGGGACTGCGTGCCAGACAATGTGAGGGCAGAACTGTGTGTGGTGGAGAGACTGTTAGACACCACGTCAGATGACGTAGCGGACCGTGTACAAGTGCGTGTCGACCGCGTGCCTGTGCATGACAATGTCAAAGACCAGGTGCGCGTTGCAACGCAAGTCGGCGAGTCGCTTGTGCTGGCCGTGTGGGTCTCAGTCATTGTTTGTGTGCGACGGGCCGTCACACTCCTGCTCGCACTACACGAACAAGACAGCGGGCTCACAGTGCCTGTGAGCGACTGTGAGGCGGACAGTGACATTGATGAGCTGAAGGTTGCGCTTGCTGTGCCCAATCGGGACCATGTTCCCGTAGAAGTATGCGTTGTCGAAGCAGTGAGCCTATCGGATACTGTGTGGCTCGGCGATATCACTGCCGAGCCGGACAGGGAACGAGTGTCAGTTACCGAGTGTTTGCCTGACACGGTGGAGGTAAAAGTGCACGACGGGGAGACCCTCTGCGACAACGTCTCGGATAAGGTTCGTGACTGAGTGGGTACAAAAGTGAGTGTCGAGGACAACGTACATGACGCTGGGGGAGTGAAAGAGTGGGTGAGAGACGGTGCGTGGCTCTGTGTGACTGTCCTTGTTCTATGGGTTGTCCGACTTTTACTGCCGGTGACAGACGGGGACCCACTAAGCGAAACAGTCGTTGATATTGAGCAGGAGCGACTGGATGTCATGCTGCAGGTAAAACTTTGTGTGCATGTGGCAGTGACAACAGCTGTCAGAGTTCTGGATGGCGTGCTGCTGTGCGAAGGAGACATGGACTTGGAAATGGAGCGTGTAGCGGGCACAGACAGAGAGAAAGATGGTGTGAGAACAGAACTGGATGTCGCCGACACGCTCCCTGACAGCGTCAGGGAAGGTGTTGTGGTGAGTGCAGGAGAGTACGTGGACCATGTTGTCGTGCATGAGGAGGTCGCAGACGAAGTCAGTGAAGGCTGGGCAGTCGTGGAGGGGCTGACAGATCGGGTGTGAGTCTTAGTTGAGGTAGATGTATGACAAGGCGTCAGGCTGCCGCTGAAGGTGGGGGAAAAAGATGGGCTGTCTGAGCGGGTCGCAGACGACGAGCAGGACAGCGACCTTGAGCAACTGAAAGTGCCGCAACTTCGAGTAAGCGAAGAGGCCGTGCGGCTGCGTGTCGCTGTATGTGAATGGGTTGCACTTGCGGACGTTGTACTGTTGATCGAGGGAGACGCAGTGTGGGAAAACGATTGCGTAGTTGTTGCAGAAGCGCTGCATGATGTCGTAAGAACCGGGCTGGATGTAACTGTGAGGGTCCGGGACAGGGTCCAAGATTGTGTCGTGGTTCGTGCAGCACTACAAGTGGAGTAGGTGTGGGTGCATGTGGACGAGGATGATGAGGTAGATGTGGGAAGAGGGCTGAATGATGAAGAGGAGGTGGCAGTAAAACTTGGCGTGGTAAATGTCGCGCTGGAAGTCAGGGTAGGGCTCCTGGTGTCGGTACCCGACCCTGTAAGTGAGTGCGTGTGTGATGTAGTGAGAGAGGATGAGCTGGAGAATGAGGGTGTTGAGGTCGCAGAGAGCGAAGTTGGAGTGATGGTGCGTGTGATGGTAGCCGACAGTGTCAGACTGGCAGAAAATGTGCTGCTGAACGATGGAGACAAGGATGGCGATGATGAGGACGAGGTGGAGTGGGTCTGAGTCGTGGAATGCGTAGCAGCCAAAGATAGTGATGTGGTCGGAGTTTGCGATACCGTCAGGGAAGGAGTTCGAGACCGTGCAGCAGTGCAGGTCGACAATGTTCCGCTGTATGAGGACGTCAAAGTCACAGTACAAGATGCACGGGAAGTGGGTGTCGAGCTGATGGAGGGAGTAAAGCTTTGCGTTGACGTCGTTGTTGCGTGGGGCGTCACACTGCCGCTGTCACTTTGTGAAGCAGACGTACTCAAAGAATGCGACACGGATTTCGCTGAACCAGAGCGTGACACAGTGCTGCTGAGGGAAGCACTCAGGGTGAGCGAAGAGGGGGTGTTCCTGGTCAGTGTACCTGTAGATGAAGCAGTCGTGCTCTTGGATGCCGTCCGGCTGACCGAACTTGTCATGGACAGGGAACACGAATGCGTGGCTGACCAGGAAGCACTATCGGACCCGGAGTGTTTTCTAGTGGGACTTGGCGACCAGCTCTGCGACAACGTCTCGGACGATGAGGTGGACACCCAGGGCGTGCATGTGGTCCATGTGCCTGTGTGTGAGCTTGTAGGAGTGTAGGTGCATGAGGGACGACAAGTGACCGAGCCCGTTGTGGATGGGGTTTCGCTCTTGGTCGTCAGCGTACCACTGGATGTCCGGCTGCAGGTCCCACTGGCAGACACCGTTGCACTCGGTGAGGATGTCACCGATCTCGAGTAAGTATGCGACGTTGTGCGGGTGACGGTGACGCTGCGGCTCGCCGATGTGCGCGTGCTGCTGCCCGTCACTGTACCTGACCAACTCATACTCCTCTTGGACGCCGTGCTGCTGAATGTCCGGGAAACCGATGGAGACAGCGACGCGGTGACTGAGCAAGAGGCGGGACTTTGTGATGGCGTACTACCAATACTGAATGTGGCGGTCCCACTTTGCGACACCGTCTGCGATGTTGTGGTGGATAACGAGGGGCTGTATGTAGTACTGCATGTGGCGGTAGGTGAAGGCGTCGAGGTACGTGTAGGGGAAGCAGCAGAAGTCGGCGAATGTGAGGTCGATGGTGTCTGGGTCTGGGTCGTGGTCAAAGTGCCATGTGGCGTCCAGCTGCTGCTGCAACTCCCAGATGCCGACACGCTGACCGAGCTGGTTTGTGACTGCGAGCAGGAGAGGGATATGGTGCTGCTGGAGGAACCAGTGCATGTAGGGGAAGGCGGTGAGAAAGTGCTACTGTGTGTGACAGTTGAAAGCATCGTCCCACTCCTGGATGCTGTGCTGCTGATGGAGGAAGAGATCGATCCGGAAATCGAAGGCGTGATGGTCATAGATGGAGTGCGCGACGGTGAGAAAGCACTACTGCCCGTCACTGATATGCTGCCCGACGACGTCTGCGATGTCGTCGCAGACAGTGGGGCAGTGCACGTGGATAGTGTACCTGTGCCTGACGACGTTAATGTGCTGGTGCGTGATGGTGGCCAAGTAAGCGACAGTGTGTTGGAGGTGGTGTGGCTATGGGTCGAGGTCGGTGACAAACGGCCTGTTAGACTGCCGCTTCGAGTGCCCGATCCGGACACACTGGCGGACTCTGTCAGTGATTGTGAGTCAGACGGCGAGTTTGTAAAGCTGGGGCTGACAGTGAAGGTGTGCACTTCACTGTCGACCGCTGTGGGTGTCGAAGTGCAGGAAGCAGAGGCAGTCCCAGAGGCGCTGCCGCTGGATGTGGCAAACAAGGTCTCGGAACGGGATTGCGTGCCGCTATCGGAGTGTGTGTCCGAAGCTGTGGGCGTAGGGCTGCATGAAGCTGGTGAAATGCTCGGCGACAACGTGCGTGATGCCGTGCACGACGGTGTGCCTGCATTCGAGTGTGTGGGAGACCCAGTGCAGGACACATCGGGGCTCCCTGACAAAGATGTGGATGCCGTGCGGGTCTGACTTGTGCTCCATGTGCCACAAGCCGTCAAACTCTTGCTGCCGCTCTGAGACATAGTCAAACTGACTGAGCACGTCCTTGAGCTGGTGCCAGAGCCTGAGGATGTACCGCTGATGGTCGCACTTCCAGTCACTGAGGACTGCGTTTTGGTACATGTCACTGTAGGTTCCGCCGTTGGAGTTTTGCTTGTCGTGCTACTCAATGATACGGACCATGATCTCGAAAATAAATTCGTCCATGAAACAGACTGGCTCAGACTGCACGTCACTGAGGTGGGGGTCCCGCTGTGTGTTGCTGAAGCAGACGCACTGGCACTTCGGGTGGATGTGCTGCTGAACGATGGAGACAAGGAGTGTGAAGCGGTGTGAGTGACTGACTTGGATGGGAGAGTCAGGGATGTCGTAAACACATTACTGGGTGTGGTGGACATGGTACCTGACCACGTCCATGATGACGTCGTAGACCGTGCAGCAGTGCAGGTCGACAATGTTCCGCTGTATGAGGACGTCAAAGTCACAGTACAAGATGCACGGGAAGTGGGTGTCGAGCTGATGGAGGGAGTAAAGCTTTGCGTTGACGTCGTTGTTGCGTGGGGCGTCACACTGCCGCTGTCACTTTGTGAAGCAGACGTACTCAAAGAATGCGACACGGATTTCGCTGAACCAGAGCGTGACACAGTGCTGCTGAGGGAAGCACTCAGGGTGAGCGAAGAGGGGGTGTTCCTGGTCAGTGTACCTGTAGATGAAGCAGTCGTGCTCTTGGATGCCGTCCGGCTGACCGAACTTGTCATGGACAGGGAACACGAATGCGTGGCTGACCAGGAAGCACTATCGGACCCGGAGTGTTTTCTAGTGGGACTTGGCGACCAGCTCTGCGACAACGTCTCGGACGATGAGGTGGACACCCAGGGCGTGCATGTGGTCCATGTGCCTGTGTGTGAGCTTGTAGGAGTGTAGGTGCATGAGGGACGACAAGTGACCGAGCCCGTTGTGGATGGGGTTTCGCTCTTGGTCGTCAGCGTACCACTGGATGTCCGGCTGCAGGTCCCACTGGCAGACACCGTTGCACTCGGTGAGGATGTCACCGATCTCGAGTAAGTATGCGACGTTGTGCGGGTGACGGTGACGCTGCGGCTCGCCGATGTGCGCGTGCTGCTGCCCGTCACTGTACCTGACCAACTCATACTCCTCTTGGACGCCGTGCTGCTGAATGTCCGGGAAACCGATGGAGACAGCGACGCGGTGACTGAGCAAGAGGCGGGACTTTGTGATGGCGTACTACCAATACTGAATGTGGCGGTCCCACTTTGCGACACCGTCTGCGATGTTGTGGTGGATAACGAGGGGCTGTATGTAGTACTGCATGTGGCGGTAGGTGAAGGCGTCGAGGTACGTGTAGGGGAAGCAGCAGAAGTCGGCGAATGTGAGGTCGATGGTGTCTGGGTCTGGGTCGTGGTCAAAGTGCCATGTGGCGTCCAGCTGCTGCTGCAACTCCCAGATGCCGACACGCTGACCGAGCTGGTTTGTGACTGCGAGCAGGAGAGGGATATGGTGCTGCTGGAGGAACCAGTGCATGTAGGGGAAGGCGGTGAGAAAGTGCTACTGTGTGTGACAGTTGAAAGCATCGTCCCACTCCTGGATGCTGTGCTGCTGATGGAGGAAGAGATCGATCCGGAAATCGAAGGCGTGATGGTCATAGATGGAGTGCGCGACGGTGAGAAAGCACTACTGCCCGTCACTGATATGCTGCCCGACGACGTCTGCGATGTCGTCGCAGACAGTGGGGCAGTGCACGTGGATAGTGTACCTGTGCCTGACGACGTTAATGTGCTGGTGCGTGATGGTGGCCAAGTAAGCGACAGTGTGTTGGAGGTGGTGTGGCTATGGGTCGAGGTCGGTGACAAACGGCCTGTTAGACTGCCGCTTCGAGTGCCCGATCCGGACACACTGGCGGACTCTGTCAGTGATTGTGAGTCAGACGGCGAGTTTGTAAAGCTGGGGCTGACAGTGAAGGTGTGCACTTCACTGTCGACCGCTGTGGGTGTCGAAGTGCAGGAAGCAGAGGCAGTCCCAGAGGCGCTGCCGCTGGATGTGGCAAACAAGGTCTCGGAACGGGATTGCGTGCCGCTATCGGAGTGTGTGTCCGAAGCTGTGGGCGTAGGGCTGCATGAAGCTGGTGAAATGCTCGGCGACAACGTGCGTGATGCCGTGCACGACGGTGTGCCTGCATTCGAGTGTGTGGGAGACCCAGTGCAGGACACATCGGGGCTCCCTGACAAAGATGTGGATGCCGTGCGGGTCTGACTTGTGCTCCATGTGCCACAAGCCGTCAAACTCTTGCTGCCGCTCTGAGACATAGTCAAACTGACTGAGCACGTCCTTGAGCTGGTGCCAGAGCCTGAGGATGTACCGCTGATGGTCGCACTTCCAGTCACTGAGGACTGCGTTTTGGTACATGTCACTGTAGGTTCCGCCGTTGGAGTTTTGCTTGTCGTGCTACTCAATGATACGGACCATGATCTCGAAAATAAATTCGTCCATGAAACAGACTGGCTCAGACTGCACGTCACTGAGGTGGGGGTCCCGCTGTGTGTTGCTGAAGCAGACGCACTGGCACTTCGGGTGGATGTGCTGCTGAACGATGGAGACAAGGAGTGTGAAGCGGTGTGAGTGACTGACTTGGATGGGAGAGTCAGGGATGTCGTAAACACATTACTGGGTGTGGTGGACATGGTACCTGACCACGTCCATGATGACGTCGTAGACCGTGCAGCAGTGCAGGTCGACAATGTTCCGCTGTATGAGGACGTCAAAGTCACAGTAGAAGATGCACGGGAAGTGGGTGTCGAGCTGATGGAGGGAGTAAAGCTTTGCGTTGACGTCGTTGTTGCGTGGGGCGTCACACTGCCGCTGTCACTTTGTGAAGCAGACGTACTCAAAGAATGCGACACGGATTTCGCTGAACCAGAGCGTGACACAGTGCTGCTGAGGGAAGCACTCAGGGTGAGCGAAGAGGGGGTGTTCCTGGTCAGTGTACCTGTAGATGAAGCAGTCGTGCTCTTGGATGCCGTCCGGCTGACCGAACTTGTCATGGACAGGGAACACGAATGCGTGGCTGACCAGGAAGCACTATCGGACCCGGAGTGTTTTCTAGTGGGACTTGGCGACCAGCTCTGCGACAACGTCTCGGACGATGAGGTGGACACCCAGGGCGTGCATGTGGTCCATGTGCCTGTGTGTGAGCTTGTAGGAGTGTAGGTGCATGAGGGACGACAAGTGACCGAGCCCGTTGTGGATGGGGTTTCGCTCTTGGTCGTCAGCGTACCACTGGATGTCCGGCTGCAGGTCCCACTGGCAGACACCGTTGCACTCGGTGAGGATGTCACCGATCTCGAGTAAGTATGCGACGTTGTGCGGGTGACGGTGACGCTGCGGCTCGCCGATGTGCGCGTGCTGCTGCCCGTCACTGTACCTGACCAACTCATACTCCTCTTGGACACCGTGCTGCTGAATGTCCGGGAAACCGATGGAGACAGCGACGCGGTGACTGAGCAAGAGGCGGGACTTTGTGATGGCGTACTACCAATACTGAATGTGGCGGTCCCACTTTGCGACACCGTCTGCGATGTTGTGGTGGATAACGAGGGGCTGTATGTAGTACTGCATGTGGCGGTAGGTGAAGGCGTCGAGGTACGTGTAGGGGAAGCAGCAGAAGTCGGCGAATGTGAGGTCGATGGTGTCTGGGTCTGGGTCGTGGTCAAAGTGCCATGTGGCGTCCAGCTGCTGCTGCAACTCCCAGATGCCGACACGCTGACCGAGCTGGTTTGTGACTGCGAGCAGGAGAGGGATATGGTGCTGCTGGAGGAACCAGTGCATGTAGGGGAAGGCGGTGAGAAAGTGCTACTGTGTGTGACAGTTGAAAGCATCGTCCCACTCCTGGATGCTGTGCTGCTGATGGAGGAAGAGATCGATCCGGAAATCGAAGGCGTGATGGTCATAGATGGAGTGCGCGACGGTGAGAAAGCACTACTGCCCGTCACTGATATGCTGCCCGACGACGTCTGCGATGTCGTCGCAGACAGTGGGGCAGTGCACGTGGATAGTGTACCTGTGCCTGACGACGTTAATGTGCTGGTGCGTGATGGTGGCCAAGTAAGCGACAGTGTGTTGGAGGTGGTGTGGCTATGGGTCGAGGTCGGTGACAAACGGCCTGTTAGACTGCCGCTTCGAGTGCCCGATCCGGACACACTGGCGGACTCTGTCAGTGATTGTGAGTCAGACGGCGAGTTTGTAAAGCTGGGGCTGACAGTGAAGGTGTGCACTTCACTGTCGACCGCTGTGGGTGTCGAAGTGCAGGAAGCAGAGGCAGTCCCAGAGGCGCTGCCGCTGGATGTGGCAAACAAGGTCTCGGAACGGGATTGCGTGCCGCTATCGGAGTGTGTGTCCGAAGCTGTGGGCGTAGGGCTGCATGAAGCTGGTGAAATGCTCGGCGACAACGTGCGTGATGCCGTGCACGACGGTGTGCCTGCATTCGAGTGTGTGGGAGACCCAGTGCAGGACACATCGGGGCTCCCTGACAAAGATGTGGATGCCGTGCGGGTCTGACTTGTGCTCCATGTGCCACAAGCCGTCAAACTCTTGCTGCCGCTCTGAGACATAGTCAAACTGACTGAGCACGTCCTTGAGCTGGTGCCAGAGCCTGAGGATGTACCGCTGATGGTCGCACTTCCAGTCACTGAGGACTGCGTTTTGGTACATGTCACTGTAGGTTCCGCCGTTGGAGTTTTGCTTGTCGTGCTACTCAATGATACGGACCATGATCTCGAAAATAAATTCGTCCATGAAACAGACTGGCTCAGACTGCACGTCACTGAGGTGGGGGTCCCGCTGTGTGTTGCTGAAGCAGACGCACTGGCACTTCGGGTGGATGTGGTGCTGAACGATAAAGAGGACGCGGGAGATAGCGACGTGGCGGATAGGGTTCGACTAAAACTGCACGTGACTGAGCACGATGGACTGACGGTCCCATTGGTTGAAAGAGACAAAGTGCGGCTTGTTGATGCGCTGCTACTGACAGAGGCAGATGTGGATCCCGTAGCGGAATGCGTGAGTGATTTCGATGGCAGAGTTAGGGATGGCGTGATCGCACTACTAAAGGTGTCGGATATCGTGTATGACCACGAGTCAGATGAGGTCGCTGATGCAGCGACGGTGCGGGTAGTCCATGTCAGTGTCCTTGATGGTGTTGAAGACCAAGTATGTGAAGGCCGACAAGTGCGTGAGCGAGTCATAGTTGGGGTATGGGACTGCGTTGTTGTCTTCGTTGCACGAGGAGTCACACTGCCAGTGCATGTATCAGACAAGCGCACACTCACTGATCTGGTTCTTGAGTTCGAGCATGACGATGACCTTGAAGGACTGGGTGTAGCACTTTCCGTTGGTGAGGATTTCGTGACGCTGCATGTTGCTGTATGGGAAACTGTTGCAGTAGAGGACGCAGTTCCGTTTCCCGTACTAGATGTCGATTCTGAAGGCGACTTTGTGATTGACGCAGACGAACTGAGTGTTCGTGTGGGTGCCCCGGTCGGAGTAGGCGACAGAGTCGATGACAGTGTGTGTGACAACGAAGTCGACATTGCAGCGGTGCGTGTGGTTGGCGTGTCTGTACGTGAGGATGTCAGAGACAATGTGCGTGTTGGCTGCGAAGTTAGAGAGACAGAGCTGGATGGAGTGTTGCTTGGGGTCGTGAACGTGCTACTTGCTGTCAGGCTGCTGCTCTCACTAGCAGTGGCATTCATGCTGACAGACGTTGTTAAGGATTTCGAACAGGTGGATGATGCTGTGATGCTGAAAGATACGGTTCTAGTGAAGGAAGAGGGTGTCTCAGTGCATGTGGATGAGAAGGAGGAACTCACTGTTCGAGACGCCGTGCGGCTGACTGACATGGACTTAGACGTGGACACAGAACGCGATGCTGATGCAGACTGAGTGACAGATGGGGTGCATGCAGTGCTGAGGGATGCTGACACGCTCTGTGAGGTCGTCTGCGATGGCGTAGTGGACGGTACTGCACTGCACGTGGATCCCGTGCTGGTACGAGATGGTGTTGAAGACCAGGTGCTTGATGGACCGTATGTGACTGACAGAGAGTAAGAAAGACTTTGGCTGCCTGTTGCAGTCAGCGTCCCGCAGGGCGTCACACTACGGCTCCTGCTGACGGACCGAGTGAAACTCACCGAGTTGCTCTCTGAGCTTGAGCAGGAAGCAGGTGACACTGAGAGGGAAGGGGTTGCACTTCGTGACATGGATGATGGGGTATCGGTGATCCCTGTATTTGAAGCAGAAGGACTACTACTAGGAGACACTGTGCTGCTGAACGATGGAGAAACCGATTCAGAAGGTGACTTTGTGATGGACACAGAGCAGGAGGCAGATGATGTGAGAGCAGTGGTGCGCGTAAGTGACACAGTCTCTGACACGGTGAGTGACAAGGAAGTGGATTCTGCAGCGGTGCATGTGGTCAGCGTGCCTGTATGTGAGGACGTGGAAGACAACGTGTCTGAAAACGGCGAAGTGAACGAGGAGGAAGCGGATACGGTGATGCTCGGAGTCGTGAGGGTATCACTGCATGAAATGTGTTTGCTCTCAGTGTCAGACACACTCAGACTGGCTGAGGCTGTCAACGATTTTCCTGAGCCAGAGAGAGACTCTGTGGAGGAAAATGTGACGCTGCGGGTCGGTGAGGTCAGGGTTTGGGTGGGCAGCGTCATTGTTGCAGAAGTACTTGCACTTCTGGAGGCCGTAGTGCTGAACGACAGTGACATGGATGTGGTGGATGTGTGCGTGATGGACATGGACAGTGTGCCTGTTGATGTGGGAGCCCAAGTGGGTGTGACGGACAGACTCTCTGATGACTTGTCCGACAGCGTCTTGGACAAAGATGCGGAATAGGTCGACCGCGTGGCCGTGAACGACGGTGAGGAGGAGCAACTGCCCGACTGGCGGCACGTTGGCGAGCGGGTGGCTGTTGGTGTGTGGCTCCACGTCCACGTCGATGTTTCACAGGGCGTAAAGCTGCTGCTGTCGGTGTCAGACCAAGAGGGACTGACCGAGCGCGTCACGGAGCCTGCGGAACAAGTAAGCGACTGTGTGAAGCTGAATGTCGCACTTTGCGTCAGCGATGTTGGGGTGCAGGTGGGCGGTGTCATTGTTGCAGAAACAGTCCTGCTTCTCGAAGGCGTGCGGCTGGCTGATGGTGACTCAGACCCAGAGGCCGTGTGAGTGAGTGAGACGGACTGAGTGACCGACGGCGTGGGGGCAGAGCTGAGTGTTGCTGACGTACTCTGCGATGGTGGTGTTGGCGATGGCGTTGCGGACAGCGCCGCGGTGTGTGTGGACCAGGTACGCGTGCGCGAGGACGTTGAGGACCAGGAAGGCGATTGGTGGCGGGTAGATGAGCAGGAGGGGGATGTGGTGGAGCTCGGAGTCGAGAATGTGCCACTGGACGACACGGTGTCGGTTTGAGTGCAAGACCGAGACAAACTTGCAGAGGGTGTCCAGGACTTGCCTGAGCAAGTCGGCGATCTGGTCCTGCTGAACGTGACGCTCCAAGTGAAAGACGTCGCTGTGGCGGTACGCGGGGTCACTGTGGCAGAAGGAGCGAGACTATTGGATGGCGTACTGCTGCATGATGAAGACATTGATTTGGAGCGCGTGTGCGTCACTGAGACCGAGTGACTGAGTGACAGGGAAGGGGCAACACTTGCTGTGCCTGTGCTGCTCGGCGACGCCGTCTGTGATGGAGTTGCAGAAAAACGAGTCGTGCACGTGGATGAAGATGAGCGCGTGCATGAGAATGTGGATGACCAAGTACGGGATGGTACCACTGTGAGCGAGCGGGTGGGAGATGGTGTGCCGCTCCGTGTGCTGGATGATGTTTGGTGAGGCGTGACGCTGCTGCTTAGAGTGACGGATTCAGATGCACTGCGGGACGAGGTCAGTGTTCTCGTCCACGAGATGGAAATAGAACCGCTGATCGTGGCGCTTTCGGTGACGGACGTTTTGGTGAAAGTGCTTGACACTGAAGCGGAATCTGTGATACTTCCGGAGGCTGCAGCGCTGTGTGATGGGGTCATCGATGTGGCCGAATGTGTGACCGACACAGACTCCGTGAAGGTGCGCGTTGGCGCGGTGCTGGGGGTAATGGTGGGGGTGTGCGACCGCGTTGATGGGGTAGTGGAAGGCGTAGCAGAGTACGTGGATATTGTCCATCGGGTGGGTGAGGCTGTCGAGGTGCAGGAAAGTGAGTGACATGAGGTGTGCGTGCGGGAGCGCGATGTGGTGGGGGTCCATGTGACGGTCCATGTGCTGGTAACTGTCAGGCTGCTGCTTGCGGTCTCAGACGCAGACGGAGGACTCATTGACTGTGTCACTGACCGCGAGCCAGAGAGTGAGGCCGAGCGACTGCGGGTGCCGCTGCCAGTGCGCGACGAGTAGGTACTCGTGGGAGTCATCGTGGCAGATGCACTGATGCTTTTCGCTGGCGTAGGGCTCAGCGTAAGACGCGGAGAAGTGGAAACTGAAGGTGCGGAGGACAGAGATTCGGAGGGAGACGGGGTTACCGTGGAAGTTCGTGGCGTAGCCGTCTCACTCTGTGGCACGGTGTGGGACATTGTGGGGGTTGTGGCACTGCAAGACTCGGACAGCGAACGTGTAGCAGAGGGCGTTGAAGAGCCTGTGCGCGACGGAATGGGGGTGACTGATGAAGTGGAGGAGTGAGTGGAGCTCCGAGTTGCGGTCCGCGTCCCACGCCGTGTCACACTGGCGGTGAGACTGGCAGAGGACGGAGGACTGACGGAGCCTGTGGCTGTGGTGCAGGTGAATGAAGCGGAAGAGGAGCGCGAGACGGAGGCGGTGCAGCTCCCAGTCAGAGAAAACGTACCGTCAAAGGTCAGACTGGACACAGTGTCCGACAGCGATGAGACGGCGGTGCGTGTCACGGAGGTGGAGCACGACGACGATGGCGTGGAGCTTGAGGACGCAGTCCCAGTGTGTCCGGCGGAAGGGACGCCAGTTGTGGTGGCGGTGGTTGTAGCTGTGCTGGTGATGGAGACTGCGGTAGTGGTAGTGGGGGTACATGATTTTGTGGGGGAGAGGGACAATGAAGGGCTTGAGGACGCACTCTCCGTCTGTCTGTCGCTAGGGACACTGGTCCATGTGGCGGTCCCAGACCGGGTCCTTGTTGTGGACCCGGTGGCGTCGAGGGTGTTTGTGACCGAGGCAGAGCCAGAGCGTGACCACGTGGAGCTGGAGGACCCCGTGTGAGAATGGCCGTAGGTGGGGACTCTGGTGAACGTGGACGTTGCAGATGCGCTGCCAGTCATGGACTGCGTGGGGCTGAGGGTGCGGATGGCAGAGTCAGAGCAAGACAGCGACGGTGTGGCGCTTGAAGATGCGGTTGTGGAGTATCCGTCGGTGGGCACCCTGGTGAAAGTGGATGTTGTAGATGCGCTACCAGTCATGGAGTGCGTGGGGCTGAGGGTGCGGATGGCAGAGTCAGAGCAAGACAGCGACGGTGTGGCGCTTGAAGATGCGGTTGTGGAGTATCCGTCGGTGGGCACCCTGGTGAAAGTGGATGTTGTAGATGCGCTGCCAGTCATGGACTGCGTGGGGCTGAGGGTGCGGATGGCAGAGTCAGAGCAAGACAGCGACGGTGTGGCGCTTGAAGATGCGGTTGTGGAGTATCCTTCGGTGGGCACCCTGGTGAAAGTGGACGTTGCAGATGCGCTACCAGTCATGGACTGCGTGGGGCTGAGGGTGCGGACGGCAGAGTCAGAGCAAGACAGCGACGGTGTGGCGCTTGAAGATGCGGTTGTGGAGTATCCGTCGGTGGGCACCCTGGTGAAAGTGGATGTTGTAGATGCGCTACCAGTCATGGAGTGCGTGGGGCTGAGGGTGCGGATGGCAGAGTCAGAGCAAGACAGCGACGGTGTGGCGCTTGAAGATGCGGTTGTGGAGTATCCGTCGGTGGGCACCCTGGTGAAAGTGGATGTTGTAGATGCGCTACCAGTCATGGAGTGCGTGGGGCTGAGGGTGCGGATGGCAGAGTCAGAGCAAGACAGCGACGGTGTGGCGCTTGAAGATGGGGTTGTGGAGTATCCTTCGGTGGGCACCCTGGTGAAAGTGGACGTTGCAGATGCGCTACCAGTCATGGACTGCGTGGGGCTGAGGGTGCGGATGGCAGAGTCAGAGCAAGACAGCGACGGTGTGGCGCTTGAAGATGCGGTTGTGGAGTATCCGTCGGTGGGCACCCTGGTGAAAGTGGATGTTGTAGATGCGCTACCAGTCATGGAGTGCGTGGGGCTGAGGGTGCGGACGGCAGAGTCAGAGCAAGACAGCGACGGTGTGGCGCTTGAAGATGGGGTTGTGGAGTATCCTTCGGTAGGAAGTCTGGTCCACGTCATTGTTGCAGAACAGGTGACACTTGTGGAGGCAGTAGCGCTCCCCAGTGGCAAGGGCGAGGGTGACACAGAGGGGCTGCATGTCATGGAGCATGGGCTGGAAAGCGTGAGGGTAGAACTGCGCGTTGGAGACGCACTTCGAGAGCACGTCGATGTGGCACAGGGCGTCAGGCTTGTACTGCCAGTCCGGGAGTACGAAATGCTGACGGCCCTTGTCACTGAGCCAGACGTAGAGAGCGACGAGGTGGGGCTGAATGTGTCACTTGTGCTTCGCACTGTGGAAGGGCTTGGACTACGTGTTCGCGTCACACCGGGCGTCGCACTGACGGACACCGTGGCGCTGGGTGACAGAGTGGACCCTGAAACGGAGCGAGCACAGGTCGTGGACTGGGTGCCTGTTGGTGTGGGGGCAAGCATCTGTGAGAGCGAAATGCTTCGGGTGGTCGTCTGCGATGACGTCTTGGACACCGTTCCAGTGGAAGAGGGCCTTGAAGTGGGAGTGAATGACAGGCTGAAGCTGTAAGAGCGGGAGACTGACCGGGTATGACACGGGGTCACGGAAAACGTACGACTGGGGGTCAGACTGCAGCTGTCAGTTGCCGACATTGACGGGCGAACTGAGCCCGTAACGGATTCCGAAAAGGATTGTGACGTCGTGGAGCTCAAGCTGAGACTCGAGGTCAGCAGCAGTGAACGGCTCCTGGTACCTGTTGGCGTTGCTGAGGCTGTCAGCCCGAGGGAAGCACTTGGACTGACTGACGCTGACTTGGACTGGGAACACGAAAGCATTTGTGACACGGATCGAGTGACGGATGGTGTGAAGGAGACACTCCAGGAGCTTGGCACAGTTTGCGATAACGTCTGCGACCGCGTCCTCGAGCCCATGGCAGTATACGTGGACCTTGACCCTGTGGCCGAGAGTGTTGAAGACGAGGTGCGTGACCCATGCAACGTTTGAGAGCGCGAAGTGCTGCACGTTCGGCTCCCAGATCCTGTGCATCTTCTGCTGGCCGTGAATGTGCTGCTGGCCGTCTCAGAAGGAGTCAGACTGCAAGAGGCCGTCGCCAGGTGCGAGCATGATTGCGACACTGTGAGGCTGGTGGTTCCACTCACAGTCAGTCCTTGCGATCCCACCTTCGTGCACGTCAGCGTAGCAGAATCGGTCGCACTGCAGGTAACCATGATGCTGCAAGATGCCGGTCTGGTTCCTGCAGTGGAGACTGTGGGAGACATGGACGGCGTCTCTGACAGTGCAGCAGTACGGCTCTGTGAAATAGACCTGCTGGATGATATGTGAGGTGACGGGGTGCTCGATAGTGTGCCTGAATGCGAACATGTCGCAGACCAGGTCCGTGACAAAATTGGGGACAGCGAGTTCGACAAGGTCGCAGTGTGGGATATTGTCCTTGTCATCGTGCGCCGCGGCGTCACACTGCGAGCGTCACTTTTCGACCACGACGGACTGAGGGACCTTGTCACACAAAGCGACACAGAGCACGTGCCTGAATTGGACCCTGTGGCTGTGGGCCTGAAGGTGGTACTGCGTGTTGCTGACGCACTCCGTGTTGCAGTCCGAGAAGAGGAAAGGGTGAATGCGACAGTGCGGGTAGACCAAGAGCTGGTACAGGACAGTGTTCCGAACTGTGTGTATGTCACATGGGGTGTGACCGAAGCTGACATAGACAGACTCTGGCTCTGAGCTGGGGTTAATGTTTGACTCAGCGATGTGCTCGGCTCGTCACTGTGTGAGACCAACGGACTGACAGAGCCTGTCAGCGATGCCCCGCACGATGGCGATGCTGTACCGCTGACGGTAGCGCTCACAGTATGCCCTGCAGAAGCCACCTTCGTGCACGTCGCTGTCAACGAGGGCGTCGCAGTCCTGGAGCTGGTGATGCTGCACGATGCCAGTTTCGAGCCCGAAATGGACTTGGTCGGTGTCACGGAGGGCGTCCCCGACCCTGTGGCACTACGGCTCTGCGAAGGAGATACGCTCCTCGACAGCCTCCAGGACGAAGTGGCGGACGGTGTGACAGTGCATGAGCACGAAGATGTCTGCGTCTGTGTCTCGCCGGAGGAGGGCGAGGGGGAGGTAGATGCAGTGTGGCTCTGGGTTGCGCTGGGTGTCAGACTGTTGGTCCAACTACTGCTGGCACTACCAGACAGCGATGAAGTGTCTGACGCTGTACGCAGGGGGGAACACGAGAGCGATGGTGTGGAGCTGCGGCTGAGACTTGAGGTCCCGAGGAGCGTGGCAATGCTGCTGCTCGTCATTGTCCAAGAGGCCGTCGGCGGCATCGATACCGAGTTTGTACGCGACAGCGACAGTGACTCCCGAAGTGGGCGCGTGCGGGAAGAAGAATCAGTACAAGACTGTGCGGGAGATCGACTGCAGGTGACCGAAACACTTGGCGTCAAATTTTGCGACTGCGATGTGGACGCTGTAGCAGTGTGGGTGGACCTTGACCCTGAGAACGAGACCGTGGAAGAGCAGGTAAGCGATGGACGCACTGTGTTAGAGCGCGAAATGCTGCGTGTTTGACTCCCGGACCCCGTTGGCGTCCTATGGACCGTCGACGTGCTGCTGGCCGTCTCAGAAGGCGACAGACTGACAGAGCCTGTCA
The DNA here is from genome assembly GCA_964036045.1 of Eutreptiella sp. 'Long Island Sound 2002'. Lineage (NCBI taxonomy): Eukaryota > Euglenozoa > Euglenophyceae > Eutreptiales > Eutreptiaceae > Eutreptiella > Eutreptiella sp. 'Long Island Sound 2002'. Next base: position 58,781,176 of record OZ038384.1, on the reverse strand, counting down.
CTGATGCCGAGCACGATGGCGATGCTGTACAGCTGACGGTGCCGCTCACAGTATGCCCTGCAGAAGCCACCTTCGTGCACGTCGCTGTCAACGATGGCGTTTCAGTCCTGGAGGCGGTGATGCTGCATGATGCAAATGTCGAGTCCGAAATGGACTTTGTCGGTGTCACAGAGCGCATCCCAGACACTGTAGCAGTACAGCTCGGCGAAGGAGAGAAGCTGCATGACGTCTGCTGCGATGGTGTCCTTGACTGCGTGCCTGTGCATGCGGATGACCATGACTGGGTACTGGGGGTGGGGGCGGTGGGGGACCGGGAGGCGCATGTGCTGTGGCTGACGGTCGGGGTCATCGTATTTCGCAGTGTTAAACTTCCGCTCGCGCTCGCAGACGGTGACAAACTGACGGAGTCTGTTACCCAGTTTGAGCAGGAACGCGACGGTGTAGAGCTTAGGCTAACGCTGAGAGTCTGCAGACCCGACGGGCTGCTGGTGCCCGTTGCTCCTGAGGTGGTGGTACGAATTGTCGATGCAGTGCAACTCAAGGACCCAGAAATGGATTGCTCAAGTGAAACTGTGTAAGAGAGGGACTGAGTGAGCGTGGGGATAGAAGTCCCGCTGCAAGACGCTGATACACTTTTCGACACAGTCATGAACGGCGTGACAGAGGCTGTGGCAGTACACGAGGACCATGAGCTCGTTGAGGACAACGTCATAGACGAGGTAAGTGATGAACGGAGGGTGAGTGACTGTGTGGGAGACAAAGTTTCACTCTGTGAATCACTGCATGCTCTGCTACTTGTCGAGCTGCTGCTGGCCGTGCTAGAGGGCACGCAGGTGAACGATCTGGTCACGGAGCTGGAACTGGACGCAGAATTCGTGGAGCTGACGGTAGCGCTCACAGTATGCCCTGCAGAAGCCACCTTCGTGCACGTCGCTGTCAACGAGGGCGTCGCAGTCCTGGAGCTGGTGATGCTGCACGATGCCAGTTTCGAGCCCGAAATGGACTTGGTCGGTGTCACGGAGGGCGTCCCCGACCCTGTGGCACTACGGCTCTGCGAAGGAGATACACTCCTCGACAGCCTCCAGGACGAAGTGGCGGACGGTGTGACAGTGCATGAGCACGAAGATGTCTGCGTCTGTGTCTCGCCGGAGGTGGGCGAGGGGAAGGTAGATGCAGTGTGGCTCTGGGTTGCGCTGGGTGTCAGACTGTTGGTCCAACTACTGCTGGCACTACCAGACAGCGATGAAGTGTCTGACGCTGTACGCAGGGGGGAACACGAGAGCGATGGTGTGGAGCTGCGGCTGAGACTTGAGGTCCCGAGGAGCGTGGCAATGCTGCTGCTCGTCATTGTCCAAGAGGCCGTCGGCGGCATCGATACCGAGTTTGTACGCGACAGCGACAGTGATTCCCGAAGTGGGCGCGTGCGGGAAGAAGAATCAGTACAAGACTGTGCGGGAGATCGACTGCAGGTGACCGAAACACTTGGCGTCAAATTTTGCGACTGCGATGTGGACGCTGTAGCAGTGTGGGTGGACCTTGACCCTGAGAACGAGACCGTGGAAGAGCAGGTAAGCGATGGACGCACTGTGTTAGAGCGCGAAATGCTGCGTGTTTGACTCCCGGACCCCGTTGGCGTCCGATGGACCGTCGACGTGCTGCTGGCCGTCTCAGAAGGCGACAGACTGACAGAGCCTGTCACTGATGCCGAGCACGATGGCGATGCTGTACAGCTGACGGTGCCGCTCACAGTATGCCCTGCAGAAGCCACCTTCGTGCACGTCGCTGTCAACGATGGCGTTTCAGTCCTGGAGGCGGTGATGCTGCATGATGCAAATGTCGAGTCCGAAATGGACTTTGTCGGTGTCACAGAGCGCATCCCAGACACTGTAGCAGTACAGCTCGGCGAAGGAGAGAAGCTGCATGACGTCTGCTGCGATGGTGTCCTTGACTGCGTGCCTGTGCATGCGGATGACCATGACTGGGTACTGGGGGTGGGGGCGGTGGGGGACCGGGAGGCGCATGTGCTGTGGCTGACGGTCGGGGTCATCGTATTTCGCAGTGTTAAACTTCCGCTCGCGCTCGCAGACGGTGACAAACTGACGGAGTCTGTTACCCAGTTTGAGCAGAGACGCGACGGTGTAGAGCTTAGGCTAACGCTGAGAGTCTGCAGACCCGACGGGCTGCTGGTGCCCGTTGCTCCTGAGGTGGTGGTACGAATTGTCGATGCAGTGCAACTCAAGGACCCAGAAATGGATTGCTCAAGTGAAACTGTGTAAGAGAGGGACTGAGTGAGCGTGGGGATAGAAGTCCCGCTGCAAGACGCTGATACACTTTTCGACACAGTCATGGACGGCGTGACAGAGGCTGTGGCAGTACACGAGGACCATGAGCTCGTTGAGGACAACGTCATAGACGAGGTAAGTGATGAACGGAGGGTGAGTGACTGTGTGGGAGACAAAGTTTCACTCTGTGAATCACTGCATGCTCTGCTACTTGTCGAGCTGCTGCTGGCCGTGCTAGAGGGCACGCAGGTGAACGATCTGGTCACGGAGCTGGAACTGGACGCAGAATTCGTGGAGCTGACGGTAGCGCTCACAGTATGCCCTGCAGAAGCCACCTTCGTGCACGTCGCTGTCAACGAGGGCGTCGCAGTCCTGGAGCTGGTGATGCTGCACGATTCCAGTTTCGAGCCCGAAATGGACTTGGTCGGTGTCACGGAGGGCGTCCCCGACCCTGTGGCACTACGGCTCTGCGAAGGAGATACACTCCTCGACAGCCTCCAGGACGAAGTGGCGGACGGTGTGACAGTGCATGAGCACGAAGATGTCTGCGTCTGTGTCTCGCCGGAGGTGGGCGAGGGGAAGGTAGATGCAGTGTGGCTCTGGGTTGCGCTGGGTGTCAGACTGTTGGTCCAACTACTGCTGGCACTACCAGACAGCGATGAAGTGTCTGACGCTGTACGCAGGGGGGAACACGAGAGCGATGGTGTGGAGCTGCGGCTGAGACTTGAGGTCCCGAGGAGCGTGGCAATGCTGCTGCTCGTCATTGTCCAAGAGGCCGTCGGCGGCATCGATACCGAGTTTGTACGCGACAGCGACAGTGACTCCCGAAGTGGGCGCGTGCGGGAAGAAGAATCAGTACAAGACTGTGCGGGAGATCGACTGCAGGTGACCGAAACACTTGGCGTCAAATTTTGCGACTGCGATGTGGACGCTGTAGCAGTGTGGGTGGACCTTGACCCTGAGAACGAGACCGTGGAAGAGCAGGTAAGCGATGGACGCACTGTGTTAGAGCGCGAAATGCTGCGTGTTTGACTCCCGGACCCCGTTGGCGTCCGATGGACCGTCGACGTGCTGCTGGCCGTCTCAGAAGGCGACAGACTGACAGAGCCTGTCACTGATGCCGAGCACGATGGCGATGCTGTACAGCTGACGGTGCCGCTCACAGTATGCCCTGCAGAAGCCACCTTCGTGCACGTCGCTGTCAACGATGGCGTTTCAGTCCTGGAGGCGGTGATGCTGCATGATGCAAATGTCGAGTCCGAAATGGACTTTGTCGGTGTCACAGAGCGCATCCCAGACACTGTAGCAGTACAGCTCGGCGAAGGAGAGAAGCTGCATGACGTCTGCTGCGATGGTGTCCTTGACTGTGTGCCTGTGCATGCGGATGACCATGACTGGGTACTGGGGGTGGGGGCGGTGGGGGACCGGGAGGCGCATGTGCTGTGGCTGACGGTCGGGGTCATCGTATTTCGCAGTGTTAAACTTCCGCTCGCGCTCGCAGACGGTGACAAACTGACGGAGTCTGTTACCCAGTTTGAGCAGGAACGCGACGGTGTAGAGCTTAGGATAACGCTGAGAGTCTGCAGACCCGACGGGCTGCTGGTGCCCGTTGCTCCTGAGGTGGTGGTACGACTTGCCGATGCAGTGCAACTCAAGGACCCAGAAATGGATTGCTCAAGTGAAACTGTGTAAGAGAGGGACTGAGTGAGCGTGGGGATAGAAGTCCCGCTGCAAGACGCTGATACACTTTTCGACACAGTCATGGACGGCGTGACAGAGGCTGTGGCAGTACACGAGGACCATGAGCTCGTTGAGGACAACGTCATAGACGAGGTAAGTGATGAACGGAGGGTGAGTGACTGTGTGGGAGACAAAGTTTCACTCTGTGAATCACTGCATGCTCTGCTACTTGTCGAGCTGCTGCTGGCCGTGCTAGAGGGCACGCAGGTGAACGATCTGGTCACGGAGCTGGAACTGGACGCAGAATTCGTGGAGCTGACGGTAGCGCTCACAGTATGCCCTGCAGAAGCCACCTTCGTGCACGTCGCTGTCAACGAGGGCGTCGCAGTCCTGGAGCTGGTGATGCTGCACGATGCCAGTTTCGAGCCCGAAATGGACTTGGTCGGTGTCACGGAGGGCGTCCCCGACCCTGTGGCACTACGGCTCTGCGAAGGAGATACACTCCTCGACAGCCTCCAGGACGAAGTGGCGGACGGTGTGACAGTGCATGAGCACGAAGATGTCTGCGTCTGTGTCTCGCCGGAGGTGGGCGAGGGGAAGGTAGATGCAGTGTGGCTCTGGGTTGCGCTGGGTGTCAGACTGTTGGTCCAACTACTGCTGGCACTACCAGACAGCGATGAAGTGTCTGACGCTGTACGCAGGGGGGAACACGAGAGCGATGGTGTGGAGCTGCGGCTGAGACTTGAGGTCCCGAGGAGCGTGGCAATGCTGCTGCTCGTCATTGTCCAAGAGGCCGTCGGCGGCATCGATACCGAGTTTGTACGCGACAGCGACAGTGACTCCCGAAGTGGGCGCGTGCGGGAAGAAGAATCAGTACAAGACTGTGCGGGAGATCGACTGCAGGTGACCGAAACACTTGGCGTCAAATTTTGCGACTGCGATGTGGACGCTGTAGCAGTGTGGGTGGACCTTGACCCTGAGAACGAGACCGTGGAAGAGCAGGTAAGCGATGGACGCACTGTGTTAGAGCGCGAAATGCTGCGTGTTTGACTCCCGGACCCCGTTGGCGTCCGATGGACCGTCGACGTGCTGCTGGCCGTCTCAGAAGGCGACAGACTGACAGAGCCTGTCACTGATGCCGAGCACGATGGCGATGCTGTACAGCTGACGGTGCCGCTCACAGTATGCCCTGCAGAAGCCACCTTCGTGCACGTCGCTGTCAACGATGGCGTTTCAGTCCTGGAGGCGGTGATGCTGCATGATGCAAATGTCGAGTCCGAAATGGACTTTGTCGGTGTCACAGAGCGCATCCCAGACACTGTAGCAGTACAGCTCGGCGAAGGAGAGAAGCTGCATGACGTCTGCTGCGATGGTGTCCTTGACTGTGTGCCTGTGCATGCGGATGACCATGACTGGGTACTGGGGGTGGGGGCGGTGGGGGACCGGGAGGCGCATGTGCTGTGGCTGACGGTCGGGGTCATCGTATTTCGCAGTGTTAAACTTCCGCTCGCGCTCGCAGACGGTGACAAACTGACGGAGTCTGTTACCCAGTTTGAGCAGGAACGCGACGGTGTAGAGCTTAGGCTAACGCTGAGAGTCTGCAGACCCGACGGGCTGCTGGTGCCCGTTGCTCCTGAGGTGGTGGTACGACTTGCCGATGCAGTGCAACTCAAGGACCCAGAAATGGATTGCTCAAGTGAAACTGTGTAAGAGAGGGACTGAGTGAGCGTGGGGATAGAAGTCCCGCTGCAAGATGCTGATACACTTTTCGACACAGTCATGGACGGCGTGACAGAGGCTGTGGCAGTACACGAGGACCATGAGCTCGTTGAGGACAACGTCATAAACGAGGTAAGTGATGAACGGAGGGTGAGTGACTGTGTGGGAGACAAAGTTTCACTCTGTGAATCACTGCATGCTCTGCTACTTGTCGAGCTGCTGCTGGCCGTGCTAGAGGGCACGCAGGTGAACGATCTGGTCACGGAGCTGGAACTGGACGCAGAATTCGTGGAGCTGACGGTAGCGCTCACAGTATGCCCTGCAGAAGCCACCTTCGTGCACGTCGCTGTCAACGAGGGCGTCGCAGTCCTGGAGCTGGTGATGCTGCACGATGCCAGTTTCGAGCCCGAAATGGACTTGGTCGGTGTCACGGAGGGCGTCCCCGACCCTGTGGCACTACGGCTCTGCGAAGGAGATACACTCCTCGACAGCCTCCAGGACGAAGTGGCGGACGGTGTGACAGTGCATGAGCACGAAGATGTCTGCGTCTGTGTCTCGCCGGAGGTGGGCGAGGGGAAGGTAGATGCAGTGTGGCTCTGGGTTGCGCTGGGTGTCAGACTGTTGGTCCAACTACTGCTGGCACTACCAGACAGCGATGAAGTGTCTGACGCTGTACGCAGGGGGGAACACGAGAGCGATGGTGTGGAGCTGCGGCTGAGACTTGAGGTCCCGAGGAGCGTGGCAATGCTGCTGCTCGTCATTGTCCAAGAGGCCGTCGGCGGCATCGATACCGAGTTTGTACGCGACAGCGACAGTGACTCCCGAAGTGGGCGCGTGCGGGAAGAAGAATCAGTACAAGACTGTGCGGGAGATCGACTGCAGGTGACCGAAACACTTGGCGTCAAATTTTGCGACTGCGATGTGGACGCTGTAGCAGTGTGGGTGGACCTTGACCCTGAGAACGAGACCGTGGAAGAGCAGGTAAGCGATGGACGCACTGTGTTAGAGCGCGAAATGCTGCGTGTTTGGCTCCCGGACCCCGTTGGCGTCCGATGGACCGTCGACGTGCTGCTGGCCGTCTCAGAAGGCGACAGACTGACAGAGCCTGTCACTGATGCCGAGCACGATGGCGATGCTGTACAGCTGACGGTGCCGCTCACAGTATGCCCTGCAGAAGCCACCTTCGTGCACGTCGCTGTCAACGATGGCGTTTCAGTCCTGGAGGCGGTGATGCTGCATGATGCAAATGTCGAGTCCGAAATGGACTTTGTCGGTGTCACAGAGCGCATCCCAGACACTGTAGCAGTACAGCTCGGCGAAGGAGAGAAGCTGCATGACGTCTGCTGCGATGGTGTCCTTGACTGTGTGCCTGTGCATGCGGATGACCATGACTGGGTACTGGGGGTGGGGGCGGTGGGGGACCGGGAGGCGCATGTGCTGTGGCTGACGGTCGGGGTCATCGTATTTCGCAGTGTTAAACTTCCGCTCGCGCTCGCAGACGGTGACAAACTGACGGAGTCTGTTACCCAGTTTGAGCAGGAACGCGACGGTGTAGAGCTTAGGCTAACGCTGAGAGTCTGCAGACCCGACGGGCTGCTGGTGCCCGTTGCTCCTGAGGTGGTGGTACGAATTGTCGATGCAGTGCAACTCAAGGACCCAGAAATGGATTGCTCAAGTGAAACTGTGTAAGAGAGGGACTGAGTGAGCGTGGGGATAGAAGTCCCGCTGCAAGATGCTGATACACTTTTCGACACAGTCATGGACGGCGTGACAGAGGCTGTGGCAGTACACGAGGACCATGAGCTCGTTGAGGACAACGTCATAGACGAGGTAAGTGATGAACGGAGGGTGAGTGACTGTGTGGGAGACAAAGTTTCACTCTGTGAATTACTGCATGCTCTGCTACTTGTCGAGCTGCTGCTGGCCGTGCTAGAGGGCACGCAGGTGAACGATCTGGTCACGGAGCTGGAACTGGACGCAGAATTCGTGGAGCTGACGGTAGCGCTCACAGTATGCCCTGCAGAAGCCACCTTCGTGCACGTCGCTGTCAACGAGGGCGTCGCAGTCCTGGAGCTGGTGATGCTGCACGATGCCAGTTTCGAGCCCGAAATGGACTTGGTCGGTGTCACGGAGGGCGTCCCCGACCCTGTGGCACTACGGCTCTGCGAAGGAGATACACTCCTCGACAGCCTCCAGGACGAAGTGGCGGACGGTGTGACAGTGCATGAGCACGAAGATGTCTGCGTCTGTGTCTCGCCGGAGGTGGGCGAGGGGAAGGTAGATGCAGTGTGGCTCTGGGTTGCGCTGGGTGTCAGACTGTTGGTCCAACTACTGCTGGCACTACCAGGCAGCGATGAAGTGTCTGACGCTGTACGCAGGGGGGAACACGAGAGCGATGGTGTGGAGCTGCGGCTGAGACTTGAGGTCCCGAGGAGCGTGGCAATGCTGCTGCTCGTCATTGTCCAAGAGGCCGTCGGCGGCATCGATACCGAGTTTGTACGCGACAGCGACAGTGACTCCCGAAGTGGGCGCGTGCGGGAAGAAGAATCAGTACAAGACTGTGCGGGAGATCGACTGCAGGTGACCGAAACACTTGGCGTCAAATTTTGCGACTGCGACGTGGACGCTGTAGCAGTGTGGGTGGACCTTGACCCTGAGAACGAGACCGTGGAAGAGCAGGTAAGCGATGGACGCACTGTGTTAGAGCGCGAAATGCTGCGTGTTTGGCTCCCGGACCCCGTTGGCGTCCTATGGACCGTCGACGTGCTGCTGGCCGTCTCAGAAGGCGACAGACTGACAGAGCCTGTCACTGATGCCGAGCACGATGGCGATGCTGTACAGCTGACGGTGCCGCTCACAGTATGCCCTGCAGAAGCCACCTTCGTGCACGTCGCTGTCAACGATGGCGTTTCAGTCCTGGAGGCGGTGATGCTGCATGATGCAAATGTCGAGTCCGAAATGGACTTTGTCGGTGTCACAGAGCGCATCCCAGACACTGTAGCAGTACAGCTCGGCGAAGGAGAGAAGCTGCATGACGTCTGCTGCGATGGTGTCCTTGACTGTGTGCCTGTGCATGCGGATGACCATGACTGGGTACTGGGGGTGGGGGCGGTGGGGGACCGGGAGGCGCATGTGCTGTGGCTGACGGTCGGGGTCATCGTATTTCGCAGTGTTAAACTTCCGCTCGCGCTCGCAGACGGTGACAAACTGACGGAGTCTGTTACCCAGTTTGAGCAGGAACGCGACGGTGTAGAGCTTAGGATAACGCTGAGAGTCTGCAGACCCGACGGGCTGCTGGTGCCCGTTGCTGTCGCAGAGATGCTTAGACTGCCAGAAGCCGTACGAGTGACGGACGCGAAGGGGTAGACGGAATTGGTCCGTGTGTAGGTCGCAGAGAGTGTGGGTGATGACGTGCAAGTCACGCTGAATATGCATGGCATCCTTAACGTCCCGGTTTGTGATGATGTTGTGGACCTCGTGCCGGTACGCGTGGAACACGAGCCTGTCAATGAGGCTGTCGAAGACCAGGTGCGCGAAGGAAAGCAGGTTAAAGAGCGCGACTTGGAGGAGGTTCGGCTCTGAGAAGGCGTTGACGATCTCTGGGGTGTCAAAGTATTGCTGACAGTGTTCGAAAGCAAACAGCTGAGGGAAGTTGTCGCTGTGCTGGAGGAAATAGGTACCCCTGTGAAGGTCAGGCTTGAACTTGAAGTTTGTGCTTGTGAAGGGACCATTGTGGGCGTGCTTGTACCGGATGCAATAATGCTCCTGGATGATGAGATGCTCAGAGACGTGAGACGAGAGTCCGGTGTGGAAAGCGTGGAAGTCAGAGATCGTCGGCAAGACAGCGTCAATGTAAGACTTTGAGAACAAGGCACGCTGGGCGATACGCTGCCGGTTGGCGTTGCGGACTGTGTGTCTGTGTCTGACAACGTTGGGGACCCAGTGCGGGATAAGCGGACGGTTGGTGGGTGGGACGAGGAGGCAGTGCAGCTCAGGCTCTTGCTCAAACTGCTCAGGGGTGTCCGAGTGTTGCTCTCACTCTCAGATGAGGAAGAGCTGCGTGACGCTGTGATTTGCCTTGAGCAGGAGGGGGAGACTGTGAGGCTTGAGCTGACAGTCAGTGTCAGCTGCAAAGACCTACTGCTGGTTCCCGTCGCTGTGGCGACGTGGCTTACACTTCCCGGTGCTGTACCACTCAACGATGGCGACGCAGAGGCGAGGAATGAATGCGTGTCTGACACGGACTGCGTCACCGAGGGGGTCAGAACAAAACTCAATGACGCTGATACGCTCCGTGACAATATCTCGGATGGTGTTGTGGACCGTGTGGCACTGCGCGAAAAAGTGGAAGATCGAGTACACGAGTGACGAGAAGTGGGGGAGGAGGACACGGATGCGGTGGGGCTCCGAGTCTGAGTCACCGTCCTGCAGCGGGTCAAGCTGCTGCTGTCCGTGTCCGATGGGGATGCGCTGATCATGGGCGTGTGGGATTCTGAGTCAGTGGGCGACATTGTAGGTGTCGGGCTCACGCTTGTGCTCGGCAGCGCTGTGCCGGCGCCCGTGGCCGTCGTTGTGTCGGAAGCACTTACAGTACTGGATGACGATCTGCTGAATGATGACGACGAGGACTTGTAAAACGACGGGGTATCCGTCGGCGACGCACTGGCTGACGCCTTGCCACTGACGCTGAATGTACCTGATGGAGTCTGCGTCCAGCAGGGCGACAGTGACATTGTGCGCGTGGCACTACCTGTACTCCATGAGGCTGTCTGGGAGGGTGTGCGTGAACGTGTGCGTGATGGGAGGGAAGTAGGTGAGCGGGACGCGGATGGGGTTGGGCTCTGAGATGTCGTCAATGTTACAGAGGACGTCAAACTTTCGCTACGCAGTGGAGATAGAGAGAGGCTCATCGAGCGAGTCGATGGCAATGAGAGGGACGGGGATTTTGTGGCGCTCGAGCTCGAAGATGCAGTTGCCCGAAGCGTCTGAATCCCACTGCCCGTGCATGAAGCGGAAAATGTCATACTTCTGGAAGTGGAGGTGGTGGGTGAGCGAATAGTGAAATGCGAAGTGGAGCACGTGCCAGTCACAGACTGTGTGCGCGACAGTGTGGCGATACGCCGCAAAGTAGACGTGGGTGTGTGCGAGAACTGTTGCGACACGGATGTGGTCGAGGTGCCTGTGCGAGACCATGAAGCAGAGGTGGTATGTGATCGGCGGCGAGTGGGTGAGTGGGACGCGGAGGCGGTGCAGCTTAGGCTAATGGTGAAAGAATTTTGCGGTGTCACGCTACTGGTGTCACTCCGAGACACGGGTAGGCTATCAGAGGCTGTCATGATGTCCGAAAGCGAGCGTGAAATGGAGTGGCTTGGGCTGACACTTGGAGTGCGCAACAGAGACTGAGAAATGCTGCATGTTGCAGTGGCAATCGCCGTCACACTCCTGGATGGCGTGGAGGTGATAGACGGTGACAGGGACTGGCCAAAGGAACGCGTGGGCGTTGCAGACCATGTGCCAGAGGGTGTATGCATGAAACTCATCGTACGTGAGCTGCTCTGTGACGATTTCCACGACGTAGTCACGGACCATGTACCTGTTGTGGAGGACGTTGGGGAGAAAGTGGGTGAGGGGTATACCGTGTGTGTGTCTGATGCAGATGGACTGCAGGTTAAGGATGCGTTCACCGTGCCAGGAAACGTCAAAACCCTGCTTTCACTGGCAGATATGGATGGACTGAGGGAGCCTGTCGACGATTTGGTCCTTGACCACGTCCACCCAGGACTCGAAGGGGCGCTCCGACTGTGTGACTGGCGTGGGCTGATGGCGCATGTCAATGTACCAGATGCTGATAGGCTCGTGGGTGCGGTGCTGCTGAATGAGTTTGATATCATGGCTGACAGCGAGCATGACCTTGACAAGGAATGCGATGGCGTGGGTGTGGGCGTGGGCGTGGGTGTGGGTGTTGGGCTAGGCGTAGGTGTTGGGGTGGGGGTTAAAGTCGGTGAGAATGTGGGCGAGGGTGTGGGTGAGAGTGTAGGTGAGAATGTTGGGGAGGACGTGGGTGTGTTTGTGGGTGTCGTTGTGGGTGTCGTTGTGGGTGTTGACGTCGGGCTGAGTGTTGGAGAAATGGTTGGTGTGCAACTTGGGGACCATGTTGGGCTGCAAGTAGGCGTCAGTGTGGCTGTCAAGGTCGGTGTTACTGTCGGCGTAGGTGTTTCTGTGCTCGACATGGTGGATGAAGGTGTGGGTGAAGGTGTGGATGAAGGTGTTGATGAGGGTGTTGATGAAGGTGTCCATGAAGGTGTGAACGACAAGGTTGGAGTGGGTGTCGATGTGGGAGTGGCTGTGGGCGCACCAGAAGAAGTCATTGTCGGAGTGTATGTTGGATTGCCGGTGGATGTGAACGTAGGTGTCAAAGTGGCTGTGAATGTTGGTGTGAACGTCGGCGTAATTGTGGGTGTGCATGTGGGTGTGGGCGTGGGCGTGGGCGTGGGCGTGGATGTTGAAGTAGTTGTGGGAGTCATTGTGAATGTGACGGTCGGTGTGATGGTGGATGTGGTAGTGGATGTGATGGTGGGTGTGACGGTGGGCGTAGTGCTGCGTGAGGGTGTGGGCGTTGGTGTGGGTGATTCTGATGCTGTAGGGGTTGGCGTACTTGTAGGGGTGCATGTTGGGCTTAACGTGGGTGATGGTGTAGGTGAAGAAGTTGGTGTGGATGTGGATGAGGCAGTGGGTGAAGATGTGGGTGTGCATGTGAGCGCAGATGTGGGTGTGGGTGTGGATGTCGATGAAGGTGAGAATGTAGGCGAGAGTGTCAGCGTGCATGTCGGTGTCAATGTGGGTGTATGTGTGGGTGTATATGTGGGTGTCGATGTGTGCGTGAATGTCGAAGTGAAAGTTGGTGTGCATGTGGGTGAAATGCTTGACGTCATGGTTGGTGAATATGAGGGAGATCCGGATAGCGTAGGTGTCGAGGTGATCGTGCGTGTGGCTGTGGGAGTGCATGTTGGTGTCAGTGTTGGCGTGAAAGTTGATGAAACTGTGGGGCTAAATGTGGGGCTTTGAGTTGGGCTGAATGTTGGGCTGCATGTAGAAGTGCACGTTGGTGTGGACGACGGTGTGACAGTGGTCGTGGGTGTGGGTGTGGGTGTTGATGTATCTGTAGGTGTGGCTGTAGGTGTGGCTGTAGGTGTGGCGCTAGGCGTGGTGCTGGGTGATGGTGTGGGTGAAGGGGAGGGTGAGGGTGTGGGTGAGGGTGTGGGTGTAGGTGTCAGTTTGGTTGAGGTTGTACTCGAAGGTGTGACTGTGGGCGTCAGGTTTGGTGTTAGAGTTGGCGTCAGACTTGGTGTGAATGATGGTGTGTACGTCGGGGTGGGGGTATGTGTTACTGATAGTGTAGGCGTTGGTGTGTATGTTGGGGTTGAGGTAGGAGTGACAGTGACCGTGCATGTTGGTGTGGACGTGGGTGTGGACATGGGTGTGCATGAGGGGCTGGCTGTGGGCGTGCCTGTAGGTGTACATGTGGGTGTTACTGTGGGGCTGAAAGTGGGACTCACTGTGGGACTGGCCGTTAAGCTGGCTATGGGGGACTGCGTAGGTGTGGATGTGGACGTGGAAGAAGCTGTGGATGAGGGAGTCGGTGAAAGTGTGGATGACGTTGTTGATGTGGGCGAAGATGTGGGTGTGGGTGTATATGTGAATGTAGGTGTCAATGTGGGTGTGCATGTGGCTGTCAATGTAGGCGTGGATGTTGACGTGGGTGTGGACGTGGGTGTGGGCGTGGGTGTTGATGTGGGTGTGAATGAATGTGTGGATGTGGATGTGGGCGTGGATGTAGGCGTGAAAGTATGCGTGGGCGTGAGTGTGGATGTCATTGTGGATGTAGGTGTGGGCGAAAGTGTGCACGAAGGAGTGGAAGTAGATCTGGGTGTCGGCGACACAGTAGATGAGAATGTGGGCGGGGCTGTGGGCGTGGACGTCGGGGTAGATGTGGGTGTGGGCGTTGGCGTGGTTGTGACTGTCGGTGTCATCGTCGGTGTGCATGTGGGCGTTACTGTAGGTGTGGAAGTGGGTGTGATTGTGGGTGTGCGTGTGGGCGAAACTGTAGGCGTGGATGACGGCGAAAAGGAGGGTGAACAACTGGGTGAAGAATTCGGCGAGAAAGTGGGTGTAGCAGAGGGCGTAATCGTGGGTGTGCAGGTGGGTGTACAGGTGGATGTGCTAGTTGGTGTCGATGTAGGCGTTAGAGTGTATGTAGGCGTGGATGTACGCGTGGATGTTGGTGTGAATGTAGACGTGGATGTAGGTGTGCATGTAGCAGTGCTCGTTGGCGTGCAGCTAGGCGTACAGGTAGACGTACAGCTGGGTGTTGAAGTAGGTGTTGATATGGGTGTGGATGTAGGTGTGGGTGTCGGTGTGGATGTTGGTGTGGATGTCGGTGTGGATGTTGGCGACGATGTTGGTGTCAGTGAAGGGCTTATTGATGGTGTCGATGATGGTGTAAATGATGGTTTCCCTGTTGGCGAATAGGAAGGAGACGGAGTTGGCGCAAGAGTTGACGTGGGAGTTGGCGTCGGAGTGAATGTAATTGTGGGTGTTGGAGTCACTGTGGGCGTGGGTGTAAGCGTCTCGGTAGGTGTCACAGAGAGTGTGGGTGTCGGTGTGGACGAAATTGTGAATGTGGGTGTGAATGTAGGTGTAAGCGAACGCGTGCCTGAAGAGGTGCATGTAAGGGTAAATGTAGGGGTGCATGTTGAAGTGCATGTTGGGCTGCATGTCGGGCTGCACGTTGGTGTTGCCGTAGGTGTGGACGTGGGTGTCAATGTGAGCGTGGATGTGGGCGTGGATGTGGATGTGGGCGTTGAGGTTGATGTGGGCGTGGGTGTGGGCGTTAACGTGGGCGTCGATGATGGCGTCGGCGATGGTGTCATCGTTGGGGGTGGAGAGGGAGAAACAGTGGTCGACGGAGATGACGTGGGTGTGGGTGTGGGTGTGCGTGTAGGGGTGGAGGTGGGGCTGTACGTGCGTGTGGTGGTGGGTGTCGCGGTAGGTGTCGTAGAAGGTGTGGATGTGGACGTCGACGAAAGGGTGGAGGTGGGTGTGGAGGTGGGTGTGGAGGTGGATCTAGAGGTGGGTGTGGAGGTGGGCGTGGGGGTTGGAGTAGATGTAGGTGTTGGCGTGGGTGTGCATGTAGGTGTGTAGGTGCATGTCGATGTATGTGTGGGCGTTTGTGTTGGTGTTGGCGTTGATGTGGGTGTGCTTGTCGGCGTTGATGTGGGGGGTGCGGATGGTGTCAATGACGGTGTTGGTGAATCGGTATTTATTGGTGAAAGGGAAGCAGTGGCAGTGGTTGATGGGCTTGACGTTGGGCTCACAGTTGGTGTGAAAGTGAATGTGCACGTAGATGTGCATGTAGGTGTGCCTGTGAGCGTGCATGTAAGCGTTGGCGAGGGTGTAGGTGTCGGCGTGAATGATGGTGTGGATGTGGGTGTCAATGTTTGCGTGAATGTCGGCGTGAACGAGGGTGTAAATGTCCATGTGGCTGTGGGCGTGCAGGTGGGTGTCCGCGTGGGAGTGAAACTGGGTGTCTTTGTCGGTGTGGAAGTCTCTGTGAATGTCGTGGTAAATGTGGGTGTAGGCGTTAGAGATGGGCTGAAAGATGGGGTGGAAGATGCGGTGTAAGATGGTGTTGACGATGGCGTATCTGTTGTGGAAGGAGAAGGGGAATGTGCGGACGTGGCTGTGCACGTAGGTGTGGACGTAGGTGTGGATGTAGGTGTGGATGTTGGTGTGGGTGTAGGTGTGGGTGTAGGAGTGAGTGTTGGCGTTGGCGAAGATGACGGTGTGCTCGTGATTGTGAATGTTGGGGTAAGAGTTTGTGTGCCCGTGGGCGTGGAGGTCGGAGTGGGGGTGGATGTAGAGGTGTGTGTGGGAGTGGGGCTGAAGGTTGCTGTTGACGGAGGTGTGGCGGTAGGTGTGGACGTAGGCGTGGATGTAGGCGTGGATGTCGACGTAGGTGTGGGGGTGCATGTAGGCGTAAAAGTAGGTGTAATCGTTGGTGTAAATGTGGGTGTGGACGTGGGTGTTGAAGAATGTGTATTCGTTGGCGAAGGAGAAGGAGAAGGCGTAGTGGTGGGGGTGAATGTGGGAGTCAACGTTGGAGTCGAGGTTGGGGTACACGTGTGCGTTGGCGTGGGTGTCGAAGTGGTCGTGGGCGTAGCGGTAAGTGTCACTGTGGGTGTCGTTGTCAGTGTACTTGAAGGCGTGCATGTGGGTGTTGGTGTAAATGTAGGAGAGGACGTGGACGTCGACGTTGGCGTTGATGTCAGTGTCGCTGTTGAGGTGCATGAAAGGGTAAATGAGGGGGTAAATGAAGGGGTAAACGAAGGGCCGCTTGTAGGTGTAGATGTGGATGTACGTGTGGAGGATGGCGTGGACAAAGGGGTGGATGATGGTGTTGACGATGGCGTAGATGATAGTGTGCCCGTTGGTGAAGGAGATGCAGAAACAATCAATGTGGAAGTTGCTGTGGGAGTCAATGTGGGCGTCCATGTGGGTGTCGAACTTGCTGTGGATGAAGGTGTCGAGGAAGATGTGGGTGTATGTGTGAACGTAGGCGTAAATGTGGGGTTGAAAGTTGGGGTCAATGTAGGGGTCAAAGTGGGCGTGCCTGTGGGCGCGGATGTAGAGGTGGATGAGGATGTATGTGTAGGCGTATATGTGGGTGTGCTTGTGGCTGTCAGTGTCGGTGTGGGTGTATCTGTGGGTGTACATGTGGATGTGGACGTAGATGTCTGCGTGGATGTAGGCGTTGATGTAGGTGTGAACGTGGGTGATGGTATTGATGACGGTGTTGATGAAAGAGTATTGGTCGGTGAAGGGGAAGACGAAGAGGTTGGGGCGGAACTAAATGTGTCAGTCGTTGTGGGCGTAGATGCCGGAGTGGAAGTGGAAGTGGGACTAAAAGAGCATGTCGCTGTGACCGTGGACGTAAGAGTAGGTGTGGGCGTCGGGGAGGCTGTAGATGTACCTGTGGGCGTTAATGTGAGCGAGGATGTGGGGGTAGGGGTGAGGGTGCTTGTCATGGTGCAAGAAGGAGTAAGACTGGAGGTGGTGCTCATAGTGGAACTAGGGGTGAAACTAGGGGTGAAAGTCGAGGTGGCTGTGTATGTTGGCGTCCATGATTGCGTTGAGGATAGTGTCGATGATGAAGAAAATGTTGGCGTCCAGGTAGATGTGGATGTAGGTGTAGACGTAGGTGTGGATATCGTTGTGGTTGTTGGTGTGGAGGTGAGAGTTGGGGTAGGTGTGGACGTTGGTGTGCATGTGGGTGTACATTTGGGTGTTGGTGTGGCTGTGCATGTGGGTGAGGGCGAGGGTGTGTGTCTCCCTGTGGGTGATAATGTGGATGATGGCGTGGCTGTGGGCGTCGCTGTAGGCGTGGATGATGGGGTATTCGTGGGTGAAGACGAAGGACTAGCTGTGCACGTGGGGCTTTGTGTGGGAGACAAAGTCGGCGAAAATGACGCTGTAGATGTTGGCGTGGAGGTGGGCGTGGATGAGGGCGTGGGAGTGGACGTGCACGTGGCCGTCCATGTGGGCGAAGAGGTGGACGTGAAAGTGGGTGTATACGTGGACGAGAAAGTTGGCGTCACAGTGGTCGTGGCAGTCGGCGTGCAGGACCAGCTACATGTAGGCGTAAATGTAGGCGTTGGCGTCGGCGTCAGCGTGGGAGTGAATGTCGAGGTAGACGTGGGGGTTGACGTGGATGTCGGTGTCGGTGTCGGTGATGGTGTAGGGGTTGCTGAGGCTGTAGATGTGGGTGTGGTTGTTGCAGTGGCTGTTGGTGTCGAGGAAGGAGTCAATGTAGGTGAGACAGTAGGTGTCACTGTTGTCGTGCCTAACGATGTGGATGAGGTTGTAGGTGTGGAGGTGTGCGTGAACGTGGGTGTACGCGTCGGTGTACATGCAGACGTGGGTGTTGGTGTGTTTGTCGTTGAGCATGTCGGTGTAGAAGACGGCGTAGACTTTGGCGTAGCCGTGGGCGTCGACGACCCAGTGGATGTGGTTGTGCATGTAGGGCTACACGTAGGCGTAAATGTAGGCGTCGGCGTCGGCGTCAGCGTGGGAGTGAATGTCGAGGTAGACGTGGGGGTTGACGTGGATGTCGGAGTCGATGTGGGTGATGGTGTAGGGGTTGCTGAGGCTGTAGATGTGGGTGTGGTTGTTGCAGTGGCTGTTGGTGTCGAGGAAGAAGTCGATGTAGGTGAGATAGTGTATGTTGTCGTGGGTGTGAATGTAGGTGTGCTGGGGAGTGTGCATGTACACGTACACGTACATGAAGACGTGGGTGTGGACGTTGGTGTGCATGTGGGTGTACATGTGGGTGTTGGTGTGGCTGTGCATGTGGGTGAGGGTGAGGGTGTGTTTGTGGCTGTGGGTGATGGTGTGGCTGTGGGCGTGGCTGTAGGCGTGGATGATGGGGTATTCGTGGGTGAAGACGAAGGACTAGCTGTGCACGTAGGGCTTTGTGTGGGAGTCGAAGTCGACGTGGAGGTTGGCGTGGAGGTGGACGTGGACTTGGGCGTAGATGTAAGTGTGCATGTGGAAGTTGTTATTGCTGTGAATGTGGGCGTCCATGTTGGCGTTTGTGTGGGCGTCCACGTTGGCGTAAGTGTGGGCGTAAATGTGCACGTAGGTGTGGGGCTGTATGTTACTGTGAGTGAAGGGGTGCACGTGGGCGTGACTATGGACGTACATGTTGGGGTAGAAGTAGGCGTCCATGTTGGTGTTGGTGTGACTGTAGGTGATGATGTAGGTGTTACTGAGGGTGTCAATGTCCGTACAAACGTTGCCGTTACTGTAGGTGTCGAGGAAGGTGTGAAAGTAGGTGACGGGGTGCGCGAGACTGTGGGCGTCCATGTGGGCGTGGATGTGGCCGTAAATGATGGCTTTGGTGTGGGTGTCAACGTTGGTGTCGACGTTGGGGTGCATGTGCATGTGCACGCGGATGTGGGTGTAGGTGTGTATGAAGGTGAAATTGTTCGCGTGGATGTCGGTGACGATGTGTGGGTGAATGTAACTGTGAATGTTGGTGTAATTGATTGAGTGAATGATAGGGTATTTGTTGATGAAGAAGATGGAGAAGCTGTCAACGTGGGGCTTGGCGTTGGAGTTAAAGTAGGCGAGACGGAGGATGTGGACGTTGGTGTTGATGTGGTGGTGGACATAGGTGTACCCGTGGGTGTGGCGGAAGGTGTGGCTGTTGGTGTACATGTGGCACTGCCCGTCAGAGTATGAGTCAGCGTCCATGTTGGAGTGGATATCGGTGTGGGCGTTGGAGTGCACGTGTGCGGGAGTGTATGTGTGAGCGTATCCGTAGGCGTAGGCGTGAGAGTTGGGGTAGATGATGGTGTTAGCGTACTGGTGGGCGACGAGGTGGGTGAGATTGTAGGTGATGGTGTGGGTGATGATGTAGGTGTGCATGTTGATGTAAGTGAGGAAGTGGACGTAGACGTGGGTGTGGAGGTAGATGTGGATGTCGGTGTGCTTATGTGTGTGACGGTGGATGTGCATGTAGGGGTTGGTGTAGCTGTGCATGTAGGTGAGAGGGACGATGTGGCTGATGGTGTGGCTGTGGGCGTTGTTGTAGGAGTGGGTGATGGGGTATTCGTCCGTGAACGAGAAAAGGTAGCTGTGAGACTGGAGCTTGGCGTTGAGGTCAATGTTGGGGGGACACTAGACGTGCAGGTGGACGTGAACGTGGGTGTATACGTGGAAGAGAAAGTTGGCGTCACTGTGGTCGTGGAAGTCGGCGTGCAGCACCAGCTACATGTAGGCGTAAATGTAGGCGTCAGCGTGAGAGTGAATGTCAAGGTAGACGTGGGGGTTGACGTCGATGTCGGTGTCGATGTGGGTGATGGTGTAGGGGTTGCTGAGGCTGTAGATGTAGGTGTGGCTGTTGCAGTGGCTGTTGGTGTCGAGGAAGGAGTCGATGTAGGTGAGACAGTAGGTGTCACTGTTGACCTGTCTGTCAATGTGGATGAGGCTGTGGGTGTGGGTGTGCATGTCACAGACGGCGAGGCTGTGGGCGTGGAGGTGGGTGTGAACGTGGGTGTATGTGTCGGTGTACATGCAGACGTGGGTGTGGGTGTGTTTGTCGTTGAGCATGTCGGTGTAGAAGACGGCGTAGACTTTGGCGTCGATGACCCAGTTGATGTCGATGTGGATGATGGCGTGGAGGTAGGTGTGAGCGTCGACGTCAGCGTGGGAGTGAATGTCGAGGTAGACGTGGGGGTTGACGTGGATGTCGGAGTCGATGTGGGTGATGGTGTAGGGGTTGCTGAGGCTGTAGATGTGGGTGTGGTTGTTGCAGTGGCTGTTGGTGTCGAGGAAGAAGTCGATGTAGGTGAGATAGTGTATGTTGTCGTGGGTGTGAATGTAGGTGTGCTGGGGAGTGTGCATGTACACGTACACGTACATGAAGACGTGGGTGTGGACGTTGGTGTGCATGTGGGTGTACATGTGGGTGTTGGTGTGGCTGTGCATGTGGGTGAGGGTGAGGGTGTGTTTGTGGCTGTGGGTGATGGTGTGGCTGTGGGCGTGGCTGTAGGCGTGGATGATGGGGTATTCGTGGGTGAAGACGAAGGACTAGCTGTGCACGTAGGGCTTTGTGTGGGAGTCGAAGTCGACGTGGAGGTTGGCGTGGAGGTGGACGTGGAGGTGGACGTGGGGGTGGAGGAAGGCCTGTTTGTTGTTGAGGCTGTTGGAATGAAAGACGGTGTAGATGTCAGTGTGCAAGTGGTTGCGGACGTCAGCGTGCGTGAATGGGTAGGCGTCGGTGTGGACGTCCACGTGGATGCGGGCGTGGGCGTGCACATTTGAGTTGGTGTAGAGGTGAGGCTCTCTGCGGATGTAGGTGATGATGTCGGTGTCTCTGAGAGTGTGGAAGTTGACGTGAATGTATGTGCCACTGTGGGTGTTGACGTACGTGTCGACGTAGGGGAGAGGGTGGGTGAGGCTGTAGATGTGTACGTAGGCGTGGGTGAGCATGAGAGCGTGGGTGTAGGCGTCGATGTTGGTGTGCAGCTCGGCGTCCATGCGGCCGTGACGGTCAGCGTAGCTGTAAGGCCAGCTGTCGGAGTAAATGTAGGCGTGTGTGTCGGCGTGAACGTAGGTGTGAAGCTACGACTGAATGTGGCTGTTGGGCTAGTAGTAGGTGTGGTAGTCGGTGATGCTGAAAGTGTGGATGAAGGAGTGCATGACAGTGTCCACGAGGATGTCATGGATGGCGTCGAAGAGCGTGTCCTCGCTGGAGTGCTCGTTGCAGTGGGCGAGAAGCTGGAACTAGGGCTTGATGTGGGTGTTGACGTTGGTGAAAAGGTAGAGGTAGATGTTGGACTGCACGTGAAGGTAGACGTGAGTGTGGGTGTCGATGTTGGCGCGGACGTGGACGAAGGTGTAGGTGTGAATGTAGATGTCAAAGTGAGGGTGGATGTGCCCGGAGGCGTGCCTGTCGACGTGAGCGTGGGTGTCAATGTGGGTGTGGAAGTTGGTGTGCGTGTAGACGTGGAAGTGGATGTAGGTGTGAAAGTGGATGTGAAGGTGAGCATGGTTGTGGATGAGGATGTGGCTGTGGCTGTGGATGAAAATGTGGGCGTGGGGGAAGGTGTTGATGTGGAGGTTCGCGAGGGGGTGCTTGTGACACTGGTTGTTGGTGTGAGTGCGGCACTTGGCGTAGATGTAGCTGAGACAGTGGGTGTGGGCGTCGGTGTTGCTGATGGTGTAGTTGATGGCGATGAAGAAGGGGAAGGGCAAAATGTGCGGCTTGGTGTGGGTGTGGAGGGAAGCGTGCAGCTTGGCGTATCAGTAGGCGTGACTGTCTGTGTGGGTGTGGGAGATGGGGTGGATGTTGTGGTGGGTGTGAGGCTAAGAATTTCCGAGGGTGTTGATGAGGACGTTGACAAGGGCGTTGGTGATGGGGAAGGGGAGAGAGAAATGCTGCATGTAGGTGTCGCCGTAGGCATGCTTGTGGGTGTGTGTGCAGGTGTGGGCGTGTATGTGGGCGTTGGCGTAGGTGTTGACGAGGGAGTAGGCGAGGCAGAAAATGAAAGACTACGAGTTGATATGTGTGTCCATGTAGGGGTGTATGTAGGGGTGCATGTGGACGTAGATGTAGGTGTGAGCGTTGGTGTTTGAGTGGGTGTGGGAGAAAGTGTTAATGTTAAAGTGGGTGTCACTGTAGGAGTGAACCTGGAAGAGGGTGTAAGTGAGAGTGTTGGCGTCGGTGTTCGTGTGGATATTGATGTTGATGTGCACGTCGGTGAAACAGTGGAAGATGGGGTGGGAGTCAGTGTGGCAAGCATCCTCCGCCTATGCCTTCCCGGCCCCGTGTGCGGAAGGGAACGACTGCGGCACATTCGGGGTATGAAGACGTCCGGCGTCCATCCCACGTCAGAGGTGGAAGCGTCGTCAGCACCCTGTGAGCATGAAACACAACCGTGTGCTGCTCAACCACAGTGGCAATTGAGGTGTAGAAATGTGAGTAAATTTTCGCGCATGGTCAATTCCTCCAGTGAAAATTTCGGCACACCCAAAACGTTGCACACGGTGTACTTGAAGCATAAATGTGTGTGTGTGTGTGTGTGTGTGACACCCAATCACTTTGGAAATCTCAAAGCGTTCGCTATCATACATCACCTCTCTACAGCAATGTCCGCACTGCAGCAATGTTTGGTCTGTTGTGTGTGTGTGTGTGTGTGTGTGTGTGTGTGTGTGTGTGTGTGTGTGTGTGTGTATCATAAATAGTGTTGTGGGGATGTCTGCATCTCTATTTTAGCAGGAAATACTGCGTTCACTTTGAGGGAATCAAAGCTGGGCTTGAGATTCTAAAGGGGGGACAGGCAGGGAAGTATTAAAAGGGGGGGGGGGAGGAGGGTGTGTGAAGGGGGGGGGGGGGGGGTTGGCTGGAACCCCCCTCCTCCCATGGTCCCTCTATGGTCCCCGCCGAAGGCGGGCCGAAAATTCCTACGCTTAGATCCTCTTGGCGCTGAAGGCGCCAAAGCAAAATTTAAGCTGTCAGCCTCAAACATTGGAAGGGGAGGGGGCCAGGGGAGTAGCCCCCCTCCTCCTATGGTGTACGGCCGTTCTAATACATCCCTGGGGAGGGAGGCGCTGATTTCTTGTCAAACCAAAAATTTTTCGTTGCCTTTCGATTTTGAGGTGGGAAATGTTCAACTCAGCACGTGTACAGTTTATGGCCATTGTTGGCTGGAAAACCAAAAAATGGCGATTTCCTGGCCCTGGACGCAATTCAAGCAACTATGTGCAGCCAACCAAGTATCTAGAGCTTGAAATACTACATTCAATGATCCTCTTCTTAGTCTTCAACTCAGCGGGATTGAACTTGGATGAATTGGAAAGGCAGTGGGGTGGTGCACCAGGGCATGCACAGTGCAGACAACTCATGGTTCTTGACAAGCAGGCCGTCAACGTTCCCTCGTCCAACAGGTGAATGTTTGCAATATGTATGTGCAGTTCCTTGTGCTTGGTCTCTTGCGCTGGCTAGACGAACAACAGCACACCCTGTTCTGCACCATGGCACAGATCTCAACTCTCATAGTCGGAATGGCTATGGCATGTTGAGAGGTTTGCTGGTGCAGCTGTCACCAAACTATCCACAGGAACTGGGGCAAAACATCGCGGCATACAATACCCCATGCACTACAAACCATCTGACACCCTCAATGTTTCGTCACTCACCAAATCTGGGGTCTGGAAGAGGATGCCCAATGAGCAAATGCAAATGCAAACTTAGACTTCCGCAGATTCAAATGGATCCTGAATTCGGCTGCTCGAAACTCGAAACTGGAGAGGTCTGCTTTGGTGGTAGATTGATTCATAGATGGCATGCATGCCGCCCATGGCAGCAGAGGACTTGGCATGGGATCCAGGGATACAAATTTGTCCAACAATTTCCGTATACATTTGAAAAAAAAATTGCTCCACGCGCAAGTGTCATCCACAATCTCCCCCTTCATGACTTCCAACAGGCTTTCCAGCTGGTGCCACTCCTGTATCACCCTTGTTCTACTGGAGCCTCACTTAGAGTACATGGCGTCTACAGTGCTCTGTCGGGCCTGTCAAGGGTCGAAAGCACCCCATCATTTCATCCGCAGGTCCAGTCCAGCCTGGAACATCCGGATGTCGTGCCAGCAGCAACAGGCCATTGCCCAGGACTTGCTGGTCCGATGGGTAGTGCCCTGTGTGTGGACCGCTGTGTGCAGACATTGGCCAGGTTCTACATGCACCCGGTGTAACGTCTCAACGAACAGACACACCCCAGTCCAGGCCAGCTGGTGCGATTCTGGAAGAGGAATGGGTGTACTGCTCCCTCTGTCAGCTCACCAGCTGCTCCGCACTGCACCTGTCAGGGCGGAGGCAGGGGGGATCAGTCATTTTGATTGTCAGGTGCATCACTTGGAGGATGGGCACAGCAAGCAATTCCTGTCTTGTGGTACTGGTGGTTGTGGTTGCCCACTACATTTCGTCTGTGAGACCGAGGAACGTCAGGGGGTGGGGGGTCCGTGGACCATGGCGCAGCCATTTGGAAACCATCAGACAAATCTCCAGAGTTCAAGTCCCAACACAACCCGGCTGGTTTTGCCGGGGGGCATTCGAATGGGGTGTTCGAACGGGGTCCGTTCTGGCAAACAAGAAGGCCACTGTGCGTGGCTCACACACTGAGATGAAAAAGGAAAAGGGAGGTCCCTGATTTCATTTCAAAGTCTGCTCAGACTGCGAGCCTCAAAACTGATTGCCGCACACCAAGTCGTCAACGTGCATGAATGGAGGGGGCTGGGCTGAAGAGCGCCGCAATCCGGGCACGACAGATGACGGGAGAAGACCAAACAAAACATTGGAATCTCCAGTGGACAGCCATCCCTTCCGCACAGGAGTGACACCGTTCCATTTTGCCTACCAAATGAAGAGAGTTCGGTTTCTGTCGGCGCGGACAATTATGGGAGCAAACTGTGGTAACCGATGTGTCGGGGGCAGAGGGTTCATCCGCGACGAAGGAAGCATCAGCCACATGACATTAGCAAAAGCCACAAACGGCTGTCAGTCAACCGCAAACCGCAGTTGACTGACATTGACTTGACTGACAACCGCAATTGTTTGTCCGTCAAGCACTGTCGGCTTATCTCGCTGCATTTGCCCATCTCCACGCTCTGATGCTAAGCCAATGCAATCTGAGCCACGATGGGCCCTAGCCCACACCGTGTCTTGAGGACATGTGTGCCCTGCACACGCTCTGCGCGCATGATAATGACACGTGCAAAGGGTCAATCAACCCAAGGAGCCGATTGGGGCTGCCTGGCGTAGGTGATCCTGCAGTGTTTGATGGCACAGCAGACATTGGGCTTGGTAGAGCTTCGCACAACCACAAAGGTCTCCAGTGGGAATACGCGATGCCGCGCCGAGGCGCGGTGAGCTCATAACCATGGTGTGATGCTGCATCTGCTCGGGGCGCAACCCCAGGCACAGGACGCTTAGGTGGGGGGAGGCCAGTGGGGCTCTGGGGTTTGCCCATGAGGGTTAACCACTCGGCCAGACCAATCCCTCAATCCTCTGACATGGAGCAGTCCTACAGCTGCCGCCTGCGCGCAGGGTAAGCACACCCTCCTGGACCAACAATACTACACCCCGACCCTGAGGACCCTGCCAGAGGACACACCACCAAAGTGAAAGTGCAGACCACAATCCACAGCAAGATCCATTGGATGTGCAGCAGCCAACGTGCCGGCCTCTGAAAGAGCGGTGTGCAGCTCATCTCCCATATGGGTGCGGCCTGTGCAACACCAGATCTCCCAAGAGGATCTAGCGTTGGATAACAACTTCCACGATGTCAATAGCAAATCATACAAATAAAACATTCTGGAGACACGTAATACTGAGGTTTTGTTAAGGGTCAGTCACCAAGCTAACCCACCAGATTCCGTCAGCACAGCTGCTGGGGGGCCTGACTACAGTGGATTGACGATTCCCCTTGCCTTCCAAAGCAACAAACCCAAGGATAGCATTGCCCCCCCCCCCCCCCTCCTCTTCGCAATGCTGGATACTTGGCTTCAGCCTCATTGGAGGCAGTTTCCAAGTGGATCAAGCTGCTTTGCCTTTTGGACTCCATCGGAAGAACAGAACAAACACTCAAAACCATTCTGTTTTGGGGGAATACTTTCGCGCACTGCAGGGTGTGCCGCAGGTGCTGCAGGTTGGAAATAATTCTCTAACAACCCAAAAACCAACATTAAGAAGAAGAAAAACACTATTCAACAGCCATTTTGGGGTACTTGTCAGAAAAATGGTACCCAGGGGGCACATTGATCTGTTGACAACATCACTCTCTACCAAGGAGAGACCACGGCCCTGGCTCAATCTGCGAAGTGTGGTACAGACCGATGTATTCCAAAGGCGTGCTGCAGGCATGCCATAGGGCACACGGCATGCGCCATGGGTTTGGAATGCACCTTCTACCCCACCTTGGCCAGTGGTGGTCCCGGTGCAGGCAGTCATCCCTTGCCTTTCTGAGCTGCACACCAACGCTGATTCTGTCACAGACGGCTCCTAGTTTCCTGATCATCGCTGCGGTGGGGCTTTGCAGCAGTGTGTTTAGTCAACACTTGAGGACACACCAGGTGCGGAGGGCGCTGAAATTACCCTTGAGAGATTCACAGGGTATACACACAGGGCTGTTGCACATTGCGTATCCGCCAGAAGCGCCCCCCATCCGTGGCTTCAAGGGCTCTAATATTGTTTGATGGAGGGATCGCAATGTTAGGCGCTTTTTTTTGAAGAGTTAATCAGTCATTGAAATTACAGACCGCAGGTTGTTTGGATGCAACAGTTAGATAATGCATGTTTTATTCATTTGCCATTTGTTCCATTTGTTGTATGTTTGATTCATGTGCTTGCAGGCTGTCAATGTATTCAATGGTTTAACAAAGGTCTCTGTGAAGAACAACGTGCTGGTTGACAGAGACTGGGAACCAGCAGACCATATCACTGAGAAGAACGACAGCTGTATGGGATTTGATCGCCTTCCCTATGTTGTCGCTTGGTGCAAGGTTCAGCTGGTGCAAGGAGTTGGATTTTGATTTGGGAAACATTTGCAGGAGTTGTCTTTTCCTTTTGTGAGTTGCAGTGTGTGGGATATCAAAAGTTTGGGGAATTACGTGTACCTTCCCTGGGGTCTGCAAAGGTAGAAGATCCGACAACGGGCCCTGAGGATTGGTAACTTGGTAGGCAGAGTGTTGGTTGTCCAACCTCTGCTGCATACTCTACTGAAATAATGACCAACATGGTGGAGTTTGTTGGTTTGTTGGTTAGGAGAATGTAATGTAAATGGTGATGGGACGGGGGGCATAGAGCCCTGCCACTAGCGGGGGGACAGGGGACGGCACAGAGGAACCTCACTGGACAGGGCTATGGAGGGGGCAGTATAAAAACCCGCGCCCATCAGCATAATTTGTGTTTCGGGGACAACTAGAGAAGGTCACTGGTGTAAGCCACGGACATCTCATGACTTGGCATCGCTGCCGCCGAATGATGATTTGCTTCCTTTGTTCCCACAACACCCATTGGCTTGCAAGTTTGCGGAAGCTACTTGCATTGGGTTTGAGCCTAGTGGCGTCCTGCATCACAAAGACTATACAGATGTTTGGTTGCACGTTTAATGATCATGGGCTTGCATAAGCTGTGCAAGGAAGGACAGAGGTACTCGAGCAGTGTGCGGTGCCAAACAAAAATCACGCCGGGCACTGGGGTGGGAGGGGGGGGGCGCACCAGGTCTAGATATGAACACCCACCCCGTTCAGTGGGATCTGATACAGTGATGTGGTGTATTGGAGGTCAAGCTTTCGGGGTACCACCTGGGAGAGTATAACCATCTGAGGTGGAGACGTAGGGAATGGTCGGGGCCCACATAGAGGATGTGCACCTCACACCCTCACAGGTGAGAGACCCGAGGGGGAGGGGCCACCGCTCAGAGAGCCTCCCCAACAGCTGGACACCGAGTGTACGAGTGCAGTATATTACCCCACTAGCCTTTGGGAACCCCTACCCCTTTCTGAGTGCCTATTGTTTTTTGCTATTTTGTTTGTGTAAGCACCCTGGAGCTGAGGTGCTCACCATCAATAGTTGCACGGTTTGACAGCCAAATAATGCTGTGCCAAATCCGAGATGAAGCAACCAAAACACGTGGGCAATGGTTCATAGCTCAGATGTACTTGTGTGAGATGCTCTTTAGTGCGGAAGGTGACCGCCACGATAGAAGCAACCCAATGCGTAGAATGAAAATCAGTGTGCATTGGGACACTGTCAGTCCCAAGTGGAGCATTGCCAAATGAGGTGTAACACATCAATAAGGTGCTGCTCGTGGGGCATAGTGTGATGGCACTTTGCCATGTTGTCCAAGTTTGTGGATGCACACTGCACCCTTCCTGAAGCAATTGGTGGCTTGGGCCAAGGTGTCTTGGTGCGGATGTTTTGTTCCAAATGTCTCTCTCGTTCTGCGATCCATAGGTGGCACATGATGGAGTATCATTCTACCCCGGGGCAATACCGGAGGTAAATGGGTGGAGCCCAGTGGAGAATACATTGTGGAACCACTGTATGTTTTGGAAAGCAAACACGCATTGGCTAGCATTGCGTGAGCTTACGATACCCCACTAAGGGTCAGGGTGATAGGGTGTGATAGTGTCCCTCCTTAGTGAAAGAAGTGTTCACAGTGGCAGTAGTAATGCATAAAATGCTCGGGAGGCCACATGGTCATCTTAGGTATGACATGGTGACCAGAGAAGGTTGGCTAGGAAAAGTGGCCATAACATATATGGCTTGGGGAATACTTCAAAGGGGAGTTTCCTTGGTGTGGAATGTAGCACTGGCTGCCACAAGGGTAGATGCAGTCGCTCCAATAATGTGTGTGGTGCACAAACGACTAAACAGTTGTTCAGATGTTATATTGTCACCCCAAATTGTTGCCGGTGATGTGAGGGACACATATCCGGCCATCTAGGCCCACTTGAACGATTCCACATCGGGCATGCCATGTCAAGCCCAACCATTGACCGCCCCAATGAACTACGCACAGGAGATCCATTGAGGCATGCGCCGGGGCATTGGGCACCAATAAAGCTAATTTTGCAAACAACCTCTTTTGAAAAAAAGCGTGGAAACTGCACCCACTCCCGTTTTCCCAGTTATGGCAGGGCTTACACAACCATTTTAGTTTTCCCCGAGATGGTAGGGGTTACGGTATATTCATACTCTGCCCCCCCCCCCCGCCCCATAGTAGAGGCCCCCCCATGTGCCAGCTAGTAATACCCAAGGTGTACTTTTTGATGCACTTTGTACTTCGTATAGTTTCAAATAGAAGGTTTTTATAGTTTTTATAATCTTACGGTTTTATAGTTTTTTATAATTAGCCCATCAATGCATCTGTGAGCACTTTCTCTTGTGTGCCTCGCTGACTATGCTTGCTCATTTTGTACAGCTTGTGGATCCAAGCCCTGATTGTGTGTGTGTGTGTGTGTGTGTGTGTGTGTGTGTGTGTGTGTGTGTGTGTGTGTGTGTGTGTGTGTGTGTGTTTGCATGTCACACCAGTCCTAGTGCGCTTTCAACATTTTCTCACCATCAGTGGATTGCTTCTTGCCTTTTGCTTGCATATTACACCACCTCACTCAGTGCGCTTCAATTCCCACAAGAACACTCTGTGGATAGGTTGCTGCCTTTTGCTTTGCATGTGACACGACACTAGCGGTGTGCTACAATAGTTTTGAAAATTTTTTGCATTGGTTGTCACCTTTTGCTTGAATGTTCTTTTTCTAACAAGAAGATTGTGTTGATTACTTGTTGTGTTGTATCCGTGGCATAAGCCCGAGGATATCCCCAGATATCCGTGGTATATGACCCGGGATATCACAACGGTGATATCCCGGGTCACCAGGAAGGTTGTACCACGGATATCTGCGGATATCCCGGGTCAACTCCCTCAAAACTCAATAATGTGTGTGTTCGCAAAATGCTTGTCGCAATGAGCCTATTTTTAGGCAAAAACACCCTCTCCATCCTCTACAAAGATGATCATTGATCTCACTACGGGGAGGAGTATGCCACCTTCCCATTGACACAATTGAGTGAGAAGGAACCGTCTACATATGAGTGTAATGAGCAGGAGAGCATGGTATATAAGTGTGAGATGCACCGTTCTCGTGCATGGGCAGCCGCGGCAACACCTGCCAAGGCTCCAATGAGCCAAGATTTGTCAGCTATTCCTTCACCCTTTGGCCAAGCTGTGTCTAAAGAGCACCTGCCAAAAAAAAGGTGAGAAAGCAAGTGCAGGTGAAAAAGGAAATGCAATGCTACCGTTGTGCCATGCCACCAAGAAGAGTGCATGTGGTACCCAACCACCGGTCACATGTGACCCATGCTGTGCATCATATGTCTTGTGCCAAGCTCAGGTTTCCTCCCAAGTTTGGTTCCTGGGCTTTCGAATCTTGTGTCACCGAAATGATTGGCTCCCAGTAGACCATCCATGTGTGCTTATATGTTCCATGATTGTGGAGAGCTTGTTTGAAGTTGCATGGAAGAAAGCTCATTTTGGATGTGTTTTACTCCAAGTGGTGTTCACAAATGTGTTCTTCACGTGTCTCCTATGCAAGGGTGTTCATGGGGAGTGTGCAAGGATGCGCGCTAATTTCCTTGGGTCATATACCACGAATATCTGCGGATATCCTCGGGCCTTAATGCCACGGATATAATACTTGTGCCCAATGCCACGGACATCTGCGTCGTATCCCGCAGCATATACCACGGATATTGACCGGAGGGAGATATCCGTGGTATATGCCGCGGGATACAACGCAGATATCTGTGGCATATGCACACATACTGTGTAGTGCCTTTATGTCATATTTGTGGATTCATTGTTGTGCCTTCACACCTGTTTGCTTGAGTAGAGCCTCTTCCTAGATCTCCTCATTGGGGAGGTTTGGGTGGCAATGGAGAACAGCACAAATGTCACCCTGGTGTGATCAATGTTTCCGACCCCCATTAGCTTCGGAAAACGTCCTTTGAGCATTTGCCAGAAGTCTTGCCCTGAGTTCCTTTTGTCTAGGGAGATCATCTTGGCCACAAGGGTTCCATGGTGCAATTTGAAAATGCGAAATCAGCCTTAAAATTGTGCACCGCCACACTGAGCATTGACACACCATCTTGCAACAACAAAACAATCTGGGCAAAAGCCCGCCAGTTGTTGTTCCACAAAGGTCTGTATCCCCCCCCCCCCGAAAAAATGAGCCATGGATCACGGATCATAACCCCCCCCCCCCTCCCCCCACACACACTTGCCCTGCCTGCCCCTAATCCGCAGGCAACCACCAATCAATCAAACACTCACCCTAAAATACACACAAAGCCCTCCTGGGAATCCCGGTTCACGCAACCCACCCCACCACCACCACAGAAAATTCAGGTGACACAAACACAACATGCGCACCATCTGGGTGGACCAAATCCTAGAGGGAGAAAGGAGGAGGGGCTGGATGTTCGAGTGCCCAGCATGGGGTCATACATGTTTTTATTGGGACCAGATGAGTTGCAAGGTAAAAGTGGCATCCTCCAGCACAAGGGTGGTGGAAGACACACAAAAAAACATCAGGGTTAGAACCAGCAGGACGAGATGGCATGGGTTACTCGGCCATTTCATTTCCCCCCAAGAAGGTAGGAGTTGTGCAGCCATTTCAGTTTTCCACCCATATTTCCAGTATTGCGCCGCATTTTTGTTTTTCCAGTGTGGTAGGCGACAAAGCCGTTTCACTCTTCCCCAAGACACTAGAGGTGAGCCTGTCCCAGCGTGAGACAAAGTCTACTGGATTGATTTTTGAACGGGCATAGCCCAACCTTTTCCCAACCCCTTCCCAGAGCAACCGGTGCACCATCCTGTGGAGGATCCTGTCCACAATTGATATTCGTCTGGTACAGCCGGAGGCATCTTGATATCCTCCGCAAAGGCCACCTTGTTGCATTTTGCCATAGGGGTATTATCAGTGTCTGCCCTTTGGTGATAGTAAAAAGATGGGTAAACTGGGTCACACGTGAGCGAGCGCCTTGAAGCAAAACCATACAAGACATCAGCTGAAAGGGAGACACTAATGTGGTGGCCTGACTGGCTGATCCCCCCCCTCTCCCCGCCCCGACTCTCTCTGTCTCAGGCAAAATTAAAAATCGTTGCTAAACTTCAGCTCCATCTTTTTTCCATTTCAGTACATTCTGTGATTTGTAGTAGTATACTTCCACTAATGTTCACCTTCACCTTCACCTTCACTATCTAAGTCCGAGTAGTAAACATGACGAATGCGCACCCCAAATCGCCCGTGACCCACAACCAAATTACGAGGAGGTTTTTGTGTTTAGGTGGCCATGATGAGGTTCTGCACAATCACATTGCCCGCGTCCAGATAACAGAAACGGTTTATCACGCTTTGGACTGAACAATTGAGTGTCTATTTTTTTTCGCTCATATGCATATGTGATCAGCTTGCTCTTTGCTTTGTGCCATCCAACTCCCTTGACAACGAGCGAAGACGTGTGAGGGGATGGCGATTTGTGCTTTGAGGGTCCATGAAACTAGTCAGGGTGGTGACCCAATCGTACGACTTCCAATTGTTGGCCGGGTCACCGTGAGGTCCCCAATTTTGTCAAATGAATTTGCTTCCGCTTGCCGTTGCGTTCCCCCACCTCCGTAGCACAAGGTAACCGCTGACACGGCGCTTGTCACCTCCAACTATACGATCAGCACTAAATGAATGGACAACAGACAACGGGCGCTCACTAGCCCGGACAGACTCCAAAAAGCAACTGAGGCGTCTCGTGTACACCCAGAGCTGCCGTGGCTAATGGCTCGCGATGCTTGTGGGATGTTGTCGTGGGCTAGGAAAGAACGTTGGGACAAATTGGTGTCAAGTGCATCGTGTCGTATTGCGCTGTTTTCGTGGTGTATTTTTTGCGGGAACCTTCCTTTTTGTGGGCAGGTGCTGATGGTCTCACGTTATGCATGTATGGTGTCACAGAGCAATTCTATGTTTGAAAATGGTCCTTTAGTTCACACCCAATTCAAGTTTTTTTCAGAAACATTGGTTGCCATCGTATTGCAAGGACACCTTCCCATTTGTATCACCCCTGCTTCAGCTGTGCTTTATTTTCGTGGGATATCTTTGGGCACCTTTCTTTCCCCAAAGGACTCTCAGCAGCTATTCGATTGGTAAGACTGCCAAGCTTTGATTAGAGTTGCTGACATTGTTTGGCCACTTTGCGCACATCCTTTCGCAGACCACACCTTGTTTAACCGCACCGCATTGTTTGCACAATGTTTGGAACCAATACTTGAAATGGAGAGTTGGGCTCATTGGCATGATTCTGTGGATGTTTGTGTTTTGTTGCATACTTGGGCTGCGGGGAATTGCGTATTTAACACATGACAAAGTCTCTTAGGATGTGATGAAGCACAGTGCAACAATGACCATGAACACGTGGTGAAATTGCAACGTAGTAGCGGGCACAATTGCAAGCGTTTGGTACTCAACTGCAGACACAGATGTTCACGGATTTCAAACGGTTCCACAACGGATTCTCGCCGACGTGCAGAGGTGCTGAGCCGCAGACCTGTGCACACCCTCTCTCTTGCGCAATCAAGTGCGTCCCACTCTACAAGCCACTCACAGCCACATTGTGCACATCAAGGGACAACGTGAGCGTGGGATCCGGAGATCAGACACGTTGGCTGGTTGGCTAGCCAGGGCCGAGCTCCCCCCCCCCCCCTAGATGACCCCTGGTGTTCGAAACTACACAAAAGTGTAGTGTACCTTGCTTTGACACTGCACAAAACTATTTCAAAAACTATATATTTTTCAGAAACAGAACAACAATGCACCCATGTTCAAAATTGTACCAAGGTGTAACAAAAAGTGCACCTTTTGCAAAAAGTGCAGCAGCAACCAACAAGATAAGGGTAAGTACATGAGCAGCAATGTGGTGATGCAGCCAGGAGCCATTACTGTGGGCCACGTGATTTCCTATGGAGTCTTCTTGCTTGTGCTAGCATGGGCTGAAAATTAGATTGTGGTCACTGTTCTATGGGAAATGGTGTTGGTTTCAATGGCTTCGGGCCCCATCACCAAACTTGTCTCAAAGTCCCAGCCACCCAGCCAGCCACCGAACCAGCCACTGTGAGGTAGCCAGCCAGCACCAGCCATGGGTAGCCTGCATGCCATACACATCTCAAAAAAAATTTTTTGAGGAAGAGACTGTGAAATATTTGTTCTTTTGCTATTGCATACAACACAACATCATGGGATTGGTATTACGATTTAAGAGTTTTTGATTCTGGGTTTTTTGGCAAGCCATTGCTAACCTGGCAGGCAGTTTCTGGTGGTTGCCAACCCGGCCACCCAGGGGGGTGATAGGGGGCGGGGGGGATTCAAATGGATCCAATCTGCAAGAATATACACATTTTACACCAAACGCTACTCCGTTTACCCATGCACCCCTTCCGTTTACCCATGGACTAGAGGAATTGCGGTCTTGTAGTTTGTACACACTATGTTGCATAGCCATTTCAGTTTTGCGTGGGACAAGAAGGGTTACACAGGTATTCCAGTTTTCCTCAAGATAGCAGGGGTTGCACAGCCATTTCAGCTGGCACTGGCACTGGTGTGTGGTTTTGCGGACAGCGAGGACAGCGCACAATGAAGCATGGCCGGGCTTACAATGCTGTGATTCATTGTGGTGCTAGCATGGATTGAGGGCCCAACACGAAAAAAGCAAAAGGTAGGCGATGAGGCATGCCGTCCCCCCCCCCCCCACCCCCCACCCCACAAGAGGCAACTCTACCTCCTCCTCGATAGCTCTAGCTCTTGCTCGTCCTCGTCCTGCACCACCATCACCACCACCACCTCCTCCTCCTCCTCGTCCTCCTTTCCTCCTTTCCTCCTCATCTTCCTCATATGTAGAGTCAAGAGGCGAGAGGCGCTGGCCACCAACAAACATCTAGCTGTTGGTCCGCAGGGTCTTGACACGGTCAAGCAACAGCCGCCAAACGAACTCCCTCGCGGGAACACAAGGTGGGCAAGGTGGGCATTCTGTAAACCATGTCACCGAAGTATGCACATAGGAGCCGAGGGAGTTTGCCACCCTATGCGATGGTACTCCTCGGTACACAAAGGCAAATGGACAGCTGGACACCTGATTCGTGCTCCTCACGGTAAATGTGCTGGGTCGTTTCCTGGGTGGGGTAAAGATGTGGAATACTTGGTGTGAACAAAAAAAAAAACGGCCAATGGGTAAGAAGTAGTTGGAATTCCGATCGCCAACCCCAACGCAATCTACGGCTACACAACAACCGCGGAACAAATTGGCGGTCCTCAATATGGTGGGATATGCTTCGCCGTGATGTATTCACATGCCCTTGTCACGTCACTGAGCAACGCACAACCTCCATGGCACAAGGTGCAATTGCCACTTCACATGGTTGTGCTCATAAGACAAAGCCAACACCCCACACGCGAAGGAACGAGATAATGGCCACGAGAAGCCGGGTCACTTGGGAGCCTAACAAACTTAAACTGTCATGGACTCCCTCAACCCACGTCGACCACACAGAACATAATTAATCTGCGAGCGCTTTGGGCTTTCCCACAAGCCTAACGATGCCCGTATACACCTTTGACGGGGGCGTTTTCAAATAGTTCTTATTTGGGCCCCAATATCTTTGACCTACCCTCAAATGGTACATCTTCCCATTGTACTTTACATGGCGTAGATATTTGTTGTGCATATCCCATTCCGTCATGAAGCGGAGCTCCATTTGTCCCCACTTCTTCTGCAAACGGTTGATGCACTCGGTGACGTATTCGCGGGGTGGTTCTTTCAACATACAACCAAGAAACACATACCTATCACATAAGAATAGCACAAAGGGTGTCTCAAAAAAGCAATTTGCACTTGCGTCCGTTCGACAACAACTCAGAGTATGTGCCTTTGCTAGCGACTTACCTCCACCACAAAGACCACCACAACCCCAAGCACCACCACGGCACGTACAAGCACAAGCACACACAACTACTCCAACACGACAAGCACAAACTGCGGGCACAAGCACAATCACAATCATATTGGTCAACAACACAGCGGATGCGCACAAGGCGAAGGTGTTGTTCGCGATGTCGAGGGGGGCACCACTCGGTATTGTTGCAATGATGAAGAACCCTTTCCTCCTTAGGCAACATGGTAAGTTCAATGACAAAGCTAGCTTGCTTGACGAACGTAAACTTGCTTCCATAACGTGGGGAAGGGATGATACGACGATGGGATGTCAAGTTCTCGGGGATTCGTCGGGGACTAGGTACTCCATGGATTGTGGATCCGACCTTCCCCAAACCCCCCCCCCCTCCCAAAGATCGGAGTGGATCCTGGATCGGACCCCGACCAACCCCCCCCCCCCCCGGGGTACTTGGAGTGCAAATCCGAAAATCACCGAACACTCAAAACCATTGTAACATCCCATTTTGGCCACCACATGAGTCTACGTTGACGATACCTTACCATTTTTGACCAAAAAGTGGGGGAATTTGCATTGAACATAGGAGCTGCGCCTAGCCGCAGCTGGGTGGCTGGGAGGCTTTGGAACCCCCCCCCCCCGCCCCCCGCCCCTGGAAAACAACCAAGATACTTAGTGCACCATTGTACCGCCTCTTCTCACGCATGGTATGGGTATGGGGATGGGTTTGCAAGGGTGGGGAGGTTCGGCCACCGTTCAAGAACACCCTTACCTCATACTCCAAGTTGCCTTGCCTTCGGAACCTCCCATAAAGACGCGGATGGGGCTCGGCCATTCTACATCCCCAGTCCTGTCGACACATGTGATTTTGTTGGGCATGCCGACAAAATCACACATTTATTCCTATTTAAAAAATGCATGCACTGGGGCATCTCCATGCATGCTTGCCGACGTTAGTTGGACATCGGGATGCTACAACACAATGCAACAGCAATTGTGTTGGTGATGGTGCAGATTCCCACACGAGCAAACAACCCAATACCCCATCCCGATGCATGATGCCTTGTTTAAAGGGAAGGAAGTTTTACCACACGCTCCATGGATCGGTGACATCATCTTGAGATCTTGAGAGCAAGGGCGGTGAGGCAAACATGCATGTACAAAGCAATGGTGGTTGGCTAGGTGGCTGGCTAGGTGGCCGGCTGGCCGGCCAAACCCCCCCCCCCCCAGCTGGCGCAGCTCCATAGCATGGCAGAAAAGAAAGGCACACATTGGCTAAAGAAGCAAAGTTAAAGCCGATGATTAGCAGGGGAAAAAATCCCTGCCACTGGCATGGGAAAAAAAATGTACATACACTGTACAGGATAGTTTTGAACAATTTATTATTACTATTGTTAGTTTTGAGATTTTGTGCTCCGAATCCGTTCATGAGTGTCAGATAACAACAAGTGCAAAGACACTAAACTGAAGCGCCCAACAGAAAAGCCCAACAAAAAAAAATGATGCACAACATATCGTTGTTTTGGTTTTTCTTACTTAAATTGTCATCACAACAACACACTAAATTCAAAAGTACCATTGGTTTGTTGGTGTTCATAAATTGGAAGGTACTTTTTGATCCAGATCATGGCACTTTTTGATCCGGATCGTGGATCGGACCTTCCCCCCCCCCCCAAGGATCGGAGTGGATTGTGGATCGGACCCAACCAACCCCCCCCCCCCCCCCCCCGGTACCTAGTCCCCATCAAGTTGGCGCTATGCGAGGGACGGCAATTGGGCAAGTCCCTTGATCTAGCTATTTGAAAGTGCATGCTTAGTTGTCATCCAAAGTGAACTTGGGGAACTCAACTCGGTGATTGCCACCAGTTGGTCTAGTGGTTGTATACCTCTAATAAACCTGTGCAATTCACAAGGAACACACACCCACTTGGTTTCGTGATCCGGCACAACTCATCGATAACGGCGCACAACATGTCCTCGCCGTAGCTAGCGCGAGATGAATACAAAAGAGATAATGCACCAAAGCTAATCACGTGATGAAAATGGTCCGTGGGAAGCCAAGTCAAGTTTGTGCCATCGGCTAAGCAAAATGTGCTCCGTGTGCTGCGTCGTTGAGACCACCGCACACCACGTGACGAGATGTCAATCCCGAAGCCAGAACCACCGATGTGGGTTTCCAAATACCGCAATTTAGTACCGCATCCACTACCCCAGTCAAAAATGTAATCAGTCGATTTGGCTCCAATAGCTTCAAAGATGTCGCGGGCAATAATTTGATGTTCATCGGGGTACAGTTTGAACCAATTGTCCGCATCCAATTCACATTTGCTTTCTGCATAGGCATTGTACACCTTTGCCAAGTTGCCGGTAACATTGTGCGTCCACAATTTGGGCAATGGCGGGCATTGCAAGCTGCACCCTTTGTGGAGCCAAATTGCCAAGAGCAAGAAAAAAAAGGCTTTGGCCAAGGCCATACCAAAGCATGATTGGGACCAAATTCCTTTGTCTGATGGTACACAAAGGTGAGACCATGGTTGGCACGGCAAATGCGAGGCAACACAGAGGCTTATCAAAGTGACATACAAACCAAGTTGAAGTGCAGGGATTTATTTGTGTGCTTGGGCCTCTCGGTTGCATGAATCTCCTGCATGTGCATTCAAGGCATGTGTGGATCACAAACGTGTCGCACTCCAATGTTTGTGTTTTGCACCATACAGGTCCGCCAGACGTGTTTCCAGGGTGCTCTACAGTCCGGGTGGCTTCCCCTTGTTTCCTTGCCACTGAATCCATGCATGCAAGTAGTGCTTTTGTTCTTCAGGTTAGCCAAACCACAGAAGGTTAGTCTTCAATGAATCCTCCCACCACCTCCCTGGGTATCCCTTGATGTGTAGTTCGGTGATTTTTTTGACACAATGCGACCGCAGGCTCTCCTTATCTGTCTCATTGTATCTTATGTATGTATAGAGCTTGCTGCCTGCACTTTTCTGCGTATGTGAGTGAAATCACTCACTATGGTTGCAGGGGCTGATCCTAGTGAGGGCACCAATGGCTAAATTCATAACGTGACATCACCGTCTCGTTAAGACCTTGTTTGTTTTTCACCTTAAAGAGCAACATTGGGGCACGAAAAGCCTCCCTCGGTTTTTTGTAATACATCGATATGTCGGAGAAATTCCAATTTTTCAAAGACCTACGAATTCTGAATTTCTGAGCTGCCCGTTCGGGGGGGGGGGTTGGGGGGGCACGTGGGTGTTGAGCATGCTTCTTTCACCATAACCCCCCCGCCTATTTTGAGGGTGCTGGATCCAAAACCAACCATGGTTGGGCCTCAAATTACTTCTGGAGACTTGTAATAGCCCAAGTGACAACCCTTTGATCCCACAAGCACAACATGCAGCAGAACACCAGTGTATCACCATACAATCTGCAGAATGATGAGGTGTTATTCCTTCTGCAATGAAGAGTACTTCCTTTTCCTCATGGTGGAAGCAATTCGCCGACCCCATGCCTCAGGTTCTTCAGCCGCCATGTACAAATCTTCAGCTATGCCCTCACCAGATGAGCGGATGCCTAGAACGTCACCAAAGAAGCAAACACCTTCCCCAAAAAAGTGTTCGGATCCCAACCACTTTGTTGGGCAACCACCTTCACTTGGTGTCCCATTGCTTTGATAGCCTAGCACACGAATGCACCAACACCAACACCACGAGTGGAATGTGCATCGCGAGAAAGCACAACATCACGCATGTGCCGGTATGGGAACAAGTTATTTGGGGTTGGCCAAACTAAGCGGATAGTGTGGGCTAGGGTTGATGCAAATTCACAAGCACGCTCCACCTCATCGCCACTCAACGATGCAAATTGCAGAACATGTTACGAATTTTAATGTGTTCAAATTTGCTGTGATGCGTACTCTTCAGTGGGCAACATTAGGCAAGCATACACAAAGCGGGAGATTGGCTTGCGCCCATAACACAACTCTCTGGATGAGTGAGAGCATACAAAGCGTACGAAATAGTCATCGTAGTAACCACGCCCACGGGTTGGGCCCGGGGGCTATGCTATGTATTGTTCTCGGTTTTCATAGCATCAATCATGGCAAAACTGAATAGTGCTTCAGCGATGCACACGCATGGGGGGTGCACAGGGTCGCTAGCTTCGTATGCTGTGACACAAAGCTGGATTCAGTTCTGAGCCCATGTATCTGGCCCATGTGGGAAGTGGGTGTCGCTTCCCGAGGATGTTCAATACACATAACGCATGTTTTTTCGACCAACAAGGTGGGTATCCCTTTCGATGGAACTCGCTGAGAACCTGTGACAGGTTGGCACTGGCTTCAGAGACGGAGGTTGCATAATAACAGGAATCCAGGACGAGCAGGGGGGTCAGTGA
This sequence comes from Eutreptiella sp. 'Long Island Sound 2002', assembly GCA_964036045.1. NCBI lineage: Eukaryota > Euglenozoa > Euglenophyceae > Eutreptiales > Eutreptiaceae > Eutreptiella > Eutreptiella sp. 'Long Island Sound 2002'. Next base: position 58,740,994 of record OZ038384.1, on the reverse strand, counting down.
TTCTAACACTTTCGGGGCAATGGGTGAATGGACATTGGGGTATCGCACGACACGTTTGTGCACCGGGTCTGTTGTGGAGAGTCTATTTTTCATGGCCACTGAGATAAGTCCTCTGTGCGGTGAGAAGGTAAGAGTTGCGTTGAGTGACGTCCATGTTTGGCCCTCATCCTCGATCTGCAACTGGGCCCCAGCAACTTTTGAAAGAATGTCTGTACCGTGGTAAGTGACGTCCGTCCATGTTACAAATGGTGTAGCACAACGCAACGTCAAACCTTTGCGAAAACGATGCACCTATGACCCAACGGGCCTTGCCACCAGCAGCAAAGCCAAAAAAGGCCTGAGGAACAAAACATCAAGGTGCAACAATGTGAACGAAGGGAGCGGAAATTTCTGCGATTGTAATAGATGTACCGTGACCCACACAATATCTTCGGCGAATGTGTCGCAAAAAAATTTCAAATTTTTTGCCTCAGAAGAGGGGTTGCCCGAAGCTGAGAAGTGTGCGCACAAACGTGAGATCAAAGTTTACCACTCGGGTTCAAAAGGCCCCACACACAGGGACCTCCCTACCTCCGCTCGGTCGCTTGTGCCTCTTCCCTCCTACACATATTAGCTTTCGCCGTCTTGTAGTTGCGGTACAACAATGCATAAGGGCCACTTAAAGTCTAGCCTGAACAATGGGGGCTGTAGTGGCAGTCAACAAGCATGATAAAAATTCATGGGTCTCCATGATGGCCCATTCAGGGGCCCTCAAGGATAAACGTTGCACATGCAATGCTGTCTTTGCTGCACCCATTCACCAACTCTAGGGGTAGCCCTTAGCCGCCAGGTCCCTCCCCACAGTGCGGAGGTTTTCCTTCCCCTGAGCTGTAGAAAAACCATGTCGTATACACTTATAAATCATGCCTGGGGTTAAGGACTAGCACACCCCGTGCGTTCGGAGAGTGCACATCACGGTAATGGCGGACATTGCGATGGGTTCACTGTCTATGGTTCGGTCTTTCAAGCCAATCCCCAGCCCTCTCCCATCCGGCTCTACACGGTATTTGTGCTTATGCCACAGATATCTGCGTTGTATCCTGTGGCATAGGCACAGGATATCGACCAGAACCGTCCACGGAACCTACCGGGAAGAAGGATCACACTCTAATTTGCATTCTTCACTTTTGACAATATCTTGTCCTACATCATTTTGGATCTTTGCAGAATGGATATTTTTGTGTTCGATTTTAGCATCGAAATGATGATTAATCGAAGTTTCAAATGTGCATGTTTCAGCATGTAGCGGAGCATTTGTTGTTTCATATAATCCGAGCTAGGCTAGGGCGCGACTTGGCAAGATTTTGAATGCAGCAGATATGCTGCTATTTTACGGATTTCTCATCATGTTAAATCAAAGAATGCCGGAATCTGTGAAAAATAATGGTGGCCACAGCAATTTTGGCACTGTTTGCTTTTACTTTTAAAATTTGCTTGACCTCTGGATCTATGTTACCTTTTGCAGTGCTTTGAATACTGTCAGCTTACGGCTTAGCAACTTGCTCCTCCATGTTGCATAGACCTATTGTTTTACTGTTTATGGCCCACGGTGAGTTCAGAGGTTCTCGTATCCAAAGGGCATTTTCTACCATTTTTACTTGCCTTAATGTTTGGAACTTTTGGGTGCAGTGACTGACAACGGTTCAATGAAGAGCCATTACCAAATACAACATCTCCGTTTCCCTTCTTACGTGTGTGTTACTGCCTGTGAATTCACATTACTACTGGTGAATTCATATTGCAACTTCCTTGCCACCAAGTGCATCCACCACGAAATCTTTCAAATTTCTAACCCTAACTGACTCTCCCAATTTCTAGAAAACTCCTTGCTCTTGTTTTACCGAGACCACATGCTGGGGGATCTGTGTTTTCCATTTCAATTTCCATTTCCATTTCCATTTCATTCGTCCGATCTTCTACTTCTTTCTCTCAAATACACGCTACGGGAAGATGGCAAAAAAAGAAGCCGAAAATTGCCTGGTTGCTGTCGCACCCTGTCGAGGTGCGCATGCGATATCAGCCGCCGCAGTTCCGCCAACAATCTGTTTAGTTGCACTGTAATTACAGTACCTTTTTTTCTTTATAACACTTTATTTTGTATAATTACAATGGCGGAAGTAATTCTGAGGGTTTTCCGGCCTGGCCCACGATTTTTATTTGCCAACCATTCGGAAATAGAGGTTTGGGGAAAAGTATATAGTTTTGCTGGTGGGAGGAAGGGGTATACCCCTGGGCACTACTGGGCACGTCGCGGTCGCCTGCCTGTTCACCTCTAAGGGCGTGCTCATCGCGACGACGTGCGGGCAGCAGCAGCAGAACGGCAAGGTCATCCACGTGTCCACTTTCTCGTGTGCCCTCGTCCGCCACTACCTTTCAGGAGTTGGGCACTTTGGCCAAGGTCCGCCATGCTTCTGGTTGTGGCCTCTGCTCTGGGTGCTGCTTTCGGCTACCGCTTTGAGACCGTCGCGATGGCCTTTTCATGGCCAGTTCACGTAGGAGAAACCTCGGTTGTGACAGTGTCGCTCGGTTTTTGCGACTGTGCGCTGGTTTTGTGTGGACCCACAAAGGCAAGTGCAGTTTAATTGCCACGAGCTGTAGTGTGCTGTACTGTGGTGTGCTGCGGTGTGCTGTGCTGTGCTGTGCTGCGCTGCGGTGCGCTGTGCTGTGCTGTGCTGCGGTGTGCTGTGCTGTGCTGTGCTGTGCTGCGCTTTGCTGTGCTTTGCTGTGCTCCGCTGTGCTGCGCTGTGCTGTGCTTTGCTGTGCTGTGCTGCGCTATGCTGTACTGTGATGTGCTGCGCTGCGCTGTGGTGTGCTGTGCCGCGCTGTGCTGTGCTACGCTGTGCTGTGTTGCACTTTGCTGCGCTTTGCTGCGCTATGCTGCGCTGTGCTGCGCTGTGCTGTGCTGTGCTGTGCTGTGCTGCGCTGTGCTGTGCTGTGATGTGCTGTGCTGCGCTATGCTGCGCTGCGCTGTGCTGTGCTGCGTTGTGTTGTGCTGCGCTGTGCTGTGCTGTGCTGTGTTGTGCTGTGCTGCGCTGTGCTGTGCCTAGTTGTTGGTGCAATTGCTTGTGCAACGGTGCGGCGTTTCTAAGCAGCTGGGGCGTCGGGAAAGCAGAAAGGAGATAGCAGGGGTACCCAGAGCAAAGTGCCATGGAGGGTAAGTGTCGAAAGGCGCAGGCGAGTGTTCAAAATCTCATTTTGACGAGTGAGGATGGGCTCAGAGCAGTCCAACGGTCCAGGCTTCTCAGCACTAGGTCCGACGAAAAGCTAGGTACCAGACGTGGGCGTCAGTACGCGCAAGAGTGCGCTCAGTACCACAGTATCACTGGTGCTCGTTCCTTCTTCGTGGTGCTTTGGGGAGGGGCAATGTCAAATTTGCAACGTAAAAATTGTTGAGAGCTTGCTTGTATCATTTCTTTGTGGTGCCTTGGGGAGGGGCAACGTTAAATTTGCAATGTGAAATTTGTTGAGAGCTTGCTTGCATCATATCTTTCTGGTGCCTTGGGAGGGGCAAGGCAGCGTTTTGCCAGTGGTGTTTGACATTGGCGGTTGCTCCCTGTGCTATTGCCCAGGCAGTTCCCGATGGTTCTGTGCTTGGGCTGAGGGTCTGGACACCTGTGTGTGGATCCTGAGTATGGAGTCTGTGTTGGAGCGGGGAAGGGGGACTTGAATCTCCATCCCAAAAACGTGCACAATTGCAGCCGAAGGTCCAGTGCAGCAGACAGCCACCGAAAATCCTGATGACAAAAGAAATGAAACAGAGGAAAGCAAGTGGCACTGTTGATAGGAGTGCCTCGAGCCAACAGATGTAACGGAGAGCTGATCAGGTCCGTGAACCAATGAGTGGACACAACGTCGTAAAAGTTCTCATTTTATGAGTTGTGGCTCTGAGGGTGGTTCATTCAGAGAGGCCGGTTGTTACGTGAGGGTGCGGGTGCGTTATGCAGTTCGTTTGCAGATCGGAAACGTCGTCCAATTTTCGGCCAATCTTTGAAATAGTCCTGAACTCTTGGCGTTTAAGCTTTGACCAGGTTCTCTTTGTTAGCCTCCAGCGGTTCCCCATCAACATGGTTGGTATATCAACAACCTGAAGGCGCTTTGATGGCTGTTGGTAGTTGCCTGCAAGTGTGTGGTGGTCCAATGACCGCTCCGTCTTCACAGGCGCAGTTGCTACTCCATCCTATTCCCTGACTTGCCTTGAGTCAAATTCCTTCTCTCTCGCTCTTGGATCTGACAACCTCCTCATCGACCCTTGGACGGTGGGCTCTCTAACTTTTGCGGATGCGACGTGGCTTTTTGAGGGCAAGAAGCGAAACATTGCACAGCTCCCGTTTACTCCCGAAGAGGTATGGTGCTGTTTTGCATGGGGTTAAGGGAGAAGGACCATGACAAGAGGTGCACCTCAGTGTAATCCGATTACCCAGCACCCTATGCCCCCCCCGGCCTCCCCGCAGTTGGCACCTGCGGCCCTCAAGCTGTGGAATGCTTTCTGTAGGCAGTTACCAACGGGATGAAGGGTGTAGCAACAATAAGAAAACTCTTTCAAAGGATCGTGTAGTGGTGTAGTGCCATGCCTTTTGTGTCGCTCCGTGTTGACGGGGGTTTATAGATTGGTCGCATTACCCTTGATTTTTTGGCCCTTTTTAAAAGCCCTTTGGAAAGAAGACCAAAGCAGGCGAGGCATCCTCACATACCTACCCCTTCTTTTGTCTGCTCCCTCAGAGTTCTGCAGTACGTTTGAATGTTGCGCCACCAAATATTTTCTGACGTTATTGGATGAGTGGAAAGGTGGTTTGATTGGTTTTCTTGCCCCCCCGGACAATGCTGGCCCTGTTCCTGGCAGTTAGGCACCCGCCACACCCCAGTTTTGGTTTAGGGACGTGTCACCATCGCCAGGGAACACATGCAGCGTCTCATCCATTACCATGCCGTGCATGACCCAGACATCCACTAACCCGCTCCGCGCCCCACACGCGCCCCCCGTCTCCATCCACAGGTCTCCAAGGCACCACCACAGCGCCCCGAGACCCATCTCACACCCAAGAAGCCACCCGGCACCGCCCAGTCCGGCCGAGCCCAACCAGGGCCAACCATCCATCGACGTAGACGCGCAAGACCCCGGCAGCCCATCCAGCCCACCCCCCCCGGACCCGGGGCACCCCCCCCTCACACCGGCCACCATCCGCGACCCCGACCTCCTCCGAGTAACCCTCCAAGACAGGGCCCCGACCACCCCCCTGGGCTGGTACCGCCTACAAGAGGACTAGACCAAGCTCACCGTCAAAGCCCTCCGGGACCTGACCACCCCAGGCAGCGGCCTCCACGAGACCATCGTAGACCTCGTGCTCTGGCGAGCCCGCAAACACACCCGGGGCCAGCACATCTGGATCCCCCCCATCGAGTGGGGCCAGGCCCTGACGCACGACACCGGCATCAACGTCACGCGTCAAGGGACCGTACGCCTACGACGGGCCCCGGCGGAGACGGACCACCCAGCGGACCCGAACCACCCGGAGCAGTGGGAACAGGCCACCGCGCCCAACCGCGACACCGCCCTCCGCGCCGCCGGCCTCCGCACCCCGGACGACGACCCCCCCCCCCCACCTACAGACAGTGACCACCCCCCGCCGGAGGTCTGGGTTACAGTCCTCGAGCGCGGCCACTACTACGTGATAGCCGCTACGGCTACGTCCCCCGGCCCGCAATGGATCATCCAGGGGGAAGACACCATGTTCGCCCCGGAGACCGCCCCACCAGGGGCAGTGGGGGACCCCACCACCCAGCACAGGATCCTCAGGGGGGTCCTCCAGCCAGGGGACACGCCCCCAGCCCGCGCCCTGGCCCAAATCACCTCAGGGAAGGCGGGCTACCACCTGGGATTGGCCATGCTCTGCCTAACCCACTGGATTCAGCGCCGCTAGCCACCCACAGGGACCGTGCCCTGGGTTTGGGCCATCCCCACCGCCCACACACAAGTCGAGGCAGGCCCGGACACACGACCAAACCCCCCCCCCAGACCGCAGCAGTCCCTCACCTGCGGGTACCACGCCATCCACAGGGTCCTCAACCGCGCGGGTCTTAGCCCAAAGCTAAGATGCCCCCTTCCCACCACTGACCAAGAGGTCCACCAGATACGAAAGCTCGTCTGCGAAATCCTTGCCGCGGCAGCAGAAGACGGCAAGCTTCTCCTCCAAACCGCCCGGCCTACAACTGCCCACGCAAGCGCGCGGCAAGCGGACACATACACCGACACAGCACACCCCGCCGCACAATCCCCGCCCATGCCCCCCCCCTCTCGCTGCTCAACCGGAGACCCACACACGCCCACCATCGCGCGCACCCCCGGGCCCCGCGACACGGGCCTCCCCCACCCGCCCGAACACCAGCACACGCCCGCCACACACCCACCCGCCGGACACCCTTCACCGCCCCCCACACTCGACAACCCACATCCACCCGCCGAGGGGAGCCCCGCGCCCCGCGGCACGCCCACCCCACCCAGTGGCCCGCCCACGCCCCCCACACACACCCCAGAAGACCCAGGCCCACCCCCCCCGGCCCCTGAATGCAGCCCACGCGAACTGTTCCCCCCCGCGGACACCAACCCACACGACCTCGCACATTGCAGGACCCGGGCCCAGCCGAGCCCAGAAGGAGAAGGCCACAGCCCCGCGCCTCCCTCCCCCGCCGCTGCCGGCCAGATCGGCCCGCCGGGCCGCCAGGTCACGACCGGGCCCCCCCAGCCGCCCGCCCCCAACCTACAGCCCGAGGACATGCCCTCCATCCTCCCCGCCGTGGCCGCAGCAGAAGCCGCCGCCCACAAGCCCGCCCGCATCACAGCCCAACCCGCGTCCACCACCACCTCCTCATCCTCAGCCTCGTCCACCTCCTCCACCTCATCCTCCGACCCCCCCCTCCCGCCAAACTCATCCTCAAGGCCACGGCGAAAGCCAAAGCCGCGGCCGCACGCACCGACCCCCCAACCCCCACACAGGCGACTCAGGCACCCCGGCAACTAGGGATGCAGATTCGCAGCGAATTCAATTTGAATTCGCCGAATTCGCTGCGAATTCGTTCGCAGGGCGAATTCGCTGCGAATTTGGCCTGAAATTCCTAGTACTGCGAATTCGGGGCGAATTCGCGCTGCGAATTCGCAGGCGACGGCAAAATGATCACGCGTGCGCCGTCTTTTCTCCAGATGAAAAACTAACTTTGAACTGTGCAATGCAATAATTTTTTTGATTTGACAAAATGAAAACTCCGATGACTGCGCTTCGATTGAGCCGTTGATTTTCTTGTGCCGTGCCTGGGTACCCGTTTTCGAAAACACAATTTACTTTTGAGTTTTGAACACACCGCTGTGTCCGCCTAGCTCCACCGAACACGGCGGTACCCTTCATTCTCCCCAGAAGTCCATCAGTTTGGAGAAAAACCCGTCCCGAACTTTTGATTTTCGACTTTTTTTTTCTAACTTTTGACAGTGAAAACGTGTTGCCCCTTGGCAACCACGCACTGTCGGGCGTGTGTGGAAGGAGAAGCAGCCGAGAGCAGCCCGACCCAGCCGCAGTGAGGCCCTGGGCACCCACAACGATGTGCACGGAGCTAATGACGTGCACGGAGCTGCACCCAGCCAGCGCACCTGCTCCAACCTCCCTATAAGCTATGTACGTAGCCCCTTGTAGCCCTTGCGTATCCTTGACAGCGGTACCCTCCTTTCCTACTTCAAGTCCAACGATTCAATTCAAGAGTGCAATGAATGAAGGCCCAACAAGGGCAACAAGTGGTTCACATGTGATGGTTTGTGTGTGGATTGGTGATCTTGCATGCTTCGTTCCTGCTTCTTTTCCAAAAGGCATTTGAAAGAAGCAAGGAACTTTGGAATTCTTGGTTTTGATTTGCTTTATTTCTGTCAAATCGTCAAATCGTTTCAGCAGGGTAAATGCAAGCAACAACAAACAACAAAAATTGCAAGGTTACGGAAGCTTTTGGGAAATCTTTTATGCCATATGGTACTGGGTAGTGGCATACCCATATGTAAACAGGTGAAGTGCAACCTAGAAGGTAAATTGTAGGTGCCTATGGATTCAATCAAGCGAATCAGGGAGGATTTGAATTTGAGGTTGCGAATTCGAGTTCGGAGTGGTCCACGAATTCGTGCGAATTCGGGGCGAATTCGAATTCGAGCGAATTCGTGCGAATTCGAACCCGCATCCCTACCGGCAACCCACCGGGACGACCCCCGACCCGACATGGGCGCCCTCACACCTCCGGACAGAGGTACTCCTCAACCTGGAACCGGACCCCAACCCCAAACCCGACCCCAAACCCAAACCGGACCCCAACCCCAAACCCGACCCCAAACCCAAGCCGGCGCCCACGCGAGCACACGCAACACCGCAGACGCAACGACACAAACCCACCCGACACCACCCCCGCCCGGGCCCTCGCCCAAGCCAGGACCCCCCACCCACCGCAACCCGCGCCCCCCTCCCGCCGGCACCCACCACCACCGCAGAGACGGCCACCCAGCACGACCCCGTCCAAGCCCTCGTCCGCATCCCCGTCACCAAGCGCCCCGTCATCCATCCCCCACAAACCACCACCACCGCCGGCCAAACCGACCCAGGGACGTGGGACCCCTCGACCACCGTCACCGTCAAGCCCGGCCCCCAACCCTTCCCCCATGCCCACCACATAGTGCAGCCCCGGGGACTGCCCACGATGCCCAACCCCCCACCCCCACAAGGGGGACCGGAAAACCCACAAGGGGTCCATGGGCCATACCCGCAACACCAACCCCACCACTACCCACACCACCACCACCAGCGGCCCCACCACCACCACTACCAACACCACCCCCACCACTACCACTGCCCACCGCCCTACCCCACCGGGCCACAACCCCCCGTGCACGAACAGCACCAGCGGACGGGATGGCAGCCACCGAGCGCTCCACCCGCATACCCCACCTACCACCAGGAGCCACCCCCCCCGTACCAGCCACCACCCCCGTACCAGGAACCGTATCCGTACCCCCCCGGCCACCATCCGATGGCCGAAGGGGCCCCCGGGGCCCAACCCCGCCAAGGACGGCCACTCGACCCATACCACCAGCCACTGCCGCCACCACACCCCTACGTGGCGGATCCATGGACGACGGGGGACCTTCCCCCCCCCCCCCAGTACCAGGCGGCACCGCGCGAGGTCCCCCAGGGGCCGCCGACGCCTCCGGACTGGCCCGACTCGAGCGATGAGGCCCGGTCCCGCAAACGGCGGCGCTCCCGCTCCCCCCCCGCACGGCACACTCGCCCACGGCGCCCACACTCCCACCGCGCCTCAACCACCCACTCGCGCCGCTCCCGCTCCCCCAGGTGCCACCACGACCCCCCGGGACCCCGCTCCCGTCGCTCCCGCTCCCCCGGGCACCACCACGAGCGCCACCGCCGCCCCATGTCCCCCTCCCCCTCTCCCCACCGGCCAAACAAGACCCCCACCCCCAGCCCCCGCCACCACCACTCCCGCTCCCCCCGACGCAGCCAGGCACGCCACTGCCGCCCCACGTCCACCTCCCCCTCCCCCCACACGCCCCGCTCGGCTCCCCGTTCCCCCCGCCACCCGTACCCATCCACCACCCCCAGCCCCCGCCACCACCACTCCCGCTCCCCCGGACGCCACCGAGCGCGCCACCGCCGCCCCATGTCCACCTCCCCCTCCCGCTCCCCCCTCCGCCCGTACCCGTCCTCCGGCCCCAGCCCCCGCCGCCGCCGCTCCCGCTCCCCCAGGCACCGCCACCCCCGCCACCACCGCAGGTCCTCGTCCTCCCCCCGCCGCACCACGACCACGGGCACGGACCCCTCCCCCCCCGGGCCCCCGCCCACCTCGCCTGGTGGTCTCCCCCCGCTCTGCAGGAGCTCCGCCGCTGGGTGAAGTGGGCCGGAGGAGCGGGAAGGCACGAAGGGGTGCACATGGTGCATACCTTCGAGGAGGTGCGCACCCGCACCCCCGCAAACCCCAACGAGGCCGCCCCGGAGGCCAGCATGCCGCAAGCGGCATGGGAGGCCCTCCTCCGCGATGCGGTCCAGGGCCTCCGCCCCCCCTACACCCCCCAAGCCCTCCGCCAGTGGCTCCAGGCCACCCACCCCCAGGCCTGGGCCGCCGGCGCCCCCTCCCCACCCCGCCCCTCCCGCCACCACCACACCAGGAAGGGGCAGGACAAGGACAAGGGAAGGGCAAGGAGCACCAAGGAGCACTCAGGCAAGAGGGCACGGAAGGGCCCCAAGTGAGGGCAGGCACACGCAGGGACAGGACGCCGGAAGCGACACCACATGGGGGCAGGAAACCACCCAAGAACCAGGAAGGGGCGGGAACGGGGACCAAGACACGGAGGAAAAGGGCACCACGGCAGGCACCACGACCCACACCCAGGAAGGGCACACCACGACGGGGGGACCAGCGCCGCCCCAGCCCCACCAAACACCCCAACACACACCACCGAAGCAAACATCGGACGCCATGCGGATCACACCAGCGCACGCCCACCGACCACTGGAAACCACACGGAGAACGGAGGGCACACCTAAACGGGGAGAACGGGCCACACCCACAGAGGAAGCCGCAGGGAACGCGGCCGCACGGCGCACCACCACGCCCTCACCGCCAGGCGACGACCCCGGCCACCACAAAGGCCACCTCACAGGCACCGGAAGACGACAAAGGCACGGCCGCGGCACCCACGACTAGGGACCGAAACCCCCAGAGGACACGGGACCAAGGCACAGGCCCCCAGGGAGGGCAACCCCACGGACCGTCACGCGACCACGCTTTTGGCTATGAGGGCCGGGCTGCGTTACCGTCGCGGTTCGACGCAGAGTATTGGTATGCACTTGGATTGACGGCCAGGGGCTTGATCTCAGCTGGTCTCACGTCAGTGAGGGCGTCCGTCACCAACCTGTTGCGTCCAGTGGAGGAATGGCACTGCGGCGGCACGCCGATCCCGTCCATGATGAATTTCGAGCGCCGCAAGGGAAAGTGATAGGCTGTGATCGCGAAGGCCTTGCTGCTGCTGGACGGTGCCCCGTTCAAGGCCTTCTCCGAGCGCCGTGAAGACTGGAAGTGCCAAGATTACTACCGGTGCCCCGGACCCCTGCAGTTCAGCACCGGAGATATGGGCATCTCCCTGACCCTTAAGTATGAGCTCATGCCTGCCGGCGGCACCGACCCGGACCCTCATGTCCCTGCCAGCGCAGCCGAGCTGCAGTGCAATCCTTTCGCCACTCAAACGGCATTCGGAAGCCACCTCCACCGTCTGACTCCTGATTTCTGTTTGTCTGCCTTGGAGAAGGAACGCCTTTCCTACACCCCGAGTACGCCTGCCTGTCTGCGAGGCCCGGTGAAGATTGAGTCCATGGGTGAGAGTCAGTGTGCATGCCCCAAGGACACCGGCATCATTCAGCAGAATTTCCCGAAGACCTACCCGACCCACCAGCCCGAGCGGCACGCCCAAGCCCCCACAGCGCGGACCCAGCGAGCCACCCACACCTAACCGCACCCCCCAACCACCAGCCGGCCACACTCCGGCCCGCACTCCGCACCACGACACAGGCCAGGCTGACCTCCACTGACCCACCGCGGCACCACGCGAGACCACGGCACACCGCACCACAGCGCGCCACAGAGCAACGCACCACAGCACGACGCGACGCGACGCGGCACAGAGCGGCACAGCACGACACAACTGACCCTAACCTGAGGGACTAACCAAAGCCAGCCAACGCACACCCTGGAAGGCGCCGCGCCAGCACGCCACACATCAGCACTGCAGGCCACACACGGGGCCACAGCGCGCCAGGCGACAACGGTGGCGGACCACCCAGAAGAATACAGCCGGCACTGCAGAGTGGAAAGGACACGAACAACCCCAGCCCCCTAACCCAAAACCACAAGCACCCGCCTGGCGCAGCCGCCCAGCCGGCAGAGCCAGGACCAAACCCGGCAAGAAGGGGCGCCGAGCCCACCGTGTACATAGCCCACCCGACCCATGGGGCCGGAACGCGGCCACACAGAACGCAACTGAAGACAACAGCCCGGAAGACAACACTGAATGCAGGCCAGTGCGTGCGCCAGCCCAGGGAAGGCAGAGGGAGGAACAGGCAAGCCCCCCCCCCCCCAAAAAAAAGGAGGGGGGAGGGGGAAAAGGCACGAAAACAGCCCACAGCCGCCAAACCGCCCGCCAACACCACCACAGGCGGCCAAACCCCCCCCCAGAAGGCACCGAAGACAGGACCCCCACAGAGGCACAGGGGGACCACCCACCCAAAACCGGCAACACCAAGCCAGTAACAGCGGCCCACGGGGAAAAGGGGCACCGAAACGGAAAAAAAAAAAGGAGAACCACCAGCCCAGCCCGAAAGAAAGGGGATGGAGGGACAGGGACCACAAAGCCCGGAAAAAAAAAAAAAGAAAAACAAAAGAAAAAACAAAAGCGCAAAAAACACACCCCGACAACCCAGCCAAGAAGGGCTGGGCACAGCCGAGACCCGGGCCCAAAACACACGCCCACACCGCACGCCGGAACCGGAAACGGCAGGGGGCAAGCGGGGCGCCCACGAAACCACACACGTCCCAAAAGCAGGCCGAAACCGAAGCCCAACCACGAACACCACAAACAGCCGACACTAGAGGGACAACGCCACAAACCGTGCCCAAACACACCCACCCAAGACCCAAGCCAGGACTGGCGAGGTTAACAAAACCCACACCCAACCGCCAACCGGACCCAAACACAAACGCCGCACAACAGTAGGAAACCCAGTGCCCACAGCCCGGGCACTGAGGCAGCCCGTGCCATGCAGGTGACCCGGCCAAACGAGATCCGGAGTCCGGGGGTAAGGCTGCATCCTAAGGCCTGCGCTGCTTTGGGACTCGAGGCGGAGCGTGCGACACCCAAGCACCTCGGAACCCTAGTACCAAGAACGTGCATGCATGCCTTGGGAACGGGATACGCCAGGAAGTCCGGTGAACCCCTAGGGTTCCGCCCAAAGGAGGGGACGTGCGCAAGCACGGGGGCACACCCTCCCGGCGAGACAAGCATGTCACGCTGGCGGCGATCAGCCCTCCCGGCGTTGCCCGGGGTCGCTTTGTTGGGGGCCAACAGTCAGGTCTAGCGGGAAGTAAGCCGCCTCCCCTCTTCACGCGCGGAGCCTCTTCCTGTTCGTCACAGGGGCGACGCCAGGGGGAACCATGAGGCGCCTCTCCACGACCGAGTGCACCTACCTACCTACCTTTAGGGACGTGTCCCCAATCAAAACTTTGACCGCGCAGCTTCTGTGCTATGCGTATACAGATACCCCATCTTCGGCCCTGAATTGGGGGACAAACATTCCCCGTTCTATACCACATTTTCACAAAATACTCCGAAAGATATCCAATTTTGCTTCAACACCCCCTCCCCCCCCAAAATGTTTGGCAGATATTGCCTGTGGCTCTGCCCCTGTGTGTATCTCTGCAGTACTCACTGGCTTTGCCTCTGCCCCCCTTTACATCAACCTCCCTCCACTTCTACCCCTCTTTCCACCTCGAGGTTTCAGAGTGCATGGTGGTGGGTGGATGCCGGATGGTGGAGTTTACCGTGTCGCCAACCATCAAGTTGACACGTGAACCAACTGTTACCTTTCTCAAGACAAGACAAGGCAAGACACTGCGCTGTCGTGGCAGGACACCTCACGCGGCCTCGCCAGATATATGACCAAGCGTACTACAATGTTGCAGCTGAGGCGGTTACTGCTCCAGGATCGCTTGCCAGCGCTATCGATGTAGAGCTCCCTCCTGACCTGGGTGAGCAGCTCAGCGACGACGACGAGTGTCAGGAAGCGTCTGTGAAGCCGGCTGATGGTGAATTCGGCGGCGAGGGCCATAATTATGAAGGAGATGTGACAGCCTGTGGCGTTGTCCCTCAAAAGGTTGCTACAGAAATAGGGGACCAGGGGCTTTCTGCCAAGCTGTCCAGGCTTAGGCCCTGCCCAACAAAGGATTCTGACGTCCTCTCCATGCCATTGAACAAGTTCTTGACCAAAGTGGGTTCCTGTATGCTGCAGATGGGTCTCACTTCCGGTGTGTGCAATAGCAACTCCGCCACCTCCTCAAGTCCCGTAGCAGCCAGTGGGGCGAACCTACGAAGCAGTATTGAGATGGCTTGAGGACCGCCATGCTGAGCACGATAGCCACCGCATACACCCACGCAAGGTGGCACCGCCACGTCCGCCAATTGAAGCTGGATCAGTTGGTGGCGGGCAATTTGCCGATGATGCACAAATTTGTTTGGGTGTCGTATAATTGCCACGAAGGAAGTCTCAAAAAGCCTTCAATTTGAAGCACTGGCAGTGGCAATAGATATTTCTTGCGTAGCACCCTTGATCTTACTTCGGCCAGGAATCCAGGAACCGACAAGCCTGACAGGAGAAAGCGACAGCAAGTGCACATTCCCTTTCAGGCAATAGTGCTCACACCCCCCTCAATCCCTACCCGTCAGCCCCCATGACCAACCAACCCATTTGCTTGGGGTTCATGTCTCCTAAAGGGGGGGCTCCCAGAATACATAGCCTTGGGAAACATGACGCTGGACCCTCCTTTTCCATTCACCATCACCATCCCCTTTCAGTCCCTATTAGCTCCCATGACACCCCAACCCATTTGTTTGGTGTTCATGTCTCCTAAAGGGGGGACTCCCAGAATACATAGCCTTGGGAGAGGTGACACAGGACCCTCTTTTTGCATTCACCATCACCATCCCCCAACCAATCCCCACAACCCCCTCAGTCCCTACCCATCAGCCCCCATGACACCCCAGCCCATTTGTTTGGTGCTCATGTCTTTTGGGGGGGGTTCTCCTAGAACACATAGCCTTTTTGCGATCCCTGCTCGCAACCCACATTGAGGTGTTTCAACAGCGAATGAACTACTATGGGCATGCTCCACAGGCACTAGGGGGTTATCGATTTTGATTTATAAGAAAGAAAACCCCCCCCCATTTCGGGCACAAGGTTTCCCTGAATCAGCCAAAAAATGTGGGTGCCGAGCATGGGCAGAAAGTTGAAATTGCTCGCCCTTGGTGGCATGTTTGTCACACATGGCACATTTTTTCCTTGTCCGAGGACTGCACCCAGTGTGCCTTGGTGCATCACACAATCTGACTACAATTTCCTTGGTGCAATCTGACTCACACGGAAACCCCAGTGCAGCACTCCATCCTTTATTTTTCGGTTTTGCTTTTCTTTTGCAAAATCCGGCAGATCCACTGCTGGGTGCACCGTCAGTTGCTGGGACCACAAACTTTACGGTTTATGATGATGGTTGGCTGCAACTCTGACTGCCGGAGATGGAGAATCCGGCAACTGCAAGTTTTTCTTTCTTTTTTTGAGAACCAATTACCGATGCAAATGCAAAAGACACAGGAAACGGAAGGAAGGAAAGCGAGTTAATTCGACCCTGGAAGATGAGAGCAAAATTGCAGCTTGCAGCTCATGGGAAGATGGAACTGCTAACAGCGCACTGGCCTCACAGTCAGGAAGGCAGTTCGAGAAGCGCAGCACGCTGCATGGATGATTCCTAGTTGTTTCTGCCTGTCAGGCTGTTGGGCTGTGTGCGTTGTGCAGTTGTTCGTTTGGGGATTTTACCTGACCCGGCGCACCAACTGTGGCCAGTCCAGCATTTGAAGGTGTTTAAATCGAGCTCTTGAACCCTGTCTCAGTCCCTTATAGCTCCCCCTGTGCTTGCTGAGGATTGGGGATTTGACTGGAGGATGGATTGGGGAGTTGATGGGGGAATTGATTGGCTGACCCGGATGCACACATAACATTTTACAGTCCTAACAACCGCAACCCAAGCAATTCAGGGAGGGAGCACAGGACAGAACACATCAGTGGACCTGAATGAACTGGAAGCGAGAGTGTGGACAGTAGGCGCTGAAAGTCGCGGGGAGCAGGTGCGGCTGGCGCGTAGTGCGGACATTGCAACCTACCCATTGAGGCCCTGTGCCTGCCGTCTGCTCCTTTTGCACTGGTGATGGTTGGGTTTGCACAGTGCACAGGTTTTCCCCCACTGGCAATGCAACCCTCCTAGTCTGTCAACTGGGTCAGAACAGTGAATAGATTTGTAGACAGGTCACAACAGTTTTTCAACAGAGGATTGGGGTTTTTTTCCGTTAAAAAAAAGAGGAGCCACAATGGGGAGAGGATGCAAAAAAGCCCCATCCCATTTGGGACTCAGTGTGCTCAATGCTCATGGGATGCTGCGTGCACCTGACTGAGCAGATCAGAATTGGCCAGGGGTTTATCTCGCTCAGCCCAACAGTGCATCGTTTCCAATGGTGCATTGTTCACATGGATAGTCTACTTGTTACAGGTTGCTTGCACGCTGCAATGCCCAACAGCGCTTGGGGGCCAGTGGCTAGATAACACTCTGCCTGACGAGGAAAATTCATTCAGTAGCTGGCATCATTACTCATTCACTGGCATATTTTGGGGTTTTTCTGACTTAAAACCCAGCGATGAGCCAGGTTAAGGCACGAACCAACAGCATGGTGTGCTGCCTCAGCCACCTGCAAAAGTGCATCAGAGTGCAATGACTCCGAAATACCACATTTTCTGCACAAATGAAGCATGAAGGATGGCCAATGTTCTTCACATACCAATGGCAAAATATGGCCAAATCAATTCACCATAGGTATAAAGCGGTGCCATGACCACCAGCAGAGCCCCGAAATGCAACGTGATGACAGCCTGCTGCATTTTGCAGATTACCACGAAGATTGTCAATGCAAGAGTGTTTTAGGTTTAATGTTTTTCATTTCATTGTGCTTGATTCTTTCAGATATTTTTTTGTCTCCAAGTCCGCACCTTTTTTGTCTCCACAAACCTTCATTGCATTTCTATTTGCAAAACTGCATGCAACATTTTTTCAGGAAAGAGCCAATGCCAAAAACCGCAAAACATGCAAAATGATGATGAACCACGTCGGTTATATCCATTACAACCAAATGCAAAAAACTGTTTGTTTGTTTCAAGGAAAATAACATTCGAAAATGTTGCAATGCGCATTTTGCGAAAATGTATGGTGCATGGCCAAAGATACCCAGACAAGGCACCATTTGTTGTTAGTTAAACTTAGCTACTGGTTTTTTTGCACGAAACCACATTTTAAAGTCCTGCTCGGGTTTCTTATTTAGTTACTAGTTGTAGACTTAGATGTTCGTGCCCAACCAGAGCACCATGCGCAGTACCATGCGGGTGCAAGTGCAAGACATAATGGCAAGTGTTTATGAACACTCGGATCACAAGTATCGGGCTAGAGTGGTCAATTGCCAGCCTCCACATGATTGTTGGGCACCAAGGAAAGCAACAAGTCGGCTGGCTGCGTCTAGCGAGCACTGCCGGCCCGTTTCTTGGCACTCTTTGTTTCTAGGCCTAGGCCACCGCTTTTTGCTATCCAACCCGGGTCTGAGACAATTTTCACCGTAGAACTATGCACCTCAGCCACTTTTTGTTGCAGAGAACATTGCACATTGCACCAGGAACGTCAGCTTCAGTCAAGGTTTTCTCGGGAGATTGTAGTGCTCATAGCACACCCAGGAGCTTCACCTTGCCCCATCAATTTGATAGTGTCACCCCAAAGGCCAAAAAAGCTTTCCATAAATACCGAGCTACACGAGGTGCCGCGGAGTGTAACCTGTTGTCGGAACACCCTGGGGTCCAAAGGACCACCAATGTGATATATCTTCGTGCACAATGGCCAATATTCTCACATGCGTGCTAATGTAACTGAGGAACATTTGATGACAAGCGGTATCACGTTGCCTGAGAAAAATGGCAAACTCACGCGCCACTCCCTTTCCGTACCCCGTTTCTAAAACTGCTTTACTAAGTTGTTGCTGCAGGTTGAGGTTACCAGCCCGTGTCACTTCATTGAAAACAATGTCGTTCGCTCCAAAGCTATTTGCAGTGCATTGTCAACACACAATAAGCAGAGATTCACCCCGTGCGGCGGATCGTGTACCGATCTGTGGGCCCAATCTATACAAACCATCCATAGGGTGGTGGGGCTCCACACCTTTGCCCTAACCTGCAGTTCATTTAGAGAAGCCAGATGCGGCTGCCCCGGACAAATGGCTTGGCGTAGAGATCAGCGAGAATATTGACGGGCAATTTTTATAAGGAACTTTCATGCAGCATGACCAATGCCAAGCCTGCATGGGTGACTAATTGTTGTACGGTACCTGTATCTTCTTTTCAATAAGAGTGCAAAGAAGCCGTAGTTGCGCTACCCAAAGTAAGTATTGCTCCTGTATTGAGGAAGACATGGAGGTATCTTACAACGATGGGTCACCTACGCACACTTAGGAGCGGTCATACCGCGTGAAAGTTCGGAGCACAAGTTCTTCAAGCATCGACGAGGTATCATTTTAGCCTGAAACGCATTCATGGTGCAACGAGTATGTTTCTGGGTCTCTTACAGAATTCAAAGACATTTTCACGCAAAGTACCTTGAATGTTGACGATGAACGCGTAAACGATGAATGCGTTGACAACAGACACGACGATTTGGCAAAAGAATTTGAGTTGAGTTCCTTGCTGTAGCTTCATAAGTTGCAACAGTTGAAAAACGAACAATCGGAACATGAGTATGCCTTTGCTTTTCAACTGAAAACCTTCACACAAATTAAGTTGGAAGGCTACGCGAAAGCCAGAGAAGAGACAAAAGAGTGATTGCTCAGTGAATTTTGGAAAACTTTGGTGAAGCTATTCGAGAATAGGAAGTTTGAACATCTCAATGTCAATGCACCATTTGTCAAGAATATGTTTGAGGATCTCTGCAGCTCTGAAGAAGTTCAACAACCATTCTACCAAGTTCGCCACTGTACGGACAAATGTGTTGTCGGTCACGCACCCATTGGTGCTTGGAATGTAGAAACAAAAGGTCAGTATGTAGAACATGGTACATGCCTCCAATTTGATAAAATTGATGAAATGTTTATCGCTTTGATGGAGTTCGGTCAGAGACAATTGAAAAAACAC
The DNA here is from genome assembly GCA_964036045.1 of Eutreptiella sp. 'Long Island Sound 2002'. Taxonomy (NCBI): domain Eukaryota; phylum Euglenozoa; class Euglenophyceae; order Eutreptiales; family Eutreptiaceae; genus Eutreptiella; species Eutreptiella sp. 'Long Island Sound 2002'. The sequence continues at coordinate 58,721,891 of OZ038384.1, read as the reverse complement.
CAAAGACATGCTTGTAGGAGCCCAAAAAACACCCTTGTCGAGAATATTCACATACAGAGAGGTCTGATGAAAGAAAACAATCAATTTTGCAAAAGCGGTAGTTTGTACGGTTTGCGAACATATTGGTAAAATGGGTACAATGACGTACGGTGGGTGGGTAATGTTTGGGGCAAAAGCGACAGGTGCTAGTGTGGTTGTACATGGCAACAATTGGAATCCTTGGCATCAATCAGGTGTTCAAGAAAACGGAACTATTGAGAGTGTGTTCTCTGTTGTTTTACAATGCATGGAAACATGCATCGAGTCTTTTGGGTCTGGCATGTTGGTGTAGTTTCTGAAAGCGCTTTAGTGAACTGGATGGGCTAAATGCAAAATATGACCATGCATTAAGGTTTGAGTGCGCACTGAAGAAATTGCATGGTAAGGTATCATGCACTAGGGCAGGGCAGAGTTTTTGGAGGTAACAAACTTTACGAATTCCGCTTTCTTCGAAAACAAATAACATTTTTTTTTAGGTAAAAAGCACTTCTTAAAGCATCCTGTTGCAAACCCTCTCACAAACTCTTGCCCTTTTGTCAGCAAAATAGGATGTTTCAATTTTTTAAAACCTTGATATGCCTAATCATCCCCTAGCAGCCCGGGGATTGAGGGGATGCAGAGTGCAAAAATGTGCCTTATCATGAATGTACTCGATCAACTGCTACGCAGAATGAATGGCTTGGTTACATCTGCAAATCACGTGTCACTTCATCGAAAACAATGTCGTTCGCTCCAAAGCTATTTGCAATGCATTGTCAACACACAATAAGCAGAGATTCAGCCCGTGCGGCGGATCGTGTAACGATCTGTGGGCCCAATCTATAGAAACCATCCATAGGGTGGTGGGGCTCCACACCTTTGCCCTAACCTGCAGTTCATTTAGAGAAGCCAGATGCGGCTGCTCCCGGACAAATGGCTTGGCGTAGAGATCAGCGAGAATATTGACGGGCAATTTTTATAAGGAACTTTCATGCAGCATGACCAATGCCAAGCCTGCATGGGTGACTAATTGTTGTACGGTACCTGTATCTTCTTTTCAATAAGAGGGCAAGGAAGCCGTAGTTGTGCTACCCAAAGTAAGTATTGCTCCTGTATTGAGGAAGACATGGAGGTATCTTACAACGATGGGTCACCTACGCACACTTAGGAGCGGTCATACCGCGTGAAAGTTCGGAGCACAAGTTCTTGAAGCATCGACGAGGTATCATTTTAGCGTGAAACGCATTCATGGTGCAACGAGTATGTTTCTGGGTCTCTTACAGAATTCAAAGACATTTTCACGCAAAGTACCTTGAATGTCGACGATGAACGCGTAAACGATGAATGCGTTGACAACAGACACGACGATTCGGCAAAAGAATTTGAGTTGAGTTCCTTGCTGTAGCTTCATAAGTTGCAACAGTTGAAAAACGAACAATCGGAAGATGAGTATGCCTTTGCTTTTCAACTGAAAACCTTCACACAAATTAAGTTGGAAGGCTACGCGAAAGCCAGAGAAGAGACAAAAGAGTGATTGCTCAGTGAATTTTGGAAAACTTTGGTGAAGCTTTTCGAGAATAGGAAGTTTGAACATCTCAATGTCAATGCACCATTTGTCAACAATATGTTTGAGGATCTCTGCAGCTCTGAAGAAGTTCAACAACCATTCTACCAAGTTCGCCACTGTACGGACAAATGTGTTGTCGGTCACGCACCCATTGGTGCTTGGAATGTAGAAACAAAAGGTCAGTATGTAGAACATGGTACATGCCTCCAATTTGATAAAATTGATGAAATGTTTATCGCTTTGATGGAGTTCGGTCAGAGACAATTGAAAAAACACCAAAGACATGCTTGTAGGAGCCCAAAAAACACCCTTGTCGAGAATACTCTCATAAAGAAAGGTCTGATGAAAGAAAACAATCAATTTTGCAAAAGCGGTAGTTTGTACGGTTTGCGAACATATTGGTAAAATGGGTACAATGACGTACGGTGGGTGGGTAACGTTTGGGGCAAAAGCGAAAAGTGCTAGTGTGGTTGTACATGGCAACAATTGGAATCCTTGGCATCAATCAGGTGTTCAAGAAAACGGAACTATTGAGAGTGTGTTCTCTGTTGTTTTACAATGCATGGAAACATGCATCGAGTCTTTTGGGTCTGGCATGTTGGTGTAGTTTCTGAAAGCGCTTTAGTGAACTGGATGGGCTAAATGCAAAATATGACCATGCATTAAGGTTTGAGTGCGCATTGAAGAAATTGCATGGTAAGGTATCATGCACTAGGACAGGGCAGAGTTTTTGGAGGTAACAAATTTTACGAATTCCGCTTTCTTCGAAAACAAATAACATTTTTTTTTAGGTAAAAAGCACTTCTTAAAGCATCCTGTTGCAAACCCTCTCACAAACTCTCGCCCTTTTGTCAGCAAAATAGGATGTTTCAATTTTCAAAACCTTAATATGCCTAATCATCCCCTAGCAGCCCGGGGATTGAGGGGATGCAGAGTGCAAAAATGTGCCTTATCATGAATGTACTCGATCAACTGCTACGCAGAATGAATGGCTTGGTTACATCTGCAAATCACGTGTCACTTCATCGAAAACAATGTCGTTCGCTCCAAAGCTATTTGCAATGCATTGTCAACACATAATAAGCAGAGATTCACCCCGTGCGGCGGATCGTGTAACGATCTGTGGGCCCAATCTATACAAACCATCCATAGGGTGGTGGGGCTCCACACCTTTGCCCCAACCTGCAGTTCATTTAGAGAAGCCAGATGCGGCTGCTCCCGGACAAATGGCTTGGCGTAGAGATCAGCGAGAATATTGACGGGCAATTTTTATAAGGAACTTTCATGCAGCATGACCAATGCCAAGCCTGCATGGGTGACTAATTGTTGTACGGTACCTGTATCTTCTTTTCAATAAGAGGGCAAGGAAGCCGTAGTTGTGCTACCCAAAGTAAGTATTGCTCCTGTATTGAGGAAGACATGGAGGTATCTTACAACGATGGGTCACCTACGCACACTTAGGAGCGGTCATACCGCGTGAAAGTTCGGAGCACAAGTTCTTCAAGCATCGACGAGGTATCATTTTAGCGTGAAACGCATTCATGGTGCAACGAGTATGTTTCTGGGTCTCTTACAGAATTCAAAGACATTTTCACGCAAAGTACCTTGAATGTCGACGATGAACGCGTAAACGATGAATGCGTTGACAACAGACACGACGATTTGGCAAAAGAATTTGAGTTGAGCTCCTTGCTGTAGCTTCATAAGTTGCAACAGTTGAAAAACGAATAATCGGAAGATGAGTATGCCTTTGCTTTTTAACTGAAAACCTTCACACAAATTAAGTTGGAAGGCTACGCGAAAGCCAGAGAAGAGACAAAAGAGTGATTGCTCAGTGAATTTTGGAAAACTTTGGTGAAGCTTTTCGAGAATAGAAAGTTTGAACATCTCAATGTCAATGCACCATTTGTCAACAATATGTTTGAGGATCTCTGCAGCTCTGAAGAAGTTCAACAACCATTCTACCAAGTTCGCCACTGTACGGACAAATATGTTGTCGTTCACGCACCCATTGGTGCTTGGAATGTAGAAACAAAAGGTCAGTATGTAGAACATGGTACATGCCTCCAATTTGATAAAATTGATGAAATGTTTATCGCCTTGATGGAGTTCGGTCAGAGACAATTGAAAAAACACCAAGGCATGCTTGTAGGAGCCCAAAAAACACCCTTGTCGAGAATATTCACATACAGAAAGGTCTGATGAAAGAAAACAATCAATTTTGCAAAAGCGGTAGTTTGTACGGTTTGCGAACATATTGGTAAAATGGGTACAATGACGTACGGTGGGTGGGTAACGTTTGGGGCAAAAGCAACAGGTGCTAGTGTGGTTGTACATGGCAACAATTGGAATCCTTGGCATCAATCAGGTGTTCAAGAAAACGGAACTATTGAGAGTGTGTTCTCTGTTGTTTTACAATGCATGGAAACATGCATCGAGTCTTTTGGGCTTGGCATGTTGGTGTAGTTTCGGAAAGCGCTTTAGTGAACTGGATGGGCTAAATGCAAAATATGACCATGCATTAAGGTTTGAGTGCGCATTGCAGAAATTGCATGGTAAGGTATCATGCACTAGGGCAGGGCAGAGTTTTTGGAGGTAACAAATTTTACGAATTCCGCTTTCTTCGAAAACAAATAACATTTTTTTTTTAGGTAAAAAGCACTTCTTAAAGCATCCTGTTGCAAACCCTCTCACAAACTCTCGCCCTTTTGTCAGCAAAATAGGATGTTTCAATTTTCAAAACCTTAATATGCCTAATCATCCCCTAGCAGCCCGGGGATTGAGGGGATGCAGAGTGCAAAAATGTGCCTTATCATGAATGTACTCGATCAACTGCTACGCAGAATGAATGGCTTGGTTACATCTGCAAATCAGGTGTCACTTCATTGAAAACAATGTCGTTCGCTCCAAAGCTATTTGCAATGCATTGTCAACACACAATAAGCAGAGATTCACCCCGTGCGGCGGATCGTGTAACAATCTGTGGGCCCAATCTATACAAACCATCCATAGGGTGGTGGGGCTCCACACCTTTGCCCCAACCTGCAGTTCAGTAAGAGAAGCCAGATGGGGCTGCTCCCGGACAAATGGCTTGGCGTAGAGATCAGCGAGAATATTGACGGGCAATTTTTATAAGGAACTTTCATGCAGCATGACCAATGCCAAGCCTGCATGGGTGACTAATTGTTGTACGGTACCTGTATCTTCTTTTCAATAAGAGTGCAAAGAAGCCGTAGTTGTGCTACCCAAAGTAAGTATTGCTCCTGTATTGAGGAAGACATGGAGGTATCTTACAACGATGGGTCACCTACGCACACTTAGGAGCGGTCATACCGCGTGAAAGTTCGGAGCACAAGTTCTTCAAGCATCGGCGAGGTATCATTTTAGCGTGAAACGCATTCATGGTGCAACGAGTATGTTTCTGGGTCTCTTACAGAATTCAAAGACATTTTCACGCAAAGTACCTTGAATGTCGACGATGAACGCGTAAACGATGAATGCGTTCACAACAGACACGACGATTTGGCAAAGTAATTTGAGTTGAGTTCCTTGCTGTAGCTTCATAAGTTGCTGAAACCAGACCGGGTGGTCAGGAGCAGAGGTCGCAGTGGCATGGGCAGCAACATTGCTTGGCACCGAAGACATAACGATAGTGTTGACTGAATAGTATTCTGCAAACAGATATGGTACACATAGCCAATGAAATACCTGATATGCACATATGAGAAATCCACCCTATCATCCACTAATTGATATAACTACTAAACATCCAAGATTGCCTATCTATCCCACATCCTATGTTCCTAACAAGGAAATGGAATATGATATACCCTATCCCACATATATCCCATATATAGGGCCAAATAAAGCTCCCTTAGGGGTAAAATGCCAGGGTAGGGTTGTGACCTGCTTCACCCCCCCACTTAAAACGACTGCCACGGGCAGGAAGTACATGCCCAAGAGGAACGTAGCAGTCACAAACAGCAGCAAATTCCAGGTTAGCAGATTTCTTTTCTTGGGAATCGAACCTACGCAGGCAATCTCGGAGCCGGCCGCACGACCGCTGAAGTAGCTCCGATCGGTGGGAATCGAACCACCGCCAAGATACACAAATTGACAAACGGGATCCCGCAGGTCCCGCAATAAGTAGTAGGCGAGATCGCGAGCTGTTGCGCGTAGAGTCTGGTCCCTGCGTGTCGCATGAGGCATGTGGGGTCCAGCAGGTAAGGGCAGGTAGTTTTTCAAAGAATTGAAACTAAAGGCAAAGTGAAATCACACTTTTAAACAAAACTGAAGGTAATGGTACATGCGAAGCGGTGCGACGCGAAAGTGCAAAAATTTCACTTTTTGAAAAAACTGCCAGGAGAATTGACGGGAGTGTCAAACAGCAACGTAGGACTGTGCCTGCACAAGGGAGCACGAGGGATAAAAGAGATAGAGGCCAGGGAAAGGATCACAAGGTACACAACAAAATCTGATGGCCCTCGGCCAGGGGACTGTTACCACGGGGGGCTTACGGTCCTGTCCTGCAGTGCAACGCGGGACAACCGTGGTAACAGTCCTTACAGCCACCACAGCCCTTTTTTCACAACCTGGAACAGTGAACACTGTGATTGTGTCTTATTGTTGCCTTGCGATGCATTACTGTCTTGCGCCCGCCTCTGTCTTGTGCATGCCTAGGGCCACTAATAAACACGGCCACGATGGCCCCACAGTGCGCGCGGTAGCTCACTAAGTAGAGGAAAGAGGTCACGATGGCCTCAGGGTAACAGAACCGCTTAAAACACGAGGCACAAAGATAAACACGGGTACGATGCCCACACCTTGCACCCACGTGCTTTAGATCGTTTATGAGGGCTTGATGTGCTTGATGTTCTTGATGTGCTTGCCCGTAACGCTTGTAGTAACGAGTGAGCTCTTGCTTGTAAGATGTAAACTTGCTTGATTACTTGCTTGTAAAAGACCGAGACAAGGCCTAGCCAAAGGCCCACTTGTCAAACAGACCAGACACCAAAGAAAGATGATCGTGTGGATGAATGAACCAGTCACGGCTGTGACTGTACGATACGGGCACGGCTCAGCCAAGGGTCGTGTCCGTGTGGATGTCTAACTTAGCATGTGTGTCACACGTGATGCACCACATAGAGGGTAAAGGAGGAGGTACGGAGATGGGATGAGGGTGTGAGTAGACACACTTAAATAGACAAACCTCATAACCATGTAATAATAACCGAACCTCACTGCTAACCCCTCACCTAGGAGCCATACTACGCATATATATCATATATACACATAATAGAGCGATGCACACCGACAAACACAAGACACACTTGTGCGCGCACACCCATTGGCAGGGCCCGGGGGCACACACTCGCCCGGAGGGCATCACCGAGTGTGGGTCTCGCGGTGGCGGCCTTGGGGCACGTGATGGGGGCACTCCACACATACGGCACGTGCAAGAGCTTCCACAAACTACTCACGTACACACAACAAACAGTAAGCATATCCACAATAGAACACGTGTATAGATACGCCACCTTGTTGCTTGGTGTTCGTGTGTGTCTTGGGGGCGTGCGTATAAACACTTAGGTTAGCTTGCGTGTTACCTTTGTCGGTGGGTGTGCCACCGGCGGGCCGTAGCGCAGGGGGTCACCTCCAGGTTGCAAATTGGGGAGGTCGCCCGTACGGTCCCGCTGGTGTATCAGCCCACCCTGCTCCCCGGGGGCACGATGACACGCCCCGAAGGAGTTTTACTCCCCCAACCCCTCTACACCGTGTATGACCAGATGACGGTTCATGTTTACACCTCCGTGTGTAAACTTGGGCCGGTGTACACGGCTACAAAACCCCAAAGGTAGGTGTCAACCTAGGTCTTGCTTGTTCGGGGGGCGGGTGATAACCAACGTAATAGGCAACCATATAATCCCGTAACTAAATTAATGGCATGCGCACACACACGCTACCATTGGCCACGGGCACACCCGGTTTAGGTGTGTCTCGGACAGAGAGACTCGTGTGTGTTGCGGAAATCCAAGTCCACGCACGGGTCTCTATAAAGAAAAATGCCACGCCCATATCCCAACCCGTTTGGTTGGGTGTTGGGATAGAGGACCCCTCGGGTGTTGTGGAAATCCAAGTCCACTCGTGGGGAACTCTAGAGAAAACATTAATATACATATTCTCTCATAAACATATGCATGTGCACACTCGCCCTTTTCATCATATTGTTTGTTCCCTCTCGTTGCAGGCAGGAATTCCCCCGCGAAATTCATCAAGGACATGAAGAGCACACCCAGCCAGCATGCGGCCCCATGCAATGGCAATGGAGGGTACCCACTCCCAACCCGGGCACGCATAGCGACCGGGGACAAATACCCAGGCGGCCGAGACGGCCCAAATCCGCAACGCCACTCTTTGCCTTTGAAGACCCCACCCACTCATAGAGTGACGGGGCAAAGGCACCCATTGCAATTCATATTAGAATACTTGTATTGTAGAGGACGACCCCTCCCTCTAGGCTTAAGTCCTCGCCGTATGTAGTGGCAATTTTGCACGCCACGAAAATTTTTCCACGTAATGTGAGCCACACGAGTACTTCGTACCTTGTATACCTACCCTCGTGTGGACAAGGGCAAATCGGTGGAAAACCATCGCGCCCAACACAAAAGGGAAAATGGGTTGTACCCGCCAACCCAACGAAGTTTTCAAGCCTTCGCCATTTTGAGCAAATGATTTAGCTCGTTGGCTTGGGTCACGGGTCAGGGACGGTCGTGGGGTCGTTGTTTCGGTACGGGGCGGCACTCCGAAACCTTGCAAACACCACCATGCGCACAACCCGGCAGAGTCTTCGGGAAGTGCTTGCCACGTTGTTAGCACCCTTGACAGGGGGCGTCATCGTGGGCAGGACTGACGGCAGTAGTCCTGGTGGTGGTAGGAGTGCTCCAGTAAGACCCAAGGATAGGGGTTTGAATGGCATTAAGACCCCCGAAAGAACACGTCCCACTTCCGCCCCAGGCTATATGCCACGCCACCCCACCCCAAGGACTCTCAAGCCTTTAGCGGTGAGAGAGGTAGACGGTGGGGTAAACCTGCGGTACCCACCGCCCTGCTCCGGTGGGGATTTTTGTAACCGAGGAGCGCGCCGTGCATGCACATCTTCTTTCCTGTCTCCCACCGCTTCTCGCTCTCTCCTCCCTTCCCCTAACAATAATATATCCATATTGGTTAGGGTTTTCTTTTCGTGGCACGCTCATGAGAGCGGTCCACCAAGGTGGGCAAGGATGTCAACGGTTTGGGTGAGATTCTGTTTCTGCAAGTAATCTCTCCAAACTTTGTTGTAGGATGGTAAGAAGGTTTCAACGGGTTCCTCGGTATCCCAATCTTTGGTATAACCCTCCCACCGCACCTTGAAGAGAAGTCTCTTGCGGTAAGTACGGTGACTTAATATTTTCTTGACATTATAGGTGTCCTCCTCAAACTGGGAGGGCACCCTAGCAACCTCCTCCGTGTAATTTAGAGGCACGGGGGAGCGAGGGGAGTTGACCGTTTTCATTAAACAATCAACGTGGACGTCAACTAACCTCTGTTGGTCCACTTGAATAACATAGAGGTCGTGCGCCTTCTTGGCCACAACCTCATAGGGCCCATCCCAATAGGGACACCTCTTATCGCCAAGATTTTTGCGTTGGCGACGGACCCATACGCGGTCCCCTTTTGAGAAATTGGGGGACATCCTCCTACTCTTATTATACTTACGAGCCATTGTCTCTTGCACTTGAATCATAGCCCTCCGTGCAAGAGCAATAAGCTCCTCATGCCGTTGGAAGTAGTGAGCGGCGTCTTGGGCCACCCCCTTAGGCTCAGCAAGAGGAGGCCCCTTAGTACGGTTGTGTTTACCAAACACAATCTCGTTAGGTGTATAACCTGAAGGACCTGTAGTCTCATGCCACGCTCGTACAACGGCGGGCAAAACCTCTACCCAATTAGTTTTCTTTCTCTTCAAGGTAATGGCTTTAGCAACAGCACGCCTTAGCTGCTTGCCAGTATTTTCGGCCTTGCCATTACCTTGGTGCCTACCCGCGAGACACATAGTCGAGCGGGCACCAATCTTAGAACAAAGGGTTTGGAAATATTGGCTCACAAATTGTGGCCCACGGTCGGAGCATATTTCACGAGGGGCTCCGAACCTATCCACCCAGCGCTCCATTACCAAATGGGCCGCTCTTCTCCCCGTTAGCCCTTCATCCTTGTCTCCATGACGGGGTTTGGGAATAGGGATCGCGATGAGGTAGCCGGAAAGCCGGCATACACATAAGAGCATTCGGTCATACACCTCTCCATCGTGGGAGGTGGAAGGGTAGTGAAACACATCAAGCGCTATGGAGTCCATGGGCTCCATAGGTATAGGCATAGGGGTCATGTACCCTTGCTTGCGCTTGGTGTCATGCGTGTGAATGGCACATGAGGGACACGTTTGACATTGCAGTTCCACTGCTTTGTACAACCCCTCACCTTCCACGCCATGGTTAATTTCCTTCCAGTGTTTTTCCACACTGGAAGTAGTTAAGTGAAATGCATCATGGTATTCGGCTACCAAACGATGCACTAGCGGCGTAGGAACACACCACCGTCCATTACGGACGAGCTTGTTATCCACCAACCTCACTCCATCTTGGAAGCTCCCATTCAAGGCATCTTGCCACATTTGTTTGTAGCGTTGACAATTTGGGTAGTGTTTAGCCCAATTTATCTCAAAAACATTCGGAGCATCCTCCCCATGTATAGGAGTTGCTTTTTTGTGGGACTTCCAAGATTTTTTTATCTTGACAATTCGCTCCAGTCTCCGAAGCTTTCTCTTTTGCTTCGTCCCCCCCCCCACTGGAGGCGAAGCCAGAGGGGGTGGATCACACGCGGGTGCCCCTTGAGCCCGAGGCGCCGCTTTAGACCTAGTAACAACGGGCGCCACAACCGCCCTAAATACAAGGGGGCGGGCGAGAAGTTCCTCCTTCTCGGCCGCCATCATGTCCCGCACATCCCCGGCCGCTTGGGCCGTCCCATGTATGGACACATCACCCAAAGCCGGGTTAGCAGGGTAAGCCCAACGGGACAGGAAATCACCCACGGGGTTCACTGGCCCCGGAGTGTAAACCACATGGAGGTCGAATTTAGAGAACAATTCATGCCAACGTGCTTGGCGTGGAGAGGGACCCCCCACGGTTTTGAGGTCCTCCGTAGCCCAATTTTCAAGGCTACGGTGGTCCGTACGAACCTCCACGCGCTTGTTCCCCACCCAACCATGCCATTTTAAAAGCGCCGCCACTATGGCGTAGCATTCTTTCTCCCGAGGGCTCCAATTCAATTGGCTGCCTGACAATTTGCGGGAGAAAAAGGCAAGGGGGCGTAGGGCACCATCGGGACCTTCCTGCTGTAGGGCCGCCCCCACCGCCAAATTACTAGCGTCCGGGGTGAGGACAAAGTCCTTATCCCAATCGGCTAGTTGGAGGGGAACAATATCCGTAATAGCACGCTTGAGCTTCAAAAAGGCCTCGTTAGCCGAAGCATTCCACGTTAGGCCTATCTTTTTGCCATTCTTATGCTTAGGCAAATCCTTCAACATATTAATCAAAGGGGTAGCTATGGAGGCGTAGTTTTGGACATAGCCCGAATAATAGTTGGCGAGCCCCAAGAACCCCCGGAGCTCCCGAACATTATCCGGTTTGTCCCAACGCTCAAGCGCCAACATTTTCCCTGGCGCCGGCCGACGTGTGCCATTTTCCAACACATGGCCACAAAACTCAACCGAAGAGAACAAAGAAATCGGTCTTGCTAACCGAAGCAACCAACTCCTCTTTTCGTAGCCTATCCAACACGGCACGCACGTCGCGGTCGTGGTTAGCCAATAGCTCCTCCTCCGTCGCACAGGAGGAACCAATAATAATATCATCAATATATACGTCCGCACAATCCAAACCCTGCAAAACATGGTCCATGACCCGTTGAAAAATAGCGGGCCCATTCTTGATACCCATAGGCATAACACGCCATTGGTATCGCTTACCCGCCAAATTCATGGCGGTCTTAGCCCGGGATTCAGGGTGAAGGGGAATTTGATGAAACCCTTTACTCAAGTCCACAATAGTGAAAATCTTGTGTTTGGATTGATTTTCCAACATGTTTTCTATGAGGGGGAGGGGGTGTGCGTCGGGCAAGGTAGCCTCATTAAGTTGGCGGTAGTCCACCACGAGGCGCCATTTTCCCTTCTCTTTCTTGGGCACAACGAAACCGTTGGACGCCCATTCGGAGGCAGGGCACGGCTCAATCCAGCCACGAGCCAAAAAGTCCTCCACTATTTCTTGCTCCGCCGCGGCACGCTCCCCCATCAACCGTATAGGTTTTACGGACTTGGGTTTGGCGTTCGGGTATAGGTCAAGTTTAGCAAACCCCAACCGCTCCGTACCACGGACCTTAGGGTGTTCCTGGTCCGGACGGAGACGAACCTCCCCACTAAAAACATCCCGCTCATAGTCCGCGAGGATGCGCCTCCTCATGAGCTCCACCTCCGGAGACACAATAGGCTCTTGGGTGGTGACAACGCCACCCACACGAGAAGCCGCCAACAATCGTGTGGCGCCTTTACGTTTTCGGTAACGCTTAACGGTAGTGGCCCTCCCACCCAATAACTCTCGTTCAATTTTCGCAATGCGTGAACGCACGCATTCTTGTGCCTCCAAATCTTCGGGGGTAGGATCAAGAGTAACGGGTGCGAGGAGTTTTTTATGGGTCGCCTGATACGTGAGGGTGCGCACCGAAGCCAAATGGTTAGGCACCCTTTCATCCTCCGACTCCTCCTCCGAGGTCATGCCCGGCTCGCCATCCGTGTTGGGGTTAGAGACGGCCGGTGCCAAAACGGAGGCCACATGACATTTAGTGGCCGCCAAATTTTCCTCCGCAATACCACCGTCCACGTATAGCGCCACCGTGGACCAACCCCGTTGAGGAAGGGGCGTGAGGTGGTCATTCTGATAGAGACAGGCTTTAGTCTCTGGCCCAGGAAGGTGGTACCCTTGCAAAGTAATTTCCATAAGGGGTTTCCACCACTCCCTATGTGTCCACTTCGGCCCTACGACGATGGCTCGTAGTTTTTCTTGCCGAATTTTCCGAACACAATCGGAAAACCGATGATAGGGAGGGCACATCCAATATAATTTGGAGGGGTCCGCGGGAGTGGAAAAGAAATCTTCAAGCGGCGAAACCCAACGGGTAGCCTGAGCCATACCCGGGACCCTATTGAAGGCGTCCACGTCGGGGTTTTTGCCAAATTGTTTTTTGACACGTGCGGCCCAATATGGCGTGAGGCCATAGTCAGACTGGGTCCACATGGACCCATCACGCCGCGTAGGTAGAACATCACGGGCAAGGACTTCGGGAGCAAATTCAACGAGCTCCAAAGCACAAGCCCGGTCCTGTACGGGGGCCACGGAGGAAGCGGTCAAGGCATAGGATATGTGTTTCTCGGCCTCAACACGGTTAGGCGGTTCGCCACCAGGGGGCGTAACCACAATGGCCGGGGCAGGGTGCGTAGGAGCGACCGCCCCAATGACTGGAACCGTTAGGCCCCACACGGACTGACGTGACACCTTACCATGAATGGGTTTCACCAAAAATGGTTTGCCGGTTCGTGGAGCCTCACGGAAGTCCTCAATCCAAAAACGGGGGTGCACTGGATGGTGAGAGTACAAACAATTGAAACGGGCAAAATGGCTCACACAATGTTCGTAACCCCATGGGTGCCCCAAAACCATATCCCAAGGTAAATTCGGGACAAGGTACGGGGACACGCCATACTGGGCAACACGAGGAAGTGAAACACTACCATCCACAACCCCCGTAAATTGAATTTTGACGTCTATTTGCTCGTCCCCCCCTGGCAAAGGCGTCTCATTATCGGCCTGGAGTAGGCGCCTCCGTTGGGGGGATTCATATTTTTCGGAGAGTTGATCTCCAAAAACATTGGGGTTGGCCAAAGCGACCGCTTGGCACCCAAAATCCACCAAAACACGGAGGGCCTTGCGTTCTCCATTGGGCAAAACAACCTGAACGGAAGGTTCGGTTTGAATCTCACTAGTCACTATATGCCCCTTCATGACTCTCGATGGAACGAGAGCCACGGTAGTGTCACAGGGGTGCCCGAGGTTTTCTTCTTTCGAAGGGGGCGCCTCTGGGCACTCCTACCAACGTCCGCGCCCGTTCGGCGCTCCCTTGCCTCCTTTATCGCCCTTGCCGCCGCCACCCTTATAACCACCACCACCCTTATCACCACCGCCACCCTTATCGCCACCCTTAGGCTTACCACCTTTAGACTTACCCGCAATTTTCCAATGAGTGTCATTGCACGGAGAATTAGGCTTACACGTCCAAAGGGTAGTATTGGTGGCACCCCAATCAATCCAAGACATGTCCATCTCCGTTTGTTTACGTGTTTTCCAATGTTTGGAACACGGAACCCAAAAGGTAGGTGGCGGTTTAGCCCCGGGGTCGACGGGTTTCTTCGCCGGAGGTTTAGAGTGACCCACGGCGTTGACGGAGGTGTCAGCGGGTTCGGAGGTGTCAGGGTCCGCCGTAGCCTCCGCATTAACCGCATTCACCGCGATTTTATTGTGAGAAGGGCGATGAGTGTACGTCACCGTCGTCTTGTCTCCTTTATTGAGGCGTTCGAGAGCTTCCCTCTCCGACACGCTTTTATGGGCAAGGGCGTAGATTTCCGCAGGCTTCAAACGAGGCCTACGTTGCTCCACTTTCATAGTGTAGCCGCGTGTGTGAGGTGTGTTGTTGAGTTTCAAGATCCACTCCTGGAGAGCCGGGTCTTTGCAGTCAACTATCACCCCCGGCGCCGAATAGGAAACAATCTCAGGAACCGTAGTGCAAGCTTGAGCGCTATATTTCCTGAGTTCTTTTTCGAATGGGGCGCGACCCGGCGAAGGGTCAAGGCCACTAAAATCCACCACATAGCTGTCTGGGCTATTCTTAGCCTCTTGCTTGACGACCTTCTCCTTGATCCACGGGAGCTTGCTTAGGAGCTGCTCCCGGATCACGTGGGGACGAGTCTCATTGCTCAGAGGCAACAAACGTTGCCAACGAGCATAGAAATCTTCAAGGTCGATGAGGGTCACTTGCCCTTTAACCACCCTGGGGGTGAGGGCTCGCCACCTTTCATCAGCCCTTGAGGGGTCATACTCGTGGAAACGTTGTTCCAAAAAGTCCCACAACTCTTTGAGGGTGGGGGCCGTGCGTGTGTGGTGGGTGGCCTCGGCAACCCGGGCGTTGATGATCGCCTTTAGCCATGGGGGCAAGGTACTCAAAATCATTTTTGCCTCGTTGGCCTTTCGGTCCATGGGATCACACCCCCCCAACCATTGTTGAAGCTTCTCCACCCACTCGTCGTAGCACTCTAGCTGCCCATTAAATTGCGGTTTAGGCATATCACTATCCTCCACCGCTTTGGTGTAACTATTTTGCACCATAGGCATTTGGTACGGGTGGTAAGCAGGGGGAGCCATGGTTGGGGGTGCACCTCCACTTGCACTTGGTGCAACCCTCACTGGAGAGACTGTACACGTATCCGTAGGATGAGAGGGCGTGTACGAAGGTTTCCCAGGGGAAGTGAAAACATTTTTCGTGAGGGGATTAATGTTCCCCAACGAAGAGGTGTTCTCCTCTTCATTGGCCCACGGGGCCGTAGGCTCCGTGGGGTGTTCTTCGCCCTTAGGCGTCGCCCTCCACTCGGGAACAGCACGTTCCTTCTGTTTTTCGGCGATTCCCCTCCACGATGTAGGTTCTTGGGGGTGGGGGTGTTCGTGGTGTTCTTCCCCCCCCCTCGGCCACCCCGAATCCGGACAAGCGTTCGGATGGTAGATGCAATCGTGGGATGGGTGGACGGAGAAAGGAAGGACACACCCACCACCGGATGAACCGGATGGCGCGCCCATGGGCGCCGTAGGCGCCGCCGGTGTAGGATCAGGAACGGGCGGAGGCGCCGATGGCGGGGGTAGGACCACCGTAACGGGTTCCGCAGGCGTGGAGTACCAGTGGTCCCACGCATCGATCCTAGATGCAACGGCGGCGTAACGTGTAGCGAGCGACTCCACTGCGCTAAAACACTTAGCCGTGTTGCCGTTGGACATCTTAAGATGATCTGCCACGCTAGCCTCCACCACCTTAGAATCCCGGCGGTAGCCCTGAACCGCCGCGTCAAATTTAGCCAATGTAGACAAGATTTGGGTCATCCGGTCCCCGTAGGACTGACTGATGCCCACGGTAGAGGCTACTGCCTGAGAAAGTTCCTGATGGGATCGCTGCAACTCCAGATTCTGATTTCGCAGGTCCTTCACCTGTGCCATCAGAGATTGGATGCACGTTTCGTAGTGCACCACACACCGGGGACAGCCACAGGTGTGCTGTAGGTCGTCTTCCCCCCGTGTAGGAGTGGGGCCCCCAGAATGTCGAAAAGATGGACCCCCCCCTCCACGAGGAGGAGATGACCCACCACCGCCCCCCCCAGCAGCCCCCCCTGCCACGGAGGGACCAGAGGGCCCCCCCGCAGGGCGAGACGGGGGTGTGGGGCGCGCAGCAACAGGCGCTGGCGCCCCCCCACTAGAGGGATGTCCCCCCCCCAAACCCCCCCCACTAGATGGACGAACCAGGTGCGGGATTCCTTGCACTCGCTCGATGTAAGCCACCTGGCGGTGGCGGGGTGACGGCGGAGGGGGAACATGACCAACAGTATTCCGTCGCGGCGGTGGGGGTGGGGAATCGTCCACCACAATATACTGTGGTGACTCATGAACCACCATAGGTGATCGAGTTCTCGGATGGGAAGCAAAAACAGGCTCCGATCCCGTTGCAACCTCTGGATCCCCCCCCCAATTGGGCAGTTGGGGGTCCTCCGTAGGAGATGTATTTGTGGGGGGAGAGACCAAATTTATTGGGAGGGTTGCTGAACCTCCCTCCACCTGATTCCCTCCCCCCCAGCACAGATTGTTGACCTTCGGCATTGCCGGAGAATCATCCACTAGGGATGGACGATCTTTCGTGCCACTCATAGGCACTGGAGATGTAGTACCGGCCCGGTCCCCCGTAGGCTCCGGAGATTCCACGACAAGACACGGGCGGTTTTTGACGCCGCTCATAGGCACCGGGGACTCTTCCACAGCAATGAACTGAGGGGCCGGAGAGTCCTCCACCGTGATGTAGTGGGGGGCCGGGGATTCTTCCACCAGCATGGGGCGATCCCTGGTCCCTGACATAGGTTCAGGAGGTGCAGGCGACGAGGCAACGGAAATAGGGGAATGATGGAGTTCATGACGTTCCAACACTCCAATCTCCTCCTCCTCATCGTCGTTCCACTGCTCCACCGCCAGGGGGAACCACTGGTCACACTCATCCTCCTCGATTTGCGTGGGGGATTCCTCGATGATCGTAGGATTTAGCCTGGATCCGCTCGGGGGATTGGGATACGCTCCCAAGGCAGGAGATTCCTCCACCAGGGAGGGAAACCGCCGCGATCCACTCATTGGAGTGGGCGACGATTCCACCACAGTGGGGTTCTGCCTAGTCCCCGACAGGGCTTGCTGGATCAGGGCCACGGCCTCTCGAGCCGGACCCAGATGGCCATGGGGATCAGGCGTGAGCGCGAGGACTCGACGGTTTTCAGCGTCGAGTTGGTCAACAATGGGGCTCATGGGCCCTGCCGCAAACAGGTTCTTTCTGACCTGAGGCTCTGGCAACCCCCCTAGCGACGGAGGAGTGCCAGAGTCGACCACGATAGGCCCCATTGGCGAAGCCATCGTACCCCAGTCGGCAGCGCGTGAGGGCGCAGCGTTCGTACGCTCGATCACCCCAGTAGATAGGTCGATTACTGCCCGATTCTCGGCGCTAGTAACGGTTCCCGTACCCATAATAGGCGATTGTGGTCCTCTTATCGCTCCCTGAGGGTGGCCGTCTATTTTGCCCCCAACCATCCCAGGTACACCAGCTGGATTTCGAGGATGGGGGGCCCCGATGGGAACATTCGGGGATTTCGGAAACTTAGGATTTGTAGCCACTTGGGGCTTGGCCCGTTTTTGCGGCCCCTGCCCGGTCGATGGGGTCAGGGCCGAGGAGGTCCTGAGAGTGGGGACCTGGACACCCTCAGCTATCCCTCCCGGGGAAGAGATTTTATTTTGAATTTGGTCCACGATGTCTTGGACCGATCGCTTTCCGCAATGCCAAAAGCCCAACAGAGACGAGAAATTTTCACCTCTGCTACCATGAAACCAGACTGGGTGGTCAGGAGCAGAGGTCGCAGTGGCATGGGCAGCAACATTGCTTGGCACCGAAGACATAACGATAGTGTTGACTGAATAGTATTCTGCAAACAGATATGGTACACATAGCCAATGAAATACCTGATATGCACATATGAGAAATCCACCCTATCATCCACTAATTGATATAACTACTAAACATCCAAGATTGCCTATCTATCCCACATCCTATGTTCCTAACAAGGAAATGGAATATGATATACCCTATCCCACATATATCCCATATATAGGGCCAAATAATGCTCCCTTAGGGGTAAAATGCCAGGGTAGGGTTGTGACCTGCTTCATTGCAACAGTTGAAAAACGAACAATCGGAAGATGAGTATGCCTTTGCTTTTCAACTGAAAACCTTCACACAAATTAAGTTGGAAGGCTACGCGAAAGCCAGAGAAGAGACAAAAGAGTGATTGCTCAGTGAATTTTGGAAAACTTTGGTGAAGCTTTTCGAGAATAGGAAGTTTGAACATCTCAATGTCAATGCACCATTTGTCAACAATATGTTTGAGGATCTCTGCAGCTCTGAAGAAGTTCAACGACCATTCTACCAAGTTCGCCACTGTACGGACAAATGTGTTGTCGTTCACGCACCCATTGGTGCTTGGAATGTAGAAACAAAAGGTCAGTATGTAGAACATGGTACATGCCTCCAATTTGATAAAATTGATGAAATGTTTATCGCTTTGATGGAGTTCGGTCAGAGACAATTGAAAAAACACCAAAGACATGCTTGTAGGAGCCCAAAAAACACCCTTGTCGAGAATATTCTCATAAAGAAAGGTCTGATGAAAGAAAACAATCAATTTTGCAAAAGCGGTAGTTTGTACGGTTTGCGAACATATTGGTAAAATGGGTACAATGACGTACGGTGGGTGGGTAAAGTTTGGGGCAAAAGCGACAGGTGCTAGTGTGGTTGTACATGGCAACAATTGGAATCCTTGGCATCAATCAGGTGTTCAAGAAAACGGAACTATTGAGAGTGTGTTCTCTGTTGTTTTACAATGCATGGAAACATGCATCGAGTCTTTTGGGTCTGGCATGTTGGTGTAGTTTCTGAAAGCGCTTTAGTGAACTGGATGGGCTAAATGCAAAATATGACCATGCATTAAGGTTTGAGTGCGCACTGAAGAAATTGCATGGTAAGGTATCATGCACTAGGGCAGGGCAGAGTTTTTGGAGGTAACAAATTTTACGAATTCCGCTTTCTTCGAAAACAAATAACATTTTTTTTTAGGTAAAAAGCACTTCTTAAAGCATCCTGTTGCAAACCCTCTCACAAACTCTCGCCCTTTTGTCAGCAAAATAGGATGTTTCAATTTTCAAAACCTTAATATGCCTAATCATCCCCTAGCAGCCCGGGGATTGAGGGGATGCAGAGTGCAAAAATGTGCCTTATCATGGATGTACTCGATCAACTGCTACGCAGAATGAATGGCTTGGTTACATCTGCAAATCAAATTTTTGCCTGCCTTAGCTGATATGGATACATAGGGAAATGGTGTAACATCACCAGACCAATCGACCTCCGACTTTTGAGGTCGAGATTTGGTGTCGGATTGCCGTCAAATGAAATTTCGCATGTTTTGCATGTCCCCCCCCCCCCCCCCCCCCAGTCACCCCCCCCGGCCATGCAGGATCTGTGGCAGACCACGACACATACTGCAGCCCTTGCGCCCCAAAGGAACCGCACACAAAGCAAACGACACGCAAGCTAACCTAATGGGGGATTCCTCAGCTCTAGAAGAGCATGATGGAGCCAGAAGAGATGGCTCAGCGCCTGGGCATGTTTTGAGGTGAGCTGCCAGTCAGCTTCCAATTGCGCGCCCATTCTGGACTATTGCGCGCCAACAAACCGGACACTAACATGTACCGTGACGTGGCCTGCACCTCCCCGAAGGAGTCCCGTCCCCTCCCTGATGCCTGCTGTAATCTGGCGCCATATCTGATTCGCTGTGGCAAAACTAAAGTTATTTGCGTAACTTCAGTTGGAATACCATAGTACATTACATAGAGATGAGCCATACCGCTCCGCCCTTAAAAGGGTGACAACCTCCCCCCCCCCCTCCGCCCAATGGGGGGATAAACCCACCGAAAAGGGAGATACAACCACCCCAAAGGGGTGATACCCGCCCCCATGACCCAATGGGGGGATAAAACCACCTCCTTGTGGGGATAAACACCCCCCTCCCCCAAAAAGGAGGGAGAAACACCCCCCTGCCCGGTGGCAGGGGTCAAAAATGGCCAAAAACGGGGTTGGCGGTGTGTCCACAACCGGTGCAGCCCCCATCATACGCAAAAGCATGTGGGGTGCGTCAGGGAGATCAAGGTGTCGTCCGCAACCCACCATCCCATATCCACTCCCTGCACCACTGGCGTCGCCACGTCCCTACAAGCTGTGTATAGCAATCAAACCATTGGACAGCTTTTGACGAAATGATAGATTGTCCCCTGTGCTCCACACCATGCACATCCCTCGCCGACGTCCTTGATGATTCGCACTTGTTGGCGTACTTGGAGCTTCTTTCATAGGGCCCTGTACATGAACGTTTGCGTGATTGCCCGCGTATTAGTCCTCCACAAAGCGCTCCTCATTGAGTGTTTTCAATTCGCTGCAGCCACCTGATGACGTGGCTTATCATGCACCGCCGTTTCATAAATCCCACGTGCTTGTGAGGCACTAGCTGTTGTCATATCCTGTCACAGCGGCTTACAGCTGGGGATCGCCATTTCTCGGCTTCTGGCGGCCATTTTGCCGCAATTCTCTGGAGAAAGGCTTATCCGGAGAATTCGCATTTCTCCGGATAACACTTTCCATATGGGGATCAACACTACACTGGCATTGAGGCTTTTTTCCCTAATACCCAACGTTGCGCCCTGCGCCGGAGTTCGCGACTCGCAAAAGAGAAGAGAAATTTGAAGTTTCCCAGGTCAAAGCATCGAGTTCTTGACCTTTTGTGGACAGATTACACGTTCAGAACACATCCCAACAAGTAAGAAAAAGTCACTGCCATGTCTTTCTTGGAGAACGTGATCCAGGCCAGCCCCCCTTAAAACCCTTTTGCTGATGCTAAGACTTAGTTAGGTATTTTTATCTGTCTTTTGAAGCTTAAAACACACTTTCTCAAAGCAACTACGGTTACAACCCTAGCCCCCCATGAAGTTCAGCCCTACCACTCAACTGAGCGGAGGTATCTTCCTTCCTGGAGGTTATACCGAAATAAAGTAGGCATTTCTGTAATGGCCCTCAGCACCGCACAGCAGACGCGCGCACCGCGCATGGATCCAAATCTGCTGATTAGCATGCACTGCTTGTGATTATTGATTTTTCAAACTCTGTGCCATACTGCCATCCTAATTCTGCAGTATGGCCCAATTTTAATATGAACCGGAGTTCCAGAACCAAACGTGATCAACTTCAAGCAAGTATCAGAATCGTTGTTGTGTCATTCGGCATTGGATTTGGTGCTTGCGGAGGTCTGAGAGAACGTACACCGAAGGTAGTAGCAGGAGAGTCCATAACTAGGGAAGGAAGATAGACTCACCCATCTTCGAAAGTCTTACAAAGCGGGCCATACTACCTGGTATTATGGGTGACTCCGCTCTTGTGCCGAACCGGTTGTTGGTTTGGAAGTGTACTGCGCATGCTACTTTGCCCTCTTCGTCGCCTGGTGCTGCTGGCTGTGCCCTATACAGTGCACATGATCATGTGGTGCCTGCTCGTGGTAAAGCACTTGTGAGAACTGACATCGCCATTGCAGTACCAGAGGGCACGTAGGCACGTATTGCTCCGGGCAGTGGGCTTGCTTGTGTAACCGCTGCATAGTGGTTGATCTTTCTTGAAACTGCGAAGCCTGTAGCCTTGATGCCCCAGGGGTCGTAACGCCCGACACTGCCCCTGATATCTCCAAACCCAACTGACCCTCTTCAGACCCATATCCAGCCTCTGGGAGCGACATATGCGAAGCACTTGTAAGTCCTTTGAACTCCATGGTGGAATATGAAGAGTACGAAAAACCGGTCTACAAAAATGGAGCAGACATAGAATCTCAATGCGCATTCATCGCACATAATGACACAACGTGAAATCATTCGAAATAATTTAAATAAATCCGATTGGGAAATCACGAAAGACAAATGCGACTCGACGCGCGCTCACAGGCGACATCTGGCGGCGAACGGAAAACATGAAAACAAGCGGAAAATTTACTGCACTAATGTACATCTGAGAATCATTGAAATTCTGATGACATTGATGTATAATCTGTGTGCTGTCACTGCTGCCGTTACACTCCCCCTCTGAAAACATACGCCAGTATGTCAGGCTGGGTCAAGTGAAGTGAACGAAACGGCTAAAGTGACCAAAAACCGACTAATTTAAGGCAAAATGTGTGAAATTGAGCTGAATTGAGCAAAATTGTGCTGAGATCTGTGCTTCGCGATGGCCATCGACTTGAATGAAACGCATAGGTACCTTAGGGCACACAGAAAAAGCTTCGTTCAAGCTCGAAAATTGGAAAATTGAAAGTCTGAGTGAAGAATGTACATGCATGATCAAGATCCATGATCCATGATGAAATCAGGATCTGACATTCCACTGCCAGAAAACAGAAAACGAGTGTCGCCATGTCGTCGAGCGTCCAAAAAATAGGGTATCCCTTCATGGAGTACAAGATATGTGAAACTGGCCGGTGTCATTTGCAGTCATGAGACCAGATGCCAGATTATGGTACAAAATGTGACTGAATTGAGACCAAAATCAGTGAATCGCACACGGATTGAGGGTGGCGAATTCTGAAACAAGCCAATCTAGGTCCAATTCATTGTCGATATACACTGTGTGTAGTGCTGAACGGAAATCCAGTTCTCATTCAGAGCCAATCCAGGTCAAATCCTCATGATGATGATGATTCCCATGATGGAAATCCAATCATGTAAAAGTAATGATAGCCAAGAAAACCCAGTGCGTGATCACCACACTGTCAGTATTGTCTCCAGGGCTTCATGTTCGATCCAGTACGAGCCAGGAGTGGTAATTGACTCAATATAGTTCCAGAATGTAGAAGCATCCAATGCTTGGTACCAGGAATTTGCCAAATTTGAGCTGATTCTGAGGGGGATTCCAACACAATCCACAGATGAACAGCGAGTCGACACAAGTAAGAACACCATCGTTGTCACTTGGTCTATATAAGCCCTTTGACAGCGGTCGATTGAAAAACAAACCAACGGTCTCAATGTAAGAGCTGATTGAAATCTCATTCTCAGCAGATCCGTCAAACAAATGAAATGAATCAGACTCAGTCATGTGCCAGAATCTCTGTAATGAGCACGAACTCGAACGAGTCCTTCCCAAGGCGAGTAGAGGGGCCCAGTCGACAGCAAAAGGCGATAGTGTCGTCGTGGTTGAGGATAAACGCCTTTCGGATCTTCGGATTGGAATCATCTACAATGAAGCACATGATTCACATGATGACCATGATGAGAATGATGGATGGAATGACCAGGATGATCCCAGAATGTCCCATCATCTGTTCATCGAACCACATAGACGATGCGTCAGGACTGTTGTGTCCTCATGCCAAGGGTATATGTCGACCGTAAACCTTTTCGAAAGTTTCGGCGAGTTAAATCCTGATCAGATCTTGTCTCGAATAGATTCTGCCACAATTGGAGCTTCTTCTTGTGCTTGTAAGTCTTCCTTGGTGACACAATCTTTGATCAGCGAGAGCTCACGGTCAATCTCAGGGTGTTTCTTCAGGAACTTGATGAAAGTGTCCGTATACCCATGGATGAAACTTGAAGCTGGCTCCCATTTGTCCTCCTCTGGACCGAATCCTTTCCATCTGCACAGAAAGTACCACTTGTTTCGAGCATTCTTCTTGTAATCAAGGATCTTCTCCAACTCGAAACTGCTTGTGACCATCTTCCTGGCGCTCAGGTACTTAGAAGTCCAATAGAGAGGCTTGAACCTTCCTTTGGGGCAGGGTACTTCGGCCTTCAAACGATCTCGATGTACTTCTTGATGCCTGCGTGGCTCAATCTGAATGTTGAATGTAGTCTCACTTAGTTGACCACTGACTTGGAATGGGCCGTCCCACAAAGGTAACAATTTGTTGTCGACCTTCAGGGTCTCGTCTGACTTACGAAGCCAAACTTGCTGGCCTTTCTCGAAGGGTTTTCCTTGCGTTCTTGACTTATTTTTGAAATTCAACCAATCTGCTTGATTCTCCACTTTGGCTTGGATCCACTTAGACTCTAAGTCCTTGATCCTCTCAAACCATTGTGAGGCGTCGTAGCACTGCCTTGGATGATACATCACTGGTCCTGGACCCATCTTCTCACGACCAAAAACAAGCTCATTCGGACTTAATCCAGTGTAATTCTTGGTACGATGGTATCTCCTCAAGACACAGTAAATTGTCTCCAGCCAATTGTAGTCTTTTTCAGTCACCAGGAATTTTCTCAGAATGTTGATAAGAATTCTTCCAGCGCGTTCAGCAGGGAGAGCTCGATGGTCGTAGACTCGGGCACGAAGATGATGAACTCCCAATAGAGCACACATGTTCTCCCACCAAGTCCCAATGAACTCCTTCCCACTGTCCGTCAGAATTTCACTGGGAACATCCCAGTTACTCATCCACTGACTTGCAGTCCACTTGGCAGCCATTTCAGAGGTGAGATGTTTCGTGTTGCAAGGGAGGACCTGGATGTAGCCACTGTGGCGGTCTTGAATTAACAAAACCCCATCGATAGGCTTCCTCGTGTAGAGACATTCCTCTTGGATTTGTCCCAACTCGAAGGCATC
This sequence comes from Eutreptiella sp. 'Long Island Sound 2002', assembly GCA_964036045.1. NCBI lineage: Eukaryota > Euglenozoa > Euglenophyceae > Eutreptiales > Eutreptiaceae > Eutreptiella > Eutreptiella sp. 'Long Island Sound 2002'. The sequence continues at coordinate 58,697,143 of OZ038384.1, read as the reverse complement.
CGCCGTCACCTTGTCGAACAACCTCTCAGGAATCGGTAATCCCTTCAGTAGTCCTTTTGCCTTTTGATTCTTGGGGATGGTCGCCTGACATTGCTTGCATCCTTTGGAAACTCGTTCACAGGCACTCTTGAGATCCCGTGTGTACACTCTGTGTCGTAGCTCCTGCTCCAGAACACGAGAATGTGTGTGGGCTGTCTCATTCCGATGCCAATGTTTGACATATTGGTCAATCAGACAATCAGGAACACAAATCCGTCCTTGCCAAAATAACTTGTCGCCTTGGATTTTGAAATCAGACGTCTCTTCAGAGTCGTAAGGCTTGTCCCCTTTCAACTTGTGGTATACAGACCCAAAGAACCTGTCCTCCTTGTACATCTTCGTCCAATCCACATAGAGGAAGGAAGTTTCCTTGTCCTTTTGTTGTGGAGGGAGCGTGGATTTCGCCTTGGATCTCGTCAGAGGAAACACATTCAGGAGTGGCAGCGACGACTCAGAGTCAGAGTTAACTCCTGCAGTCTGATCTGCCTGGGTAATCTCCTTGCATCTGACCAATTCAACCTTCATCCGATTTTTAATCGAACATTGGAGACAATGTTTCTTGATCAGTGCTTGTTCCTCCCTATCAAAGTCGATCACTTCAGCTTTATCCGTCGCTGTCCCATGAAAACTCACTTCAGAGTAAGCCTCTGAGGCTGGGTAGGCCCAGCGACGCAGGGCGTCCGCCACTGTGTTGTAGCGACCCGGAATGTAAGTCACATGGAGGTCAAATCTGCTGAGAGTTTCATGCCAACGGCCTCTTCTCCCAGCTGGTCCACCAGGGGTATCCACATGTTCTGTCCTCGGGCTCTCCAGTGACTTGTGGTCAGTCAGTACCTCAACGCGATGGCCCAAGATCCAACCTTCATAACGCCGTAAGGCACAAAGGATTGCGTAGGCTTCTTGTTCCCTTGGACTCCAATTTTGCTGTCTTGTTGTAAGCTTGCGAGACCAGAAAGCCAGAGGATGATGGTGACCTTCGTCATCGACTTGTTCGATCGTAGCACCAATGGCGTAACGACTGGCGTCTGTACGAATATAAAAAGGTCTTCCATCCAACCACGGAGTCTTTAATGTAACCACATTCGCCAGTGCTTCCTTGAGACCAGTAAAGGCCTCTTCACATTCTGGCGTCCACTTGAGCTTGACTTGAGATCCCTTCTTTCCTTCTATTTTACCAACCTGGAGTAACTCTGTCAATGGACCAGAGAACTTGGCGTAGAGAGGAAGGAACTCGTGGTAGTAATTGCAGCAGCCTAAAAAGGCACGAAGCTGCGTGATGCTTTTAGGCCTTTCCCATAGCTGCAGGGCAGCCATTTTTCCTGGGGCTGGTCTTCGTGTCCCATCTTCAAAGACAGAGCCACAAAATTCCACACTCTGGAAGAACATTTTGCCCTTCTTGGGTCCACACACGAGCTTCTCTTGTCGAATGACTTCGAAAACTTTTCGAACTTGTTCTTCGTGCAACTTCAGGCACTCATCAAAGTTTTTTCCCAACGGCGTGGCAATCAGAAGGTCGTCAATGTAGATGCTGCAGAATTCTTGTAAATCCAGAGACTTGTGCTTCTGAAATAAAATAGTCTCCATCATCTTCTGGAACATTGACGGCGCATTCTTCAGACCCATCGGCAGTACAGTCCACTGGACAGTGCCACAGGGCGTGCACATTGCCGTCAAATGCCTATCCTCCTTTCGAAGGGGCATCTGATGAAAGCCATGGCGCAAATCCAACACAGTAAAGAGCTTCCCTTTGGTTTCGCGGCGATCTCCTTCTCGATTAAAGGAAGAGGATGCGCGTCTGGTACCGTGGCGGCATTCAGGGCTCTGTAATCCACCACTAGACGCCAAGCATCTATGCTGGATTGGTCAGCAGGTGGGGGTCTTGGCACAGTAAATGGTGCTGAACACCACTCAGAACTCATGCAGCCCTCCAACCAACCAAACTCATAGAGATTGCGCTCAATAATCTTTCGCAGGGCATCTGCTTTGGTGCCGTGGAGATAGAATGGACGTTGTTTGTGAACCTTGGAGCCTTCGATTATCTCAATCCTGGCTTCCCCATTTTCACATCGAATGGGGGGGTTTTTCCACAACTTCCCACTCAGCACGTCATCTTGATAATCTTCGAACACTGCGTCCCTTCTTGCAGATATCTTGTCTCCGTCGACCTGATTCCCACATTTAATCACCAACATTATGTCAACCAATTTGCGAATTGTTGGTCGTGGTCTCATATTCTTGGCCACTTCATTCCAAACTTCTTCGTCGCATTGTTGGCGGATGAAACTCACCTGAGCTCGCTCCTCCGTGGGATCTCACCAATGAAAGGGGTCCACGAATGTCTTGAAGGGATGGTCGGACGAATTCAGCTTCATTCCTGTCAATTCAGGCGAGATTCTTGGAGATTTGTCATCATTCTTGCTTGAAATCTTGACATTTTTGGCTTGATTCTTGTCTGATGGGGACGAATTGTAATGGATGGAGGCGTTCTCTTGAGGGACGCCGATTGTCCTTCCCTCCTTCCGCGACGATACGTCGGGATTCCGCTCTCGATCGTCTTCATCCACCTCAATTTCGTCGATTCTTGAGGAATTTGAGATGACCTCTTCTGTTCCCATTTAACTGTCATCTTGCCAATAATCTCCCAGATTCCCGTCAACTAAGCACGCCAACGTGCTCCACGAACGCTGTGGCAAAGGCTTGCCATTGCTATCACAATACAGCTTCACTCCCTTGTGAGGTAGCTTGACAATGTCGATTGAAATGTCCATAATGTCCTTAGTAAGAAAAGGTGCTTTTCCATTGCTTTGAGGCATATTCTAGTTGTATTAGAGATGCACTGAGCATCCATGCATTTTAATCTTAGTATTGGTCCCACCAAAACTGGTGATAACACATTTTGACCTATGGACCCCTTAATCCCCTTTCAATGTGAAGCCAAACATCTTTTCCTGAGTTGACTGAGAACTGACATATCCAAAGTAGAGCCTATGAATTTATCTATGTTTTTCCCTGAATACTTATCTGCCCTAGTGGTATGCACCCTAGGGGGCTAGGCACCTCTTTTTGAGAGGTCCTGGGTTCAATTCCTGGTCAGCCTAGCTAAGTAGGAAGATCCCATGTGACATGGCAGTGACCTCATCGCCACATGCCCTACCACCTCAGCACATATGGGACCCAAAACAAAGAGTGCACATCTCCTAAGATGGCACTATGGAGAGAGAGTGACCATGGGGCAGTTTTCTAACTCTTTTCCAAAACATTTCAGCTATGTTTGTGAATATCCATTCATTTGTGACCTGAGTTGCAGTTTCTGTGAATATCCAATCATCTTTCACTGTATACACTGCAGCCCTTCATGCTTTGATCCTGATTCTCTTCTCCTTGCACACTACTGGCTTGGGTTATCCTGGATTGACTCTATTTCTGCAAACAAAAGGGTTTTCATCTTCCAAAACAAGCAGCAGGAAACCCTACAGCAACAGCAAGCAGCAGGAGAAGCAAAAACACACTGCTGAAACCACTATAAACTTTTCTGGTAGCAAGAGGCAGCCTGTCTCTGCGCACCGGCAGCAACCCCGTGCCGTACATCCAGTGCGCCGAATACGGGCAAATATAAGCAGAAGGGTGAAAGAAGATGGATCCAAGAAAGGAGGACGCCGACGCGAAGACAGCGCCAGCGCCTGAGGCGCCGGCAAGGCCAGCGCCTGGCGCTGTACCTTCGGCGGAGCCCTTACATGGGCCAGTGGATGCGGCTGAGGACTCCCTGGATGGACTCCAGACGGCCTTCGGGGCCCTGTCCGTCGAAGAGGTGGTCGTGGTCACTCAGCCTGTGAAGAGGAAGAGAAGTGAGAGCGAGAAGGATGCTGGAGAAGGAGCAGACGAAGGAGAGAAACAAGGGCAAGACCTGACGAATATCCCTACCTTCGAAGGCGCACCAAGCGCTTCTGGCCTCCACGCATCACCCTCTCCTTTAACCACCACACTCCCAGCCGCTTCAACATCCACTTCCACAACCAACCCGCCTATGGCAGAGGGCACAGGCCTTACTGGCATGCCTCCCTACCCCGCCTATGGTATGGGCCCACCTACCACTGCGCTCCTTGAGGCAACTACTGCCAGTGAGCCGGTGGCTTCCAGCTCTGCACCGCGATGGTATGCGGCTGAATATCCCCATCCACTACCCGCTACTGGAACCTATGTGGATGTTCCTGGGCACGCACCTGGGTATGCACCCTTGAGTGGGTTGAGGAGAGGACCTGAGTCCCTTGGAGGCAGGAGTAGAGGATCGGGGAGATCCTCCAACAGGTCCCTGACGCGGTCGGAGATCAACGAGGTGCTCCGAGGAGCCACTTGAAAAATCGTGGGCGACCTCACACAAGAGATCCGTGAGAAGCTGGAGCCCCTGATGATCCCGCCCCCAGCGTCACCTATCTCGGTGGGAATGTCACCTCACCGAGTACAGGCTAACCACCTGGCGGCAGGGTTGACAAATACCCTGGGGAGCCTAAGGAGCAGACCGATGCCGACGCCTGCAGCTATTCCGAGAAGTCCTTTCGTGCCGAGAACGGCCCAGCCGCCCTACAGCCACGTGACGAACTCGACGAGGGCCGAGCTGGATCGGCTGGGGCTAACAGCCTTGAGGGCTATGGTGGACGTAGAGCCTTATGGCCCTAGTGATCTAGGCGGAGACCCCTCTGATGATGAGCCGCCGTCGATGGATTCTTCTTCGCCCTCAGATGACAAAGACCCGGAGGACCCCGAGGACCCAAAGGGGAAGAAGAAGAAGAAGAAGAAGAAGAAGACCCGACGCCCTGAAGGACGCAGGTCTCAGGAGGCGAAGGCTATTGCCACCTCCAAGATCGTGGAGAACCTGCCTGAGTTCACAGGCAAGGACCTCAGCGAGTTCGCTGAGAACTTTGGCCGGTTCCTACGACTGACCGGCCAAACCCACGCTAGTGGGCGAGTGAAGTGCGATCTGCTCCTGCAGTGCTGCAAGACCAAGTACCTGGAGAAGCAGGTCAGGCAGATCGTGACTAACTCAGCCACCTTTGCCGATGTGTTGGTTGCCCTGGAGAGGCAGTACCCGACCTACGAAACCGACCTCTCCATCAGGGCTGAGATCCAGAACCTGCCCGTGCTGCCCAACAACCCCAAACCTGGCAGGGTCTCCGAGCTGTTGGCTGACCTGGATCACTGGGCTGGACGACTGACGCCCGGTTCCTACAGCAGCGACGACCTGCTGTTCTGGTTGGTGGCCAAGCTCCCCCGAGAGCTATGGGACGAGTGCCGTTTGACGGCTGAGCGCAAGGCTAGATCCCTCCGCTACGAGGATCCATGCGTGCTGCTCCTGGAGATGGCGCTGGAGAAGGAGAGCGACCAGCACTTGAACAACTACCGTCCTGGTGGTGGAGGTTCTGGAGGCCATGGCAAAGGGTACCAAGGGTCCCGACCTGGGCAGGGGACTACCCCCAAACACGCCCACGCCCGTATCATGGAGAACGTGACGGAGCTTTTCTGGTGTGATGCCAGAGACGAGCAGGGCCACCTGCAGCATGCCCCTGACTGCGAGCAGCGAGACTGCTTCGTCGTCCAGGGGAAGCAGCAGGAGAAGAACACCGGCGCCAAAGCAAAGCTGCCGGATCATTACCGGTGCACCATCACGTGTGCATTCTGCGGTAAGCGGAAGCACTACGAGGATGAGTGCTACCATAAGCAACGCCTATCGGCGAAGCTTAAAGGGGAAGATCCTGGCAAAGGCTCAGGCAAAGGTGGAGGCAAAGGCAAAGGCAACGACTCCGGCAAGGGCAAGTCGAAAGGACGTGGTCAAGGGCAAGACAAGGGTCAAGGTGGACGAGGAGGAGGCGCTAACCGCCAGCCCGACAACAAGAACAAGGACAAGAACGGAGGCAACCCCAACCCTAATCCAGGGGGGAACTCCGAGCCCTCTGGAGGGCAGACTGGTCCTACCACACGCTCACAAAGACAGGCCCAGCAAGAACAAGGAGCCAAGCGTGAGCATGAAGGTGGTGATGACGGCAACGCTAAGAAGAGGAGCCGTTTCATGAGGATGGCCCGCAAATTGCGGAACAAGGGGTTCGAGGTGACCTGTCCCGCGGAGTTCTGACGGGGACGCTCTGGTGGCACCCAAGACCTGGTGTTTTGGGTACGTATCCGACTAGGGGGACGCGAATACCTGGGGGTACTGGATACTGGCGCCACAATATCTATAGTGGCCAAGAAAATTTTACCTTGTGGGAGCCTGAAGAACACCATGACCACCGCTGCTATACGTATGGGGGATGGACATGTGGTGCACAGCTGCGGGGACTGTGAAGTGGAGGTACCTATGGGCCCTCGGACTATCGCCCATCGGTTCTATGTGATGGACACTGAGGCCTTCGACTTCGTACTGGGGACTGACTTCTTCGTACAGCACTCCCAGATACAATCCCTGACGCTGCAAGCGCCCTACCTCCTCTACGTGGACCACGGCAGTGGCAGAGAGTCTGTGCCACTGGAGCAGTCGGAACATACCTTGAGTTACCTGAGACTATCGAAGGAGGAGCCCTCGAACATGATGGCGGCCTCCAAAACTGAGGACTATCAACTATTGGGGGAAGTCCTAGACCAAGGTCTGATGGAGTTGGGTTACTCTCGAGAAGACCTAAGTGTGGAGCTGTTCGCCAGCGACAAGCAGCGTGTACTGGACCTATACTGCAGCAAGGGGAAGAACTGCAGCTACAAATTTTACTGGCCCTCTTTCGGGATGGCCTACGGGAACCCCAGATTCAGCGAACTGGGGAAGGTGCTGACCAAGGTGGCCTTGGAACGTTCCCGTATGGTCCTGTGTTCTCCCGATTGGGGAGCCCATGGGGGCAACGAGTACTGGCGAAACCTCCTGGACAGGCTGACTATCAGCTCTGTTCGTTTGCCTGATGAGGCCATCTACGTGCCTATGGGACGCAAGACGCCTATTGGGAAGCCCGGATGGGGGAGTATGCTCAGCGTGGTGGACGGAAGTCTTACCACCATCCCCTGGGAGGACCCGGACCCAACTCTGGTCCAGGCTATACAACGAGAAAGCGATGGACTCGCCTTGGGTGACTTGAAGGATCGCCTACGACCTCAAGATGCTGTTGAGACTACACCCGGAGGAGATGAGTACGTCGTGACTGACACCAACGCCCCCAACTCTCCCTGTCATGTACCTGTTCCTGATGGAGTCTCTGAGTGTGGACTATCTGAGCTACCTAGCTCTATCCACTCAGAAGACGAGACTGAGCACGACGCCTTCTTCGTGCAGAACTGTGTGGAGGAAGTGGAGAACGCCGAGTACGTCGCCCCACTGAAACCCCTACTCTCCATGAGGGTGGAAGACCCCGTGGACGAGGAGCTGGACCCTCGATCCAGGCTCAGGGAGTATGTGCATTCCAAGAGGAAGTTGGTGGCGAAAAAGCTATGCTACGCGAAGCCTACCCGCAGCTCATGGCCACTGAAGCAAGGACGTATGGGAGACCTATCCCAATTGAAGGAGGACCTCGAACAGAAGATCACCACCTGGCAAAGGGAGGTGGATCTTAAGCTCATGAAGAGCGTGTGGGGCGCCCATGTGAGGACCCCAGAGGAAGTCGATCTCTCGGAGGAATGTGTATGTGAACCCCCTCGAGCGTGCCTATGTTGCCATCGTCCACCGGAGATGGTTGAGCAAGACCTTCTATATGCCTACCAAGGGCTGAAGGATACTACCACGGGCAAAGAGTCGGTGGAGGACCACCTCCCGACGTCTATTACTCAGGGGGCAAGCAACTTACACTCTGACGAGGACATGGAGGACAAGATCAAGGTATTGGACCCGCGGGTACAGAAGCTTATAAGGACCTATCTGGAGGTGTTCGGAGAACTACCCCCTCCAGCCTCATGTGACAAGCTGGTACAGGTGGACCTCAAGCTCAAACCCGAGTTCGTGGGTCACAAGATCCGGAGGAGACCCTATCCAGCTCCTAAAGAGCAGGCCGACGAGATTGAGCGACAGATACAAGAGTGTATCGACGCTGGCCTAGTCCTGGAGTACAAGGACGGGGACTACCCCCTACACTGCAGCCCCTGTTTCCTGGTGGCTAAACCTGGGTCTACAGCCAAACGGCTGGTAGTGGACTACGGAGAGCTGAACAAGAAAACGCTGAACCACTCAGGGTCCATTCCCAATATGGAGTCTACCCTGGAGAAGATAGCCTCCTGCCGCTACAAGACCAAGATGGACAAGCGAAGCGGATTCTGGCAAGTGGACCTGACGCCCAACGCACAGGAACTACTGGCCTTCATCACCCCTCAGGGGGGGGTGTTCAAGTGGAAGGTCATGCCGTTTGGCGTGGCTAACGCACCCGCTCTATTCCAAGAGCTGATGAACAAGATCTTGTCCTTCCTACGAAGGAGACCTAAGGTGCAGGAGCTCATATCCCGTGGTGCCCAGATGGAGGCTCATATCGACGATGTATGCCTCGGTACCAATTGTAAGTGCGGCTAACCCCCATCTGCTCAGATTTTCACTGATCTAACCCAGATTGGCTACATTTTGGTCATTTTCTTTGCTTCGGCGGAATCGCCGCCTCGCAGCTCAGTCTCAGGATCAGACCTATATATTTCTGAGATGCCGGATCTGATTCCGCGGTCCATTCCCCGTAAATCCGCCGCGTTCCGATCATTTACCTGGAATCGCCATTCGCCGCTGACGCGCGCTCGCGGGCCAGATCGGCCAAACATTTTTCATAATTGGATTTATATAAATCTTTTCAGACAGTTTTGGACACTCAGATGTATTTAGAATAATCCGCATCAATTTTCTTCATAGACTGGGATTTTCTGCCGGATAACACTCAACATGGACCTTGCTTCAGTTGTTGCTGCTCTCGCCTCCGTTGGTGTCCGAGTATCCGGTTCCACCCCCAATAGCAGCGTTCAGGGAGACTCCTCGCGTGCCTGCCCCACTGGTCTTGCCGGCCCCGAGCCCTCCGGCACCTTCCACGACCCAGGGCAGCACTTTCATGGTAGCAGAGGCTACCTGAATGTTGTTCCTTTGGTGTCCCAACCACAGTTAGCTCCCCAGTAGGGCCCCGTAGACTCCGCCGCTCCTGGAGACGTAACAGTTACGCTGCCGTGGTGCTGTGCGAACGAGGCCTTGAGAGGAATGCCTTGCGCAAGCCCAAGCTGCCCAAGAAGGGCACAAATCAGCAGCTGTGGAGACCCAAATTACCATCCCAATCCCAGTCGAAATTGGCCATCAAGCAGCTGGAATCTCCCAGCCTACGCCGATGGCAACGCTCCGGTGGAGCTTACGGACCTGGCAGGTACCAATACTCCTTACCAATGTCCACATTTTGAGACCATCGACGCCGACATTGACGACATTGAGATGGGTGGTCCAGGTGAGGTACCTAGCTATAATCGACCAGCCTCTTGGGCACAATGGGACGACCATTTGTCTTCAGAAGTGACCCGTAACCTTGAGGCGCTTGAGGCCCTTTGTCTATTAGCCACGTCTAAGCTGATAGGACAAGAAAGAATCGCCTCTGATTTTTTAATGGAATATTTTTTCCTCCTTCAAGAAGAAATTAATACCAGGATGTGGTGGCGTTCTCAAGAAGATGACTCTTTTGCCATTTTTTTGCAGATCTGGGAGGCAAGTCCCTTCCCGAAGGAGAAGACCAAGGCACCTGTTGCCGGGCCCTCTGCCCCTCATCCCCCTGTTTCCATCCGCGACGATCTAGCCGCCGCGGTTGAGGAAGGAATTTTAGAGGCAGCCAGGCAGGCAAGCCTGGAAATTAGGGCTGAAGGAGCTCCCCAAGTGGACTCCTGGCTGCGAACCACTGAGATTAGCGGTCCGACAGCCTGCTCAGGCCCTTCAGGACACGGTATGTACTGTCCTGCCGACTGCTCCTGCAGATTCCAGCGAGATACTGAGCTCCAATTGCTCAAAGATCAAATGCAACTCATCATTCAAACGCTGGGAATTAAAGATCTTTTCAAGACGCACATGCGGTCTGAGGGCGCATCATCGGTGGAACAAACAACAGAACCGTCGGAGGAGGCGACAGAAATTTTTTCGATTGCTCCTTCGGTGGACTCTAAGACCACCGACGCAAGGATCAGCAGGACCAAGCTAAAGGAAAGGGTTAAAATCTCTCGATCTCAGAGTAGGACGGCGAAGGCTAGGACTGAGGCTCAGAATGCCAAGCGAACTGCCGCCCGTACTGCCCCTCCTGCTGCTGATTCCAATGCATTAGCCCAGCTGTTGCTCGCCCAGACCCTCGCCGGAGCTGGTGTGGCGAATGATGCCGCCAAGGTGTCTGCCATTACGGCCGGTGTTGGGCTGGATTCGCTTCTTAATCCTACTTCATTTCGACTTCGTCAGGTTGCCAAGCAACCGAAGTATAATGGGAACCCCAGACGTTGGCCTCAGTTCCAACGGGAATTTAGATTGTGGGTTAAGACTCAAAAGCTCCAAGATGATCAGTTCCTGATGGCCCTCTTGGACTGCCTTGAGGGAGCGCCGGCCAACACTTGGCTCAGGACCTGGAGTGATCGTGAGGATTCAAGTTCCCCCCTTACCTTTGATGAGGTGTGGGAACAGTTGGAGGTACGTGGATCCCGGCTGCCAGAGGACCATTACCACCAGATGTTGAAGAATTTTCCTTCATTCTCGCGATTAATCTTGCACGAAGTGCAAGACAAGAGACAGCGCTTCTGGAACTTAGTGGAAGAATCTGAACATTCAGGCGAAAAATTTTCTAGTGCCGAGCTGAAAAATCTGATTTTTGACAAGATCCCCTCAGAAACCGCCGCCACCCTTCGGAACAAACAGTCCGAAGAAAAGGTCAAGACCTGGTGGGCGGAGGTCGAAGGCTTCGATGCCTCGGCCAACAGGTTTTCCGTCAGGGAAGCACTTCAAAAGTGTTCCCCCACGTCGTTTACCAAGGTGAAATTCACTGAAAACACGTGGAAAATCAAGTTTAATGAACACGAGGATCGGGACTTGTTTGTCCAAGTCCTCAACAGGGGAGTAAGTTTCCATGGCCATCGCCTGAAGGCCAAGAACTGGGTGTTTTCGTTCACCCCGCAGGAACTCTGGGAAGAGGTTGAGCGGCTTGCCGACGCCGCCAATCAGAATTTCCATGAGGGTCTTGGGGGAAACAAGAATACCCAGCAAAACACCCAAAATGGGGCCCAAAAGGGCAACAAAAAGGTGAATGACACCCGGAATGTTCAGGATCACTGTAGCATCTGCCTTCTTTTAGGTTCTACGAACCGAGCTAAGTCGCATTCTACTGGTAATCACCGATGGTCTCCTTACGATCACAAGGTGATTGGTGAAAATATCAGTAATCCGCAGAATTCAGACAGGAATGACAGACAGGTGCATGGTGGAAAGGGGGGAAAAGGGAATCCGACCCCCTCCGGTGGAAACAAAAATACTGGAGGCCCTGGCAGGTCCCAAGGCACAGGAAATCGGACTCCATCCGGCTCCGGTGGGCAGCCGAACGGCCAGAAAAATCCCAATGGCAACGCCGGAGGCGGAAATCGAAATCCAGGCCAAACCCCTCAATCCGGTACAAATAAGGGAAATGCTCCAGGATTCCAGGGTAAGGGTAAGGGAAATCCTTCTGGGACCCCTTTCTCTGGTAAGGGCAGAGGGCGTGGCGACGGTGGAGGTCCATCATCCGGCGGCCGTGGCCGTGGACGTGGAAAGGGCAACCATCGTGTGGATCAGGTCTCAGGTGCAGATCAGGTGTCCGATGCGGATCGAGATTACGTTGAAAATGCCTTGAATCCAGCGGATGATCCGTTCCAAGATGAGTGGGTCGACGAATCAGGGTGTGTTCACAATGTTAACGCAGCGACTGGAGGTCAGAACGCCTAGGGGAGCCACGAAAATCGCCCCTCCCCAGGCGATTTCAGGCATGATCCCCAGATTCCATCTCAACCATTACTTGATGTAGGGTCGCTTGTTTTCTCTCCCCTGGATCCGGCAGCGGATCCTTCTGTTGTAGTGGACGAGGTTGGTGTACAGTCCAAGCACAGGGCCCGTCAGTTTGTCACAAAGCTGTGGGTCTCTGATTGCAAGGGAAATTTCCACCTCGCCACTTGTTTATGTGACAATGGATCAGAGGTAAATCTCCAATCCAATTCTTTCTTACCCGACGACTGCGTGTTTGAATCGCCTCATCCTGTTACCCTCGAGGGAGTTTCTGGACATTCTCTCGCAGGTGGGCAACGCGGTTGTTATATATCTACTCATTTGGTCGCTCAAGACCTTTGGGAAGAAGGTAATGTGGAGGAAGTTGTCCTTAAGGATGACTACTTCTATCGTGCCGACATAAAGTATGACCTTTACTTGGGTCATCCTTGGCTTCGCAAGAACAGGGTGGCGCCCGTAGGTCATCGGCGTTGTTTTTTGCTGGAGTCAGGTCCCTTGGAGCGTCCTGAATTTCGTTTTTTGCACGCAGGGTTTAAAAGTGCAGAAGAATTTTTGAAGCAAAAGGTTACATCAAAATTTGGCGAAGATGTCACCATTGCAGAGGTGAATGGGAGTGCCGATTACTCCCGAGAGTTAGAATGTCTTCGTAGGGACTCCCAGCCACGACGCCCTTCGCGCTGGCACTCTTCATCCTACAGAGTTGTCGACAAATGGCGCGATGCAATTTGTGAATATTTTCATGAACACCATTCCTTTTGGCCACAGTATGATGCCTTTGCTAACCGCGAGAACAAGCGCTTTGACAAGCATTTTCGCGACGCTTGGACCCATAAATGGGACAAGAAGTTATGGATTAATCCTCCGTTTCACTTAATCCAGCAGGTTATCCACAAAAGCAAGCAAGATAAAACCCAGGCGATTTTAGTTGTGCCCTTGTGGGACGACAAGCCTTGGTTTCAGGAATTACAAGACATTTGTGTAGATTACATCGAACTTCCCAGGAAGATGAAGCTGTATGCCAGGGACGACACAGGTCCCCTGCCACAGCGGTCCTGGAATTCGCTTGCATTCCTGGTGGATGGAAAGCTTTCTGACTCTAATTCTGCTGATTCTGGTACTGATTCCTGTGTTGGGTCTGAATCTGAGGTTGAGTGTGGTACTGATGATGAATCTATTTTTTCTGATTTTTGTCCGTCAGATACCCAAGGTGATCCAACGTCAAATGGATCCGCCTCGTCTCCCTCTTCCCCAATACGATCGACATCGAAAAGAATCTTCAGTACACGGGCGAAGAAAAATTTTAAATCGCGCCGCAAATTCAGAGTTTTTTATGAAAAACCCCCTGTGGAAGCTTTCATAGATCCTTTCGAGGAGCTGGATCACGAAGAGAATCTCTGGAATGTCGACACTCGACCCACCTATCTTCAAGAGGCAGTTGATACGGACCTCTTTAGGGACATCCGTAAGAAGATTCTTCCTGCCAAAGCCGAAGAAGTCGCCAAAGTATTTTCGACAGTAATTCCTGGCGATCAGGTGGACACTGAGTTGTGTTCCAAGGCAAGAGAAAAGATTTTTGAGGAACGGAAGGACACAACCCTTTCGGGGAAGTTGATCAAAGACCCCCCTGTCCGTGGACAGTTCGGTGAAGCCTTCATCGAGCTTCGTGAAGGTTACAAGGCGAAGAAACAGCGTCCTTATGAGAACCATGGACATAAACATGAGATCCTCAGAAAAATCATCGAGAGAAATCTCAGGGAATTTGGTTGGCTTGAGGGTTGTATGACCAGCGAATGGTGCTGTGCACCCTTCACAGTCCCGAAGCCGCCGCCTGCAGACCAGAACACTATTGATGGTTGGCGAATGGTTGTTAATTTTCGCAATCTCAACGCCGAAACCAAGGCGGATTCACACCCCCTGCCCCTCATTGAGGAGGAAATCGCCAACAGGGCAAGAGGTCGTTTGTTTTCTGTGCTGGATCTCCGTCACGGCTTTCACCAAATGCCGTTGAGGAAGGACAGCCGACCTCTCACCTGTATGTGCACGCCATGTGGCCCAGTCCAATGGACGGTCATGCCCATGGGCCTGAAGAACGCCCCTTCGTTTTTTCAAAGAATGATGGAGGATGTGCCTTTTACAGCCCATCCTGAGCTTCGTGCCTTCGTGAGTGTGTACATAGATGACATAATCATCGCGACGGAGGGGGAGGGACTGACCGAAGCCGAGCTGGTGGCCCTACATGAGAAGCAGCTGAACCAAGTTTTGGACATTCTTGACGCCAATCAGCTGATTTGTGGGCCAAAGAAGGGAAAATTTTTTTTAAAATCAGTCGAATTTTGTGGTTCTCTCCTAGAGAATGGCACCCGACGACCCAGTCCAGGGAAGCTCGTCGCTATTCAGAAGTGGAAGCGCCCTGAGACGATCACGGAGTTGAGAGGATTCCTGGGTTGTTGCAATTTTTACCACACTTTTGTGCCGAATTATGCCAAATTTGCTGCCCCCCTCACTGAATTATTGAAGGTAGGGAGAGATGCGGGCAAGGCAGGTTCAAAGGTTCGTGTCAAGTGGACTGACGAGTGCGAGGAGGCCTTCCATCACTTGAAGGCGGCCCTCTGCGAAGTCGCCACGTTGCATGTGCCGCAATTTGACCGACCCTTCTACATAAGAACTGACGCTTCTAGGTACGCGAACGGAGCTGTCCTTGAACAGGTTGATGAAGCCACCGGCGATCATTACCCTCTTGCATTTTGGTCTCGGAAGCTAGCCCCACGCCAAATGCAATGGTCGCCGCGTGAGCAAGAAACATATGCCATCATCTGTGCTTTAAAAAAGTACCAATCGTGGGTTGGCACCAATCGAGTCGAGGTCCTGACGGATCATCGATCTCTGGAGTATTGGGCCACCGAACACATTGATACTGTCGCGAGCCCAGCTGGTCGACGGGCCAGATGGCACGAATTTCTCTCTCTGTTTGACCTCCATGTGTCGTATTTGCCTGGAAAACACAACACGGTAGCGGATGCTCTGAGCCGATGGGCTTACCCCGCTTCAGAGGGGCTGCAAAGTACCAACATCCATGGTACGGAGCAGGACCGCCACGTCGTGATCGAGTGGGATCAAGAGGAAAAAAAGCTCCTCCGACGTGAATGCATGCAATGCGCAGTTAAACAGCATGCATTGCCGTGTCACGACATCACGGCCTTCTCAGATCCGGCGCATGCTCATGAGATCTGCACCAAAACACTGAAAGTCGTGGAGAAAGTCACCGATCCCTCCTCAGGGAGTGTGAAATGGTTTGACTATACCCGACGAGTAAGTCGATTTCGGTTGATCCAGGGCATTAAGCGTCGAGATCCGGCCAAAACTCCACCCCTGCCGAAAGATTCCCTGATCATCCGTGACTGGACGTCCGATTATCTGCATGATCCCATGTTTAAAGAGGTCTTTGGAAATCTCAAATCCAAAGATGCTCACAAGGATGGGATTTTTTCGGAGTATTCGTTGGATGGGGGGAAGCTGTGGATGGAGGGTAAATTGTGCGTACCAGACGCCCTGGCCCCCCGAGTGTTAAACTGGTGGCACAAATGGGAGTCCCCCCACGCACATGGTCGTCGATTATGGTCGATGATTAAACATAGGTTGTTTGGCTCACGGCTATATACTCATTGCATGAAAGTAGCCGCCGGATGTGCCCAATGTGCTGTCTCGACGCCCCCCAGCGCGAAGAAGCACGGCCATCTGAGGCCACATCCTATTCCGGAGCGCCTCTTTAACAGAGTCACCAGTGATTTCTTCTATCTCGGTGAACTCGATGATGAAGAGTGCCATTGGACTAATAAAAAGGTCAATGGTGTGCTCCTTATTCAGTGCCGTCATTCCGGCTACATTCAGGTGTTGCCTTGCAACATTGAGTCGATGACTGGCAAGGCTGCCGCCAAATGGTGCGCGCAGACCTGGATGGGAGGCTGGGACGTCCCATCCGAGGTGGTTACGGACTCAGGCAAAGAGTACACCTCCGAATGGTGGAGGGAATTATGTGCTCGCCTTGGAATCCACCACCTCAGGTGTGAAATCCACTCGCATCGAGCGCTGCCTGGCGAAAGAGCCGGCCGCTCTGTTATAAATATGCTTCGTAAGGAGCTCGCGAGTGAGAAGGATTTCCACTGGCTTGAAGTTCTCTTCGCATTGCTTCGCCGTTACCACAACACGCCTTTGTACCATGGCCTTTCTCCAAATGAAATTGTCTTTGGACGAAAGAAGTGTTGGTGGAACATGCCGTTGAATAATCCTCGCCCTTGTAAGGATGCTTCGTTGTTTTTGGACGACGTCCAAGGAGCAGATAAAACTGTCTCGAAATTAATCGAAAAGCATCAAGCTGACTGGCTTTGGGTTCAGAATCAAGGCCGAAAAAACCCCCACAATTTTGAAGTCGATGATCGAGTTTGGCTTCGAAAATCCGAAACCACCCTGGACGGAGATGACAAGCTTCTTCCCTTGTGGGAGGGGCCATTCGCTGTTACAGCGCGTCTTGGTGAGAACAGGTGGAGGATTCGTGTGGATGTCAGCAGGGAAATTGACGTTTCGGGCGATCGCCTCAAGAGAGAGATCCCCTCCCCCAAGGATCGGGTTAAACCCCTTTTTTGGACTGCGAAACATTTGTCTGATCGGGTCATCGAAGGGGGGAAGTACGAACTCAAGAGGATTTTAGAAGCAAGACGTGACGCCAAGGGCGAATGGGAATTTCTGTGTGAGTGGAGGGGCTTTGATTCCAGTCACAACAACTGGGAACCAGCCCAATCTTTTGTCCATGGATACACCAAGGGGTTCATCGACTTCCTGAAGAAGCACCCCGAAATTGGCGTACTCCTGACAGACTGTCTGTCGAAACCAGACAGACAAGTGGAGAGCGACGGAAAACGACCTGTGGTGAATCGAGATCCAGCCTTTTACGGCCCTCAGCAGCCACATTCCAGGGCTGATCCGTCGATCCCCCCTCCTGCGGTCAGGCCAGCCCAGGAGCCAAATGAGGACCAAGCTTCGAGTTCGGCCGCTGATTTGCAGCGCCCAAGCCGTACGAGGGCCCGACCAGACTGGTTGGTGGTCACATGTATTCGTGCTTGGCCGAATTCGACTTGAAAGAACCACATTCTGCTCAATCCACTGTTCATTCTTTCTGTTTATGTCATGATGTGGAGAACTGCGAATGTTTGATAATTTGACGTCAATCAATCAATTTTTCTTTGGTCTCCGTTCGGTAGCGTATCGAAAGTCGAAAACCGAAAGCCACGGAGTGTGCTGCCGTGTTCAGAAAAAACCAAACTCAGGCTTAATTCAGGCAGATTCGGGGTAATCTTGTCTCTGTTGGTCTGTGCATCTTTGGAATTTGGCTACTCGTGCAGATGGAAGCAAATGTACATAGTAAAAACGCTGGCCAGCGACATTCAGCCCTACAGGCACCCCCTGTAGTACTGGCTGCACCAGATGCGACGCCAGGAACTCAGATCTTACCTTCATTTGCTGTGATGCTGACGCCAAAGTCCAGATTCAGATCCAGGATCCTCAAATTTGCCTTGAATTTCTCAGATTTGTCCATCATTCTGTGCAACAGTGGAACCAAAACACAAAACCCAGACGTCAATTGTTCAGACAACCTTCACATAGGAGCTCTAGGGACTTCTAACAGCAACCTCTGAAGTCCGTAAGCTTCGTTGTATTTTTGGCACACGCCAATGTGAGCTCAATCCGACCTGAAACTGTCGAAAATGGTGAATCCAAGTGTCTTGTGGGACTCAATCGAAAGATGGGCCTTGTCCAAGTCGATTGACACCGCCGCCACTGTAAATAAAGGACCATGCGGTGTCTCTCAGTTATATACTGTCAGTAAAGCGCCTTCAGCGAACCTTCGGCGCGTTACATGCCAAGGATCCAGGGCTATCATGTCCCATCATGATGCATCATCACATGATCCACATTTTCATAGAATCTGTTAGATGCTCGCGAACCAACGTGCCGGAAAGCACAATTGAGCTGAATAAACGACAATATATATTAACTTTAGTCTAAACGAAAGTGTTAGTAGTTTCAGTTCTAGACATTCCGTTGCATTTCACCTTCATCTTAGGGAATTTCCTCATTTTAGGACAGATTAGGTTGATTTCCTTGTCATCTCCTCACATTCCTCGAAGATCTGTTTAGATCTAAGTGAACAGAAAAACCTCCCTACCTTCTGTGGTTCACTTAGGGTCTACAGACTACATCTGTATTTGTTTTCCCTCTCTGTGAGTGGTTAATCTCCTCCATCTCTGCTCAATTTGATGCCCAATCTTATTGAATCTTGTGATCATCCACCAGATGCGCCAAATCTGAAGCACATGCTGCACTTTTCAGAACGAGAAAAGCGGGAGTAACACGATGTAGAGTTCGGCGAGGACACCGTAGCGTGCCCGCGACAGCAAAACCGTGCCAGAGCGCTGAGATGTCACTCCATTTCTTGATTCCCCCACTCAATCCACCAATAATCTACCTCATTCTCAACCAATGCATGGTTTGGTATCGATTCTCGATACGTTTACATGCTTTTTAGCCCTTAACCTGATGTTTTAATGCACGGAGGACTGTTCGTCACTCCTCAATCTGTCTCATTTCAGGTTCATCCATCCTGATTCAGTGCCAATTCAGCCCAAATCAGGTCAGATCAAGCAGATTTCGCCCCATCGAGGCTACATTTCTATTTTTTTCTGGGACTTAACCGCACTACGTTCTTCGTTGACGTAGCGACACACCCCAGTGTGTTTTTGGAGGGGGAGTGTAAGTGCGGCTAACCCCCATCTGCTCAGATTTTCACTGATCTAACCCAGATTGGCTACATTTTGGTCATTTTCTTTGCTTCGGCGGAATCGCCGCCTCGCAGCTCAGTCTCAGGATCAGACCTATATATTTCTGAGATGCCGGATCTGATTCCGCGGTCCATTCCCCGTAAATCCGCCGCGTTCAGATCATTTACCTGGAATCGCCATTCGCCGCTGACGCGCGCTCGCGGGCCAGATCGGCCAAACATTTTTCATAATTGGATTTATATAAATCTTTTCAGACAGTTTTGGACACTCAGATGTATTTAGAATAATCCGCATCAATTTTCTTCATAGACTGGGATTTTCTGCCGGATAACACTCAACATGGACCTTGCTTCAGTTGTTGCTGCTCTCGCCTCCGTTGGTGTCCGAGTATCCGGTTCCACCCCCAATAGCAGTGTTCAGGGAGACTCCTCGCGTGCCTGCCCCACTGGTCTTGCCGGCCCCGAGCCCTCCGGCACCTTCCACGACCCAGGGCAGCACTTTCACCAATACCCAGGAGGATCACCTAATCCTCTTGGGTGAGTTCTTTGCGGTCTGCCAGGAGAACCACACTCCACTCAAGCTGGAGAAGTGTGAGTTCATGCAGGAGACCATGCAGTACTTGGGGTTTGACGTTGGCTATGGGTGGTGGACCCCAGCGGCCTCTAAGGCCAAACCCCTGATGGATGCCAAGGTACGACACGAAGACCCCAAGAAAGGACTTTATGATGTACGCAGTTTCATTGGGGCAAGCAACTTCTATCGCCGCCACATCAAGAACTTCACCTATACCAGCGCCATTCTGACGGACTTGATCAAGAAGAGTACTACTTGGCGCTGGAGCCCACAAGAGCAACAAGCGTTTGACGAGCTCAAAGACAAGGTAGCCAACGCTAAGTGCTTGGGAGTGCCTAGAGCACAAGGGGAGATTATCCTGGTGACCGACGCCAGCAATGTGGGCGGTGGTGGAACGTTGTTCGAATGGAAAGCACTAGAGAAGGAGGAGTTCGACTCGGCCATTTCCCAATGGGGGACGGAAGGTCTCAACCGAGATGGAACTCTCAAGCACAGCTATCCTGACGACAAGTGGGTCCTAGTACCTCTGGGCCACTGGAACTGGAAGTGGAACCAGGCCAGGGGGAACTACTCCACCTATGAGCAGGAATTGCTCACGGGTATGCTGGTGCTATCCTCACAAGCACGACTGTTGGGGAGTAACCCTGTGGTCTGGCTATGTTGCCCACCTGAGAAGGCCAAGCTACGGCGCTGGTGGACCTACCTCAGTCAACTACGGCTGACGGTACACCATATCCAGGGAGTGAAGAACGAATGTGCCGACTACATCAGCCGCAACAACTTCGACGCCCTGATTGGTGCCCGGTCTGAAGCGCTGGCTAAGGAGGCGTTCAGCCGTATGGACGTCCACTTGGACCTCAGCATGACGATGATACGCCCCCTGGATGGACTCCAACAATCGGAGTACCTGAAGGAGTTCGGGGATATCTACAAGCGCCTGGAGAAACGCCTTGAACCCCTCCTGGTCAACCAAGACCAGTGGAAGAGGGACAAGAGCTACCTATGGCACGAGGACTGTATAGTGGTGCCTAGTGACCGAGTCCCAGCGCTGCTGAGGTGGACCCATGAGTCCAGTGGTCATGTGGGTGCTGACCGCACCCTGAGGCTGTTCAAGCAGTGGTTCCACACTACGTGGACTGACGACCAACTGCGGAAAACCCTCCAGCCTATCGTGGACAAGTGCCCGTGCAGGTCCTGTAAACCAGGGGATATCAGGGACAGAGGTCTCTACTCGACCCTGCCCATCCCTCACTGTGCTAACAGTGTGCTATACGTGGACTACACGGAGATTCCGAAGTTCGGGGGCTATGACTTCGCCCTCGTGGTAACCTGTGGGCTGACCAGGTTTACCAGGGTGTTCCCATGTACCAAGCACATTACCGGGGAGGAGACTATCAAGATACTCCTGGAGGAGTGGTTTTGTGTCTATGGGGCGCCCAAGGAGATCAACTCCGATGAGGACGTACGAGTACGCTCAGATACTGGCTGGTACAAGAGGGTCCTGAGATCCCTCAATGTCCAGGTGTCTACAGGGATTCCCTACTCTCACACGAGCAACCCCCTATGTGAGCGACAAATCCGTGTCCTGAAGGAGAATGTACGGATATGGTGCAAAACTGAACGCACCAGAGACTGGGTGAGACTACTCCCCGTCATATTCTTGATGATGAACTCCCAAGAGAGTTCAACTACTGGCTACTCGCCACATGAGCTATTCCTGGGGCGCCCGGCATGGTTCCTACATGCCCCCTATCCAGAGGATACCCATTCTTCTGTGGGTGAATGGGTCCAAGAGCAACAAGCGAAGGTGGACAAGGCCAAGGCAATGCTCCAGAGAGTGAGGGAGCGTCAGTGGAACAAGAAGAACAAGCACCGAGTACCGGCCACCTACCAAGAAGGGGACTGGGTGCTGGTGCACCACAGTCGACTACCCGCCTGGCCACGCTCTACCAGCGATGACCCATACTTCGGGCCGTACAAGATTCTATCAGTGGATGGACACCGTATCACCGTGCGGTGTTCTCCCCGTCTAGGGGGGACCCTGGTGTGCGCTGCTCAACACCTGAAGCGCTACTATGATCCTGAAGACCTCTGTGGGGAGGAGTGGGAGCTGAACGACGAGGAAATCGCCGCTCTGGATCTACAAGGGGCTGCCAGCCCTATGGAAGTTGAAGGTGAATTCCCCGACATGAACGCCGAGGAGATGGCTAAGGAGGGCTTCTACCTGGTGAAGTCTGTCCTACGCCACCGCTATCGCCAGGGTTGGCGCTTCCTCACCCTCTGGGAAGGGTTTGGAGTCGAAGAGGCCACCTGGGAGCCCTTCTCTGCATTTGTTCTACCTGAGGGACGCCTAAACTCAGTTCTGGTTGACTAGTTGTCCCAGAACAACCTTGGTGAGTTGCTGAGGCTCGCTGAGACGCTTGCCTCCAAGACTAAAGCTAGGGACTGAACCTTACCCTTACCTGCCAAAGCGTATGTGTGAGTGTGCTAGTCTTAAGGTCCTGAGAGCAAACCGCAGAAGTGGTGTCCTAATTATACCCAAGTCTGCACGCTTGCTAAACCTGGAGGGTTGGCTTATTGATGCCACGGGGTACGCCCCGGGTTTCCCCTCCCCTAAGCGCCCAATTTCTGTGCTGGCGCAAAACCTTTGGGGAATACCCAGCGTACTAATCCAGGTATTGTTTTCCCTACCTATCTGTCTACTACAGGGGGGGGTGGCCAAAAGCTATGAAGGCTTGAAAACGCCGTTTTGCTAAATGGCCAAAACACTGACCTAACCACTGCCACAGCCCACCAACCCTGCTAAAATTGCAGGAAACGGGTGGGACAGTGACACACGCACTACAGGTCCTACACACCCTACAGTGGCACCATCCTGGTGGGCGAGCACTGAGGCAACTGGCTCAAGCCCCCACTCAGGACTACCACTCCTACACGCACACTCTACTGGGCATTGCGAAGGCAAAGGTCTCGTGGGTCCTAGCGACCCTCCTGTGAAATGACAAGAGAACACAGCGCTGCTAAGCAACTGTGGCCTAACAGGGGACGCCACAACGCGTTTCCCCTGCTAGGGCTTGGAGGGAAGAGGTGCTCTTGCGTGCACGGCGCAGATGTCCATGAAGTCGGACTCCCTGCTCTGCCACAGGCAGAGGCTGAGTTACTTGTTTGTCGATCTGCCCCCTTGTTTAGCAGGGCATAAAAAATGCTGCTGCACCAATCACCCTACCTGCCCACCTGTAAAACAAAGGTAAATGAAAGGGCGTTTGCGGCAGAGGAACCAAGCCACACTCCCGGTATTATACCCTTCTCAGTGTGACCTATAATACACTGTCCGCAAACACGCTGGAGGACCAGCTACCCTTGTCAAGCAAGCAAGCTTTAAGGGACTCCTCAGGTTCTCTTAAAGAACGTACCGAGGAGCCCCTGGGTAGCCTAAACAAGGTTTACCGTGCGCACTTCGCGTGGCCTACCCTTTAATGTGTGTGTGCATGCGCGAGTATGCACGATCGCGTTGGGCAAACCTGCCCATCTCAACCTCAATCACGACTCCACCAGGGGGTGGCCCCGCCTGGGCTTACTCACCTTACCTACCGCTGGAGAGAGAGAGCAAGTGAGGGGCGCACGCGAAGAACGTTGCTATGCACTTGTGTGTATGTCTAATCACCCTGATCTGACCGCTAATCATCTGCAATCTTTCTAATCAATCCCTCTATCGCGTTCTATCTTTGTTAGCGCTGCTACAAGGCTCGTTCACGGAGACACGAGACGAGCAATGTGTATGCGGCATACGAGACGAGCATACCTGTAGTTTATACCTGATTCATTGAAGTCTTTTCGTTCTTTTTCGAATTTTTGAATTTTTGAAGCTTCTATTAGTGTGGGTGGAATCTGTATGTTTATTTATTAATGTGTGTCTCGTCATTTTCAAGACTACGTGAGACATACGTTTATAATTCCATTTTTTCTCCATTTTCCGGCGCTTCGCTAGGAGCCGCTCCTGCGCGCCGCCATTTTATGCGTATGAATTTCTGGATTTAAAAAATCCAGAGATGACTATAATTTCTATAAAAATGTGCTTCTGATGCACAATTGAATTCTGCTCAGGTGTGTTGTTTCAGAAAAATTCTAGGCCGTCATTTGACGGATTTTGGTGTCGTCGCTTCGTTTTTGCGTGGATTCGTCCATAATTCTCCCATTCCTGCCTCTGCAGATACCCACGCGCAGCCTCGCTGAGTAGGCCGTGTTCGGGCCGGGACGCAGGTGCCTGGAGAGACTAAGCAGAACCAAGACCCCACCAGGGGGCAAATTAATTTTTCTCACAACTCCCTTCGCCCTAAGACAGGTCACAGGTCGCCAGCAGGTTTACGAGAACTCATGCGAGTGTGTATATTGTGTCTTGCGTTGGGTTTGTGTCAGGCTGCGTCTTGGAGGGAGGGATGCACATGCACATATTTTGGCATGCTCCCAATCTAACCCAACCAAGCCACAGGAGCCCCGGCAGCGCCATGAGCGCTGAGTCTTCTGTAGGAAATGTTACAAACAGAGCAGCAAAAGAGCGCCAGCCATGGTGAGCGCCCATTTTTCTGTGTGAGGGAAACTATAGGTATTTTAAAGTAGATGTGGAAACCAAGGAAAGGCCAAGAAAAATTCCCTTTTTCCTAAAATGCGACAGTGGTGGCCACCACAGCACAAGGGGGGAGTAAGAAAAAGTGCTTTTCCATTGCTTTGAGGCATATTCTAGTTGTATTAGAGATGCACTGAGCATCCATGCATTTTAATCTTAGTATTGGTCCCACCAAAACTGGTGATAACACATTTTGACCTATGGAACCAAACACCCAATCAGGATATGGAGTGGACCCCTTAATCCCCTTTCAATGTGAAGCCAAACATCTTTTCCTGAGTTGACTGAGAACTGACATATCCAAAGTAGAGCCTATGAATTTATCTATGTTTTTCCCTGAATACTTATCTGCCCTAGTGGTATGCACCCTAGGGGGCTAGGCACCTCTTTTTGAGAGGTCCTGGGTTCAATTCCTGGTCAGCCTAGCTAAGTAGGAAGATCCCATGTGACATGGCAGTGACCTCATCGCCACATGCCCTGCCACCTCAGCACATATGGGACCCAAAACAAAGAGTGCACATCTCCTAAGATGGCACTATGGAGAGAGAGTGACCATGGGGCAGTTTTCTAACTCTTTTCCAAAACATTTCAGCTATCTTTGTGAATATCCATTCATTTGTGACCTGAGTTGCAGTTTCTGTGAATATCCAATCATCTTTCACTGTATACACTGCAGCCCTTCATGCTTTGATCCTGATTCTCTTCTCCTTGCACACTACTGGCTTGGGTTATCCTGGATTGACTCTATTTCTGCAAACAAAAGGGTTTTCATCTTCCAAAACAAGCAGCAGGAAACCCTACAGCAACAGCAAGCAGCAGGAGAAGCAAAAACACAGTGCTGAAACCACTATAAACTTTTCTTCCTTGAACCACTCTTGTCTTGGCCAATTGGGGACAATTAAAATCGCCTTTGCGCCGGATTGCTTCAGCTTCTGCACCACACGAGGAAAAACGTCGAAGGGCGGATTGATCCATAGAGGTTCAGACCAGTCCTCACTCCAGGCATCGTCGTAGAACTTCGGAAATCTTTTATTCTTTTTGTTTGCAAAGGCATCAACTTGAGGACGAAAATTGTGGTTCCTTTCGAAATAATCCACCAGAATGTCCCGCCATTTGTCGACTACACGATAGCAAACTGACTTCCACTTCTTGCAGTTCACTGATTCCACCTTTCCTTCTTCGCATTCTTCTTGATTCCTTGTCCATTCCTGCGCATCTTGCTGAAAATGCAGCTTATTTCGCTCCTTGAATTGGTGGATACTCTTGGTATATTGGTGCAGGTAATACAAGTCAGACGGGTCGCTGGTCGACGGATCTTGGAGGAAGCATGTCCTGTGTCCCATGGGCAACACACGGTGAGCGTGAAGCCAAGGTTGACCCAAGAAAAAATCATACTTTATGCTGGCTTCATAGAATTTTCCAGAAAACCACTCCTCCGTGACCGTCTCTTCCACGCTCCACACAGATTGTTTCACCAATCTGACCGCCAATTCTGCTTCTCTGTCG
Organism: Eutreptiella sp. 'Long Island Sound 2002'; assembly: GCA_964036045.1. NCBI lineage: Eukaryota > Euglenozoa > Euglenophyceae > Eutreptiales > Eutreptiaceae > Eutreptiella > Eutreptiella sp. 'Long Island Sound 2002'. Next base: position 58,671,597 of record OZ038384.1, on the reverse strand, counting down.
CCACCTTCAAGGCGATGTCCGCTGACTCCCTCCAGATGGACAGGGTCGAGGACATCTTCGCCTCATCCTCCTGCAGAAAGCCTTTTCTTACCAGATTGACCTCTGAGCCATTGTCAATCAGACATTTGGCAAGTTTAACCTTACCATCTGTTGTCCTGACCTGGATCCAGCAGACAAACTGGCGCTGCTTGCCTCGCCGGACAACGCTGAGGACCCAGGCAGGGTACAGGAGGCCGGAGAAGCGCGCCTGCCAGTTGCAGCAGCGTCCATCCACCGCCCCAACTACCCTGATGGGTTTTGTCTCCTGCCACTCAACCCCAGTGTTGGGATTTGGGTCAAGTTGGCTTCCCTATTGCCATTCTTCTTCTTCGTTCGGCTGTACGTCCTGTACTTGTCCTTCGTCAAACCATTCTTCTCCTGCTTCGACGGCATTCACTCCTTTTCCACGTCCACGACCACCAAATGACTTTCCACCACCACCTTTCTTACCTCCTTGGCCTTTGTTGTTGGAGGTATTGGAATTGGGGTTGGATTCGTTGGATCTGCCCTTGCCTCGACCTCCAGTATCCTTGTTGTTGCCGAAGGTCTTGTTCGCTGGCGTCTCCGCGTACAGGGGGTTGCCATTCACCTTGGAATCATCTTGATTCCCGGACTTTCCTTGGCCTTTGCCACCTTTTTCACCAGATTTTCCACCAGATTTTCCACCAGCATCGGTCCATCTTGAGCCACTTGGATCTCCGCCTTGCTGCGAGTAATCTTTTGGTGTCCAGTCTCTGTTCTTTCCTTTGGACTGCCCTTTACCCTTTCCCCTTCCATGCTGGTAAGCATCTCGTGCTCCATCCTGCTGGGGATTTTTGGGAGAATTTCCCTTTCCATCCATTTTGGACTGAATTGTTTTGAGATCTGAGGGCGTCCACCTGTGATCTGCGGTCGTGTGAGTCGCCGCTCGACCTTCTTTTCCAAGGGCAATGCACACGGAGCACCCCTTCTCACCAACGGCGTTGACCTTGCCTCCGAAGCCATGTGCATCCTGGGACTTCTGGCGTTCTAAGTTTGCATACTTTTCAAGTTGGTCCCAGATCTGCTCGACTCCATACGAGAAGATCCACGGTCGTACCCTCAAAACTGTTCCCTTATACTTCACCTTTCCATCTACCATGCTGCAGAAAAACTCCGACTGTTCAGGATCGTGGAAACCAACTCTCCATCTGCCCTCACGAATAGTGATGTCTTTCAATCCAGTAGCACTGATAGAGTGTAGCAACTCACGAACTGCCATTTTTCCCATAGTTTCCGGCAATCCTCGGACTTCAACCCAGTTGCCCAGGACTTTTTGGTCCGCCTGAGAGTCCCTGATCTTCTGCTTGGTCTCCGGCGTGAGCTTGCTCAGGAGGATCTTCTTCATTTCGCCTTCAGAAAGGCCTTCTCCAGAGTTCTCCGCCTCTTGCACCAAAAACTCCCAATCTTGCCTTGCAATTTGAATTTCTTCCAGAAACAATTTCTTGATCGCCCTGAAGTTCTCCAGACGGTTCCTGTAATGATCTTCAGGAAGTCGAGAGCCTTTCTTCTTGAGACTTCGATACAGCTCTTCATAAGTCAGGGGATCTCCTTGATTCTGCCTTTCCACATAAAGATTATATGTACTTTCTCTGAGTTTGCCAGTCAAACAGTCCATCAACCCAAGGATCCAGAGTTCCTTGTCCAGTTTCTCCGTCTGCAGCCACACCATGAACTGCCTCTCGAAGGACGCCCAGTGATTTGGGTGTCCTGAGAACTTCGGCTGCTTCATTACAGACCCTCGAAGCCTCATGTGCAACGGGTTCAGCAGGTGGTTCAGGTTGAAATTTGTGGCTGTGCGCACCGGATTGACGAGCACTGGGTTGACTGCGGCGCCTCCCATTGCCTGTGCCTGCGCAATTGCGGCCGCCAGCAACGCCTGGTCCACAGTAGGCTGCACGAACGGCGTTGATTGAGCTTGATGCAGCCTCATCTCCTTCAATTTCTTCTGCTTTTCTTTGATTTTTGCTGCGTTTTCTTTCTGCTGCCAGTCCTTCTTCTTCAAAGCCATTGATCTCTCCTTCACGGTGGTCCTTGCTTCTCCATCAATGTCCCCGACAGTGCCAACAGACAGTACAGACCTCTCCGACGAAGATTCTCCTCCTTCGGTACCCAGATTGAACCCAATAGGACTTGTAAATCCAGTAGGGGGGATACCAGAAATTCCAGTAAAAGCTGGATGGTGGCCAGTAAAAGCTGGGGGTGCTGGAGAATGTGGAACACCGTAAGGCGTGGATGCAGGTGCAGCTGAGGAGGTAGGTGCTGGGTGGCTTGCCATTGTAGGCGCTGGTCCAGTGAGCCCAGTAGTGCTCAGATTTTGTACCAGATCTGTAAGCTTCTCCAGCTTCTGCTCCATCTCCTTCCACTTGCTGTCATCATCCCTCTTTTTCTCCTTGGCGGCCTTCTTCAGCTCCTTCACCCTGTCTTCCAGCGACGAAATCTGGCGTCGACAGGAGCAGTCCTTGGCACATTCGCCACATGACGGGCATCTCGTACCTTTTCCTTTGCTTCTCACTTCATCAACCCAGCTGTCAACACTGGAGTTGGAGTTGGGAAGCTTGGACAGTTGCTCCCTGGAGAGGTGAGAATGTGTCGAATCACACCTCATTTCGTCGACCTCGTCGTCGTTCGGACCCCAGGCGCCCGACAGACCAGCGTGCTGACGCACATTCTGGCGTCTCTCCTCGGCGATGATGGCCATCTGCACCATCACGGCGGCCTGGTGGGCGAACTGGTCCATCAGCTCCTCCCAGTCCTCTTGCTCCTGCAGTTGGGCGTCGAATCGCAACCGGCCGCTGTCCCTGATGAACTGGCACGACGCCCGGAACCAGTCCCTCAGGCGGCTCCGGTAGCTCGCCTCCGCCAGCAGCCAATTCTGCCGGTGCAGGAATTCCTCATTCCAGATCTGCTGGAAGTGGTTTTCCCAGTAATCACCACTAATTCCAGTATCAGACTGCTCTCCTTCGCTGCTGCTGTCTTCAAGATCAGGCAAAGCGTGAGAGGAGGAACCAGATTCACTGGAGGAGGGAGATTCTCGACCGGGTTTAAGGTTGGGTGGGGCGTTCAGACAACAATCAGCACAAGTATGAACTCCAGGCGAATGCCTATGGCCACAGTAAGGGCACTCTGAAGGATGATCCTCGGTTTGCTGGGGAGATGCCACGAAGGTAACCTCAGGGGGAACACGCAGTGACTCTCTACGAGTGATAGCCCCGCCAAAGTCCGATGATATCAGAGTGTCCGTGGAGATTCCAGAAGCAGAGTCATGATTTCCTCTGCTACCATGTAACCGCTGCATAGTGGTTGATCTTTCTTGTAACTGCGAAGCCTGTAGCCTTGATGCCCCAGGGGTCGTAACGCCCGACACTGCCCCTGATATCTCCGAACCCAACTGACCCTCTTCAGACCCATATCCAGCCTCTGGGAGCGACATATGCGAAGCACTTGTAAGTCCTTTGAACTCCATGGTGGAATATGAAGAGTACGAAAACCCGGTCTGCAAAAATGGAGCAGACATAGAATCTCAATGCGCATTCATCGCACATAATGACACAACGTGAAATCATTCGAAATAATTTAAATAAATCCGATTGGGAAATCACGAAAGACAAATGCGACTCGACGCGCGCTCACAGGCGACATCTGGCGGCGAACGGAAAACATGAAAACAAGCGGAAAAATTCCTGCACTAATGTACATCTGAGAATCATTGAAATTCTGATGACATTGATGTACAATCTGTGTGCTGTCACTGCTGCCGTTACAGCTTGGAAACATCACCTGCAGGTGGCCAGTTCTGTACTTAATCCTGGCTATCGCGTTGTCGTTGGTGTGGTGCTGTTCAACCATGGGGATGAGGACTTCATGATCCATCGTGGTGATCACGTTGCACAGCTCATCTTGGAGAGATACGTCGTGCCTGAGATCGTCCATGCTCGTGCTTTGCCTGCTGCACAGGTTGCAGTGAGTAAGAAAAAGTGCTTTTCCAATGCTTTAGGGTATACTTTAGTTGTATTAGAGGTGCTCTAAGCACTCATGCATTTTTATCTTAGTATTGGCCCAACCAAATTTTGACCTATGGAACCAAACACTAAATCAGGATGTTGTGTGGACCCCTTTATCCCCAAGCTATAAGCAATAAAACATCTTTTCCTGGGTGACTGAGGCACTGATATACTGAGGGCAGAGCCTATGAATTTATCTATGTTTTGTCATGAATTCTTAGCTATCCTAGTGGTATGCACCCTAGGGGGCTGGGGCACCTCTTTTTGAGAGGTCTTGGGTTCAATACTCAGTCAGCCTAGCTAAGTAGGATAATCCCATGTGACATGGCAGTGACCTCAGCGCCACAAGCCATGCCACCTCAGAACCTATGGGATCCAAAAGCAAAGAGTGCACATCTCAAGATGGCACTGTGGATGAGAGTGAGCACTTCTTAGGTGGCTCAAGTTGCATGGTATAAAGCGACAGAAAGTGCCCAAAATACATGGCCTGAAAAAACGTCAAAAGAACCATTCTTTGGCTTGCAAAAAAATCAAGCCGTTTTTGGAACACCAAAAGAACGCTTATGTAAGGAATTTTTGCCTTTTTTTGGTCCTGATGGGTCCAAAAAATGTTTTTTTGGGGCAATGGACTGTTCCTTGCGCGAGGCCTTGCGCAAGGAGCAGTCCATTGCCCCTCCAAAGTCAGGTAATGATGGTAGAATTGAGGAATCAAGCAGGCGCCTACACTGGAGTGACATTACAGGCACCCTTGACTTGATCACATTGTACAATATGTTTACGCGGGCGGACATTCAGTGCTCTAAACAAGCCTTGCAAATCTAATTGATGACTCAAGAAATCATTTCAAATGTTGTTGCATTCCTAACAAAAGGAGCACATACGTTGGAGGTGTTGCACAGGGTGCATCCTTCAGCATTGCTCATGATGCACACCTGCCACAACTTATGGGGAGTGTCAAGCAAAAAAAAGAGTATCACTGGTAACACATGAAGCATGTCCACTCAACAGATGACGCTGAGCTGGACAGGGACCCCCCTTGTAGCTTTGGCTGAAGAAAAGTTGATCCTTCCGTTGTTGACTATAGATCAAAGTAAAATGTGCAAAGAAAATATGAATTTGCCAGGCGTGGCACTTTTTTGAGCGTTTGTTTGGGCCAAAAAAACTGATTTTTTGGAAAGTAAAATGCAATGTAGTGCAAACGACACCAATTATCAAGATGATGTTCGATACCTGGAGAAAGAAGGTACCCTGGGGGAAGCAGTCTGCCAAGCGCAGGGGCTGACCAAGCCCAAAAAGAGTTTTTCCGCCTCTGGGGGGGGCAAGCTTCTGGTAAATTTCAATGACTCAACGACAATTTAGGTACTCGTTGCTTCAGTGAAGGTTGTGCACAAGCGCTATCAGATGAGAACCCATCACAATGGTACAAAGAATATATTTTCTGGGCCTTTTTTTGCGCGAGCCCTCGCGCAATGAGGACTGCAATGCAGTCCCAGAACTTCAAAGTCACAACCTATACCTCTTTTTTCAGGCAGTGCAAATCAAAAATCAAACCGTGGGGTGGGTACTAAGACCACTCGACCCTGAAGCCGTCTTTCCAAAGGAAAATGAATCGGGTGAGGTTTTTGGTTTAGTAAGTTATGTGCGAGGCCTCGCGCATGGGGCAGCCCTTGAACCACATGTTGCATATGTTTTGCATTGATATTTCATCTGCCGTGCTTCTGTTTGAATGATCCTTGGTCTTGATTGCGCGAGGCCTCGCGCATAGAATTCGATCAATAAATCATTTTTCCAGGTATGCAATGAATATGCAGAACAAAAAATGATGTTGCAATCATTTTTTCTGCAGACCATGTTCATCCAAAAAACAAGGGGAACGCAAAATGTATTTCTTGGCCAATTTCCGCTAAAAGCACATCATTTTCCACTGAAATCATAAGATTTATTTATTCTTTTTATATTTTTTTTTGTTTTTGGCTGTCCGAAAAAAGGCACGAAATGGCACAAATGGTAAGAAAGATGCTTTCTTTGGACTAATATTCTGTTTTCAAAAAACAGAGCCTGTGAAAAACTATTTTTTTGCATGGTCCGAATTGGGTGCATTTGGTGTGATTTTGACCATGCAACTTGAGCCGCCCAAGCCCTTGGGGCAGTTTGCCAATCAGTTTTTCTCAAACATGTACAATATTTCATCCTGAGTTGCAATGTATGCTAATTGCTGTGGTCTATTGTTGATAGTTGTCTTCATCTAACTCTTTGTGACTGCAGCCCTTCATGCTTTGATCCTGTTTATCTTCTACTTGCTTATCTCTGGCTTGGGTTATCCTGGATTGGTTGTATTTCAACAATAAAACATTTTCCTCATCAAAAACAAGCAGCAGGAACCCTACACCAGCAGCAAGCAGCAGGAGAGGCACAACAAACAAACAGTGTTGAAATCACTATAAAACTTTCTGGTAGCAGAGGCAGACAGTCTCTGCGTACCGGCAGCAACCCCGTGTCGTACATCCAGTGCGCCGAGATCTGTCATATATAAGCAAGAAGGGCGAAGATGGAGACAAAAAAAGAGGGACACCGACGTGAGGACGGGGCCTGAGGCACCAGCAATGCCAGCACCTGGTGAACCTGGACCTGGACCTAGCGCTTTACCTTCGGTGCCCTTACATGGGCCAGTGGACGTGGTTGATGACTCGCTGGAGGGACTTCAGTTGCCCTTCCGGGCCCTCTCAGTCGAGGAGGTGGACATCAACCCTGTGAAGAGAAAGAGAGAGAGAGAGAAGGATGCTGGAGAAAGCATGGCAGACGAAGGAGTGGACCATGGGCACAACCCGACGAATGAGTCGACCTTCGAGGGCGCACCAAGCGCTTCTGGCCTCCACGCATCACCCTCTCCTACTACCACCACACTCCCAACTCCAGACCCAGCCGCTACAACATCCACACCCATAACCATCCCGCCTATGGCTGAGGGCACAGGCTTTACTGGTATGCCTACCTACCCTGCCTATGGTGTGAACCCACCTACCACTGCGTTTCCAGAGGCAACTACTACCAGTGAGCCGGTGCCCTCCAGTTCTGCGCCGCGATGGTATCCGGCTGACTATCACCATCCTCTACCCGCTACGGGAGCCCATGTGGATGTTCCTGGGTATACAACCCTGAGTGGGCTGAGGAGAGGACCTGAGTCATGCGGGAGCAGGAGTAGAGGATCGGGGAGATCCTCCAACAGGTCCCTGACGCAGTCGGACATAAAAGAGGCTCTCCGAGGAGCCACCTCTGAACTTGTGGGCGATCTCACTCAAGAGATTCGGGCTGAACTAGAGCCCCTGATTCCGCCCCAAGCTTCACCTACCATGGTGGGAATTTCACCCCATCGAGTACAGGCTAACCACCTAATGGCAGGGCTGACAAACACCCTGGGGAGCCTGAGGAGCCGACCAACGGCGACCCCTGCAGCGATACCGAGAAGCCCTTTCGTACCGAGGACGGCCCAGCCACCCTACAGCCACGTGGGGAATTCTACGAGAGCCGAGCTGGACTGGCTGGGCCTGACAGCCCTGAGGGCAATGGTTGACTTGGAGCCCTATGGCTCTAGTGACCTAGGCGGAGACCCCTCCGATGATGAGCCGCCGTTGGTGACTTCTGCTTCGCCCTCGAAGGACGACGACCCTGAGGACCCCGAGAACCCAAGTGGGCAGAAGAAAAAGAAGAAGAGGAAGACCCGGCGCCCTGGGGGACGCAGGTCTCAGGAGGCTAAGGCCATTGCCACCTCCAAGATCGTGGTGAACTTGCCTGAGTTCACAGGCAAGGACCTCAGCGAGTTCGCTGAGATTTTTAGCCGGTTCCTCCGATTGACCGACCAAACCCATGCTAGTTGACGGGTCAAGTGCGATCTGCTCCTGCAGTGTTGCAAGACCAAGTACCTGGAGAAGCAGGTCAAGCAGATCGTGACTAAGTCCGCCACCTTTGTCGACGTGTTGGTTGCCTTGGAGAGGCAGTACCCGACCTATGACACCGACCTCTCCATCAGGGCCGAGATCCAGAACCTGGCCGTGCTGTCCAACAACCCCAAACTTGGCAGGGTCTCTGAGCTTTTGGCTGACCTTGATCACTGGGCCGGACAATTGACGCCCGGTTCCTACAGCAGCGACGACCTGCTTTTCTGGTTGGTGGCTAAGCTCCCTCGGAAGCTGTGGGACGAGTGCCGTTCACCGGCAGAGCGCAAGGCTAGAGCCCTCCACTACAAGGGTTTATGTGTGCTACTCCTGGAGCTGGCGCTAGAGAAAGAAAGCGACCAGCACCTGAACAACTACCGTCCTGGAGGGGGAGGCTCTGGAGTACCTGGCGAAGGGTACCAAGGATCCAGACCTGGACAGGGGACTACCCCCAAACACGCCCGTATCATGGAAAACGTCAAGGAGCTCTTCTGGTGTGATGTCAGAGATGAGCAGGGTCACCTACAGCACGCCCCTGACTGCGAGCAGCAAGACTGCTTCGTAGTCCAAGGGAAGAAGCAGGGGACCAACACCGGCGCCAAGGCGAAGATGCCTGATCACTACAGGTGTAGTATCACCTGTGCTTTTTGTGGGAAGAGGAAGCACCCTGAGGATGAGTGCTACCACAAGCAGCGCCTGTCGGCGAAGCTGAAGGGTGAAGATCCTGGCAAAGGCTCTGGCAAAGGTGGAGGCAAAGGCAACGGCAATGACTCCGGCAAGGGCAAGTCAAAAGGACGTGGAAAATGGCAAGACAAGAACCAAGGTGGACGAGGAGGAGGCGCTAATCGCCAGCCGGACAAGGACAACAAGAACCCGGACAAGAACGGAGGCAACCCCAACCCTAATCCAGGGGAGAACTCCGAGCCCTCTGTAGGGCAGTCTGGTCCCACCACACGCTCGCAGACGCAGGCCCAGCAAGAACAAGGGGCCAAGCGTGAGCATGCAGGTGGTGATGACGGCAACGCTAACAAGAGAAGCTGTTTCATGAGGATGGCCCGCAAATTGCGGAACAAGGGGTTCGAGGTGACCTGTCCCGCGGAGTTCTGACGGGGACGCTCCGGTGGCACCCAAGACCTGGTGTTTTGGGTACGTATCCGACTAGGGGGACGTGAATACCTGGGGATATTGGATACTGGAGCCACCATATCTATAGTGGCCAAGAAAATTTTACCTTGTGGGAGCCTGAAGAACACCATGACCACCGCGGCTATACGAATGGGGGATGGACATGTGGTGCACAGCTGCGGGGACTGTGAAGTGGAGGTACCTATGGGCTCGCGAAGTATCGCCCATCCGTTCTATGTGATCGACACTGAGGCCTTCGACTTTGTATTGGGGACTGACTTCTTCGTGCAGCACTCCCAGATACAATCCCTGACGCTGCAAGCGCCCTACCTCCTCTACGTGGACAACGGCGAGGGCAGAGAGTCCGTGCCACTGGAACAGTCGGAGCACACCTCGAGCTACCTGAGGGTATCGAAGCAGGAGCCCTCGAACATGATAGCGGCCTCCTAAACTGAGGACTATCAACTATTGGCGGAAGTCCTAGACCAAGGTCTGAGGGAGTTGGGTTAATCTAGAGAAGACCTGAGTGTGGAGTTGTTCGCCAGCGACAAGCAACATGTCCTGGACCTTTACTGCAGCAAGGGGAAGAACTGCAGCTACAAATTTTACTGGCCCTCTTTCGGGATGGCCTACGGGAACCCCAGGTTCAGTGAACTGGGGAAGGTCTCGACCAAGGTGGGCTTGGAACGTTCCCGTATGGTCCTGTGTTCCCCCGATTGGGGAGCCCATGGGGGCAACGAGTGCTGGCGAACCCTCCTCGACAGGCTGACTATTAGCTCTGTTCGATTACCTGATGAGGCAATCTACGTGCCTCTGGGGCATAAGACGCCTATCGGGAAATCCGGATGGGGGAGTATGCTCAGCGTGGTGGACGGAGGTCTTACCACCATCCCCTGGGAGGACCTGGACTCGACTCTGGTCCAGGCTATACAACGAGAAAGCGATGGACTCCCCTTGGGTGACTTGAAGGATCAACTACGGCATCAAGATGCTTTTGGGACTATACCCGGAGGAGATGAAGACGTCGTGACTAACACCAACGCCCCCAAACTCTCCCTGCCATGTACATGTTCCTGATGGAGTCTCTGAGTGTGGACTATCCGAGCTCCCTGGCTCTATCCACTCAGATGACGAAACTGAGCACGACGCCTTCTTCGTGCAGACCTGTGTGGAGGAAGTGGAGAACGCCGAATACGTCGCGCGACTGAAATCCCTACTCTCCATGAGGGTGGAAGACCCCGTGGACGAAGAGCTGGATCCCCGATCCAGGCTAAGGGAGTATGTGGACTCCAAGAGGAGGTTGGTGGCGAAAAAAAATGCTACGCTAAGCCTACCCGCAGCTCATGGCCACTGAAGCAAGGACGTATGGGAGATCTATCCCAATTGAAGGAGGACCTCGAACAGAAGATCACCACCTGGCAAAGGGAGGTAGATCCTAAGCTCATGAAGAGCGTGTGGGGTGCCCATGTGAGGACCCCAGAGGAGGACGACCTCTCGGAGGAATGTGTATGTGAACCCCCTCGAGCGTGCCTATGTTGCCATCGTCCACCAGAGATGGTTGAAGGAGACCTACTTTATGCCTACCAAGGGTTGAAGGATACTACCAAGGGCGAAGAGTCGGTGGAGGATCACCTCCCGACGTCTATTACTCAGGGGGGAAGCAACTTACACTCTGACGAGGACATGGAGGACAAGATCAAGCTATTGGACCCGCGGGTGCAGACGCTTATAAGGACCTATCTGGAGGTGTTTGGAGAACTACCACCTCCAGCCTCATGTGACAAGCTGGTACAGATGGACCTCAAGCTGAAACCCGAGTTCGTGGGTCACAAGATCCGGAGGAGACCCTATCCGGCTCCTAAAGAGCAGGCCGACGAGATTGAGCGACAGATACAAGAATGTATCGACGCTGGCCTAGTCCTGGAGTACAAGGACGGGGACTACCCCCAACACTGCAGCCCCTGTTTCCTGGTGGCTAAACCTGGGTCTACAGCCAAACGGCTGGTAGTAGACTATGGAGAGCTGAACAAGAAAACGCTGAACCACCCAGGGTCCATTCCTAATATGGAGTCTACCCTTCAGAAGATAGCCTCGTGTCGATACAAGACCAAGATGGACAAGAGGAGCGGATTCTGGCAGGTGGACCTGACGCCCAACGCTCAGGAGCTACTAGCCTTCATCACCCCTCAGGGGAGGGTGTTCAAGTGGAAGGTCATGCCGTTTGGCGTGGCCAACGCACCTGCTCTATTCCAAGAGCTGATGAACAAGATCTTGTCCATCCTACGAAGAAGACCTAAGGTGCAGGAACTCATATCCCGTGGGGCCCAGATGGAAGCACACATCGACGATGTATGCCTCGGGACCAAAACCCAGGAGGATCACCTAATACTCTTGGGTGAGTTCTTTGCGGTCTGCCAAGAGAACCACGCACGACTCAAGCTGGAGAAGTGTGAGTTCATGCAGGAGACCATGCAGTACCTGGGGTTTGACGTTGGCTATGGGTGGTGGACCCCAGCGGCCTCTAAGGCCAAACCCCTGATGGACGCTAAGGTACGACACGAAGACCCCAAGAAAGGACTTCATGATGTACGCAGTTTCATTGGGGCGTGCAACTTCTATCGCCGCCATATCAAAAACTTCACCTACACCAGCGCCATTCTGACGGACCTGATCAAGAAGAGTACTACTTGGCGCTGGGGCCCACAAGAGCAACAAGCGTTTGACGAACTCAAAGACAAGGTAGCCAACGCTAAGTGCTTGGGCGTGCCTAGGGCACAAGGGGAGATTATCCTGGTGACCGACGCCAGCAATGTGGGCGGTGGTGGAACGTTGTTCCAATGGCAAGCACTAGAGAAGGAGGAGTTCGACCCGGCTATTTCCCAATGGGGGACTGAAGGTCTCAACCGAGATGGAACTCTCAAGCACAGCTATCCTGACCACAAGTGGGTCCTAGTATCTCTGGGCCACTGGAACTGGAAACGGAACCAGGCCAGGGGGAACTACTCCACCTATGAGCAGGAATTGCTCGCGGGTATGCTGGTGCAATCCTCACAAGCACGACTGTTGGGGAGTAACCCTGTGGTCTGGCTGTGCGACCAAGAGCCGGTCCGCAGTTTCCAGAAGGGTCCCCCACCTGAGAAGGCCAAGCTACGGCGCTGGTGGACCTACCTCAGCCAACTACGGCCGACGGTACACCATATTCAGGGAGTGAAGAACGAGTGTGCAGACTACATCAGCCGCAACAACTTCGACGCCCTGATTCGTGCCCGGTCTGAAGCGCTGGCTAAGAAGGCGTTCAGCCGTATGGACGTCCACTTGGACCTCAGCATGACTATGATATGCCCCCTGGATGGACTCCAACAGTCAGAGTACCTGAAGGAGTTTGGGGATATCTACTAGCGCCTGGAGAAACGCCTTGAACTCCTCCTGGTCAACCAAGATCAGTGGAAGAGGGACAAGAGCTACCTCCGGCACGAGGACCGCATCGTGGTACCCAGTGACAGAGTCCCAGCGCTGCGGAAGTGGACCCATGAGTCCAGCGGTCATGTGGGTGCTGACCGTGCCCTGAGGCTATTCAAGCAGTGGTTCCACACTACGTGGACTGACGACCAACTGCGGAAAACCCTCCAGCCTATCGTGGACAAGTGCCCGTGTAGGTCCTGCAAACCAGGGGATATCAGGGACAGAGGTCTCTACTCGACCCTGCCCATCCCTCACTGTGCTAACAGTGTTCTCTACGTGGACTACACGGAGATGCCGAAGTTCAGGGGCTATGACTTCGCCCTCGTGGTAGCCTGTGGGTTGACCAGGTTTACCAGGGTGTTCCCATGTACCAAGCATATTACCGGGGAGGAGACTATCAAGATACTCCTGGAGGAGTGGTTTTGTGTCTATGGGGCGCCCAAGGAGATCAACTCCGATGAGGACGTACGAGTGCGCTCAGATACCGGCTGGTACAAGAGGGTCCTGAGATCTCTCAATGTCCAGGTGTCTACAGGGATTCCCTACTCTCACACGAGCAACCCCCTATGTGAGCGACAGATTCGTGTCCTCAAGGAGAATGTAAGGATATGGTGCAAAACTGAACGCACCAGAGACTGGGTGAGACTACTCCCCGTCATATCCTTGATGATGAACTCCCAAGAGAGTTCAGCGACTGGCTACTCGCCCCATGAGCTATTCCTAGGGCGCCCAGCGTGGTTCCTACATGCACCCTATCCAGAGGACACCCATTCTTCTGTGGGTGAATGGGTCCAAGAGCAACAAGCGAAGGTGGACAAGGCCAAGGCAATGCTCCAGAGAGTGAGGGAGCGTCGGTGGAACAAGAAGAACAAGCACCGAGTGCCAGCCACCTACCAAGAGGGTGACTGTGTGCTGGTACACCACAGTCGACTACCCGCCTGGCCACGCTCTACCGGCGATGACCCATACTTCCGGCCCTACAAGATTCTATCAGTGGATGGACAGCGTATAACCGTGCGGTGTTCTCCTCGTCTAGGGGGGACCCTGGTGTGCGCTGCTCAACACCTGAAGCGCTACTATGATCCTGAAGACCTCTGTGGAGAGGAGTGGGAGCTGAACGACGAAGAAATCGCCGCCCTGGACCTACAAGGGGCTGCCAGCCCTATGGAAGTTGAGGGGGAACTCCCCGACATGAACGCCGAGGAGATGGCTAAGGAGGGCTTCTACCTTGTGAAGTCTGTCCTACGCCACCGCTATCGCCAGGGTTGGCGCTTCCTCACCCTCTGGGAAGGGTTTGGAGTCGAAGAGGCCACCTGGGAGCCTTTCTCTGCGTTTGTTCTACCTGAGGGACGCCTAAAGTCAGTTCTGGTAGACTACTTGTCCCAGAACAACCTTGGTGAGTTGCTGAGGCTCGAGGAGACGCTTGCCTCCAAGACTAAAGCTAGGGACTGAACCTTATCCTTACCTGCCTAAGCGTTTGTGTGAGTGTGCTACTCCTAAGGTCCTGAGAGCAAGCCGCAGAAGTGGTGTCCTAATTATACCCAAGTCTGCATGCTTCCTAAACCTGGAGGATTGTCTTACCGATGCCACGGGGTTTGAGGTCTGCAGGCACGCAATTGAAAGAAATCAATTCGCAAATGGGCTCATGTTGAAAGTATACACAAAGACCTATGCAACAAAGAAGAATATGTACAATTTCAGTGCAAAACATACTTGGAGGAGCAGCAAAGTGCTAAAACATCGTAAATCTGGGCTGACCATCATAAAGTCAGATTCGCGAGTGACTTGTTAGGGAGTTACTAATTGGTTGGGGAATGGGTAGGTCTACCGGCAAGGAGGAATCGCCCATCTATTGAAATAAAATCATAAATCCCCATTTGAACTCCCAAATACCTCCATTATTGAAATAGAAAAGTGGTGGAGGTAAATGATGGATGTGAATCATCCCAAATCAGGTTTACCTCATTTACCTCACACGGGGTATGCCCCGGGTCTCCCCTCCCCTCAGCGCCCAATTTCTGTGCTGGCGCAAAACCTTGGGGGAATACCCAGCGTACTAATCCAGGTATTGTTTTCCCTATCTATCTGGCTACTACAGGGAGGGGTGGCCAAAAGCTATGAAGGCTTGAAAACACCTATTTGCTACGATGGCCAAAATTTAGCCTAACCACTGCCACTGCCCACCAACCCCGCTAAAATTGCAGGAAAATGGTGGGACAGTGACACATGCACTACAGGTCCTACACACCCTGCAGTGGCACCATCCTGGTGGGCGAGCACTTCTGCAACTGGCCCAAGCCCCCACTCAGGACTACCACTCCTACACGCACGCTCTACTGGGTGGCGTTGAAGAAGGAGACAAGAGCCCTAGCGGCTCACCTGTGAGATTGCAAGAAAACACAGAGCTACTAAGCGTCTGTGGCCTAACAGGGACGCCACAACGTGTTTCGCTGCTAGAGCTTGGAGGGAAGGGGTGCTCTTCTGGCGTGCACAGCGTGAATGTTGAAGAAGTCGGGCTACGCTTGCCACTCCTGGCTGAGTCGTAGCTTGTTGTTTGTGTGATCAGCGCCGTATATTTTAGCACGGCTTGGGACTGCACCAGTTCACCCTGACCTTCCCACCTTAAGAGCAAAGGCGGATTGAGGAGCGTTTGCAGCAGAGGAACCAAGACCGTCTCCACGTATTATACGCTTCTTAGATGGCCCTATAATACGCTGTCCACAAACGCCCCTATCAAGCAAGCAAGCTTAAGGAACTCCACCCGTTCTCTTATAGAACGTGGGGTGGAGCCCCTGGGTAACCTAAACAAGGTTTACCGTGCGCATTTCGCGTGGCCTACCCTTTAATGCGTGTGTGAATGCACGAGCATGCACAAGTTTACCGTCAATCTGGGTCAACCACTGTTTTTCTTCCTAATCTTACCAACAACCACGAACCCCACCAGGGGGTGGCCCCACCTGGGCTTACCTACCTTACTCACCGCTGGAGAGTGAAGCAAGGTGAAGGAAAAGCGAGACACAAGCGAGAAAAGGCGCTATGCATATGTGTGTATGTCTAATCACCCTGGACTTACCTCTAATGATCTGCAATCTTTCTAATCTATCCCTCTATCGTTTGTTAGCGCTGCTACAAGGCACGTTCACGGAGACACGAGACGAGCAATGTGCATGCTGCATACGAGACGAGCACACCTGTGGTTTATACCTGATTCATTGAAGTCCTTCTGTTGATTTTTGAAATCTGGAATCTTGAATTCTTACTGTCAATGTGGGTGTAATCTTTATGTTAATCTATTTATGTGTGTTTCGTCATTTTCGTCATTCTGCGTAACATACGTTTATAATCTTATTAATTCTTTATTTTCCAGCGCCTCGCTAGGAGCCGCTCCTGCGCGCCGCCTTTTTCTGCGTAAGAATTTCTTGATTCAAAAAATCAACAGATGACTACCAATTTTATAAAAATGTGCATTTGATGCACAATTGGATTCTGTTTAGGTATGCGCCTTCAGAAATATTCTAGGCCGTCATTTGACGGATTTAGGTATTGTCGCTTCGCGTTTGCGTGGATTCGTCCCTCATCCTCCCATTCCTCTGTTGTACAGACCTCCTCGCAAAGCCTCGTTGAGTAGGCCGCTGTTTGGGCGAAAAAGCAGCAGCAGGAGACTGAACCAGAATCAAGACCCCTCCAAGGGGCAATTCTATTTAAATCAGCGCACCCTCGCCCCGATACCAGGACAGGTGTCTCCATCAGGTTCAATGAGACTTGGGTCGAGCGTCCTATGAGAGTCTGGCATTGGGTTGTGTTACGCTGCAGCTTGGAGGGAGGGATGCAAATGCATATGGTCTTGGCATGCCCTATTCTAACCCCACCAAGCCACAGGAAACCCGGCAGCGTTAAGAGCGCTGAGTTTTCTGTTGGAAATTGTCATCAACAATGCAGCAAGAGTCGCTGGCCATGGTAAAGCGCTCTTTTCCAGTGTTAGGGAAGCTATAGGTATTTTAAAGTAGGTGTGGAAACCAAGGAAAGGCCAAGAAAAAATCCCTTTTTCCTGAAAATGCGACAGTGGTGGCCAGCACAGCACAAGGGGGGAGTAAGAAAAAGTGCTTTTCCAATGCTTTAGGGTATACGTTAGTTGTATTAGAGGTGCTCTAAGCACTGATGCATTTTTATCTTAGTATTGGCCCAACCAAAATGGGTGATAACACATTTTGACCTATGGAATCAAACACTAAATCAGGATGTTGTGTGGACCCCTTTATCCCCAAGCTATAAGCACTAAAACATCTTTTCCCGGGTGACTGAGGCACCGATATACCGAGGGCAGAGCCTATGAATTTATCTATGTTTTGTCATGAATTCTTAGCTATCCTAGTGGTATGCACCCTAGGGGGCTGGGGCACCTCTTTTTGAGAGGTCCTGGGTTCAATACCCAGTCAGCCTAGCTAAGAAGGATAATCCCATGTGACATGGCAGTGACCTCAGCGCCACAAGCCATGCCACCTCAGCACCTATGGGATCCAAAAGCAAAGAGTGCACATCTCAAGATGGCACTGTGGATGAGAGTGAGCCCTTGGGGCAGTTTTCCAATCAGTGTTTCTCAAACATGTAAAATATTTCATCCTGAGTTGCAATGTATGCTAATTGCTGTGGTCTATTGTTGATAGTTGTCCTTATCTAATTATTCTAATAGTTCCCTTCGTCAGTCTCTGGTTTGTGATAGGAAACAATATTTTGAGTGTGGAGAAACAAAAGATTGGTGCACGCGGAAAAAGGCCACTTGCGGGCGCAAGGTCAAAAAATTCGACCATCGTCATCCGCAGGCAGTAAAATAGGACATAAAATATTGTTCACTATTTTCCTCTGTATCAGGCACAAAGCTACTTAAGACCCGGGTACAGGAGCATGTATACGTGTCATGTATCGTGTAAACAGGCATCTTGTTGATATGGAGGGCAACCCAAAAGCTGTGGATGCAAGTTTACCACGATGAAGCTTTTACAATGACGAAAACGACACTGCAAATTTAATGGCGCCTTGGCTGAGAACTCAAATGTTCCCAAAACCCTATCTTTCCCAGGCCTCACTCTTTGTGACTGCAGCCCTTCATGCTTTGATCCTGTTTATCTTCTACTTGCTTATCTCTGGCTTGGGTTATCCTGGATTGGTTGTATTTCAACAATAAAACATTTTCCTCATCAAAAACAAGCAGCAGGAACCCTACACCAGCAGCAAGCAGCAGGACAGGCACAAAAAACACACACTGTTGAAATCACTATAAAGCTTTCACAGTGACCTCCTCGCCCACTTCGCCCGAACGCTCATCGGCTTCGCAAACGTGTTCGTCAGCAGCTACAGAACATTCGGCAGCGCCATCAGCGAGTTCTCCGGCAAGTTCTCCAGCGCCATCAGCGAGTTCTCCAGTGCCATCGCCCAGTTTGGCTGCGCCACAAAGTTCGGCAGCGCCGTCATCGAGTTTGGCTGCGCCGGCACGTGCAAAGACTCGTGGAGGCACACGAGGGCGTCCCCATCAACGTGCACTGCGACGTTGGCAGCAGACGGCCTCTGGTAATCAGTGAGTAATTTTGGAGCGGTCTGCCTGCTTGCCATGTGCTCTCCCTGTAGTCAGTCTGTCTATTTACCTATTGGTGTTCGCACTGTCAACATTTCATAGTGCACGGCACTTTCTTTTGTATTGTTGCACTGTCAAGTCAGCACTGTCCTTCTGCACTAGTCTTTCCCTTGGCAGTGGTCCTTTTTGCTGAGTTTCAGGTCTGCTATTTGGCTTGACCACTGCCATCTCTTTTCCTGTGACCACTTCAGCTTTTGAGGTGGCGATCCCTTTGTACAGTAGCGCATTTCTTTGGTGTTCTGCGGTTTGTTGCCTGGCAGCTCTGTATTTTTGTGACGCTGCCAGCTAGCTCTGGTTTTCAGTAACGTTGTCCGACAGCTCGTGTCAGTCAGTAAGTTCTGGCTATCATTTTCAGCGGCCGCCCCATTTGAAGTGACATCTCTGTTTCCTTCGGGCGTCTGCTTTCGTTCTGAATCGTCATCTCCCTGGACTGGGCTGGGCAGGCTTAGCAGTTTGTTGTTCTGTGCTGCCATGCAATCCGATCCTGTCACAGTTTTTTTTGACACACGCCAGCCCAGTCTGTGGACCAGTCTGATTTTGCAGGGCGGTTTTGTTCGTCCAACTGTAGGGCCGAGCTCGGCATCTCAGCATAATCTTAGGCATCTCCGGAGCTGTCGGCCAGCTCGGTTTTCTGCCATCACTCCTATTCACCTTCTCGGTTGTCAGTGTCCACGGGGTGTGGTCTGCGTGCCTTGTGGCGCCAGAGCGTGGGTCTTGTGTGCCTTGTGGCGCCAGGGTTGTGTCCTGGGTGCCTTGTGGCGCCAGGGGTGTATCCTGAGTGCCTTGTGGCGCCAGGGCTGTGGCTTGGGTGCCTTGTGGTGCCAAGGGTTTGGGCCCTGCGTGCCTTGTGGCGCCGGGTGTGTGTGTGTGGCAAGACGCCGTGTTCACTTTCTGAGTGTCTATTTTTTTGAGGTGGGACTGGTTGCGGTGCCTTTCTGGCCATTCATATGTTTTCAGCTTTCCTCAGCCTCTTGTCCCTGTTTTTTCAGGGGAAGCTTCGAGCTTGCGGGGGGGGGGGGTGTAATGGCCCTCAGCACCGCACAGCAGATGCGCGCACCGCGCATGGATCCAAATCTGCTGATTAGCATGCACTGCTTGTGATTATTGATTTTTCAAACTCTGTGCCATACTGCCATCCTAATTCTGCAGTATGGTCCGGTTTTAATATGAACCGGAGTTCCAGAGCCAAATGTGATCAACTTCAAGCAAGTATCAGAATTGTTGTTCTGTCATTGGGCATTAGATTTGGTGCTTGCGGAGGTCTAAGAGAACATACACCGAAGGTAGTAGCAGGAGAGTCCATAACTAGGGAAGAAAGATAGACTCACCCATCTCCGAAAGTATTACAATTTCATGCCTAAGTCCTTGGAGGTTAAGCCTAGTGGTCCCCCACCCCAAGACCCCTATACTCAACTGTTTCTACCACTTATTGTGGTTCTACTTTTCAACTGTTTCTGAATTCAGTTGCTTGGCCAAGTCATATTCTGTGTCTGGCCTAACTCCTTTGCCCCACATTCCTACCCAACTCCATTTCATCGTAAAGATTGCAGATGAAGTGCCTGAGGCTAATTGGGAGGCAAGAGTCATGCCAGCTTTCATATAAAAATAATTTGTTTTATCCATTTGTGATTGAATCTTTGTACCTAAGCCTGCTTTGTGTATCTGCAGCCCTTCTGTGATACACTGGCTTTCAAAACTATTCATTGATTCGATCCACATCCTGTTCTTGCTCTACTTGCTGCTTTGGTTTGGTTTTCCAACATCAAAACCTGCAGGATTTCATCAAAACTATTAGGGCACTAATCAAGGACATCTTTCCGGTAGCAGAGGCAACCCTTGAGAACCTTTCGAACCGACTTTGAGAAGTACACAAGCCAAAACGAGAAACAATATGTCCACACCATCAGTACAGCTGTCTGCCAGGACCTGGCCAATTCGGAGTGTACAAGTTCAACTTGGCAACAGTGGGCCCATCTCAATGAGTGAGCCCAAACTCAGAGTTGCATCTGGGTCTCAAGAAGATCCAGTTCACAGAAGGGCGGAACAAGACGCGCCCAGAGAAGAAATACCAATACCCTTAACCTCTGAGGCCTTAGCAGCCCGTGGTGACAGCGTGCAGCACCTGCGCCGAAGAGTTGCTGTATCCATCTCCTGTTCTGCTTGCCCTGCTTCTTCGTCTACGGCTACGGCAGCTGGAGGTCCGGAGGAACAAGGCGAATTTAGAAGGAGAATGGACGAATATCTTCTCCACGAGGAGTACTACAAGTCCGTTAGAGGCGAAGATGGAGAGGAACCACTAGAAGCCTTTGGATCCCCACCGTACACGAACATGGGTTCCTACCCTTACTCCGGCCCACCTACGGACCTGGCCAACCTGTGTCTCTACCCAGGCGACCGAGAGGGCCAATATGGCGCCCGGAGCTGCCAATCACTAGCAGGAGCCCTGAAGTGTGCCCGGCTTATGTGAAAGATCCCCATCTCCCAGAGCCAACTTATGGGGCCCTGGACCATACGGCTGAACTCCTGGCCAAACTACTGTCTGGGTCCGAAGATCCCGATGTGACAGCCATGTATGAGGCTGTCAAGGCGAAACTGGGTATCACTGAACCCTTACCCAAGCCAGCACTAGCCTCACCCTCACCCGGATTGAGCACGCTTGCTCAGGATCTCAAACGATCAAGGGTGTCCAGGTTGCTACCCAAGGTCACTTGCCCCAGCCCTTTTCATCCTCCTGCCAGGCCAGTCCCTATCGCTGAACTACAGGACGTGCGTGTGACAGAGACTGAGAAAAGGGGGCTAACAGCTCTGGCACCTCTCGCCGGCGTACCCCCCCCCCCCTTTAAGCCTAACCCCAGGGGGTGGGAAGAGTGGCAGACCTATTGCCCATGCGAACATCCAGCTGGAATTGCCGGAGTTCGACCCGAAAAATCTGCCCGAATGGGCAGAAGAATTTGCTGAGTTTCTTTTGCTTACTGGGCAATCCCATGTGGATGTGGCCACTAAATGTTCACTGTTGAAACGCTCATGCAAAAAGAAATTTAAGTTGCAAACAAATAACAGAGCCACCAACCTCCTAAGAAGACTATCATGGTTCACCAGCAATAACTAAATATTTGTCCCCTCGGTCTGACATTCCAGCCTAAAACTGTCAATATAATGAATCGAGGCTGAAATGCTTCTGGACGAAGTAAGGACTTGGTCAAAGCCAAAAGCCAATTACTATCCGAGCTTGCACCACTAGCACGTTGGAATTGTTGGAGCGCAAGCACCGCAAAATTTGTTGGCTATAGCAAGGAATCGGATCATGGTCAGACACAATGGGTAAGACAAGGCAAAAAGCAATGCTCAAAATTTTTACCTTGTATAAGCCGCAACAAAAAAACACAGGCGGAGGAGCATGCATACCTCTCACATATCATGTTACCATGCATCATATAGGATATGGGAGTGACTTGAAAAGCTTTCTGGACAAGCTCCGAGCTACCTCGCTGTTACTTTGTCTTAGAGGGTCTACAAAACAAGGTATAACAGCTAACATTTCTTTCAATTGAAAGGCCTCTATGATTTCACTACAATTCTCTACATTCTTTGATCGCTGGTTTCCAGTAACTCTGAAAATGCGCCTTTTGCGGCACTCTCCATCAACAGCACCCATGAATAACGTGATCACTACCTCTACAGGTCACTTGTGAAATCATTGCAATCTTTTATGTGGAGCCGACTTGCATAATGGCTTGTGAGCAACCATGAAAATCCAGAAACACTATAACATGGTCGCCAAAACTGCAGCAGTTACAATAAAATGTGTGCTTGCATGGGGGACCAAACAAAATTCTGAGCTGCTAGCCCACCTAGCTTAAGATAGACTGCACACGGACACATACGCACACACAAACACAAACATAGATAGGTGCACTATTGCAGCGCACACGGCCCACAATGCAAACAAGGACCTGCCAGTCCCATTTGTCATCAGTGCTCATGACATGCAGTGCCACAAGAGCCCCTTGTCATGATAGCTGCCACCAGCAATAGAGTCACCAATGTGGTGCACTGTAGTGAGACTTCCCATTCGGATGATTTTTTGCACCTTATAGCCTGATTCAAACCACATTCAAAAGACAGCCTAACAATTCTAGTTGTTGGATGCCATGAGGCTAGTGTGGACATCTTTTGACATCACACCCATATTTTCATCACCCTTGCATATGCAGCTTTGAAGAACCTACAAATTTAACATTTGTCACTTCGCTTACATGAGCCTACAATTTTCCGCGGTAAGCAGGTGACAACCAAAGCCATAGAAATCCATCATCATGAAAATCATTGCAAACGAGAGATTCACGAGTGAGGTACACTGCAGTGAAATTGGGGGGCTGCACAATTGAGAAAATTGCTAGCTGTTACGGCCTGTGTCAAACCATTCCCTACACAGAAAACCGGAATTTTATGCTAGTATGGAAACAATTGTAATCCAGAAGATCGCCGGTTTCACCATATACCGGATTATCCACGGCAAAACCCCGCCTCCCGTTGCAGTTATGCCGGAGTGATCCGGCAAGATTGTCCAATTGTAATGACATCAACAAGGTACAACAACATGTGGTTGGCATCACACTGCCGAAAACATGTGCACCACATTCATGCGTCCAACCACCAAAATCTCAAAACGTGCAGTTGCACGCTTTTTCTTAGGGATAGAAAAACACCGTCCTTGAGTGCAGTATGGATCTGTGGAGGGTGGTCAGTCTTCGGAATTTGTCGAATCCTTTGCGGTTGTGCGTGTTGTCTTGCTCTCCTCATGAATATTGCCCTTTACATAGTCATACCCACTCCACGTCCGTCTATATGATATCCACATTTTAGGAAAACCCACCAAGCAACTCACTCGTACATGCCTTTTCTTTTCTTGATTGTTATTCACGTGCTCCTACATTTCACGGCGCTTCCGTCGCAAACGTTCTGGCCAAAAATGAAAAATATTGGTGGAATAGGGAGGAAGGTACCTTTGGGTGCAAAAAGGGGTGAAAATGTGCTCCACGCGTGCACACGACTCCCAGGAAATATGCAAACATTGCAACCTAAGAGTTACTAACCTCAATTTTTCACAAAACAATGGAAAAGCAGGTATTGTTGACATATTGGATTCTGATCTGTACTCCCATGATGTGACATGCATAATATTTGCCTTGCATTGCTCACAAAACCTTTTGCGCAGTCGCGCTCTGCCCCATTATTGTGAATCTTTACCTTCACATGTGAGTGGTGTCTTTATACTGATCATTGTTAAAACTGTTTGCACCAATTACGTACAACAAACTTCCTAATGCTACGGGCCTCTCACTAATGAGCATCACATGTTACGCTTCGGAAATCAGCGAAGGTGGCACTTTTTTTTCCAACTTGGAATTGCTAACAACAAAACAATCAACAACTACTTCAAAAATGCATCAATCGCCGGCAAGACTCCTGAAACATTTGTACTTTGGTACTTTTTCTCCAAACAACACCAATTGACAATGCAGATACCGCATATTTCAAACTCGCATGCCTTACTTGACGGAAGCACAAGCTTGTTTTCAAATCTATTTCTCCTAGCACTGCAGTCCTACAAGCGGACTCTGCCCATACAGGCACCTACGCCGCTGCAGAATGAATACAGCGGCCGTTTGGCTGGTTCTCTGGATCCTCCCTGCCCTCAAGACACGGGCACAGTATAAGTCGAACAACCATCTGATGGGCGGGAGCGCGCGGCCCCGAGAAAAATATCCAATATTGTACCCAGCAACATGTTACCTGCTGTACAGTTGACTCAAATACTTTTTGCCTCAAAGTTTGGCACCTTCCCGAGGTTAGCACTTATCGATCTCCGATCTGAAAAACAAATTGCTTTGGATGAACATCCAGCCAAAATTGTTCGAAAAAACAAAGAAAATCAGAGAGACAAGAGATGCAACACCTGCACAGCAAGAGGTCGAAAAACACATGGTTGCAAATGCTACTGCCAGTGTACAATTTGCTGTAGACTAGCTTTGAAGCACATTGCAGGGGGCTGCACGGACTCTGCACCGAAGAACGCAGATAATATGTGGCAGCCATGCCCTGCGCACTCAATTCCCAAAATCTGTCTTCTCTTTGGGGAACTTTTTGGGGAGAGCTTTCCTGATCTATGCTACGAAACCTTGTGAAAATAGGGAGGTACACTCAGAATTCAAAGAATCAATGATACAGTTCCCAAGGATGGCCAATGCAACAAACCAAATATCTCAACGCATTCCTCCATGTGAGGTCACCCCCTGTTACCTTCGCTTCCGAAACTGGCTCCTTGGGGGGAAATGTGGGACCTTAGAGTCCTTGGCTTAGATAAAATAACAGGAATGTGCGAGCAATGTACACATCAGGGGAAACACACCCAATGAAAGCAATTTGATGTGTGCTGTGAGGACATGCAGAGGGTGAAGAATGGAGGGACCCATGAAATGGGATGAAATGATGAACCCCCCCACCCCCCGACAATTCTTTCCAGCTCTCCAAAATCTTCGTGAAGCTGCAAACCCTTCTCCAACAAACTTCAACACCTGTGGAGGGCTGATGAGGTTGCAGAGACGACAAATAGTCAGGTTGCCTACCAAAGGGGCGTGGACAGGGGCTTACGGGTTCTACCATGTGCTCCAACTGCCCTATTGTCCTCATAGAATTGACTGGAAACATCCACAGACTGGATGCCACTATCCCACCTTGCCCTACCAACGCTCCCTGGTGGTTGCCCCATCGCCTGGATGAAGAACCATGTCACCTTTTGGTATGTGGCTGGTCCAGTCTGCACACTCAGATGATGTGGACAGTATGTTTCAAACAGAGAACACACGTGACCTTGCCGGTGTGCAGCAATGCAATGTTTATTGACCAGGGCGTGGGGGTCGCACTGCAGAATTGGTTTCGGATTGTGGCTCATGCTTGTCTTCAGTAGCCCCTGTTGGGGTATTGGAGGCGGGGCAATGACCAGCAACCACACACAAAACTTAAAAACGATGCATCGGCACCAACAAATCCCTGGGGAAGCAGAAGAAACAGAAAATTTGGCAGTTCTGCCTACTTCTCTCTTGTCCATGAAGCACAACCAAACCTGTGGTGCAAGAAAGTGGGGTCCGACAGGCCCCCCATCATTGGACAAGCTGTTGCTTGGCCCCAATAGGACCCGTCACAGTCAAATTGAGGGGCTGTATATGCTCCGTGTGAAAGAGTGAGGCATTGCAACCCATGATCTTAGGTGGGTGCATCTGTGTTGTCCAGCTGCAGGCCTGGTTTAGCCTCGAATCACAACTTCAGATCACAGGTGAATGCTCACTGAGAATCTACCGGTCTGCACAACACAGCTGGTGTAGGTCAGCTCTTGTCAGCAAGGCGGGAAAAAACACCGGAGCATCTGCATGTGTACAGCCCGATTGCTATGAGTGCCACACCATTTTTTTTCTTTTGCAAACAGCTGTAAAGTGTCGTGTTTGGTGTGTGGTGCTGTGTGTCAGGCAAGGAGTAGGAGTAAGGGGGGGGGGGGCAGATTTGCAGTGACCGGCGCAGTCAGGCTTGCACATTTGTACCTACACACCCAGATTCCATGTCTTTGACAGCCCCAAAGCAACATCGACAACCATCATTGTTACAGCTAGGCTTGGCCGTCAAGTAATCAGCGCTTCAAAGGTCTCAACATGCAGATACCCTGTCCCGTTGCAGTGCAGTGCGCCTGCAAACGACTGCCGCTGGAGGCAGCACGACGGATTACCTGCATATCATACACCTGACCACGGCTGCTGCTGCACTCACTGTACTTTAAGCTGCCTCACTCCAACTGTTCGAACCTAAATTTACAACCACCGAGTCTCTGACATGAGTACTGCACTCCAACCTTGCACCCTGCTCCTCTGCACTCCAAAGCCCCTGGCAAATTGTCACTTTCTCCCAGGATGACCCACTGGACGAGAGAGGAGGCATGAACATAAATTGCACCCGGAAAAACGTCACAAACGTGCCGCACCATGCAAGACGCCAGGCACGCCAATGGGGGTACACTCTAGCTCTCCCGGTACTGCATAACGTGCACCATGTGCACAGTCATCTGCCCTCCACAGGTGCATGACACTGCTCTCCAAACGAAAACAATGATCATCTCCAACACTGTCAACCCCGACCTCACAATAAACAAGCATAATCATACCCAACTCACAAACCACTCGCCCAAAAGAGCATTGGCCCCTGCCCTCCGCAATGGCTAACATTCCATTCCAACAAAGATGGGTAAAAACTGTCAGGTCAGGGCCAGCAAATACAAGACCCCAGGGGGGTATTCCCACACCGTGGGCAAATGCATGTCAAGGTACAATTAAACGCAGCCTCAGTTTACTGGAATTTCGCCTCCAATACTCAGCCAGTGCCTTTGGGGCACATGGATGCCATGGTCCGGGCCGCAAATCACGTTTGGATTCCTATCACCGAGTTTCATACAAAGCGCACTGGCAAACCATTTCTTGGCCTCACGCAAGACCAACTGTCTGCCGATGCTGAAACCAAAGCCCGGCAGAAACACGGAGACTTTCTGTACAGTGTATGAGCACATATGTTGTGATGTGCACCGGGGGACCTTCGAAATGTCCGTTGGTAAGTCTTCTAAGGAATCAGCGTTTCAGAGTTGCTTAACATCAATTATGCCGCATCAAGTGTCTAATTGCTGTGAACCAGACAACTCTCCTCCTCCTGGGTAGCACCCCCAGCTGCACTGCCCCTTTGAGGGCTCAACAGAATCACACACAGCCGATCACTCACGCACACGCCACCTGCGTACCAGCATATTACGGCACAGAACTTGTTGGGTGTCATTATAATTAATAACTTTCGGTGTCAAGGGCTGCAGGTTGGTGCAGAAAACTCTCCAAACTTCCAAGTGCATATGCCAGGGATAACGTTAGAGGTTGGAGGGCAGGGCAAGCTGCTCCCTATATCCGCAGTTAACATCTGGGCCACGAATGGGCTCGTGCCCAGGTGCATGCGTCGACCCCCTTCCTTCGAGTTGGCGGGAAAGCCTACCGCCTGCTGACAGCCTTGCTCAGCAGAAGGAAAAGCACCACTGAAACTGCTCATGTTAAGTCATGTTAAAAAAACACTTTCTTTCCAAAAGATGAAACCCTGAAACCCACCTGCAGATTGGGCAATGCAAACCTATGAGTCCTGAAAGTAGCTCAGAAAAGGACAGACAGGCAAGGAACTATTTTCACTTTGCAAAGTGGGGGCGACAATGGCCTTTACTCTAGCTCTTTGGAGTAGACACAGAGCAAAGAGCCCAAAAAGGGCGATGAGAAGAGGGATACTGACACTTTTCACAGCGCGGGGGGGGGGGGGGGGTCAAGGGTTGCCCAGATACACCTCTGGCATTATCTGCAATGCTTCTTGCCACTTCAACAGGTTTTCGCCTTTGACGTGCGAGGCTTTTTGGCAGGTCTGTTTGAAGTTGTAGATGAATGCTTCGGACTGGGCTTTTTCTTCGCAACAATCATCGCGTCCTTAGTCAAATCTGTGGCATCTGCGTCATCATCTGAATTCTCCTGTCCATCCTCCTTATCCTTGGCTGCAGTTGTGGCGGATGCTGCCTTTGCAGCCGACATCAAATGCGTCTTGTTGAAACTCCGTGTGAACGCAGCTTTCGTTTGTGTATCAATCACGATCGGCTGCTGGCATGGCATGCGTGCCGGCGGCTTCTTCCACTGCCGTAGCTCCTGCAAGAACTCCCAGTCGTCGCGGCCCAACTT
This sequence comes from Eutreptiella sp. 'Long Island Sound 2002', assembly GCA_964036045.1. Lineage (NCBI taxonomy): Eukaryota > Euglenozoa > Euglenophyceae > Eutreptiales > Eutreptiaceae > Eutreptiella > Eutreptiella sp. 'Long Island Sound 2002'. The sequence goes on along the minus strand of OZ038384.1, from coordinate 58,643,591 downwards.
GTATGCATCCATGAACTCCGTCACTTCATCGATTGCCTCCTTCCCTCGCAACACAAAAGGTTTTGTGGTGTAATGCGTGAAAAGATTGAAGTAGTGCAGCCGCAACTCCGCACTCGTCCCGGTAGCTCCGCTGACCGGATTTCGCGCAGCCTTCGCAATGCAACTGACCATGCGGTCGGTCTTCTTTCTAGCTGAATTCTGTCCAAGCCAGCTGGGGAACCGAAGCCGGTTGTCCATCCACCCCGTGGGTGGTTTCAAGGGCTCGAACTTGCCTCTGACTAGGCTGGACGGATAGATTGCAGACTGGAATACTCCCACACTGGACAGGCCCCAGTTTTGATGCCTTCGGATAAAGGTTTCACTGATGTCACCCATGGAAATGGAATCTGCGGCTCGTGAAATCAAATCCAGGCGATCGTCCATCGTGTTGCAGTTCTGCTGGGGCCTCATGTTGAGGTAGTTCTCCTGCACGTACAGTGGCACAAATTCGACAGTGAAATAGATTTGGCGCATTTTCTCGATGCTGAGCTTTGGATTTTGTGGAGTTAAGAACAACTCGGGGGCTTCAAACATTGATACGTCGTGGTCCTTGTTGGAAGAAGCTTCCAGTCCCCGAGCCTCGTCGTGGCTGATGTTCTTTCGGGTCTTGAACCACATCTGCAGGGAGTTCAGCAGGTTCCTAATGTCGTTGTTCATGGACGTCACAAGATGCTCGAGCGTGGGCAGGGGCATGTCATGTCCCTCCTTGCGGATGAGTTTCTGCAGATGGGATGCCACTTGGCTCCGATTCGGCTTATGGAACTTCAAGTCAAGGCAATGGTTGGCAAGTGATTTCACCTTGGGATGAAACCTGTCATTGCAGATGCAGATGATAGGAACCTTAGTTCTATGGATCATCTGAATCACCTCTCCTACGCCACCCCTATCACACCCATCAACCTCGTCCATGACAATACAGCACTTCTTTTGTTTGATGATGCTTTTCTGGAACAGACCCTTAACGGATGTGTTGTTCACCATGTCTAGAATGGTTTCTTGGATATCTTTCTTGCTGCGCTTGTCGGAAGCATTCCATTCAACTACCTCATACCCACACTCGGAGCCAATCAAATGCGCACTTGTTGTCTTGCCAATCCCCGGTGAACCTGACAGAAGTGCTGCCTTCTTCCAATCCTTCCTTGCAGAAAGAGGCTTGCTGAGGTTGTCTGCCCAGGAGAGCAACCACTTGCGAAGCTCTCCAGCTTGTGGGGGCACAACCATGCCCTCCTTAGTGGTCTGGGGCCGGTACTTATCAGCCCACAGCTGGTCGTCCACCGACTGCATTGGGATTGCGGGGGGTTGCCACACAGGCGGTGTCGGGACACTTGTATGTTGCAGCACAGGAGTCTTATCTGGAAGATGGGTGGCGGTGCCGTAGAAGGAAGACGTGCTGTTTGGGCTCGGGAGCAGGTTGCTAAGTGGCGCACTTGAAGCCGAAGTCACATTCGCAGCAGGTTGAGGCAGTTGAGGGGCAGTCTGAAGGGCAGGGACCACGTCAGCTTCCATGTCATCATCCACCACTTGGGAGGCACCTCCTTTCCATGCCCATGCATCCACTCCCATTCTTTGGGATACCTCCACAACAAGCTCAATTAGCTGGTCCTCAGCCAATTGCTTGGTATTGACCTTCTTGGCCTTCTCTAGTTTGCTTTGGCCCGGTTCCTCGCCCACCACAAGGTAACTAGTTTTTGCAGACACAGAAGTTCTGACTAGCCCACCATGCCGGCAAATGAAGTCCTCGGCCTCGCTACGGTCCAAGGAGTCCAATTGCCCAGTAATGACGAAGCTTTTGCCCTCGAGACATTTTGGATCACCCAACGGCAAGTCCTTGCTGCCTGGATTCTTAGCACCTGTATTGTGCCCGCCTTTCCCGCCAGCGAACCACCGACGGGCATTTGCTTTCTTGGCATCCGAGGACTCAATCTTTGGCTTTGCGTCCGTCAGCGTGGCCGTCAGCCTCGGGGACGGCGTGTCAAGCCGTGAAGCCGGGGGGCTCTCGCTCAGACCGCCGGGGGATGTTGAGGAGCTGCGTTGCGTTGGAGTTGGCGTTTCAGGGGCCACGGGTTTGATTGTTGTAGGTGTGGGCTCGTTCTTCAATTCGCCGACATTCTTAGAGGGGCTTTTCTTTCCGCTTGATGATCCAATGGGCGATTTGTTGGGCGATGGGGTTCCTCGAGGGCTTCGCGGTGGAGAAGGCTCTGTTGGCGGGCTTGGACGAACTTTCCTCAAAGGAGAGGTGGGTTTGGTTGTGTGCCCCGTGTTGACTCCAGGATTAAGCTTCGCTCGCTTAGGTGACCCCACCGGACCATCAGTCTCCTGTTTCCGCTTCAGGTTGCTCTTGTCCTCATCGCCATCAACGTCCACTACTTTGTGCCGAGGCTTTGTGTTGGCCAGCTTCGCCCCAAGATCCTTCTTGGGAGTGGGTTTGGATGCATTGGAGAAAAAATTAGCTAACGTCGGTTGCTTGGAACTCATTCAAGGTGGCTAGAAAATGCAAACCAAATGGTGTGCAATGCACAAACATCCAAAGGAGTGATACAACTCTTTTGTAAAATGATGAATTCTATTGCCTTCAGCAAGCCCACCTTGCAGGTCAGTGTTGTGCGTATCCAGCTCCGAAAATGAGCTAATATAGCCATAAACAGCCATCTCACTTTTACATGGACACCCCATAGGCGGGCAGAAATGGCGCTACATGGCTCCCCATAATTTTTTCTGCACTCCCATTGTCTGCAAATGATGACCCAAGCTTGGCCCAAGGTTATCGGATGCCAACCAAAAATCACCATTTTTAGCCAAATCACAATAGCCTAACCCTCAGTAGTGAGGGCCCTCCTAGAGGGGGTGGTCACGGGACTTGTTGATAGAGCCCACGACCCTCACCAGTACAAAGTGAAATGGGACCAGGGTCTAGATCCACACGTAGTCAAAAAGCACCACCAGGCGGGCCTACGGGGTGCTACATAGCTACGCATGGGTTTATATATACCCCCATTGTCACCAAATGATGACCCCAAGCTTGGCCCAAGGGTCCCTGGGATTGTGAGGGGTGAACCAACCCACATAAGCCATTTTTAGTGGAAAGAGCGATTTTACAGCTTTCAAATAGGCCATGACCAGCCCTAGGCAAGGCTAGGCTGCAAAAACCATCCTTTCGCATGGGTACACCCACCATACGGTCACCGAAGCCGATAAAAATACCATCATAGCAAAATGGTGGAAAACTGCATCAACAGCATAAGCGCTCGGTCCCAAAACTATCTTTTTGGCTCAACATCAAAAGACATCAAAGGATTCATGATTTTCAAACCAGAAAGGAGGGGGGGTGTCATCTTTATTTTTTTGACACCACCCCCACGCGCGCGCACTTCCTCTAAAAAGGGAGTAAAGTGAGTTTGAGGTTGGGGCTGGGGTCTAGGGGAGCTGCACCAACCAAGGGGGGGAGAGGGGGGGGGGGGGTTACCTTGCCCAGCCAACCAGCAAACCATCGCTGGCCGCAGCCCCACTGCTGCAGCTAGCCACCACATAATTAATAGCATGGTGTGTTGGGCCTTGAATTTTTCTCTCCCTCTACCTGTGCTTTCAAGATCTCATGATGATGATGATGATGATGATGTGGGCTTTGGTAACATTTCTTCACCTTGCACCTGCCTCTGCCATGTTCCTTAGTCACATGAACAGCATGCATTGGGATGTGGTTATGGGATCTTGTTGCGCTTGTGTGGGAATCCAACCATGTCACTCTTCTTTATCAAATGGCATATATACATACATATATATATATATATATATATATATATATATATATATATATATATATATATATATATATTACTACACCCCTCTCCCCTTAAATTTAGCTAACAACAAGCAAGAAGCAACAAGCAACAAGCAACAACAAGCACGTCTCCGTGCCGTTTTGGCCATTGCACCTTCCCAACGCCTCGAGCCTGACTCTACTTTAGCTATCCTAGAGCCTAGGTGGTGGCCTTGCCAAATCTAAGTTTTGAGCAAGAAACTCACCGGTGGCGGCCCGGGGCGGTGGCGCCAAGTCGGGAGGTGCCCTCCCAAATCTGCACAGTTTTGGGCCAAAAAACAGCCATTTTTCGCCCAAAATAGCCCCAAAACCCGGGCAAAACGCCCAAACGAAGGGAAACGGTGGCTACACTACACGTGCAGTGTCACTCCCCCGTGTCAAAGAGCCCTCTAGTGCCGTTCAACTCCACGATATGTCTGAGAAACGGCCAAAAAGGGCGCCAAAAAGCCCAAAAATCTGCGCCATGTGCACCAACACCCCGATACCAAGCACGGGCCGTATCTTGGGCTACGTGGCTCAAACCCGAATTCCGAGGGCACCTATTCCACCCGCAACCCCCCACTTTTTGTGGTTTCCAAGCCTCAGAATCGCCCAACGAGACGCCTAGACCCCCGTACCAGTGGTCACTTAGTGGAGCTGGAGGGCAGCCCGGCCCACGCACGGTTGGGGCCAACGGTGGGTCCACCAGGGTCCCCAGGGCGAAAAAAATCATTTTTTCCAAAGTTGTTTCTAGACCACTTGGGGTGCTCAAACAAGTGTTTTTAGCCCGTTTTGAGCCCGTGGTGACGCGTTTTGGGCCATGAAAAATCCCAAAATGCCTTGAAAATGGGCCGTTTTGGGACCAAAAAAGGGTCGAAAATGGGTCAAAAACGCATTTTTCCAAAAGTGATCCGGGACCACTTGGGATGCTTAAACAAGTATTTTTAGCCCATTTTGGGCCCGTGGGGACGCGTTTTGGCCCATCGAAAAACCCAAAATGCCTTGGAAATGGGTCGTTTTGGGACAAAAATGGGTCAAAAACGTGTTTTTCCACAAGTGATCCCGGACCATTTGGGATGCTCAAACAAGTGTTTTTAGCCCATTTTGAGCCAGTTTTGACCGAGTTTAGCCCCTTCCACCACATGTATGCACCACTTTGTGCCTTTCGCATGTACCTTAGAGCCGTATGGTGGAGCCACCTAGAGTTGGGGAGAGGGGTGTAGATTGGAGGATATATATATATATATATATATATATATATATATATATATATCCTCTAATCTACACCCCTCTCCCATACTCTACGTGGCTCCACTCTAAGGTACGTGCCAAAGGGTACAACTTGGTGCATACACGTAGCGGGAGGGACTAAACTCGATCAAAACGGGCTCCAAATGGGCTCAAAACACTTGCTTGTGCACCCCCAATGGTCCACGATCACTTTTGGAAAAACGCGTTTTTGACCAATTTCACCCATTTTTGCTCCCAAAACGGCCCCTTTTCAAGGAATATTGGGATTTCCATGGGGCAAAACCCTTCCAAATGGGCTCAAAATGGGCTAAAAACACTTGTCCGAGCATCCCAAATGGTCCAGGATCACTTCTGGAAAAATGCGTCTTTGACCCATTTTTGACCCACTTTTGGTCCCAAAACGGCCCATTTTCAAGGCATTTTGGGATTTTCTGTGGGCCAAAACACGTCACCACGGGCTCAAAATGGGCTAAAAACACTTGTTTGAGCATCCCAAATGGTCCAGGATCACTTTTGGAAAAACGCTTTTTCGACCCATTTTCGACCCATTTTTGGTATTGAAACGGCCCATTTTCAAGGCATTTTGGGATTTTCCATGGCCCAAAACACGTCACCACGGGCTCAAAACGGGCTAAAAACACTTGTTTGAGCATCCCAAGTGGTCTAGGAACAACTTTGGAAAAAATGATTTTTTTCGCCCCGGGGACCCTGGTGGACCCACCGTTGGCCCCAACCGTGCGCGGGCCGGGCTGCCCTCCAGCTCCACCAAGTGACCACTGGTTCGGGGGTCTAGGCGTCTCGTTGGGCGATTCTGAGGCTTGGAAACCACATAAAGTGGGGGGTTGCGGGTGGAATAGGTGCCCTCGGAACTTGGTTTTGAGCCACGTAGCCCAAGATACGGCCCGTTCTTGGTTTTGGCCGTGTGGGACACAAATAACGCATATTTAGGCTTTTTTGGGCCATTTTTGGCCGTTTCTCGGACATGTTGTGGAGCTAGAGGGCAAGAAAGGGCTCTTGTTCACGGGGCAATCGTGACGCACGTGGAGTGTAGGAATCGTTTGCCTTCGTTTTGCCGTTATGACTGGGTTTTGGGGCCGTTTTTGGCCAAAAAAGGCTGTTTTGGGGCACAAAATGCGCAGTTTTGGGAGGGCACCTCCCAACTTGGCGCCCCCGCCCCGGGGCGCCACCGGTGAGTTTTTGGCTCAAAACTTGGATTTGGCAAGGCCACCACCTAGGCTCTAGGATGGCTAGAGTAGAGTAGAGCCCAGAGCGATGAGGCCGAGCAATGGCCAAAACGGAAAGGAGAAGTGCTTGTTGCTTGTTGTTGCTTGCTTGCTTGTTGTTGCTTGTTAGCTAGATTTAAGGGGAGAGGGGTGTAGTAATATATATCACTACACCCCTCCCCCCTTAAATTTAGCTAACAAGCAACAACAACAACAACACGTCTCCATGCCGTTTTGGCCATTGCTCCGTCCCAACGCTTCCGGTCTTTTGCCCTTGTAGCCATCTTGAAGCCTAGGTGGTGGCCTTGCCAAATCCAAGTTTTGAGCAAGAAACTCACCGGTGGCGGCCCGGGGCGGTGGCGTGAAGTCGGGAGGTGCCCTCCCAAATCTGCGCGTTTTTGGGCCAAAAACAGCCATTTTTCGCCCAAAATAGCCCCAAAACCCGGGCAAAACGCCCAAACGAAGGGAACCGGTGGCTCACCCCACGTGCGGCTTGACTTCGCCATGTCAAAGAGCCCTCTAGTGCCCTTCAACTCCACGATATGTCCGAGAAACGGCCCAAAAAGGCGCCAAAAAGCCCAAAAATCTGCGCAATGTGCACCAACACCCCGATACCAAGCACGGGCCGTATCTTGGGCTACGTGGCTCAAATCCGAATTCCGAGGGCACCAAGTCCACCCGCAACCCCCCACTTTTTGTGGTTTCCAAGCCTCAGAATCGCCCAACGAGATGCGTAGACCCCTGTACCAGTGGTCACTTGGTGCAGGCGGAGGGCAGCCCCAGGGTGCTGCTTACCCACCCTAGGGGGGGGGGTGTTAATTCAGGGACCCACCCACCCAGAATTTTGGCATACCCACAAACCGACAAATGTCCCACCCCCCCCCCGGGGGGGGGGGGGGGGGTCTGACACCCATCCACCCACCCACCCACCCACCCACGTACCCAACTGAGACATGCAACTGTGGGGTTCTAGCGTTGCCCCCTTCGCATCCAGCACAAACCACAAAGCATCCTAGCCCCTTTATGGGCGTGGGGCATGCACACGTGATATGCAATGCCATGTAAACACACCATACATAAACGTGTTACACGGAACCTGCAACAGAAGAAAGAAAGAAGTGGCACTGGCTCGATAGACCCAAGGGCCCCCACAAAGTCCCACCCCACCCCCCCCCGGGGGGGGGGGGGGGGGTTGGACACCCACCCACCCTGAAATTCTGCCAGACCCAACCCCCCCCCCCCCCCCCCGGGGTGGGGTAGGACGGACATTAAGCAAAACCCTGGGCAGCCCCGCCCGCGCAAAGTGGGGGCCAACGGTGGGTCCACCAGGGTCCCCGGGGCGAAAAAAATGATTTTTTTCCAAAGTTGTTCCTAGACCACTTGGGATGCTCAAACAACTGTTTTTAAGCCGTTTTGCACCCGTGGTGGCGCGTTTTGGGCCATGGAAAATCCCAAAATGCCTTGAAAATGGGCCGTTTTGGGACAAAAAATGGGTCAAAAATGGGTCAAAAACGCACTTTTCTAAAAGTGATCCTGGACCATTTATGATGCTCAAACAAGTATTTTTAGCCCATTTTGAGCCCATGGTGACGCATTTTGGCCCATGGAAAATCCCAAAATGCCTAGAAAATGGGCCGTTTTGGGACCAAAAAAGGGTCAAAAATGGGTCAAAAACGCGTTTTTCCAAAAGCGATCCCGGACCATTTGGAATGCTCAAACAAGTGTTTTTAGCCCATTTTGAGCCCGTTTTGACCGAGTTTAGCCCCTTCCGCCACATGTATGCACCACGTTGTGCCCTTCGCACGTACCTTAGAGCCGAATGGTGGAGCCACCTAGAGTTGGGGAGAGGGGTGTAGATGGGAGGATATATATATTACTACACCCCTCTCCCCTTAAATTTAGCTAGCAACAACAACAAGCAAGCACGTCACCATTGCGTTTTGGCCATTGCACCTTCCCAACGCCTTGGGCTTGACTCTACTTTAGCCATCCTAGAGCCTCGGTGGTGGCCTTGGCAAATCCAAGTTCTGAGCAAGAAACTCACCGGTGGCGGCCCGGGGCGGGGGCGCCAAGTCGGGAGGTGCCCTCCCAAATCTGCGCAGTTTTGGGCCAAAACCAGCCATTTTTCGCCCAAAACAACCCTAGTAAGGGTTCAAAACAGCCAAACGAAGGCAAACGGCTGCTACACTGCACGTGCGGCTTGACTTTCTCGTGACCAAGGGACCTTTGGTGCCCTCTAACTCCACGATATGTCCGAGAAACGGCCCAAAAAGGCGCCAAAAAGCCCCAAAAACTGCGCCAGCACCCCGAAACCAAGAACGGGCCGTATCTTGGGCTACGTGGCTCAATAACGAATTCCGAGGGCACCTAGTCCACCCGCAACCCCCCACTTTTTATGGTTTCCAAGCCTCAGAATCGCCCAACGAGACACGTAGACCCCCGTACCAGTGGTCACTTGGTGCAGCCGGAGGGCCGACCAGCCCACGCACAGTGGGGGCCAATGGTGGGTCCACCAGGGTCCCCGGGGCGAAAAAATTGATTTTGTTCCAAAGTTGTTCCTAGACCACTTGGGATGCTCAAACAAGTGTTTTTAGGCCGTTTTGAGCCCGTGGTGGCGCGTTTTGGGCCATGGAAAGTCCCAAAATGCCTTGAAAATGGGCCGTTTTGGGACCAACGATGGGTCAAAAATGGGTCAAAAACGCGTTTTTCCAAAAATGATCCTGGACCATTTATGATGCTCAAACAAGTATTTTTAGCCCATTTTGAGCCCGTTTTGACCGAGTTTAGCCCCTTCCGCCACATGTATGCACCACGTTGTGCCCTTCGCACGTACCTTAGAGCCGAATGGTGGAGCCACCTAGAGTTGGGGAGAGGGGTGTAGATGGGAGGATATATATATTACTACACCCCTCTCCCCTTAAATTTAGCTAGCAACAACAACAAGCAAGCAAGCAAGCACGTCACCATTGCGTTTTGGCCATTGCACCTTCCCAACGCCTTGGGCTTGACTCTACTTTAGCCATCCTAGAGCCTCGGTGGTGGCCTTGGCAAATCCAAGTTCTGAGCCAGAAACTCACCGGTGGCGGCCCGGGGCGGGGGCGCCAAGTCGGGAGGTGCCCTCCCAAATCTGCGCAGTTTTGGGCCAAAACCAGCCATTTTTCGCCCAAAACAACCCTAGTAAGGGTTCAAAACAGCCAAACGAAGGCAAACGGCTGCTACACTGCACGTGCGGCTTGACTTTCTCGTGACCAAGGGACCTTTGGTGCCCTCTAACTCCACGATATGTCCGAGAAACGGCCCAAAAAGGCGCCAAAAAGCCCCAAAAACTGCGCCACCACCCCGAAACCAAGAACGGGCCGTATCTTGGGCTACGTGGCTCAATAACGAATTCCGAGGGCACCTAGTCCACCCGCAACCCCCCACTTTTTATGGTTTCCAAGCCTCAGAATCGCCCAACGAGACACGTAGACCCCCGTACCAGTGGTCACTTGGTGCAGCCGGAGGGCCGACCAGCCCACGCACAGTGGGGGCCAATGGTGGGTCCACCAGGGTCCCCGGGGCGAAAAAATTGATTTTTTTCCAAAGTTGTTCCTAGACCACTTGGGATGCTCAAACAAGTGTTTTTAGGCCGTTTTGAGCCCGTGGTGGCGCGTTTTGGGCCATGGAAAGTCCCAAAATGCCTTGAAAATGGGCCGTTTTGGGACCAACGATGGGTCAAAAATGGGTCAAAAACGCGTTTTTCCAAAAATGATCCTGGACCATTTATGATGCTCAAACAAGTATTTTTAGCCCATTTTGAGCCCATGGTTACGCATTTTGGCCCATGGAAAATCCCAAAATGCCTAGAAAATGGGCCGTTTTGGGACCTAATAAGGGTCAAAAATGGGTCAAAAACGCGTTTTTCCAAAAGCGATCCCGGACCATTTGGAATGCTCAAACAAGTGTTTTTAGCCCATTTTGAGCCCGTTTTGACCGAGTTTAGCCCCTTCCGCCACATGTATGCACCACGTTGTGCCCTTCGCACGTACCTTAGAGCCGAATGGTGGAGCCACCTAGAGTTGGGGAGAGGGGTGTAGATGGGAGGATATATATATTACTACACCCCTCTCCCCTTAAATTTAGCTAGCAACAACAACAAGCAAGCAAGCAAGCACGTCACCATTGCGTTTTGGCCATTGCACCTTCCCAACGCCTTGGGCTTGACTCTACTTTAGCCATCCTAGAGCCTCGGTGGTGGCCTTGGCAAATCCAAGTTCTGAGCCAGAAACTCACCGGTGGCGGCCCGGGGCGGGGGCGCCAAGTCGGGAGGTGCCCTCCCAAATCTGCGCAGTTTTGGGCCAAAACCAGCCATTTTTCGCCCAAAACAACCCTAGTAAGGGTTCAAAACAGCCAAACGAAGGCAAACGGCTGCTACACTGCACGTGCGGCTTGACTTTCTCGTGACCAAGGGACCTTTGGTGCCCTCTAACTCCACGATATGTCCGAGAAACGGCCCAAAAAGGCGCCAAAAAGCCCCAAAAACTGCGCCAGCACCCCGAAACCAAGAACGGGCCGTATCTTGGGCTACGTGGCTCAATAACGAATTCCGAGGGCACCTAGTCCACCCGCAACCCCCCACTTTTTATGGTTTCCAAGCCTCAGAATCGCCCAACGAGACACGTAGACCCCCGTACCAGTGGTCACTTGGTGCAGCCGGAGGGCCGACCAGCCCACGCACAGTGGGGGCCAATGGTGGGTCCACCAGGGTCCCCGGGGCGAAAAAAATGATTTTTTCCAAAGTTGTTCCTAGACCACTTGGGATGCTCAAACAAGTGTTTTTAGGCCGTTTTGAGCCCGTGGTGGCGCGTTTTGGGCCATGGAAAGTCCCAAAATGCCTTGAAAATGGGCCGTTTTGGGACCAACGATGGGTCAAAAATGGGTCAAAAACGCGTTTTTCCAAAAATGATCCTGTACCATTTATGATGCTCAAACAAGTATTTTTAGCCCATTTTGAGCCCATGGTTACACATTTTGGCCCATGGAAAATCCCAAAATGCCTAGAAAATGGGCCGTTTTGGGACCTAAAAAGGGTCAAAAATGGGTCAAAAACGCGTTTTTCCAAAAGCGATCCCGGACCATTTGGAATGCTCAAACAAGTGTTTTTAGCCCATTTTGAGCCCGTTTTGACCGAGTTTAGCCCCTTCCGCCACATGTATGCACCACGTTGTGCCCTTCGCACGTACCTTAGAGCCGAATGGTGGAGTCACCTAGAGTTGGGGAGAGGGGTGTAGATGGGAGGATATATATATTACTACACCCCTCTCCCCTTAAATTTAGCTAGCAACAACAACAAGCAAGCAAGCAAGCGCGTCACCATTGCGTTTTGGCCATTGCACCTTCCCAACGCCTTGGGCTTGACTCTACTTTAGCCATCCTAGAGCCTCGGTGGTGGCCTTGGCAAATCCAAGTTCTGAGCAAGAAACTCACCGGTGGCGGCCCGGGGCGGGGGCGCCAAGTCGGGAGGTGCCCTCCCAAATCTGCGCAGTTTTGGGCCAAAACCAGCCATTTTTCGCCCAAAACAACCCTAGTAAGGGTTCAAAACAGCCAAACGAAGGCAAACGGCTGCTACACTGCACGTGCGGCTTGACTTTCTCGTGACCAAGGGACCTTTGGTGCCCTCTAACTCCACGATATGTCCGAGAAACGGCCCAAAAAGGCGCCAAAAAGCCCCAAAAACTGCGCCAGCACCCCGAAACCAAGAACGGGCCGTATCTTGGGCTACGTGGCTCAATAACGAATTCCGAGGGCACCTAGTCCACCCGCAACCCCCCACTTTTTATGGTTTCCAAGCCTCAGAATCGCCCAACGAGACACGTAGACCCCCGTACCAGTGGTCACTTGGTGCAGCCGGAGGGCCGACCAGCCCACGCACAGTGGGGGCCAATGGTGGGTCCACCAGGGTCCCCGGGGCGAAAAAAATGATTTTTTTCCAAAGTTGTTCCTAGACCACTTGGGATGCTCAAACAAGTGTTTTTAGGCCGTTTTGAGCCCGTGGTGGCGCGTTTTGGGCCATGGAAAGTCCCAAAATGCCTTGAAAATGGGCCGTTTTGGGACCAACGATGGGTCAAAAATGGGTCAAAAACGCGTTTTTCCAAAAATGATCCTGGACCATTTATGATGCTCAAACAAACATTTTTAGCCCATTTTGAGCCCATGGTTACGCATTTTGGCCCATGGAAAATCCCAAAATGCCTAGAAAATGGGCCGTTTTGGGACCTAAAAAGGGTCAAAAATGGGTCAAAAACGCGTTTTTCCAAAAGCGATCCCGGACCATTTGGAATGCTCAAACAAGTGTTTTTAGCCCATTTTGAGCCCGTTTTGACCGAGTTTAGCCCCTTCCGCCACATGTATGCACCACGTTGTGCCCTTCGCACGTACCTTAGAGCCGAATGGTGGAGCCACCTAGAGTTGGGGAGAGGGGTGTAGATGGGAGGATATATATATTACTACACCCCTCTCCCCTTAAATTTAGCTAGCAACAACAACAAGCAAGCAAGCAAGCACGTCACCATTGCGTTTTGGCCATTGCACCTTCCCAACGCCTTGGGCTTGACTCTACTTTAGCCATCCTAGAGCCTCGGTGGTGGCCTTGGCAAATCCAAGTTCTGAGCCAGAAACTCACTGGTGGCGGCCCGGGGCGGGGGCGCCAAGTCGGGAGGTGCCCTCCCAAATCTGCGCAGTTTTGGGCCAAAACCAGCCATTTTTCGCCCAAAACAACCCTAGTAAGGGTTCAAAACAGCCAAACGAAGGCAAACGGCTGCTACACTGCACGTGCGGCTTGACTTTCTCGTGACCAAGGGACCTTTGGTGCCCTCTAACTCCACGATATGTCCGAGAAACGGCCCAAAAAGGCGCCAAAAAGCCCCAAAAACTGCGCCAGCACCCCGAAACCAAGAACGGGCCGTATCTTGGGCTACGTGGCTCAATAACGAATTCCGAGGGCACCTAGTCCACCCGCAACCCCCCACTTTTTATGGTTTCCAAGCCTCAGAATCGCCCAACGAGACACGTAGACCCCCGTACCAGTGGTCACTTGGTGCAGCCGGAGGGCCGACCAGCCCACGCACAGTGGGGGCCAATGGTGGGTCCACCAGGGTCCCCGGGGCGAAAAAAATGATTTTTTCCAAAGTTGTTCCTAGACCACTTGGGATGCTCAAACAAGTGTTTTTAGGCCGTTTTGAGCCCGTGGTGGCGCGTTTTGGGCCATGGAAAGTCCCAAAATGCCTTGAAAATGGGCCGTTTTGGGACCAACGATGGGTCAAAAATGGGTCAAAAACGCGTTTTTCCAAAAATGATCCTGTACCATTTATGATGCTCAAACAAGTATTTTTAGCCCATTTTGAGCCCATGGTTACACATTTTGGCCCATGGAAAATCCCAAAATGCCTAGAAAATGGGCCGTTTTGGGACCTAAAAAGGGTCAAAAATGGGTCAAAAACGCGTTTTTCCAAAAGCGATCCCGGACCATTTGGAATGCTCAAACAAGTGTTTTTAGCCCATTTTGAGCCCGTTTTGACCGAGTTTAGCCCCTTCCGCCACATGTATGCACCACGTTGTGCCCTTCGCACGTACCTTAGAGCCGAATGGTGGAGTCACCTAGAGTTGGGGAGAGGGGTGTAGATGGGAGGATATATATATTACTACACCCCTCTCCCCTTAAATTTAGCTAGCAACAACAACAAGCAAGCAAGCAAGCGCGTCACCATTGCGTTTTGGCCATTGCACCTTCCCAACGCCTTGGGCTTGACTCTACTTTAGCCATCCTAGAGCCTCGGTGGTGGCCTTGGCAAATCCAAGTTCTGAGCAAGAAACTCACCGGTGGCGGCCCGGGGCGGGGGCGCCAAGTCGGGAGGTGCCCTCCCAAATCTGCGCAGTTTTGGGCCAAAACCAGCCATTTTTCGCCCAAAACAACCCTAGTAAGGGTTCAAAACAGCCAAACGAAGGCAAACGGCTGCTACACTGCACGTGCGGCTTGACTTTCTCGTGACCAAGGGACCTTTGGTGCCCTCTAACTCCACGATATGTCCGAGAAACGGCCCAAAAAGGCGCCAAAAAGCCCCAAAAACTGCGCCAGCACCCCGAAACCAAGAACGGGCCGTATCTTGGGCTACGTGGCTCAATAACGAATTCCGAGGGCACCTAGTCCACCCGCAACCCCCCACTTTTTATGGTTTCCAAGCCTCAGAATCGCCCAACGAGACACGTAGACCCCCGTACCAGTGGTCACTTGGTGCAGCCGGAGGGCCGACCAGCCCACGCACAGTGGGGGCCAATGGTGGGTCCACCAGGGTCCCCGGGGCGAAAAAAATGATTTTTTTCCAAAGTTGTTCCTAGACCACTTGGGATGCTCAAACAAGTGTTTTTAGGCCGTTTTGAGCCCGTGGTGGCGCGTTTTGGGCCATGGAAAGTCCCAAAATGCCTTGAAAATGGGCCGTTTTGGGACCAACGATGGGTCAAAAATGGGTCAAAAACGCGTTTTTCCAAAAATGATCCTGGACCATTTATGATGCTCAAACAAACATTTTTAGCCCATTTTGAGCCCATGGTTACGCATTTTGGCCCATGGAAAATCCCAAAATGCCTAGAAAATGGGCCGTTTTGGGACCTAAAAAGGGTCAAAAATGGGTCAAAAACGCGTTTTTCCAAAAGCGATCCCGGACCATTTGGAATGCTCAAACAAGTGTTTTTAGCCCATTTTGAGCCCGTTTTGACCGAGTTTAGCCCCTTCCGCCACATGTATGCACCACGTTGTGCCCTTCGCACGTACCTTAGAGCCGAATGGTGGAGCCACCTAGAGTTGGGGAGAGGGGTGTAGATGGGAGGATATATATATTACTACACCCCTCTCCCCTTAAATTTAGCTAGCAACAACAACAAGCAAGCAAGCAAGCACGTCACCATTGCGTTTTGGCCATTGCACCTTCCCAACGCCTTGGGCTTGACTCTACTTTAGCCATCCTAGAGCCTCGGTGGTGGCCTTGGCAAATCCAAGTTCTGAGCCAGAAACTCACCGGTGGCGGCCCGGGGCGGGGGCGCCAAGTCGGGAGGTGCCCTCCCAAATCTGCGCAGTTTTGGGCCAAAACCAGCCATTTTTCGCCCAAAACAACCCTAGTAAGGGTTCAAAACAGCCAAACGAAGGCAAACGGCTGCTACACTGCACGTGCGGCTTGACTTTCTCGTGACCAAGGGACCTTTGGTGCCCTCTAACTCCACGATATGTCCGAGAAACGGCCCAAAAAGGCGCCAAAAAGCCCCAAAAACTGCGCCAGCACCCCGAAACCAAGAACGGGCCGTATCTTGGGCTACGTGGCTCAATAACGAATTCCGAGGGCACCTAGTCCACCCGCAACCCCCCACTTTTTATGGTTTCCAAGCCTCAGAATCGCCCAACGAGACACGTAGACCCCCGTACCAGTGGACACTTGGTGCAGCCGGAGGGCCGACCAGCCCACGCACAGTGGGGGCCAATGGTGGGTCCACCAGGGTCCCCGGGGCGAAAAAAATGATTTTTTCCAAAGTTGTTCCTAGACCACTTGGGATGCTCAAACAAGTGTTTTTAGGCCGTTTTGAGCCCGTGGTGGCGCGTTTTGGGCCATGGAAAGTCCCAAAATGCCTTGAAAATGGGCCGTTTTGGGACCAACGATGGGTCAAAAATGGGTCAAAAACGCGTTTTTCCAAAAATGATCCTGGACCATTTATGATGCTCAAACAAGTATTTTTAGCCCATTTTGAGCCCATGGTTACACATTTTGGCCCATGGAAAATCCCAAAATGCCTAGAAAATGGGCCGTTTTGGGACCTAAAAAGGGTCAAAAATGGGTCAAAAACGCGTTTTTCCAAAAGCGATCCCGGACCATTTGGAATGCTCAAACAAGTGTTTTTAGCCCATTTTGAGCCCGTTTTGACCGAGTTTAGCCCCTTCCGCCACATGTATGCACCACGTTGTGCCCTTCGCACGTACCTTAGAGCCGAATGGTGGAGCCACCTAGAGTTGGGGAGAGGGGTGTAGATGGGAGGATATATATATTACTACACCCCTCTCCCCTTAAATTTAGCTAGCAACAACAACAAGCAAGCAAGCAAGCACGTCACCATTGCGTTTTGGCCATTGCACCTTCCCAACGCCTTGGGCTTGACTCTACTTTAGCCATCCTAGAGCCTCGGTGGTGGCCTTGGCAAATCCAAGTTCTGAGCCAGAAACTCACCGGTGGCGGCCCGGGGCGGGGGCGCCAAGTCGGGAGGTGCCCTCCCAAATCTGCGCAGTTTTGGGCCAAAACCAGCCATTTTTCGCCCAAAACAACCCTAGTAAGGGTTCAAAACAGCCAAACGAAGGCAAACGGCTGCTACACTGCACGTGCGGCTTGACTTTCTCGTGACCAAGGGACCTTTGGTGCCCTCTAACTCCACGATATGTCCGAGAAACGGCCCAAAAAGGCGCCAAAAAGCCCCAAAAACTGCGCCAGCACCCCGAAACCAAGAACGGGCCGTATCTTGGGCTACGTGGCTCAATAACGAATTCCGAGGGCACCTAGTCCACCCGCAACCCCTAACTTTTTATGGTTTCCAAGCCTCAGAATCGCCCAACGAGACACGTAGACCCCCGTACCAGTGGTCACTTGGTGCAGCCGGAGGGCCGACCAGCCCACGCACAGTGGGGGCCAATGGTGGGTCCACCAGGGTCCCCGGGGCGAAAAAAATGATTTTTTCCAAAGTTGTTCCTAGACCACTTGGGATGCTCAAACAAGTGTTTTTAGGCCGTTTTGAGCCCGTGGTGGCGCGTTTTGGGCCATGGAAAGTCCCAAAATGCCTTGAAAATGGGCCGTTTTGGGACCAACGATGGGTCAAAAATGGGTCAAAAACGCGTTTTTCCAAAAATGATCCTGGACCATTTATGATGCTCAAACAAGTATTTTTAGCCCATTTTGAGCCCATGGTTACACATTTTGGCCCATGGAAAATCCCAAAATGCCTAGAAAATGGGCCGTTTTGGGACCTAAAAAGGGTCAAAAATGGGTCAAAAACGCGTTTTTCCAAAAGCGATCCCGGACCATTTGGAATGCTCAAACAAGTGTTTTTAGCCCATTTTGAGCCCGTTTTGACCGAGTTTAGCCCCTTCCGCCACATGTATGCACCACGTTGTGCCCTTCGCACGTACCTTAGAGCCGAATGGTGGAGTCACCTAGAGTTGGGGAGAGGGGTGTAGATGGGAGGATATATATATTACTACACCCCTCTCCCCTTAAATTTAGCTAGCAACAACAACAAGCAAGCAAGCAAGCGCGTCACCATTGCGTTTTGGCCATTGCACCTTCCCAACGCCTTGGGCTTGACTCTACTTTAGCCATCCTAGAGCCTCGGTGGTGGCCTTGGCAAATCCAAGTTCTGAGCCAGAAACTCACCGGTGGCGGCCCGGGGCGGGGGCGCCAAGTCGGGAGGTGCCCTCCCAAATCTGCGCAGTTTTGGGCCAAAACCAGCCATTTTTCGCCCAAAACAGCCCTAGTAAGGGTTCAAAACAGCCAAACGAAGGCAAACGGCTGCTACACTACACGTGCGGCTTGACTTTCTCGTGACCAAGGGACCTTTGGTGCCCTCTAACCCCACGATATGTCCGAGAAACGACCCAAAAAGGCGCCAAAAAGCCCCAAAAACTGCGCCAGCACCCCGAAACCAAGAACGGGCCGTATCTTGGGCTACGTGGCTCAATAACGAATTCCGAGGGCACCTAGTCCACCCGCAACCCCCCACTTTTTATGGTTTCCAAGCCTCAAAATCGCCAAACGAGACACGCAGACCCCCGTACCAGTGGTCACTTGGTGCAGCCGGAGGGCCGACCAGCCCACGCACAGTGGGGGCCAATGGTGGGTCCACCAGGGTCCCCGGGGCGAAAAAAATGATTTTGTTCCAAAGTTGTTCCTAGACCACTTGGGATGCTCAAACAAGTGTTTTTAGGCCGTTTTGAGCCCGTGGTGGCGCGTTTTGGGCCATGGAAAGTCCCAAAATGCCTTGAAAATGGGCCGTTTTGGGACCAACAATGGGTCAAAAATGGGTCAAAAACGTGTTTTTCCAAAAGTGATCCTGGACCATTTATGATGCTCAAACAAGTGGTTTTAGCCCATTTTGAGCCCGTGGCGACGGGTTTTGGCTCATGGAAGATCCCAAAAT
Source organism: Eutreptiella sp. 'Long Island Sound 2002' (assembly GCA_964036045.1). Lineage (NCBI taxonomy): Eukaryota > Euglenozoa > Euglenophyceae > Eutreptiales > Eutreptiaceae > Eutreptiella > Eutreptiella sp. 'Long Island Sound 2002'. The sequence goes on along the minus strand of OZ038384.1, from coordinate 58,625,081 downwards.
GTATTGAAAATCGGCCATTTTGGGACCAAAAATGGGTCAAAAATGGGTCAAAAACGCGTTTTTCCACAGGTGGTCCCGGACCATTTGGGATGCTCAAACAAGTGTTTTTAGCCCATTTTGAGCCCGGTTTGACCCAGTTTAGCCCCTTCCACCACATGTATGCACCTATATATCCTCCAACCTACACCCCTCTCCCAGCTGTAGGTGGCTCCACCATACGGCTCTAAGGTACGTGCGAAGGGCACAAAGTGGTGCATACATGTGGTGGAAGGGGCTAAACTCGGTCAGAACGGGCTCAAAACGGGCTAAAAACACTTGTTTGAGCATCCCAAATGGTAAGGCATCACTTTTGGAAAAACGCGTTTTTGACCCATTTTTGACCCATTTTGGTCCCAAAACGGCCCATTTCCAAGGCATTTTGGGATTCTCCATGAGCCAAAACCCGTCGCCACGGGCTCAAAATGGGCTAAAACCACTTGTTTGAGCATCATAAATGGTCCAGGATCATTTTTGGAAAAATGCGTTTTTGACCCATTTTTTGACCCATTGTTGGTCCAACGGTCCAACGGTACCGATTGCATGGTGCCATTGCTTGTGACGAAGATCCACGTGCTTCAGCGTATTTGAGTAGAGGGCCCCAAGCGCAATTTGTTGCTTTTGGTACTTGGTGAGGTCCGCAATTTTTGAGGGGATATTGTAATGGATGTCTCCATCCAAAGTGTAGCCAAAGTTGATGGGGTCATACTTCGCGGAATACTTGCTACACACGTGGCAAGCATACATACGTGTAGCTGAGTGCAAGACAGGAATGTCGTACACCACAAAGCGACTGGTGCTAGGTGCAGGAGATCGTGGGGGAACTGGAAACGGTGCATTCTTATACTTCAAGTAATTGGCGAACATCTCGTTGCGGAACGAAAATATCCCACTTGTAACCAAATCGGTGGGTGGCACGCCAAACAAAGTTTGTGTACGTATCTCGTCAGTATTGCGTGGAACCGTAAACTTGTGTCCCCCACCTATTGGGCCCCAAAGGAGTTGACCACACCGGTAGCAAAGTGCATCAAAAAGTGGTGAGTACAAAGTGTCCAAACCATCAAGCCAATACTCTCGAACAGATTTCAAAGAAATGTTGGACGGCGATGATGGATTAACACGGAACAACTCCCGAGACACTGTGCGAACGACCCCGCAACAACGACGCCCCGATGCCTTGATGTGTAGCTTCTTTGGCGTATTGCCGTGTCCACCAACGATGCCCTTATCCCGTTGCGATTCTGGCGTGTTCTTTTTGCCCTTGTTGGCTTGGGACTCCGCGGTGTTCTTCTTGCCTCCAGACGAACCCTTGGCCGCTTGGGACTCCGCGGTGTTCTTCTTGCCTCCAGATGAACCCTTTGCCGCTTGGGACTCCGTGGCGTTCTTCTTGCCTCCAGATGCACCCTTGGCCGCTTGGGACTCCGCGGTGTTCTTTTTGCCCTTGTCGGCTTGGGACTCCGCGGTGTTTTTTTTGCCTCCAGACGACCCCTTGGCCGCTTGGGACTCCGCGGTGTTCTTTTTGCCCTTGTCGGCTTGGGACTCCGAGGTGTTTTTCTTGCCTCCAGACGAACCCTTGGCCGCCTGGGACCTCGTGGTGTTCTTCTTGCCTCCAGACGAACCCTTGGCCGCTTGGGACTCCGCGGTGTTCTTCTTGCCTCCACAAGAACCCTTGGCCGCTTGCGACGCAGGAGTGTTCAAACTTGCCACCGTCACCGCTTGGATCCCAAGTGCGGCGCGCTTTTGCAATCGCTTCATCAGCGTAGCGCGCAACTGCGCATGTCGCCGACGGATCGTACGCTGGGGTACTTCGCTATGCAGCTTGATGAACTCGGCCACCGGGAAGTCAATGTCCGTGTCCAAGCATTGTTGCAACTCGTGCTCCCAGCGATTTGACATGGTGCGAAATAGAAGGTAACTCCGTTAAGAGTACACCTATACTCCAAGTCCAACTGCCGAGAGCAAGAAAAAACATTGGTTGGGAAAAAACAAAGTGACTACTTGGGGCGTAGAAGCATCATTGATAATGTTGGTGACGCCTATACGTATCTTATTTTGCGTTGGTGGGCCTTATCCTCCCAAAGAATGAGCCCCATTCCTACCCACTAGTACCCAAGCCCAAACAGAACCTCACCTTTGGGTACCCTTGGAACAACAAAGCACACAAACGGCAAAACACGGCAGGGAACTACTCGTCCCTCTTGTACCAAACACTCCAGCCTATTGTTGCAACTCTTGCCTCTTGATTAGACATGGCGTGAATGTGAAGGTAACTCCGTTAAGAGTACACCTGTACTCCAAGTCCAATCACTAAGAGCAACAGGCAGAGAAGAACAAAGCACACAAACGGCAAAACACGGCAAAGAACTAATCATCCCTGTTTGCCAACTCTTGCTCGCATGATTAGACATGCCGTGAATGTGAAGGTAACTCCGTTAAGAGTACACCTATACTCCAAGTCCAACTGCCGAGAGCAAGAAAAAACATTGGTTGGGAAAAAACAAAGTGACTACTTGGGGCGTAGAAGCATCATTGATAATGTTGGTGACGCCTATACGAATCTTGTTTTGCGTTGGTGGGCCTTATCCTCCCAAAGAATGAGCCCCGTTCCTACCCACTAGTACCCAAGCCCAAACAGAACCTCACCTTTGGGTACCCTTGGAACAACAAAGCACACAAACGGCAAAACACGGCAGGGAACTACTCGTCCCTCTTGTACCAAACACTCCAGCCTATTGTTGCAACTCTTGCCTCTTGATTAGACATGGCGTGAATGTGAAGGTAACTCCGTTAAGAGTACACCTGTACTCCAAGTCCAATCACTAAGAGCAAAGGGCACGGAAGAACAACGCACACAAATGGCAAAAAAAGACAAGGAACTACTCGTCCCTCTTCTACCAAACACTCCACACTATTGTTGCAAGCCGTGCTCCCATGAGGAGGTAGGCGTGAATGTGAAGGTAACTCCGTTAAGAGTACACCTGTACTCTATATATATATATATATATATATATATGTATATATATATATATATATATATATATATATAATACATATATATATATATATATGTGTATAATGTATATATATATATATATATATATATATATATATATCTATATATTAATATCTATATATATATATATATATATATATATATATATATATATAGATATCTATATATATATATATACATATATATATATATATATATATGGATATATATATATATATATATATATATATATATATATATATATATATATATTACTACACCCCTCTCCCCTTAAATTTAGCTAACAACAACAACAACAACAACAAGCAACAACAACACGTCTCCGTGCCGTTTTGGCTGTTGCTCCGTCCCAACGCTTCAGATCTTTTCCCCATGTAGCCATCTTGGAGCCTAGGTGGTGGCCTTGGCAAATCCAAGTTTTGAGCCAAAAACTCACCGGTGGCGGCCCGGGGCGGTGGCGCCAAGTGAGGAGGTGCCCTCCCAAATCTGCGCAGTTTTGGGCCAAAACCAGCCATTTTTCACCCAAAACGGCCCTAGTAAGGGTTCAAAACAGCCAAACGAAGGCAAACGGATGCTACACTGGAGGTGCGGCTTGACTTTCTCGTGACCAAGGGACCTTTGGTGCCCTCTAACTCCACGATATGTCCGAGAAACGGCCCAAAAAAGCGCCAAAAAGCCCCAAAAATTGTGCAATGTGCACCAGCACCCCGAAACCAAGAACGGGCCGTATCTTGGGCTACGTGGCTCAAAAGCGAATTCCGAGGGCACCTAGTCCACCAGCATCCCCTAACTTTTTGTGGTTTCCAACCCTCAGACTCGCCCAACGAGACGCCTAGACCCCCGTACCAGTGGTCACTTGGTGCAGCCGTAGGTCCGGCCAGCCCACGCACAGTGGGGGCCAACGGTGGGTCCACCAGGGTCCCCGGGGCGAAAAAAATGATTTTTTCCAAAGTTGTTCCTAGACCACTTGGGATGCTCAAACAAGTGTTTTTAGGCCGTTTTGAGCCCGTGGTGGCGCGTTTTGGGCCATGGAAAATCCCAAAATGCCTTGAAAATGGGCCGTTTTGGGACCAAAAAAGGGTCGAAAATGGGTCACAAACTCGTTTTTCCAAAAATGATCCTGGACCATTTATGATGCTCAAACAAGTGTTTTTAGTCCGTTTTGAGCCAATTTTGACCGAGTTTAGCCCCTTCCACCACATGTATGCACCACTTTGTGCCCTTCGCACGTACCTTAGAGCCGTGTGGTGGAGCCACCTAGAGTTAGGAAAGGGGTGTAGATTGGAGGATATATATATATATATATGTATATATATCCTCCAATCTACACCCCTCTCCCAGCTGTAGGTGGCTCCACCACACGGCTCTAAAGGTACGTGCAAAGGGCACAAAGTGGTGCATACATGTGGTGGAAGGGGGCTAAACTCGGTCAAAACGGGCTCAAAACGGGCTAAAAACACTTGTTTGAGCATCCCAAATGGTCCCGGAATCACTTTTGGAAAAACGCGTTTTTGACCCATTTTTGACCCATTTTGGTCCCAAAAACGGCCCCATTTCAAGGCATTTTGGGATGTTCCACGAGCCAAAACCCGTCGCCACGGGCTCAAAATGGGCTAAAACCACTTGTTTGAGCATCATAAATGGTCCAGGATCACTTTTGGAAAAACACGTTTTTGACCCATTTTTAACCCATTGTTGCTCCCAAAGCGGCCCATTTTCAAGGCATTTTGGGATTTTCCATGGCCCAAAACGCGCCACCACGGGCTCAAAACGGCCTAAAAACACTTGTTTGAGCATCCCAAGTGGTCTAGGAACAACTTTGGAAAAAGTGATTTTTTTCGCCCCGGGGGACCCTGGTGGACCCACCGTTGGCCCCCAAGTGTGCGTGGGTTGGCCGGCCCTCCGGCTGCACCAAGTGACCACTGGTACGGGGGTCTGCGTGTCTCGTTGGGCGATTTTGAGGCTTGGAAACCACAAAAAGTGGTGGGTTGCGGGTGGACTAGGTGCCCTCGGAATTCGTTTTTGAGCCACGTAGCCCAAGATACGGCCCGTTCTTGGTTTCGGGGTGTTGGTGCACATTGCGCAGTTTTTAGGGCTTTTTGGCGCCTTTTTGGGCCGTTTCTCGGACATATCGTCGAGTTGAAGGGCACTAGAGGGCGCTTTGACACGGTGAAGTCAAGCCGCACGTGTGGTGTAGCCACCGGTTCCCTTCGTTTGGGCGTTTTGCCCAAGTTTTGGGGCTATTTTGGGCGAAAAATGGCTGTTTTTGGCCAAAAATTACACGGATTCGGGAGGGCACCCCCCGACTTGGCGGCCCCACCCCGGGCCGCCACCGGTGAGTTTTTGGCTCAAAACATGGATTTGGCAAGGGCACCACCTAGGCTCTAGGATGGCTAAAGTAGAGGCAAGCCAGAGGCGTTGGGAAGGTGCAGTGGCCAAAACGGAATGGTGACGTGCTTGCTTGTTGTTGTTGTTGTTGTTGCTTGTTGTTAGCTAAATTTAAGGGGAGAGGGGTGTAGTAATATATATGTATGTATATCCTCTAATCTATACCCCTCTCCGCAACTGTTTTTTTTTATCAAATAGGCCAGTTCATAATGTGCCATGGACCACTGTGGGCCAAGTTCAATGCAGAGTACGGATTTCGGCAAAGCCAGGGTGTGCATACGGGCTGCAGCTCACGACCGCGCCCCCATGGCTTCCCGTTGGGGTGGTAGTGGTCATGTCAGTGGAATTTCCCACTTGTTTGGATCCCAATGCGTTTTGTGTCATTTTGGTAGGGGTTGCAATGGGACCTCCCACAAGGTGGGGTCCCAATGTTCCGGTGGCCGTTTCCGTATGAGGTATATTGTCTGTCGTGCTTGGCGGGTTGTGTGCCAGTATTGCGTTGTTTTTTGTTTGCATTCGTTGTTGAACCACTATGTCATGTTCGCCATGTGTTCTTGTTGGCACCACATGTAGTGTGCCTGCCGTAGGTGATGGGCCAGCAGCTTGTTGGTTTCAACGCACATCTTCTCGTATCGCCTGCAGATCAGCAGCGACGTTTTCGCATCTGCGTACCACGTCACTGTGTCGTATTTTGCTTGCTCGTACCATTGCCTGCGTACCTCGCACATGTTCGTATGTGTGTAGTGCAGTCGTTGTGCTGCCATCTGTTCTTTGACCAGTTTAGTCACAAGCATGTGATAGTCTGTTTTGGCGGTTAGTGTGTTGGAGTAGTATGCGTGCAGTGTGCATAGGTGCTGCCGTGTCACCTCAGCGGCGTGTGTGCTGTGGTATATGCCGTGAGATCGCTGCGCGTGCTCCTGTGCCAACCTGTCGGTGGTCGTTTTGTACTGCTCCCACCGTTGTGTGGCAACGCTGAGACGTCGACGCTTCTGGGTTTGCTCGCCCTGGGTTGTGTTAGTTGCTCGCATTCTTGTTAGCCACGCCACCGCATCGTCGTCGTTCGCAGCGCGAGCATCACGAATCCATTGGTCGGGGTCCATTGGCTCCGCCGTTGCGGCCTCGGTCCTACGTTTTCGTTTCGTGCCGCTCCGCATGGGCGCGCCAACGTGGTTTCGCAGGTTTTGTGGCGTTTCTCGCGGAGGCAGTGCATGTGCAACAAACTTAGTCAGCCATAGGGGTGACGGTGGCTGGTGAGGTGTAGGGTCAGCGAGCTTCTGTCTTAGGGTTTGGACACCCCTATATATACCTCTTATGGATATGGATGGATACCCCTTATACCCCTCTCCGCAACTCTATGTGGCTCCACCATGCGGCTCTCAGGTACGTGGGAAAGGTACAACTTGGCGCATACATGGGGCGGAAGAGGCTAAACTGGGTCAAAACGGGCTCAAATTAGGCTCATTTCACTTGTTTGTGCACCCCGAATGGCCCAGGATCACTTATGGAAAACATTTTTGACCCATTTTTGATACATTTTTGGTTCGAAAACGGCGCCTTTCCGAGGCATTTTGGGATTTTCCGTGGGCCAAGACACGTCACCACGGGCTCAAAACACGCTAAAACACTTCTTTGAGCATCCCAAATGGTCCAAGATCACTTTTGGAAAAACGTGTTTTTGGCCCATTTTTGACCCATTTTTGGTTTGAAAACAGCCCATTTTCAAGGCATTTTGGTATTTTCCATCGGCCAAAACGCGTCCGTACCAGTGGTCACTTGGTGGAGCTGGAGGGCAGCGCAGCACGCGCACGGTGGGGGCCAACGGTGGGTCCACCAGGGGCCCGGGGGCGAAAAAAATGATTTTTTCCGAAATTGTTTCTAGACCACTTGGGGCGCTCAAACAAGTGTTTTTGGCCCGTTTTGAGCCCGTGGTGGCGTCTAGGTGTCTCGTTGGGGGAAATTTGATGCTTGGAAACCACAAAAATTGGGGGGTTGCGGGTGGAATAGGTGCCCTGGGAATTCGGTTTTGAGCCGAGTAGCCCAAGATACGGCCCGTTCTCTGTTTTGGGGCTTGTTGACACAAACTGCGCACAATTTGCGCCAATTTTTGCCATTTTTGGGCCGTTTCTCGGACGTTTCGTGGAGTTAGAGGGCAACGAAGAGCTCTTCGTCACGGGGCAATCGAGGCGCATGTGCAGTGTAGCCGCCGTTTCCGTTCGTTTGGCCGTTTTGAGTGGGTTTTGGGGCCGTTTTGGGCCAAAAAAGGCTGTTTTGGGGCACAAAATGCGCGGTTTTGGGAGGGCACCTCCCGACTTGGCGCCCCTGCCCCGGGGCGCCACCGGTGAGTTTTGGGCTCAAAACTTGGATTTGGCAAGGGCACCACTGAGGGAATACGATTGCTAGATTAGGGAAGGATCCGAGGTGTTGGGACGGAGTAACAACCAAAATGGAGGCGTGACGTGCTTGCTTGCTTGCTTGCTTGCTTGCTTGCTTGTTAGCTAGATTTAAAAGGAGAGGGGTGTAGTAATATTCGGCAACAAAGGAAGAAGAAGAATTGCAATGGTGCAGTGGACACAACCAAGAATCAAAATGCACGAGACAATGCGACATGCAAAACGGCACAGAATTCCATTGGTTGCTATGGCACCTTGCACAACTAAAGGCTGGAAGGCTACAGATGTTTCTCATGGGGGCGTGTGTGCACAGCGCGCACACGGTGCAGGCACAGCGTGCATAGCGCGGGCACAACGCGCACATGACACAAAGAAAATGGGGGTTTTTGCTACAATTGGCAATATTCTTGCCTATACAAACCATACCACACCCTCACAACGTTGGACAGCCTGATGTTTGCGAAGACGGAGCACAGGAGTACTGCAACATAACTTGGGACAGCAGTGACTCAGTGTTGCCAAGACCGGGCGAATCGGTAGTAGTATGGACGGGTGCGGTAACTTCCTCTCTGCAAGCATGCAAGACCCCACACAATCACAGACCCGCAACCAAAACCCAAGAAGAATTGCTGCAACACGGTTAGCCCTGTGACACGCGGGCAGGCTGGTTTCAAAAGGGAGGGCAGCTCCACGGTGAGGCACTCCTGCAAGGACCTAGGGACCTGTTCCACCACCGGCGAAGGGGGTGGGCGGGCGGGAGAAGACACAAAAACTGCCTAAGTATGGAAGTGCAAGCAAAAGTTGAAAAAGTCGAAAAAGATACCACAAACCTATCGGAAAGGATGCACAACAACACATACCAATGCACTAGAAATGAGGGCAAGGCATGCATGCAACTCATATAAATGCATAACAAGGCTCATTGTTACGGGTACTAGGCACTACTATGCAGGTTGGGCATGGTCCTGTACCAACTTTGTGCACAGTGCGGGCACAACGCGGGCACAGCGCGCAAAACGCCCCCCATGCCTCTCATTGGTATTTTTGGGTGGTTGCAACCTCAAGGTCTCTGAAGATGAGCTACGGGTGCCATTGGAACAAGCTGGCCTCCAGCCCCCCTCAACAACAAAACAACAATAGAAAAGGCAACTATGATGAGGCGCTGTGCATCTTTGTTGTTTTTGGGGCGTGCCAGCCAGCCAGCTGTCGGGGGGGGGGGGGGGGGGAGCTCGCCATGCTATCGTGGCTAGGCACAGCTCCAGGGGTCCCAACCAAAAACTCATTGAGGGATACTTTTACTGGACAAAATAAAGATTTTACAAGGGGTTAAACCACCAATTAACCCCTTGGGAGGAGGGTATGTGACATTTTCCCATATAACAACTACTTCAGCAGGGCATGAGCACGAACTCCTCAGTCAACAAACAATATTGCTCATGATAGGGTCTGAACATGGATGTGGAAATTGTGCATGGGCCACACAGGACACGTGGCTTCAGACAATGGCTTCCATACCAACAGCTCTTCCGGGAATTGATGGTGTACATGGGCAATACAGCACACGTGACCAAGCGAAAATTTGTAGCACCACACCTACATGTCCCACCCCATCCCTTTCGTGGTGCTGCTACAAAAACTGCTGCAATCATGTTCAGAAATTAGGTTGGGATCTGCACATGGGTATGCACTGTGCAGTACCCTTGGGATGCAAAACAATAAACTCACAGGGCTCGTGGAAACTTGCTCCTCACCCTATCCCTCGCAGTGGCCCCCACTCTGTCCTCCCTCAACAGGTGGAGTTGCAGGGTCTAGATCGTACCTCACATGAACATGCACTATGTCTGGACCCCACCTCTGACACACCAATCACCTCTGCCATATGCATGCTGCACTTGTGAGCCTTTCCTTCGTTGAATCATCGGCCTATGTCTGCAAAATTGACTTGCAAAATTCTAGTTAGGGCCAAATCATATGGAACTGCCTTCACTGTGTTTTTCCACCACTCTGAAGGATACCAATGCCACCCTGCACTAAAGGCACACCAAGCACCGAAGGCACAAGAAAGCTGCTCACAGATGCATCCAAGGTTGAGTACACAAGGAAATGATTGTGCAATCCCACTCTCTCCTCTTGTTCTCACCACAACTTTCGCTTTCTATCTCGCATGGCCTCCACACTCCTATTCATCTCATACACCATACACACAATGAACGTGACAAACAGGAACTACAAAGGCGCTGAGTGTAAGGAATCTCGTCACGCCGACACGACAGTCAAAGGAGAAGCATGACCATCGGCAGCTAGGTGCCTTTCGAAAAAAGATAGACACTCAGAAACACATACACCATACACACAGACACATACACACAGACCCCAAATCAGCCATCTCAGATTGGACTTGAACCCTTGTATAATACAAGAATATTGCTGGCTTGGGTGCAACAGAAAACTTAAAATCTTCCAGTTGATCTAAAATGAAGGGCTGTTCTACTTGGTCAGGCAAAGGCAAGTCAGATCGGTGCAACCAACAGAGCGCCAGCATGAGGTCCTTTTGATTAATCTCCACAAACATTTCTTTGATGTGAAATTCAATCCACTTATACTGAAAACCTGGGGGCAGCTCATCAAGACACGATAACCACCATCATATGGGTGGCAGGATGTCACTCACGGCAATAATCGTTAGAATGGTGCGAGGTTATTGCTGTTCTCCACAACAGCGACAACACCATCCCATCAGTTTACTTAGCCTCTCATGAGGGTGCTTGTCTTGGGTATGGCCTCCCCTTCCTGTGACTTATTCTTGACAAGCAGCTGGGAGCTGGCACTGGATACAGTTTTGTGTGGTTGGACAAACTGGGGGTGCAGTGCCCGGTACGCTCGACTTGGGTGGGCTCTCCTGCCCAATCGTAGAATGTGTCCTCCGATGCAAGCCTAGAAGATAAGGTGGTTGACTAGTGTACACGCACGAAGCGCCCATTGTGAAACTCAGCTTAGTCCTGTGCAGGAAAAATCCGAGGCTCGGAGAAATCAGACTGATGCAGCAAAGTTTTACTGGGAAAGCAGCAACGTAACAGTTGTGCAACAGTTGTGGGCCGATCTGACTCAATCAGGGAACAGAGCACACAAAAGCAGCAAATCCACTAAAAGAGAACACAGCTACCACATCGGTTTCTGTAGAACAGTAAGCACATGGAGACCTGTCATCTCGCACACGCCATCCTTCATTGGCATGAACTGTTTCAGCGTATAGCACAGTGGGTTAGCTGTCACCTCTTGCTCGGTACATAGACTCACAGGCTCAGTGTTGGACTCTGAACTTGCACGTTTGTTCATCTGTTTGACATTCCATACACTGGCCTCCGGTCATGCCATCCATTCTTGCAAGACTCAAGATATTCCCCACACCCTGGCCCCTTTACGCAGTGACGGTTTCCAGAAATTTAATGGGTAGCCTTTGATGGATAAAAGTTCCTCCAACCTGAGGTTAGGCTCATCAGCACCACTTTTTGTGAAAAGCGACAGTGGGCTTCCTTCACCCAGCTCAGGACTGGTGATCGCAGCATGGCAGCCACTCCTGGGGCAGACGGGTCCATGAGCTTGGCTAGTTGGGGTGGGGTTGATTCGGGGATATGGTGCACAAAATCAGGGAAAGGCAGTGGGGCATCACCAAGAAGATAGTTCAACATGCACTCAAAAACACGAAGGGAGGGGCTTTCCTTTTCCGACATGATTTCCATGCCTTGGGCTCATTGCGAATGGAGTCCAAAATTGATGCTGAGCGGGAGCTATCATAAGGGAGCACGCCAAAGAACAAAAAATTATCACGATACCGTAGCCACATACTGTTCTTCAGGGAGGGTCCCAGAACTTTGGTTTTTTCTCGATGAATCGATGAATCAGTAAGCTGTGCTGAGCAAGATCCACCAATCGGGATCCCTGTATTTTGACTACCCCCCCCCCCCCCCTGCGCAAGCACCGGCTAGGTCAGGAAAATGACGGTCACACCAGATCCTGGTGCTTAGACAATGTGGTGCTTGCGTGCGACGCGCGGTACCAAAAGGACTTATGTCAGCGAAAAGCTGCCCATACCTCACCCTAAGCACAATTGTTGTAACAGGGCACTAGAACACAATGGGCAGCATTTTTCAGCAAGTTCTGGAAGTCCTCACTGCCCATCAGGGGCATCAGGAGCTGTGGAATAGAAGCCCTTTCCAACCTTGCGACCGATAATAGTGGCAGGTGCGTGCTCAGCGGTGGACCAGATGTATGTGACAGCCAAGCCGGGAGTACCAACATTAGTCATGGCTGAAAATCACAGCAAAACAAACAGCAGTGGTTTGTAGCACCAAGCATAATGTTGCTATGACCAGGAGGACTGATCCCAAACATGACACAGCCCCTGTTTCCCTCTACAATTGGCACAAAATCACGTTCTGCTGAGTTTCTGACCATAAAAACTGTGGTCAGAAAAACAACGTCACACCGGGTCCCAGTGCTTAGACAAGGCGGTGCTTACGCGGGGGGGGGGGGGGGGGCGGAGGGTAATTACCGATGATAGATTCAAGAAACAATTACGAATGTGCCAAAAAGCACAAAACGGACCACATCGGAAAATGTGATGCAGTGGTAAAAAATTGATGACCCTTTGGAACGGTTATTGAACTTGCAGTTTACGTCCTTTGATATGAAGAAACGGAGGGTGCCTCTCGTTGTTTTTTGTTCTACAATTTTTACTATATTATTATTTTACAAAGGCACAGATGTGCTGTAGACACACATGGTGCGTATGGAGAAGATGTTGTGGTTCGCCCTGGGTTGAGGGTGTACCCGCAGTGTTGGTATAGCATCGCGACTGGGTTCGCTTGGTGGTGGTTCCCGGGCTGGCCGCACCATGTGGCGACAATCACAAACAAGAAATGGTGCTATAGGCTTTGACCCACGGCGGGATACACCCGGGAAACAAACAGATGGGCTCTTGAGGCCACGTCAAACTTGGGATCAGGACGTGCCGGTGGGCAGTGCTGTGTCCTTCCCAATTTCAGTTTACAGACCCCTTGGTCGATGGGTTTGTGCCACAAGGGGCAGTATTCATTACACATGTCGGACACAGCTTGGAGTGGTGCTTTTTCTTCCACACATTGTTCATTATGTTGTGAGATGAGTTTTGAGACTTGGAACAAGCGGACCATGAATTTGTCTCGGGGTGGTGTCCACAATGGCACTGGTGGTGTTGGTACAACTTTTCCATCCGGAAAGTGTTTGCACCTGCAATCAACTTTCTGTACAATTCATGCATGCTCCGCAGAGTTGGATTGGATAATCCCAATGAAATGTTTTGGGGACTGGTATAAGTTCGCAAACAATGGGCCAAACCAACGGTACAGATTCGCACGCTTTGGCGTGGCCCCTTGAGTTGGGGGGACGGACTCCCACGCTTTGGCGTGGCCCCTCGAGCCAAGGGCAAGGTCAAAGGCTGTGGCTCCGTGTGCTAACCTCAAGCAGCGTGTGGACAAGTGTGATCCCAGAATGCCACCCAAGCCCCATTGGTGGCAAGGGTCGTTTTATTCCGACGAAAAGCGATTGCTCTTCCATGGTCCATTGGTTTGTTTTGGGGGCAGTTGTTGAGCCCGCCATGCACGTATATTTGTGGGATGCCAAGGGAAGTGAGCTCTACATGCGCCCCGTTATTCAGCAACTTCGCGACAAAGGCATCCCACTAACCACCAAGCCTTTGGGTTTCCAACGCCTTGATGGTTGGACCTGCGGTTATCAGTCCCTAAGTTTGCTGCAACACTTGTTGCAGACGGACCCCTGTACTGATTTGGGCATATTCACTGCCGAACGCATGCCACCGGCGTTTGTGACGCATGTTCAAGACATTGTGAACAGCGCTCCCTAGGTGCCATGCCCCTTTTTTCACCCCCTCTCTCCAATGTACAATGTATTTTTAGGTGCAGTGTATCCAATATGGGTTCCCCCGCAACCCTTCTCTCCTGTGCCCACCCATTGGTCTCCCCTTCCATCCGTGTTATCATCTATGTGCGCCACGGCTCCACTGCCTTGCCCATGCTTGGAGTACCCAAAATGTACGTGGGAGTGAGCCTCACTTCACCTCTCCAAATAGCAACGGCGGTCAGAATGGATTTTTTTTCCATCGGCAGTTGCGGTGACACTCAAAAAGAAAAATTTGGGGGTACACTTATGCTAACACTCAAAAAGAAACATACAAAAAACGATATCACTACACCCCTCTCCCCTTAAATCTAGCTAACAAGCAACAAGCAACAAGCAACAAGCAAGGAAGCAAGCAAGCACTTCTCCTTTCCATTTTTGGCTATTGCTCCATCTCATCTCTGCGGGCTCTACTCTACTCTAGCCATCCTAGAGCCTAGTTTGCGCCCTTGCCAAATCCAAGTTTTGAGCCAAAAACTCAACAGTGCCGCCCCGGGGCGGTGGCGCCAAGGCGGGAGGTCCCCTCCCAAAACTGCGCATTTTGTGTCCCAAAACAGCCTTTTCGGGCCCAAGACGGCCCCAAAACCCATTCAAAACCGCCAAATGAGGGGAAACCGTTGCTACATTGCACGTGCGCCTTGACTCCCTTGTGACAAAGGGCCCTTTGTTGCCCTCTAACTCCACAATATGTCTGAGAAACAGCCAAAAATTGGCCCAAAACGGCATGGATCGTGCGCGCCTTGTGTCAACCCATCCCAAAACCAAGAACGGGCCGTATCTTGGGCTACGTGGCTCAAAACCAAATTTCGAGGGCACCCGGTCCACCCGCAACCCCGCCTGTTTTGTGGTTTGCAAGCCTTGGAATCGCCCAACAAGATCGTCCAACGAGATCATTTTTGGACAAGCACATTTTTGACCCAAGTTTGACGTGTTTTTGGTCACAAAATGGCCCATTTTCAAGGCTTTTGGGACCCTAGAGAAGCCAAAAAGGGCTCAAAACGGGCTCAAAATGGGCTCATTTCACTTGTTTGTGCACTCCAAATGGGGCATGATCATTTTTCGAAAAACGTGTTTTTGACACATTTTTGACCCATTTTTTGTCCCAGGACGGCCCATTTTCAAGGCATTTTGCGATTTTCCATGGGCCAAAGCGCGTCACCACAAGCTCAAAATGGGCTAAAAACACTTGTTTGAGCATGCGTTGGGGGGGGGGGGGGGGTTCTCGGAAATGGGATGTCTTGCTTAAAAAACCCCAGAGCCAAATTTAAAAAAGGGGGGTTTTGGGGGGGGGGGGCGGGTTTAAGGGGTTTTTTCGCTGCACGGGGGTATTGTCCGCGGGAAGGGCACCCCGGCCCCCCAACCCCCCCCCCCCCATATAATACATAGTGTCGGGCAGCTCCAAACAGCTGGGTTTGCGGCCCACGTGTGATCCGACAATTTGCACCACCCCTACCAACGTCTATGGTAGGGTTTCATCAGCTTGGGTACTTCCGGCCGTGGGTACCAAAAATCTCGGGACTGTGGGTCTCCGAGGCGGTCATGGGGTTCGAAATACACCATGGGGTTAGAATTGCAGTATGGGGGTTGAAACGTATCAAGGTCCGTCATGGAGTTCGGAATGCACCATGGGGTTACAAATACACCATGCTGTGAGAAATGCATCAAGGGGAGGGCATAAAAGAAGAGGGGGGGGTGACTATACTGGTTGGCCGACGCAACTCGGGAGGCCCTTAGGGCTATGGCGGACCAGGCCTCCCTCCCCGCGCCATTGTGTGCGCCTTCTAGTCCTAGTGTGCATGTCACCACAAGGGAAGGAGAGGGAGACCGAAGAGGTGTAGGGGGTGGGGGAGGTATCCGTTTGTGTGGTGTGTGTGCATGTAGCTCCGCCTACTTATTCCGCCCTGACGTCTTCACCATGTGTCGCTTCTTAGCACTTTGCTTGGGAGTGGTGATGGGCCCCTTTGCGCCCTTGCCGGGCACAGCTTTCTTTTTGGGGAGAACTTCCACCCCGGAAGAAGGGGTAGAAGAGGAAGAAGATGAAGAAGAGGAGCTATTACCATCTTCGGAAGATGCGGAACTCTCGTTACCGCTAGACGGATCCCGATGTGCGGAAGACCCAGATTACACAGAGGTTGCATCCTCCTCCGGTTTCCACTCCCAATCGGAGCGGCCAAGGGAGGCTTCCGAGAAGGATGCACCCTCATTGTCAGCCTGTGCCACTTTCAAAGTGATCAGGGGCTTCATCAACATGGGAATTTTTTTGGCCCGCCCCTTTTTTTTCTCATCATCCTGCCTAACGACAACCCATTCCGACAAATCACTGCTGTTTGGTGCCGACGGGGGATGGCAACGTGCCAAGTGAGCTTTGATGTTCAAAACCCACGGGGTGGCACGGCACCCGGGAAAAGGACAATCACGGGGCATGTTTTCTTGTCCGCGCATGGCCACTGCGTGCTTCAATGGGACCACACACGGGCATGTGGTAATGATTTTCTTGCGCACAATATTTGTGGCACACATGCGTGTAGAGCGACCACAGAAACCGCAAGGTTAGGCCTCACCATGCAGCCTTGGGTCCGTTACCACCTCTCCCTTCTGCAAGTGCACTGCCACATGATTGCGCATCCTTGCCAAAGCAATGGCCACTCCACAAAACAAACAAAATTCTGTTGCTTCTGCGGGCCGCACGCTGGTGTGGCACCGCTCTGCACGCAATTGAGGACAATCTGGCACCTTTGCAGTGTTTACAAAGGCAGACAGGGTGCCCACTAGAATGAGCCCAGGACCATCGGCATCCATTTGGGCATCCAAAAAAACCACATGCCCATTCCGAAACTCACATTCCGGACCCAACCTTTCCGTCGACCACGACAAGGTCGGATCGCTGGTTATTGCGATAAAAGGCAAAAATTGACCTGTCACGGGGATGGCATGTCCTGTCGCAAGCACCTCCTTAGCGGTACCATAAACCCGTGCGCCGTCAACAGTGCACCATGAAAAACCAAACGTGCCCATGGAAGATGTCCGCTGCGAGCTCCATTTGAAGGTGACAAGTGCAAGAAAGATAGCACCGACCATGCCTACGTCCTCATCAAAATTGCAATTGTCGGACAATGCAGCGTTGTTTACATTCCTGGGGGTTTGGCCAAACCGGGAGGTGTGTGCCGTGCGCCGCAGCCGATCGGTTGACGCATGTTCAACATTGCCGTTGAAATACTCATTGACAAGTTGTGTAATATGCACGGTGTGCCCATTGGCGCATGGGACATAGGCTCCATTCCGGTCAGAACCATGACAACACAGCCACGATTCCAGGGAACAAGCGTCGGTAAGATCGCTATCCTCCATTACTTTGGTGTCCGGGGCGGGGCCCAAAAATTCATCTTCTTTGTCCAACACAAGGGGTGCACCACATGGTTTCAAAAGGGTGGCACCGCTTTGGAAAAGAGATTCCAAGACATCGTACGCAGATGAGCCAATCTGTGGGTGTTGCTCAAGGATGACCGTGGCACGCGCTGTACGCCTTTCCCAAACTTTTTTGAGATCAACATTTTGCACACTACAATCTGCAATGTACTAAAGTGTCGTCAATCGATTTGTGGCGTAGCGCTCATGCCGCTTGCACCAATCAAGATGAGCAAAAAAGAATGTCATGGATGTCCAAAACAGCCTGCAAGCGGTCCCGCAATTGCAGTACCACAAAATTGCGGTTGTGGCTCAGGGTACGGGTGATGGAAAACAAGTTCTCGGCCGTTTGCGACCCCAATTGGCATATGTACAGAGATGCCATTGAGTTGCGGACCTGCATAACCTTGATAGTGATGAAAAGGGGCTGAAAAGTGACTTTCCACCACAAATACAAGCTTGCGGCTGTGAAATCCTTTTGGTATTTATTGAAAGAGTATAACATCAACCGATGGCCAGTGGACAAGTCTTCCATAGCACAATAAAAACTAAGCTTTGGGTTAAAGTACACCGACAGCAATAGATCAAACGGTTGCCCGGTCAACCGCCAAGCGTGGATGGCCACACCCAACGCTGGTGACAAATCGCGTCTGCCCAGGCTGCAAGCGGCATCACCAATGCTTTTGAACACTTGCAAACTGCAAATGCAAGGGGAACATTTTGCTTGTCCTTCGGATTGTATGCCCCGTCTAAGATCTGACACCGAAACACATGGACCGAACCGTTGCCACAATAACTCGCAATCCGGACTAAAGTTGAAATCCATGGTTCAATCCATGTGACCGGTTGTTCTTGAAGAGATGTGGGGCATCAAAAAACATCCCCCCCATTACATTACAATCAACACCCGGGACATCCACTGTTTGTGAGAGTTGCATGCTACCACGCCGGCGCCGGTTTTAATATTAAAACAAATGCTAATCGGAACGTCCTAAATATTAAACGAAAAAACAAGCACGAAAAAAACAAACACCGTGGGTGGTGGGTGGCCATCAAGGTGGCCATTGTGCAGAGTGCTGTGCGGGGGGCGCCCTGGGTCCTAAGGGGGAGATCAAA
Source organism: Eutreptiella sp. 'Long Island Sound 2002' (assembly GCA_964036045.1). Lineage (NCBI taxonomy): Eukaryota > Euglenozoa > Euglenophyceae > Eutreptiales > Eutreptiaceae > Eutreptiella > Eutreptiella sp. 'Long Island Sound 2002'. The sequence continues at coordinate 58,606,778 of OZ038384.1, read as the reverse complement.
TTTCAAAAAACCACCACTCCCATGCCTTCAACACTTCCTCCCCCTCCCTTTCCACGTTGCTTGCCCCCGGCACCCCCCCCCCGTGCGGTGTGGTCATTGTACACTTTTTTCAGGATGGTGTTGAGGCTCTCAACGACATCCGCCAACACTGCCCCCAGCCCCGCCCCCAATCCCGCCGCATTCGCCAGTGCCTCGGTCACATCCTCCTCAGGGTAGAGGAGGCAGTTCGACTGGCAACTAGCTTTGCAGCAAAGCTCGCGGTACTTCCGTGCAACCGCCGCCGCCTGCAGGTCTGTGGTGGTGGGGGTGTCCCTGCACAAGGCACAGAGGAGCTCCCGCATGGCCACCATTGCCTGCCATTCTGGGTCCTGCGGCGCGTAGGCCAACATTGGGCCCAGTTCCTCCCAGGCCAAGAAGAGGGCCTGGGATTCCTCACCGTGGGGTGACACAGTGGCACCCAACTTCACCCCGGTGCGCGCCTGGTACAGTTGCCGTTGCACGGCGGCGGCAGTGTCCTTGGGTAGCTGCTCCACGCGGGCCTCAATGAAGGCCACTTGGAGGCGGCCGATGGCCATGCAACAATGGAGGATGCATGGGAAGACGAAGCATCGTTCAACAACGATGTGTGGCTCACCGACGCATCCCTCATTGTCCAGGCTCACCTACGCATCCCCCATTGTCCAGGCTCAGGCGCTTCCAGGCCGCCACCTCCAAGGCCAAGGCATGCCGCTCCCGCTCGTGGACCCGCACCCATGCGCCCAAGGTGTTGTCCCACACCCCCATATTGTAAATGGACCCCACCTTGGGCGACATGGAGATCCCAATGAGGCGGCGGATGAACTGCTGGTCACCCCCGATAACCTGCCGGCTCGGTACCCATGAGCATATCCAATAAAATTGCTTGCAATCATGAATTGATTGCAATACCTAAAAAAATGAAGGTGGGTTAATTTTTCGCTCATTTTTGTCGTTTAATATTAAAATAATATTTCGTTCCGGTCTTAATATTAACGAAAAATGAGATATTAAACGGGAAATATTAAGACGAAATCCGAAAAATTAATGCACCACAAAACGGCCGAACACCTGAAGATTTTCGGCCCATATAGTGGCCAAAGCGGCCATGTCCTTGACCCCGCACACGGCCATCCCGATCACCCACAAATAAGCGGGTGTGCGGGCCCGTTTGCCATGGTTGAGGAGCCCAATAGATAGTCGGGTCCAACTCCCACCAGCGCACGTGTATGCATCCCCACGTAGAATAAATGTGAGGGGCCGCGACCAATCGATGGTGTGCACTAGTGGTGGACGGGACGGGAGGTATTGCACCCATGACCGTAACGGCCAGCTGCGGTTGCTGCCAGGTGGCTCAGCAACGGACACGGGTGGGCCCAACTCGAGGGGCTTGGCCACTTCCTTCCACGTGTCCAAGTACTCACCACGCGACAGTATGGGCCGCGGGAACTTGAGGCCGGTAGCGGCCGTGTACGCCGCCCCTCTCCGGGTCATGAACTCGGAGATGTGGCGAAATCCCGTCTTCGGGATGTTGAGCTCCATGAGAAGCCTGATGAAATCCCGCGCGGGAAAGAGGAGGGAGGCATATTGCTTCACCGCCACTATTTGCTTGTTGCGAATGAGGGAGGGGTAACCACCAACCATGGCATCCGCCCAACGGGCCTTGGCCAAGGGGGAGTGAGCCACCCACTCACCGAGGAGTTGAGAGACTGAAGGGTCCCGCAAACTCTTGGCGCAACTCAAACGCACAAGCGTCATACTAAGGTCGAGAAGAGTATCCCAAGAGAAAGACATAACAAGAGCTACACAAGAGAAAATAGGGTGGGGAGTGGGGTGGAAGGCGGACCCGGGGGAAGGGGGTGGGGGGTGAAGACTCAACCCAAAAGCCATACAACCCCTCTACAACCCCATTGAGCAACATTGTATCACATAAAACCCCACTACAGCCCTAGTACACACATGCAACAAATCGCGCAAACATGCAAAAATGCTGCAAATCTCATGTAACACATTAATATTTGTTCGTTTAACATTTAAACCCGTAATATTAAAATTCAAAATTAAACCATATTGACTTTAACGTCGGTTCCAAGGGGATGCTACCAAGCATTAACAAGCAACCAACAAGTCACAGCAGCCATCTAAATGCCACCAGGATCTAATAACAAGGACCCGCATGCCACCAAGAATTAACAACAACCATCCACATGCTACCGAGAATCAACAGTAACCACCCGGATGCCACCAGGAAGGTAACACCAACCATGTGGATGCCACCAAAACTTAACAGCAACGACCTAGATGCCACAAAGAATTAACAACAACTATCCAAATGCCACCAAGAATTAACACTAACCAGCCGAATGCCACTAGACGATAACAATAACCATCCAGATGGCACCAAGAAAGAACAACAACCATCCAAATGCCGCCAAGAAAGAACAACAACCATCCAGATGCAACCAAAAATTAACAAGCAACTAGCAAGTCACAGCAACCATCTAGATGCCAGAAGGATCTAACAAGAACCACCCGGATGCCACCAAGAATTAACAACCACCATCCACATGCTGCCAAGAATCAACAGTAACCACGGCGCGACGGAGGGGGTATGCCCGGGAGAAAATCTCCAACCAATGCCGCACGACCACCTCTAGGCGGCTCCATACTTCATGGTACTGCACGTAGCGCCCGTCAGGGAGAGGGCGTCCCGCCACCCCTACCCCTTGGCCACGTGCCTCCCTACTCCTTTCCCCTCACCCTTGGCCACCTCATATCCGCCTGGCCCCTGCTTTACCATCATGTACTCGGGGCCCAGCCCCCTTCCATGATTGCCCTCCCTTCTCGGTTACCGCCCCCGGCCCCATTTGTTGAATCTTGTCGTACGCCAGCCCCTTCCGGGCGCCACACCCCATGTTGTTGTACATGGTAGGCGACATCTTGCTGCCCCCTCCCTCACCCTCTATCACACTCTTCCCACTCAACTCCCTCGGCAGCCCCGCATCCGCCCGTTGTTGTCGCGCAATGGGCCCCTTTCTCGGGACTCACTGTACTCACCGTATGGTCGGGAATGCCGTACCCTTGTGGGCTCGACCCTCACGCTGTCCCCCACAAGTGGCAAGACTCTCGGTCACCCAGTCCCGCGCTGGCAGGCCCTCATATACCGCCCCGCCCCACACCGTCCCCCAAAGGGGCGTGGCTTCCCCACCCCATGGACACGCTCTCTGTTCCCATTGCGCACCAGCTCCCGTCGCCATATTGTCCTGCTCACCACTGTCCTGCTCATCATCGCCCCCGCAACTGCACCTCCTTTCGTATCACACTGCGCTTGCCTATCACGCACTCCAGTTGTCTGCTCCATCCGCGTGCTGGCGCCGCAACCCAATCCTACCCTCTCCCGGGCCGCTCACTTCTTGTCCCTGGGCCTCAGCCTTGCCACTCACAGCTTTTCCACTCTCACTATTCCCCACTGAGGGGCACCTTTTTTGGTCTCTCGAAGTATGCTGCTGCCCACTGTGTGGTGGCATGTTTTCTGCTTGCCCTGCCACACGCCCGCCCGCCCCAAGCCCGTGCCCTTTGGCATCCTCAGGGTCATGAACCAGCACCCGATCGCCACTGCACTTGTCTGCAGTCACTCAAAAGCCACCTCTGCTCATTGCGACCCGGTGGCGGGTCACTGCTCTATTCTCAGTCGAAACGAAACGATATAGAATAGAAGGGGCACATAATGCAGTCACATGCAGCACGTCACCCTTGGGACATCCACAGAGTCACCGCCGGCGTCTCTGCCCGGACTGGAGTATATGTTCCTCCGACACGTGCTCTAGAGACCGGAAAAGCCGGCCACTTGATCCTGGTCACTTGGAACGGGAACCCAGCCCGATCGACATAAACAGCGAAAACACGGGGCCCGCCGGACGTGTGCTCCAAGCGCAAACCGTACCCGCGGGGCTCCCTCCCCCGCGGAGGCATCACCTCATAATCTTACTGCAGTTGGTGTTGGTGGGGCGCTTGTTGTGCCCCGCCCCCCGGTGTGTGCCGATTCTAGCTTGCGGGCCACGTCACCCCCTGGGGACAACCTTCCCACGGGGATGGCACTGCAATGCCCCACCCCAGGACTTAGCGTAGCCTGCTGCAGACTCCATCCCCAATGCGATGGCAACTCCGGTTGCAGCCCCCCCGGTCGGCCCGCCTCAAGCGGACCGCCACGGTCTCAGTCACGGTCCGAACCACGGTCACGGTCACAGTCACGGTCATAGTCCTGTTCTCGGTCCCGGTTGCACCTGCGCCTGCAGACTCGTGCTCCTTCCCAGTCGTGTCCGCAACTGCCTTCCCGGCTACGCCGCTGTCCTCTAGCATCTCTCCTCGGACTCTGGCAAGGACCCGTACGTGAGGATCGCGAGCGCAAACGGGGGCGCTTCACTCGCTTGGGAGACCTGCCACATTCCCAAGAACAGGGCCTCGCGCTGGGAACCCAATTGACCGTCCACTCCCACGGCCTCCCGTATCCCGAAACATACCTCTCACCGCTGGCATAGGTCGCCTCACACAGTTCCCGCAGATGCCCTAGCTCTCCACATTTGCCGCAAAGGTCCTTCCGGGCCTCGTACTTCATCGGCTTGCATTGGGACCATGGGTGGGTTGACGCACACCCATAGCATCGGAGGCCTCGACCAAAGCCTTTGCCTTTGCCTTTGCCTTCTTCTGCTCCTCTGGCTCCTTGACTGCCGGCCTTCGGTTTGCGGGGATTGGTCGTCATCCGAGGGGTCTTCCGACTCCGCTCGCACCAGGCGTCCCCCCACGTGGATCCCCTTGCGGAGGGCATCCGCCACTTCACGGGAGCATCGTAAGGAGGGCCTCCCCGGGGCCTCTTCGTCCACCAGGTCCAACCCTGCTGCGAAGCATGCTTCCATGGTTGTGTTGAGCGCTACCGCCCGGGTGTGCTTGCGAGGGACCAAGAAGAACTCTTTGGGTAAGTGTGTCCTCTTTCTTCTTGCCCACCTCCGCCCGTAGCTCCTTCTCTTCCCGCCGAACATCGCGTTCGTTCTCCGCCTTGTCTGCGTCACGAATCACATCCCTCAAGCGGCACACCACTCCCACCGGTAAGATGTTGTCCATCGCTAACTCTCGTGTGCACTCCTCCCCTAGGGCCGCCACAACTCGAAGATCTCGTGGAGCCTCTTGGTCACGCTCGAGCACCCTGACCCCCCGAAATTCACTTACTAGCGGAGGATCTAGTCCGCAAATCGTTGCGAGGGCGACATCCACCCTGAGGCCGCGCCCACCAGTGGGCGTCTTTGAGGAGGAACTTCTACTTGGCGCCGTTCCCCTCGTCCGGACGGATCTGCCGGCACGCCCCTTTGAACGGACCTGAAGAGCTGCCTGGCCATATCCAAGTCCAACTCCGGCTCCTCGTCTTCAGGTGCCACTTGGAGGTCTCCACCTTCCCACCAGAGAGCTGGGTCGCAGATCCACTTCTTGCCCGGGTGCAGGGCTTCTGCCCACGCCACATGGATAGCCACCGCCAACATACCGCTATGGGCCTCCGCACTCATACCCCCCGTTGGGGGGAGGGTCTTTTCTCCCTTGAGGACCGGCTCCGCGTCCGCCCACGAGGCGGCGTTCAACTTCTTCTTGAACGGCACCGACAGCACCGCCCGCACCAGCACCGCCTGCACCACCGCCCATCGGGGCCCTGTCCTCCAATATGTGGGCCATTAAATCCTCCCTCGATCTTCTCCAGGTGCCCTGCTTTAGGCTGTCGAGCCCCGGAAGCTTCTGCAGTGTGGCCGCCTAGTCCTCACGGATGTCCTTGCATGCCCACGCCGACAAGAGGACTTGATCTTGGAGCACAAACAATATCGGAACTCTAGACGCCACGGCACTGGTCGCGAGGGTGCGTCCGCCCATGCACCGAAATCGCGCCATTGAGCCCCCTTGGCATCCACCAAGTCTCCCACCGCCACTCCCTGGTACGTTGTCGTGCACTTGCACCACCCTGATGACATCCGTCATGGCAATATGCTTCCACCTGCGGTAAGCTGGCAAGGAATTGAGGTCAACCCTCTGGTTGGCCTCCTTGGCGCTAAGGAAGGCCCTTGTAATCTGCGGTTGCCGGGCTGCCATGGTGTGGTGCCTGAAGAGGCACGGACAATCCCCTGTGCCCCCCACCCTGCTACCCGTTCCCTTGTCCGCACGTTTACTCCCCACCTTGCTTTATCTCTCTTCAGCCGTATGGTCGCCTGATTTGGTACCCTGTGCCCCGTTCGTGCCCCTCACCTCCCCGCAACATCCCTTGCGTGTGGACTCGGTTAATGGTCGCACGCTATTTGTCCCTGAACACCCTAGTATAATTCGTCACATCTTGAGTTCTTTGCACCTCTCTACACTGCCCCGCGCCTTGCCACCTTGCCATACCGGGCCGGAAACGGCGTGGGGCCCACACTGCCCTTGCTTCCCCATCACCTCTCGGCCCCATCGCCAAGACGCATCCTAGCCTTCTCACTTCTTCGGCTGGGCAGTGGCGTGGGGGCACTCCGAGCCCCCATGCTCCCCAACTGCCTCTTAGCCCCAGCCCAGAGGCCGTAGCATGAGCCCAGTTCGCCACCGCCGTGCCTGTAACAGGGAGGGTGCACTGATACCTACATGTGCGGAGCCGATAGGAAATCACTTGTCTGGCCAAAACCTACCGTCAACCACCACCGTTTACCCTGTCTTCCCTCCCTTGTCTCACCACCGCCGGCACTAGCACCCCTAGCTTGCCTTGGTGGCCGAGGCACAAGGCCGGTGCACAGAGCGCCACCGTGGGTGTCGCCATGGCGGCGTTCCCCGGTCTCACCGCCTCGCCTGCCACTGTCCCCATCGGTGGCTCCCTACCGGCTCCGCCCTTGCCGCTACCAATAAACCCCCGCACCATGGGATCGCCGTAACCCGGCACTTGCTGCCCGGCTGACGGGCCCATCTCCACCTACAGTCCTTCGCCCTCCTCCACACTCCTTCGCATCCGCTGCATCCCCTCCGGACTCCTTCAGCATAGCCGCTTTCCACGCCCCATCCACGTTGTTCACGTCCCGTCGCTGCCTCCTGTAAAGCACATCGGCATGGTGCGGCGCCCCTCAGGGCTCACCACTTGTGTTTGCTTCCCTTCCTCCGCTCCGCATTGCGGTGCAGAGCAGTGCACTGCTGTGCCGCCCACTCTCCCCTTCCCCACACCCGGCTATGCAAGCGGGCTCTTGGCCCGCAAGCTACCATCCTCTGAGTTTGTGTATAACTTCTAGGTCACCAGGGGGGGAGGGGGAGGGGGGGGGGGGGGGGGCTCTTGGAGGGGGGCCCGGGAGGGTCGGTTGGGGGGGGGGGGTCCAGGTGGGGTGATTTGCGGGGTACATGCCCAAGGCCAAGCGTTGCTCAATCACAGGCTCCCCTTACCTCCCCTTGCCCTCCCTCTAATCATACCATCACCCTAAACCTAACCCTAACCCATGCAACAAGCTGGTTCGGCCATGCCAGCCATCTTGATTAAGCTGAACAACATCCCCCAAATTTTGTTCATGGTTGCTTCTGCCACATCATTGCTCTCCATTTTGGAACCCAACAAGAACTCTGACCCTAGTCGAGGTTACAGCGAGGGCTAGGGATAGGGCTAGGGTTAGGGTTAGGGTTAGGGTTAGGGTGAGGGTTAGAACTAGGCTTAGGGTTGGAGTGGGCGTTAGGGTCATGGTTGGGTTCAAGGATAGTCTTGGGGTGCAAAGTGGACAAAAATTTCCTTCGGGCGCCTTTGGTGCCCATGGAGCATTGGGCGCCTTTGGCGCACATGGACTGCTAAGGGCGGCACCTTTGGCAACTAACTGTTTGCCGGAGGCCCCCCAGGGGGGGGGGGGGGGGTAGTTGGTGTCCTAGGACCCACGGAGTCGCCCCTCGTGGTGCTACCGGTCTCGGGGGCTGGGGGAGGGGAGGTTTTGGGCCAGGCTGCTGGAGGGCCAGGCCGGGCCAGCTACGGCGATGGCTCCCTCCTCCATGGCGTACCATATCATGGAAGAGCGGACAACGTGGAGCGGGTACTCTCACAGGACTTCAACCCTCCCCCCCCCCCTTCAGTCCTCCCTCCTCCTGCCCCCCAACCCCTTCCACTGAGACCACAGAAGTTCCTGGGTTGGTTTTGGGGGATCCTATCACTTGGGCCCTTTTTTTTGCTGCGGAAGTCTAGCCAAGGGGCTCAACCCACCCCCCCCAAACATTGAAAATCAGCCTTCACCATTTCGCGTCATGGCAATAGGCTGAGAGTAAAAATGGGCACAATGATCCATTGTACAGAAATTGCAAAACGCTTAGACAATGGTTCTCCGCCAGGATCACCCATTTGCGCAACGCTTTTCCAGTCCTGAGTCAACAATAAGCGCAAGCGCCCACATGGATTGTGGCCCCAGCAATGAGAAATGCAGCACGCGGAAGACACGGGGCTCCAGAGGTCGCTCCAGAGGGATGCGCCCTCCTCTCAATGGATGATTGGCTTCGTGGTTCGGGTGAAGGCTCACTTAAAGCCGGCATCCGGCATCTTATCTTGGAATCGATCCCGGCGCGCCAGCCTCATGATGCACTGCCAAGTGCACACCGCAAGCACAGCAGGAGAAGCGGTCCCAATGCGCACTCGGTGATGGACTGCAGTCATGCACCGCTCAGCACAGCGCTGTCCTACGCATCTGATCCATCCAATTGGGCCAAATGACCGAACAGACCGTCCACATAACCCATCACGAGGATCTCCAAATCCAGCGGCAGCGGGTGCAGCGCATACTGCAGCGCCATCAGCATCACGCGCCACAGCGGGGCCTTCACCTGCTGGAATGACAGAAGCATGCGCTCCTGCTCCAGCCGAATCGCACTCTGCCACGCAAACTCGCCACACAGGTCACTACAGAAAGAAGATGCAGGAACAGCTGATACAGAGACCCGCTGCAGACCACGGCAGTCTGACGAAAAGGGGTGCAGACACCACCCGACACGCCAGTCATCAGAGAGACACTCCATGCGCATAGGAGGGGATGGACTTCCTGACCGGCCACATGACTGCCCTGGCACGCCACACAACTTCCACCGTACCCCGGCGCTCATGCTTTCGGTCCTGCGAGAAACCGCCATTGCACGCACTGAAACCCCGCATTCCATGCGGGCCAGATATGCACCTGCATACAGGTCCCAACGTTCCCTGTTACCTGTGCATTTGTACCCCCGCCCCTTGGACAGTAAGCGGCTGCGTGTGACGGTTCCCTCGCACCCCCACGGGAACCTACCCCAAGTGACGGTTCCCTCGCCCCCCCCCCTCCCCCCATTACTAGACAAGGGACACACGACACAAACGAAGAGAATTAACAAGAGGGCATGTGAACCACAAAATGACCAGGAAACTGCCTGCTAGGATGCATGTCAGGTCTGCTGAGCGACAGGTCCAGTGTGCCACTTTTCCTGACAGGAGTATCTCACCTTAAAGAGCTGCACATGCTCAACAGGGGCCACAGGAATGGGCTCTCCAGCTACATGTTTGGCTGGAGGCTTGGCTGCCACCTGGGCAGCAGGTTTGGCTGGACACTTGGAGGGTTTGACACGGGGTTTGGCAGCCTTAGGGGCAGGCTGGGCAGCAGGTTTGGCAGGGGCTCCGGTCCCTGTGGCAGTTTGCCGGAACATCGCAGGTGAAATACAATTTCCCATTGGCAAAAATATTTGCCAAACCCCATACACCACAAGCATTCTTTGCCCACACAATCTCAGTGTCGGACGCACTGGCACTGTCTTGTTCAACACCACTTGGGAGACCACTGTCAACAGATGTCAGTGATGACACATCAGAATCTGTTGTAGTCTGTGAGGCATGGGATAACAACCCTGACCCTGACCCTGAAGGACCAGTCCCATCACTATCACCTTCCGATGAACTTGCGTGAGATGGCCAAGGAGGATTGGAAGGAGGGTTAGATGGTTCCGAATCCGAAGAATCAGAGGAGGCGTCTCCAAAATATTCTGTGTCCAACAACTTGGCAAATGCTCCCAAGGGCCCAAAATCTTGGCAGACACAATATTGCCGTCTGAATGTTGGAAATTGACAACACGTGTCAATATCATCGACATTCATGGCTGAAATTGTGAAAAACTAAGTGTTCCGCATGATATAGGGTACAGTGCATTGCCTTCCATGCAAGAAATTTGAAGTACACAACAATGCACCAACAACACTACCTCGTCCAATCAGCAAACACACAGGAGAACCTCAACATTCAAACTTCTAAGAAAAGTTGGAAAATGGAAAGTGACGGTTCCCTCACCCCCCCCCCACCCCTTACTAGACAAGGGCGCTTACTGGACAAACGGGGGGGGAGGGTAGTATAACACCATTCGAGACAGGACCACAACCGCCTGCAGGCTCACAACCACCTGCAGAAGGCAGCTGTCCCCTTTGTTGCCTCCAGGCTGGTCAAGCCAATACGCTCAGAGCTACCCCATTGGTCGCGTTACGCGATTGAAATTGGGTAGCTTTTGGCAGTTCTCCCACCCACAAGCACCACATTGCGGGGGTGTGAAGGCTACTGTTAGACTTTGTACCCATGAGGCTAGGGATGAAAGAGACGCGATGGACAAATGGCCACAATTGCACAATTGACTTCTACCCTGAACTGCCCAAGAGTACAATTGGGTGATTATGAGGGTGGTTCATCATAAATCGTTAATTGATTTTTCACACAAGAATGCTTGGTCGGGGGGGGGGGGGGAGAAAAATATTCTCCTCCCCCTGTGGTGGCACTTTTTCCTGGAACATACTACCCACCCATATAGTGGGGGGGGAGAGAAATTATTTTTCCCGCAACTATGCACTACACTAATGCCTGGGTGTTTGCTGAAAATTCTTGTTTATTTGCCTCTGGTCCCATACCAACCTTATCCAACCCACACGCATGCTCATTAGGGACATATGCAATGAGGAAGCTCATATCACATCAACATTGTGCAATGCAACTCAAAGGTTTGCTTGCTACATACTTTGTTTGAAAGACAACACATTGTGTTGCCAGGGGGCAGAGGAGGAAAAGCTCTGAAAGCACCAAAGCTCATCATTTCTTTGCACTGGGCTAAGGGCTAGTTGCATGCTTCCCAGATGCTTTTGGTGCCTTCTTCGCGGCTTTGCGAGGCGGCTCTAAGGAGTCATCACTGGATGACCCAAACCGCTAGAACTGCTATGAGATCAGAGGAGGAGGGTTCAGAGAATTCCGGATTCTTAGACTCACAGTGTGAGACATCTCACTCCCCCTGTTTAATCCCAGCCCGCTCAGCATGCTTCTACTCCCGCGCCTTTGCTTCATCTCGTGCCAATTGCTGCATGCTGCGCATGTCCTCTCGCAATGCCTTGGCCCTTGCTATCGATTCTAGCTTACGCCGCCCATGTTTCTTTGACCAGGGACAAGTAAATATTACTATTTTTGTATTTACGGAAATTACGGAAAATATTGCGAGAAAATGTCACGAAACATTACGGCAAATTCCCAAGGAAATTACATGGCGCTCTACTGGGTTTATGCAACTAAAAGGGTTGCCACGGCTCCCAGCCTCACCATTTTGGTGATGCTACCCCATGTGCCCTCCAATGGGACCCCGCCTTTTTCTATTTTTGATTTTCTGATTTTTTTGTCTTTGGAGCATGGGGGGCGGGGGGTCTCCTCGGGTTTGGACGCCAACTACCCCCTACACACTAACTGTTGGCCGGAGGCCCCTTTGGGGGGGGAGGGGGGGTCTGGCTAGGGCTTTTGCCCCAAGGGGGGGGGGGGTAGGGCACCTCTGAACACTTGGGTGGTCTGAACGTCTGGGAGTGAAGCAAGATTGATGCACCTTCCCACCAAAAATGTTGTTTGCCGTTGAAACTCATCGGGCCGGGTCTGAAACTTATAGCCACACCCATACACGTCTTCTGTGCAACCGCATTCCCCTATGTTGGCATACATGTTGCCACATTCCTAAGTCTCCGGATTTTTTATTCTCCGGTCACTTTTCCATGAGTAGCTCCTCCGGCAAAATGGGGCAAAATGGCAAAATGGGGCAAAATGGGGTAAAATGGGGCAAAATGGGGCAAAATGGGTGTGTTACAACATTTTGAGCCCCCCTGGTTGCAGCTAAATAGTTACCGCTCATTTTTGGTGGTATTCCGATGGTTCTTGTTCATTCATGTAATGGTCTTGATCTTGTTGGTTGCTATTCATTCCTGGTGGGATCTGCATAGTTGCAAGACAAGAGCAAATGCACGCCGGACGCTTAAGGAAACACACAAAGAAAGATGGAGTTACGGATCAACGACACGAGTCTACCATGCCTATGTTGGTGAAATCACACCATTGAAACAAAAAGACACATATGCTTTGTGTGTGCCATCCTTCATGTTGTGCTGCTTGTCTGATCGCACTCTCTTCCACATGGGGAAAGGGCGTTCAATGCCGCATGAAGTATGCGGGATACCGAGAATACGCCGAGCATGGGGGTACATTAGTGGCACGCGGTCCTTCATGGCCTCCCACCACTGCAAGATGTCAAACTGTGGGACAAAAATACATACACTCCCTCTACAAAGTTTCCACTCACCACTATCAACAATCGCCAACCGTTGTTCTTCAGCGAAAAGCAGTGCTGCTCAATACCTGAAGGCAATGCTGCCGTGTGTGGATTCTAGGACACATGCTTGTTTTGCCAGCTCCATATGTTTTCTCACATATTTCCATGTTTTTTGGGCTGCACATCTCAGCTCCTCTCGGATGTACCCCCCCCCCCTTTGTAATAGCTACGCCAAAGTACGGAATTAATACGGTCCCTACGCCTACTGTAGCTATTACAAGGGCGTGGCTTGCGCACGACACATACAACTACCGACATACACGTGAGAGAATGCATGGTATGAGTGCACCTTAACCTCCGCCCACGTATAGTACACAAATATCCCCCAAATCAGAGCTATGTGGGTTCAAGTGGGCAAACACTCACAACAAATGTGTCCATGACCCTATGTAGCTGGCAAATTTGTCACCAAACCCATGTGTTATGCGGCTGCACTACATTTGTACCGAATTAAAATTAGGTACCAAATTAATACGGTCCCTATGCCTACTGTAGCTATTACAAGGGCGTAGCTATTACAAGGGGGGGGGCGGGTATGTCCCACCACGGGCACCGCTGAATTTTGGGGCCAAATGAATACCCAACTCCAAAGGCTTCCATTTCTTCTCCACCTTCTTTGAAGTTTGCCAACTGGGGACCCACCCAAGATCAGTCAAATGCTTTTTGTGGATATAAAGGTTGCCATTGTGTGCATGAAAATAAGGTGGCTCATTGTATGTATGCTGCAAATGGGCTGCCATGAGACAGAAAACTGGGGATGCAAGCGGAAGGCAAAATGGCAAAATGGCAAAATGGCAAAAGTAGGACACCGTCATGGGACACATGAAGTAAAAGAAATTGCAATAAAAATTTGGTCTCTGGGTCTCTGGACAGTAAAATGGAGAAAATTGGCACTCCCCGAGAGTCTCCAGGGATCCGGAGACTTAGGACGGTTGCTCGTAGGGAATGGCCTGGAGGGTAGCACAGGTAAACAGGTAGCTGCAGGTAAACAGGTAGCTGCAGGTGTATGCCTGCACATTGCAAGCAGGGGGCTTGGAGAGGGGAGGGAGTTGAATCTGCGGGTTGGGAGGGTTGCCATAAGTCTAAATAAGTGACGAGAGGGGGGGGGGGTCTCCCTTAAAATCACTCAACCAGAAACCTGGTTGCCCCTATGCCCACCTATACATGTGGAAACGGAGGCGCCAAGATGCTCCAAATGGATAAATGGGAGGGTACCGCCAAGAGCTCTATGAGGGCTCGCGGGTCATTTGCTGCATGGACCTTATCAGGTTGCAGCGTCCTTGAGAGGAGTACAAGGAAGCAGAATGATGCAGCAACAGACAAATATTGTTGCAGCCTGGACTGTGATACAATTCGTTTAAGCTGCCCTCCAAACATTTGATGCACCATTTTGGGGGGGGCACAGGGTTGGAATGGTAGGGGACCTTGTATCGACATCCACTGAGGGGGCATGCATCAAGAGATATTGCACAACCTCCGCCCGCATGCAGACACACGCCAAGCGAAGTGGAGAAGAGTACTGCAGACTGCTTGCCACAAGCTCAGCATCCACGTAAATATGCTCTGACACCACCTAAAAAAAAAGGCAAAATGCGTTCGGGATCTCGGAGTTCTCCCTGGCCCCACAGCGCCCCTGCCTCTCTACTCCCGGAGCCTTCCTGTGCTGACGATTGTCAATCCGTTCCGCCCAAAACATGTCTGCTCTTGTCCCTGCCCTCCGTTGCCAACATGAGACACTATGCATGCCCCACAGTCACGGCTCCTCTCCAACCTTGCAAAGCCCTGTGTCCTGCCTTCCCTGTCCGGCCTGTCATGCTCTGTGCCCTGCCACCTCTCTCCACGTCCCCTGTGCATGGCCTTCCCTCTGCAAATTGAGACTTGTTTTCTATCTTCTGGAAGGCCCTGTGCCTGCCCTTCTTCTCCAACCTGAGGCAGCTCTCTCCAACCTGGAGCGTGCTGTGCGCTAAGCCCTCCCTCTCCAGCCAAGAGACATACCTTGGTTAGCACCCTCACCAATTTTTCCTTGTCCTGCAAAATAGTTACCACTTCTCGCAGGCTCATCTCAAGCACCATCCAAGTAACAGACTTTGCCACTTTATCGTGCAATCTCTGTAGACTTGCCGTCAGCACATCCAACAAGTCCCCCACTTGTGACCGCATTATATACCCATCCCCATAGCCCTGCAGTGCAACAGCGGGTTGTACACAAAATTTAAAAAAGTAGCCAAGGGGCACATGGTGACAGCGTTTATAATGGAATGGGGCAGGGGAGCCAGGGCGGATGTGCAGCTCAAGTTTGACAGCAATGACAGGAAAACACTGGAACCCTTCCAACGGATGCACCATTGCACAGCGTGCTCCCCCCACGTTCCTCCATATGTGTGTGAGGAAGCGTGTCCCTATGCAAGTGATGACATCGCCGGTTTGAAAGTATGAAATAGCCAACTTGGCAGCGTTGCCATTCAGAGCACAGATACATGTATTGCCTGGCTTCCCCCATCTCCGGAATTGCTAGCAGTCACTCGACAGACAGTAAAACTCACCCCGACCTGGATTTCACAGGTTTCTGGCTTTTGACATGCAGGGATGAAGGGATGAGGTTTTTCAGGGGCGCATCCGGTTCACCTCTTTGTTAAGGTTCTGTGTGACTGCCGACTTTATGTGCCCTTTGCATACACTTGGGAACGAGGTTTTGACTGCTAACCCACAGGTTGCATTGCACTGCATCCGGGCATCGAGGGAGGGACTCAAGCATGTCATGCAGGGGGGGCGGGGGGGCGGCGGCTTGGGACACCACCTCCCCCCCCAAGTAATTGGCGGCCGGAGGCACCCTTTGCCTTGGAGGGGGGGGGGGGGGGGATGGTCGGGAGTCCAAGGACGCAGCAGGGCAATTTTGGGGCGGGGGGGGGGAGCGACAATTTGGGGGGTTGCATGCCCCCAGGGCCACATTCGTTAATCACATGCTCCCCTCATCAAGATTTACGACTAGGACTGAGCTGGGTCCCAGTCTTGGTCATTGCGTACAAAATCGTTGTGGAACAAGAGTGGACCTCATTGGAGACGCCTACAAGACACACTGGCCATCGTCCTGAACATTCAGGACAATCGTCCTCAACAACGGCTGAAAAATGGCTCATTTTCACCTCAAAATGGACCACCGTTTTGCTGGCACTGCCCTGCCCTGCCCTGCCCTGCCCTGCCCTGTACCCTGCATCCTGCACTCAGCGTCTGGGGGAGTGTGCCCCATGATGTGGACAATCCATATGTCCGTGCCTGTCGCTTGGCGCACAAAGTAGATAGGGGTCTCTGGGCCCAGTTTTGGCGGGGGGGGGGGGGGGGGGTGCGGGGGATAGGTGCGGTGGTGTGCTGGGGGGGCAAGTCACTCGGGCAAGCGGAGGCAGCTAGGAAGGGTTTCCGGGGGATCACTTACAAGCCATTTCCATGTTGCTGGGGGGCATGTCTTTTGAGCAAGCGGAGCAAGCGTGCGAGAAGCATGGTCCTGCGACGCTTGCACACACTTGTAATTGTTGTGCACTTTCACGACGATCGTCGTGAAAAGACACCGAAAAACGGCTCATTTTCACCTCAAAATGGACCATGGCGTGGCACCATGGCACGAGAGACGCCTCATTGAACACCCATTTGCAATCGTTTGATAGCTCAATGGTTGTGGAAGAAGAGCAGCCCTCATTGGAGACGCCTACATCACACACCAGCGATCGTCTTGAACTTTCAGGATGATCGTTCTTAAAGTAGGCTAAAAACGGCCATTTTTGGACACCACATTGGCCATAAAACGGGCTAGGTGGCTGGAAATCACACACAACTTGTTTCACGTGATGCCCATTTGCTTTGTGGTCGTTGTGAGCTACTTGGATGCCGGTCTTGAGCCACAATGTCCCCACAAAGATTTTATAATCGCCTACTTGCTGCTTGTTGCTTGTCGCTGTTGTTGCTTGCTGTTGCTGCTACGTACGTCGCTCACCCTGGACCCTAAAATGGGGAAATTGTTTCAAGTCTCATTTTCTTTGCAGTTGTATTGAGCTCCTTTGATGCTAATTTTGAGCCACATTGTCCGCACAAATAATTTTAATCGCCTGACGCTTGCTGCTACTGCTGGCTGCAAATACATTGCCCACCACGGACCCTAAAATGGGTTGTAAAACCTCCACTGATAAAGACCCAGTTCGGTAATCAAGACTTGCGACTCAGACCCGAGCTAGTTCTTCATGGTTCTCTTGAACGTGGATGAACAACGGCTCATTGTCACCTCAAAATGGACCACCACATTGCACCACAGCAAGAGAGACGCCTCATCGAACACCCATTTGCAGTCATTTGATCGCCCAAGTGGAGTGGAAGAGGAACAACCCTCATTGGAGACGCCTACATGGCACACTGGCATCATCCAGGACATTCAAGACGGTCAACCCGAAAACTGGCTGAAAATTTGCCATTTTTGGACACTAAATGGGCCATAGAATGGGCTAGACGGCTCAAATAACACGAAACTTGTTTAAAGTGATGCTCATTTGCTCTGCGGTCCTTTGGAGCTACTCGGATCATGATTTGGAGCCACGGTATCCGCACAAATAATAATAATAACCCTTCCTCGCTCGCTCCTCTTGCTTGAGAGACATCACCCCCCCCCCCACCCCCCCCCACACTCCTCCCCTACCCCCCCCCCCCAAAAAAACAACCCCTTCATTGATTTCGTATGCAAAGAGCAACACTAAGACCTGGCTCGGTCCCAGTCGTAGATCTTGGTAGGTTTTACAACTCAATTTAGGGTCCGGGGTGAGCAATGTATTTTAGCAGCAAACAATAGTAGCAAGCAGCAGACGATTAAAAACTATTCATGTGGACACCGTGGCTCAAAATCAGCATCCAAGTAGCTCAAAACGAACACAGAGCAAATGAGAACTGAAACGATTTTCGTGTGATTTCGAGCGGTCTAGTTCATTTTATGGCCAATTTGGTGTCTCAAAATGACCATTTTCAGCATGTTCCCGGGACGATCATCTTGAAAGCTCATGATGACCGCCAGTGTGTCAAGTAGGCGTTTGCAATGAGTGCGGTTCTTCTTCCATAGCCATTAGGCTATCAAATGATTGCTAATGGGTGTTCAATGGGATGTCTCTCACGTTGTGGTGCCATGCACAAGTTGCGCATAGCAACTTTTGTTTTGCCGGGGGGGGGGGGGGGCAGTGATAGTGGCAGTGACACTGACAAGAACAATGAGTTGCTTGAGGTTCAGTTACCACTTCTCTCTTCCACCCCTCCTCCACCCCTCACACTTGATGTATTTTTGTCTCACCTAACCCTTCATCCCTCGCTCGAGAGATAGCCCCCCCGCATGCCACCCGGGACCCCCTGTACTGCACTATCACTCCCAAACTTGCCCATTTCAAGGCTTTTTGGGAACTTGCATGGACTAACATGGGTCAAAGATGGCTCCAAATAGCCTTGAACCACTTGTTTTAGCACAGCAAGTGGTCCAGAGAAAACTTTGGAACAAAACCTTTTTGACCACTTTTGGACCCACAAGCGAGTAATCCTACCCTAGCACGTGCGTGGTGAGCACTGCACCACTCCGTGGTGCCAACGGGGCATTGAAGGGTGATGACGGCATGGATATAGCTTGCAAGTGGTCCACTTCATCATTATTCATCACCACAAAGGGTGCTCGACGCAATCCATGGCAGTCACAGCACAACACAACATGGTGGAATTAAAAAAAAAAGTATGCACAAAGGGTGCATGTCGGGGCTGATCTTGTGGTATTTGGGGCCCAAAAAGACGTTGTTGAGCCCACTACTTGGGTGTAGAATCCACTAGACAAGTTTGTTTGTTTGTTCATGGTCTAGGTTGGTTCCAATGCAAATACCCCCCCAGCCACCCACCCCTATACCCCCCACGCAATTGCCCCTTGCACGGTGTTCCAAGACCACTTGGGTTGCTCAAACAAGTGGTTTACGGCTTTTCTAAGACATCTTTGAGTCGTATTAGCCTATGCAAGTTCCCAAAGCGACTTGAAATGGGCAAACCTGGGACTGACACTCTAGTACATGGGGTCCGAGGGGAATGCAGGGGGAAGGGGAGGACTTGCCTCTTGAGTGAGGAAAGCGAGCAAGGAAGGGCTTCGGGGGGGGGGGGGTATCAAGGAGGGCTGTTTTTGTTCATCGTCGTCCGAAAGTGCCTTTGGAAGGGCGTGTGGATGTGTCGCATCAATATCTCACGCATGAGCACCTTTAACGACGGGATGCTCGCAAGGAAACCCCGCAGCGAGAACAAGCGGATGCTTCTTCTCGAACACAGGGACAACAATGCATCTGAGCTCCTTTGTGGTGGTAAATCCAAATTTGGCATCCACATATGAAGTGATGCAGACAACTTATCATGCTGGCATGTTTATACTTTGGTTTCGCCTCCTCTTGCCGATTCTCCATGATTCTAAACTGCTGCAAATGTGACTCTCGTATGTTGGCAAATGCCGTAGGAAACATGTTGCTCAACATGATCACAGGGATAGCATCCAAACCCTCATGAAAAGCAAGGTCAAAGGCCCTCGCAAGCTCAATCTCACTGCGAGATTTGTACGCCTTCTTTGTCTTTGCCGGTGTTGATTGAGACTCGGAGGTCCAACATGTTTTGAACAATAGGAAAGCAAAGGAAACCGAAATAAAAAAAGCCCAATGGATGACCAGGGCGGCATGCAGTTGGAACGGAGCGAGTAGGCTATCATCAACCATTCGTACAACAATGTTCTGCCAGGACCGCTCCACATCCACCCGGACAAGGTTTTGCTATCGACACAAAATTGCTTCCTCCAAGGGATTAGTAGGAAAGAAAGACGATAAGGTAAACACTGCTGCACACAACACAAAAAATGGAAGAAAAAGGAGATGGTATGCGGTTGGTAACCTCATTCAACCAAAATCATTTGCCTAAAAACTTATGGAAGTCGTAGCAAAGCTACGGCCAAGCCCCTGAACTACGTTGAATCGCGCCACCGTTGCGCACACAATGGATCACAAGGGATCAATATGGTCCGCTCCATTTACATGTCATAGCCTAGTTGAGAAGGTGCCGGCGTACACCAACTGGCCCCGTAGAGGTGCCGAAGGCGCCTGTGCAGTTCGACCACCCTATCTTGTTCACTACTTCACTAGACCATTGACCGCCCCACATTTACTAGGGTCATATTTCTCATTCACCATCCATGCGATGTGAGGCTCCACAGCTCAATCACAGTCCCACCCATCCCACTTTCAAGACACAACCTCCCTCAGCAAGTGATGGCCCCGTGCACTTTCGATGGGCCTCATAGAGGGGCCAAAGGCGCCTGCGCAGTTCCGTCCTCCCACCTTGCTCATTGCGGGGCTCGATCACTAACCGCTGCACGATCACCACGGTCATATTTCTCGTCCACCGTCCATACGGCGTGAAACTCCACAATGCGAGCACAATCCCATCCATCCAAGGTCTACTTGCGTGCTCGGTGCACACAGAATCGGCAACACAGCGAAAGCCGTAAGGCAGTCCCAAAGTCGTCTGGCACGGCCACCGTCAGGCACCAACGGTCCCCCAGAAAAATCTGCTGTATGCACAACATAGGTACTGCCCAATGCCTTCTCCAATTGCCCACTGCAAACGGTAATCCTGGTTGTCTCCTTGTTCCTCTTGGGTTGTGTTGTCCCCTCGGCAGTGGGTCCAACAGTAGTCATAAGAAGACAAAGTGAAAACAGCAAGGGCCTACCGAAGCACAACACCACAAGAAAGGAAAAAAAGGGGGGGGGGATAGGTCAGCCTAGACCTTTGTTGTCTCTGCGTGTAGGACATCGTGTTGACAACTTTGGGAATTGAGTTAGGGACCCGTATACCACAGCCACTGCATCTATCCACTAGAGTACCATCATTTTCTACTGCACAGGTGCTTAAAGATGGTATCATATTTTGGTCTGAGCCGAATTTTCAGTGTGTTGCGGCATGCTTCGGCGTGCTGCGGCATGCTTCAAAACCCCCACCAATAGGCCGCAAAATCAGGTGTTGCGGCATTCTGCGGCACAATGCGGCATGGTTCAACCGTTGGTACCTGGCCACCGTCACCGTCCAAGTGTATGCCGCCCACTGCATCCTGGAACTCATGCAACTTCCGTGGGTCGTAGCCCACTCCGAGGCCTTGCGCATAAGACCTGGCAGCCTCCGACAGAAAGCCTACGTACGGGGAGCTATGGTGGTACGCAGCCACTTGCGACCCAGCAACATTGGTCAGCTCCATGGTGGCAATTTCTGTCGCCAAATGGTAAAGAGTTTCCTCACTGCCCCCGGGGCCGCCCTCAGATGACAACTCCACCATTCCTTTGCACCGGTGTGACGTCCCACAGGCTTGCCGTCTCGCTTATTATAGCATGGTGTGGCGCCTCCTACACTTAGAGCTAGGGTGCTCTACCGTTCGTCGTACCCTGTGGCATGCCCACTCATGTGTGGTTCTCCAACGATGCACATGCCACCGGAGTATGTCTTGATACACTGCTTGATGGAGAGGCAAACACATATAGTATACCACTATCACGCTGTCCTCCCACAACTTGGCTGGTGCACGTTTCCATTTCTCAAACTATCGCTCCACTTGCCTTATCCAGGTTCGCAACCGTCTCTGCCTCCGATACTCTTCTACTCCCTCATTCACTGTCTCGGTAACTTGTAGATGCTGCCTGAGGTGCACCCTCCATCAGTGTGCGTGCTCCTGCCGAAACCTGGTTAGGTTGACCGGCATGTACACCCTGCGGCCTGCTACCCATTCTTGTGCCATGACGAGTACCCCCCCCCCCCCCCCGGGCTCCGTTCACCTCCACCTCTCTGTCATCTAGGGGGAGACCCGCCTGCAAGGACGTTGATGGTCTTTCCAGCATTTCCTCCTAACGTTTCAGTCGCCTCGTGCGCCATATTCTAGCCACGAATGC
Organism: Eutreptiella sp. 'Long Island Sound 2002'; assembly: GCA_964036045.1. Classification (NCBI taxonomy): domain Eukaryota; phylum Euglenozoa; class Euglenophyceae; order Eutreptiales; family Eutreptiaceae; genus Eutreptiella; species Eutreptiella sp. 'Long Island Sound 2002'. The sequence continues at coordinate 58,585,155 of OZ038384.1, read as the reverse complement.
ATCCCCCCTCAGCAACAGAGCGACCTCCACCCCGTCGTTCTTGGCTTGAGTCTTGTACCGGCAATGTGTACAGAGTTTGTGGTCTATGTTGTTGTTGGAGACACTGTATTGAACCTTGGAGGCGCGACGCTGATTCTTGGAGAAACCTTGCAGTTTTTTTGTGTAAATATTACGCATGTGTTGTGCAAACTACCTACCAAGGTAGAGGGGCAGCAGGTGAACTTTAGAAGGCAAGTTGGCAGCCCCCCCCCCCCGCGTATTTTGAGAGTGGTGAACTCAAAAAAAATGTTTTAGAAGGTATTTAGATGGCTAAGGTTGGGTATTGGGGTGCACAAAGGGGTAGGAAGGGCTAAAAATAGAACATGACATCACTGATGACACGAACCCCACAAACGTACGAAAAATAGCTATTTCCCCTCAAAAATAGTCACTGGTGGCCCTACATGCACCCCTACAACACGAAGTATGACTATATTGTGTAATGCCCTTCGCTATTATGGTGGGAAATGTCGTCTTGGGGATGGAATGAGGTCTTGTGGTTGTATGTGGCGCAAACTTAGGCAATTTTTTGGACCTGCTAGGGTGAAGGGTTGAAAAGTGGGCTTGGGGAGGGTTGTAGGCATGCCCCCCCCAACCCCCCATTTACACACAAAAAACACGTCATTAGCGGGTATTTGACCCTATAAAGGGCTCGCATTGGCGAAAAATAGGGTATAACATCACACCTACTAGGAGTCAAACCACAAGACTAAAAATAACCACTAAATCCTAAAAATAACCTACACCACCCCTATATACATCCAATACCATAGTAATGTGGCGTTTTTAATGTATTTTTGTCAATTTTAATGCCCCTCAAACTATTATTTGCCGTGGAAAGGGCTAGTATCAGAGGTTTGGACCACAATTTGAGCTAATTTTTTTTGGTACTCCCAGCAAGATCCTAGTAGGAGTGATGCCATACCCTACTTTTAGCCATTGCAAGCCCTTTATAGCGCCTTATATACCCACTATAATGTATATACTTATAACCCACAATAACCATCCAGTTCGCTTCTACGTTTTTTTGTGTTTCCCGACCCCAAGATAGGGGGTGTCCCTACTTCCCACCCAAAGCCAACCCTCTACTCTACTGACCTGTTAGGTACTCTGCACAACATGTGCCAACTATTATTTTGTTTTCTAAACAATGACTGGATTCATTTGGGGTGCTGGATTCATCTTGGGTGCAGAGGTGTAGTGAATCTTAGAGACAAAGCATGGGTCTTGAAAGGAACAACTTTGAGGGATCAGCTACCGAAATCTTCCAATGCCCTTTCATTCCTCATCATAATGGCATGCACGTTGCACTACAATCCGTTCAACTTTTTCACTCCAATCACTGTATCATTTTTCAGCATAGATTAGAAACAAATTCGGTTGCTTTCAGCAAGGAACCTCAAAGAGGGACAGGGAGGTCCTATGCAAAAATAGCCAAGGTGGGGCTTTTTGGGGGCCCATGGCCAAGGACAACCTCATATTCTAGATATTCCGGATATTTCAAGATCGGAATATGAGCCCGTCCCTACCATGGCCCTGAGTACATGGCCCTCACAGCCACTAAGCCACTATGCGGGTCCCTGTGGGTACTAGCAAAGCGGCACATCTAGACCCTAGTGGGCACCACTAGGAGGGCGGAATTGGTGCTACATAGCTCCTGATGGGCTTACACCTACAGGGGGAGGGAAAATTTCGCACCGGGAATTTTTCGCACGAGAAAATTTCGCGCCGGGTTTATTTCGCAGAGTGGCCTGAAAATTGAGCGGGAAATTTCGCACCTTCCAGGATTGTTCACTGTACAGGCCACTGCACCGGGCAGACCATCTTTGGTAAAAAAAACCCATCACCGCACTTTGCATAGTGACCCCAAATCCAAAGTATGTTCGTTTTTTTTTGGAAAGCTGTCCGGAGTCTATGCTGCCCATAAACACAATGTGAGCAGAGGCCTATCGTACCTTAGTGGTATGCGCCTACACTGAGGTTCAAAAGAGCATAGATTCAATTCCCGGAGGCTGTTGTTTGGTTTTTTGGCGCTTTTTCTGGCGCTTTTTGGTTTTTTGGCGCTTTTTCTGGCGCTTTTTTTGACTGTTTGAGCCATACATTGCACCACATCCTCCTGTCAACAGCACATGGGAGGGCAGGAAAGAGGCAAGCACACAATACTTGGGGGTTCAATCAAGAATTTGGCCTGGACAAAAAACAGTTGAGGAACTGTTGGTCTGAAAAAAATTGAAAAACTGTTGGGCTGAAAACAGTTCAAAAGCTGTTCGATTGGATACCACTTGGTCCAGTATACACGACCGTTTGATAAGATATCATTTGAAAAAAAAAGCTGCACTGCACAAAACAGAGAGGACACAATGAACACTACTTCCGTGCCTCCTTTGAGGTGCTGGACCGTTGCAGAAATTTTCTCCTGCCGGTCATCGGTTTTGGGCTTGGGAACCAAAAAACGAAGCATGGTGTCCAAAAAACTGCACAGCGTAGGCAGAAAATGAACAACAGCGCCCCACCTGTCTGCGCCGACATTGTGGCTATTCCCCCCACCTCAAGGGGACGCACTGATCATGGACCCAGAGCAGCAAGCAAAGGACAGGCAGAAGAGGAAGCCTGCACCAGCAATCGGGCAGCCCAGAGTTCAGTGCTGATGCAAGTGACACCACAAATGCCATCATTTCCCCACCCGTTTCAGAGACTGAGCGCGCCTCTTGTTCGTCCTCTCTATCCATTTCTGCACCTGTGACAGTGATAGTGATAGTGGCAGTGAGCGACCTTGCTACAGAAAAAACCGAGCTGTGTGTCCCCAGTACAGGTGTAGATGCAAAGAAGCGGCACAAAGAGGAGGCAGACAAGTACTGGCATTTCGTGCCCAAAGTTCCTCTCTGTTTTGTGCGGCAACTAGTCCTTTTCGCATTTCAAATGATTCCACAATGCTAAATTTCGCGCCGGGTTTATTTCGCACAGTGGCCTGAAAATTGAGCGGGAAATTTCGCACACATTTGAAATACGAAATTTCCCACAGCGAAATATTCCCGTCGCGAAATTTCCCCCCCCCCTGTACTCCCATGGTCACCAAATGATCACCCAAGCCTTGCCCCAAAGGTTATCGGAGGTCACCCGGAAATCATGACCAACCCATGCTGGACTGAAAACAGGCAAGTCCTCACTGCCGGGGCCATGGGCCAATCTTGGATACCCGGACATACAACCAGGAACCGCTGCCGTTGGTTGAGATGTCCATATAGCAGAAAAAAGTTCTCAACGACCTGGGTTTGGATCAAAGCATAGTTCCCCACACACTCCCCCCACTGCGCCCCCAACAAGCGGTACCCAAGCACGGAGGTACGAGGAGGGGGCCGCAACGAGGTCACAAAGCGCTCCACACATGCACGTCCTGGTATGCATATGCAGGTTGTTCAGCAGTTCCAACGAGATCAACACTATGATACACGGGTGCTACCATACAATTGCCTGCACCAGTATTGGCCTGTATTTTGTCAACACCTGGGTGTCTCTATCGTACAGTACAGGTTGGGCGCCCAAAGGCTGCCATCCTCTTCCTAGCCACCTTGCTTGCGCTGGCACTCCTTGGCCAAGGGGGTAGGGGTTGGATTTCACCAAAGGGGAGGAGTTAGGGTTTTATTTTTTCTGGGGGGGGGAGAATGGAGGTAGACTCTGCTTAATCTAACAACCATCTTCGAGGTGATTTTGGCTCCCTCTTCATCTCCCCATCCCATATCACCGCATTTGCCCCCCCCCCCCCCCCGGTGAGCAATCTGAGATGGGGTACCCCCCCATCATGTAAGCAAGTTGGAGCTACTCAGGCTGGTTGGCGACCATGCAGCACAATTGTTGCCCAGAAATGGGTGTTTTATGTGACCTCCTTGTTGACTGAGGTCATATGTCTATTGGGAGTGGGAAGGTTTGACTGACCAAGTGGAACGTTGGTCCGAATGCTCACCATTCCAGCATTTCTGCCTGACTGCCCTTGGAAAGTCTTGCCAATGAAATTAGACCCTGGTGGCATTGGGCCATGCAAGCAAACATGCTAACGACAGCAAGGCACATGCCGTCAGATAGTCCCCAGTGATTGGCGTGTTCCTCAGTGCAACTTCGCCATGTAATCCAGCCATAGCCATGGCATTAACATTTATGCCTGGCTGGGCCACAAGGACCTGAATGCGAGGTGAGCACAAGACAGAGACAGAGGCAAATGTGGGCATGCAGGTGTGCCCAATGCCCATTCCCATCCTCACTGTGTTGGAATACAAATCTGACAGCCCCCCCATCCGCAAAGCTGTATCCCTTGCCTGAACATAGCACTGCACCTCACACATGACACTTTACTGCTGTTTGCAAAGAATAGAATAGCAAAGAATAGCACGGCAGTATAGGGAAGCAGTTGCACTGGACGATCCCTCAGGCCAATGGAGCACACACAGGGGCACGCACGAAGCCTGCACAGAGGGCAAGCACAGGGCATGCATCAGGTGCAGAAAAGCAAAGGGAGAGCCCCAGGGACAGCCAGAAAGAGTGCTAGATCTGACCATGAAATGAGCCCGGGGGTGTTTGAATGTGAATGCATTGATACAATGAAAGTATCTTTCTTGGGGCTTTATGGGGTTTCCCCTAATTCACACATATCCCATCAAAGCTGCAGAGGACCGGAAAAACAAAGATAAGGCGGCCAAACCCATGCTTTTAGACTTTGGTGTGGTACACCAACTGCAGAAATGGAACCATGTCAACGAAGCGTGTTGGTATTAAGACATGCAATTCTAAAAGGATTTTTATGAACGCAAGGCAGAGGTCACAGCAAGGGCCAACCCCAAAAGGGCCCCAAGCTGGAACCCAAGAAATAGCCCAACCTACTGCCAAAAGCTGAGCTCATGAGGAAACCAAATCAAGCCACACTGGAAACCTGCAACTCCAGAAAGAGTTTCATAACAATTTGAGTTCCTCAAGATTCCTTGGGGACCAGCAACGCAATATCTGCGATCCATGAGCCAAACCCTTTTCAAGTGGAAAGGGGTGCCAGGTGCTTGGTTGCAAGGAATTACTCGGTAACAACCATGCTTCAACAAGCCCCCTTCATTGTTTCGCCAATATAGACGAACCCCACCCAATCACGAGCAGATGCATAATGCATGCTGCTCTGTTGGACAGCCAACAACCATATGGTTGGACTCTAAAATTTTTGGCATTGATGCCCTGCCCCCCCCACCCGGGCATGGTCTCTTTTCCCCAATGTGAATTAAATACACTCTCCCTGGCTGATTCTGGCAGGTGTGGACAGCAACCATAGAGGAGGACACAACAGTATGAAACAAGATCTTTTTGCAATACAGTTCTTGGAAATTGACAAAAATTTGATGAATGTCATTTTGCTCTGTCTCGCCTTCCTCTGCCCTCTCCCTCTCCCTCTGCCTCTTGTGTAAACTCTGGCTCTGCCCCAGATCATGTTGCCTGAGCACTGATCAGTGCCAATACAAAGAGCGTGCACAACCTTACAGCAAGGGGAGGACAGCTACAAGCAGGTGGTGAGTGAACAATCGAAAATGACAGTGGCTCTGTGGACATTTGTGGGAATTTGAACCGTTTCTGCCACCCATAGTCATTTGCACGTTCCCCTCACTCAGGGTACTGGAGCTGCTGCAGGTGCAGATGTATTGGCTGGGGACGTGGAACAAGGGCTCTCCAATGCACCTGCTACAATGTGCACTTCCACAGGCCCCACAAAGAAACCCTTGTTGAGGGGGACAGTGAAAACTTGCTTGACAGTCCCATTTTGTAGATTGAAGGACAAGCTTGCAATGGCTTGCAGAGGACCAATGCACTGATGCAGGTGCACATGTGTGCAACTGGAAGAAGGGGATGGCTACTACAGTGATGAAATGAACCCTTCCAATGACATACCTCCACCAACTGGATCCAGCCCTTGGCTGCAGCGTAGTGCAGAGGCGTCAGTCCAGACAGTGAGTAGCAATTTACATCCGCTTTGCCCTTCAGAAGGTGCTGCACACGGTTGAGGTCACCTTCTTGGGCCGCACGGAGCAGGTCAAGCCCAGCTGCTGCCATTCCAAGAGAATGTCAGCCACATAGCAGACACATTCTAAAGAATGCAGGAGCCGGCAGGCCGAATAGTGATGCAGTGAGGCAATCATGGATGCCATGTTGGAATTAAATTAGCAGCGATTACGCACAGCAGCCACCCTCTACACACACAGCTAATGGAGTCACATATGATGCAATGGAGGTACCCTTGCCCTATTGTCCCTGAATGAATTTTTTCAGGGCAAGTGATGAGCAGCAGAGCAACAATCCACCACTGATTGGCATCCCCTTCAGAGCACTAGGCAAGACTCTACACAATTGCAAAGAACCCACAGGACACACACTGGACCTCGACCTGAAAACCCCAAATGGACATGGGCCCAAGTCTTGTTTTAGTGACCGGGGGGGGGGGGGTCGCAAAGGGGGGAGCAGGAACTCTGTGAGGGCAGGCATTGCTTTGTACTACCCCTACCCCAAGAGAGAGCAATGGTCAGTTCTGATCGACTGAACACCCCTGCCACTTCCAGCTGCTAGTTCAATAGGTTGTGTCGAACACTTCGGTCACACATCCTCGATGTACAGCAGTTGTTTTGCATATGTAACACACCTCAAACTGATAACCAAGGGCTGTCCATGCTCAATGACTGCTGGCATTCGTTATCTGTGGCCGTTCTGTGCCTATTCCTGTGTCTCGACACTCCTTTGGTCCTGGAGACACATGATGGGCAATGTTGAGGCGAAAAAAAATTTGCTTGTGTGGGAAAGTTTCCCATAGTGTAGAGCAAAACTAGTGACTAGCAAGCTAGTGCGGTCCCTCGGAAAAATTTCTTGTGCTGCGGCATGCTGCGGCATGCTGCGGCATGCTGCGGCATGCTGCGGCATGCACTTGTGGGTACCTATCTGATTGGGAAAGTGGTGTGGTTGACTCTTGACTGCCTGTTGTTGGTGCAGATGACTGACTCATGACAACACAAATAAAGACAAACTGGGGAGACATGGGGCAGGCAGAAGGTCTCCCGTGCAAACACAGTAGGAGCAGACAGACAAGGCAAACAGGCTGATGTGGTCCCCAATACCTTCCCCAATGGGCCACTGCAAACCATGTCCTGTGATGCCTTGGTATTTTGAGTATCCTGCAGGACTTGACATGTCAAAACAACACCAAAAAAGCGAAGATCAGTGCAACAATAGAGAGGAACTGACAGGCAGCAAAGTACCCTTTCCAGGAATGGAACCCAGGACCCTCAAATCTGAAGCCCAGTAATTTACCACTGAGCTGCCATCCAGTTCTGAGACAACTGTGCAACAAAGGGTTCACAGTTTCGACGTGGTATGAAAAAAAAAGTCCGCCACGTGAAAATTTTGGGTCGCTGCGGCATGCTGCGGCATGCTGCGGCATGCTTCAAAACCCCCATGTGCAGCTCCAAAAAACAGGTGCTGCGGCATGCTGCGGCATGCTGCGGCTGCACTAGCTTGGTGACTAGTACAGGCGCTGTTGCTGACATCAGTGCTGAAACTATCCAAATTGCCCCACCCAAATGTTAGAGGCCGTGTCTGCACTGTCTGAATCGCCCAAGGGCTGCACGCAGGTCAAAGAGCGCTACACACATGCATGTTCTGGTATGCATGTGCAGCAATGTTCGGCAGTTCCACACAGCTGAGTCCATCATACAGCTCTGTTTTCGGGCTCAATTGTTCACTGTCCGGCCGTGTTTTGTCGGCCACAACCACTCGCCCCAGGGGGGAGGGGGGCTAGCCCAGGAGGTAGGCACCTGCTCACGACACCCTTATGGCTTTGGTTCCTGTTGAAGCATTGGAAGCTTAGCCCATGGGCTGAATGCCTTGCCCCTCCATCCGGACACCTCTTAACGAGTTGCCATGATGATGGCTCCACAGACGCTACGCCTGTATGACTAGAGGCTCCCACTGCTCTAACGGTTAAGTTTGCTCGCATGTGGCCTGTCCGTGGCCCTCCACAGTCCCTTGCTGACAAACACTGTCGCCTGCCAGACGCGTGCGGTACACCATTGTGTTGTGCATGAGAAAGGCTTCCTGGTCGTATCCACTGCCCAAACGGTTGTGCCTCCCTTTCCTTCAACGAGGGGGAGATGGTTAGTGGCTGCTCAAGGTCCAGTGGTTGCGGAACCACCGGGACCTCATATTGTTGCATCACCATGGAGTAACCGCCATGTCCTCACAGCCTGGTGGTGGCGGTTGCACAACCACCTGCATAAAGGCCCCCAGCGGGAGGGTCTTCTGTTTGCGCCACTAAAAGCTCCCTTGGTACTTGAGCGAAAGGCAGTTTTGTTCATAATTTAACTGTTTCATGAAAAATGAACGCATTTTGCTTTCAATGGGGCAATGTCCAGCGGCGCGGATGTTCTCCTCCATGGGAGAAGACGAGGATTCAGTGCGCACTCTGTTCTGACACACACTGCGTCACGAAGATTCAGTGCGCTCTGTTCTGACACACACTGCGGCACGCTGCACACCCGCATTATCCACTGCACTGCGTGGCGCCAAGTGTTCATGCAGGAATGGGTTCGCACCTGGGGCCTGTGGCTGACCTAGCCCAGCGGTGGCTTCATTCAGCGTCCCCAGAGGATCTGACGCACATTTCCAAATTGCATATCCCATGGTCCCTTGTTGACAGCATTCCCCTTCCACTCAGGAAAGACTTGCCGTACCATGCAGCCTGGCACCAATACCACATGATGCATACCAGAAGTCTCCTCCGTCAATCCCTACCCATGCCTCCTATCATTCCCGGTGCGCATAGGGGAAAAACAACAAGCACACCAGTATGGTACACATCATTATGCCGAAAGGCGGTCCACAAACACCCTGCAGATGATGTCCTTCCGGCGCAGGTTAACTACAAACCCACACAGGTGGCAAAACACAAGAAGGGACCCAAAAGAGAGGGACCCAGTCCGGACGCCAGAGCACGGATCCTGCTCACCAATCCCCCCACTATAGACACTACCAATGCCCTCCTGCGCATGTTGCCCCAACTGTCCCACCCGGAGTGCGCATGTGTGTACGAGTACGTTTCAACCAACTCTACTATCCCGCATCACCCCTCCCCTCTGCTCGATCAGGCATTGGGCCATGTGACATTGTACGCCATGCACTATGTTGCCCGCGCCCACCGTATGTGGACTACTGCCCGGCCGGAACTAGTGGCTGATATACGGGCTCACCACTTCACCAGGGGTGCATGTCGGATCACCCAATGGTTCCAGAAAATTCTTGCCACATGGCGCACCACCATGTAGGGCATGCGTTGCTGGTTCCAACACTCATTTACCCACACAGCCCTGGTCTTGAGTGAACAGATTGCACCCTCCTTCCTGCGTCTTCACTCTTACGCGCACTCATACCTCCCCACACTCTCCCTGCACATGCAGCTCTATGTGGTCTACACCTGACAGGTGAGGGCCATTAGAGGGTTTGGCGATGGCCCACCAAAGGTACACCAATTAGGCGGCTATGATAACTTACTATCCGTGTGCTCATAACCAGTGGCTCTGCATAGCTTGCCACGGAGTAGAGCGGGTCTATCTGGCTTCTTTCCATAATGTTTCTCGGGGGCTCTGCGGGCACATGAAGCTCGGCTGCGGGATTTCTGCTGCCACCATTACGATAGGGCGGGGAAAGAAAAACTCGTCCTCTTCTCTCAACCGGCCTCGCACAACGTTTAGGACACTTGACTGCACAAACCGCCCGGTGGGCTGAGATCGCATACCACTAACTAACCAACACCTGGTTGCAAAAAGAGCGTCACCGAGCTGCGGAAGTGGTTCGCTGCCTCCTCCTTAAGAGAAGTCTCGTCCACTCCCCCGGCGGTGCTGCTTGTAAGCAGCCGCGCTCCCACATGTGGGAGGACTCTTGCGTAGTACAACTCACAAGATCCCTAGCGCAGAAGGCCTCCCCACACGGACGCCATCCAACTCGCGGGCTCACCCATTCGGTGGGGTGTTGTGATCAGTCATGACGACGAGGTTCTCCCGCTCACCAGCGTAGAGAGTGTTTTTCGGCGCTCTCCTAATCCATCATCTGTGCACTTTCTCCCTTCCACCAGCTATCGGTTGCAACAGGTGGGCTCCCCAGGAGCTGTGGCACTTTACACCTTTGCACTCAGTGTACAGGAGTAATAGGGTTGCCTCCCCCCCCCCCCCCCCCGGCGGCATCTCCAATTCGGGGACATGCGTGACACGCATGAAGTTGTCGGCTTTACAACTCTTGCTGTACATAATACTTGGGCCACAATGCCCACGCACGCCATTGGCCTGACGGCCTTAATTGTCTCCGGTGTTAGAACAAAACAAAAAACCTCCGGCGAAACATCCAGCGAAACAAGAAATCAACCCTCAAACACTTTCTCTGAAGTAGGAACCGCATGGCCCAGTGGGATGACATACTGCTCCAGTACCTAAAGGACAAACAACGAGGGATAGAACAATGCATGAACCGCTATCGCTCACCACCGACCTCCGCAAGGGAGGACTAGGGTTACAGCAACTCGGGTGGTCGTGTGTCACCAGATGGATCACACTTGGCCAAAATGAGGTGCGCTCTGAGGGCCCAGCTGACCGGCAACTCACCGCCACCCAATAAAAATACATTGATGCCGTCCGCGCACTAGGCGCGTCAGCCGGTCAGTGAATACCCCAGCCTCGGAGGCACCGTCCCCGATCCACGGGTTTGTTCGACTTGGAGAGTTCCGAAGAGGACCCGGAACCGTAGGCCGGAAGAACACACGTGGCCCTCAACCGATTAGATTGCGGCGGTATAAACCTACATACGACCAAACCGCAGAAGTGGTGCAGGAACTACCGCACAAAACCACAATACAAGTGTCACCATATACTACTCGGGGGAGTCAACCACAACAAGGTGCTACACCACTGGCTCAAAGCGAAACCATAGGGCATGGGGGGATTTCAACGGCAACTACCAGGCGTGCCCATGAAACATTACCAACGCCACGCGTGGGTCCCTTGGCTGCGGGGGCAAGTGCGCTGGTGAGGCATTGGTGCCCCATAGGAACGGCTCCCGACATTGTGCACCACTGCGGGCAGCACCACGGGAACTCGGTGCTGATGCGATTGGCCTTCTGCCCTAACTGGGCGGAATTCTGGGGCATGAGGCTAAGCTGCTGGGCGGATTGGTCAATCTACGCAAAAGGGTAGCTGCCATCTGCATTGACGCATGAGAAATGGCTGTGCGCTAGCCTATTTATCCCCACATCCTTGGTGGCATCCTTTCCCCAACGGGAACCACAAATTTTGAACGATGGTGGGGCTATTCCAGTTCCGCGCCATTTAGGGCGTGCAGGGCCTACGACGCAAACTGGCACACCCAACACTAGAACAGGCCCTGTCACGACTGCGGCTTACACAATTCGTTTCACGACCGCTACAAAACTAGCAAGAAAGAGCCAAAAGCCTACGCGAACAAGCCGGAGCACCACCAAGGTGACACGGAAAAGGAAGCCTGAAAACACGCCGGCAACGACGCTTGAACGGAACCCTACTTGTTTTTTTTTGACGAAGCTGCAATAGTTCTGCAATAGTTGAGCAGCAGTACGAGTCAATCTCGGGATCTAAGTACACTCTGAGAACATACCATAGCTTCTTCCCCTGTCAAGGATAGGGGTCAAGGATGACAAAGAAGGAGCAACTTACATTCCTACCTTGAGTATGCTTGCAGAGCGACCTGGGGTCGCCACGACTCTGTTGGCCCTCGTCTTCTCACCAATGACAAGTTTTCTTTGCTCCGGGGATGTGCATGGGTGAGTTTGGTGTTGCTCTGATTCACCCCGTTATCCTCCTAGTGGTACACGTCCATTTGGCCTGTGGCGGTGAGCAAGGTGTGTTGTGTGGTGCTTCCTCGCGCCGTTGTAAGCCCTTTTGGATAACTGCGTGCCGTAGACCCAGGATATGATATGATAGGTCAGCCTCATGCAGCCACTCCTGGTATGTCTTTTCCATATAATGCAGCCACTTACGCACCCTCCTTTACCAAATACCGTCATAGTGCCTGTCTCTCAGAACACCTTAGCACCCATTGTTGTGCATGTCTTGTGCCTCTTGCATCATTCTAGTGGTTTGGTACTTAATCCTGGGTGCGGACAATCTCTCCATCACTGTTTGATGCCCGATAGCATCCTGGGTGAACTCAAGGTATTTTAGCGCCTTCACCTTGGTATAGTATGAATCCTGGCGTCGTAAAATCTTGTAACACTCCTTGTCATCTTCTTGTGTTGCCGTGGTAGGTGCCTTGACTTTTCCACGCTTTTGCTTCCGAGGTTTATACATTACTTGTTGTTGCAACACTTGTGGGGTGGGATTTGGCGTACACACCCTGGGCTTGACCTTACCATACCATGCGCTAACCAGGGCGGTCCTTAACGCAAAAAAAAAAGTTGTTCCAGAACTTGGTATTTTAAAAAGAGCCCGCGGACAGTACATGTCTTCACCCCGGTGTTCTGCACACCCCATTCTCCCAGGCTACAGAGCGACATGCGTGCACAACAGCTCTGCCATTTCATTTCATTTCATTTCATTTCATTCGACACTTTCCGCAATGTTCTGGCAAATCGATCACTGCAGTGTGTCCAAACTCCCGGACTCTGGGAACGCAGAAATACATTCTGGGCGGGCGGGCGGGAGGCTCATGTCTCAAAGAGGGCAAATACACAGATAAAAGAGACTAAGATACAGCCATGGACAGGGATAACGGGGCTACAACAGAACTTACGTTCCTGCGGAACTACAGTTCTGCACAACCCATTCTCCCAAGCTACAGAGCGACATGTGTGCACAACAGCTCTGACCCGAAGCAAGGCGAACGGATGTGAGCGCAAGGCCGCTCCGCAAAGAATGCCCTGGGAAGAAGCCACAGAATGAGGCCAGAAGAGAAGCTCTGGCGGGGACTGGTTGCTGTTCTCCCTGCCAGACAGATGCCTGCGTGTGAGCAGGCCCGTGTACGGAGGGAAGCCATTTTGCCTAATATCACCACGATGTGAGACGGAGACAGTATCCTGGAAGGACCAGTCTGAGAGCGCGTTACGGAAAACCCCTGCAGAAGCAGAGGGGCAGGCGCCTGAAGGAGGCCGACTTGCCTTGAGGGCCGGAGGGACGCGCTGGTGGGGGGGGGGGGGGGGGCAGGAGGCTGGGCAAAATCAACGGGAGCAGTCTGCACACAGCTATAGGGTCGGCAGAGACCGAGTCGTGTGCATAAAAGGCTGTACACACGAAGCACTGCACCTCCAAGGCAAGGGGAAGAAAACTGCTAGCCAAGCGCCGCCCATGGCAGGCCTTGCACGGAAGTGCGGCCCCGAGGGCGGAGCACAAAACTGACACATCGCAGCAAGAGCAGCCAAGGGGTAGCACAGCAAAAAGACAGATGTGAAGGCGGCAGCAGCGCTACCGGCAAGGTTAGGCGCGCAGAGACCAGGTGACCAGGTCGGAGGCTCCAGGCTGTGGATGCAGGCAAATGGTTTTTCACACCCTTGCCAGGAAACAGTGCGAGCGTGTGCTTCTCTGACTGCATGCCCGCGGGAAGGGAAACTACTCAGTCTGGACATGGGGTCCGCGGGATTAATGGCACAGGCCACATGGAAGGGCACCACCTTCAGCCCACTCCACAAACGCAGCCAAAACATACGCCTGAGGATCCTGTTTTGTACAGCACAATTGGTGGTCGCCCTCTGCTGCAAGACCTGCTGTGTAGCTGTGTCACTGTCACCGCCAATGCAGACTGTGCCCAGTCCCTCATAACCCGCAATCTTTGCGGCTGTATATATAGCATAAAGTTCAGCCTGGGGCATGGATGTCACCCACGCGGGGCAGCGGCGGTTGCGGTAGCAACCCTTGCGCCCCACGATACCAATGGTAAAGCGCCCACCGCGCACTAGTGGGGGCGCTGCATCCACAAAGAACACGCGCGCTGCCGAGGAGGGGGAAGTTTTGAATTGCTGAGGCACCAAAGAAAACAGGAGGGCTGTTCCTATACTTCTGATGAGACCCCTGGTGAACCGGCCGTTGCCAGCGTACATGGCCCTGTAGGCGCCAGCAAGACAGCAAGAAACAGAGGCAGGGCGAGCCATCCATTGGATCCGCCCCAGTAGTCTGGACAAATCTGCCGCCGACGTTTTTCCCGTTCCCACTCCCCGCAGCCACATTCAAAACGCGCCAGCCAGCACCGATGGCTGGTTTTTCACTGTCTTGCGGAGCGTGTTAAGTAATTTTCCAACGAACACGAGTTTTTTTGTCGGACGGAGCTCACTTTTCCTGCTAATAATGAAACCTGCCTTCTTCAGCTTTCTGACTACCGCCCTCCTCATTTGCTTCAGGATACGCTTGCATCGCATCCAGAAGCACATCATCCAGGTACACTTTGTGACCGACCGGGAGCTTTGCGGCTGAGATGGCGGAAGTGATTAGTGTCTGGCAAATCGCTGGAGAGTGTTTCCAACCAAAAGGCAGGCGAGTGTATTAATAGCGCTGCCCACGTACATCCACAACAAAGACCCTACCCTGTGCCATGAACGAGGTAACCGGATGCTCCAATACCAGTTTTGTAAGTCAATCTTGCAGAGCCACCTGCCTGCTTTTGACTTGCGAACTGTGTGAGCCAGGTGGCCCAGAGTAGGGAGATGGACTCTCTTTGGGGGGCGCGCATCACTAGCATTTATGCGCACCGCATTGAGAAGGAGGCGACACTTCTCCGCATTTTTATACCGAAGGAAAACAGCCGTTGAGGCCCTAGCCCTGGTGTGGCGAACTCCTCTCGTATCTACACGCACAGAATCCATCATGTGAGAGAGAGCAGACCGTGGTTTCTGACCATCAGGCGCATGATGGGCATGACGAGTCGCCTTGACCAATTTGTGTCCCTTTTGTGCACCAAAAATTGCCCCCTGTTAAGGCATTTGGGGATTCTCCATGGCCCAAAGCAGGTCCCTGTGTGCATTCAAAGGGGCCTCGTTGGTCCCAAAGCACAGGAGGCCTTCGCGCCTACCTGGTGGCGGCCTCGTTGGTCCCAAAGCAAAAGAGGCACCCGCACTTGCGAAGGAGGCCTGCAACAAAGAGAACATCTACAAGGCTCACAAGGTTACCCACATCAACTCACCCGTCAAGTATGGAGGACTAGGACTACAACAAATACACTGGGCTTATAGAACTTGGTACGTCACCCTTGTTCAAGGATTACTGCGGAAAACCCATGGTATATGCATAGATTGTGCAACAAGGCGGCGTCAAATGCTGCGGGCGATATTCGAAAAATTTCATTGGCTGCCCAACACGGTCACGCCCTCAAATTGGCTCTTTGTCGACGCGTTCCAATTTGTGCCGCAGCGCGAACAAGAGGGGAGAGCGAAACAATGGGCCTCAATGCAATGCCTCTGTCAGCTCTGTGACATCACAAGCTCACGTCAAGATTGGGAAGTGGTCTCACTCGTGCCTTGTCAATTGCCTTAGGTCTACGAGCCTCGGAGGCCATCACGGCGGCCCAAGATGAAGGTACGCTTCACTTCAAGGCCACAAAAGGCAGGCGTGGAATGCAGCGAGAGACAATGGGTCCCCGGGCAAAGAAGTGGGGTGACTTCCTCGCGCGGCTGCATGTGCTCAGTGGGTATCACCCCCACAAACCGGCCTTCATCACATCTAAAGCAAATCTCGAAAGGGATGTTCGCCGACCTGCTACAGGCAGAAAGTTGCCGCTGCCGCACCATCCATTGGCACAGTTGGTGGCGCTTCGGTGCGGCACAGCTACAGTGCCTCAGGCTCCCGCTGCATCTCATACAAATCTGGGGTGGCTGGAACTCGCCAGCTGTCGCCCGCCTCTACTGCACACCGCCGCCCAGCTGGACATTCCAACGAGACGGACCCATGCCATGACAGCGCCCAAATGGAAAGAGGACGGTCCCACCTGGCACGACGTCGCGGGGCCCACGACTGCCATCTTCACACAGTGGATCCGCCAGGCCCTGTTCTCGAAGTCCGCCGACAGCAGACCTCCTGAGAATGTCGCGCGTACAACGGCCGCAAAAAGGGTGCGCACATCGTCCAGAGCCCCGCTTGGGTCTCCCTCTTGACTTTGCGGACCTCTTCTGCAATATATCGCCTCTCCCTGGCATAAATCTAGCTCGCAGGGAGATGGTTGTCTCGGCCCTGCAGCATCTGGCGTTATCTATATTAGATCCAAGCGGTGCAGTTGCGGCGCTCGCACTGTTTCGCAAAGTGCTAGATGCCGTCATTTCTTCGGGCCTTTTTTATGAAGCCGGTGGCTATTATGATTACCTGCACAGGGCAGACCACACGTAGCACCCTCACCAGGTGCCATACGAAATAGCCATAGCATATGTGGTTCGATGGCCTCTCTGGTGGACCCCCCCTGGGTGCATCGCCGGCCGGCGGCGGACTTCTCGAAGCTGTTGTAGGTAACTGGCGACTGTTTCTCCCCCAAGCCCGCGCACTGGTGCCCCCGCATAGGAAGAGCCTAAATCGTTTTGTGTGCCATCTCGAGGAGGTGGACTGCTTGTAGGAACCTCCTGGCGCCCCTGCCCCAGCGCCAGGAGCTTTTCTTGAGCGGGCGTCATTTCCGGCGGGGGCCGGGACAATCATATGCTGGCCCCTCCCAGTACCAGTGGTTTGCTTTACAGAATCTGCATTGCGCTTGCAGAGGACGTGAGCGGTCAATGAGGTTGTTGGAAGTATTTCCGCGGAAATGTTCCTTACCGTCGACTATGATAATGCTTCGCCGGATTCCACGCGGACGATGAGGCCTGCTGGTTTGCTGAATTTTTCCGCGTGTGGCGCGCGGACGACGAAGAGGAGGAGCCTGTCGGTGAAGAGCCGGAGGAATCATCCGTGTCCGATGAGTCCGAGTAGCGCTTCCTGGAACGGGACCTTTTTCCTTTCCCCTTGCCCTTTTCACGTTTGTTGTTCTCACGTCTGCGCTTCTGCTTCACTGCGGCTTTCAGCGCCCTCTTTCCTGGTTCATCGTAGCCCAGAATGATATGCCAGACATCTGCCGCAAGCTCCTCACCCAGCGCCGCCTGGAGCTGCAGCTCTGGACTTCCTGGAACGGGTTCTCCCTCAGGCAAATCACGCAGTCCCTTGAGGTACCTTTCGAGGGCCTTGGCCAGCTTCTGGGTGAAGCGTGTTGCTCCTATTCTCTTTCGCATCGTCTTGAGGGCCTTCAGCGTCATTTCATCATAACGTGGCTTCTCCGGGGCCGGCTCCCCAGCTTCCGTGCGCTCTTGCACATCGTCCACCTGCATGGGCAGGCCGCCTCTGGTTGAAGATGAACCTGTGGTCAGTCGCTGACATAGCACAAAAGCTGCTGCAAATTGCTCCGGCTGCAGATCAAGGGACTGGAGGTAGGTAGGTAGGTATCTTCGGGAGCTCGGGATGCCTCCTTTGACGGTGCAGGAAGAAGGTCTTACCAAGGGGACGTCCTGTCCCTCCCACTGCCCTATGTTAGGTGCCTCTTGAGCCGCTCCCGCATGTGCTTGGGAAGGCATTGTCGCGGCCACCCGGTCCATGTGTCCCAGGTGGGAGGGTGTCCCCACATGTGTCCATGAGTAGGGCCACATGCCCCCTCCTTCGGGCGGCAGCTCTGGGGGCTGCCCAGCCGTGTGGAGTATCTCTCACCACAAGGGGTCTTGCTCCCGCTTGTCTACGGTAAACCGCCTCACCCTTGTGGCTTGAGTTGCGGGGCCGGTCCGCTTGGCAGGCGACCCCCTCCTGGACTGTGTACCGGCTCGCCTGTCACCGGTTGCATCCATGGCTCCGGGTGACGTTTGCCATGGTCCCCGATGCAGCCTGGCCAGGCTCGGACCAGCAGCCTTGGAGTACCGCTCCTGCCACTGGCCCGGTGGGTCGGCTGGGTCGCCCCAGTGTGTCCGACCCATGGGGTGTTGGTTCTTTCCTGTCCCCCGGCCGCCCTACGTGTGTGCGGTGTCCTGGGCCTCCCGGCTCCTGTTCACCGATGTGCCCGCTCGCCGTGTTGTGTTGCGTGTGCGGTGTCCTGGGCCCCCCGGCTCCTGTTCACCGGTGTGCCCGCTCGGTGTGTTGTGTTGCGTGTGCGGTGTCCTGGGCCCCCCGGCTCCTGGTCACCGGTGTGCCCGCTCGGTGTGGTGTGTTGCGTGTGCGGTGTCCTGGGCCTCCGGCTCCTGTTCACCGGTGTGCCCGCTCGGTGTGTTGTGTTGCGTGTGCGGTGTCCTGGGCCTCCCGGCTCCTGTTCACCGGTGTGCCCGCTCGGTGTGTTGTGTTGCGTGTGCGGTGTCCTGGGCCTCCGGCTCCTGTTCACCGGTGTGCCCGCTCGGTGTGTTGTGTTGCGTGTGCGGTGTCCTGGGCCTCCCGGCTCCTGTTCTCCGGTGTGCCCGCTCGGTGTGTTGTGTTGCGTGTGCGGTGTCCTGGGCCTCCGGCTCCTGTTCACCGGTGTGCCCGCTCCGTGTGTTGTGTTGCGTGTGCGGTGTCCTGGGCCTCCGGCTCCTGTTCACCGGTGTGCCCGCTCGGTGTGTTGTGTTGCGTGTGCGGTGTCCTGGGCCTCCCGGCTCCTGTTCTCCGGTGTGCCCGCTCGGTGTGTTGTGTTGCGTGTGCGGTGTCCTGGGGCTCCGGCTCCTGTTCACCGGTGTGCCCGCTCGGTGTGTTGTGTTGCGTGTGCGGTGTCCTGGGCCCCCCGGCTCCTGTTCACCGGTGTGCACGCTCGGTGTGGTGTGTTGCGTGTGCGGTGTCCTAGGCCTCCGGCTCCTGTTCACCGGTGCGCCCGCTCGGTGTGTTGTGTTGCGTGTGCGGTGTCCTGGGCCTCCCGGCTCCTGTTCACCGGTGTGCCCGCTCGGTGTGTTGTGTTGCGTGTGCGGTGTCCTGGGCCTCCGGCTGCTGTTCACCGGTGTGCCCGCTCGGTGTGTTGTGTTGCGTGTGCGGTGTCTTGGGCCTCCCGGCTCCTGTTCACCGGTGTGCCCGCTCGGTGTGTTGTGTTGCGTGTGCGGTGTCCTGGGCCTCCCGGCTCCTGTTCACCGGTGTGCCCGCTCGGTGTGTTGTGTTGCGTGTGCGGTGTCCTGGGCCTCCCGGCTCCTGTTCACCGGTGTGCCCGCTCGGTGTGTTGTGTTGCGTGTGCGGTGTCCTGGGCCTCCCGGCTCCTGTTCACCGGTGTGCCTGCTCGGTGTGTTGTGTTGCGTGTGCGGTGTCCTGGGCCTCCCGGCTCCTGTTCACCGGTGTGCCCGCTCGGTGTGTTGTGTTGCGTGTGCGGTGTCCTGGGCCTCCCGGCTCCTGTTCACCGGTGTGCCCGCCCGGTGTGTTGTGTTGCGTGTGCGGTGTCCTGGGCCTCCCGGCTCCTGTTCACCGGTGTGCCCGCTCGGTGTGTTGTGTTGCGTGTGCGGTGTCCTGGGCCTCCCGGCTCCTGTTCACCGGCGTGCCCGCTCGGTGTGTTGTGTTGCGTGTGCGGTGTCCTGGGCCCCCCGGCTCCTGTTCACCGGTGTGCCCGCTCGGTGTGGTGTGTTGCGTGTGCGGTGTCCTGGGCCTCCCGGCTCCTGTTCACCGGTGTGCCCGCTCGGTGTGTTGTGTTGCGTGTGCGGTGTCCTGGGCCTCCCGGCTCCTGGTCACCGGTGTGCCCGCTCGGTGTGTTGTGTTGCGTGTGCGGTGTCCTGGGCCTCCGGCTCCTGTTCACCGGTGTGCCCGCTCGGTGTGTTGTGTTGCGTGTGCGGTGTCCTGGGCCCCCCGGCTCCTGTTCACCGGTGTGCCCGCTCGGTGTGTTGTGTTGCGTGTGCGGTGTCCTGGGCCTCCGGCTCCTGTTCACCGGTGTGCCCGCTCGGTGTGTTGTGTTGCGTGTGCGGTGTCCTGGGCCTCCCGGCTCCTGTTCACCGGTGTGCCCGCTCGGTGTGTTGTGTTGCGTGTGCGGTGTCCTGGGCCTCCCGGCTCCTGTTCACCGGTGTGCCTGCTCGGTGTGTTGTGTTGCGTGTGCGGTGTCCTGGGCCTCCGGCTCCTGTTCACCGGTGTGCCCGCTCGGTGTGTTGTGTTGCGTGTGCGGTGTCCTGGGCCCCCCGGCTCCTGTTCACCGGTGTGCCCGCTCGGTGTGTTGTGTTGCGTGTGCGGTGTCCTGGGCCTCCCGGCTCCTGTTCACCGGTGTGCCCGCTCGGTGTGTTGTGTTGCGTGTGCGGTGTCCTGGGCCCCCCGGCTCCTGTTCACCGGCGTGCCCGCTCGGTGTGTTGTGTTGCGTGTGCGGTGTCCTGGGCCTCCCGGCTCCTGTTCACCGGTGTGCCCGCTCGGTGTGTTGTGTTGCGTGTGCGGTGTCCTGGGCCTCCCGGCTCCTGTTCACCGGTGTGCCCGCTCGGTGTGTTGTGTTGCGTGTGCGGTGTCCTGGGCCCCCCGGCTCCTGTTCACCGGTGTGCCTGCTCGGTGTGTTGTGTTGCGTGTGCGGTGTCCTGGGCCTCCCGGCTCCTGTTCACCGGTGTGCCTGCTCGGTGTGTTGTGTTGCGTGTGCGGTGTCCTGGGCCTCCCTACTCCTGTTCACCGGTGCGCCCGCTCGGTGTGTTGTGTTGCGTGTGCGGTGTCCTGGGCCTCCCGGCTCCTGTTCACCGGTGTGCCCGCTCGGTGTGTTGTGTTGCTGTGCGGGGCGTCGCTGCGGGGCGCTCACTCGTCCATCCGGACGGCGGCTATCGTAGCCGGCAGGGGCTGGGTACCCTCCGGGCGCACACACGTCCATCCGGACGGCGGCTGTTCGTAGCCGGCAGGGGCTGGGTACCCTCCGGGCGCGCACTCGTCCATCCGGACGGCGGCTGTTCGTAGCCGGCAGGGGCTGGGTACCCTCCGGGCGCGCACTCGTCCATCCGGACGGCGGCTGGCGTGCGTGTGCTTGCTCTTTGTGGCCGGGTCGGGCGGGCCGGCCTCCCGGGCGCGTTGTGGTGCGCCTCACCTTTTCCTTTGGCCGCTTTGTCTTTCTGCTTTGCTTGGGCCCCTCCGGGCTGGGGTTGCCCCCCGCTCTCTCGCTGCCCTTGCCGTTCCTCGTTTCCTTGGCGCCGCGCTTCGGTTGTTTTTCTCGGCCTCCCGCTGCCTGGCTCTTTGTGCGCTCGCGCGTCGTTTGTGTCTCCTGCTTGGCCGTTGGCTGCTCTTTGGTGGTTTCTCCCCCCACCCCCTCCCTTTTTGTGTCTCGGTGTTTTCATCGCTCCTGCTTGGTGCCTTGGTGTTTTATTTTTTTTGTTTTTTTTTTTTTGTTTCTTTTTTTTTTTTTTTTCTTCCACTGTGCGCCCCCGTTGTCTCCGGCTTTCTCTGGTTTCCGGCCCCGGGTGCCCTGGGCCTCGGCGCTGTGCGTTGTTTGCTTTGTTGGCCTTCCGCCTCTCGGCTCTCCGTGCGCTTGTCCCTCTTTCGTGCTTTCCGCCTGGCTGGTGCTTGCTCCCCGTCGGTTGCTGCCCCCCCCCCCCCCCCCCTTTTGTCTCGCGGTTTTCGTCGCTGCCGCTCGGTGCTGTGTGCCGTGTGCTGCGTTGTGCTGTGCGTCCCTGGCTGTGCCGTGTTGTGCTCGTTGGGTGCCGCTGCTTGTTGCGCCGTGTCCTCTGGCGCTGCCCGTTGCCCTGGGGCCCTGTGCTCTGCGCCGCTGCGTTTTGCGGTGTTCCCCCGTGCTGTGTGTGTTTTGTCGTGGCGCGGTGGTGCGTGCTGTTGTTGGCCGCTCTGCTTTGTGCTGTGTGTGTCTCGGGCTGCTGTGCTGTGCGTTCCCTGTCCTCTCCGCTCCGTGCGGTGTGTGCTTCGCCGTGCTGGTGCGCTTGCGTTGTGCTGTTCGTGTGGTGCTCGCTGTTGCTGGCGCCTGGTGCTTTGGTGTGCCGTGGTGCGGTGCTGGGTCTGGTGGCCCGTGGTTGTCTGCTGGTGGCGTGTTTCGGTGTCGGTGTCCCTGTCTGGCCGCGTGGTCTGTTTCCCTGTGGTTGGTGTGGTTTGCTGTGGTGCCCTGCTTTCCTGTGTCGTGTTCTGTGGTGCTGTGCTGTCGCGTGGTGTTGTGCTGTTGTGCTCTGCTGTCGTGTTGCGGTGCTGTTGGGGCTTGCTTTGCCCTCCTGTGGGCTGTCGTGCTGTGCTGTGTTGTGCTGTTGGTTGGCTGTGCTGTTTTTTGCCCGGTGGTGGTGTCTGCGTGCTGTGGTGCTCTTTTCCTCGTGCTGTGCGTTGCCTGTCTTCTCCGCTCTGTGCGCTGCGGTGCCTTGTTGTGCTGGCTGTGGTGCCTTGCTTCCCTGTGTCGTGTGCTGTGGCGCTGTGCTGTCGTGTGGTGCTGTGCTGTCGTGCTCTGCTGTCGTTTTGCGGTGCTGTTTGTGTTTGCTTTGCCCTCTTGCGGCCCGTCGTGCGGCGCCAGTGTCGTCTGCGCTGTTGTTGGTGCCTCGTGCTGTGGCGTGTCCCTGTGCGTTGTGGTGTCTCCCTGGGCGTTCTACGGTGTGGTGGTGCTGCTCTGGTGTGTCGTGGTGTCTTGCTGTGCTGTGCGTTGTCCTGTGGTGTCCTGCGCCCTGTGCCGTGTCCTGCGGTGCCGTGCTGCCCTGCGGTGCTGTGCTGGTTTGTTTCTTGCGTGGGTGTGGTTGTACCTACTTGAAAAACCGCCGCAAAAATTCGTAAAATATTTTTTTTTCCTCTTTTTTTTTTTGCTTTTGAAAAAAAATAAAATTATACACGACCCAACACACTCGCATGCAGCAAGACCATGTTCGTTGCTGTGCCTTATGTGCTACCCGTCGTTCTTGATGTTCTCGGCCTTGTTCTTGTGCGTGGCGTCGTGGAGCGTGTTGGTGTCCATTGCTAAGGGTTAACCGCGTTCCCCCAGGGCCGCCGCCTGAGCTGCAGGGCAAGGGGAGTGATGGGCACGAGGGTGGGGAGGGAGGTGCATGGAGAAGAAGAAGAAAAAGGCGGCAGGGCGCGACATGAGGGGTCGTGGCGAGTTCTGAAAAATTTTCGAGTTTTACGCGCTGCTCGCGGCGCGTTTTTCTTTGCACCTATAGCGAGTTAGACGACGGCAAGGACGGCGTTGGGGTCCTACGAGCGTTACGGTGCTTACGGCGTTAACTATTCAACTATTTGACGTCGAAAAAGTTTTCGTCGCGTTTTTACGCGTTTCGCAGCGCGCTTTTTGGCCTAAGCGTTTTTTATGCTAATTAGCTTTATTTTCAGCTATTCAGAAAATTTTTTCGTCGTATTTTACCTATCTTTTTATTCCGTTCTGGGACAGGACCCCAGCGCGCGCGCGGCAGGTTTGCTGAATTTTTCCGCGTGTGGCGCGCGGACGACGAAGAGGAGGAGCCTGTCGGTGAAGAGCCGGAGGAATCATCCGTGTCCGATGAGTCCGAGTAGCGCTTCCTGGAACGGGACCTTTTTCCTTTCCCCTTGCCCTTTTCACGTTTGTTGTTCTCACGTCTGCGCTTCTGCTTCACTGCGGCTTTCAGCGCCCTCTTTCCTGGTTCATCGTAGCCCAGAATGATATGCCAGACATCTGCCGCAAGCTCCTCACCCAGCGCCGCCTGGAGCTGCAGCTCTGGACTTCCTGGAACGGGTTCTCCCTCAGGCAAATCACGCAGTCCCTTGAGGTACCTTTCGAGGGCCTTGGCCAGCTTCTGGGTGAAGCGTGTTGCTCCTATTCTCTTTCGCATCGTCTTGAGGGCCTTCAGCGTCATTTCATCATAACGTGGCTTCTCCGGGGCCGGCTCCCCAGCTTCCGTGCGCTCTTGCACATCGTCCACCTGCATGGGCAGGCCGCCTCTGGTTGAAGATGAACCTGTGGTCAGTCGCTGACATAGCACAAAAGCTGCTGCAAATTGCTCCGGCTGCAGATCAAGGGACTGGACTTCCAGACCCCAGCTCAGCATGAGCCCGAAGAGCAGTGCGTCCCTATGGTACACAAATGAACTGTTGACGACGGTGACCCCAAGTACGCCAAAGAAGATGCGCGCCAGCAAGGTAGTGTTGACCTTGTTGGAAGCATTCCAGGTGGCTGAACCAGCCAATAGGACGATGGCGCGGTGCTCCTTTGGGACGGGTGCTGCGAGGCTCGGTCGTGCCACTAGTGCTGAGCACGCCGAATCCACCAGGTCTGGCTGCTGTGCAATGAGGCCTTCCCACCTCCGGTCAGCCTGCTACGACGCGGCCGTCATTTGTTTCGCGTAGCTCATGTCTCAAAGAGGGCAAATACACAGATAATAGAGACTAAGATACAGCCATGGACAAGGATAACGGGGCTACAAAAGAGCTTACGTTCCTACGGAACTACAGTTCCCAACCGTTGAACCATGAGGCCCTAGCCCCAAATTTGTGCAAGCACACAACCGTAACATCCTAGCCCCACATGTGTTGAATGATAGCATCCCAACGCTACTTCACACCCTGCACAATTCAACATGAACAAGAGCAATGTTGTTTTCAATCAAATGCAGTGACACAGCGTTCGACCACCGGAATGTTCCATCGCCGGTGGCACACCTCATAACAAACCCTCTACAGCTGGTATACCACCTCTGGAAGTGCACCCCGACACGCTCCATAAGCTCACCCTTCCCCCCACTGACACTCAAACCATGCTTCAGACAAATGGCCTTAAACTCAACTTTAGTCCAGTCATGCAATTTCCCCATCTCCATTGCCTTCAACACTGCCTCATCCACATCATACGCGAACACCATCTGCGAGGCAGGGTTAGAAGAGGTAGGGGGGACAGTTGATGGGTTACGAAGGTCAGAAGAGGAGTTATAGGCAACTTCACCTGGCAGCTTCAAATCCTCGTCCTCACTGTCTTTGTCCTCACCCTCCAACCCAACCCCATACACATCGCCAATATTGGCGTGACGCGTTGCCGTCTTCGGGACAACCCACAAATCTTGAATGTTGAAATGAACCTCTGCCTGAGCATCCTCTTCGAAAGAAATTGGCAAATCCTTGAAAGCAGCAAACCCAAGCAAACCACCATCTTCCACCTCAACCGCATGCGTTTGCGCGGGCGGAAAGAGGTCTTCCGGAGATCATCAAACACCTCAAAGGGCCCCCAATCCTCTAGTGCTTCCCCATTGCACCTGACCCACAGCGTCTCACACATGCGCACCGTGCTTTGGCCAAAGTGAGTAGCCGTCACGTAGCCAAACAGTCTCTCACACGAACACGAGCTTGCATCAATCCAATCCTCCACTGTAGCACTACCATCCCAGCGAGTTCCATTGAAGCGTGTTGGGACATCTTCAATCAGACTGCGAAGAAACTTCATCCGGCTACCCTTGATGAGGCTATTCCCTACGTCAACCCCCAAGGATTCCTCCCACCCTCGTGGAATGACATGACACAGGGTGTGCAACAGCTGTGTGCACATCACGTTCATCAAACCCTGGACGGCGGTGACCCGTGCCCCGTTGGAAGCCTAAACTTTCTTGTTTGTGGCACAAACCACAGCAAAAAAAATCGCAAAAAAAGGTCGCCGTGAAGTTGAAAAGGGGGTGCGAAAGTGCATCGAACAAGCCCTGGGCCTTCTCCCTACGCCCCAGGCCAGCCTCATGGTTAGTGTACTCGGGTAGGTGTAGGAGAACAACAGGAAGATTGTCTGAAACGATATCCAGCTCGTGGAACATGGCTTGCACCTAGCGCACACCGGTGCCACGGGTGAAACAAAACTTCCCCCCTTTGCGCCACAACCCGCGCATTTGCTTGGAGCTGGTCCTATAGAAGCAAGCCCAAAACGACACCAGATCATCTAGAGAATCGCACGACAGCTTGACCTTTCCCTTCGTAGTGCCAATTACTCGCATTTGGCAATGTGCCGCATCTTTCACCAAACCAATTAGTTCCTTACTTCCTTTCTCCCTGATACCGTTCAGCAAACCCACATAGGCACCCATAGTGCCGGCACCATCCGAGGCCACTGCAATGATGCGCTCCTCGATCACCTTCCACTCAATGCCCAGCTTCTCAAATACCTTCCGGACGGTGTCCTCGTACAGCTGAGCATTTGTGGCATCTGGGTCATCATCGGTGGTTTCACTCCCTCCCCCCCCCTCCCTCCCCTGGGGTCGCACCATGTCAGCAAGGCCGACAAAAAATTCTTCCTCCGGAGTACGCACAAAAACCTCAAGCAGCTCACTCTTTGCCCCCCTATGAGCGCCGGCATCCAGCACAATCGCAACCTTCCTTGCCCCCAAGACAGGGATCCTTGTTCGCCGGCGACCTTGTCCGACGATCAAGGCACGTAGTCGTTGGTAGGCCAACCCGCTACTGTAGTTGCAGTGCCCATCCTTGGCCTTGATGCCATCAAGGCAGCATAACCCGGTGTAGAATTTTTGGCCTTTGCTGGCATGTAGCGCCGCATAGCACTTCACCGTGGCTGTTAGCACAAGACCCGCGATGCAACACGGGGGGTCTGGGGCAAGATTTCCTACGCGTGCAGCAGGGTCAGCGGGGGGCAACCAGCGCTGATGCGTGGCACTTGCCGCATGGGCATCAATGGGATGCCGCTCTTTTGGGGCGGAGCCTGCGCACTAGAGACCCCATTCTAAGCGGGGATGCCAATTGGCAGCGCATATTGCGCACTTGGAGCGGGGGAATAAATCACAAGTGGTCCACAAGTGGGAAAGGTGGCTACATAACCCCTGCCGCCTGGGGGGCCTCCACCGCTTTAGAGCAGTGGGCAAAATCAGAAGTGGCCCACAAGTGGGCAAGGTGGCTACATAACCCCTGCCGCCTAGGGGGTCGCCATCGCTTCACAGCGGGGGGATAAATTAGAAGTGGCCCACAAGTGGGCAAGGTGACTACATAACCCCTGCCACGTGGGGGGTCCCCACCGCTTCAGGGCGGGGGGATAAATCACAAGTGGCCCACAAGTGGGCAAGGTGGCTACTTAACCCCTGCCGCCTGGGGTGTCCCCACCGCTTCAGAGCGGGGGGGGGGGGGGATCAGAAGTGGCTCACAAGTGGGCATGGTGGCTACATAACCCCTTTTTGTGCCCCCAAAAGAGGGCGGAATTGCTACGTAACCCTTGCTTTCTCGGCGATCCCCCAAAAGGGGGGATAGACATGGCCCACGTTGGGCCAGGGCAAAAAGGCCTCTGTGGGCGGTCCTTAAGGGCGGTCCTTAACAAAAAAAGTCTCGTCCCTTAAGGACCCCCCTGGCGCTAACGGACTGACTGGAATCTGTTTCTTCATTGTCCCTAGGGGGCATGGTGAACTCCTTTCTTAGCTGGTAGACACTGTGAAGCATCATGTATTAGTGATGTGCCACGTGCTCCCGGAAGTGAGGCCCATATCCTTGGGGGAGTTGGTCATAAAAAGAACTTGGAACTCTAAGGCACGCGACATGGTGCATGTCTTCCGGGGACGCAGTGTCGTACCATTGCTCAGCGTATTCAGCCCATGCACCCCATGATTGCGTCCATGCCTTTCGGAAGGACGGAGCCCATTTTGGGCATTAAATCGGCCGCTTGCGCATGGTGGTGCCATGCCTGGTATTGCACATGGGGCACTTCACAACATTATGAACCTGTTGTGTTCCAATCCTTTAGCAATAGCAACAAATTCTAACGATATTTTGTCTATGTGCTGAAACATGCAGTCATGTGGGATAAACATGGTATGATACAGCCAGCGTGGGATGAGCACAGAGTTGAGTACTTGTACCCGTTCAAATGCATTCAATGGTAATGCCCTATGCCGGGTGAGATCGGACTCCACTTTAGCCAAGACTTCATCTCTGGCACTTTGTGCCCACGAGGGGTGCGCTATTGTATGCCCTAAATATCTAAATATGGGGGGTCGCACCAGTATGTCCTTGCCATTCCATCGAAGTACATCGTGTTGCGGGACCTGTCTCTTTTGCTTGGCCCGTGGGGTTGCGGCCCATTTATAAATCTCTTTGTTACCCCGATTTGTTTGAAATCCAAAAAAAAGGACAACTCTTCCACCGTCTTCAGCACCCGTTGCATATCATTGGCGTTCTTCGTGACAACTGCAACGTCGTCGGCATATACAAAAAAACTAGCTTCAGGAAATACTTTGGCGTGGCGTGGAAGGTCTCATATACCAACACAAACAATGCCGGTGATAGAGGGCAGCCCTCTTTGATGCCCCTAGTAAGGGGAAATGGTAGTTTTCCGTACTGACACGTACTTAGGGTGCATATGGATTTGAGCATGTGACTCACATGTGGTGGCGCCCCTACTGCCTGTAGTGACTCTACAAGGCACACATGCGGGGTACTAGGAAAGGCTTTGGCAATGTCTAGAAGACAGATGTCACTGCCTTCGGGTCTCTCATGTAAATCCATAAGGAGGTTGATGGCTTGCTGCAAGGTAGTGTGGCCCTTACGACTACCTGCTTGAGTGTCAGACAGTGCTGTATTCATAGGTTGTTGTATGGCATCCAAAATGAGCCGGGCTAGTACTATGTAAAAGGAGTTGGATACATTGGTGGGCCCATAGTTTATGGCAGACGTCGTGTTGCCCTTCTTGTACAGAAGGGAGAGCCTAGCTTCCATCCAACGTGGTGGGATTTCCACTATCCCCCATACGTCCAGGATGGCCTGATAAGAATCGCATTGGAGTTCCTTGGGGAGCCATTGCAACAGGTGCAGAGATATCTTGTCCGGTCCGGGGACTTTCTTTTTGGGCTGCTAGATGACCTCGCAAAATTGCTTCCATGTGGGGTTGCCCAGCTTAAACCCTTCCTGTGGGCGGAGAATGTCGTTCATCATAGACATGGCTTTGTCGTGTTCCCAAAGGGGGTCGCTTGAAAAATGGGGGAGACGCCGCCGTGCACATCCTTCTGTATGTTGTGGGCAGGAAGTGCGGAAAGGGGTGAGGAGCCACATTCGTAGCGATTGGAAGAAATATTTCCCTCGGTGGTGTGCATTCCGTAGAAGCTGTCGTAATGCTTTATCGGCGCCCCTCATTTCCTTGTCCCCCATGTATGCCGCCCAGTCATGTAGTGCGTATGGGGAGCGTGGGTTGGCTATGACGGCACCACGTAGTGCTTGTTCCCAGGGGTCGATCTCGCGTTCTTTTCTTGGATGCTTCTGGACAAAGTGTGTGATTTCATTGAGTATCATGTCGGCCCTTGCGATCGGAGCGCAATTGGTATGAGGATGCGCCTTGGACCATTTGGTCATATGCCGTTTGAACTTGTAAAAAAGGGACTGGGGCCAATGGGCTACAGAACCGAATCCTTGCCGTGGAGGGGGGCTCTCCTGGAGTGGGCTGTGGGCCACCATAGTGACCAGTCCAGGGTGTAGTAAGCCACACGAGTACATGCATGCATCTCCATGCATCAGCAGAGACGAGCCTGACATCGAGTCGTCGACCCCTATTGTGTGTGATTAGTCCAGCAGGCGATATGTCTTCAGCAACTGCCATGGCTCGATCTTGTAATGTTCGGTTGGTTAGTTTGGTGTGCCACCACCTAGTGGGCTTGTGTGATTCCCCCCATATCTTATCGTTGCAACGACGCTTGAACGGAACCCTACTTGATGAAAGGTGGACTCGGTACAAGAACCGCCCGGAGGAACTAGTACGCCTACACATGCAGGTAGTAAATCAAACGTACCCGTACACATGTGTTTGTCAACACACCATGCATCACATCATGGGACCATATATACAAGCGGACATTGCAAAGCATGACTACCACACACTATTAACCAGGAAGCTACAAAGTCACATGCGCCAGCAACGGCCGCAATATGCACTGCACAAGGCACAAGAATACACACAACAGGCATATATGCGGGCCAATACCGAGGCGTCTCGCCAATACGACATGGCTCAACATGTTGTCCACCTACACGACGTTATATGTGTCATACAACGGGGGAATGACTACCTGCAAGCACATCGCAACCATGCCTAGTACATGGTACAACATGGATACATTTGCAAAACACGATAGCGCACACATACCAACAAAAAGAAACAAGGTATCTGCATGCGACAAAAACAACAAGTCAGACCTTATACCTGATACGCAAACAGATACGGGAGGCATGGGACCCCATCTTGTGGGAAATCCCATTGCAACCCCTGCCCAAACGTCACAAGGAGCATTGGGACCCAACCGAGTGGGAAATGCTCCTCCAAACGGACACACCTACACCAATGGGAAACAATGGGGAAGCAGCCTAGAGCTGACTTCCGTGTGGACACCCTACCTTTGCCAAAATCTATACTTCGCACAATCACATGCATTGCGAATTTGTTTACGAATCTGTGCCGTTGTGCCGAGCACCTCCACTCCGGGCAGACCCAAATGAGATGGGCCTCGTCCTCGTGTGGGGCGCAGCAACACAAGCAGGCGCCCATGTCACACATTTGGTGGCCTTGGACCCGTGTTGCCGTCCAAACAGCCCCTACCAGTGACAAACACATGGATAGGGAATCATGTTGTACTGGTTTTTATCACTGTGAGTGGTCGCCAATGAAAACAACTCACAACCTCAACAAGCCTCGGCAACTTAAAAAAAATGATTGCCAAAATAATTTGTTTGATATGGTGATAACCCACACTCGTTAAACACACACACACACACATACACACACACATGTGAACCATGTGAATGTATATACCCTATGTGTGTTTAACCACATTTGCCCGGTGGAAGCTAAGGGAGATTGGATAAGGCGCCAGTGCACATATCGCTTGAACTATTGTCAGTTTCATCAGGCTATTCCTCCCCACTTGTGGTGAGGCTGGAACATGATCATCCAAAGTAGAGAACCTAAAGCAAAGAGGCCCTAAGGACATGGATGCACTTGTGGTGGCCTATGCTCCTATTACTCAACATTTACTATTGGTTGGGGCTGTCCAAAGCAGCTAAATTTGCACTGAAAAGAAGCCCCGCCACAAGGGGGGGGGGGGGGGCAACGGGGCATGGAGAAACCAAGCACAAGGGAAGAGAAAGAGGAATTGAGCGTGGACCAACAACAGATAGGAAAAAGGCGCGGGGGAACAAGGAAAAGGTTGGGGTGGCACCGCCAATAGCAAGGGGTCGGGGCGGAGGGCACCAAACGGGGGAAGGAAATCAACAAGGACACAGAGGAGAGGGAGAAGGAGCACGGAGCATCAGAACAAAAGCAAAGAAGAGAAAAAGGAGAGGCCAAAGACAACAACAAGCACTGGGGGGGGCAGCAATAGCAGAGCGGAAACAGGCGGGAAGGCGGCAAGGGAACACCGGAATACAAGAGGGAAAGAACAAGGAAAACCACAGAAACGGGGAAAACACAAGGGCGAGGGAGAGGGACCAAAAAGCACAGGAACACCGGGTAGCAAAAGGGGAAACCACAAACAAAAATAGCAAGAACCAAGCACTAGCAGGAGCGAGAAAGAGAGCCCCCCCCCAAAAAAAAACGGAAACAAGGACACAACAACCGGGAATGTGACGAAGGCCCAACCCACGGGAGAGACAAAAGAGGTGCAAGAGCAATGCAAGGGGGAAAAAAGAAAAGAAAAGACAAGAAAGGAAAAGCAACAAAAAGGAGAGCGCAAGACACTAAAAAGCAATGCCACGGAAAAAGTGCCCGAGGGAAACGGGAGGGCGGAAGCACTAACGGAGAACCAACATCCTAAGAAAAGAGGGCCAAAAGGACAGATACACGAGGCGGGGTTGCACAGCCGAGACCGGGGAGAGCATCGGAGGATCATCGGCCGGGACAACACCATGCAGTGAGGGGCGCAAACGGCACAAAAGCCGCCAACAAAGGGGTGGCGAAGCGGCGGGCAAAGCCACAAGCAGGGCGGTACCCGCCAAGAGGGGGCCAAAAGAAGAGGAGGCGACCAAACGGCCAAGGCAACGGGGGGGTCGCACCAAAACACACCCGGGATGCCAGCCCGACTGACCCAACCACAACAAGCACACACACGCCGGACCCGGGCGTGGAGCCCACCAACTCACATGGGAAGGTGCCGCCGTCCACACCACACAACCCAAGAGCATCAGCAGCACAACACACCGCAAGAGGTGGCGCCGGGCTGTGGCAGTGTGGGGTAACTAGGACCAAGGGGGGGCAGCGCCCAAAACGCCAACCAACCACAACGCATGCAGCCCAAGACCAAAGCCAGACGGACCTTCTAGGGACAACCCCTTGGCGCAGCCCCGAAGGGGTTCGACATGGAGCGAGCCCGGAGCCCCTACCGCGCGGTGGGGGGCACAGGGGGGGCGGCGGGCACGAAGAGCCCACTTCTTGGCCGGCCTCCACGTGCCCTGTGCAGCCACTCAGTAAGACCAGGGGAGCAGAGCATGCGGTAGGGGAAGACACCACAGCAACGGGAGACATCAAATGGCGAACCAAGAAGGCTCGTAGCGGACAAGGCATGGCGCAACAACCCGGGGCCATAAGGCATGCCAAAGAGGCACGCAATTTTGGCGCCGGCCAAACCTATACGGCCACCGGGTGCCCGGAAGACGAGAGCGACGGAGAGCATGCAAGGCACGCAGAGCGGAGAGGAGCGTGCAGCAATGCAAAAACAAGGGGAAAGGGAGCCATGAAGAACCCAAAAAAGCAACCCCAAAAAGGTGGGCAAGCAGCACCAAGAAGCATGACGAGAGAACAAGGGAAAGGGGAAGAACAGAGGCCGGGGGCACAAAAACCCAAACAATACAAACACAAAAATAACGGGAGGTGGTGAAAACAAGCAAAGCCCCACAAAAGCCCCGGACAACAACCACGGCAGAAAAAAGCGCACACAATGCACAATGCGCCTCATTCGTTGCACCCCGTTTACACTTTGTTATATGAGCAGATACACGGTGTAATTTGCACTTTGTTGAAACATATTCCGCTTGCATGCATTCTCATTTGCGCTCGTGTTTCATTTTGCTACACTTCTGCAAGAATTTCTACAACCTTCTATATTTTCTTGTACATGTTGCACTTTGTTACACTCATTACATTTTGGCACATCCCCTCTACACTTTGTTGCACTCCCCATTCCCTTTTTTGTCCTGTGTGATATCCCTGTTACACTTTGTTGGACTTACAACGTTCTTCAATCATTTGATGTTTCTAGTAAATTGTGCCATACCCAGTGCACACTTTCTTACACCTCCATTACACTTTGGCACCCGCCCCTACACTTGTCACATTCTTGTTTCACTTTGTTGCCCCGCCGTTTCACTTGTGCTGAGCCCCTTACTATATGCTTCTGTAATACTTGTCACACTGTGCCACACCTGCGTAATAACTTTGTTACAGTTTGCTCCACCCGTGCTCATGACACTCTGGTTCTACTCTGTTACATCATTATATTCCTATTACTCTGTGCTTTCATTACTCTATGCTTCCATCATTATGTACCACACCCATGCTACACTTTGTTGTACATCCTCGTTACACCTTGATACCTTTCTAATTGTTTGGTCCGCAATATATGCACCAATTTGGTGGGGCCTACTTCAACTTGATGTGCCGCGTGCAATCAATCACACTACCATTTGAAAAATTTTCCGAATTTTGCCACGTGCACAACTGTGCAGATTTGTCCTCTGGAAAAAACCACTGTCCCATGGGTCCCTGTGTATGGGCTGGTGTGTACTGGGTGCCACTTTCAGCACTTACGAAGCCATGGTGTGTGTGCAGTGCATGCACAGTGCAGGCATCGTGCTACGGTTTTGGGTTCAAAATGATCATACCTGAGCCCCTTTCGGCAGCCTGCAGACAACACCTCTGGACAGTATTTCATAGTTCCATAGATAAATCGGCATGCACAAATGTGAGATGCAGACAGTCAGAACCAAGAGAGTAAAGATCCTACTGTTTCACAACAATGCCCCAATCCTGGTCCAAAGCAGAGGGGCTCTCTGCAGAAAATCGGCTGGCAGTCCTGATGGCAGTCCAGGGAGTTAAAATCCATGAAAGTAGAACACAACGTGCAGAACAAACATTAGAGAACGGCGTAGCTGATCTGATGCAGAAGAGGCTGCTGGTAGTGTTCAGCTCCACCAGCCAGTGTAGCATGTTATACAAAGCAGCGGCACCAAACGGTGCAGACAGCAGGGCGATCAGAAGTATGGGAACTTTGGATGCAAAGATGTACAGGAGGAAGCGGCAAGGATATGGCTGCATGATACCGCGCTTAGGAAAGGCCACGGAATTTACTGTGTTAAAACCAACATGCAGTACAATGGGAGAAGCCAGGTAAGCTGGGAGTAGGTCGCATGGGCAGTGGAAGGAAAGCTGGAGGGGAGGCAGGATGGAAAGAGAAAGTGGCTGGCCCAGGTAAAAAGTAGGAATCATGATAAATGCTGCCCTCACGGCAAAGGAAGATGGCAAAATTGTGGACGTAAAATCGAATAAAAAGGGATCAGAACCGAAGAACAGTACAACAACTGGAATCTGCATGTTCTTTGAGGGAGTGGTTGCCCTGCGCGTGCCTGCATGCGGACGACAGGCATGAGATTGTGTGAAGCAAAGGGCTCATGGGCCCTG
Source organism: Eutreptiella sp. 'Long Island Sound 2002' (assembly GCA_964036045.1). Lineage (NCBI taxonomy): Eukaryota > Euglenozoa > Euglenophyceae > Eutreptiales > Eutreptiaceae > Eutreptiella > Eutreptiella sp. 'Long Island Sound 2002'. The sequence continues at coordinate 58,550,649 of OZ038384.1, read as the reverse complement.
AGCGCATTTCTCACCTCAAAAGCAAATCTGAGGTATACCAACCACAAAGCCAGACCAACCCTGCACCTCTGCCCTGGGTTCCTGCCGGGTGCATGCAGGGCAGGCCTCCATAGACCAGACAGTGTCCACGATAAAAAGCAGTGAGGCTGTCAACAGGCATGCGCCCATCGTGAAGTATATTGAACAATCGCGTGCCATCAGCAAAGAGAGCAGCGTCCCAGTGCTATCCGAATACCAAGCGTGCACTGCAAAATACATGGCCTCGGGGGCGTTTTCGCACAGGGCACGCACAGCGCCAATTGTTACGTTGTTTATCCCGGGAACACCCCTGAAAACCACCCACCTACAGAAGCATGCATGATCAATTCAAAACAGCATGGGGTGCAGAATTCGGGTCCCTGGGACCCGTGGCAAGCATCAGACTAAACAAAAAAAAATCCCTGGTGTACCAGCAGGGGCTGTAGGGTGCAGAATTCAGGACTATAGGACTCGAGGCTACCGGTGGAAAACAGCCGACTTTTTGAACAGCGCACGGTGCGCCTACCTACACATCTACAGGATGGGCCCATCATGGCAGACGTCGTGAAGATTGAAGCAGACATGCATTTTCTCCACAAACAGCAATGGGGATGTGGGAAACCAGCAGCGCAGAAGAGGTAATGGGAAACGAGAAGAGGCTGGTGATCTAGCATATGGGGGTAATGGGAACTGAAAGGGTACTTGGTGATACAGCATACCGACTGTACACAGTACCATACCACTGAGCATACATGGCTCATTTTTTCCCCAGGTAGTGGCTCACACATCCTGTAGAGCCAGGGCTACATATGTTCCCTCTCCTGCAGATGGCACATGTTGACGTTGGATGAATTGGGTACAATTGACATGTTGACTCTGTGCAGGGCTAAAATGCGTTTACAGAGCAATTGTTTGTTGGGTGACATGCTTTAATATGCCTTTGACATACGTCGTGTGGGGCAGATTACATGTGGGCATGCGCTTGAAGGAGGGGGGATGACAAATCGTTCCAGCCCAACTGCTTCTGTCTGCCGTCAACTGCTCAATCACCATTTCGTAATGGCCAAGGCCTCACCCCATCCCCTCTCCGCCCAGTTTCACAGCCACCGCTAACCACTTTTGAAGTCCCCCCTCCTGCCCCCTGAAGCGCATCCCCGGGCATGGAGTTTGAATGAAGAGGAATGAAGATTCAACCCCACAAGTGCACACAAACGCAGGAATCTGGGAAAATATTGGGACGGATTTGAAACAGGTCATGTGGATGTTCTAGACAGGGGTCGAGAAAATGCATTTGCTTTGCACATCCCCATCTCCATTCAGGTGTGGGAAACCGATTCCATGGAGTTGAGGGTCCGAATGGAATTCATAAGCAATGGGTCAATCTAGGCAGCAATATGGGTGTGACTTGACCTTGTTGACTTTGGACTGTGACAATTGACCCCTGCCCTTCTGGAGATTGAACAGACATGCAGGGCATGGACCAGCGGAACAGCCGACAGGATGGCTAACAGAAGCAGCAACAGCACTTCCTGCCAGCTCTTGTATTGCCTGTGCCAACACGACCACACATCAGCCTGTAGAAACCCTGGCAACAATACCAAAAGCGACAGCAGCCTGTACAGCAGCCGTAGCACACGCCACAGGGACCTTTCTCTTCGTACAAATTCAATGCAAGGTCTTGCATGCCTGTGGTGCGGTCGAGGACGTCAACATTCCGGAAATGCCTGAGACCAGAGGCCGGAAGCAGCTAGCTCGCGGTGAGTCAGTTGAGGCAGACTCACCTGAGATTTCGATGGAGGAGGGGAACACTGAGGACTGGAAGATAGTTGACACCAACACGTTCAATCCTGTTGGGTCTTTGCACCCTCCAAATTCCTCAATTCCAGCAGGTTACTGACTAACTTGCAGTCTCTAAGAACGGCAGGGCCCCCAGGTTGTCCTTTGGGCATCCAAGCATAGAGCGCTCTGAGTCAGGTTGAAGCTCTAATGATAAACACCATTTTTTTTGGCACCAACTCCAATAACTCTATTGACCGGTGCATGTGCCTACATATCACCGTCTGCCCCTGCACGTGCCGTTTTCCCTTCGATTGACCTTTACCTCAGCAAACTGGGTGACAACTTTGTAGTGCTGGATTGCAGGAAGGAAGTAGCCTTCCTGTCTGTAAAACACAAGTTTTGCTGGTTGGCTGTACCTGGGATGCTCACTTTTACAACGGTGTTCCAAAATTCGCTGGTTGTTCGATGATTCCATTCAGTACAGTGCGCCACAGAGTCTTCCATGAGGTGTTCAATCGTGTTTGTAGGCCAAAGGGTTTTTCTTGCCGATGGTGCAGCCTGATATTTGGCATGTCAGTTTTTGAAGGCTTTGCGGTTTCAGGGTTGGCTGCACTGTGTGCAGGTGTATACTATTTTCTGAAATGGCACCAAATTCTATTGCCTTCGGCAACTAACTGTTGGCCAGAGGCATTCTTGGGGGGGGGCTGGGGTCTTCGACACCTTCAGGGGGCCATGGCCCGGGCTACATGGGCCCGCAGACCACGACGTAGGCCCCCATGGGGGCTCGAGTACCCGCATTGTCACCAAATGATCAACCAACCCCATCCCAGAAGCGACAGAAGGGGTTCAGAAAATGTCAGATTTTCGCAAGTTTCAAGTGCCACTAAACAGCCTAAGCAACGGAAATTTTGGGTACTTCTCCTTTTATTGTCCAGTGGCCTATGCAAAGAGGTCGGGAGGATGTGAGTTCTGGTGCCCGCATTCCGGTCATGCCCCTCGCCTATCCCACCCAGCGGCCAAGAGGGATGAGCCGGACAGGACTAAGTCGCTTCCATGCTCGTGCACCCTACTAGGCACCCTCCATCCGTCCCTGGCGCCCTCCATCCATCCCTGGCTAGCCCCACTGGTGCACCCCCTCCCTGTGGCACCAAGGGCGCCCCATCCTTTACTGGCAGCCCCAATCCTAGTGCCTTCCGTTCCTCTGGTGCCAATTCCACTGGCCCCCTCACCTCTTGCCCGACCGGGGCTAGCCACAAGCTGGGGCCCTCACCTTGCCAGCCCGTTGGGGGCACCAGGATGCTGAGTGGGACTACATGATGTCCCCAATAGTCGGACTGCAAAATGCAATCTTGGTTGCCAACCGCGAAATGCACCTACTCGAAAATGTGGACAGGTATGCACACCGTGCGCATCAACAGCATCGGCACCGTTAGGATTGGGTAACACGAACCACACTTTGCGCGTTGTAAGCGTTGCGCACCTTGCCTCCATTGCGCATGTTGCCCGTCGTGCGTGCTGTGCGCACACCATCTTGTACACTAGGTACAATTCGTGCCTGATTTGCCTTGGCATGGTGCATCCAACTGGACAGATGCTGTTTGGGAACCTGATCATCTTGCGTACAACCGCTACCTTGCCAGCCTTTTACAGTGCGCGCGCTATTGTCGTCTCAACCGCCTGCTGCGCACGGATGTCACGGACCTCATAGAGGAGTGCAATGTGACGTGGGCGCCCGCGTGGGAGATCCGGGGGGGGGGGGGTATGTGGGGATGAGGCGGTTGTACCCCACACAGGGTTAAATTGGCACGGGCTGCGGCAATACATTGCGCGCAAGCCACACTCCACTAGCATTCAGTTGTATGTGTTGCGCGACAACACACATGGCTATGTCGTGGATGTGTACGTGTACACCGGGCGCCGTGGCCGCATCCGCTCAACCGGCGCGCCGGAAATCTTGATGTGAAAGGCATCATGCGCTTTTGGGCACTCCAACTGCCCCCTGAGACCGTCTTGGTGGCGGACTCGTTCTTCGGCAGCCATGGCCTTGCGGAGTACTTCGCCTCCATCAACCGGCCGTTCTTGACATTGTCGAAACGCAACAAAAAAGACGAGGCCTTGACGGACGCAAAGCAACAGCTCGCCGAGGGGCAAGTGGCACGTGGTGTGATCGATGCCTACAGCTACAAATTGGTGGTTTATAAAAACCCCAAGGTTGGGCACAAGCCCCCCCCGCCTAGTCCCCTTCCTAACGAATTGTTGGTTTGGGGAGTCGGAAGTCCAATCCCGAGGCGGGCATCCATTGAGGCTGGTAGTTGCATGCTACCGCGAGTTCTCACGAGCGGTGGATGGGGCCTACCAAATGGCCCTCCAACTCTGCATCATGACGCGACAAATGACGTGGGCCAACGCGGTCTGCGCCTTCATGTTGCGGTACGCAGCTGCGAACGCCTTTGCGGCATGCAAGGCTCTTGGTCTCTTGGAACCCACAACCACCATGTGAGAGTTCCAATGGGACATTATCCGGCGCCGCTTTTTCGCCGGGCCAAAGTGGTGTGCATTGACCATGTCACCACAAATGGTACATGCTCCAGTGAAGGTTGCCGGGAGGCAGCTGTGTAGCCATTGCCGTACGACAGCAACGCAAGGCGTGCAACGCACCCTTGCACATCAAGTGCTTTGGCCCGGCACATGACGTGTAGGCCATGGAGGAAGGGAACAAGACGGTGATGGCAGACATGGATTGGACAAGTCGATCATGGAGGCCAATCCTCTGCCATCTCTACCCATGCGACTGGTGCGAACCCTGGTGGGACCACCGCGTAGGCCGGATACGCAACTGTGAGGACGCGCCCCCCCCCCCCCCCCCACCCCCCAAACACCCACCCCCTACCACACAAACACTTTGAGGGGTAGGTCCTGTGTGTTTTGTGCGTCGCGTAGAAGTGGCTACGCAATGGCTCCAAAACCACTTCTCGTAGAGCCAAACAAGCAGGACACCCAGGACACCCGGGACGTTTGGTTCCATCTAGCCTAGACGCTACCATGTCGTGCAAGTGGCTCCAGCCAAAAAAAAATTAGGTTCTGTAGCCAAGGGAATAAATGATCATCGAACAAAAAGCAAAACGCAGGTCCAATTCCAAGTCCAGCAGCCAAAATTAGCAGGAGTACAAGCACGAAGTGCGCACCCTCATTATAGTCTCACCGCAGAACCGGTTACACACAGCGCCAAACGACCTATTGCACGCCCTCCAAAAAACCCACTAGGCTTTCGGAACCCAACCTGAACCGCAAACAATTTGCGCGCCGCATCATTGCCAACAACTCAGCACTATGCTGAGTATGGTGCGCGGACGGGATCCCCTAGGAATGCACACCCCGCAGACAAGGGACAAACCCCCCACCTCCCATTGACATATGGCTTCAAACGCTGTGCCACCAAACACAACACACTGCATCATGGACCATAAACCACACTCATCGGAAAGCCGCAAATAGTATACAGAACGCAGGGGCACAGGGTGGCACCCACAGCTCCATACCATGAGTTCTAACTGTGGCAAGACCATGCTCAAAAGAGTGCGCCGCTCAAACCCGCCCCATCATTTGCAGCAATAACTGCAAGCTAGCAACCCCCCCCCCTCCCCAAACAAAACACGGGTGTAGATGCCAATGAATGAATCCCATTGCTTTGGCCAACAACCGAGACAAGGGTCGGGATCTTGTGGCCAATCGAGGCACATATTCTACCTCGGCAAAAAAAGCCCTAGGATGGTGGGGATGGAGGGGTCAGACAAATCCAAATAGTTGCCCACAAGAAAATACGCACACCGGGAGTTAGAGTGCTTTTGGCTGACACCACAAATGCTGCAGCACGCAAGGTGCCCACCGCCATTCAATCGCTCCACGCCCGGGCCTACAATCGAAAAATCATCTAAATAATGTCACAAAAAATCTCCGTCACAGAGTAAATCATACCAACTGTCTCAGCGCCTCTTGACAAATCAAGGGTGAATACTTCCACCCACGCGGCATACGGTGCATACTGCAAATTCCCTGCCAACGGAGACGAAACCAAAATACCCGGCAGAAGCGACGGGGTAGCACAAAGCTCCAAAATGAGTTTTTCAAATCAACATTCGTGCAAAACAACGGTAAATCCCGAGGCCATGTCGCCAAAAATCGCGCTACACTCTCCCATCCATCCGAAAAAGAACGATAAAAATATACAAGAGGGAAGATCAATGAATCTTGTTCCGACCACTTCAGTATTACAAAAGCCCAGCAAGCGGGTTCCGAAGGGGTGTTGGCATCCAAAAAGGGTAACAATATTGTTATTCCTCAACCACTCGACCATCTAAGTACCCCAGGTATGTTTCGCACACCAGGGGGCCGGGGAGCGTCAGAGAGAACTTGGGGGCCGGTTGCACAGCCCCTCCACTGCCCTCCCTGCCCCCACCCCCATCCACCCAATACTGGCGTGCAGAGCTGTGCAAGGACAGCACACAAAACCACTTCAAATGGAGGCTTCAAGAGCCATTGATACCCCCCTTGAAATACATCCTCCTGTACACTGGCAAACCAAGCGAAACCAAACCAAACCAAACCAAGCCCTGCTGCGGTTGTCCATACTTTACAAAATCGTCCAGGGACATCCAGAAGGTACCATCATCGGCCACGACGTGCTCGCATTCCCGCTTTACGGCCGGATGCTGGTTCCACAATGGACACTTGTCACTCCAGTTGCCGCCCCATTCAAACCCACCCCACGGATTGCGCAGTTTAATCAGCCGGATGTCTCCGATCGCCTTCAGCTGTGCAAAGAGTGCGTGGGGATGGCATGACAACTTGGGGACAAACACGCATGGGCAGCGTGGATATGGGGTGTGCAAGGGCATGTGCACCGTGACGTGATTGACATGGGCAGCACGACAATGGGGTGCTCAATGTATTACATGGTGGTGCATCACAGGGGAACTTGACGTGAATCGCAACGCCTGGTCCACGCGTCTACTTTCGTGCACATCAACAAGACCCTGCACAGAGGCAGCAATTGTGTAGCTGGGATGCAAAGAATGATCCACACCAACATGGCTATCCTTTGCTATGCTATGCTACAGGAGGGGGGGGGGATTCCGCGGGGGGAATTTTCTGCGGGGAAAATTCCGTATTTCAACTTGGTGCGGAATTTTCCCCTCATTTTTCGAGGGGAGGTGCGGAATTTTCCCCATGCGGAATTGTGCCTGTGTAAGCCACCGTAGGATCCATTGGGGTTTTTTTCTTGGCATGATCATTTTAAATTAGGGGGCTAATGTGTGCTGGTGTCTCATCAGCAGCAAGGCGCAAGCTTGTGGGTATGCTCTGCAAATTCTCTGGCACTGAAATGCGATGTTCGCCGCCACTCGTTGTCTGCCGAAATTTCGCAATCGCAGGTTCCCCTTTGCTTGCAATGCACTCAAGATTTGGGAGCTGCGGAATTTTCCCCTTGATTTTTTGGGACAGGAGCGGAATACTCCCCGTGCGGAAAAAACCCTGTACAGAATTCCCCCCCCCCCCGGTACGTCATGTTATGGTATGCTCTGCGATGCTCTGCTATTTTATGTCATGCTGTGGATGCTGAGCTATGCTATGCTAATGTTATGTTCTGCGATGTGATGTCATGTGATGCTATGCTGTGCTTTGCTCTGCCCTGCTACTCTATGGCTTTCAGGTAATTCCAATTGTTTGTCTGGTCCTGCTTGGTTTTGTTCCCTAGTTCTTGTGGTCACCGTGTTTGTGGTTGATAGTGCTTGGGATCATTATGACATGCAGCCTTCATTTTCTTGTCGCAATTTGCGTCCATGCACCCTACTGCTGTGTCTCCTACTTGTGCCCCAGTGTTCAATTAACAACAGACACACAACACCGCAACCAGAACCCCACGTGAGGGCTCAGAATTTGATTTTCTAGGATTTGGGGCTACATTTGGGGGCCTGATGATGAAGAAGTATTGAAATATTCCATGAGGGATGCTGAAACCAAATCTGTGACCCAGACCAGAGCCCCCGTTTTGTGGCCGATGGAAAGGGGGATACAGGCAGAGCAGGTTATTAGTTGGTACTTCCAGGCTCACGTGGTTGATGGTGCTTTGTGGAGGCATGCCTGCATATGGGCGGGTTGCCATAAAGGCTAAGTAAATATGCCAGTTAATACTTCCTGGTGTGCGCACTGGTTTGAATGGTTTAAGAGGAAAGCGTTTAAATTGCCCTTTGTGCGATGAACTATCTGTGATGTGTGGCTTGTTCATTGACAGACCTGCAGTCGCCCCTTCTACCCATGGCTTGCCTTCACCCGCTTCTCAACTGCAAAACTGCATTGTTGAGCAGTATTGAAGGTTGCCAAGGATTTTGGATCGTGGAGCGAGTGGTCATGGATTTGGTTTCAGTACCTCCCACAGAATGTTCATATTGCGGGTGCAGATCCCCTTTAACAAAAAAAAATACAGGAAGAACGACAAAGGACTCTCGTGCTCACCATCATTGCAACCTACGTCCGTGGCAGAGGTTAAGACCTTCAGTATACTGTAGGCATGTCCCTGGACTATGCCGCCCTTGGCGTTTGTGGCGGTATCCTTGCCTGCAGTGGAAGAGGCGGCCAGACAGGCCTCCGAGACATTATATTCCAGGAGAATGTTGAATAGTCGGTCCTGGTTGTACACCTCTTGTGTCTGCTTTAGCCCGATGCTGCGCCGCTGCTTTGTGTGGCCAGTGTCTGCGGAGTGGTACGTCAGGTCGAAGCGCCGCCAAGTACCATCAGCTGTGGAATGACGGCAGATGTGCAGCGGGACCCACAGAGGCACAACAACATGCGCCCTGCACGTCTTGGGTACAATTTGTCCAGGAGACAAAATGCATAAATCCTGCTTGAATGGTCTCCAGGGCCGGACAGCCCACCACTCAATATTCTAAAACCAGCCGGAGAAGGAGGGGTCTGTTGGTAGTCGTGGGTCAGTCAAGAGGTTGGAGCTGGCTAGGACAAGATTGTCAAATGTTGAAGAAGACTGCAAGCGCCATGGGAGGTTGTGTGGGGTTGCCTCAACAACCATGTAAGCCGCATCAACCTGCAACCATTCTGTCGGCCCTCAACAACACTGTGCAGCCCTCAACAACCCTCAAGTGAGCTTCAATAATCTGCAACATTCAACACTATCCACAGTCGTCCTCTGCAACTTCTTTAGCACTTCCAACCCTCAACAAGGACATGACGGTAGAGAGTGGCCCAAGAGTGCTGACAATTGGAGAGGGTGGTTTGAGGTACTGCAACCTGCATTGCAGTCGTCAACAACCCTCTCCCATCCTCTGCAACCCTCTCCAACCCTCTCCAACCTTCATAAACTGGTCATCCTCAAGCACTGAACAGCCCTCTGCCTGCGCCTGCATCCTTCTCCGGCCACAATGGCTGAAACGGTTCCCGCCTGTCTGAAACAGGCACCGAAGAGGAAGGCACATGGGCAACAAGTGACGCAGGCTGCTCCCAAACGGAAGGTACAGGCGTGGCTTATGGGCAGATGGGGTGCCCAAGCAGAGGGTGACACCCTCAACAACCCTCTCCTCCTGTCTACCACTTCAACAGCCCTCCCCCTCTGATACCTCGGCCCTCTCCCACTCTCCAACTGCTCGTTACGATCCGGAAAATGCATCTCTCCCATGCCTCTACCCCCTCAGTAGGCACCACTGACAGTGCTGCAGTGGCGAAGTTGTATTCATCTGCCATCCTGGATGCCCCTTGATTCTAATATCAATCTGTCAGTGAAGGCGGGCCCCATCGGCACCAGTGCGGTGCTGCTTAACACAGCTGCTCTTCCCTCTACAACTCTGAAATTTTTGTCCCTAGCTGCAGCCACCTCTTGGCAACACTGCACCACAGTTGTGGTGGCGGTGGGGGTTCTGCGTTTATGGGCCATCACGGCATGGTGGCGAGGGGTGGCTGTGGAGGCGCAGTACATGCATTTTGCAGCGGAATCCCATTACTGCAACGGTTAGGCACATGCAGGGGGGAGGGCGGTGCAGGGGATGCAGGGAGACCTTCTTTCATCAATTTGAACACAGGGTCCCCTGTCATGGCATTCAGCGCCCACACTGAGTGGCCTCCGCTCAATCTGCATTGCAGAGTGTGCGGAGGTGGGAGAGATGACACACTGTCCTGAGGGCTCAACTCCTCGGGTTGTGACATGAACTCTCCCGTGAACTAACAGTGGCCGCAGGCCCCGGGGGGGGGGGGGGCTGAACAAAATTGATGACCTGATCAATTTTGGAACTTTTTCCTTCCGGAAGTATGAGGTACGGCAATTTCACCAACACACTAAATGAGGGGAAACCGACCGGAGGGATATTGAAGGTGTGTATATTGTTGGAAATGGACATGGGGTGCCGTTAGAAAGTATAATCACATACATGCAAAACAACAAGAGGCTAGTTGGGAAACATTGTTATTTTTCGTGTTTGTGCCCCCCGCCATTCTTGGGGAGTCCTCAACGAAGTAACGTGGTCATCCGCAACAGGTACTTTGCATGGACCGCCACGAAGAAGCGTGGTATATTGAGGCGATATTAGTACCCCCGTTGGTGCAAGTGGTGCCTTCTGCCCCACATAATGTACAAAAGTTGCAAAAACACAAAAAAGGGCGTTGTAGGGATTGGACACGGGCTAGACGTGAAGGGAGAGGTAGGGCTGCAATGGTGGAAAGAATTGTGCACAGAGCGTTGCGGCACAGGGCACCAAAGACCTAAAAATACTTGTCTTCTCACCTACTGCAAACCTAGTGAGCCTTCAGTGAGCTTGCAGTGAGCTTGTGGTGAACCCTAATTAACTTGCAGTGAGCTTTCAATGAACTTTCAGTCCGAAGGCGAAGTGAAGGTGAAGTGAACATTTCGGAAGGCGAAGCGGACCAATTTGCCTTTTCCAAAAAACCCCGATTGTCAAGGTACCCCAAAGTAGTCATGGGGATCACCTTGGGGGCATCCAAAGACACACCCTAACCCTCGACGGCAACACTCTTGGTGCTACAAGCGTGTATAAACCATTGCTTCGCCTTTGCTTCGCCTTTTGTCCTTGACTGCAAACTTACTTCACAAGTCCAGGCGAACCGTAGGTACATGATTCTTGAAGGATTGCATTGTTAGGGGTGCAAAAACACATAGTTCTTGATTACGGTCCGGAATGATTGCATGCATCAATGCCGCCAATCCACCAACAATGCGAACTCCACAGCTCATTTACACCAACACCTCACCAATTCGGGGTGGGAGTGGGGGGTCCTTGAAAATTGAATACCACGCTGAAAACCCCCCAAGCGGGATTTGGGGGGAAATGAAGGGGTTGGAAGAGGGAGTCTCAAAGGGGTTTTCCGCTGCACGGGGGTTTCCCGAGTATAAAAGGTGACAATCCCTCCCCCAACAACAAAAAAAAAACCAAGAACAACCAAGGGGGTAGGCATGTTGGTCACAATCGAGCCAAAAAAACAATTCCCCCTTTGGATTGTGTTACCAGGTAGCGGGCGGTGCGGCGTCAGACTTGGACCCAAAATATCTCTCTAGACAAATGAACGCTACCAATGACCCTCCCCCCAAGCCCCCCGCTCCGTGGGGAATGTGGGGTGGGGATCGACACCTTGGGGTTAGATTAGCTACCCGGCACGACATGCAACAACACAAAGGAGAAAAAACAGACAAACATACAGAAATCATTCGCATTCCATGTGAGCAAGGGGCCGCGTGGATGCACGCCACGGGGCACGTCGAGGGGTGACCCATGGTCTCCTGTTGCCGCACGGAGAAGCAGAACTCACATGCGGCGCCCAGGCAAAAGGTGTGGCGTAGCCGCCGGGACGGGCTAGTCGGTGCACATGAAGGAGGGGTTGAGGTCCAAGCAAGAGAGCACGGGTAGGGTCTCCTCCGCCACGCAACTCTAGAGGCCCCACACGCGGTCCACGTGCCCACTTGCCAGCTCCTTTTGCTAGGGGCCCTTCAGCGGGCCCGTGCATCGTCCTCCTCAAGCACGAGCACGATCGGGCGGGGCCGGACAAACTTGACCACTCACTGCGACACCCTGCCAGGACATACGTTAGACCTCACCAATTTGTGCCCCGGGATGGCATCCCAACACATGTCGCCGTGGTGCTCGTCCTTCACCGGAAACATTTGGGTACACAAAAACCAGGGAAATTACCTACACAATTTTAAATTTTACCTGCGAAAGTAGCATGCCATTTTCGTTGGAGATTTCCACGAGGTGGTGCATGCTTCAAGTGTAGCAAAAAAGTACCCGAAGCCTACACGAACCGCATGTAAAATTAAGGGCAGCTATGATGGGTCGTCGTGAAGGCACCACCTACACGAACTGCATGCAAAATTACAGGCACTTATGACGAGACGTCTTGCAGGCAGCACCTACACGAACTGCAGGCAAAATTATTGGCACTTGTGACAAGTCGTCTTGAAAGCAGCACCTACACGAACCGTGGGTAAAGAGAAAAACCATGTAGGACACAACCTACTTGTAAAAACAAATGAAAAAAAAGGAAAAAAGGGTGTCGGGGAGCTTTGAACAGTTGGGTATGCGGCCCAGCTATCATCCGACAGTTCGCACCACCCCTGATTATCATCGGGGTACCATCAGCTTGGGTATGTGTGGCCTTGGGTAGCAAACACCCATTGGGAGGGTCCTTACGGCGGCCTTACGTCCACACATCACAAAACAAACGCAAATATGCTGTTGTTCCCGATCACTCTTTCAATTCGAACTCCTCCCGCTCTAACACCATGTAAACAACCGGAGACATATCAGACAAACCTGCCTCATCCAAAGTAATTACGTATGCACCCTCTTCACCATCACTCAAGGGGCCACACAAAAGCATGGGAGTCCGTCACCCAAACTCAAGGGGCTGAGCCAAAGCATGGGAGTCCATCACCCCAACTCAAGAGGCCACAAAAAAGTGTGGGAATCCGTCACCACCACAGAAGGGGCCATGCCAAAGCGTGGGAGTCCGTCACCCTAGCTCAAGAGGCCAGACGAAAGCGTGGCGGTCCATTACCCCAACTCAAGGGGCCATGCCAAAGCGTGGGAGTCCGTCACCACAACCCAAAGGGGCACACAAAAGGCTGGGAGTTTGTCACCCCAACTCAACATGCCATGCCAAAGCGTGGGAGTTCGTCACCCCAACTCAAGGCGCCACAAAAAAGCGTGGGAGTCCGTCATCCAAACACCAGGGGCCACACAGAAGCGTGGCTGTCCGTCAACCCAGCTGAAAAACCAAAGCCAAAGTGTGGGGGTCTGCCAGCCCAACTGAACGGGCCACGTCAAAGCGTGGCAGCCTGTCACCCCAACTCAAGGGGCAATGCCAAAGCGTGGGGGTCCGTCACCCCAACTCAAGGGGCTACACAAAAGCGTGGCAGTCCGTCACCCCAGCTCAAGGGGCCACACAAAAGCGTGGGAGTCCATCACCCCGAGTCAAGGAGCCATGCGAAAGCGTGGGAGTGTGTCACCACAACCCAAAGGGCCACACAAACGACTGGGAGTCTGTCACCCCAACGGAAGTGGGCATGCTAAAGCGTGGGAGTCCGTGAGCCCAACTCCACGGGCAAGGCCGGAGCGTGGGAGTCTGTCACCCCAACGCAAAGGGCCACACAAAAGCGTGGGAGTCTGTCACCCAAACTCAAGAGGCCACAAAAAAGCGTGGGAATCTATCACCCCATCTGAAGGGGCCATGCCAAAGGGTGGGAGTCCATCATCCAAGCTCAAGAGGCCACACAAAAGCGTGGGAGTCCGTCACACCAACTCAAGGTGCCATGCCAAAGCGTGGGAGTCCGTCACCCCAACTGAGGTAGCCACAAAAAAGTGTGGTAGTCCGTCACCCTAGCTCAAAAAGAAACGCCAAAATGTGCAAGTCCGCAACCCCACCTCAACAGGCCACGCCGAAGCGCCGCATGGGAGTCCGTGACCCCGGCTCATGGGGTCACAAAAAAGCGTGGTAGTCGGTCACCCCAACTAAAAGGGCTATGCCAAAGCGTGCAAGTCCGTGAGCCCAACTCAAGCGCCCATGCCAAAGCGTGGGAGTCTGTCACCCCAACTCCAGGTGGCAAGCAAAAGCCTGGGACACCCAACTTGAGGGGCCATACCAAAGCGTGGGAGTTTGTCCGCCCAACTCGAGGGGCCATGCCAAAGCGTGGAAATCCGTCACCCCAACTCTAGGGTCCATGCCGAATCGTGGGAGTCCGTCACCCCGGCTCGAGGGGCCACACAGAGGCGTGAGAGTCCGTCATCCAAGCTCAAAAGCAACACCAAAGCGTGTGAGTATGCCACGCCAACTCAACGGGCCACGCCAAAACGTGGGAGTCTGTCACCCCAACTGAAGGGCCCATGCCAAAGGGTGGGAGTCCGTCACCCCAAGGCCAGGGGCAACACAAAAGCGTGGGAGTACGTCACCACAACCCAAGGAGCCACACAAAAGCGTCGGGGCTTGTCACCCCAACTCAAGGGGCCATGCCAAAGTGTGGGAGTCCGTCACCCCAACACAAGGGGCCACAAAAAAGCGTGGTAGTCCGTCACCCCACCTCAAAGGGCTACGCCAAAGCGTGAGAGTCCGTCACCACAACCCAAAAGGCCACACAAAAGCTTGGGAGTGTGTCACCCCAACTCCACGGGCCATGGCAAAGCGTGGGAGTCCATCACCCCAACTCAAGGGGCCAGAAAAAAGTGTGGGACTCCGTCACCCCAACTCAAGGGGCCACAAAAAAGCGTGGTAGTCCGTCACCCCAACTCAAAGGGCTACGCTGAAGCGTGAGAGTCGGTCACCAAAAGCCAAAGGGCCACACAAAAGCCTGGGAGTTTGTCACCCCAACTCCACGGGTAATGCCAAAGCGTGGGAGTCCATCACCCCAACTCAAGGAGCCAAAAAAAACGTGGGAGTCCGTCACCCCTACTCTAGGAGCCACGCCAGAGTGGGAGTCCGTCACCACAACTTCAGGGGTCATGCCAAAGCGTGGGAGTCCGTAACCCCAACTCGAGGGTCCATGCCAAAGTGTGCGGGTCTGCCACACCAACTCAACAGGCCACGCCAAAGCGTGGGTCTCCAATCACCCCAACTGAAGGCCATGCCAAAGGCCGTCACCCAGCTCAAGGGGCCACACAAAACCAAGGGAGTCCATCACCCCAGCTCAAAAATACACGCCCAAGTGTGGGAGGCTGTCACCCCAACTCAAGGGGCCATACAAAAGCGTGCGCGTCCGTCACCGCAACTCAAGGGGCCACACAAAAGCAGGGGAGTTCTCACCACAACCCAAGTGGCCCCACAAAAGCAGGGGAGCCTGTCACCCCAACTCAAGGGGCCATGTCAGAGCGTGGCAGTCTGTCACCCCACCTCATGGGGCCACATAAAAGCGTGGGAGTCCGTCACCTCAACTCAAGGGGCCAAGCCAAAGCGTGGGAGTCCATCAACACAACCCAAGGGGCCACACAAAAGCGTGGGAGTCCGTCATACGTGCTCAAAAAACCACGCCAAAGTGTGGGAGTCTGTCGCCCCAAATCAAGGGGCCACGCAAAAGCGTTGAATTTTGCCACCCCAATGCAAGGGGCCATGCCAAAGCGTGGGAGTCCGTAAACCCAACTCAAGGGGCCGCACAAAAGCGGGGGACTCGGTCGCCCCAGCTCATTCGTGGGAGGCTGTCACCCCAAGTCCAGGGGCCACACAAAAGCATGGGGGTCCATCACCGTAGTTCAAAAAGCCACGCCAAAGCGTGGGAGTGTATAATCCCAAATCAAAGGGCCACGCAAAAGCGTGGCAGCCCGTCACCCCAGCTCAAGGGGCCACAGAAAAGCGTGGGAGTCCGCAACCCCAACTCAAGAGGCCAAACAAAGACCTGGGAATCCGTCATCGAACCCAACGGGCCACACCAAAGCATGGGAGTACATCACCACCACCCAAGAGGACACACAAAAGCGTGGGAGTCTGTCACCCCAACTCAAGGAGCCAAGCCAAAGCGTGGGAGTCCTTCACCACAACCAAAGGGGCCACACAAAAGTGTGGGAGTCCGTTACCCGACCTCGAAAAAACCACGCCAAAGCGTGAGAGTTCATCGGCCCAAATCAGGGGGCCACAACAAAGCGTGGGAGTATCTCACCCAAACTCGAGGGGCCACGCCAAAGTGGGATCCACGCCAAAGTGTGGGAGTCCGTCACCCCAACTCCGGGGGCCACACAAAAGCGTGGGAGTTTGTCAGCCCAACTCAAGAGGCCATGCCAAAGCGTGGGGGTCCGTCATCACAAAGCAAAGGGCCGCACAAAACCGTGGGATTCCGTCACCCCAACTCAAGGGGCCGGCAGCCCCGATTTGCGTAATCGTTCACAATGGAGATATGACTCCGGTGCACCTCGAGTTGACTTCCCACAATTCGCGACAGCTTTAGTACGTCACATTGAGGGTCAGTTTAGGAGGGATTGGATTTTTGTGTTTGCTGCATGGAAGTTGATTTTCCGATCCGTGATTAATCTTTCCTGACCCCAACTCAAGGGGCCAAAGCAAAGCGTGGGAGCCCGTCACCCCAACTCAAGGGGCCACGCCAAAGCTTGGAAGTCCCCTCATCCCAACTCAAGGGGCCACCCCAAAGCGTGGGAGTCTATCACCCCAACTCAACAAGCCATGCCGAAGCGTGGGCGTCGGTCGACCCAACTTAAATGGCCAGGCCAAAGCGTGAGAGTCTTTCACCCCGGCTAACGGGGCAAAGCCAAAGCGTGTGAGTCGGTCACCCCAACTCAAAAATCCACACCAAAGCTTGGGAGTCCGTCACCCCAACTCAAGACGCCACACAAAAGCGTGAGAATCCGTGACCAACTCAAAGGGCCGAGCCAAAGCATGGGAGTACGTCACCACAACCCAAAGACCAAACAAAAGCGTTGAGGTTCATCACCCCAACTCAAGGGGCCACGCCAAAGCGTGAGAGTCCGTAACCCCAACTTAAAGGGCCATGCCAAAGCGTGAAAATTTGTCACATTGACTCTAGGGTCCATGCCAAAGCGTGGGAGTCCGTCATCCCAACTCTAGGGGCCACGCCAAAGTGTGGGACTCCAATCACCCCAACTCAAGGGGCCGCACAAAGTGTGGAAGTCTGTCACCCCAATTAAGGGGCCATGCCAAAGCGTGGTGTCCGTCACCCCGATTGAAGACACCACGCTAAAGCGTAGGAGTCCGTCACCGCAACTAAAGGGTCCGCAGCAAAGCGTGGGAGTTTGTCACCACAACCCAAGGGGCTGTGCTATAGCATGGGAGTCCGTCGCCCCAACTCAAGGGCCCAAAGCAAAGCGTGGGAGCCCGTCACCCCAACTCAAGGGGCCACGCCAAAGCATGGAAGTCCGTCATCCCAACTCAAGGGGCCATGCCAAAGCGTGGGAGTCTGTCTCCCCAACTCAACAAGCCACGCCAAAGCGTGGGCGTCGGTCGACCCAACTCAAATAGCAATGCAAAAGCGTGAGAGTCTTTCACCCTGGCTCACGGGGCGAAGCCAAAGCGTGTGAGTCGGTCACCCCAACTCAAAAATCCACACCAAAGCTTGGGAGTCTGTCACCCCAACTCAAGACGCCACACAAAAGCGTGAGAATCCGTGACCAACTCAAAGGGCCGAGCCAAAGCGTGGGAGTACGTCACCACAACCCAAAGACCACACAAAAGTATTGAAGTCTATCACCCCAACTCAAAGGGCCACGCCAAAGCGTGAGAGTCCGTCACCCCAACTTGAGGGCCATGCCAAAGCGACAGAGTCTGGAACCCCAACTTAAAAGGCCATGCCAAAGCGTGGAAATCCGGCACACTAACTCTAGGTTCCATGCCAAAGCGTGGGAGTCCGTCATCCCAACTCTAGCGGCCACGCCAAAGGGTTGGACTCCAATCACCTCAACTCAAGGGGCCACACAAAAGCGTGAGAGTATGTCACCCCAACTCAAAGGGCCACGCCAAAGCGTGAGAGTCCGTCACCCCAACTTGAGGGGCCACGCCAAAGCGTGCAAGTCTGTAACCCAATCTCAAGGGGCCATGCCGAAGCGTGGAAATCCGTCACTCCGACTCTAGGGTCCATGCCAAAGCGTGGGAGTCCGTCATCCCAACTCTAGGGGCCACGCCAAAGCGTGGGACTCCAATCACCCCAACTCAAGGGGCCACACAAAAGTGTGGAAGTCTGTCACCCCAAGTCAAGGGGCCATGCCAAAGCGTGGTAGTCCGTCACCTCAATTGAAGACACCACGCTAAAGCGTAGGAGTCTGTCACCTCAACTCAAGGGGCTGTGCTAAAGCGTGGGAGTCCATCGCCCCAACTCAAGGGGCACGCCAAAGCGTAGGAGTCCGTCATCCCAACCCAAGGGGCCACGCCAAAGCGTGGGAGTCCGTCACCCCAACTCAATGGACCACGCCAAAGCGTGGGAGTCCGTCAGCCCAACTCAAAGGGCCACGCCAAAGCTTGGAAGTCCGTCACCCCAACTCCAGGGGCCACGCCAAAGCATGGGAGTCCATCAGAGGTGGCCCACAAGTGGGTGTGGTGGGTCCCCAACGCTTCAGAGTGGGGGACAAAACCAGCAGTGGCCGACAAGTGGGCGGAATGGCTACATCACCTCCACCGTTTTGGGGGTCCCCAAATATTGAGAGCAGGGGACAAAATCAGCAGTGCCCCACAAGTGGGCAGATTTGCTACATAACCCCTGCCACCTGGGGGGTCCCTAATGCTTCAAAGCGGGGACAAAATCAGAGAGGGCCCAAAATTGGTTGGGACAAAAAGGCTAAATAAACGGGGAATGCCCACAAAGGGGGGTTGGAAGTGAAAATAAGCCATTTGACTTTTTTTCGGTACACTCAAAAAAAAAGCAACAAGACTCTCGCGCTGACACTTAAAAACGAATTGTATACCCTTTTCTTTTAACATCTTTTTTACATTGTGTTTTACACTCGCGTGACACTTGACTCAGGGAGTTGCACGTGTTTTTCTCGTAGCTGGATGAATCGCCAACGGCGTTTATCTCGGGAATAGGGGGATGTGCTCTCCGTGTGCCCCCCATTTCCCCATCTAGGACACTTGTCAAAATTCATCGAGGGCTATCAAGGGCTGTCGAGGGTTCGGATGGGCTACCAACAACTGTGGAATGTCAAAGGATGTTGAGAATGTTGAAAACTTTTGTGGAATTTTTCGTGATGGTTGTTGAGAGTTGTCGAAAGTGTGGCAGAGTGGGGGGCTGTTGAGGGATTTGAAGAGGTACTGAATGCTGTTGAGGGGTGTTGTAGAGGGTTGTCAACAGTTGTGCTGGAGGTCACCGAAAGGCTGACCGTGGCGCCTTGAGTAGACCGCCGGGAGAGTATACGCGTTGGTAGACAGACACCTCGGGACTGATCCCAATACTTACTGTGGCCCTGATAGTGATGGCGGTCCTGGTGCCCTAATTCTGTTGAAATTTGCAGGGGGTCGTTGAGGGCCACTACAATTTTGTTGAGAGCTGTAGTGTGTCGTGTGATAGGACAACGCAAAGAGGCACAGAGCGTCACAATTCCGCTGCTGCTCACACCCGTGGTACGACCCGCAGTACTTGGCAAAGGCCTTTTCATAGATCATGACCCACAGCTCCTGGTCTTTGGGCTTCGCGAACAGTGGCTGCCCCGACTTTTTGGAACAAGGGAAGTGATCGTCCACAACCATCGTCTCCCATGCTCCTTTTAGCTTATCATAGATACTCACCTTGTATTTGCCCCGAACTGAGTACTCCTGCAATGCCACACAGGGGAGGGGAGGGCAACCGCCACGTCCTGATAACCGCCAGGAGAGGGTAAACGTTGATGCATGTGTTCCTAAGGATGATAGAATGCTGACAAGAGCTCACACAGCTGATACACAGCTTTTTGACAATGCTCCTGGGCCCCGGATCGTTTGCGCGAGGTGGCAAGAACTCTGACAAGGTGCATTTGTGCAGCACTGTTGTCCTGCATCATGGAAGCACAGGGATACTGGACGGCATAGGAGGGTGGGTGGTGGCCAAAGGGATGGTTGTGAGGGGTTTTTTTCTTGTTTTCACTGGACCGAACCAGCACATCCAACAGTATTTTAGGGTAAATACTGGCTTTGAACCCCCCCAATGTCCTGGCTGCCCCGGTAGAGGGCTGTCCCTGTAAGACCGGAGGCGTTCAGAAGTTACTCTCAATGCCGTTGTGCAGGGACCGCACCATCACTTGCACTATCACGTGCCCCCTGGAAAGAGCTGAGGGGACGGAGAAGGAACAGGGGTGGCATCAGGCAAGGCACCTTTGTTATGAAACATCGCTGAATGGCCCCTGGATACTCGGCCAGACAAGCAAAAGCACTCATTAGCCAGCAGTTGCCCACACCGCCCTGTTCAATATCAGACGGTTCAATGTCTCGGTCAAAGAGCTTCATGGATGTTTGTCCAGCCTGCAAGAAAGGGGACAAGACATGCATGGCCAAGGGTAGGCATCAGCAGTTACAGCAGTGCACAAACATTAAGCCCAGCTCTCCGCAGCTGTATGGTGGAGCCAGATCAGGCTGCACCAAGCCACCCCTGGTTCTCTTGTCCATTTGTGCACAGCCAGCAAGGAAGCTGCGAAGACCAGCTGCACGCAACTGTGCATGTAAGGGGGGCATATCTCTCGGCCTCATTCAGAATGTGCCAACTTTGTGCGTTTTGCCATTTTTTGGGTTTTTTTTACAAGCTTTGCTCCGATGTGCAAACATGTCATCACATAGGGTGGGGTGGGGTAGGTGTATACTTTTTGAAATCTGAGAAAAGGCCGTTTCAGAAATGTATGGGTTGGGTTGGGGGGGTAGGCTCACAATTTTCAGCACAGAGCTGCACATTGGACGGTGCACAAACATGCACTACACAGTTCCATGACGTTTATTCTGAATCCTTGTCATCATTTGCGTTGCCTTTTTCAGGCAGGGCTGGGACCCAAATGGGACAAACATCATGTTCTTCTCCACATCCACGTCAGTGCAAGTGGCCAAAAACTCCTGCTGTGAAGCCGTTGTGGGGTATACTTTTTGTTCCAAAAACTGGGCTGCAAAAGCGGTGACCTCGGCAAGTGGTCAGAATCTGGTGCTCCTTGTGGGTACATGCAGGTTGCTGTGACCTACTACTATGGAGCTTTTTGGCCTTGCTGCCAGGCTCGTCCTGACTCACCTGCACCCAATTTACACCCCCAGAGTGTGCTCTTCTGCGAAAAGTTTCTGTGGTGCATCAGGTGAGGCAACAGCCCATTGCGTGAATTTGTAGGCAGACATGGTGCGTGCCTGTTGACAAAAAAGGGACAGCAGGCAGCACATGCACTGTCCAAAACAGACGAAATTCTCAAATATGTCGTCAGTACAGCATGCAGACCTGGGTGTTCCAATTAGCCCTTTTCAAGCGCTTTCCGAATATACCCCACATACCCCCCCCCTTCGGCACACTCAGTGGGCACAAATGAGGCAACAAAGGCTGCGACCCCCGAAAATGCACAAAGTTGGCGCAAACCCCAATGATGCAGAGACATATAGGAAATACGTCAGGTAGTGATACCTCTGGCAGGGATTCCACCGGCAGTGGTACCTCCGGCAGGACTGGCAGTGATAACTGAGGCAGTAATTCCTCTAGCATGCAGATGTCCCGTAGAAATATCATCATACCTCCCGCAGTGATAACCCCGGCAGCGGTTTCTTCAGCAGTGATAACTCCGGCACTGTTACCTCAGGCAACAACCTCCAGCAGTGACACGTCTGCCAGGAGTTCCATGACCAAGGTATTAGTGCCAGAGGTACCACTGCCCTGGGTATTACTATCGCAGGCACCACTGCCGGAAATATCAGCTCTACTCCACAAACCAAGCATATTCCAGAACGATGCTGCACGCCATTTTATGACCTGTTTTAACTGATGTGCCCGCTTCCATTCGATATCAGATATGTCACCAGTGAATTCTTCGCCCAGACTCGATGGGGCTGGTCGAAACTCTGAATCTAAACGGCAATGGGACAATGCATCAGGTTTGATGCAGCAAGTGCGGCTGTAGTGTCCAAGTTACAGACAGGCTGTCAACTACCAAGCACATCAGGAAACGTTACTTATCTCACAAATTCCTCAAAGCTCACAAAGGCCAGCCTTCTAGTTTCTGGCTGCATCATGTGTGCCTAGACCAAACAAAGGCCAGCCTTCTAGTTTCTGGCTGCATCATGTGTGCCTAGACCAAAAACTTGAACAACAATGGCTGTGTGTTACGACCAAAGCTTGCAAGAACGTACTCTGACAGATGATGCTGGAGTTCACAACAATTTTGGTCTGCAGCTGTTTTCATATTTCCTTGGTGCAGCCAAAGGTCTGCCTACCTGCTTGCCTGAAAGGTGTGTGCTGGCTGTTCCTTGTCATCAAAACACCCAATGGTGAGGACATGGCATCAACTAGCACACTGAAAAAAGCGGTATGCTGCATCACATACCAACTCAGTGCCCACTTTGAATGTGGCTGCACACAATTCAACAAGCGCTCCATATATACACCTGCCGTGTTTTGTCGACCATGACACACAGGGGACAGCTCCTTTCTACCTATTTGACCCCGCACTGAGGCTAGCACGCAGTTGGCCACGATTCAGTAGGTTATTCCGGCCGCTGGGGGGAGTGGGGCAGCATGATCGAGCATCAGTGCCTACATTTCCCAATCACATCTCAGTAACCTCTGCAAATATGCCCAAAAGACAAGGCCAGCAGGTCCGCCGGTAGCAAAATGGGGCGTCTCTGTTATATGTCTCAACTATGAAGCGTACTTTCCTCCATGATATGCCGCCTGGCTAGCAATGGAAACTCGCTGATGGGCGCAAGATCTACACAAACCACATCCACAAGCGGACAAGCCAGGAATCGAACTTGGTTGCCCTGCCCGGGAGACGAGGGGTGTGGCCACTACACCACGACACATGGTGCACCCAATATTGCCAATGCTTTGTTTTTGTGCTCGGGCGCTAGGCGTGTGCAGAAGCCCCTCAGAGTCACTCAGTGTGCAACCTTCACGTGGGTGGCGTGACTAAAGGCATCACGGGGTGTGGGAGCCTGGCATTGACCATGGCATACAAAGGTGATGGCATTTTCGCCACTGCTGTGCCAATCAGTCTACCTTGTCATTACTGGGAATGTCGGTATGACCGGGCACTTACCCAAACCATAGTCGCTTGTCTGGTCGTAGAGTCGCATGAGTTCATTCCACAGATCGACGTTGGTGATTGCGCTTGCGCCGTGACCCAGCCACTGGACCGCCAACGAAGGGTGTTGCCCTGGTCACTGGAGTGGACATAGGAAGAATCAGTCATCGTTGCAAGCTTGATGGCGTGCGTCCCAAAGTGCTTAAGAACCTCGATTACTGCTTGTAGGTCTGCTCTATTCATGGTTTGTTTGGCATGGGGGGGAAGATAGGAGGCACTTTCCCAACCCTATGGGCTGTGGCATCCCCACCCCCCAATCCATGCTGGAGACCCATTTTGCCGAGCCATATAAACCATGACATAACCCTCCGACTCATAAGTAGCAATTGCTACCTTGGCCTTTTCCGCTAGTTCCATCTTATGCGACAATCGCCATTGCTTTTGGGCCTGTCGTTCTTCCTCCTCCCCAACCACTGCTCTTTACTCAATTTGGTCTGTAAAAAAGGTTCCATGATTCAATTGGTGAACCAAAGATGAACGAAATTGTTGAAAAATCGTTGAATATTTGGGCAATGGCTTCCAAACCACGAACACATGGACAAACTTAATCCAAATGCTGAGAAAGGATTTGAACGAGGCCATGCCTCCCTACACCAATGAATTCCTCAATCACTAACGTGTTTGCCCAAGTCATTACCCATGGGGGTTGTGCAAAAAAAACTACTCTCTCGGCAGTGTTGGTGTTGAGTATGTGTGCCCTTGAACGGTCACTAGCTCCGAGCACTTGTCCAGTGCATCAAACGTTACTTCATGAAACCTACAAGAGGTGCATGAGAGATCACCTCCACTGCCCCACACACGGGGCATTTCAAGCATTTGGTACACGAGCTAAGGCAATGTGCCACCTCTAGTTTGTCCCACAAAACTTGATGGCATAGATCAGCAAGCAAGGGGTGGAGCTTGGCCCTCCAAAACACTTTCCAAGAGAACATTGCGTTTCCGTTGGCGGGTAGTCGCTTCGGTGTTTGGGACCTCGCCCAAGAGGGTGTCCATACCAAAGGTAGTGGTGACCAGTCTGTCATGGGCAATCAATACCCCCCAGCTCCAGTTCTTGTAAGATGTGGTCCAAAGTGACTCCCCGTCTGTCAATGCCAAGTGCAGTGTTGCACATTGTTTTTAGTGTCCTAACTGTGATGTCCAACGAGAAGCATGAACGGGCAGTCAGAACATGGAAGGGGAGCTTGGAATATTGCACCCCTCTATGGCCTTTATTTCTCGCAAAAAAAAACTATCAAATTGAAAATGCAGAAATTTGAAAAACAACGTGCTTCTTTGCTACCATGCACACAATTCCGCACAACACAGCATAAACAAGTTTGGGAGGCAAGTAAAAAAAGGGAAGTACCACTTAAGGCGGGAATGTTGAAATCAACCATATGCTTCTTTTCACCCATGCAGAGAGTTTTCCACACTGGCGGCACAAGCATTGTTCAGAGGTGATTGGTAATAGGGTGGGGAAAGAAGAAGCACAAGCGGGTGAGGGGAAACATCACCATGCTGGCACGCTGGATCCCAAGGGAAACTCCGGGCTAACATGGCAAATGAGGCAGCATTGCATTGCACCAAGGAATGCACACAAACACAAACACAAAGATGTACATGATGGAAAACCCCATGCGAATCATGTGGAGAGGCAAGGTTGCATAACAAACTTCCATTGACCAATATGTTGTCCACGGGGGGGGGGGGGTGGAAAAAAACTCCTGGGAACGGCAAACCGTTTTATTTTCGCGGCCAACCCCCGGAGGGGGTAGGGGGTACAAAAATTTTTTCCTTACACATATAACCAAAATTTCTATTGCACTAAGCCGTTTCAAGGCAAAGTGTTGGTTTATTGCAAAGAAAACAAACTTCACAACTAAAAAGGAGTGCACGTTGACCTTTTTGACACCATCGCTCCATTAATGTAAAGACTACGGCCCGGTCTCAACGTCTCAAGCGTGGTAGGGAGGTCTCACCCTTCAATTGTGGTTAAGGAGGAGCGGCATTGCTCCCTCGGTCAGAAGTAGCAGAGCCCCGGTACTACTTTTTTCCCCATACCCCTTGGATTAGGCAACAGTAGGTCACACAATGGCTAAGTACTTGGTGGCACCATGGTTGTGTGTAAGTGTGTTAGTGTGTGTCTACACGTCTGTGTCGCGGCACTCCGTGATTGTTGCGCTCCCATTGCACAACTCGTGCAAGAATAACTTTCTCACAGCACCAAGACAAATTTTTTGAGGAGAGGAAACACCACATATTGCAAAAACGCAGAAAAAAGTGGAGCACGTGCATCTAGAGCACCACGTCGCACATTGTTTGCCCATCCCCCCCTCCATGGCACAACCTTGTGATTCAGCACTGTGTGTGTTGCCTCACCCACCACGTCACAGGGTGCCCATTTCTGTGACATAGTCGTTTTGCTTCGCATTTTGCGACGTTTCGCGTTTCGAATCGTTTCGTGTTTCGTGTTGCTATGCTTGCTGCTATGCTACTATCTACCGCTTCTTGGCCTTCCCACCTTGGGAAGCCGCGGCTTGCTTCTTGCCCACCCTGGCAACTTGTTTACTACCGCTGGCCTCGGAAGGTGCTGGTCGCTTCTTGCCCTTTTTGGTTGCTACCTTCTTTTTGGCTGGCTCCTTACTGCTGCTGCTGTTGTTGCTACTGGTGCTGCCACTAGAACTCATGTTGTTGCATGTACTACTACTACTACTACTACTACCGCGGCCGCCGCTGCTGCTATTGTTGTCGCTACCCTCTCGCTCGGACCCGCTGCGTGGCTGGTAGTCTTTGTCCTTCTTGTTCTGTGCCTCCATAACTGCTTCTGCTTCTCGGTCTCCAATTTTTGCTGCCCGCCATGCTGCTTTCTTCGCTGCCTTTGCAACGACCTCACGTTGTAGTGCAACCTCACCCTTCAATTTTTGGCGCTTCTCCTACACACGCATTTTCTCTTTCAAGCTCCTTTGGGCTGCCAATAGCTTTTGCAGTGAGACCTATTTGGAGGATAGCCTTCTCTTCCTCCGGAATTTCCCATTTTGCCCTTTGCTCCGTGATAAAAGGAAATTCCTTGTGGGTATCATCCACTTGCCAGTGGGATGGCATATTGTACCTCGACTCCCAACGTCCGCATCCACGCAAACGACACAGGAGGGTCTCATTATGAACAACCTGCTTCTACAGGGATGCATGTTCACCTTGCGGTAGCAATGATGGGCACATGAGGTAGGGGCCATTTGCCATTGTGCATCACGGCACCGCACCATGCTCATTTGGAGGCGGTGTGTGCCATCAGTGTGCCAACAGAAGCGACAAGGGGGGACAAACTCCAACTGCCTCACCTCAACCAATGTGGAAAAGCCGTGTCAAGCATCAAATGCTTCCCAACGACTTGTATTTGGCAATATCGGCAGTGATGGTCCCCGAGCTTCAAAGTTGGCATTGCCGGAAAAGGCTCCACACCATCGGGCGAAGGCAAAAACGGGTGCATGCAACTTCCGAGAGACTAACCCATCATCGGTTGTTGTGAGACCTTCAACAAACACCGACCAAGTCCCATCAGCTGCACAGCTTGGGTTGATGAAATGCACATTTGCGTATGCAAACGTCATGTTTTCATCTACATTTGACACGTATTGCAGGACACCACCCTCATCCGCTCGGAAGCGCATGGGCACACCAGCGACAGAGCCGTACGCTGAGTTTAGGGCAACGTGTGTTGGTTCCCGGACAAATTCGCCATGCAACAAGCCCTCCAACATAGCGAAGACCCATGTGGTGCTCTTCAAGCCAGTTTTGCGCCTTGCTACTGCGTAATTAATAAGCGCAATGAAGGGTGCCCGAACCCACAGCGTTTCACCAAGTGGGGTCTCAACAGACCCCGATGCCATAAAGGAGGCATCGTCCATCCTGACTGCTCACCCCTTGTCCACCGATTGTGCTAAGAAATTCACAAGTTGGAAGGCCCAACGGATCACTGCGCTTGAGCCTCATGGTGAGTCGCTTGTAACCGGTGACGAGGTAGCCGAGATGATGGCCAGGCGGTAGCCAATCTAGATGAATGCCCACTGCCCATTGTGACCCCAACGGTGTGTGATTCCGTGGAGGTGTACGCCATCCCTATCACCCACAAGTACGCGGGTGTGCGGCCCCGTGCGCCGTGGTTGAGGAGCCCAATGGAGAGTTGGGTCCAACTACCACCGGCGCACGGGTACGCATCCCCACGCACAATTAAGGTGAGGGGCCTTGTCCAATCGATGGTGTCCACTAGCGATGGGCGTGATTGGACGTAGGATCGGGGACGGACACGGGTGGTCGTAGGTCAAGGGGGGTGACCAACTCCTTCCACGTGTCCGTGAACGTATCCCGAGTGGGGATGGGGTGGGGGAACGGGAGGCCCGTTGCGGCCGTGTAGGCCGACCCCCGGCGGCTCATGTACTCCGACACGTGACGGAAGCCGAGCTTGGGGACGTTCAAGTCCATGAGGAGGCCGATGAGGTCCGGGGCCAGGAAGAGGTGGGAGGCATACTGCTCACCGCCTCCACTTGCTTAGTACGAATAAGGGAGGGGTAGCCAACCTCCATGGCCTCGGACCATCGGGCCCGGGCCAAAAGGGATGAGGCCACCCACTCACCAAGGAGTTGGGAGACCAAAGGGTCCCGCAAACTCTTGGCCCCACTCAAACGCACGAGCGTCATGTTAAGCTCGGTAAGGGTGTCCCGAGAGAAAGGCATAACAAGGGCTATACAAGGGAACATGGTGGTGTGGAGGGGGGGGGAATGCGGGCAACCGGAGGGGGAGTGTCCAAGACGCGCGCCAACACAACATTGGAACCTCTCTACTATACCGTTGTGCAACAATATACCACGTAACACCCCTTATAGGTCCGCATATGTGCATGGAAAAATGGGTACAAATGGCCCAATCGCAAAAATTTGACTTTAACCTCTTAATATTTGCGAGATTAATATATTAACGCCTTCATATATTAAAAATTAAAAATTAACATATTGACTTTAATTTGGGCCACTAGGGCATGAATGGTGGGCGGTTGCAATACCAGGGCAAAGATGCTCATATCATGAATGTTGTCAACGAGAAATTCAACAAGAAACGAGTGACGCACGGCTCAGACCGTTTGGTGCACATCAGGGAAGAATAGCCAACCCTCTTGTGGCTGCATGCACCACGTCAGCAACACACGCGCCTGAGACACACACGCCGCCTTTGTAATTTTGGGGCCGTAGACGATTGACTCCACTCGGACCACCCGGCTGTAGCCATTCACCATGCCTGTTGTAGATTTGAGCGGCCAATGCAGCAAGGTCTGAGTCCTCCAGCCGAACATCTGTGCAAAGTCTGTCACAACTCATCGTTCTCACCAAGTTGAACAATCCCTCCTTCCACTGCGGCCTAGACAAGCACATGAAGAAGCCGCAAAGCGAACGCATCAACCTCCGCCTCGGAATGAAGGATAAAGCGCTTGGGGCACCACGTTGTGCATATTCTACACGCTTGGCCTGGACGATCAACACCAACCAAGGCCTCAAAAAAAGAACTCATCCACCAAGATGTCACACAAGAGTGGACATTCTGATTTGAACAAGCGTGAGACAATGAATTCCACCATTGCGGTTCGGTTGGGTTGCAATGGAGGGTTCAAATGGAGGTGGTTTCTGAAGACATCCTCGGATGGTAGGCGTCCGGCGCGATGTAAAGTGCATAATGCGCGACTGCCACCAATGCCCATGGCAACCACGCACACTAGATCATGATCCGTTTCATTATAAGAGCGCACTTGAATCCCTTTGACAAATCCTACAAAACTGCGTCTGCACTTTGCCCAGCAGCAATAAGGCGGGCAGCGCGATGTGATGCTAGCGGATGGTCATATGGCCCGATAGCACAAATCAAAGCCTTGTGTGTGTCGCATTTTTACACCAAGGTCTCACAAACATTGGACACACGGCGCAATGCTTAGATAGCGATACGCTTGTCGGCGCGACGTGCATCGGCGCGCTTTGCCAATTTCAGGCTTCCAAGCGTGAAATGTGGTGTGCCAAAATCGGCATTGCGTTCCTCGCACATCAATTTGCACGTTGTTGGGTTGTGGTTAGGGTTAGGGTCACCGAGCTGGTGGAACCAGTCTTGGTTTTATAACCCTTTTTAGTGTCTAGGGTGGACCTACCAGGTTTAGCAAGCAAGCAACAAGCAGCAAGCAAGCAGCACGCGCGAAATGGGCCAAAATCAGAACTCCGTCGTGGTGCTTTGGATTTGAGTGAAATTTTGGTGGATGATACCTATGGGTGTGAAGTACAATCACACAAAGTTTGAGCAGGAAACTTGACAGTGGTGGCCGGGAACGGGATTCGCAAGTGGCGGACCTCAGTTTCAAAAACTGCAGTTTAGGGCCAAAAACAGCCATTTTTCGGCCAAAAAAGCCCTAGAACACATTCAAAACGGCCAAACGAAGGGGGACGGTGGGTACACTCCACGTGCGGCTTGACTTCCCCGTGCCGGCGAGCTCTTTGCGGCCCTCTAACTCCATGATATGTCGCGGAAACGGCCCAAAAAGGCCCCCACAAGCTCCAAATGCCGACAGCCACAAACCAAGAATAGGCCATATCTTTGGCTACATGGCTCAAAACGCGATTCCGAGGGCACCTATTCCACCCGCAACCCCCCACTTTTTGTGGTTTCCACCCCTTAGAATTGCCCAAACGGACGCCTAGACCCCAATGCCTAGGCCCACTAGGCTGCGGCAAGCTGCACCTTTTTAGTGTCTAGGGTGGACCTACCAGGTTTAGCAAGCAGGCAGCAAGCAAGCAGCAAGCAGCAAGCAAGCAGCACGCGCGAAATGGGCCAAAATCAGAACTCCGTCGTGGTGCTTTGGATTTGAGTGAAATTTTGGTGGATGATACCTATGGGTGTGAAGTACAATCACACAAAGTTTGAGCAGGAAACTTGACAGTGGTGGCCGGGAACGGGATTCGCAAGTGGCGGACCTCAGTTTCAAAAACTGCAGTTCAGGGCCCAAAACAGCCATTTTTGGGCCGAAAAAGCCCCGGAACGCATTCAAAACGGCCAAACGAAGGGAAACGATGGGTACACTACACGTGCGGCTTGACTTCCCCGTGTCAATGAGCTCTTTGCAGCCCTCTAACTCCATGATATGTCGCGGAAACGGCCCAAAAAGGCCCCCAGAAGCTCCAAATGCCGACAGCCACAAACCAAGAATAGGCCATATCTTTGGCTACATGGCTCAAAATGCGATTCCGAGGGCACCTACTCCACTTGCAACCCCCCACTTTTTGTGGTTTCCACCCCTTAGAATTGCCCAAACGGACGCCTAGACCCCAATACCTAGGCCCACTAGGCTGCGGCAAGCTGCAAGCTCAAGCCCAAACAGGTGGGTACCCAAATGGGTCAACAGGGTCCAGTAGGGGCAAAAAGATGACTTTTCTCAAAAATGATCCTAGACCATGTGCGCCGCTAAAACAAGTGTTTTTGGACCGTTTTTAGCTTGTGGTGGCCCATTTTGTTCCTCAGCGGGACCAACACCGCTCGGCAGCGCCCTGTCGCCTTTGAGAATGGCGTGTCAAACCAAGGGACATGGGCGTAACAGCCACGCGTACCCAGGTGGAAGGGGTGTACAAACGTTGGAACATACCGATACCGCTGAAACCAGGGTGCAGGTGGGCTTGAGGGCGATAGGACGTCTCATAGGGCGTTCCGCGAGCCGGTCGGGGCTAAACACCGCCAGTGTGAGGGTGAACACCAGGGGAGGGAGCACGGCAAGTGGCAGGTTTAGGGACCTGAGGGTGTGCCTGTTGAGGGTAGGGCAGGGTGTGTGTATTGCCTGTGTGTTTTCTCACAGCGGTCCCGGCGTTACGGTGCCCTCTTCGGGCATTCGGCGAGCCAAGCTGGACTAGCTTCAACACACGGGTCACCAAACACCGCAGTCCCGGCGTTACGGTGTCCATCTTGGGCATTCGGCGAGCCAAGCTGGACGTGCTACACGCCACTGACCACCCATCACAGCAGTCCCGGCGTTACGGTGTCCATCTTGGGCATTCGGCGAGCCAAGCTGGACGTGCTACACGCCACTGACCACCCATCACAGCAGTCCCGGCGTTACGGTGTCCATCTTGGGCATTCGGCGAGCCAAGCTGGACGTGCTACACGCCACTGACCACCCATCACAGCAGTCCCGGCGTTACGGTGTCCATCTTGGGCATTCGGCGAGCCAAGCTGGACGTGCTACACGCCACTGACCACCCATCACAGCAGTCCCGGCGTTACGGTGTCCATCTTGGGCATTCGGCGAGCCAAGCTGGACGTGCTACACGCCACTGACCACCCATCACAGCAGTCCCGGCGTTACGGTGTCCATCTTGGGCATTCGGCGAGCCAAGCTGGACGTGCTACACGCCACTGACCACCCATCACAGCAGTCCCGGCGTTACGGTGTCCATCTTGGGCATTCGGCGAGCCAAGCTGGACGTGCTACACGCCACTGACCACCCATCACAGCAGTCCCGGCGTTACGGTGTCCATCTTGGGCATTCGGCGAGCCAAGCTGGACGTGCTACACGCCACTGACCACCCATCACAGCAGTCCCGGCGTTACGGTGTCCATCTTGGGCATTCGGCGAGCCAAGCTGGACGTGCTACACGCCACTGACCACCCATCACAGCACTCCCGGCGTTACGGTGTCCATCTTGGGCATTCGGCGAGCCAAGCTGGACGTGCTACACGCCACTGACCACCCATCACAGCAGTCCCGGCGTTACGGTGTCCTTCCAGGGCATTCGGCGAGCCAAGCAGGATGTGCATCACGCCACGTGACACCTCCAGCGATGAGCTGGCCTATGCTCAATGGAACACTGCCCGCCACATCTCTGTCAACCTTTTGTCTCTCCTCCTGCTCCTGCATGTAGTGCCTGGTGCCACGCTGCCCTGGGTAACGGATCTATCTGTGCGCGTGCCACCTCGAGCACTGCGGCGGGGCGGCCAGTACACGTTGCAAGTGCTGTACTGTGATGTCCTGCGGTGCCAGGCGGCAGAAGCAGGACCGAAGTACAGGAACGCCTGTGTCGTGTGCCCGTGTGAGCGAGGGCACGCTCCGCACTGGGACTTCTATGCCCTGTATGATACAGTGGCTCTTTACGTTTCCCGCGAATTCACTGTACCGGAGTTGCAGCTGTTTTGATGAGTGTAGTATGATGTAGCGTGCTGTGCCTTGGGACAGGTAGGGATCACGGATACGCTGGAGTTCGGAGATCGCCCGAGCACTTTACCTTTACCTTTACCCCCACTTTTTGTGGTTTCCACCCCTTAGAATTGCCCAAACGGACGCCTAGACCCCAATACCTAGGCCCACTAGGCTGCGGCAAGCTGCAAGCTCAAGCCCAAACATGTGGGTGCCCAAATGGGTCAACAGGGTCCAGTAGGGGCAAAAAGATGACTTTTCTCAAAAATGATCCTAGACCATGTGCGCCGCTAAAACAAGTGTTTTTGGACCGTTTTTAGCTTGTGGTGGCCCATTTTGTTCCTCCGAAAATCCCCAAATGCCTTGAAAATGGGCTGTTTTGGGACAAAAAATGGGTCAAAAATGGGTCAAAAACGCATTTTTCCAAACCTCATTGTAGACCATTTGGGGTGCACCAACGGGTGAAATGAGCCCATTTTGAGCCCATTTTGGGGCATTTTGGCCCCTCAGAAGTCCAAAAAGCCTTGAAAGTGGGCCTCGTGGTGATGGGGTTCACTTGCAAGCTGATTTCACTTTGTCAAGAGCCATCAATGTGTGAATCATTCTTGATGTCCCTCACCAATCATAGCTGATGTTCCCTCCCCCACCAGCTCGGTCCCAATGTTCAGTCTTGATTAGGGTCACCGAGCTAGTGGAACCAGTCTTGGTTTTATAACCCTTTTTAGTGTCTAGGGTAGACCTACCAGGTTTAGCAGCAAGCAGCAAGCAAGCAGCAAGCAAGCAACAAGCAAGCAGCAAGCAAGCAGCAAGCAGCACGCGCGAAATGGAAAAAAAAATCAGAATTCCGTCGTGGTGCTTTAGATTCGGCTCAAATTTTGATGGATGATACCTATGGGTGTGAAGTACAATCACACAAAGTTTGAGCAAGAAACTCAACGGTGGCGGACGGGAACGGGATTCGTAAGTGGCGGACCTCAATTTCAAAAGCTGCAGTTTAGGGCCAAAAACAGCCATGTTTGGGCCAAAAAAGCCCTAGAACACATTCAAAACGGCCAAACGAAGGGGGACGGTGGGTACACTCCACGTGCGGCTTGACTTCCCCGTGCCGGCGAGCTCTTTGCGGCCCTCTAACTCCATGATATGATCCGGAAACGGCCCAAAAAGGCCCCCACAAGCTCCAAATGCCAACAGCCACAAACCAAGAATAGGCCATATCTTTGGCTACATGGCTCAAAACGCGATTCCGAGGGCACCTAATCCAACCGAAACCCCCCACTTTTTGTGGTTTCCACCCCTCAGAATTGCCCAAACGGACCCCTAGACCCCAATACCTAGGCCCACTAGGCTGTGGCAAGCTGCAAGCTCAAGCCCAAACATGTGGGTGCCCAAATGGGTCAACAGGGTCCAGTAGGGGCAAAAAATGACTTTTCTCAAAAATGATCCTAGACCATGTGCGCCGCTAAAACAAGTGTTTTTGGACTGTTTGGAGCTTGTGGTGGCCCATTTTGGTCCTCCGAAAATCCCAAAATGCCTTGAAAATGGGCTGTTTTGGGACAAAAAATGGGTTAAAAATGGGTCAAAAACACATTTTTCCAAAACTCATCCTAGACCATTTGGGGTGCACCAACGGGTGAAATGAGCCCATTTTGAGCCCATTTTGGGGCATTTTGGCCCCTCACAAGTCCAAAAAGCCTTGAAAGTGGGCCTCGTGGTGATGGGGTTCACTTGCAAGCTGATTTCACTTTGTCAAGAGCCATTAATATGTGAATCATTCTTGATGTCCCTCATCAATCATAGCTGATGTTCCCTCCCCCACCAGCTCGGTCCCAATATTCAGTCTTGATTAGCCTAACCCTAACCCTAACCAGGGGGATGCGAAATTCCCCCGGGAGGTGAAAATTTTTTTCAACTGCGACACTTGTCCCCCCTCTAGTGGGTTCAAATTTCGCCTGCCGGGGCAAATTTTTCTCGCCCCCTCCCCCCTTGGCGGCACCTCATGGCACGGAGTGCAAGGCAACTTTTCGCCAACTTCACCATAGCATGCCTGTCCGGTACACGGGCGGTCCAATGACTAAAATCCCCATGCCATCCACACACATCCAGTGGACCTTCTGGTATGCATGCCGCATTATGGGATATCTGCCACACAGAGCGTTGGCATCGGGAAAACTCAAAGGCAGGGCGCCTACTCACTTGTCATTGCAGGTTGGGGGAGTAGCACTCCCCTGTATCTGTAGGTTATTTGGTGGAACCTCATCTGCCCCGGCACTCTGTACCAGAGGGGGCACATCCTCCGTGGCCCATGTGGGGGCGGCACAGAAAAAAATATGTCACAGCCAAAGGACGTTTGGGCTTCAATGGCGTGATTGTGAGTGCTTGGTGTTTCCTGCCCTGACAATGAGCGGCAAATTGCTGCGTGTCCGGAACTACCAAGACCGATTGCCGCTCCCCGCAAGTATAATTCCATCTGCTCGTAGTATGATTTGCCATTGCAGTATTCAAAGGAGAGGAAGGCGAAGAGGATGACATGTCTACAATGTGTGGGGAAACACGCATGTGCCAACGTCTAATATGTGCAGTAAAACAAGCACCCTCACCATTGACCTTCCTCTAGCCCAAAATGTGAGGCACAATATCCAAGTTAAGGCATCCATGTGTTTCAACCATTCATTACATGCCATTTGCAAAGGAGTTGTTCACACACATTCACTAATTCGGTGCAAAGAATCATATTTCTATACCAAGAATTGTTCCCAAGTAAAAAAAATTACCACTGCTACAATTATTACGTGACACTTTTTTTCGTGGCCAACCCTCGGAGGGGGCAGGGGGTATGAAAATTTTTCCAAACGCAAATCTTTTTTCAAGCCCCCCTACATTGTTCTACGAATTTGGGACAAGGTCATGGCACAACCCAAACTACACGGTGCCCAGGGGAAAATGTGACAAACCAATGCCCCTTGGGAAAGCAACAATGATAAGTGTTCGGTTGGCCTTGGCCATCCACAATCCACCATCTACATTCACAAATACCAGATGCATGCAGATGCCTTTTTTTTGGCTAAATCAACTTGTTGAAAAGAGAGTTCTCAAAATAGTCCTTGGAAAGCAGGCATCGGACTCACATAATACATTGGGTCTTGCCTAAGCCAAATCACGGGGCAGAGTCCATAGATCACATGGTACAAGTCATGATGCTCTCTATTGCGGTATGGGTTGTAGGCTACCCCACGGTTGAGGCCTACCTATGTTGATGACTTGCTGCAAGGATTCATGAATGTGACATTTCTGTTGATGGCGGTGCCCCGGAGACGTGGGATGCGGCAAACGTTTGCCGAAACCCCTTTGCAGCAGTGCTCGCATAGGGCCCGCCATACAAAAACAATGCACCATGTGGAATGTGTCCAGTGCCACCGTAAATATGCAACATACCAACATGAATACAACAACACCACCACTTGGTGTTGTAAGGTCAATAATGCAAAGAAAGGCAACACTAGGTTTGATAGAATTTCTCAAATATCTCTTGGGGACCCCATGTTCCACGATGATGATGTTACAGTGTGTCCAACAAAGGGGGTCTCATTGAAGGGGGTCTCATGACACCCTGGGCGGCCAAGACACAGTCTGCCATGGTCCAATAATTGAACGCATCGTCATGATTGCCGAAAACAACGCTCATCATCACCATCAATATTGTCATACCACGTGTTGTGCAAACTCATTTAAGATACCACCAACAAAAACGTCAAGAATTTGTACAAAAGAGGTTGTGATACTATAGCTCTTGATGCGATTGGTGGACAAATTGAGGCCTAACAAGTACTCCAAATCTTCATCCGACACATGCATGAAAATGGAGCTATGTACAAAAAAAATCAAAATTGGTGAGACATACAAAAATGAGTGCATCACAAACAAACTTACAAAGAAAGAGTAGAGGAGCCAACATGTCTTCATCAAAATGCCACATGTCTTCATCATCTGCAAATATAACATGAAAAATGCCCAAAATATCCACCTCTCTATGTAATACCGACACCCAACACACACTTGATTGCAACCACGCTATGCTTCATCCCCCCCCCGCGCCTCACATCCTATCCTCTTTAACTGGATGTAAGAACAGATTACCACAAATGAGGATATCACCATCTCCAGGATCCGGTTAATGCACACAACAGCCCCATTTAGGGTATCGTTTTTGGGTTGGTTGTCTCAATTTAGGGCAAATCTCGGACCCTAGCTCATAGCCAAGCTTGGACCAAATCTCGGACCCCATATTGGACCCAAGCTTGGACGCAAACGTGGAACGTATCTTACATCCAAGCTCAAACACAAGCCCAGATCCAAACTCGTACCCCGGCTAGGTCCCAAGCGCAAAAGCAACTTTAGATCCAATCTCGGACTGAATATTGGACCCCATGTCGGATTGGGACCCATGCGGGGACCAAACTTCGGACCCAATCTTGGACACAAGCTCCAATCTCGGACTTAATCTTAGACCCAATCTCCCACCCAATCTCAACCCCGAATTCGGACGGGATGCAACCCACGAGCTGCTTTACTTGGGGAAAAAAAGTCTTGTCGCTACATTTTGCACTAATATGGTGTGGACTTGAGGTCCCGACAACAAACGTTTTGCTAAAACGTGCTTATCCTCATGATGGCATAGACAATTTAGGTGGTTTTTCTTGCAGTCTAGGCTTGTGGTTAGTACTTGCTAGTAGCCACAATGATATATGTTTTTCGTCCCCTGGTGGTTTTTCTTCGATTCTAATTTAGTCCGATGTAGTGCTCATGTTCTCTCTTTGGTGTGTGTGGGGCCGAAGAGTGACACTTGGATTAGGCTCCTGGGTTGGGCATGGTTCCACAAGTGAAATGCCTTGCGATGCACATAAGCAAAGCCCTCTTGTTGGGGCACGCGGGCGTGTTTGCGGTGGGAAGTTTTTGGAAGTTGTGTACCTCATTGGGCTGGTCACCATGGCGTGCTTTTGGAGCAATTTTCTGTGGCGTTCCACAGTTGAAACTACCCGATGTGCGAGAGTGTGTGCTGATTTCTTGGCGGCTTGTATTCTATGGATGGGTGTTGGCGTGCCGCTTGTAGAGTGTATGGTTTTGGCAAGACGGTGGTGTCTAGCCATACCGTGATTCAATATCGGGTGGCTCGCTCCATGAGAGTGTAGTGCGCGCGGATGAGTGCAAAGCCGTTTGTGGGCCGAACAGGTCTACTAAAGGGTGAGTTGGTGTTGGTTTTGAGAGGCCTTGTGGGGTTGGGACTTGTGGGGGCTGTGAAGAGCTGCAATGTGCAACAAATTAGCATATAACCATTGAGCTATAGCGTGCACAGCCTTGTTGCACTTCATTGAAATTCCGTGAGTAGTCGCAAAGTATCATCATCCGTTGCTGCTTCTTCGCTCATCACGCTCAAAGCATATTGTTGCAATACTTCCCAGTCGGCACAAGGGAAAGTGGTAGATGACATTTCCGGCGAACGTGGAGTGAAAGATCGCGCCGCCATCGATGGTGCCTAAGTTTTGTAGTAGTGTTACACAAGGTACAGGCATCGGTTGGCTCTTTCCGACCAAGGGCTAATAGGGCTAGTTCAACTATGGCTGGATATTCACGAGAGACATCCACTAGGGCTAGGGCACACAAGAGAACCTGATCGCCTCCCACGGTGGGGTCTACTGTTATGGTATTCTAAACAAAGTTGGCGCCAGAGCATACATGCTTTTCATTTTGGAGGCTGTTATTAATGTTTGGCAACTTGGGACCTCGCCTAGATACGTCAGTGGGGTTGATCTCGAGCTGCAGTTTAGGGTATGAATGGAGAGGTGCAGAGTCTGTAAACCACGTGGCAAGTGCTTGCTGATATCTAGAGCCTTCGTCGTATCTAGGCCGTCGTTGGGCAAGGTGGTGGCCATTGCAGAGTCGAAGTCCGCTTGCGACTTGACAAGTTCTTCTCTTGATCTTTGTCTCTTGCTTGCAGCAGTATGGTAGACGGATTGGACTCTAGATATGTAGATATATTTGATCCGTTGGTTGGTGGCAGCCTTTTTCCCATTCCTCTTGGAGGTGAGGTGGGATGCAGCATCGCCAAACAGTGACAAACGTGTTCAGATGGGCCACCATGCGGGTAGACTTCTAGGGCAATTTGGATGTGTCACGGGCGTCTGACACCACGTTGTAGGTGTCATTCATCTATCGGGAATTGACGCCGGCGTACACGGTACTTGGCCACAAATCGAGCGATCAATGTGCCTTCTTCGTTGTTGGGCTAAACCATGTTGGATGCGGTGGTGCAGTGGGTAACTAGACTTGGCAAGTCAATCTATATGGTGGATTTTGTGAGAAGGCAGGGATCTATCTTCATTGTCCCTTGATAGGTGCTGTGCTCTTGCCAGTGGTGGCCGATATTGGGATTGCGTACAAACCATCGGGTGCTCGGGGAACAAGATGGTGGTGCAACGCTTCCTAAGCTTTCCGGATGATGAGTTCCAAGGCCATGGTGATGGTGGGAAACACAACAAAGGACTGCTTAGTGGCGAAGACCGCCTAGCATTCGATTTGGTGTTGCCTTGCTTCATTTGCTGCAAATTGTGCATCATTTGCGCTACACATTTGTCCCGGTGAAATGCGATGGCAATGTCTAGTCAGCATAGGCGTCTTGCTTTGCCACATAGAACTTGGGTAGGATGACTATTGTGGTGTCATGCATGGGTAGGAGGGTGGCGGTGGGTGGCACTAGCTGCGGTTTGAGTTCCATGTCCATCATATTGCTGCACATCATGCATCTATCGCCCACTTCAAAATCCCATTGGGCTCTGTGCCACAACCGTTTAACAAAGGGTACCCGCCGTTGCCTTTGTGGCCTACCAACGTAGAACTGGTCGTGGATTTGTACCCTAGACCCATTGTTCGTTCGTGGATGTGCCAAGGGTAGGAGATGGCATGCCACGGTGGATGTGTGTTGGACCGCCTCGGTAAGCCATTCTACATTAGAGGACTGCCTGCCGGTATTCAGTTCCAGCAAGAGGGTTGCCAGGGCTAGTGGTGGCACCGCAAGTGCCGGTTTTGGTGGTGGGGCCATGGGGCTTACACGGACGGTTGCAACGCAAATGTTCCCTTCATTGTTAGCCATCACAACCCCCCCCCCCCCCCCGGTGCTATCTTTTTTGGGGTATACGTCCCCCCTGAGTGGCAATATGCAAAAGCAAGTAGTGTATGTGAATTACATGCCATACGTTGGTTCTCCAAAAGCACACAAATTTTGCAAATACACACGCCAAACGAATGAAATATGGTGGTTTTTTTTACCAACAGACCAAGGGAATTTACTGAGGAAAGGGGGGCTTACCTACTATACTTGTTACTCCAAGGTCATCACATAACAAACCTCTACAGCGGCGGTAATTAACATGAAATCTCACAGGTACCGATTTCTTTGATAGTATTACCAGTTTTGCAGGACGTGGCTGACATTTTGGCCAGCTTGGCCTGTTTTGGTGAATAAGCCTGTATATGTTGATATTTTTCCCACGCCTGGGCAAAATTTCGGCCAACCTCAGAAAAATAGGAAATAGAGGTATATGTTTTGGGGGTATTTTTCTTAATGATTTAGTGACATTTGAAGCATTTGGAGCAGTGAAAT
Source organism: Eutreptiella sp. 'Long Island Sound 2002' (assembly GCA_964036045.1). NCBI lineage: Eukaryota > Euglenozoa > Euglenophyceae > Eutreptiales > Eutreptiaceae > Eutreptiella > Eutreptiella sp. 'Long Island Sound 2002'. The sequence goes on along the minus strand of OZ038384.1, from coordinate 58,510,762 downwards.
TGGAAGGAGTTGTGTGTATGCACCACTTAATTACAAGCAAGCACTTGCCACGTGAGCAAGTCATGCAGGAACTCGCAGGGCCTCGGTAGACAAACAATAGCAAAATGCAAAAACCATTGGAGATGCAAATGCTGGCCGCAATTTCGGCCACCCTTCATACTGAAATACAATGCAACGGAAATGTAACAATATTAGCACTTCCGTAGACTTGAGGCACGGGCCTTCTTGGAAGGCGTGGCAGCATCCGTCTTGGCTTGCGCAATCGTATTGGCACCACCCTGTTATTGTGTCTTGCCACACTGTGATGGTGAAAACTGCTTCAAAAAATATTCAAACCCTTTCCGGATGGGACTTGACTACCAGAGGAGCATGTAGGGGTGGCCTATGTGCATTGTGTGGCGCCAGCGGGGTCAACAGCCTTTGCACGGGCAACTTTGGGTTTTTTCCAGGGTGTGGTTTTGTCCTCTGCCTGTGGTTCTGCATGGCCTTTGCCCTCCTCTAGATCCTCATAAACATACCTAGCTGCCGTGCAATCCATAGGAAACCCAGAGCTCAAGTCATCATGCGCATCATCCCCGGCCTTGGGGGATGAGCGCTCTCAGGGAGTGAACAAACTCATGAGGCACAACGGCACAACAATCTCTTCGCGCAAAAGGGCAGAACATTGTAGTCACAAGAAAATCTGGTAGACACGTGCTAACAAATAGCACAGATGGAGTCCCGAGCAGAAACCAATCCTGCAGATCAAGGGACAAGCACAAAGCTCAACAGATACGAGAAGATCTCGATAGGTAGCAGAGAGGCTCACGATAGACCACATAACGTGAAAGCTCCTTTTCAAAGGCTGCATTGGAAAAAATTGAAAGTAGATGGAAATTGGGGTCTTGGAAAATAAATTGTATACAAATTGTATATCGAAACATCACATTGATACACAAGGGGTGGTATTTAGGGAAGCCACAGTGGCTCCTACATCAGCACACTCACCAGCAATGAACACAGGCACACCCGCAAGTAACAATTGAGCGACGAAATTATGCACGCCTGCTGGATAGAGCCTTGGCACTTCAATGATGAAAGCAGCCAAGGGCGGTAAGCTAATGATAGTGGGAATGGGGGATCCGCAACACATTGCCATCACTTCTAAACAATCTGCCTCAGCAATAAGTTTTCTACTGCCTGTTTCGACCTATGTGCATGTTGCAAACTCAATACTGACAGGACTAGCATCCCCCTATGTGTTCGCACTTTTCTGCAGCTACACTGGGTAACATTGAAATGGGCACAAAACAGTGTGCCATAATGTCACACCTCAAGGTTGCTTATGGAAGCTGGAGTTGGACCGAAGAAAAGCCGTGGCCACCATGGTTAGCGGTAATAAAGGCATCTCTGTGGTAAACCCCAAAATATGAAGGGCCACGGGACTTGTTGTAGCGTCCTATTGCTAGGTCTGCTTGTGGGGTATCTTTTATGGATTCATTGAACGAAACGAAAGGTGGCTGAATTTTCGGCTAGGTCGCTGGAATTATTCGAATAGGGACCCCTGCTAGAACCTAACAAACCGCTACCGCCATGGACCGGCCCGCTGGCAGCTGCCACTGTATGCAATAAGTGCGAGGCCCACATCTAGGCCTTTTCACATCCTTTATAATATGTTTTAGACCAAGCATAGTACCTTTCGTTCCATCCATATCACCCACGATTTCTCAATGTCGTTCAAGCATGATGCCCTCCACTTCTTAGAAGGCACCAAGGGGGGCATAGAGCCCATGATTCTCCATGGCTGTCATGGCGTCAACTGCAGCACCACACACATATTTCACCAACCGCCCAACACCACCCCACCTTTTGGCCACATTGCACTGCAAAGGAGAAAGTATGAGGCGGGTACTTTCAAGACATGCAAAAATGGCTTCAAAACCGGCCATAATCTACAAAATCTACGATCGAAACATGCCACTGTGCCTTCCTCGGCGGGTACACCACACTCCTCAAGCATTATAGTGATTTTGAACACAAGGGTATGGTCTTGGCCCTCTTCATATTGAAGCCTTTCCAGAAGCAAGGACATTTGCTCCGAGGTAGTGGAAGCTGAACCAAAAGAAGTGTGAATTGGAGGGGAGGCCTGCAAGACGGCGTCCGACTGGTAGGGGGCAATCCTGTTTGATTTCGTATCCCTCAAATTCCATACACCGGCTTGGAATCTCCATGTTTTGCATCCCAAACTCCTATTTGTGTTATTGGGCAGCGGTGTAAAAATGTTGACCCCCAAGGTGTACGCAGCGTGTAGCAACAAACAAATGAGATTTAAAAAGACAACACAAATTGGACAGAAAAAATTGTAACGTGGAGAAACACTTAATACGACAGACATACGAGTCACTTTATAGAAAAGAAGGTCCTAAATGTAATCCACAGGCGGTGCAGCCTTCATATCCTCATACCAACATTGTACTCTATTATCACATAGTCTGCGGAGGTGGCGAAAACTCCTGTCATGGCCGATCACAATTTGATCCCAACAAACTTGCATTTTGTTTGTAGAGGTGACGTAGTTTGATAACTTGACTGTTATCGTCAATTTTTTCTTGGCTGGTCCCTTAAGCTTCGTCGGAAGGCCCTTTGTAGCTGCACTGGTTTCTTAAGATTGATGTGTATCTTGTCATTGCCCAGTCTCGGACACGGTCCTAGATGGAGAGGAATTCACTACCTGCTGGGAGTCCATTGCAGCATCACCGAGTAAAAATGATACTACATGAGGGAACATTAGGGAAATAAAACCAACAAAATTGTTCATAAAATGCATCAAAATTCACCCCTATTGGACGCCTCTAGGTATGGTCTGGCCGAAATTCCGGCCGTCGCTGGACAAATTCAATTGTTCAAATCTGGCTAGTCGAAGAGCTGGTCGAAAGTACGGCCAGAAAAGGGTGTGCATTGTAAACCGGGATGTGTACATTAAAAAATGAATGCTTTGTGTGAAATTTTGGCTGGCAAGATGGCCAAAGCTTGTACAGACACACCAAAGCACAGCGGCACTGCGCTGCAGACCCCATGCCAAGCACACGGCACTTCCTTCAAGACACAAATCTGTCCCGGTCCTCTGTATCAACACCAATAGGCTCAGCCTCATCCAAGGGTTCTAATTGAGGCAACATTGTCATGATCACAATCCATCTCTGGGTCACTATCACAAGAGTCAACGGCAATGGGGGCATTGTCACAAGCCGAGGAAGAAGGGGCTACCCGTTGTTGCACCTTCCGGGGTGCGCTTGCACGGGGCTGTGGGGGTGGCCATGCAGGAACCCAACACGGGCAAGGCGGTTGGCTGCATGAATTGAAGCATGTGTAGCTTGCAAAACTCCGTGCTGCACAGCTGTGCGAGCAGGGACATTGCCCCCAAAAAAATCCTCAACACCCTCTGGAACCTTGGTGGATGAGATGAGATTTTTAAGCGAATGCAACAAAACCACTTTCACCGGTCGGTGGTAACTTTTGTCCTCGACATTGTCTTCAAGATTGTACTAGGGAATGATAGATCCTCAAGAACATCCAATGTTTTCACCTCGACTTCATAATCCAGAATGGGAGCATGGACTGTGAATGGGCTATCAAAATGAATTATTTTACATTTGTGGTAAAAAGGTTTACAAACCGCTTAATGAGCACACCACACAATACTTTTTCTTTACGTTAGATAGGCGGTAGTGTCAAAAACAAACCAGATGATTGTTGGATACTAGTACACTAGTACAGGCAATGCTGCGTCGACCGTGAGCTAAGAACCAAGTGATTGACCTAGCTCCTCAGAGTGCATGCAGCCTAGGGAGGAGGAATGCCAACATAGGAGGGCCACATCGGTGGTCTTCATATACTCGGTGGTTAATTGCTCTTCCGGGTTGAGGATGTTCAGCGTAACCAAGAGTGACATCTCAAGTGCCTAATCAGCAACAGTCCCTGAACCAACCCCCTGCCCCTCCCACACGCAGTCCCAATGGTTAAGACGGCCGGGGAATATGTGTACAATGGCGCCTTTAGGGCTAGCAGCATATGCAGGCCCTAATGGTGAATGCCAGTTCAATCCCGATGGTTAGTCAACAAAGCAGACACAATTTGGTCCAACCTGGCTCTATTGGACAGTGCGGAAAGCAACAGACCAGGCAACGTCTTTTCCATATGAATAACCTTAGTCTTGCGAAGCAGTATAGAACCAACATCTGAGCTATTCCCTTGTTCACGAACTCAATGAACGGCAGGAAGACACTATAAATAAGCTCAACACAATATATTCAGGAAAACCCGAAAAATAGTTGTGGTACATTCCAGGGGAAAGAGGCTACACCGTAACACAGCTTAAATAGTGCAAAGTGTATTTTCATGTCTACAAGTGGTGTTACACAATGTCTAGTGCGGTGTTCAACACATGTCAGATCACACACAACCTGCATTAGCTCTTTGTGTGTGCCACACCGCAACTCACAAAGAAAAAACGGTCTCCACTTTAGGGAACGTACATTGCGTTGTGCAATATCCAAAGGAGTAGGAACCCATACTCTCTGAACACCTCGATTGGCGACATCAATACGATCAAACAGTGTAACTTGTGAGCGGAAGATGTCATGTGCAGCCTTTGGTACCCTAGCCTCCATTTAGGCCAATTCTAGAAAACCCGAGTAGGCCGGTAAAGCAGCAGTGTGCAACACTGCAACTGCAATACAATTCAAGGTGAAATAAGGTGTATGGGGATCAATGCCCTACCCATAACACCTCAAATTATCAAACCACATACAAAGTTGCCGACGAAGCATGGAGTTCCACAAGATACGAGCTGCAAGTCCGGCACGCTGGTGAATGGAGCATTGCTTGGTGTAGCACTGCCCAAGGACTCCTACTCTGCGTCACCGCCGGCAAGACATAATTCCCCAGTTATACCTTGACCCGCAGTTAGACAAAGGGAGGGCCATAGGATGTGGCAGTACAGGGCATGGAACTACTGCAAAAATTTTGGGGACCATCGTGGAGGCCTCTTCTGCACAGACGCCGCCTTCAAATCAGCAATTGAATGACGGGACTTGTGATTCTTGCTCAACGCGAGGTGGAATTGAAAAAGCTTCTGAAGATTTCCACCACGTAAAGCATTTCGAGCAAGCCCTTTGGTTGTAGGAGCAAAGGCACCATCGACTGCAGCATGTACAACATTTGGAGTAAGAGGTGAAGACATTAAAAAACTGTACAGAACAAGAAAGGAGCTTTGTAGGATAGTAAGGAAAATGACAACCCTCAGGCACATTAACAAACCAAATTTGGGTGAAATTTCGGCCACATGTGTTGGATGCAGGAAACAATTGGTAATATTTGTCACAAGTGGCAAAGCTGGTAAATAAGAATGCTTAACAGGTAATGAAACATAGAAGACAGGAGAAATTTCGGCCCGCCCCGAAAGAATTGTAAATAAGTAAGCCTATTTGACATAAAACCAAAAAAGCTAGCCGAAAGTCTGGCCAAACCCAAAAAAAATTGAACATAGCCATGCGCATTTTCATGTGAGCACAAAAGCTGGGAGAAATTTTGGCCATCTCCAAAAATACCGTACCTACAATATGGTACCATAAATGATATTGATAGTTAAGGCTACCACAAAACACACTGTTTCAATCAGCGTCACACAAGGTTGGTAACAACATTCTTCACATACGTTAACTAGCATACACAAAAGAGACAAATGAAATAGTCTCAATTTGTGCCTATAAGGGGTCCTAGAAGGTGGGCAGTTTGTGACGCCTAAGTCATTAGCTGAGCCTTGCACTAACCCTGCTACCCAAGCATGTACTAACCCTTCTACCCAAGCAAGAATCCCCAAAGTGCAGGTGATAATTCATTCGTCTAAGACGCAATACAATACACCAGAGTGTGGCACCATGTTGAGTCCTAATTTTAGTTAACACAACTGGGTACTATATCCCCACGTACACTTGCTCCAGGAGTTGCATGTTTGCAACAATTTTCGACGCCACCAAATAAAAGACACAAGGAGAATCTAGGAGCTTTTGCTGAAATAGATGTAGAAGTCACAGAGAGCTCCGTTCCCACCTTCCATTCCTACTGGCGACCTAGACATACACTGCTATGCCCACCTACACCAAAACTCATCCTATGCCGCAAAGCTCCAAGATAACTACCTACTAGATGCAGAAATGCCAACCGCAGCCAATCTCATCCGCATACGGCAACGTGAAAGCCACTATTACGACGCCGCAAATGTACAATTAGGATCTCTAGCTACCAATTTATACCGTACTTCAATACAACATGTGTTTCGACAAGCATTTTATTGAACTGTTTGGGACCTTAGAAAGTTTCCTCTTGCAGGTCAATCTCACGGTCCAGTGTCAAGTGAGACCATACCACCATCTTCCCGTTACTCTTTCTACCCTACTGCCAACAAGATGTAGGATTCATTTGGCGATTTGTGGCTACAACAAACTATGGCCACATGGCTAACCAACACCGCTGCCCCCGCTGATGACATGGTCATGTCGACCTATGACCAGGCGATTAAGCGATGGACGTGCCACCATACAACCACCATGATTATACACCACAGCAATTGCCTCCAAGCCCAACGCTTTCGCATTCCTACGAACACCATGTAGCGCGAACTCAGGCGCAATACCCTACAGCTGAACCGTCAGGCCCTGTACCACATCAGCACCAACACGTCCCCAGAATCTCACACACAGGCGCAACACCACCAGGTACACCGACACCCACAATATGCTGATGCATGGTATCCTCCCCAGCAGGCCATAGCACCGCACCCTCGGGGCATCCAAGCACCAATCCGCAGCCGCAACAGCCTCACTTGCAATACGGATTCACGGGGCTGCAGCCAACACACCCCAACCGAATCACAAAGGACTGCTGCAACCCCAGCAACACCAACATCATGCAGCCATACCTACACACCCCACCGCGCCAATGCTGGCCACCCTGCAATCTCATGGCAAAGAAAAAGGCAAAGGCATGAAAGGCAAAGGCAAAGGGAAGGGGAAAGGAGGTGATCCCGCCTCATCATCACCCGCCCCCCCCCCGCGGCGAGCCTGCTGCCTATATCCAAGTGCATGAGCCATGTTTGATCATTACCTTCAAGATATCATAGGGATCTGCCGGAAATTGCCCTGTTGAATGCTCAGAAAGTTGTGGTGCCCAATCGCTATTTGTTGACTGCAAATTGCTGGCCAGAGACTCTGAACCCATCTCCTGGTTCAACGACAAGACACAACAGCAATAGAGGGTGTTGCACACACTTTCTGAGTGTCTATTTTTTTCGATGACACCATGTGGCTGCTTCCCTTGGGGGCTGTGCGTTGCTGAAGTATTCTTTGTCTGAGAAAAACTCCTCAGAGTTTGTCACACGGTTGGCCACGCGCTCATGTGGCCTGGTCACAAACCAACCTTCTCTCTTCCAACAATAGCTCAGCTACCTCGCCTAACCTCCCTCCCCCACTATATTTCAATTATCCCCTCCCATAGGTGGGTGGGTGGAAAATCAAGTGATTCGAGCAGAGGGAGAGGCATTCAGGCACATTTGTTGGACTGTTGTTCAATGCATGATTTGCGCTTATGAAGGTGCCGGGGCAGTGCAGAGCGACACCAGGAAGAAACACGGGATATGGAGCTAAACTGCACTGGGTGCACACACACACACACACACACACACACACACCTTTAAATCGGCAGCCCAGACAACATGACACCCAGGATTTACAGCAGCAAAATGTTGAGCAGGCTCTTGAGAAATAAATGGACAAGCAGGGCACACAGTAGATCTTCAATGAGTACCATAACAATATGAAAGGACTGAAAATGCACTTGAGGCAACCGATTGCGAAGCCCATTGCTGCAAGAATGATGTGCAGCAAGGGTGCAGAGCACTTTCCCCTTTAATATCCACCTGTGTGCAGTGCAGTGCCGTATGCGCCACTGGTATGGCACTCATATTGGACATCATGGGCCACATGTTTAACCTCCCAGTGAAAGCCACCATCAGACCACTTCACCAATAATCCAAGCTTGCAGGTGGTTCAAATGTGTCGGCAACTAATTTTTTGATGATCAAAATTTTTTTCGTGCACAGTTTGATTGCATCGTTTATTTTTCCCAACAAACAAGTCAACTGCATGCATTGCTGTCAGCTTCGGTGGCATTGCATATTGTGTTGACGTTTGTAATGCTTTGTGCATAAGAGTTCTGTTACATTATCATCATCATTTTTACTGGGCTGCCATGCCCAGGGGGTTGCTAGCATGAAGTGGCTGTTGTCTTTGGTTTGTCTTTGGTTTTCCTATCTTTGTTTGGTGCTTGGTGTGTTGTTGCCTTGCAGCAATACTACGTCTGTGCCATTGATGTTCAGTGTACATTGTACTTCCAGATGCCCAATTCTAGTGAAAAACTGAAGACAAGGCCTGCAATAAGGATTTTTTTTGGTGTTGGCCATTGCCCTCCAAAAAACCTAAAAACAAACACAATAGAGCCAGCAAACACATCAAGGCACCTGCTAAAAATGGACACCGACAAACATGCAGGGGTCCCTCCATGCGGGGGTTGCTCGGTCCGGGGCGTGGCTCCGTCCGGGGGTCGCTCTGTGCGGGGGTCGCTCTATCCGGGGCTCACTCCGTCGAGAGATCGCTCCGTCCGGGGGTCGCTGGCCGGGAGTGGAGCCGTTCGGGGGTCGCTCCGTCCGGGGGTCACTCCATGTGGGGGCCCCTCCGTGCAGGGGTCACTCCATGCGGGCTTGCTCCGTCCCGGTGTCGCTCCGTGCCGGGATCGCTCCGTTCGAGGGTTGTGCCGTCCAAGGGTTGCTCCATGCAGGGCTGGCTCGCTCGGTGCAATGTCGCTTCGTCCTGGGGTGGCTCTGCGCAGGGGTCTTTCTGTACAGGGGTCGCTCCATCCGGGGGTTGCTAGGTCCGGGGGTCGCTTCATCCAACGGTCACTCCGTTAGAGGGTCACTCGGTGCTAGGGTCGCTCCGTGTGGGGATCGCTTTGTGCAAGGCAGGCTCAATGTGGGGTTCACTCCGTTTGCCGGGGCTCTGTCCGGGGGTGTTGTGTCCGAGGGTCGCTCTATGCGAGGGGTCGCTCCGTGCGGGGGTCGCTTCATGCGGGGCTAGCTCCGTGCGGGGGTCGCTTCAGGCCGGGGGCCCGGGGGCCGCTCTATCCGAGGGATGCTTGGTCGAGGGGTCGCTCCATTTCGGGGTCCCCCCATCCGGGGGTCGCTCCGTCCGGGGGTCGCTGTCACTGGGGGTCGCTCTGTTTAATGTTGTCTCTCTCCTGCACCCCTGGCACCCCTGCATGCACAATCCGTTGTCGTGATCATTCGGGGTCGGCTGGTCACGGCCACGTGGCTCGTGTGCCGTAAGAGTAGACTGTGAGACTGGAGTGCTGAGGGTGTGTGGGTGGGTGGGTGGGTTGAATGGCTGGTGGGTGGCGGTCGGGGGTGGGTGGGTGGGTCAAAAACTCAGTGAGTCTAAGATACAGACGAGGTGCACAGTGAATTAAACTTATGTTTATTGCATAAACATGGGTTTAATGTTGTCTCTCTCCTGCACCCCTGGCACCCCTGCATGCACAATCCGTTGTCGTGATCATTCGGGGTCGGCTGGTCACGGCCACATCTCAGCAATTTCCTACCGCCCGCAGCCCGCCCAGCCCATGTGGAGAAGGTGTGGAGTCGACTGTCTCATCGCCACTATGAATGTGGCCCACGCCGAGGCGTGCATCAGGGTGGGGGAGTCAAATTCAAAGACCCTTGAGGGGTGGTCTGCTGGGTTATGTTTTGAAGCAACCCAGCTGAGTTTTAGATGCAGGTTTCCCCATCTCAGGGTGTGTGCAAGGCGGCGGAGCAGTCGTCCTCTGCCAGGGTTCCCCACACTTCCCGATAGGCGGATAGCTGACCATATGGCGCCCAGGTTGTCTGCCCCCACATGGATCGCTGGGAGCTTCATCTGGACCGCCAATTTCGCTGCCATTTCAATAGCCATCAGCTCTGCAGATTGCTGTGAGAAGATCCACTCTGGGAGGAGTTTAATTTTGCACCCCAGTTCTGGTCCCCAGACCGCCGCCACGTAGCCAGCATCAGATCTGGCAGCGTCCACATACCAAGTATGTTGCGGGTCAACACATCTTTTGGCATGCCATGGTTGACAGCACAGTGAGATTGCATGGCAGAGGGAGCGCAGCACCCTGGGGGGGGTGAAGGGGGCACAAGGGGGTCCCCAGGTGGTCCACGCCATGGGCCCTTGGAGGAAAGGGAGGGGCTGTCTGGAGGGGGTCGCTGCCCACAATATTTTTCCCACCAACCGACGTGCTCTCTTTTCGGTGTAAGTCCTGCAGGCCAACTTTACCCAACCTTTAATCACCTGTGCCAGGTATGTGGGAGCCTGTGCCATGGAGAAATTGGCGCCGTCAATGGTTTTACCCAGCCATGTGACGGATGTTTTCGGTTCGAGATCGGACTTTGGGCTCACCTTCCAACCGGCTTTCGAGAGGTCTGTAGCCAGTTGGTTTGCCTCCAGACTGAGGCACAGGGGGTTGGTGGAGATGAGCAACACATCATCGAGATATTGGATCAGGATGATGGTCCCAGGGAACTGAAGCACCAAGCTTCTGGAAAGGGTTTCAATAGCAAGGATGGGGCTGAAGGCCCACCCGAAAGGAAGGGAGGGGATGTGATATGACCTGCCGTTTACTCTAAACCTAATAGAATCACGAAGGTGGGCTGGCATCTTGCACGCCCAATACATATCGGATATGTCAATTTTTGCGAAATAGATGGGCCGGCCCAAGTGTTTGCATGCAGTGAACAGGTCCCCCAGCTCTGAGAGCGAGGGCAAGGCAAAGGGTAGGGGCTTCGGGAGCAGGGCATTCAACGCCCTGAGATCAGCAATCAGCGCCCCTTTCGTTGCATTCTTCGGCTTGGCAAAAGCCTTGAGGTTCGACGGCCCCCCCTGCAGGTCCCTATTAAGCAGGCCGTCCGCGCACATGCGCTCCGCCATGGCGGCCAGCCCTGGGTCCCATGTGCACCCTTGGTCAGGGATCAGGCGCAGCGCCCACTCCAGGCCTTTAGGTGCATGCTTCTCCCAAATATCTGGAGGTACAGGGACACATCCTGCCTCCCCTAGGCCATTTGCCGCCACACCAGGATCCAGGGGGCCATTCGGACGGTCCGTGCCGTCATAGGGGTCGTAATCCTCTTCGTCTATGTCACACCGCGTCAGGGTCACGAGGATTTCCAGGACAATTGGGAGGGTTTCGTGAATCGTCCCCCCCTCCCAGGACCTGTTCAGTGTGATCACAGCCCAATCCCGCAACAACCCAGCTGTCACCTGGGTTTTCTGGGACCTGAAGCCAGCACTCTTGGAGACTTTCTTTATCATCTTTTGGATCCTCTTTATCATCGGGCCATGGTGCCTCTCCAGGAGCTGGCAGTAGCATTTGTCCTGGTACCCAGTGGAGGAAACGTCCGTGCCGCATAGGCGCACAGACGTCATAGCCACTGTGTGGTGCCGTGTCTCGTGGCTCAGGTGGGGGCAGCGGATTCTGTACCATCGGTACCTTGTCTGCTGGGTACGGTGTTTCGCCACTGGGCACGTGGGGGCGCTTGTCGAGGGCAAAAAGTCGCTTGTGTGGGCGTTTTCTGCCTGGGCTGGGACTGCCCTCGGGGCAGTCTGGGGGGGGGGGGGGGGGGGCATGCCCTGAGGCCCTCTCGGGGGGGCTGGGGGTGGGGTCTGGGGGGTGGGGGAGGGGGGCCTGTCCATTGCTCTTTCCGCAGGGGGGGGTCCTGACCGTATCCGCGCCTGTGGCGTGAGACATCCATCCCCTGGGGCCAGTGAGGAACCGGTGTCTGCAGTGGTGGTTCCCTCCGATGGTTGGGGATCCGCTTCTCTGGGGCCGACCATTGGGGTGGGTTCTGCCTCAACTGCTCCTTCCCCCGCCACCCCGTCGAGCCCCTCGTCTGGTCGCCCCGCATCAGGACTTGTGGGGCCCACTTTGGGGGGGGCGATGCCATCTCTGGGGTCATCCAGGACGATGGGGCAGTTTTTGCTTCCCTCAGTGGGGGCTGTCGCAGCAGCGGGTTCAGTGGTGCCTGCCCCGGCGTCGGCCACATCAGGGGGTGGGGGGGGGGTTTGTGGTATCCTCGTCCACTTCCATGCCCTCATCTGAGGAGTCTCCGGAAGAGGAGGAGTCTTCAGATGAGTCAGACTGGTCTGGCTTCGCGCCCCGGTTTTCACCGGCCGTGCCCCGAGGCTTTTGGCGCTTGACGGATTCGGGAGCTGGCTTCGGCGGGGGTTTCCTGGGCCCTGTTCGCTTTTCCCAGGCCTCCCTTGGCCAGACATCTTTTGTTCTGATGGATACCCCTCCCATGTCGCGTGAAGGGAAGCCTGTGAAGCTCTCAGGGTAGGGTAGGGAGAGGAACTCAGGCAGGGACCAGTCTGCAGGTGCCTTGGCATAGTGCCTGGCCTGTTTGAGGTCCTTCCACCTTCCCCAGTCTGCCAGGCTGGCCAGTGTTCCTCCCAGGATCCTGAATGCAGCTGCAGCCATGCGTGCCCATGGATGCCATGTGATGTGCCCAAGGGGGCAGTGTTGCATGCACTCTTTCTGGATGCTGCGCAGTGCATTCCTGCCACCTGGCAGGACTGGGCTTTGGGGGGGGGTGTTGGGGTGCTTAAGGGATAGTACGTACTTCCTCCATTGTTCAAGGAAGGGCGAGAGTGGGTACTGCACCCATTCTTTTCCGCGTTTCTCATCGAAAAACTCGATCCACCCAGGGGTGGTGATCCCTTCCCACGAGACGCTTTCCGAATCCCCGCTACGCATTCTGAAGACAACTGCGCAAGTCGCGAGGAAGAACAAGCGGGGCCACGCCCAGTGGATACGGGCCCTGCCGAGGAACTCGAGGTGTTGTGCCGTACCGTAGGGTCTCGGGGGGGCATGGGGTGCTGTGATGCGTGCAATGGCCTCCACTTGCAGCCAGTGGAGTTGGAGGACTGAAGGGGGTAAGAGCCTGAGTTTCTCCAGCACTCGGAGCGCGGACACCAGTCCGGTTGCTGCAGATCTACCCCGCTTTCGCCTGGCGATTGCGCAGATTCTCTTGTTGAGTGCGACCTCAAGAGTATCGGATGATTCGCTGTTTTTGGCGAACTGACGGAGGGCAGACATGTATGCTTCCCTGGATCCTGATGTAATTGCCCTTGCTGCCAGTTGCAGTGGGCCGTCAGACCATTCATCGGACGAAATGGAGAAGTATGTTCGTATGGCGACGGACACATCTGCCATGTACACGGTGCCACTGCCTGACCCTCCCCCCGCGTGCCCCTATGCCTGGTTTCCGAATTGGAACCCCATTTCTCTGTAAATGGACTGCATGTGTTGTTGGGCCTGCGCGTTGGGGAATTGGGGGACTCCCTCCGCGGCGGGGGGTGGACTGGCACCCTGAAAGGATTGCTGGGGGTGGGGTTGTGCTGCATTTCCTGTGGCGCTTTGGAACATCTGTGGCACTCCCTGGGGGTTCGCATGCGGGCAGTACTGTTCCCAGTGGTTCCCCCCGCAGACACGACACTGGCCAGGGGGGGGGCCAGCCATATCGAATGCGACCCCCTTCGACGAGACTAGGACCTGCTGCTGTCCCATCATTTGAACCCTCCCCCCCCGCCTTTGAGTGGCGAGGGGGCAGTTAGTAGCCCAGTGGCCAGGCCCCCCGCATTTAAAGCAATTGCCTGGGGGGGTGTGAAGAGTTGTACCCCCTCCCGCCATGGCGCCTCCCTGTTGGTGAGGGACCATCTGCATCCCCTGGGGTTGGTTTTGGGGGTTCGTTGACTTCATGCCTTGCCGCTTCGCTCTCAGCTCCTCGTTGACAATGTTCCAGATTAGAATTGCCAGCTCCTCAGTGAACCACTGCTCGTTTTTTTCCTTATAGGACTTCAGGCCTGTCTGTAAACTTCCCATCCAGGCGTATGGGAGGTGCTCACCAAGCAGTTTGTTCAGTGCCTCTTCATTGAGCTGGGGCACCAATATTTTGCGTAGTGCGTCGTTCTCCACACGCGCTGCAGCCAGTCGGGCTACGAGTTCATGGAATGCTGCGACTCCAGATTCCCCTTGCCCCGGGCTCGGTGTGGTAATCGCCTCGCTTGCCGCTCCCTCTTGTTCTCCCGGTTCGCCGCCTGCGTTCGTGGCGTCCTTCCACTCGATAAAGGTGCCGTTGAGGAAGTCGGGCTGGAGGTTCTTTTGCACACGGTACACCGCAAGAGCTGCGATGGCTTCGTCCTTTTCCGAGGTGCTGGAGTCCCGCTCTGGTGCACAGCGCGCCGACAGCTCCATCTGGGACCTCCTGCTCTACCATGTCTTCCTCCAGCTGCACTGCCCACTCCGCTATTTCCTCCTTGTGCAGTCCTTTCCCCACGAGGGTTGCGTACGGGCCTTCAGTCCACTGGCGCCATTTTCGGAGCGCGATGACTGCTTGTTCACGCTGTGCGTCGTCCGTGATCTGTGCTGCCCTCGAATTTGGCCCAGAAGGATGCGCCTGTTGCAATTCACTGTCTGCCTTTCCGTTATTGTCTAATTCCATCGTGCGACTTGGCTCAGGCATGCAGTGACCCACGTGGGGTTAAAAAACCAAAAACTCAGTGAGTCTAAGATACAGACGAGGTGCACAGTGAATTAAACTTATGTTTATTGCATAAACATGGGTTCGGGGCTCACCCCAATTGAGGGTTGCTTCTTCCAGGGGTTCCTCCATGCGGGCGTCGCTCCATGCGGGGGTCGCTCCGTCTGGGGGTCGCTCCGTATGGGGGTCGCTCCGTCTAAATTTCTCTCGATCCAGTTGTCGCTCCGTGCGGGTGTTGCTTCATGCGGGGGTGGCTCCGTGCGGGGGTCGCTCCGGGCCGGGGTAGCTTTGTCCGGGTGTCGCTCCATCCGGGGACCGCTCCGTCCGAGGGCTGCTCGGCCCACGGGTCGCTCCATTTCGGGGTCCCTCCGTCCGAAGGGCGCTCCGTGCCGGGGTCGCTCTCACCAGGGGTCGCTTTGTCCGGGGCTTGCCCCAACTGAGGGTCGCTTTGTCCGGGGGTCCCTCCATGCAGGGGTCACTCAATTCGGGGGTCGCTGCGCCCGGGGGTCGTTGCGTCCAGGGGGTCGCTCTGTCAGGGGGTCGCTCAGTCCAAAGGTGGCTTCGTCCGGGGGTTGCTCCGTCCGCGGGTCGCTCCGTCCGGGGGTCGCTCCGTCCAAGGGCTGCTCGGTCCGGGGTTTGCTGCGTCCGGGGGTCACTCCGTCCGGGGGGTTGCTCCATGCGGGGGTAACTCCGTCCGGGGATCGCTCCGTGCGGGGGCCTTTCTGTATAGGGGTAAGTGTACGGGGGTTGCTAGGTCCGGGGTTCGCTTCATCCTGCGGTCACTCCATCACAGGGTCACTCGGTGCTAGGGTCCCTCCGTGTAGGCGTCGCTTTGTGCAGGGCGGGCTCAGTGCGTGTTTACTCCGTTTGCCGGGACTCCGTGCGGGGGGTGTTGTGCCCGAGGGTCGCTCTATGCGGAAGGTTGCTCCGTCCCAGCGTCACTATGTCTGGGGGTCGCTTCACGCCTGGGTGGCTCCATGCGGGGGTTGCTCCGGGCCGGGGTAGCGCCATCCGGATGTCGCTCCGTTCGGGAGCCGCTCCGTCCGAGGGTTGCTCGGTCAGGGGGTTGCTCTGTCCGGGGCTCACCCAAACGAGGGTCGCTGCGTGCGGGGGTCCCTCCATGCAGGGGTGGCTGCATGCGGGGGTCGCTGCATCCGGGGGGTCGCTCCGTTCATGGGTCACTCCGTCCGGGGGGTCACTCCGTCCGGGCGTCCCTCCGTCCGAGGGGTGCTCGATGCGGGGCTCGCTCTGTCCGGGCGTCCTTCCGTCCGGGGGGTTGCTCCGTCAGGGGGTTGCTCCATGCGGGGCAAGCTGCCTGTTCGGGTCCCTCCATGCAGCTATCACTTCATGCGGGTTTGCTCCGTCCGTGTGTTGCGCTGTTAGGGGGTCGTTCGGTCCGGGGGTCGCTCTGCGCGGGGCGGGCTCCATGCGGGGGGTTGCTCCGTCCGGAGTTGCTGTGTGCGGGGGTCACTGAAGTTGACTGTTTGAGGGTTGAGTCGTGCGGGGGTAGCTCTGTCCGGTGGTCGCTCTGTCCGGGGCGCCCTCCGTCCGGGGCTGCCCCCAATTGGGGGTGGCTTCGTGCGGGGGTCCTCCAGGCAGGGGTAGCTCCGTGCGGGGGTTGCTCCCCACATGTGCCGCTCCGCCCGGGGCGTCGCTTTGTCCGGGGCCAGCCCCAATTGGGGGCGGCATCATCTATCATGCGGGGGTCCCTCCGTGCGGGGGTAACTCCATGCGGGCGTTCCTCTGTCCGGGGAGTCGCTCCGTCCGGGGGACGCTCCATCCGGGGAACACTCCGTCTGGGGGACGCTCCGTCTAGAGGTTGCTCTGTCCGGGGCTGCCTCGGTCCAAAGATTGCTCCGTCCGGGGGTCGCTAGGTACGGGGGTTGCTCCATGCGGGGGCACCTCCCTGCATGCGTCACTGCATGCGGGCTTGGTCAATACGGGTGTCGCTCCGTGCGGGGATCGCTCCATTCAAGGGTCATGCCGCCCGGGGGTTGCTCCATCGAGGGCTCGCAGCGTCAGGGGTCTCTTCGTCCGGGGGTCGCTCAATGGCGGTCTTTCTATCCGGGGGTCGCTCCATCTAGGGGTTGCTGGGTCCGGGGGCCGCTTCATCGAGCGGTCGCTCTGTCCGGGGGCCGCTCCATCAAGGGGTCCCTCCGTGCGGGGGTCGCTTTGTGAAGGGCGGGCTTAGTGCGGCGGTTACTCCGTTGGGTGGGGCTCCGTGCAGGGGATGCTTGGTCCAAGGTTGCTCAACACGGCGGGGGCTCGGTCCAAGGGTTGCTCCATGCGGGGGTCCCTCTATCCAGGGGGCACTCCGTGCGGGGGTCACTCCGGGCTGGCGTCGCTCCGTTTGGGGGTCGCTGCGCCCAAGGGTTGCTCTGTCTGCGAGTTGCTCTGTCAGGGGCTCACTCCATTTGGGGGTCGCTCCATGCGTGCGTCTCTCGGTCGTGGGGTTGCTCCGTGCGGGGCTCGCTTTGTCCGGGGCACACTCCGTCCAAAGATCGCTCTGTCCGCGGGTCACTCCGTCGAGGAGTCGCTCTGTCCGGGGGTCACTTTGTGTGGGGGCCCCTACGTGCAGGGGTCACTCCATGCGGGCTTGCTCCGTCCGGGTGTCGCTCCGTGCCGGGATCGCTCCGTTCGAGGGCCATGCCGTCCACTGGTCGCTCCATCCAGGGCTCGCTCCGTGCGGGGTTGCTTCGTCTAGGGGCAGCTCCGTGCGGGTGCTTTTGTGTACAGGCGTTGCTCCGTCCGGGGGTTGCTACGTCCGGGGATCGCTTCATCTAGCGGTCACCAAAAACCACAGAAGCGTGCATGATCCATTGAAAACAGCATTGGGGGTGCAGAATTCAGGACCCTGGGACCCGTGGCAAGCATCAGACTCAAACAAAAAATCCTTGCGACCCGTGGCAAGCATCGACTAAAACAAAAAATCCTTGGTGTGCCAGTAGGGGCTGTAGGGTGCAGAATTCAGGACCCTGGGACCCGTGGCTACCGGTGGTGAAAAACAGCCGACTTTTCGCACAGCGCGGGCACAGCGCACGGTGCCCCCCCTAGGACCAGGACAAATCAGAGTCCACAGAAATACATGCATTGGCGCCAGCCCTTTTCCGGGGCAAAAAGGCAGCCCATCCACTATGCACCCACCCCCACCCCCCGGGGGAGGTCCCATCTCCCATCTGAAGGAGGCACCCACAATTTTTAAACCCCCCCCCCCAGGAAGGGTGTGCGAGGCACTAAAAAAAAAAGCTTGGTTTGCGTGTATCACACTTCAGTACCACTGAAACCATTTCATCTAAACGCCAACATCCAAGTGTTGTAACCCGAATCCGTAAGAACCTGGCTGTGGCTTTGATTGTGTGCAGTGTTTGGGCTCTGGAAATCATCTCTTTTGCAAATCCCTTCGAATGATAACTCAGAGCCGAAAATCGAAAACCGTGTGCCCCTCTTTTGGCAACGATGCCGTGGATATTTGTCAATTGCACCTTTACGGCATTCTCATTCATTCGTCACAGCCCTGTCCTGCATAAATTACGGCTTACGAGAATCTCGCTGAGGGTCACGTTGCTCCGTGTGGGCTTGCCCAGCAGGGCTGTTGTTGATGACCTCCACAGAGCCACCAGACTGTGCTGTGGCCGCTTGTTCACGTACAGGGGTCCCCCGGGATTGTCGCTTATTGGCCATCTCCAGGTGCAGTAAGCACCACACCTTTTGTACAAACACATCCTGGGTCCAGTCTTGGGCATTCAACGGAACTTGTTGCAAACCCTGCATAGCTGAGAGCAGGGTGTTCATCCATTGGAACCTCATTCGGGTGCTCGCCAGGTCATTGACTCGTGCAGCAGTGAGGGGTGGGGCTCTCGGAACGCGCGCTTTCTCCAACTCGGCATCTTTCTTCTGGAGGGCGGCGGTCAGTTCGTTAATTCGTTGTTCTTGAGCTCGCGCCGTCGCTGGCAGGTCGGTAATCGTAGGGGGCGCTTCATGAAATGTGCCATCCATGTAGTCCATGCGAAGTGCTTTGCGGCCACAGTACGCACCCAGCACCGCGACAAACTCTGCCGTCTCGATTTGTTCCATGTTACATGCCTCGGCTAGCGCACGAATTTGGTGATCCTCCACAGCAGATTCGGCAATAGCTTCCCATTGGGATATCATCCAGTGGTCCAGCTCCTCAGTGTGTGACCCAGATCGGGTCAGGGCTTGATATGCGGTAGCGCTCCATCGGTTGAACGCTTCTCGTGCTTGCACTGCCGCAGGTGTGCGCAGGATACAAGGCCCCGGTAATGGGCCTGGTGGTTGGGTACTATCTTGCGTGGGATCTGTCATTGTGTGATCGCCAGCAGTGTCACGAGTAGCTTTAGCGGGCATAATATCAACTGTGAGGCTAGCTTGCCACACAGAGAAACCGGCTAAGCAGAATGGGACAAATACGTAAACGCGTATTTGCTCGCTTCGCTCGCAAACACACGTTAAGAGAAATGAGCAGTACCACACTGCACATGGCGAATCACAGCAAAATGGTATGACTGGCCAGAGCCATTTCTTTGCCTGCCCTGGCACTGCAGCGGTGACACAAACTGGACTCCATGTCCCAGCAGCATTCACTTTTCTTGTTCCGTCCCTTCCAGTCACTGCACACACAATCCATTTGTGCACACACTGATGAAGTAACAACAGCAAAGATAAATTGTTAATGCCCCCAGCTTTATGAAGTGCAAGGACTCTGGCTTATTGTTTGACATGGACAATGACCATGTCATCTGTGCATTGATTTGTCTGACTATTCCTGACTGACATAATGCCACAGCACAGCTGGATCCTCCTAACCTAAATGCCCTAACGAACCTTTAGCTAAGAAATCAGAGTCAAATGTGGATACAACACTTGATGATGGCAGAAACAGTGGCGGGTTGAGATCATCAGGTAGACACAACGAGCCTCACTGTTGGTTTTGTATTTGCACAGGCCATGCACGCGCAAAGGGGACGGTAATGTGGGATACGTCAGCCTAGTGTGTATTGTAGAAACAGCTGAACCCAGCACCAGAGTGGGGAACATTATGCACGGGCCTTGGATTATGCAATGCACAACTGTGCACAATTATGCACGATTATGCACGATTATGCACAATTATGCACGATGCATTTTGAGGAAGACACAAGGGGATTGTAAACAAGAGGGATCCTGGGACTGCTAACCTTCTGTCGTTTGGCAGCAGGAGGGACACCACGTTCCTCATTTTCAGACGATGGAAGAATTTCTTTGTCTTGCAAAGCATCTTCAGCAGTGGAAACATGTGCAAGTGCATTTTGGTGGACAAAATTGTCCAGAATACACACAACAATGAACTGCATTGGACAGAGGTCAAGCAGAATATTATGCACGATTATGCAAAATTATGCACGTGCATAATTTCCCCTCCCCTGCAAGCACCCCCCAGAGGACAAAGTAGTGTCTTGGTCTTAGACCAGAGGAAAAATGACAGCATTGCCTTTCAAGGTTCATTGCAGACATGCAACAGTTTCCTTGCAACTCTACGTGACCGAAATCTCATGATGATACCTACCAGACAATTCTGACCAAGAGCGCCTCAAGAAGAGGACGCATCATACCGTTCTCCGGACATCAACAGCCTGGAGCTCAAGGATGGAAAAAGAAAAAGCAAAGCACGCCTTCTGGTTGGCTGCCAGAGACCAGGCAGGTACTCACTCTCCCCCTTGAGCCAACACGGCCGCACCTAGGGTAGACCACGGTCAGATGGAGACGGTGATTCCATGTTCGACATATTCCATATTCCATGTTCGGGCTGTGCTTGCGCATGGTGCATGGGCAAGCGGTTCATGTCCAATTTGAGCCCTAGTACAGCAATATTTGCTGCAAATTGCGTCAGACTAACCCAAACTGGGTTGCAGTCTGGGTTGCGGCAGAATATTGTAATGGGCAAAACCACACACCCCACACTCACGGCCCAGCCTGTTTTTGCCACTGCAGCCGCTCACAAGAACGACATCTTTTTTGGTTTTTTTTTGGACCAGAGCTTGGTAAGCTGGCAAAGCCCTCTTGCCAAACGGTACTAAAGAGAGTTCTCAGAATCAGGAAACCCCTCACAAGAATGTCATCTGATATTCGTGACCAGACAGGGGGCTGTGCTCACGCTGGGGGTTGGGGTAGGGTCCTGGTTCAGTGTGCTGTCAAACAGTACAAAACCTGGTTCACTCATAAATATCTTGCGAAGTTGAATAGAACGGAGGAAGATGCGCTTTGAAAGGGGGATCCAGAACCCTAGCTAGCCGTTGGAGCCACGGACCATTGAACAGGCTGTGGGGAAGGGAGGGCGGGAGGGAGGAGAGCCCTTTCCAGCCCCAACAGGAAATGGTGGAAACAATTGCCTGATTAATTCAGCCTTTGTCGTAGGAAGACTGGCAGGGAGTGCATGAAAAAGTGGCCACCCCCTGGCACTTGCATACCAGGGTTGCACAACCATGCCCACGAATGCATGACCTCACCAGTCGATGAAGGCGCTCGGATAGGAGGGTGTTGGTTCAGAAGAGGACAAGACTCTGAAAAGCGCAGTGCAGCCCACTGTCTCCCAGCATCAGCAAACTGCGTGAGGGTGTGGCTTGGCTCCTATGCAGGTCTCTGGCGGGTATCACAGGTGGCAGCTATGGGCATGTGAATAAACTGCCTAAAAACTCATGATCAATATGTGATACGGGGGAAATGAGATGGATCATTTGAGCCGGTTTTGTGGTCGAGGAGATTTGGAGGCAGACTGGGTATCGCTAAACAGCACTCAGTCTCCAACACTTTCAACAGCATGAGTGCAATTTGTTAGTTGAACACTTGAATCTCCACGGGACGTTCTCTGGGATAGATAGCACACTGGCAGGCAGTGGGATTCCATGTCCGGGATTCTGTTTTTTTTCTTTTTATCAAAATCTAGGTTTCCACTTCTCCAGTGGGGCGGATCTTGGATTCTTCGCCCAACTCTGTTGTGCCACCACGCATTTTTTTGACCCAATTCTTGTTCGTGATCCCAGTCCAACGCCGAACAGGCGATAGAGTGTCTGAGGGTGGCCTCGGTGCAGACTATCATACATGCGGAATACAGGTTATTTTGTGTCAGAAAGATGCATCAATGGGGTGTTACTGCGCTGTAACCGGTAGGCTAAATGCTAGGCTCAGCAAACAGGGGTACGGTAAATGGTTAAATGGGTTACATGAGGGGTACCGTAAAGTAGGGGGTGTATGAGGGCATACTGCATGTGGATGTAAATGGGGCATAATGCGAGCCAAATAGGAAAACGGCATTGGAATGGGGGGGGGGGGGGTCACAAAGGTGGAGTAAGTTTGCCGAGTAATTCTTCCGGTTTAATGCACAGCATGGGGTACTGAGATTCCGCTGGTTGGATGCTTCATCACTCATTCACTGACTTGAGCAGTCAAACCTTTCCTGTCTGGACTGTTCCGTTTGGCACTCCCTTCGGTGGTGCGCTCTCTTCTGTGTTCATGCCTGTCCTCACATTTTTCTTCAGCAGCGTCCAGAACGTTTCCCATGCTACCGTTGGATCCATCTCCTACCAGACCTCCCTTGGGATATACCCTCCAAAGAGGTGTATTGCACACGTTGGAGCCTCCGGCACTGCGGGCTTGCTGACATTGGGATCCTGACCACCCTGGACACCGGCCCGCCTCCTGCCTTGGCCTTGGTGTCCGCCTCACTGTCTCCCAACGAAAGAAAGATGCCGGTACCTCCGTTCAGGATGGATGCAGGTCCACTGATAGACTTCATGAGGAGGACTGGCGGTAATCATGGATAAGTCGTGGCAAAAGGCGGTTGAAGTTGAGGGCATTCAACCTCCAACCCCCCCACCCACCCCACACTCCAAAAAGCCCTCGGACAGACCAGTAATCCCCTGCACACCCAAACACATTCCTCCCCTCGGCTGCGGCCTCGCATTCTGCCTGAGCAGCTCAGCCGCTCAGCCCATGTCCCAACAGTACGGGACAGAGCCCGCATCGCCGCCGAATCAAACAAAGCAAGAGCATGGGGCATCCAGCAAAGCCAAGGCCTGTGTCAGGTCCACAATGTCGAGCAGGTTGGGCTCTGCGTCAGCCCTTCAGACCCTTCAGACACAATGCGGAGTGATTTTGGGTATGAAATAGTGTGGGGGCACAGCGCAGAGGGGGAGGCAGCGTTTGGGAAGAGGCATCTGGGGTAGGGGGTCAACCCCCAGCCCTGCTGGAGGTCCTGAGTTGTGGTTGGCGCCAAAAGTGCAGAGGAAAGATCTGAGCCCACATTGACTTCTGCTGAAAGGACGTTGTCCGATCAGATTAGGAGGGGCGTGCGGTCTGACACAGGCGGGTGCGGGTCAGGGACCCCTGCCCCCCCTTTGAAGGGCCTGAGTCATTAAGGGGAGATTTTGAGGGGAGTACCCGGGGGTTGGGGGGGGGGGGCGTTGTGCTGGGCGAGAGGATAGGCACGTAAGAAGAGGCGCAGGACAAGGGCTTCCTCAGCATTTGCAGCACAACAGAGTGGCGCAGCGGTGCACGCCTTGGGTCCCGCCTGCAATCAGAGCAAGGGGTGTCGAAAGCGGAACTTGCAAACCGTGTCTCGACCATCATCCGAACACCCCACAACCCGCATGACCCGAACAGACCTGAAAGGCGAGGGAACCCTCTTCCGAGCAAACACAAAGCATCCCCCTGCAGTCGCAAACAATTTCGGTCCCGCTCCCCAACTTCCTTCCGTGTTCTCCAGATGGCCCCTCCCCCGAAGACACACACACGATGTAACCGCAAACAAGAACAAAGCAAGAAAAGCGGTGGAAAGAAAACTCCTCAGGGACAGCAGCGCTGTCCTACACGAACACACACACACACACACACACACACACACACACACACACACACACACACACACACACACACACACACACACACACGCACGCACGCACGCACGCACACACACACACACACACACACACACACACACACACACACACACACACACACACACACACACACACACACACACACACACACACACACACACACACACACACACACACACACACACACACACACACACACACACACACACACACACACACACACACACACACACACACACACACACACACACACACACACACACACACACACACACACACACACACACACACACACACACACACACACACACACAGCGCACGAATGCTGCCTGGGGACTCACTCGCCACCGACTAAATGGTGCCTCCCACGATTCGAGGGGCAATGGCCATGGACATCAGCTCCTGGAACAGCAACTTGCAAGCGTAGGGGATGTGCACTTGGGAGATGCGCGTGCTGTTCTTGCATGCACGGCACTCGAAATGGTTCTTTGTTAAATCTGCGATGGCAATGAGGCCACAGATGTCGCAGATGTGAATCCGGTAGAAATCCGACACGCGGAACAGCCGCTCCCGCAGCCATTGCGACGCCCCGTGCGAGATCATGCAATCGCGCTCCATCTCCCCGAACCGGAGACCGCCGTCGCGGGCGCGCCCCTCCGACGGCTGCCGCACCAGATTCGTGATCGGCCCACGCGCGCGCGCGTGGACCTTGTCGTCGACCATGTGCTTTAGCCGCTGGTAGAATGTGGGGCCCAAGAAGATTGGTGCGTCCAGCCGGACGCCAGTGTGCCCGCTGTACATCGTCTCGTTCCCGGTGCGCTGATAACCGGAGCCGTGCAGGAGTTTCGCGACGTCGCTGACGGACATGCTTCCGAAGGGGGTGGCGTCGCCCTCGTAGCCATTGAGGCACGCGACTTTGCCGAGCACGCATTCAAACAGCTGCCCAATGGTCATACGGGAAGGAATGGCGTGGGGATTGATGATGATGTCCGGCGTGATGCCCTGCATCGTGAAAGGGAGCTCGTCCTGCCGGTACGTGAGACCGCAGGTCCCTTTCTGACCTGCAAATTAAGAGCAGCAGCAGCAGCAGCAGGGCGAGGAGGAGCAGGGCGACCGGGGCGGGGGCTAGAGAGATGTGGTTGCAGGGAGGCCGGGAAGGTAGGAAGCAGTCTTGCGATTGAATTCAAGGGAAGCAGACAGGGCACCTGCAATCCGCGGTTAAAGAGCGGTTAGAGAGCGGTTAGAGAGAGCGGTTAGAGAGAGCGGTTAGAGAGAGCGGTTAGTGAGAAGGGGTTGAGCAGGGAACGCAGTTTGGAGTGGGTCCCCACATTCTAATTGGATCGTTGCACTGATGAGTACCAGGGTTTCCTCCATCAAATGTCCCCATTTTTCACCGGCACCGAGGCAGCCCTCCGACACGCTGTCAAGGACGTTTGCCCCTGAATGGAACAAAATTTGACCGCAGGCAGAGGCAGAAATAGCCAAGAGGAGCATGCAGCAGGAGGAGAGGGAGGCAGAAGGGGCGAACAGGAAGGAGGAGTACCGTGCCGCGAGGCAAACTTGTCCCCGATCTGCGGGGTCCGGATACTGCGGATGCGGACCTTCACGAAGCGATTGTCCTCTGCGTTGTGTGTGACCATGACGGAGTCCACGATCCCGGCCTCGTTCGTGCGGAGGCACGTGGAGCTGTCCTTCTTCGTGTACCGCTTGTCGCGGGGTTGCGCGTCCTCTTCGGAGGGCGGCGGCAGCGGCGTCGTCTTGCCGATGATCACGTCCTCGCCGTCGACGCGGCTGCCGGGCAGGATCAGCCCGTCCATGTCCAACTTGTCGTAAGCGCCCTTACGCATGCCGACGGTGTTCTCGGGGTTCGGGCACTCGAACTTCTCTTTACTGGTCCCGCCTGCAAGGCACAGCGCATCGCAAGAGGCGTACTATTTGAGAGAAATACAATCAATGCGGGAGTGCGCGTGGCCCCTGGCGCAACGGGGGTCTTGCAAAGCGGATTGCGGGGAGGTCTTTTCCACAGACCCCCTGTGTGACATTTCGTGGGTTGCGGTCTCTTCACGCCGTTCTTCCCTTCGCGTGCTGCGCCAGGTCAATGCTTTCTGACCGCTGCGGCCGGTGTTCCTTGTCGCGTTAGCGGAGCCCAGTAGTTGGCGCACTGGGGGTTGTGCTGGTTGTTGCGGGGGTCGTTTTACGATTTTTGCTTCACACTCCCCTCCACGTCCAGGTCGTCTACCACATGCCTCGCCGCGTTTCCGTGTGCGCGAGGCCCAATTGCTCCACCCCTCCACGTGTTTTCCTGGTCGTCCGCCACATGCCTCCCCACGTTGCCATGTGCGTGAGGCCCAGTTACTGTGCGCACGGTCATGGTTGCCGCGGGTGTCGTGCACACCTCTGCAGGCGGCGCGCGCTGCTTTGTGGTTGACGCGGGTGTCGTGCGCACCTCCGTGGTGCCCATCCCCCCTTTCCGTCGGTCTGTGTGTTCGGCCACCAATCGATCAACTGAAGCACCTGAGGTCAACCAGATTGTTCCTTGGCTGTCTCCCTTCTGTCGCGCCCAAAAATGCACAAGTGCCCGGCTGGTGGGGGCGGGGGTGACTGGTCGGTTGCCGTGTAATACAACCGGCGTCCACTGCCATGTCTTTGGTGCACGTGAGGGGGGGGCCTTCATGAATGACATAACATCTGGTGCACGGGGCCCCAGACCGTCATCCATCCCTTCCTCGGCTGCAAACCGGGGCGTTGGGTCCAATCTTGTTCTTGTCCTCGGCTGGCTGCGCTTTTGTTCAGCGCTCAGTGATTCATCCATATTGCCACCACTCACTATTGTAACACACTGCCCCCAAGGCATCCGCTACCCTGCCGGTGCACCCGCTGGCCTGACAACGAGCCAACCCCGTACTCCATTTTCCCACCCCCCGCCCTCAGGATTGACGGGGGGCTCCAAGGGCCCTACGTCGCCATACTCATTGTTTCCCAGTCCCCGTTCCGTCCCCCTTGTCGTTGAACCATGTTCCGTTCTGCCTTTAGCTGATCACGCGATGCAAACTCTGCCGAAATTGATATGCCGCCAGTGTCAAATAATGACCTGAATTAATTTCGCCCTCGAGCCGAAACCTAAATACCCAGCACCGAAAGAAACACAGCTCGAGAGTCAAACTGCGTTCCTTGCTCAGCTGCCGCAATGTTGCTTGTACTGGGGGGGGGGGAAGCGGTTCGATGGAAAAGTATGGTTAGAATCCTAACACTGGCCGAAATGAGGCCAGTGGCGGGCAGGTCGGGAATGTTGAATGACCACAGAGCCACAAGCACAAGTCAAAGAGGTGCCGGAGCAGAGCAGGGGCACAGACATCGGCACAGACTGTGGTACCGGCACATGCGGAGGTGAAGGAGGAAAACAACACCTTTCTGGCCCCGCTCCTCGTCACGGTACGACCGGTAGAAAATGGATCGGTACAAACCCCGGTCGATGGCGGCCTGGCTCATCATGACAGAGTCCTCCTGGTTGTACCCTGAGTACGTCGCAATGGCGACCACAGCGTTCTGCCCGGCTGGCAAATCACGGAACTGCAAGAACTTCATGGCCCTGGGGCATGCCAAAGGCTTCTGGGGGTAGAACAACACGTGGGCTGTAGTGTCCATGCGCACCATGAAATTGGAGCAGTACGCCCCCATGGCCTGTGACGGAGGAATGGGTAGAAGTGGCTGGAGTGGGTTGACCTGAGCTGCTGGTTGGGTTGCAGGATGACCCAAAGCTTGTTGCCCACTGTCCCTAGCAGTTGATCCTCGATTGCCCTAGGGCCACCTAGCCTGACAGTCCAGTGCATTTTTCCCCAACTGCCCATGACAGTGTAGTGCCCTTTGGAGGCCTCTGAAACGACCAAGGAACAAGTGACACCACGACCACCACCGCCACCACCACCACCACCACCACCACCACCAATGACGGCAATAACCGCAAATAGCCGGCAAAGGCAAAAAATCAGGACGCGAATGCTACTCCACCCCCAAGTCCCAAGCGGGCAAGATCAGGGGAAATGGCGGTGGCACAGGTGGTGGTACTTAGACAATTCCGTGCTTGCGCACGACCCCTGGTTGACAACGACGGGATACACCAAAACCTTGCCCAATCCTCACCCAGACCAAAATTCTCACAACAGGGTACCACAATAACTTCTGGAGCAAAGACCTCTTCCATCTCAAAACCATTGACACCATTTCGACAGAGGGCTTGGTCACGCCCACGTCCCCTTCAGTAATCGATCCCCGTGGTAGTATTACAAACCAACCTAATTTCAGCACACGCGACCTTTGGCCAGGGGCCCCCTATTTCTCCGCTTCAATTTCAGACCCAAAAAGCGTCTGAAATTACAGAATCTATAATTAAAGTGGTCAGAAATTGCTCAGTCCCCTGCAGCTCGGAGCCTGGGATTTCGCAGCAGCTTGACGGTGGCTCGGTAGGGACTCGCTCCTTGGCGAGCTTCTCCGGGGGAGAAGTAAGTTCGGAGCCAAGGATTTCGCAGCGGATTGACGGTGGTTCAGTTTGGACAAGCTCATGAGCGAGCTTTTCGTGTTGGGAAGTAAGGAGGCATGACTCAGACAATCGTTCCCTCTGCAATCGGGGGGGGGGGGGCAAAACGATATCCAATGCGGACAGCCGCAACCAAGCGTGAATCACCCTCACCACCGTGAGGAGGTGTGGTTCTGCGGCCCAGTCCACCCACGAGTTTCCCGCGGAATGGCCGATCCCGGCACACAGGGGCTCCAAAAGTAGAACAAGTCGCAAAAGAATGGAGAACCTGCTTGCCCATGGCACTCTGGTAGGTGTTACGTGGTGACTGGTTGTGGTCCGGGAACGGGATAATGCTTGCACAGATACCCAGAATCATACTCGGGTGGATCTCCGCATGCGTATACGTCGTGAAACTCTCCGGGAGCTCCCCGTTGGGTCCCAGCTTCGGCCGGAGGTCGTGGAAGTCCATGGCGATGGTGCAAGTGTCCTCCTCCTGCATGAGGGTGCACATACTAAATGCCGCACGGCGATGAAGCTGACACAAAGCCACAACACTGTGAAAAAGCCCCCAATGCACACCCGATTCTCGGTTCCCGTCTTCGTTCGGGCGACATACGCAGGCAAATCACACCTCAACGTCCATGATGTCGATTAAGCCATCGTTCAGCAGCGAGTCCCAGCCGTACTTTGTATTCTGTCGATCCAGCAGCTTCTTGATATGCCGCTGCTTGATGAGCAGCTTGTTGTCTTCGACGATGAAGATGGGCCGGAGGCAGCGCCCGGCATCGGTGAAGATGCGTACTTCGCGGTCCTTGATGTCTCGGACAATACTAACGTCATAATCGATCTCGCGCGTCCGGCGGCACTTGTACAATGCATTGATCATGGTTACAGGAGCACGGTGAATGCCAATCCAGCACCCATCCACAAAAACCTTCGTTGTTGTGGGTTGCGCAATGACTGAGGCGGAGATTTCCTCCAAGTTTTCAGTGCCCCATTCCTCGAGGAATTCGCGGATTTGATCACCATACCCTTTCTTGGATCCTACCGAAACCATGGTCATGAGCGCCAGATTTTTCACGAGGCCGCATGCTTGCCCTTCGGGTGTCTCTGCCGGGCAGAGCATCCCCCACTGCGTGTTGTGCAGCTGTCGAGGCTTTGCGAGCTTACCGGACCGTTCAATGGGGGTGTTGATACGCCGTAAGTGGGACAAGGTGGAAGCGTAGGCCAACCGATTCAGCACCTGCGACACCCCTGTGCGCACCCCTGGCTGCCCGCCCTTGCCTCCCCAGTTGCCAGTGGCGAGGGCGTAACTTAGCCCCTTGGAAATGTGCGTGGCATTGACGCAGCACAGGATGGAATTCTTGTTGAGAGGCTCGCGCCCGCTGTCAATGATTTTTTGCATCTCTTTCTGCATCTCCTTTGTCATTTTACGAAGGCAAACTCGCAGAAGGCCGACCAACAACTGCCCCGCCATGTCAAATCGTTTGTTGCCACCGAAATCGCGATCGTCTTGGTCGCGCCGGCCTAATGCCAAGCTGAGTAGTTTATGCGTCATGTACCCGACGAAGAAGGTCTTTTTCGTGAAACAACGCTCGCCAACGCCGCAGTGTGGTAGGGTCTCCTTCATCAACACCTCTCTTGCATACGAAATGCGCTTTTCCTTTGTTGCACCGGTGATCCCACTACGCTTTCCGATATAATCCAATGCGAGTTCTTGAGTTTGAATACCAGATGCTTCCTCGAGGGACGGTCGCAACAATTCCAACATTTCTGTGTCCTCCATATTGTAAATGACATGATCCATGATGTCGCGATCCGTCACGGACCCCAACGCGCGGAAGAGGATAACAATGGGGATCTCGGCTCGAATATAAGGCATTTGGGCCACAATGCAATGCCCTGTGCCTTTCTTTCGGCTCTTGCTAGCAAGCATCCGAACGGAGAACGCCGAGGCGGGTCGATACGATCCATCCATCATGGACCGGATCTCGCCGACGAACAAATGCTTGGAAGGTTGATACTTTCGAAACACGTAAACATGATTGGCACTCATCTTTTCTTGGGCAATCAACACCTTCTCCGACCCATTGATGATGAAATAGCCGCCTTGGTCATGCGGGCACTCTCCAACCTCAGGAAGCTCGTCCGGCAACATGTCCATCAAGTGGCAATAATTCGATTTGAGCATGATGGGGATGTCGCCTACAGGAACATGGTCGACAACGTAGCTTTGCTCGAGATTATCGTTGGCATCAAACTCGCGAACGTGAATGTCGCATAATAATGGTGACTTGTAGGTCAAGTTTCGGAGTCGAGCTGCGTTCGGGAAGAAAGGCCGTAGTTCGCGGGCGTGAGGAGTCGGTAGAGTAGGCTTGTTAATATAAACTTGTCCAAACTTGATGTGGTACGTTTTCACCTCTTGCTCATCCACGCTGGGATCATATTGCGGATTTGTCTTCAAAGTTATCTCGGCGGTATCGTCAACGACCTCTTGGATTTGGAAATCCATGAAATGATTGAAGGAGTCAAGTTGTTGCATCACAAGACCTTTTTCTTCGAAGAATGCATTGATGACCTCCCAAACTTCGTTGTGGGTCTCAAATTGCACCGGGTCCTCATCTTCTGCCTCATCCACGTCCATTCCGATGTCCATGCCGTCATTTTCATCCTCTTCTTCGTCGTCCGAGTACCCTCCTTCCTCTACTTCTTGACGTACCACGAAAGGATCCATGTGTGATTATTTCGCGAGATCAACAAACACAATGGGCAAACTTCAAGTTTTGCAAATTCTCCTGAACAAGGACGCATGAGGGTGCATTTCGTTCTTGTTTCCAAGATGGTTCAACAAGATATCGGAGAAGGGTTGTGTGGAGACTGACCTACAAGACGGCCCAACAACTCAACGGCCTAGTCTACATCTATCCATGTGGTGGACCCTTATCTTACTCTCGGGCACCGGTCTTTAATAGATCTGTTTACATAGAATGTTCACTACCCTGTCATTTGTGATGGGCCTTGATCTTGCCTAAAACATCAACCCATCACAAAAAGAAACCGACAGCAAGGGGCATAGCATGTTTGCAGTGACAACCGGGGTGCATAGCGATGGTGAGCGGACGTTTCGCATTACCCAAAAGGGCGCTTCATCAAAATTTTCATCGAGACATTATCTGTGCCCCACTTTCACATCAAACATAACGATCTTTCGGTAAGCGATCGGGATCATTTCTCGGCGAAGAAACGCTATCATCGACCCAACTTGCAAGTCGCGTTTCTTGGTGGGGTAGTGTTCCTTGCCCGGGTGGTAGCATCTCTTCCCAAGAAATTTGTCACTAGTTTTTTAGCACACTTTAAAAATGTCCCACAAAGATGCAAACAAACGACATCTTCGAAATTTTGGAAATTTGTCGAATGCTTGACAAAAAAGTGCACAAACGTTCTTTGAGTGACCATTTGAGCGCCCTACCTCGACGCCACCAGGTCATGTACCATGTGACCAAGGTGGCACTTACTTTCACGAGCACGTTCAAGAATTGATTTGCGTGACGCTTTGTGGTGCCCTTGTTTTGCCCTTAGATTTGGTTGATATGGTGGATTGCTAGCCACTGCCAAGTCGTCCAACAATGGGCTCCTTCAAGTGATTAGCTTTCTCGTACCTCAATTAGTAATCCTTACATTTTCCACGGCTTGTGCATTGACTTCTGACGTTCTCTGACGTGCCTTCGGGGGCACGCATCTATGGACCCTCACCCAATTGCATGCTCATCGGATGCTGTAAACGTACTGATACCCGGACCATATTGGGGCTCCGGCTTCAAGTTGCTTGGCAAAACTTGTTTTGAAAGGGGATCCTTGAGACCCCTTGGACATGAAATCGTACATTCAACTTCCTATCTAGCGAGTCTGCTTGTGTTTTCCTGTTACATGATACATGTCTTCCTGTGGTTGTTTGGAGAATTGCGCTTGGCGTTTAGCGTTTACCAGCGACTGCAATAATGTTGACGCGCGGCACCTTTTGGACGGTTCATTTAAATTTTGGAATTATCTTCAATAGGGATGTGCCAAATTTTTCTGACAAATGTGTAGTTTGAGAGCTGTGTTAGAACTCGAATTAACAGAATTTCTGCCAAAATGCACGAATCGCTAAGTACCAGCGGCTGTTACTAGATTTACACCCGCCTTCAATTTTGGGGATTTCTCTTCGCTGCCGGCGAGTTTTAACCCGTGGTTTGGACCCAAGGGCAGCTGGAGAGATGGGGGATGGGATCCCAGGTGGGGGGGGGGGGGGGCTGAATTGCCAGGGGATCGGAGATTCAACTGTCTGAAGGAGAGGCATTTTGAGGGTGCGTCAAATTTTCATGGTAAAAGCCTTTACACTTGAAAATCTTTGCGCCGGCCGCACAAGAGGAGTCCTCTGAGGGCTTGAACCCGGGATGGTTAAGCAGATTCGACCTCTTGAGCAGATTCAGCAGATTCGGCTGTGCAGATTCGTCAGATTGGAGCCGCGCAGTGAGCAAGGGAAAACCATGGCATGGCAAATGAGACTCGCGCGCGGGCTCTGGAGTTTTGCAAATTTCTCGAAATTTTTGGCAGATTGAAAGGCGAGGAGCTGGGAACGTGTTTTTCAACTGTTGGTACACCCGCTGCACTATTTAGATTTACGTCAAATCGATTCCAGGTATTAGTTGATTTTTGGTCAAACTTTTGGGTGTTCAAGAGTGCTATTTTTGGTGGTCTTTGTGTGCAGGATCTATTGCAAGCTGTAATGCTGGTAAAATTAAATTCAATTAAATTAAAATTAAAATTCAAGAAGAGCATTTTAGATCCGATGCAATGCTTGGAACATTTGGGTCTCGAGGTAGACTTTCTTCAAGCCGAGCTCAGGTTACCCACACACAAGAGGAAAGATTTCCGCCGCGAAATCGTGAAGCTCTTGCGTCTTTCTCACGCTACGCCGCGAAAAACAAAGTCGCCACCATTCTTGGCAAGGTGAGGAGCGGTCTTTTTTGCATTGCCCGCATTGCCCGCATTCACTAGCGCGTTCGTGCTTTTTGTGAATCGCCACAACCACGAGGGGTAGGACGCCTCTTTACCCATTCCCCAATCCGTCAAGGATCAAATTCACCTCGTTGGCAATCTTCTTTATCAATGGCCTGGCCGCCCCTTTTTTGCAACCCGTCACCAAAAGCCTCCAAAGCAACTCCTCGGGTTTTCATTGGCGTGGGCTGGATCTCCTTTCGAAGAAGGTAATTCATGACTTTTGGCGAACCGAATTGGGCCTCCACATCTCCGTCAAGGAGTTGCGAGCCGCCATTGCCACGGTGCACGCCTTGGCTAAACCCGGAGACGTTGTTCACTTACAAGTGGACAACACAACCGCCTTCACGTATCTTGCATTGTCACGCACTACTGTTCTGGCACACTTTGCAGCTTTTGATGCATCAATGACGAGTTGCTCGTTGGGGTTTGACTCTTACAGCCTACAACCTCTTTTGATCATCAATTTGCATCCCGCAAATCATCCTTTTGTGGTCTCCAACTCATCCCCAATTCCTCCTTTTATTGACTTCTGGCAGCCTGTTTTTGTCCCCGTATAGTATTTTCCCCATACAATGAAGTTTACTCGCGGTGCAAGTGTAGGTGTTAGGTGCAAGAGGTGAAGGAGCAATGCAGGCGGGTGGGCGGGCTCAGGTCAGGTCCAGTGTTG
This sequence comes from Eutreptiella sp. 'Long Island Sound 2002', assembly GCA_964036045.1. NCBI lineage: Eukaryota > Euglenozoa > Euglenophyceae > Eutreptiales > Eutreptiaceae > Eutreptiella > Eutreptiella sp. 'Long Island Sound 2002'. The sequence continues at coordinate 58,476,986 of OZ038384.1, read as the reverse complement.
CTCAACCTTCCCCTTCATTGGGTCCAAGGTCAGGCCCCTACTCAAACTAGGCCGTTAGCTTATCATGTTGATTGCTGATGGTTCTTCGGTTCTTGTTGTCGGGAAAATTTTTGGTTGGCCATTGCCATTGTTTGGGTGTGCATGGGCCATTGCGTTGCACATGCGTCTCTACAAATTTCGTTCGTTGCTTTGCATTATGTCGTGTAAATGTCATTTGTCATATTTGCTTTGCCACATGATTATGCATTAGTGAGCAGTGACATTTGTGTTTTGTTCCCGCGATGTTTGTGTTTTGTATCCGCGCTAAGACAAGCTGCTGGTTTACAACCACGGTTGAATGGGACTTGGTGGGACTTTCTTGTTGACGTGATACCCTGGGTCGCACACAAATATTGCAATTGTTCCATATCTTCTGGTATGCATCTTGTCCATCATAGTCCGCGATGAAAGCAACCCCTCGATCCTTGAGGCCCGTGGTTGCAATCTTATGTATTGTGGTTGTCCTGTTTGTGTGCAATCACTCTTTCAAACAAGAAGTGCAATCCATTAGCTTGCAACGGGGCACGAATCGCCTTGCCGATTTGCGCAAGGATGTCATTGCCGTAGCCCCGACTCCCCACCCTGGGGACAGAGTAGGTACAAGACACTCAACAGTTATGGTGACACCCTCCGACTTTATCACCATGAACGCATCTGGGAATAAGGATGCGCCATTATTCGATGCCACACCTCTTGGCAAAGTTCCCTCAAAGTCTGGTGCCCAAACCCCTCGTAATACTACGGTCGACCGCGGACAACCACATGACGAAGAGGATCGTTTTCAGAGATGGGCACAAGAGGCTCGGCAATATTTGCAAGAGTGCACCTCTATGAAGGTGTGAATTAGCGATCATGCTATGTTTGGTGTTGTATCAATTTGTGCGGGAGCTCACCGCCCACAACTAGCTATCACCTTGCAAAAGATTTTAATAAAAAATTTGGCTCAAATAACGGACATGCAAAGTGGTGATCCAAATAGCAACTTCCTCCATCTCTTCCGACCTAGTAAGCCCATGACATGTGAAATCATTCCCACCCCAATTACACTTCCATGGTACAAACAAGGTCAATCCATGGGTGGGTAGTGGGTGGGCATCCATCAACTCAATAATGTTTGCATGTAGTGCTAGAGTCAAGGCGAAAATCGAACTTGTTTCTCGCACGCTTCATTTTCAGATTATGTGCATGGCACGGTAGAGCCTTTGCTTGTTCGTTGCTTTGCATGGTGTGGTAATGGTACCTCATGGCTATGCTCATAGAGTTGGCCAAACATTCCCACTGCCTTAATGATTCCGATCACAATCGTGCACTTTGCATGGCTCGAGTTATTGGGACCCCCCCCCCCCCCAAGCGGCGTTGCCCTTGTGGTAATTTTTGTGGATGCAACTTCCCTTTGGAAAGCATCCTTGACCCGTGCGGATGTATGGGTCGATGTATCGGGGGGGGGGGGGCAAAGTATGCATCCGAAGTGAAGCTACGGTCATCATCGTTTTGCATGGATGGGGAGGATGAACAGGGTTTTTTCAGAACCCTTGATGTCTCCGCTAACCTCAATCAAGAGGTGAAGGATGTGGAGGAGGCAATCCTACAATTTCGGAACCAATTTTTGACTTGCATTGTTATTGTGATAGGGGATTGGAAAGGGATGCAAGCAATGGGTGGGGCTGGCTTTGAGTGCTGGTTGTGCAAAGACCCCAATGGTATTGTTGAGCAAAAGGAGGCGGAGTCCACCTTGAGATGGGGGGGCATTTTTGAGAAGCATCACCCCAGACAGGCGGCCCGGTGACTACCAACATGCTGCATGCCGAATCCTAAATGGCATTGCAAAACGCACTGAGACCACCCTTCAGGCCTTACCCCCGGAACCCCTGGTAAAGCCCACGCTATTGCAGCTTTGCACGCCTTCAAACAGGCGCTCAGGGATGAGACCTCAGGCATTCTTGTGAGGGAATGTCCCCCCGCGGCCTCAAGGGTCAAGGAAAAGGACTTTGATCTTACGAGCACCAAAGTGTTCCTCACCCCCCCCCCCCCTTCCAAAGACAATTTGTGGATTGCCTCAAAGAGCATGTCTCCTCAGTGAGGACCCCCGGTGGACCTCCATTATGGGTTGTTGTGCATGTCGTGGTGAAATGCATTGAGGGTTTGTATGACCTTTGGAGGGTGAGGGATGTTTACACTCTAACCAAAGTGGAACGCCACTGTGTGTTGACCACAAAGTTTTCCAAAGCTTGGGGAGACTCAGGTTGGTCCCCCACCAGGTGGATTCATTGGTGCTTGGCACATTCTACTTTTTTTTGCGGAGAAGTGGGGAAACATTTTTCAATTTTCCTCCATCCCCATAGAATAAAAACATGGGCCTTACAAGAGAAGGCTGAAAAATTGCTTCAAGGATTGGTCCTTGGTGCGACCAAGTTTGTGAGTTATCACGGGATAACTAGTGCTCTGACTCTGCTCTAACTAGTTAGTGCAAGGTGCTCTAACTCTGCTCAAACTCAGAAGTGCACCTTGCCCCCCCCCCCCCCCTGAGAAACCACCCCTACGATGAGGGTACCTTGGGGAACGAGATGGGATGGGGGGTTTTTGAGGGTGCCGAATCCATTTTTTTTAGGTGGTTTGCCCCAGAAATAGGGCTAGGTGGGTGTTCTAGAAATTGTGCTCTAACTAGGGGTTTACCCAATCCTGTGTTGGTTGAACCTAGAGCTCTGCCACATGGAAATCGATGAACCCTGTGCGTGGACTCTTGCGGTTCTTTATATCAAGAGACCGTCCAATTGCATGCGGATGGTTGAATCTGGCACCACACTAGACAACATGGCTTGGTGCCGTCGCCACATTTTTGTGGTCAATAGTGATGACAAAGAAGGTTGCACTGGTTTGTGTGTGCCTTCGATTGTCCGGTTGGAGCGTGTTATTATTTGGGTTTGGGAACACCTAAGCTCCATTCATTTGATCCGTCCTTTCTTGACGGCGATCCAGAAGCTTTGCTTAACCACCAAGCACCGGGCCTTGGGATTCCAAAAGGACAGTTGGTCTTGTGGTCAGAGCTTGCACATCACAAACCTGGTGGTGGATCACCGGTCTTCTTTTTCGGATGTGCCCCTCACCCCAAGGGGTCCCGGTTTTGTGGACTATGTATTGAGCATTATTAATGCTGATCGTGCTGTGTGGCTGATTTGGAGGGTGTTACTGAGCTTCCTTGCCCTCCTGAGCCCCCCCCCCCCAGCACCCAAGTTGAAGGTGCACTTTCAGGCATCGAGGAGAGTGTTCATGCCAACCCCACCCCACTTGAAGGCAAGGAGGCCCCCACCAAGCAAAGCATGGAAGGCCCGAGGCTAAGGCGCAACCTTCCATGGCCACTCCCACAAAAGAGGACACCCGTCCCCACGTCCTCATCCATGGAGAGTGGCGCAAGGTGCCAAGTGGCGCAAGGTGCCAGATGGCTACCCGACAGATGCATCTGGCCAGTTGGAGCGTGACCAACTTTTCATCATCAATGACGCGGCCAAGCAGCTAGTAGTGGAGTTGCGCGCTGCTTGTCAGCTTAACACCAGTCCTGGTGCGAAGCCCAAGTCTAGCGACACAAAAGCTGACTTGATCTACAAGTGTGCATTCTGCAACTACTTCTAGCGGGTGCATTTTTTGTGGGCTATATTTTTCTCCGCCGGTTTGGTGTACCAATGGTGGAGCGTATAAGAATGCTATTATATTGGCCCATCCCAGTGCCTTGGTGGCCTATAATGGTGGCACTAACATTGGCCATGGCCCTGTCGGAACTCTTTTCTCGAGGTTGATTTTGCTCCTAGTGCAGGCACGCTAGATGTTGGCCATGGCCCTGTTAGGACTCTTTTCTTGGGCGTGATTTTGTGTTTAGTGCCAATGACACCTTGTGATACTATGCTATATTGGCCGAGTCCCAACTAATTGGTGGCCGCACAGAGTACTAGGTGCACTGTGGACTCGGCGTCCCATCGTTAAGGTCGCTATGGGGTGCCGTACGGAACCGGTAGTTGTACATATTGTGCACGCAAAAAAAATACACGACTTGACGATTTTTTTGTACACGAGTTACATTTTTCACCTTCTGTCCGTCGCCATTGCTGCTGCAGCCACCATCCCCCATCGCCAATCCCCTATTCATGCTCACATCTATTGCAAGCCTCTTAAGAAGAGTATCAATGTCATTCACCTTCGCATCCTTCGTAGAAATCACAATATGGACTGCCATACCCACCAAAAATCCAACCAATGCAGTCCAAATGAAATTGCTGTGAAATTTTCTGCACGTTGCAAGTGCAATATGTGATTTGACGTGTGCAACAAATGTTCAAGTGAGATCTCAACCATCGCTCGCACCAAATGTTGTACACCACGATAAATCAAATGACGAACCTGTCTATCAAACGAAATGTATCAAAGGCGCCTTGCCGAGGGCAGCGCTTCAAGTACAACAACGGTAACTACAAGCAAGCACAGCTTAGTCTGGGTACGCGGTCCATGTATTTCAAGTACACGGCCTCGCACACCGTGTTTGCATGTTTCCATGTTTGTGCCTTGCAACCCGGGGTTCTCAGGCGCCTGGGTGTGCCTTGATCAGCCCTAGGAGTGTCCGCATGTGTGGATTGGGAGTCTGGAAAGCCTTGGATGAGGGGCTGGGCAGGGAGGGGGGAGGGGGTGTTATGGGGTAGGTGATCCGTGATCCATAGTTCAAACTAGGGAGGCGGGGGTGGGGTCATGAAGCCCCACGCATCAGTGATCCGTGGACCACGTACTGCACAAAGGGCATACATTCTTCGTGTTTCCTTTTTCAAGCCTGCTATTCGAAATCAACCGAATGCATTTATTCGTTGTCGTGTGCAGTGGTTGTATATTGCTCTTCGCCTTTAGCTACTCTTAGAGGAGCACGGCAAAGGTGGGAAAGTGGGTGAGCCCTGTGTGGTAGCATGATCCCAGGGTGAGATCCCAGGGCAAGATCCAGTCATTATTAGCCTTTCGCTCTAGCACTACCTCTAAGAATTAGGGTACGCGTGGAACCCAAGATGAGGCATCCAACCTTCTCTTGTCCCCATGAATTTCGTTTTTGTAGACCAAGAGCACCGCAGTAGAGCACTTGGAGCGCTACGCCAAGTTTGGTATAGCAAATGGCGTGATCATTATTCTCTTGAACAAGAACGAGGAGACACGCCATCTCCTACAAGCCTCCCTGCGCCTCTTTAGTGCGACGTTCCTCGATTGCTATCCCTACGATGTGCACATCTTCCACGAGCATATTCTGAGCCGATCTGACCAAGAAGCGATCCAAGGCCTCACCAAATCACATGTTACGTTCGAATACATGGACCTTCCAAGGATGCCTTTGCCGTTGGGGCTAACAGTGGAGGAGGTCAAGCCGTGGAATAAGTGGGGGCTCGGGTATCGACAAATGTGCCGCTTCTTCTCGGGCAAGCTATACCAATTGCCGTCGATGATGAAGTATGATTGGTATTGGAGGATGGACACAGATTCATGGTATGCTTGCACAAAACAGGGTAGATGGCTTCGCTTCGCATCGGGTGGTTATGGACATCCATCCGCCACTTTAGATTTTCAGGAAGTTGTTGGAAAAAACAGTGTCTAACGAGCTCGAGAACGCATTTTACAAGCAGCTCATGGCGAAGCACTGCCAAAGCTTGGCTCGGGATATGGCAAGGCGGGACAATCTTAGCTTGCGCGTGCCGTGCGTCCTCGGATGACCTGGTAAGTTTGGCATCCATCAAGTGGCATCACAATGCGCTTGTAATAATCAATCACAAAACCACTTCAAATCTCGGAAACCCATGCATGGACGCTCTGGCCGGTGGATGTCGCATCGTCTGGAATCGTGGGCAGACATACACATGGTTTCATGTTTTGTCACCGCTGAATCTTGGTCTCAATCAAAGCTTAATTTGTCTGTTCGCCCCTGCACAACCACTTGCCTATAAGAGTGCCATCTTGCTTCTCCCATTTCCTTTCTTGATGTTCAACCCAACAAAGATGCCTCAAGCAAGCTTTTTATGGCACCCATTAGATGACATTTTGGCGGGGGTTTCTGTCTTGCAGGTACCATTCGCCTCTGACTTTTGATCCTATCGCCCGGATGCAGAGCGAAGGCTGCCTCTACGCGTACAACTGGATGCGGTCTGACGATTGGTTTGTAACCAAAGAGCTGTGGGCCACGTACCGGGCGTTCGCTGCTGAATCCGGCCTACCAAGCGCTAATTTGTCACGTGTCGAGCGCCACGTCACGAAGGACGGAAAATACATCGACCTTATGTTTGAAACAAACTTCGAGATTGGGGCACTTAGCATGTTCCGAGACCCACATTACCAGGTTTTCCCCATGTTTTCCACGACCCACCATTTCTCAGTTCAGGCCAACACACTCCAACGCATGGACTGCGGCACCAACCCTCCTTCAGTCCATCTTTGGCGTAAAGCAGCTATCCCCCAAACAGTGGTTTCCAACCGCTCCTCATTTACATTGACATCATTGCTCCGACCCCGCGGAAAAGGGTTGCGGTGACCCTTGTATCTTTCCTACTTTCCCCACGCCTATTGTGCTGGTCATCCACCTTTTCTCCAAGCTCAGTGTCCAGAAAATCACCATGCACATTCGCCAACTTAGAGGCATCATCTCTTGTTGGCCACCCGCCATGTGCCACTGCCCACGTAGATGAGATTTTTCGATCTCTGTCCACTGTAATTGTGGGTGACAGGCTCAGGGTCTAGTAGCTTAGGATGTGGCCTTGAGCCCAGGGTCGGGTGAACCTCCAGTGGCAGCCGTGCCTATGGACACAGCTCCTACGTATCCGTTCGTCCCTGCATGCTTCATCCACTGCCTCAGGCGCTGTACCGCTACTTGGACGAGACACAGCCCCTGGGTTTCCTGCGGCATCGCTGGGGCGACGCCCCATTTCGGCCGCTGGCGGTTTACACAGTTCTGGAGGACCGTCAGGTATGCGATTTCAAGAAGGCCATTCCGTACCGTCACGGGAAGCACATGATGGGGTCCTCCCAGCCGCGTGCACGCTGCGTCCGTTGAGAACACGGACTGCGACTAGTAGTGTGCTTTCCATTTGGATCGCAAATCAAAAGGCCTCCTTGTCCCTGCGGCTTGGAATGGGATGGTCCCCACCTCCACCACCACATGGGAATGCAAGCAGATGAGGTAACTGGGGCAGTCACTGAGCAATGTGTTGAGGGTATTGGGGGAGCATCAGCCGATATGCTCCTGCATGCATCATGCAATTTCCGACAAGAATAGTCTCCGCTGGATGAATATTGCATCAAGGCTGGTGGGGTCCAATCCCATGCCATGTGCTGTCCCAACGCATACTCAGTAGTCACATGTCAAGAAGTCCCTCCATTGACGCACCCCGTGCGCCCCGTGCGCCCCGTCGGGTCCGCCCAAAGTTGGTTCAGGGTACCTCTGGCAGTGGTCCATCCCAAATTACAGTTCCTGCAATGCGGTTCTGCTCACACAATGCTCAGAGAGAAGCTTAGATTTATTTCTTTGCGTTGGACCTGGCCAGGAATTTATTTTGGCAGCGGCACCGTAACACAGTTGCCCCTTTTGATGGCAAGGAGCTGATGGACACTGCAGCTTAGATGGCAGAACCCAAAATGTAACTGGTTTTGAAACGCAATTGGTTAAGGGACCATGGCCTGTGTGCTGCTTTCCGCACCCTGCGGGGCATCTGGGCGGTGGTCACTTCTGAGGTTGTGGAAAGAGCTTGCGCCATCCCTTTGCTAGTGGAGCCACACGGGTACACAAAGAAGAAGCATTTCGAAGTCCGATCACTCCGCTAGCTTTGATATTCTGGGAGATTGTGGACGTTGGTACGCCCATGGTGGAGGCGTGGCCGCTCTGTTACCACTGGCTGTTGGGTATTGGTCTGCCTTGAAAATTGCTGCCCAAGTACAAGAATGCTTCTTGGGGCACTCAGTTGCGCTCTGGAACGCCGGTATTAGATTTTCGGCACAGTCGTGTTAGCCTGCATCAAACCTGCAGCAGCCGTGCCAAGAGGCTCGCTCATTTGCAGTGCCTGAGATCATGCAAAAACGTGATGTTGTGCAGTTGGTCAAAAAGCATGTCGTCAAGAATTGGTGTCTGAAGGCATATTATCACTGTCAGAGGCACCATAACCATCAACATCCTGAATCGCTCAAGTGTGTCGCTTGCTGTGGAAGTCCAATTTCCTGTGTGACATCAACTTTAGCAAAAAGGATTTCAGGAGCTATGTGTTGCATTGCTGCTATGGCTGCAGTTGTACCTGATTTGCAGTGGTTCATATCAGTCTTCTTCCATGAATGTTTTGGAGACCCTCTACACACAGTGCCCCCGCAATATGAACCGGCTGCTTTCAAGCACGATGGTTTCCTGTCCATCCTGTGCGAAGGTGCCACTGGAGGAAACAGCAGGAACCAACAGAGTGGAGTGGAACAGTGGCTTGTCAGGGCTCTGTCAGACGCAACGCCAAGCCAAATAGATACTGCAGTAAATGCTATTGAGTGTTTGATAATGATTGTGGGCTGATAGTCTGTTGGCACACATGCCAGAGCTATTGGAGCACAGCCCCTCCCCGTATGGCCCAATCTCCTGAAATATGGCTCTTTGCATGCATGAATTGCAGAACTCTCGCCTACTGTTGTCAACAAACTGCGCCAGCCAACAGCCTGCTGCCACTCAGCAACTAGAAGCGTGGTTATAAGGGTGCACAAAGACCAGGGTTAAGCGCGTGCAAGCGTGCAGGGTGTTGGGATACAGGCGTGTGCATGCATGCACAATTTTTCCCCCACCCAGACAGCTCCTGAAGTGACGTCTGATGATGGTGTCTATCGGTAGGCCCTGCACTGCAGGGCACTGCAGGGGTGGGGTTTATGTTGTCTAGTTCTGTGTCGTCTCCATGCTGTTCGCCAACAAAAGCTTCCTGACAAAGCAAACCTAGAAGCAGACCCAAGGTCCATTCCAACCCCCCCTGCAGAGAGCCAAGCATGCAGCACCAGGTGAATATATTCTGGCAGCAACCCTAGTATGAAAGGATGGGTATTTCATGCGACTGTCGGTGTGGAAGTTAGGAACACAGGGTAGTGGGGTATGCTTGCGAGAAAGGATCACACACTCAGACGTTTAGCTGAGGCATGTCACCACATGTCGCTTGGCAAATAATTTCCCCCAATGATGGAGGTTGGCTCCATCCTTTGGACCCCTGCATCATCAGTTTCCTCTTCGGCATTCAGACCAATTCCTTGAGACAAAGTGGGTGACGAAACCAGAGTGGTGAGACATCAGCAGCAGCGGCAGTGATGTTTTGTGGTTTGCACACCGAGGTCAGGTTGCTCTACCCTCCCATTCGCCCACAGCTGTCAGGGGCCCACCCACTCAACCACCCAGACAACAGCATCTTAAACGAAAAGGATGACCCATGAAGCCCACCCACTGTTTTGCCACACTTGTTTCATTTGACAATTTGAAGGTGCCTCATTCCCAAAGCACACCGAAGTGAGATGAGGGTAGATTCCATCATTCTCACTGAAGTGCGGCAGCGTGCAAATGGGCTGGTTCCAAGATTAAATCCAGCAGCTTGGTGAATGGTTAGGAGTGGATTTCAGTCGAAAGCTGCATGATTAGGGGTGGTTGCAATGTACAGAGTATTTGTATCCACTGAACGCTGAATCGAAGGTGCAGCAGACAACTGCATCAGCAGTCAGGTTGATAGCTCTATTTTCCCCACATTAGTGCGCGAACCCCCCACCCCACATACACAGTCTCTTGGCACACCAGTTGGGAGAGGAAATGGTGCAGGCATTGCTCACAAACATGTTGTTTCTGACCCTAAACACCTATCGTCTGATCCTCCGCATGCTAACACGCGCTTACCCATGGAAGCTATGCACGCTTGCGCACGCGAAACCTGGAAGATGCTTCAGCAAGGGCAGGAGGTCAACTGTGTTTATACCTCTGCACTCACACAATCATTGGTGCTGGTGGATTTTTTTGTGCAAGGGCATTGTGTGTTGACCTCCTGGTGATTCAATTGCCATGCGCATGTTGTGGCCTGATGGACAAGCCAGTTGTTGTGGTGCGTACTAAAAAACCCCCCGTTTTTGTACCAAAAAACCCCCCCTTTTGTACTAAAAAAACCCCCACTCTAAAATGCATTAAACCCCCCCCCCAAATTATACCAAACCCCCCCCCCCGGGGGGGCTTTTAGTATAATTGGGGGGTTTTGGGCGGGGGTTTTTTAGTACATTTTGGGGGGTTTTTTTAGTACATTTTTGGGTTTTTTTAGTACATTTTGGGGTTTTTTTTAGTACATTTAGGGGGGTTTTTTAGTACATTTAGGGGGTTTTCTTTTAGTACATTTAGGGGGGTTTTTAGTACATTTTTGGGGTTTTTTTGTGCATTTCAGGGGGTCTTTTAGTACATTTCCGGGGGTTTTATAGTACGTTTTGGGGGGCTTTTTAGTACATTTCGGGGTATTTTCGGGGCAATGTGAGCCCTGAATCTCAGTCCCGGAAGACAGGTTGTCTATATGTTGAAGACAGGTTGTCTATATGTTGGGGGGTGGGGGTTGGGTGGGGATGTGGGGGATCTAGACAGAAATGACTCCAAAACTGGGGGCCTGAAAAATCCTGTTTGCCGGGGCAACCCCATCTCAGATCCTTACATGGGGGAGGGGTGCCCTCTTTGGGGGTGTTCCAATACACTCAGAAGTAATCCCCCCTTCCCCCACGATGGGTGTGTGAGAGTGATCGATGTTGTTTCACATCATCAGGCCATCATGTGAAAGCATATGCATGGACTGCGTTTGTCGGCAGCTGTCTTTTTTTCAGGGAAGATTCATTCACTGAGGGCGTTTTCTGGGTAGAAGCACTGAAAGTAGGCGCGTGCAGGGCACCCGTTCTCTCAGCCGAATGGATGTGGTGCAGAAGTCCGGGTTTCCTCTTCCAATCAAACAGACAAACCAAACCTCCCCCATTTGGGACCTATTTATTGGGTTGTTGCAGTCTGCACCTCAAGGCACACCAATCACAGTTCTCAAATACCCACATATCTGCATACAGATGGGTGTGGTAGAGTGGGGGGGGGTGGCAGGGAGCACACACAGAGCTGAGCACCCGGAAAAAGAAGCAACGCATCCTGAATGACATGGGACCGCTTCATTATATGCTTACAGAGTCAGTGATCAGTATTCCGTGTCAGATCTGCTACTGGACTTCTGTGGGGCCATTATGTGAAGGGACAGAAGAATGGTACAATCAAATGTCAGTGGTGTGGTGCATTTCAGCTTTAGTACATGCTTACGTGCTGTTTTGCATTCATACTGCCTGCAGGATGTGGCATTTATCTTTTTGGGGGTGGGGTCTGTGGAGGGCTGAGCTGGGGCCAAATACAGCAATGCAGGAGCACACGGTGCCATAAAGGAGGAAGCAAGTAGCTGCAACGGACAGTTTTCACCCGAAAAGAACGTGCGGAAGGGTGTGCGGGTTGAGCAGGGTTTGAGACATGGTAAAGAGGGCTTTTCCTGTTTGGCGGATGTAAATTTTTTTATGTGGTGAAAAGGGGTTTTTTTTTAGTACAAAAGGGGGTTTTTTACTACAAAGCGGGGGGTTTTTTTTATTACAAAGCGGGGGTTTTTTTTTTAGTACAAAAAAGGGGTTTTTTTTTAGTACAAAAGGGGGGTTTTTTAGTACAATAAGGAGGGGTTTTTCGTACAAAGCGGGGGGGTTTTTTAGTACAGAACGGGGGTTTTTTTTAGCACAAAAAGGGGGTTCTTTTAGTACAAAAGGGGTTTTTTTGGTACAATAAGGGGGGTTTTTTAGTACAAAACGGGGGGTTTTTTAGTACATAGTGGGGATTTTTTTAGTACAAAACGTATTTTCGTATTCACCACCAGTTGTTGTGTTGCAATACTGCCCATCACCAGCTGAAGGGCTCTACAATCTATTGTTGCAGACAGTCGGCAGGAGCAAGATTTGCTTTGGATATCCCGCAAAAATCGCTTGGAGGTGGTGGGTCAACAAGAGTCACTGAACCGGCGAAGGGGGCAGTTGGAGCCAAGAATTTTCACGAAGCCAAATTGTATATTACACAGATGGCGTTACAAAATCGCCAAATGCAGCAGAGGCTACAAGTGTTACAAAATTGCGAATTTCAGCAAAGGCAAAAGTGGGCAAATTGCAGCACAACATGACAAAATTTTGGAATGCGGCAGGGGCAAAAAGTGTGACAAAATCAAGATATGCAGCACAGCCATATTTGTTTGCGATACTTTTGTCGGTGATGGGAACCAGGCAATGGCCTGCGCACACTCCAATTGTGTCGGCAGCGCTATTTAACGACCTTCATGTCAGGAACCCGCGTGATCATTCCATGGATTGCAATAGAGCTTTCCTACAAGGAAATAGCACGACCTCAGATACAAACAAAGCGGATGCAAAGAGTCCAAGAAGTCCAAGAAGAAGTTTAAGTTAAGTTTTTAAGTTAAGAAGTTTATGTGCACAATTGAGTAGCTCAAGGATTCGCCCACAACATTCGCTGTGTTTTGTTATGCTTGGGTGTAAGCAAATAGACGTTTTTCTTTCAAACAATTCCCCCTCCTCTTTTTGTTGTTTGTCTCAGGGTCTAGTATTCTTTGTTGTGTTCTCGGCGCAAGCCACTGTCATGCCTCTTGAGGCCATTGCTTGCATACCTTTGTCAGTCAATCGACAAGTTCGCATAATAGTGAAAGAGGATATGTTACAAGCGGAATGGGGGCTAGAATGGGCAGCTCTTTTGGGACTAGTAAGGGATACTGCATACTCACTAAGTGCCTACTATGGAGGCAAGTGGGGGAAGAAGTGACCCAAAGTGAGCACACAAGAGCAGTGGTGAGGTCCTCAATTGAGATTGTGGCTAATAGAGATATTCCCGGATTGATACCTTAGGTGCCATCAAATTGGGGGCGCGGATCGGTCTTAACACGACTACAATAACCTCCCGTTTTGCAGTGAGATGACCCCTAAGGAAAAACCCATACGGGGGGGGTGGTGGTTTAGTACGGGAAGAAACCTGTCTGGAAAAGTTTCGTACGCCCAATTCTGGTGCATTTTTCTCCATCACTTTTAACGATTGTGTCATAATTTTTCGAATACTTTTTTTCGACATCACGTTCAAAATTTGTACCCTGTGCGGGGGGGGGGGGGTGATCGGGGAAGGGGGGTGCAGATTTCAATACGTCATGTGGATGGATGGTCTGGTTCAAATCTGTGTTGTCTGCTTGGCTGCTGGGTTCTATCCTTTAGCGCACTTTAGGCTGCCTACTACATGTAGTTGCCAGTTAATAGTGAGCGCAGTGTCAACTGAAACTATTTTCTCTGTAGGTTGCTTTTTGGGGAAGGCAGCTGCAGCCTAGTACCTGGATGAAGACGCCCACATTCTATTGCACATTTTTTTCCAGACCGAACCCTGCACATGTACCCGTGCTTTAACCGCCTGCTATGCAACGTCTTTTGGTCAAGTCCTCTTTGGTGCGGTGAGCTCATGGTGAACAAGACCTAGAGAGGGCTGCACAAGCTGTCAAGGCCAAGCAAGCGCAGCACAAATTCAAGGGTGCGGACAACAAGGACAAATATTGGTTGAAATGGGGCGATGCTTAGAGGTGTGAGTTTGTTGACATTTATGTCAAATGTGATATGAAAAGCATACAATTACACTACGGCACCCCGCACCCCCCCCCGCCCCGAAGCACAATGCATCTCCAGGGAGAGAAGTAGTTTGCTGAAGGGCGGGGAACTGTGTGGACCTGAGCAAACTAGACTCACACCTTTTTCTTAGGTGGTGTTCCCATCAGTGAGGAGAGCCGACCCTAGGCCTTGCCCTTCACCATGGAAAAGTGTGGCGCAATTTTTCCCATCACTTTGAACGATTGCAGCGGAATTTTTCCCCGGCGGAGATTTTCCGGACATAATTTTTCCCGTACTAAATCCCCCCCCACCCCATGGGTTGTGGGAGTGACAGCACATTATGTTGCAAGCTACTGCACATGGGATCATTGTCATCTTTGGTGCTTTGTTGCGACCTCCTACCATTGAGGCCCCCGTTGCATGGGAGCGCGGGCCTCCTTCACTTTGGGACAACGGAGGCCTCTGCCGCGATGGCGCCAAATCCTCCGATTTGGATCACCGAGGCCCCCGTGGCAAGGGCTCAGGGGCCTCCTTCGCTTTGAGATCATCGAGGCCCCCGCCGCATGGGCACGGAGGCCTGTTTTGCCGTAAGACCAACCAAGGCCCCACCGCGTTCGCAAGGGGCCCTCTTGCGCTTTGGTGTCAGTGAGGCCCCCTCTGCAAGGGCGTGGGGGCCTCTTTTGCATTGGGAGCACTGAGGTCCCAGCCCCGCTGGCACGCGGCCTCTTCGACGTACAGTAGCAAGCAATGATTTTTTCTTTGTTTGGTGCCTTGGAAAGCACGTGTGACACATCTTGCAACACAATGCAACGCAACCTGAGTGGAACCTCCTCGCCGGCTGCTGGTGTCTGTCGCTAATCCATTGCTCTCGTCTGATGAGTGCAAAGCAGAAGACAAGGGATCGCGCTCGTCTGATAACTCAAACAACAAAACAAGGGTGTTCGTCATATTACATTGATTGTGCCGCACTGTGGGGCGCGAATGTGAGACAACACAATGCAACACAACTTCAGTGGAACATCCTCGCTGGCTGCCGGTGTCTCTTGCTAATGCATTGCGCTCTCCTGATGACTGCAAAGCAGAGGACAAGGTATCGCGGTCGTCTAATGACTGCAAACAACAAAACAAGGTTGTTCGTCATCCTACATTGATTGTGCCGCGCCGTGGGACGCGAATGCGAGCCACGGCGCATCACAGCGAAATTTAACGCATAGTTAAACCAGATTTTGGCGAGCAATCAACAAGGGACATTACCCGTGAAGCCTCTCTTTCCGATGAATTGTCTGGAAGCTTGTTCCGAGCGTCGTTCTGCAGTCGTACATCCTGCAGCAGGCACAGGTAGTGGGGTGCAATTGCAGTAAGAAAAAGTGCTTTTCCAATGCTTTAGGGTATACTTTAGTTGTATTAGAGGTGCTCTAAGCACTGTTGCATTTTTATCTTAGTATTGGCCTAACCAAAATGGGTGATAACACATTTTGACCTATAGAACCAAACACTAAATCAGGATGTTGTGTGGACCCCTTAATCCCCAAGCAATGTGCATTGAAACATCTTTTCCCGAGTGACTGAGGCACGGATATCTTGACGCAGAGCCTATGAATTTATCTATGTTTTCTCATGAATTCTTAGCTATCCTAGTGGTATGCACCCTAGGGGGCTTGGGCACCTGTTTTTGAGAGGCCTGCGTTCAATTCCCAGTCAGCCTATCTAAGTAGGAATATCCCATGTGACATGGCAGTGACCTCAGCGCCACAAGCCATGCCACCTCAGCACCTATGGGACCCAAAAACAAAGAGTGCACATCTCAAGATGGCACTATGGAAGAGTGTGTGCCCTTGGGGCAGTTGTTCAATCAGTTTTTCCTCAAACATGTAAAATATTTCATCCTGAGTTGCATTGAATGTTTATTGCTGTGGTCTATTGTTGATAAGCTCTCTTTATCTAACTCTTTGTGACTGCAGCCCTTCATGCTTTGATCCTGTTTATCTTCTACCTGCTTATCTCTGGCTTGGGTTATCCTGGATTGGTTGTATTTCAACAATAAAACATTTTCAACATCAAAAACAAGCAGCAGGAACCCTACACTAGCGGCAAGCAGCAGGAGAGGCACATCAAAAACACAGTGCTGAAAATACTATAAAACTTTCTGGTAGCAAGAGGCAGACATTCTCTGCGTACCGGCAGCAACCCCGTGCCGTACACCCAGTGCGCCGAGTACTGTCCCGAGCAAGAAGGGCGAATATGGAAACAAAGAAGGAGGACACCGACGCGAAGACGGCGCCTGAGGCACCAGCAATGCCAGCGCCTGGTGAGCCTGGACCTGGACCTAGCGCTGTACCTTCGGTGCCCTTACATGGGCCAGTGGACGTGGTTGACGGCTCGCTGGAGGGACTTCAGTCGCCCTTCCGGGCCCTCTCAGTCGAGAAGGTGGACACCAACCTGTGAAGAGAAAGAGGGAGAGAGAGAAGGATGCAGGAGAAAGCATGGCAGACGAAGGAGTGGACCATGGGCACGACCGGACGAGGGAGTCAACCTTCGAGGGCGCACCAAGCGCCTCTGGCCTCCACGCATCACCCTCTCCTACAACCACCACACTCCCAACTCCAGACCGAGCAGCTGCAACATCCACACCCATAACCACCCCGCCTATGGCTGAGGGCACAGGCTTTACTGATATGCCTACCTACCCTGCCTATGGTGTGGACCCATCCACCACTGCGTTTCTAGAGGCAACTACTGCCAGTGAGCCAGTGGCCTTCAGTTCTGCGCCGCGCTGGTATGCGGCAGACTATCACCATTCTCTACCCGCTACGGGAGCCTATGTGGATGTTCCTGGGTATGCAACCCTGAGTGGGCTGAGGAGAGGCCCTGAGTCATGCGGGAGCAGGAGTAGAGGATCGGGGAGATCCTCCAGCAGGTTCCTGACGCGGTCGGAGATCAATGAGGCACTCCGAGGAGCCACCTCCAAACTTGTTGGTGATCTCACTCAAGAGATTCGGGCTAAACTGGAGCCCCTGATTCCTCCCCAAGCGTCACCTACCATCGTTGGAGTTTCACCCCACCGAGTACAAGCCAATCATCTGGTGGCGGGATTGACAAACACCCTGGGGAGCCTGAGGAGCCGACCGATGCCAACCCCTGCTGTAATACGGAGAAGCCCTTTCATACCAAGAACTGCCCAGCCTCCCTACAGCCACGTGGAGAATTCCACGAGAGCCGAGCTCGACCGGCTGGGGCTGACAGCCCTGAGGGCAATGGTTGACGTGGAGCCCTACGGCTCTAGTGACCTAGGCGGAGACCCCTCTGACGATGAGCCGCCGTCCATGACGTCTGCTTCGCCCTCGGAGGAAGACGACCCTGAGGACCCCGAGAACCCGAGCGGGCGGAAGAAGAAGAAGAAGAGGAAGACCAAGCGTCCTGAGGGACGCAGGTCTCAGGAGGCTAAGGTAATCGCCACCTCCAAGATTGTGATGAACTTGCCTGAGTTCAAAGGCAAGGATCTCAGCGAGTTCGCTAAGAACTTTGGCCGGTTCCTCCGAATGACCGGCCAAACCCATGCTAGTGGGCGAGTCAAGTGTGATCTGCTTCTGCAGTGCTGCAAGACCAAGTACCTGGAGAAGCAGGTCAAGCAGATCGTGACGAAGTCCGCCACCTTTGCCGACGTGTTGGTTGCCTTGGAGAGGCAGTACCCTACCTACGAAACCGACCTCTCCATCAGGGCCGAGATCCAGAACCTAGCCGTGCTGCCCAAGAACCCCAAACCAGCCAGGGTCCGAGCTACTGGCTGACCTGGACCACTGGGCGGGACGACTGATGCCCGGTTCCTACAGCAGCGACGATCTGCTCTTCTGGTTGGTGGCTAAGCTCCCTCGGGAGCTGTGGGACGAGTGCTGGTCAACAGCAGAGCGCAAGGCTAGAGCCCTCAACTACGAGGATTTGTCTGTGCTACTCTTGGAGCTGGCGCTGGAGAAAGAAAGCGACCAGCACCTGAACGCCTACCGTCCTGGAGGAGGAGGCTCTGGGAGCCATGGCAAAGGGTATCAGGGACCCAGACCTGGACAGGGGACTACCCCCAAGCACGCCCGTATCATGGGCAATGTCCAGGAGCTCTTCTGGTGTGACGCCAGAGACGAGCATGGTCACCTGCAGCACGCCCCCGACTGCGAGCAGCGAGATTGGTTCGTAGTTCAAGGGAAGAGGCAGGAGACCAACACCGGCGCCAAGCCTAAGATGCCGGATCACTACAGGTGTACTATCACCTGTGCCTTCTGTGGGAAGAGGAAGCACTACGAGGATGAGTGCTACCACAAGCAGCGCCTGTCGGCGAAGCTGAAGGGTGAACATCCTGGCAAAGGCTCTGGCAAGAGCGGTGGCAAAGGCAACGGCAACCACTCCGGCAAGGGCAAGGCGAAAGGTCGTGGCAAAGGACAAGACAAGAACCAAGGTGGACAAGGAGGAGGCGCTAATCGCCAGCCAGACAAGGACAACAAGAAACCGGACAAGAACGGAGGCAACCCCAACCCTAATCTAGGGGGGAACTCCGAGCCCTCTGGAGGGCAGTCTGGTCCTACCACACGCTCGCAGACTCAGGCCCAGCGAGAGCAAGGGGCCAAGCGTGAGCATGAAGGTGGTCATGACGGCAACGCCAAGAAGAGAAGCCGTTTCATGAGGATGGCCCGCAAATTGCGGAACAATGGGTTCGAGGTGACCTGTCCCGCGGAGTTCTGACGGGGATGCTCCGGTGGGGCCCTGGACCTGGTGTTCTGGGTACGTATCCGACTAGGGGGACGTGAACACCTGGGGGTACTGGATACTGGAGCCACCATATCTATAGTGGCCAAGAAAATTTTACCTTGTGGGAGACTGAAGAACACCATGACCACCGCGGCTATACGAATGGGGGACGGACATGTGGTGCACAGCTGCGGGGACTGTGAAGTGGAGGTACCAATGGGCTCCCGAACTATCGCCCATCGGTTCTATGTGATGGACACTGAGGCCTTCGACTTTGTATTGGGGACTGACATCTTCGTGCAGCACTCACAGATACAATCCCTGACGCTACAAGCGGCCTACCTCCTCTACGTGGACCACGGCAATGGCTGAGAGTCCGTGCCACTGGAGCAGTCGGAGTATACCTCGAGCTACTGAGGGTATCGAAGGAGGAGCCCTGGAA
Organism: Eutreptiella sp. 'Long Island Sound 2002'; assembly: GCA_964036045.1. Lineage (NCBI taxonomy): Eukaryota > Euglenozoa > Euglenophyceae > Eutreptiales > Eutreptiaceae > Eutreptiella > Eutreptiella sp. 'Long Island Sound 2002'. The sequence goes on along the minus strand of OZ038384.1, from coordinate 58,458,085 downwards.
CATGATGGCGGCCTCCAAAACTGAGGACTATCAACTATTCGGGGAAGTCCTAGACCAAGGTCTGAAGGAGTTGGGTTACTCCAGAGAAGACCTGAGCGTGGAGTTGTTCGCCAGCGACAAGCAACATGTCTTGGACCTCTACTGCAGCAAGGGAAAAAGCTGCTGCTACAAATTTTACTGGCCCTCTTTCGGGATGGCCTACGGGAACCCCAGGTTCAGTGAACTGGGGAAGGTCTTGACCAAGGTGGCCCTGGAACGTTCCCATATGGTCCTGTGTTCCCCCGACTGGGGAGGTCATGGGGGCAACGAGTATAGCAAACTCTCCTGGACAGGCCGACTATCAGCTCTGTCCGGTTACCTGATGAGGCCATCTACGTGCCTCTTCGACGCAAGAGGCCCATCGGGAAACCCGGATGGGGAAGTATGCTCAGCCTGGTGGACGGGGGTCTTACCTCTATTCCCTGGGAGGACCTGGACTCAACTCTGGTCCAGACTATACAACGAGAGAGCGATGGACTCACTCTGGATGACTTGAAGGATCGACTACGACCTCGAAAGCTATTGAGGCTATACCAGGGGGAGATGAATACGTCGTGACTAACACCAATGTGCCCAACCCTCCCTGCCATGTACCTGTTCCTGATGGAGTCTCTGAGTGCGGCCTATCTGAGCTCCCCAGCTCTATCCACTCTGATGACGAAACTGAGCGTGACGCCTTCTTTGTGCAGACTTTCGTGGAGGAAGTGGAGAACGCCGAGTACGCCGCCCCACTGAAACCTCTACTCTCCATGAGGGTGGAAGACCCCGTGGACGAGGAGCTGGACCCCCGATCCAGGCTAAGGGAGTACGTGGACTCCAAGAGGAGGTTGGTGGCGAAAAAGCTATGCTACGCTAAGCCAACCCGCAGCTCATGGCCACTGAAGCAAGGACGTATGGGAGATCTATCCCAATTGAAGGAGGACCTCGAACAAAAGATCACCACCTGGCAAAGGGAGGTGGATCTCAAGCTCATGAAGAGCGTGTGGGGCGCCTATGTGAGGACCCCAGAGGAGGAAGACCTCTCGGAGGAATGTGTATGTGAACCTCCTCGAGCGTGCCTATGTTGCGATCGTCCAACGGAGATGGTTGAACGAGACCTACTATATGCCTACCAAGCGTTGAAGGATACTACCAAGGGCGAAGAGTCGGTGGAGGATCACCCCCCGGCGTCTATTACTCAGGGGGCAAGCAACTTACACTCTGACGAGGACATGGAGGACAAGATCCAGCTATTGGACCCGCGGGTGCAGAAGCTTATAAGGACCTATCTGGAGGTGTTCGGGGAACTACCACCCCCAGCCTCATGTGACAAGCTGGTACAGATGGACCTCAAGCTGAAACCCGAGTTCATGGGTCACAAGATCCAGAGGAGACCCTATCCGGCTCCTAAAGAGCAGGCCGACGAGATTGAGCGACAGATACAAGAATGTATCGACGCTGGCCTAGTCCTGGACTACAAGGACGGGGACTACCCCCAACACTGCAGCCCCTGTTTCCTGGTGGCTAAGCCTGGGTCTACAGCCAAACGGCTGGTAGTGGACTATGGAGAGCTGAACAAGAAAGCGTTGAACCACTCGGGGTCCATTCTTAATATGGAGTCTACTCTTGAGAAGATAGCCTCGTGTCGCTACAAGACCAAGATGGATAAGAGGAGCGGATTCTGGCAGGTGGACCTGACGCCCAACGCTCAGGAGCTACTAGCCTTCATCACCCCTCAGGGGAGGGTGTTCAAATGGAAAGTCATGCCCTTTTGCGTGGCCAACGCACCCGCTCTATTCCAAGAGCTGATGAACAAGATCTTGTCCATTCTACGACGAAGACCCAAGGTGCAAGAACTCATAACCCATGGGGCCCAGATGGAGGCGCACATTGAAGATATATGCCTCGGGACCAATACCCAGGAGGATCACCTAATCCTCTTGGGTGAGTTCTTTGCAGTCTGCCAGGAGAACCACACACGACTCAAGCTGGAGAAGTGTGAGTTCATGCAGGAGACCATGCAGTACCTGGGGTTTGACGTTGGCTATGGGTGGTGGACCCCAGCGGCCTCTAAGGCCAAACCCCTGATGGATGCCAAGGTACGACATGAAGACCCCAAGAAAGGACTCCATGATGTACGCAGTTTCATTGGGGCGTGCTCCTTCTACCGCTGCCATATCAAGAACTTCACCTACACCAGCGCCATTCTGATGGACTTGATCAAGAAGAGTACTACTTGGCGATGGGGCCCACAAGAGCACCAGGCGTTTGACGAGCTCAAAGACAAGGTGGCCAACGCCAAGTGCTTGGGCGTGCCTAGAGCACAAGGTGAGATTATCCTAGTGACCGATGCCAGCAATGTGGGCGCTGGTGGAACGTTGTTCCAATGGCAAGCACTAGAGAAGGAGGAGTTCGACTCGGCTATTTCCCAATGGGGGACTGAAGGTCTCCACCGAGATGGAACTCTCAAGCACAGCTACCCTGACAACAAGTGGGTCCTAGTACCCCTGGGCCACTGGAACTGGCAATGGAACCAGGCCAGGGGAAACTACTCCACCTATGACCAGGAATTGCTCGCGGGTATGCTGGTGCTATTCTCTCAGGCACGACTGTTGGGGAGTAACCCTGTAGTCTGGCTGTGCGACCACGAGCCGGTCCGCACTTTCCAGAAAGGTCCCCCACCTGAGAAGGCCAAGCTACGGCGCTGGTCGACCTACCTCAGCCAACTACGGCTGACGGTACACCATATCCAGGGAGTGAAGAATGAGTGTGCAGACTACGTTAGCCGCAACAGCTTCGACGCCCTGATTGGTGCCCTGTCTGAAGCGCTGGCTAAGGAGGCGTTCAGCCGTATGGACGTGCACTTGGACCTGAACATGACTATGATACGCCCCCTAGATGGACTCCAACAAGCGGAATACGTGAAGGAGTATGGGGATATCTACAAGCGCCTGGAGAAACGCCTTGAACCCCTCCTGGTCAACCAAGAGCAGTGGAAGAGGGACAAGAGCTACCTCTGGCACGAGGACCGCATCGTGGTACCCAGTGACAGAGTCCCAGCGCCGCTGAAGTGGACCCATGAGTCCAGCGGTCAGGCGGGTGCTGACCGTACCCTGAGGCTATTCAAGCAGTGGTTCCACACTACGTGGACTGATGACCAACTGCAGAAGACCCTCCAGCCCATCGTGCATAAGTGCCCGTGTAGGTCCTGCAAACCTGGGGATATCAGGGACAGGGGTCTCTACTCGACCCTGCCCATCCCCCACTGTGCTAACAGTGTTCTCTACGTGGACTACACGGAGATGCCAAAGTTTTGGGGCTACAAGCATAAAATACGCTTAGGGCAAAAAGCGCGGGGCGAAACACGTTCAAACACGACCTCGAAAATTTTGAACTTAAATAGACAAATAAATAGCGCCGTAAGCGTCGTAACGCTAACAGGAACATAACGCCGTCCCTGCCGTCGTCTAATACGCCGTCTACGTAAAGAAAACTGCGTCGCGAGCAACGCGTAAAACTCGAAAAAAAGTTCTCGCAGCACGCCGCGCCCCTGTACTCGTCCCTCACGCCCTCTTTTATTCACCATGTAACTTCCCCTCACGCCCGTGCCCCACCCTCGACGCTTTCCCCTCCCTTTCGCTGCAGGTGGAACGTACGCGGCGCCAAGTTCAGGACACCGCATCCACCAAGGCAAGCCAGCCACGACACCGCCACCAACGCCGGGTGACATGTAAGATAATTGATGTTTTTTGTGCGTGCCGGCAGGGGGGGAAAGGGCACCACAGCACACAAACGCCACCACCGGGCAAAAAACAGCACAGCCAACCAACAGCACAGCACAGCACAGCACGACAGGCCACAGGAGGGCAAAACAAGCCCCAACAGCACGGCAGCACAACAGCAGAACACAACAGCACAGCACCACGCGACGGCACAGCACCACAGCACACGGCACAGGGAAGCAGGGCACCACAGCACACCACACCAACCACAGGGAAGCAGACCACGCGGTCAGACAGGGACACCGACACCGAAACACGCCACCAGCAGACAACCACGGGCCACCAGACCCAGCACCGCACCACAGCGAACCAAAGGAAACAGCACAACACACAGCAGCGCACCACAGCACCAGGCGCCAGCAACAGCACGCACCACACGAACAGCACAACGCAAGCGCACCAGCACAGCGAAGCACAGCACCGCACAGAGTGGAGAGGACAGCAAAACGCACAGCACAGCACCCCGGGACACACAAAGCACAAAGCAGAGCGGCAAACAACAGCACGCACCACCACGCCACGACAAAACACACACAGCACAGAGCACACAGCACGGGGGAACACCGCAAAACACAGCGCCGCAAAGCACAGGGCCCCAGGGCGACGGGCAGCGCCAGAGGGCATGGCGCAACAAGCAGCGGCACCAAACGGGTGCAACAAAGCAACACAACACACGAGAGCACAACACCGGGCGGCACAACGCGCAGCAGCGCGGCGCAGCACCGCACCCAGGGACACACAGCACGGCACAGCACACGGCACACAGCACCGAGCGGCAGCGACGAAAACCGCGAGACACAAAGGGGGGCAGCAACCACCAGGGAGCAGCCAATGGCCAGGCGGAAAGCACGAAAGAGGCGAGAGCGCACGGAGAGCCGAGAAGCAGAAGGCCAACAAAGCAATCAACGCACAGCGCCCAGGCCAAGGGCAGCCGGGGCCAGTAACCAGAGAAAGCCGGAGACAACGGGGGCGCACAGAGGAAGAAAAAAAAAACCAAGGCACCGAGCAGGAGCGACGAAAACGGGGAGACACAAAAGGGGAGGGGGGGGGGGGGGGGGCAGCAACCACGAGGGAGCAGCCCACAGCCAAGCGGGAGACACAAACGAGGCGAGCGCGCACGGAGAGCCGGGCAGCGGGAGGCTGAGACAAACAAACAAAACACAGCGCCAAGGCCCAGGGCACCCGGGGCCGGAAACCAGAGAAAGCCGGAGACAACGGGGGCGCACAAGAGGAGAGAAAAAAAAACCAAGGCACCGAGCGAACACAACAAAAACCGCGAGACACAGAAGGGGGGGGGGGGGGGGGCAGCAACCAGCGGCCAACCAGGGGACACAAAAAAGCCGAGAGCGCAGGAAGAACCGAGGGGCGGAATAAAAAAAAACAACACAGAGCACGGATAGCCGAACACAACAAACACCAACCAGCGCCAACGCCCGGGGCACCCGGTGCCGGAAAACACAGAAAGCCAGAAAGAAGGGGGCGCAGACAAGAGGAAAAAGAAAACAAGCGCAAGGCAACAAGGAACGGCAACAACAGCGAGAGAGAGGGGGGGGGGGGGCAACCACCGGAGAGCGGCCAACGGCCAGGCAACACAAAGAAAGCAAGAGCGCACGGAGGGCCAAGAAGCGCAAGGCCAACAAAACAAACAACACAAAGAGCCAAGGCCGAGGGCACCCGGGGCCGGAAACCAAAGAAAGCAAGAGACAAAGGGGGCGCAGGGAAAAAAACAACGGAGAAACGAAAAAAGAAAACAAAGCAAAAGAGGAGACGGCGGGAAAACAAAGGACCAAGACAGGGGCAAACCCAGCCCGGAGGGGCCCAAGCAAAGCAGAAAGACAAAGCGGCCAGAAGAAAAGGTGAGTCACACCAGAACGCGCCCGGGAGGCCGGCCCGCCCGACCCGGCCAGGACGGACGAGCACACGCACACACGCACGGGACCCGGGCGTGGCGTCCTCCGACCCGCAACGGGAGGTGTCAGCGTCCACACGAAACAGCCCCGGTGCACCGGCCGAGTCCCCCGTCGAACGACGGACGGTACGGGAAACGGGACGTGTCAGTGACCGGGTCCACACACGGCAACCACCGCAGCGCACGCAGCCCAAGACCGACGCCGGAGGGACCCGCCAGGGACAACCCCATCGCGGGGCCCCGAACGGGTACGACGCGGAGCGAGCCCAGAGTCCCTGCCTCGGCGGGGGCCAGCGGCAGGCACAATGAGCCCGGTTCTCGGCCTGCCTCCGCGTGCCCCGCGCAGCCACCCAGTAAAGCCGGGGGCGCAAGCCCCCGGGGTGGGGAAAGGCACCACGGCGTCGGGAAAGCCGACCGGAGGACCGCCAGTGACTGGACCGGACGAGGCGCGGCGCACCACGCGGGGCCACGAGGCACGCCAGAGAGGCACGCCGCCGGCAACAACCAAGCCACACGGACAGGTGCCAAGCAGCAACGGCCGCCGGGTGCCGCAAACCCGGAGAGCGCGCACAACACGCACCAAACCACGGCACAGGAACAAGTGCCAAGCAACACCAGCCGCCGTCCGGATGCACAAGTGCGCGCCCGGGGGGTACCCATCCCCTGCCGGCTACGAACAGCCGCCGTCCGGATGGACGAGTGCGCGCCCGGAGGGTACCCAGCCCCTACCGGCTACGAACAGCCGCCGTCCGGATGGACGAGTGAGCGCCCTGCAGCGACGCCGCACACACGCAACACCGCACGCGCAACCCACAGCACAGCACAGCGAGCGATCACACCGGTGAACAAGAACCAAGCGGCTCAGGACACCATACACGCAACGCAACCCACCAAGCGGGCACACCGGTGAACAGGAGCCAAGTGGCCCAGGACACCTCACGCGCAAGACAACCCACCGAGCGGGCGCACCGGTGAACAGGAGCCAAGTGGCCCAGGACACCGTGCACTTAAAGCAACACACCTAGCGGGCACACCGGTGAACAGGAGCCAAGTGGCCCAGGACACCGCACACGCAAAACAACCCAGCCAGCGGGCACACCGGTGAACAGGAGCCAGGTGGCCCAGGACACCGCTCACGCAAAACAACACACCGAGCGGGCACACCGGTGAACAGGAGCCAAGGGGCCCAGGACACCGCACACACAAAACAACACAACGAGCGGGCGCACCGGTGAACAGGAGCCAAGTGGCCCAGGACACCGCACGAGCAAAGCACAGGACGGAGCGGGCGCACCGGTGAACATGAGCCAACTGGCCCAGGACACCGCACACGCAACACAACACGGCGAGCGGGCAGACCGGTGAACAGGAGCCACGGGGCCCAGGACACCGCACACAAAAAACAACACACCCAGTGGGCACACCGGTGAACAGGAGCCAAGTGGCCCAGGACACCGCACACGCGAAGCAACACACCGAGCGGGCATACAGGTGAACAGGAGCCAAGTGACCCAGGACACCGCACACGCAACACAACACACCAAGCGGCCACACCGGTGAACGGGAGCCAAGTGGCCCCGGACACCGCACACCCAACACAACCAACGGAGGGGGCACACCGGTGAACAGAAGCCAGGTGGCCCAGGACAACGCACACGCAACACAACACACCGAGCGGGCACACCGGTGAACATGAGCCAAGAGGCCTAGGACACCGCACACGCAAAGCAACACACTGAGTGGGCGCACCGGTGAACGGGAGCCAAGAGGCCCAGGACACCGGACACGCAACACAACACACCCAGCGGGCGCACCGGTGAACGGGAGCCAAGTGGCCCAGGACACCGCACACGCAACACAACACACCCAGCGGGCGCACCGGTGAACAGGAGCCAAGTGGCCCAGGACACCGCACACGCAACACAACACACCGAGCGGGCACACCGGTGAACAGGAGCCAAGTGGCCCAGGACACCGCACACGCAAAGCAACACACGGAGCGGGCGCACCGGTGAACAGGAGCCAGGTGGCCCAGGACACCGCACACGCAACACAACACACCAAGCAGACACACCGGTGAACAGGAGCCAAGAGGCCGAGGACACCGCACACGCAAAGCAACACACCGAGCGGGCGCACCAGTGACCAGGAGCCAGGTGGCCCGGGACACCGCACATGCAACACAACACACCCAGCGGGCGCACCGGTGAACGGGAGCCAAGTGGCCCAGGACACCGCACACGCAACACAACACACCAAGCGAGCACAACGGTGAACAGGAGCCAAGTGGCCAACGACACCGCACACACGTAGGGCGGCCGAGGGACAGGAAAGAACCAACACCCCATGGGTCGGACACACTGGGGCGACCCAGCCGACCCACCGGGCCAGTGGCAGGAGCGGTACTCCAAGGCCACTGGTCCGAGCCCGACCAGGCTGCATCGGGGACCATGGCAAACGTCACCCGGAGCCATGGGAGCATCCAGTGACAGGCGAGCCGGTACACAGTCCAGGAGGGGGTCACCTGCCAAGCAGAGTGGCCCCGCAACTCAAGCCACAAGGGTGAGGCGGTCGTACCGTAGACTAGCGGGAGCAATACCCCTTGTGGTGAGAGATACTCCACACGGCTGGGCAGCCCCCAGAGCTGCCGCCCAAAGGAGGGGGCATGTGGCCCTACCCATGGACACATGTGGGGACACCCTCCCACCCGGGACACCTGGACCGGGTGGCCGCGACACTGCCTTCCGAAGCACCTGCGGGAGCGGCTTAAGAGGCACCTGAACTAGGGCAGTGGGAGGGACAGGACGTCACCTTGGTAAGACCTTCTTCCTGCAATGTCAAAGGAGGCATCCCGAGCTCCCGAAAATAACTACCTACCTACCTACCTACAAATTTTACTGGCCCTCTTTCGGGATGGCCTACGGGAACCCCAGGTTCAGTGAACTGGGGCAGGTCTTGACCAAGGTGGCCCTGGAACGTTCCCGTATGGTCCTGTGTTCCCCCGACTGCGGAGCTCATGGGGTCAAGGGGTACTGGCGAACCCTCCTGGACAGGCCGACTATCAGCTCTGTCCGGTTACCTGATGAGGCCATCTACGTGCCTCTTCGACACAAGAGGCCCATCGGGAAACCCGGATGGGGAAGTATGCTCAGCCTGGTGGACGGGGGTCTTACCTCTATTCCCTGGGAGGACCTGGACTCAACTCTGGTCCAGACTATACAACGAGAGAGCGACGGACTCACTCTGGATGACTTGAAGGATCGACTACGACCTCGAGATGCTATTGAGACTATACCAGGGGGAGATGAATACGTCGTGACTAACACCAATGTGCCCAACCCTCCCTGCCATGTACCTGTTCCTGATGGAGTCTCTGAGTGCGGCCTATCTGAGCTCCCCAGCTCTATCCACTCTGATGACGAAACTGAGCATGACGCCTTCTTTGTGCAGACTTTCGTGGAGGAAGTGGAGAACGCCGAGTACGCCGCCCCACTGAAACCTCTACTCTCCATGAGGGTGGAAGACCCCGTGGACGAGGAGCTGGACCCCCGATCCAGGCTAAGGGAGTACGTGGACTCCAAGAGGAGGTTGGTGGCGAAAAAGCTATGCTACGCTAAGCCAACCCGCAGCTCATGGCCACTGAAGCAAGGACGTATGGGAGATCTATCCCAATTGAAGGAGGACCTCGAACAAAAGATCACCACCTGGCAAAGGGAGGTGGATCTCAAGCTCATGAAGAGCGTGTGGGGCGCCCATGTGAGGACCCCAGAGGAGGAAGACCTCTCGGAGGAATGTGTATGTGAACCCCCTCGCACGTGCCTATGTTGCCATCGTCCAACGGAGATGGTTGAACGAGACCTACTATATGCCTACCAAGCGTTGAAGGATACTACCAAGGGCGAAGAGTCGGTGGAGGATCACCTCCCGGTGTCCATTACTCAGGGGGCAAGCAACTTACACTCTGACGAGGACACGGACGACAAGATCCAGCTATTGGACCCGCGGGTGCAGAAGCTTATAAGGACCTATCTGGAGGTGTTCGGGGAACTACCACCCCCAGCCTCATGTGACAAGCTGGTACAGATGGACCTCAAGCTGAAACCCGAGTTCATGGGTCACAAGATCTGGAGGAGACCCTTTCCGGCTCCTAAAGAGCAGGCCGACGAGATTGAGCGACAGATACAAGAATGTATCGACGCTGGCCTAGTCCTGGACTACAAGGACGGGGACTACCCCGAACACTGCAGCCCCTGTTTCCTGGTGGCTAAGCCTGGGTCTACAGCCAAACGGCTGGTAGTGGACTATGGAGAGCTGAACAAGAAAGCGTTGAACCACTCGGGGTCCATTCTTAATATGGAATCTACCCTTGAGAAGATAGCCTCGTGTCGCTACAAGACCAAGATGGATAAGAGGAGCGGATTCTGGCAGGTGGACCTGACGCCCAACGCTCAGGAGCTACTAGCCTTCATCACCCCTCAGGGGAGGGTGTTCAAATGGAAAGTCATGCCCTTTGGCGTGGCCAACGCACCCGCTCTATTCCAAGAGCTGATGAACAAGATCTTGTCCATTCTACGACGAAGACCCAAGGTGCAAGAACTCATATCCCATGGGGCCCAGATGGAGGCGCACATCGAAGATGTATGCCTCGGGACCAATACCCAGGAAGATCACCTAATCCTCTTGGTTGAGTTCTTTGCAGTCTGCCAGGAGAACCACACACGACTCAAGCTGGAGAAGTGTGAGTTCATGCAGGAGACCATGCAGTACCAGGGGCTTGACTTTGGCTATGGGTGGTGGACCCCAGCGGCCTCTAAGGCCAAACCCCTGATGGATGCCAAGGTACGACATGAAGACCCCAAGAAAGGACTCCATGATGTACGCAGTTTCATTGGGGTGTGCTCCTTCTACCGCCGCGATATCAAGAACTTCACCTACACCAGCGCCATTCTGACGGACTTGATCAAGAAGAGTACTACTTGGCGATGGGGCCCACAAGAGCAACAGGCGTTTGCCGAGCTCAAAGACAAGGTGGCCAACGCCAAGTGCTTGGGCGTGCCTAGAGCACAAAGTGAGATTATCCTGGTGACCGATGCCAGCAATGTGGGCGGTGGTGGAACGTTGTTCCAATGGCAAGCACTGGAGAAGGAGGAGTTCGACTCGGCTATTTCCCAATGGGGGACTGAAGGTCTCCACCGAGATGGAACTCTCAAGCACAGCTACCCTGACAACAAGTGGGTCCTAGTACCCCTGGGCCACTGGAACTGGAAATGGAACCAGGCCAGGGGAAACTACTCCACCTATGACCAGGAATTGCTCGCGTGTATCCTGATGCTATCCTCTCAGGCACGACTTGTCCCGGAGTAACCCTGTAGTCTGGCTGTGCGACCATGAGCCGGTCCGCACTTTCCAGAAAGGTCCCCCACCTGAGAAGGCCAAGCTACGGCGCTGGTGGACCTACCTCAGCCAACTACGGCTGACGGTACACCATATCCAGGGAGTGAAGAACGAGTGTGCAGACTACGTTAGCCGCAACAGCTTCGACGCCCTGATTGGTGCCCTGTCTGAAGCGCTGGCTAAGGAGGCGTTCAGCCGTATGGACGTGCACTTGGACCTCGACATGACTATGATACGCCCCCTAGATGGACTCCAACAAGCGGAATACGTGAAGGAGTTTGGGGATATCTACAAGCGCCTGGAGAAACGCCTTGAACCCCTCCTGGTCAACCAAGAGCAGTGGAAGAGGGACAAGAGCTACCTCTGGCACGAGGACCGCATCGTGGTACCCAGTGACAGAGTCCCAGCGCCGCTGAAGTGGACCCATGAGTCAAGCGGTCAGGCGGGTGCTGACCGTACCCTGAGGCTATTCAAGCAGTGGTTCCACACTACGTGGACTGAGGACCAACTGCAAAAGACCCTCCAGCCTATCGTGCATAAGTGCCCGTGTAGGTCCTGCAAACCTGGGGATATCAGGGACAGGGGTCTCTACTCGACCCTGCCCATCCCCCACTGTGCTAACAGTGTTCTCTACGTGGACTACACGGAGATGCCGAAGTTTGGGGGCTACAACTTCGCCCTCGTGGTGACCTGTGGGTTGACCAGGTTTACCAGGATGTTCCCATCTACCAAGCACATTACCGGAGAGGAGACTATCAAGATACTCCTGGAGGAGTGATTTTGTGTCTATGGGGAGCCCAAGGAGATCAACTCCGATGAGGACGTACGGGTACACTCAGATACCGGCTGGTACAAGAGGGTCCTGAGTTTGCTCAATGTCCAGGTGTCTACGGGGATCCCCTACTCTCACACGAGCAACCCCTTATGTGAGCGACAGATTCGTGTCCTCAAGGAGAATGTAAGGATATGGTGCAAAACTGAACGCACCAGAGACTGGGTGAGACTACTCCCCGTCATATACTTGATGATGAACTCCCAAGAGAGTTCGGCGACTGGCTATGCGCCCCATGAGCTATTCCTAGGGCGCCCGGCGTGGTTCCTACACTGCTACATGCTCCCTATCCAGAGGACACCCATTCTTCTGTGGGTGAGTGGGTCCAGGATCAACAAGCGAAGGTGGACAAGGCCAAGGCTATGCTCCAGAGAGTGAGGGAGCGTCAGTGGAACAAGAAGAACAACCACCGGGTGCCTGCTACCTACCAAGAGGGGGACTGGGTGCTGGTGCACCAGAGCCGACTACCCGCCTGGCCACGCTCTACCAGCGATGACCCCTACTTCTGGCCCTACAAGATTCTATCCGTGGATGGACACCGTATCACAGTGCGGTGTTCTCCCCGTCTAGGGGGGACCCTCGTGTGCGCTGCTCAACACCTGAAGCGCTACTATGATCCTGAAGACCTATGTGGGGAGGAGTGGGAGCTGAACGACGAGGAGATTGCCGCCCTAGACCTACAGGGGGCTGCCAGCCCTATGGAAGTTGAAGGGGACCTCCCCGACATGAACGCCGAGGAGATGGCTAAGGAGGGCTTCTACCTGGTGAAGTCTGTCCTACGCCACCGCTTTCGCCAGGGCTGGAGCTTCCTCACCTTCTGGGAAGGGTTTGGAGTCGAAGAGGCCACCTGGGAGCCCTTCTCAGCGTTTGTTCTACCTGAGGGACGCCTAAACTCAGTTCTGGTAGACTACTTGTCCAGGAACAACGTGGTGAGTTGCTGAGGCTCGCTGAGACGCTTGCCTACAAGACTAAAGCTAGGGACTGAACCTTACCCTTACCTGCCTAAGCGTATGTGTGAGTTTGCTACTCCTAGGGTCCTGAGAGCAAGCCGCAGAAGTGGTGTCCTAATTATACCCAAGTCTGCACGCTTGCTAAACCTGGCGGATGTCTTACAGGTGCCACGGGGTACGCCCCGGGTCTCTCCGCCCCTAAGCGCCCAGTTTGTGTGCTGGCGCAAAACCTTGGGGGAATACCCAGCATACTAATCCAGGTATTGTTTTCCCTACCTACCTGCCTACTAAAGGGGAGGGGTGGCCAAAAGCTATGAAGACTTGAAAACGCCTATTTGCTACTATGGCCAAAATCTAGCCCAACCACTGCCACTGCCCACCAACCCCGCTAAAAATGCAGGAAACGGGTGGGACAGTGACACACGCACTACAGGTCCTACACACCCTACAGTGGCACCATCCTGGTGGGCGAGCACTCCTTCAACTGGCTCAAGCCCCCACTCAGGACTACCACTCCTACACGCACGCGCTACTGGGTGTTGTTGAGGACGAGGTCACGAGCCCTAATGGCTCACCTGTGAGATTGCAAGAGAACAGAGAGCTACAGTAAGAAAAAGTGCTTTTCCATTGCTTTGGGACATACTCTAGTTGTATTAGAGATGCACTGAGCATCCATGCATTTTTATCTTAGTATTGGTCCAACCAAAAGTGGTGATAACACATTTTGACCTATGGAACCAAACACCCAATCAGGATATGGAGTGGACCCCGTAATCCCCTTTCAATGTGAAGTAAAACATCTTTTCCTGAGTTGACTGAGCACTGACATACCTAAGGTAGAGCCTATGAATTTATCTATGTTTTTCCATGAATTCTTAGCTATCCTAGTGGTATGCACCCTAGGGGGCTGGGCACCTCTTTTTGAGAGGTCCTGGGTTCAATTCCCGGTCAGCCTAGCTAAGTAGGAAGATCCCATGTGACATGGCAGTGACCTCATCGCCACATACCATGCCACCTCAGCACATATGGGACCCAAAACAAAGAGTGCACATCTCCTAAGATGGCACTATGAAGAGAGAGTGACCCTGAGGCAGTTTTCTAACTCTTTTCCAGAAACATTTCAGCTATCTTTGTGAATATGCATTCATTTGTGACCTGAGTTGCAGTTTCTGTGAATATCCCATCATCTTTCACTGTCTACACTGCAGCCCTTCATGCTTTGATCCTGAATTACCTTCTCCTTGCACACTTCTGGCTTGGGCTATCCTGGATTGACTTGGACTTACTGTATTTCAATAAACAAAAGCTTTTCATCTCCCAAAACAAGCAGCAGGACACCCTACAGCAACAGCAAGCAGCAGGAGAAGCAAAAACACAGTGCTGAAAACACTATAAACTTTTCTGGTAGCAAGAGGCAGCCTGTCTCTGCGCACCGGCAGGAACCCCGTGCCGTACATCCGGTGCGCCGAGTACGGGCAAATATAAGCAGAAGGGCGGATTAAGATGGATCCAAGAAAGGAGGACGCTGACGTGAAGTCAGCGCCAGCGCCTGAGGCACCGGCAAGGCCGGCACCTGGCGCTGTACCTTCGGCGGAGCCCTTACATGGGCCAGTGGATGCGGCGGAGGACTCCCTGGATGGGCTTCAGACGGCCTTCGGGGCCCTGTCTGTCGAAGAAGTGGTCTCTCAGCCTCAGCCTGTGAAGAGGAAGAGAGAGAACGAGAGCGAGAAGGATGCGGGAGAAGGAGCAGACGAAGGAGAGGAACAAGGGCAAGACCCGACGCATGACCCTACCTTCTAAGGCGCACCAAGCGCTTCTGGCCTCCACGCATCACCCTCTGAAACCAGACCGGGTGGTCAGGAGCAGAGGTCGCAGTGGCATGGGCAGCAACATTGCTTGGCACCGAAGACATAACGATAGTGTTGACTGAATAGTATCCTGCAAACAGATATGGTACACATAGCCAATGAAATACCTGATATGCACATATGAGAAATCCACCCTATCATCCACTAATTGATATAACTACTAAACATCCATGATTGCCTTATCTATCCCACATCCTATATTCCTAACAAGGAAATGGAATATGATATACCCTATCCCACATATATCCCATATATAGGGCCAAATAATGCTCCCTTAGGGGTAAAATGCCAGGGTAGGGTTGTGACCTGCTTCACCCCCCCACTTAAAACGACTGCCACGGGCAGGAAGTACATGCCCAAGAGGAACGTAGCAGTCACAAACAGCAGCAAATCACAGGTCAGCGGATTCCCTCCCATAGGGAATCGAGCCTACGCAGGCAATCTCGAAGCCGGCCGCACGACCGCTGAAGTAGCTCCGATCGGTGGGAATCGAACCACCGCCAGAATACACAAATTGACGGACGGGATCCCGCAGGTCCCGCAATAAGTAGTAGGCGAAATCGCGAGCTGCGGCGCGTAGAGTCTGGTCCCTGCGTGTCGCATGAGGCATGTGGGGTCCAGCAGGTAAGGGCAGGTAGTTTTTCAAAGAATTAAAACTAAAGGCAAAGTGAAATCACACTTTTAAACAAAACTGAAGGTAACGGTACATGCGAAGCGGTGCGACCCGACAGTGCCAAAATTTTACTTTTGACAAAGAAAAGCCAGCAACAGGGACAGGAGACACTGACAGCAACTTAGGACTGTGCCTGCAGCAGGGAGCACGTGGGGAAACAAAGGCAGAGGTCAGGGATGCATGACTGACTTGTGCTCGCCACTGTCTTGTGCATGCTTAGGCCACTTAACAAACACGGCCACGATGGCCCACCGTGCGCGCGGTAGCTCACTAATTAGAGGAAAGAGGTCACGATGGCCTCAGGGTAAAAGAGCCGCTGCAAACACTAGGCACAAAGAAAAACACGGGTACGATGCCCACACCTTCCACCTTCGTGCTTTAGACAGTTTATGAGAGCTTGTATGTGCTTGATGTTGCTTGATGTGCTTGATTTAACGCTTGCATTAACGAGTGAGTTCTTGCTTGTAAGATGTAAGCTTGCTTGCTCACTTGCTTGCAAATTCCGAGACAAGGCCTAGCCAAAGGCCCACTTGCAAACTGACCCGCCACAAACAAACAAAAAAAAATGAAATCAAGGCCGGTGTGCCTTTCAGAATGTGGGAAAGCCACGGTTGTGGCTCATGTGCTGGTGGGCACGGCTCAGCCAAGGGTCGTGTCCACGTCTTCGATTAAATTTAGCATGTGTGTCACACGTGATGCACCACTTAGAGGGTAAAGGAGGAGGTACGGAGATGGGATGAGGGTGTGAGTAGACACACTTAAATAGACAAACCTCATAACCATGTAATAATAACCTGACCTCACTGCTAACCCCTCACCTAGGAGCCATATTACGTATATATATCATATATACACATAATAGAGCGATGCACACCGACAAACACAAGACACACTTGTGCGCGCACACCCATTGGCAGGGCCCGGGGGCACACACTCGCCCGGAGGGCATCACAGAGTGTGGGTCTCGCGGTGGCGGCCTTGGGGCACGTGATGGGGGCACTCCACACATACGGCACGTGCAAGAGCTTCCACAAACTACTCACGTACACACAACAAACAGTAAGCATATCCACAATAGAACACGTGTATAGATACGCCACCTTGTTGCTTGGTGTTCGTGTGTGTCTTGGGGGCGTGCGTATAAACACTTAGGTTAGCTTGCGTGTTACCTTTGTCGGTGGGTGTGCCACCGGCGGGCCGTAAGGCAGGGGGTCACCTCCATGTTGCAAATTGGGGAGGTCGCCCGTACGGTCCCGCTGGTGTATCAGCCCACCCTGCTCCCCGGGGGCACGATGACACGCCCCGAAGGAGTTTTACTCCCCCAACCCCTCTACACCGTGTATGACGGATTCATGTTTACACCTCCGTGTGTAAACTTGGGCCGGTGTACACGGCTACAAAACCCCAAAGGTAGGTGTCAACCTAGGTCTTGCTTGTTCGGGGGGCGGGTGATAACCAACGTAATAGGCAACCATATAATCCCGTAACTAAATTAATGGCATGCGCACACACACGCTACCATGGGCCACGGGCACACCCGGTTTTGGTGTGTCTCGGACAGAGAGACTCGTGTGTGTTGTGGAAATCCAAGTCCACGCACGGGTCTCTATAAAGAAAAATGCCACGCCCATATCCCAACCCGTTTGGTTGGGTGTTGGGATAGAGGACCCCTCGGGTGTTGTGGAAATCCAAGTCCACTCGTGGGGAACTCTAGAGAAAACATTAATATACATATTCTCTCATAAACATATGCATGTGCACACTCGCCCTTTTCATCATATTGTCTGTTCCCTCTCGTTGCAGGCAGGAATTCCCCCGAGAAATTCATCAAGGACATGAAGAGCACACCCAGCCAGCATGCGGCCCCATGCAATGGCAATGGAGGGTACCCACTCCCAACCCGGGCACGCATAGCGACCGGGGACGAATACCCAGGCGGCGGAGACGGCCCAAATCCGCAACGCCACTCTTTGCCTTTGAAGACCCCACCCACTCATAGAGTGACGGGGCAAAGGCACCCATTGCAATTCATATTAGAATACTTGTATTGTAGAGGACGACCCCTCCCTCTAGGCTTAAGTCCTCGCCGTATGTAGTGGCAATTTTGCACGCCACGAAATTTTTTCCACGTAATGTGAGCCACACGAGTACTTCGTACCTTGTATACCTACCCTCGTGTGGACAAGGGCAAATCGGTGGAAAACCATCACGCCCAACACAAAAAGGGAAAATGGGTTGTACCCGCCAACCCAACGAAGTTTTCAAGCCTTCGCCATTTTGAGCAAATGATTTAGCTCGTTGGCTTGGGTCACGGGTCAGGGACGGTCGTGGGGTCGTGGTTTCGGTACGGGGCGGCACTCCGAAACCTTGCAAACACCACCATGCGCACAACCCGGCAGAGTCTTCGGGAAGTGCTTGCCACGTTGTTAGCACCCTTGACAGGGGGCGTCATCGTGGGCAGGACTGACGGCAGTAGTCCTGGTGGTGGTAGGAGTGCTCCAGTAAGACCCAAGGATAGGGGTTTGAATGGCATTAAGACCCCCGAAAGAACACGTCCCACTTCCGCCCCAGGCTATATGCCACGCCACCCCACCCCAAGGACTCTCAAGCCTTTAGCGGTGAGAGAGGTAGAGGGTGGGGTAAACCTGCGGTACCCACCGCCCTGCTCCGGTGGGGATTTTTGTAACCGAGGAGCGCGCCGTGCATGCACATCTTCTTTCCTGTCTCCCACCGCTTCTCGCTCTCTCCTCCCTTCCCCAAACAATAATATATCCATATTGGTTAGGGTTTTCTTTTCGTGGCACGCTCACGGGAGCGGTCTACCAAGGTGGGCAAGGATGTCAACGGTTTGGGTGAGATTCTGTTTCTGCAAGTAATCTCTCCAAACTTTGTTGTAGGACGGTAAGAAAATTTCGACGGGTTCCTCGGTATCCCAATCTTTGGTATAACCCTCCCACCGCACCTTGAAGAGAAGTCTCTTGCGGTAAGTACGGTGACTTAATATTTTCTTGACATTATAGGTGTCCTCCTCAAACTGGGAGGGCACCCTAGCAACCTCCTCCGTGTAATTTAGAGGCACGGGGGAGCGAGGGGAGTTGACCGTTTTCATTAAACAATCAACGTGGACGTCAACTAACCTCCGTTGGTCCACTTGAATAACATAGAGGTCGTGCGCCTTCTTGGCCACAACCTCATAGGGCCCATCCCAATAGGGACAAGTCTTATCGCCAAGATTTTTGCGTTGGCGACGGACCCATACGCGGTCCCCTTTTGAGAAATTGGGGGACATCCTCCTACTCTTATTATACTTACGAGCCATTGTCTCTTGCACTTGAATCATAGCCCTCCGTGCAAGAGCAATAAGCTCCTCACGCCGTTGGAAGTAGTGAGCGGCGTCTTGGGCCACCCCCTTAGGCTCAGCAAGAGGAGGCCCCTTAGTACGGTTGTGTTTACCAAACACAATCTCGTTAGGTGTATAACCTGAAGGACCTGTAGTCTCATGCCACGCTCGTACAACGGCGGGCAAAACCTCTACCCAATTAGTTCTCTTTTTCTTCAAGGTAATGGCTTTAGCAACGGCACGCCTTAGCTGCTTGCCAGTATTTTCGGCCTTGCCATTACCTTGGTGCCTACCCGCGAGACACATAGTCGAGCGGGCACCAATCTTAGAACAAAGGGTTTGGAAATATTGGCTCACAAATTGTGGCCCACGGTCGGAGCATATTTCACGAGGGGCTCCGAACCTATCCACCCAGCGCTCCATTACCAAATGGGCCGCTCTTCTCCCCGTTAGCCCTTCATCCTTGTACCCATGACGGGGTTTAGGAATAGGGATCGCGATGAGGTAGCCGGAAAGCCGGCATACACATAGGAGCATTCGGTCATACACCTCTCCATCGTGGGAGGTGGAAGGGTAGTGAAACACATCAAGCGCTATGGAGTCCATGGGCTCCATAGGTATAGGCATAGGGGTCATGTACCCTTGCTTGCGCTTGGTGTCATGCGTGTGAATGGCACATGAGGGACACGTTTGACATTGCAGTTCCACTGCTTTGTACAACCCCTCACCTTCCACGCCATGGTTAATTTCCTTCCAGTGTTTTTCCACACTGGAGGTAGTTAAGTGAAATGCATCATGGTATTCGGCTACCAAACGATGCACTAGCGGCGTAGGAACACACCACCGTCCATTACGGACGAGCTTGTTATCCACCAACCTCACTCCATCTTGGAAGCTCCCATTCAAGGCATCTTGCCACATTTGTTTGTAGCGTTGACAATTTGGGTAGTGTTTAGCCCAATTTATCTCAAAAACATTGGGAGCATCCTCCCCATGTATAGGAGTTGCCTTCTTGTGGGATTTCCAAGATTTTTTTATCTTGACAATTCGCTCCAGTCTCCGAAGCTTTCTCTTTTGCTTCGTCCCCCCCCCCACTGGAGGCGAAGCCAGAGGGGGTGGATCACACGCGGGCGCCCCTTGAGCCCGAGGCGCCGCTTTAGACCTAGTAACAACGGGCGCCACAACCGCCCTAAATACAAGGGGGCGGGCGAGAAGTTCCTCCTTCTCGGCCGCCATCATGTCCCGCACATCCCCGGCCGCTTGGGCCGTCCCATGTATGGACACATCACCCAACGCCGGGTTAGCAGGGTAAGCCCAACGGGACAAGAAATCACCCACGGGGTTCACTGGCCCCGGAGTGTAAACCACATGGAGGTCGAATTTAGAGAACAATTCATGCCAACGTGCTTGGCGTGGAGAGGGACCCCCCACGGTTTTGAGGTCCTCCGTAGCCCAATTTTCAAGGCTACGGTGGTCCGTACGGACCTCCACGCGCTTGTTCCCCACCCAACCATGCCATTTCAAAAGCGCCGCCACTATGGCGTAGCATTCCTTCTCCCGAGGGCTCCAATTCAATTGGCTGCCTGACAATTTGCGGGAGAAAAAGGCAAGGGGGCGTAGGGCACCATCGGGACCTTCCTGCTGTAGGGCCGCCCCCACTGCCCAATTACTAGCGTCCGGGGTGAGGACAAAGTCCTTATCCCAATCGGCTAGTTGGAGGGGAACAATATCCGTAATAGCACGCTTGAGCTTCAAAAAGGCCTCGTTAGCCGAAGCATTCCATGTTAGGCCTATCTTTTTGCCATTCTTATGCTTAGGCAAATCCTTCAACATATTAATCAAAGGGGTAGCTATGGAGGCGTAGTGTTGGACATAGCCCGAATAATAGTTGGCGAGCCCCAAGAACCCCCGGAGCTCCCGAACATTATCCGGTTTGTCCCAACGCTCAAGCGCCAACATTTTCCCTGGCGCCGGCCGACGTGTGCCATTTTCCAACACATGGCCACAAAACTCAACCGAACGAACAAAGAAATCGGTTTTGCTAACCGAAGCAACCAACTCCTCTTTTCGTAGCCTATCCAACACGGCACGCACGTCGCGGTCGTGGTTAGCCAATAGCTCCTCCTCCGTCGCACCGGAGGAACCAATAATAATATCATCAATATATACGTCCGCACAATCCAAACCCTGCAAAACATGGTCCATGACCCGTTGAAAAATAGCGGGCCCATTCTTGATACCCATAGGCATAACACGCCATTGGTATCGCTTACCCGCCAAATTCATGGCGGTCTTAGCCCGGGATTCAGGGTGAAGGGGAATTTGATGAAACCCTTTACTCAAGTCCACAATAGTGAAAATCTTGTGTTTGGATTGATTTTCCAACATGTTTTCTATCAGGGGGAGGGGGTGTGCGTCGGGCAAGGTAGCCTCATTAAGTTGGCGGTAGTCCACCACGAGGCGCCATTTTCCCTTCTCTTTCTTGGGCACAACGAAACCGTTGGACGCCCATTCGGAGGCAGGACACGGCTCAATCCAGCCACGAGCCAAAAAGTCCTCCACTATTTCTTGCTCCGCCGCGGCACGCTCCCCCACCAACCGTATAGGTTTTACGGACTTGGGTTTGGCGTTCGGGTATAGGTCAAGTTTAGCAAACCCCAACCGCTCCGTACCACGGACCTTAGGGTGTTCCTGGTCCGGACGGAGACGAACCTCCCCACTAAAAACATCCCGCTCATAGTCCGCGAGGATGCGTTTCCTCATGAGCTCCACCTCCGGAGACACAATAGGCTCTTGGGTGGTGACAACGCCACCCACACGAGAAGCCGCCAACAATCGTGTGGCGCCTTTACGTTTTCGGTAACGCTTAACGGTAGTGGCCCTCCCACCCAATAACTCTCGTTCAATTTTCGCAATGCGTGAACGCACGCATTCTTGCGCCTCCAAATCTTCGGGGGTAGGATCAAGAGTAACGGGTGCGAGGAGTTTTTTATGGGTCGCCTGATACGTGAGGGTGCGCACCGAAGCCAAATGGTTAGGCACCCTTTCATCCTCCGACTCTTCCTCCGAGGTCATGCCCGGCTCGCCATCCGTGTTGGGGTTAGAGACGGCCGGTGCCAAAACGGAGGCCACATGACATTTAGTGGCCGCCAAATTTTCCTCCGCAATACCACCGTCCACGTATAGCGCCACCGTGGACCAACCCCGTTGAGGAAGGGGCGTGAGGTGGTCATTCTGATAGAGACAGGCTTTAGTCTCTGGCCCGGGAAGGTGGTACCCTTGCAAAGTAATTTCCATAAGGGGTTTCCACCACTCCCTATGTGTCCACTTTGGCCCTACGACGATGGCTCGTAGTTTTTCTTGCCGAATTTTCCGAACACAATCGGAAAACCGATGATAGGGAGGGCACATCCAATACAATTCGGAGGGGTCCGCGGGAGTGGAAAAGAAATCTTCAAGCGGCGAAACCCAACGGGTAGCCTGGGCCATACCCGGGACCCTATTGAAGGCGTCCACGTCGGGGTTTTTGCCAAATTGTTTTTTGACACGTGCGGCCCAATATGGCGTGAGGCCATAGTCAGACTGGGTCCACATGGACCCATCACGCCGCGTAGGTAGAACATCACGGGCAAGGGCTTCGGGAGCAAATTCAACGAGCTCCAAAGCACAAGCCCGGTCCTGTACGGGGGCCACGGAGGAAGCGGTCAAGGCATAGGATATGTGTTTCTCGGCCTCAACACGGTTAGGCGGTTCGCCACCAGGGGGCGTAACCACAATGGCCGGGGCAGGGTGCGTAGGAGCGACCGCCCCAATGACTGGAACGGTTAGGCCCCACACGGACTGACGTGACACCTTACCATGAATTGGTTTCACCAAAAATGGTTTGCCGGTTCGTGGAGCCTCACGGAAGTCCTCAATCCAAAAACGGGGGTGCACTGGATGGTGAGAGTACAAACAATTGAAACGGGCAAAATGGCTCACACAATGTTCGTAACCCCATGGGTGCCCCAAAACCATATCCCAAGGTAAATTCGGGACAAGGTACGGGGACACGCCATACTGGGCGACACGAGGAAGTGAAACACTACCATCCACAACCCCCGTAAATTGAATTTTGACGTCTATTTGCTCGTCCCCCCCCGGCAAAGGCGTCTCATTATCTGCTTGGAGTAGGCGCCTCCGTTGAGGGGATTCATATTTTTCGGAGAGTTGGTCTCCAAAAACATTGGGGTTGGCCAAAGCGACCGCTTGGCACCCAAAATCCACCAAAACACGGAGGGCCTTGCGTTCTCCATTGGGCAAAACAACCTGAACGGAAAGTTCGGTTTGAATCTCACTAGTCACTATATGCCCCTTCATGACTCTCGATGGAACGAGAGCCACGGTAGTGTCACAGGGGTGCCCGAGGTTTTCTTCTTTCGAAGGGGGCGCCTCTGGGCACCTCTACCAACGTCCGCGCCCGTTCGGCGCTCCCTTGCCTCCTTTATCGCCCTTGCCGCCGCCACCCTTATAACCACCACCACCCTTATCACCACCGCCACCCTTATCGCCACCCTTAGGCTTACCACCTTTAGACTTACCCGCAATGTTCCAATGAGTGTCATTGCACGGAGAATTAGGCTTACACGTCCAAAGGGTGGTATTGGTGGCACCCCAATCAATCCAAGACATGTCCATATCCGTTTGTTTACGTGTTTTCCAATGTTTGGAACACGGAACCCAAAAGGTAGGTGGCGGTTTAGCCCCGGGGTCGACGGGTTTCTTCGCCGGAGGTTTAGAGTGACCCACGGCGTTGACGGAGGTGTCAGCGGGTTCGGAGGTGTCAGGGTCCGCCGTAGCCTCCGCATTAACCGCATGCACCGCGGTTTTATTGTGAGAAGGGCGATGAGTGTACGTCACCGTCGTCTTGTCTCCTTTATTGAGGCGTTCGAGGGCTTCCCTCTCTGACACGCTTTTATGGGCAAGGGCGTAGATTTCCGCAGGCTTCAAACGAGGCCTACGTTGCTCCACTTTCATAGTGTAGCCGCGTGTGTGAGGTGTGTTGTTGAGTTTCAAGATCCACTCCTGGAGAGCCGGGTCTTTGCAGTCAACTATCACCCCCGGCCCCGAATAGGAAACAATCTCAGGAACCGTAGTGCAAGCTTGAGCGCTATATTTCCTGAGTTCTTTTTCGAACGGGGCGCGACCCGGCGAAGGGTCAAGGCCACTAAAATCCACCACATAGCTGTCTGGGCTATTCTTAGCCTCTTGCTTGACGACCTTCTCCTTGATCCACGGGAGCTTGCTTAGGAGCTGCTCCCGGATCACGTGGGGACGAGTCTCATTGCTCAGAGGCAACAAACGTTGCCAACGAGCATAGAAATCTTCAAGGTCGATGAGGGTCACTTGCCCTCTAACCACCCTTGGGGGTGAGGGCTCGCCATCTTTCATCAGCCCTTGAGGGGTCATACTCGTGGAAACGTTGTTCCAAAAAGTCCCACAACTCTTTGAGGGTGGGGGCCGTGCGTGTGTGGTGGGTGGCCTCGGCAACCCGGGCGTTGATGATCGCCTTTAGCCATGGGGGCAAGGTACTCAAAATCATTTTTGCCTCGTTGGCCTTTCGGTACATGGTATCACACCCCCCCAACCATTGTTGAAGCTTCTCCACCCACTCGTCGTAGCACTCTAGTTGCCCATTAAATTGCGGTTTAGGCATATCACTATCCTCCACCGCTTTGGTGTAACTATTTTGCACCATAGGCATTTGGTACGGGTGGTAAGCAGGGGGAGCCATGGTTGGGGGTGCACCTCCACTTGCACTTGGTGCAACCTTCACTGGAGAGACTGTACACGTATCCGTAGGATGAGAGGGCGTGTACGAAGGTTTCCCAGGCGAAGTGAAAACATTTTTCGTGAGGGGATTAATGTTCCCCAACGAAGAGGTGTTCTCCTCTTCATTGGCCCACGGGGCCGTAGGCTCCGTGGGGTGTTCTTCGCCCTTAGGCGTCGCCCTCCACTCGGGAACAGCACGTTCCTTCTGCTTTTCGGCGATTCCCCTCCACGATGTAGGTTCTTGGGGGTGGGGGTGTTCGTGGTGTTCTTCCCCCCCCCTCGGCCACCCCGAATCCGGACAAGCGTTCGGATGGTAGATGCAATCGTGGGATGGGTGGACGGAGAAAGGAAGGACACACCCACCACCGGATGAACCGGACGGCGCGCCCATGGGCGCCGTAGGCGCCGCCGGTGTAGGATCAGGAACGGGCGGAGGCGCCGATGGCGGGGGTGGGACCACCGTAACGGGTTCCGCAGGCGTGGAGTACCAGTGGTCCCACGCATCGATCCTAGATGCAACGGCGGCGTAACGTGTAGCGAGCGACTCCACTGCGCTAAAACACTTAGCCGTGTTGCCGTTGGACATCTTAAGATGATCCGACACACTAGCCTCCACCGCCTTAGAATCCCGTTGGTAGCCCTGAACCACCGCGTCAAACTTAGCCAACGTAGACAAGATTTGGGTCATCCGGTCCCCGTAGGACTGACTGATGCCCACGGTAGAGGCTACTGCCTGAGAAAGCTCCTGATGGGATCGCTGCAACTCCAGATTCTGATTTCGCAGGTCCCTCACCTGTGCCATCAGAGATTGGATGCACGTTTCGTAGTGCACCACACACCGGGGACAGCCACAGGTGTGCTGTAGGTCGTCCTCCCCCCGTGTAGGAGTGGGGCCCCCAGAATGTCGAAAAGATGGACCCCCCCCTCCAGGAGGAGGAGATGACCCACCACCGCCCCCCCCAGCAGCCCCCCCTGCCACGGAGGGACCAGAGGGCCCCCCCGCAGGGCGAGACGGGGGTGTGGGGCGCGCAGCAACAGGTGCTGGCGCCCCCCCACTAGAGGGATGTCCCCCCCCCGAACCCCCACCACTAGATGGCCGAACCAGGTGCGGGATTCCTTGCACGTGCTCGATGTAAGCCACCTGGCGGTGGCGGGGTGACGGCGGAGGGGGAACATGACCAACAGTATTCGGTCGCGGCGGTGGGGGTGGGGAATCGTCCACCACAATATACTGTGGTGACTCATGAACCACCACAGGTGATCGAGTTCTCGGATGGGAAGCAAAAACAGGCTCCGATCCCGTTGCAACCGCTGGATCCCCCCCCCAATTGGGCAGTTGGGGGTCCTCCGTAGGAGATGTATTTGTGGGGGGAGAGACCAAATTTATTGGGAGGGTTGCTGAACCTCCCTCCACCTGACTCCCTCCCCCCCAGCTCAGATTGTTGACCTTCGGCATTGCCGGAGAATCATCCACTAGGGATGGACGATCTTTCGTGCCACTCATAGGCACTGGAGATGTAGTACCGGCCCGGTCCTCCGTAGGCTCCGGAGATTCCACGACAAGACACGGGCGGTTTTTGACGCCGCTCATAGGCACCGGGGACTCTTCCACAGCAATGAACTGAGGGGCCGGAGAGTCCTCCACCGTGATGTAGTGGGGGGCCGGGGATTCTTCCACAAGCATGGGGCGATCCCTGGTCCCTGACATAGGTTCAGGAGGTGCAGGCGACGAGGCAACGGAAATAGGGGAATGATGGAGTTCATGACGTTCCAACACTCCAATCTCCTCCTCCTCATCGTCGTTCCACTGCTCCACCGCCAGGGGGAACCACTGGTCACACTCATCCTCCTCGATTTGCGCGGGGGATTCCTCGATGATCGTAGGATTTAGCCTGGATCCGCTCGGGGGATTGGGATACGCTCCCAAGGCAGGAGATTCCTCCACCAGGGAGGGAAACCGCCGCGATCCACTCATTGGAGTGGGCGACGATTCCACCACAGTGGGGTTCTGCCTAGTCCCCGACAGGGCTTGCTGGATCAGGGCCACGGCATCTCGAGCCGGACCCAGATGGCCATGGGGATCAGGCGTGCGGGCGAGGACTCGACGGTTTTCAGCGTCGAGTTGGTCAACAATGGGGCTGATGGGCCCTGCCGCAAACAGGTTCTTTCTGACCTGAGGCTCTGGCAACCCCCCTAGCGACGGAGGAGTGCCAGAGTCGACCACGATAGGCCCCATTGGCGAAGCCATCGTACCCCAGTCGGCAGCGCGTGAGGGCGCAGCGTTCGTACGCTCGATCACCCCAGTAGATTGGTCGATTACTGCCCGATTCTCGGCGCTAGTAACGGTTCCCGAGCCCATAATAGGCGATTGTGGTCCTCTTATCGCTCCCTGAGGGTGGCCGTCTATTTCCCCCCCAACCATCCCAGGTACACCAGCTGGATTTCGAGGATGGGGGGCCCCGATGGGAACATTCGGGGATTTCGGAAACTTAGGATTTGTAGCCACTTGGGGCTTGGCCCGTTTTTGCGGCCCCTGCCCGGTCGATGGGGTCAGGGCCGAGGAGGTCCTGAGAGTGGGGACCTGGACACCCTCAGCTATCCCTCCCGGGGAAGAGATTTTTTCTTGGATTTGGTCCACCATTTCGCGGACCGATCGCTTTCCGCGATGCCAAGCGCCCAACAGAGACGAAAAATTTTCGCCTCTGCTACCATGAAACCAGACCGGGTGGTCAGGAGCAGAGGTCGCAGTGGCATGGGCAGCAACATTGCTTGGCACCGAAGACATAACGATAGTGTTGACTGAATAGTATCCTGCAAACAGATATGGTACACATAGCCAATGAAATACCTGATATGCACATATGAGAAATCCACCCTATCATCCACTAATTGATATAACTACTAAACATCCATGATTGCCTTATCTATCCCACATCCTATATTCCTAACAAGGAAATGGAATATGATATACCCTATCCCACATATATCCCATATATAGGGCCAAATAATGCTCCCTTAGGGGTAAAATGCCAGGGTAGGGTTGTGACCTGCTTCACCTCTCCCATAACCACCAAACTCCCAGCCGCAGCAACATCCACTTCCACAACCAACCCGCCTATGGCAGAGGGCACAGGCTTTACTGGCATGCCTCCCTACCCCGCCTATGGTATGGGCCCACCTACCACTGCGCT
The DNA here is from genome assembly GCA_964036045.1 of Eutreptiella sp. 'Long Island Sound 2002'. Classification (NCBI taxonomy): domain Eukaryota; phylum Euglenozoa; class Euglenophyceae; order Eutreptiales; family Eutreptiaceae; genus Eutreptiella; species Eutreptiella sp. 'Long Island Sound 2002'. Next base: position 58,430,317 of record OZ038384.1, on the reverse strand, counting down.
CCATGAGGCAACTACTGCCAGTGAGCCGGTGGCTTCCAGCTCTGCGCCGCGATGGTATGCGGCTGACTATCGTCATCCACTACACGCTACTGGAACCTATATGGATGTTCCCGGGCATGCTCCTGGGTATGCAACCTTGAGTGGGCCGCCGCACGTGCCCCGAACACCAGCATCACACGCCCACCGTGCCATGAAGCAGCACCCAAGCACGTGAACACGCACGATGACCCCATGGCCCTGGACATCGACAGCCTGCTAGAACTGGAACTCCAACACACGGAGGACACGGAGCATCATATGGACCTCACCCCGCCGCAGCTCGAGCCCACAGCAAGCAGCCCCGCGGACCCCAACCCGCAAAATGCCCCCCCGCGCCCCCCCCCCCCCCGCGAGAGGGCACCCTGGACGCACCTGTCCAACGCCCTGCGGCGCCACCACCCCACCCACGAAGCCAGCAACAGGCCCGCCGAGTACCGGGCGTCACTCGAGCACGACCTGCCCGACGTCACGGGGCCGGGACTCCACGGGTACACCACCCCCCCCCCCCCTCCAGGCACCCCCACACAAGAATGGGAGGACGAGTACGCCGTCGTCGTCACCGACATGACGGCATACATGGAAAGCGTGGAGGACCCGGAGCAAGACACCGTCCTCAGCCTCCTCGCCTACCACAGCTGGAGATGGGGCCACCAGGTCACCCTCCACCGACCGCAGGACGGGCCCCACCAGTGGTCCCCAGAGCAAACGGCGAAGTGGGACATCGTCCTCCAACTCACCCACGAGGGCTTCTACACCCTCACGCACAGCGGATTACCCCACGCCGCACCCAATGCACAGGCGCTGCCGCTGGCCCAGCCCCAGGAGGACGACGCAGACGCACCCCCACCGGAGGAATGTAATTGGGACCCCCCCACAGCCACCACCGAGTGCATGCCGCACCGGCTCACCAAACGTCACCTCCCCCACGACTACCATGCCACCAACGACTCGCGGGGACGCCGCACACTGCCCCTGCAGTGGGCATCACCCGAAGGCACCTTCACGTGGGGGGAAATCCTCCCCGGCGCCGTGGCGCTCACGTACCTGTGGCTCCGGGACGCGGAGACGCACGCGCAGCCCCCCGGCACACACCTCCTCCTCACCCTGGAGGGAGAGGCCGCCGTCGAAAACGTCCACACAGCGGAAGGAGAGGACTACGTGACGGCGAACGCAGACACCGCAGTATGGCTACACGCTCACGAGCACACCACACCCCCCACCGTAGTACCGGGGTCACACCCCTGGCACGTGGTCATCGTGCGACTGCCCACAGGAGCAGACACAGGAAGCGCCCAACAGGGATGGGCGGACAGGTGGGCACACGTGTGCGCCTCCCTGCACGAAGGGCTGCACAGACCCTCCCTCACCAGTCACACCCTCGAGCCGGCCCCCACCACGGCCGAATCCCACACCGGGGCGGCCCCCCCCACCGGAGTCTGGGCCTACACGCGCACCCTCCACCGCGAGGCAGCGGAAGCCCTCAAGACCGCCATCTCCAACCACCAGGGCCTCGTGCACACCCCCCACGATAACACACAAAAGGGCTACACCCTATGGTGGCACCACCCCGCACCAGAAGGGGGCCTGCAACCACCGGCAGACCAGCCTGGCATCGGCCCAGACCTCACAGCGATCGCCCGCGCCGTTGCCGCCATGGCCCAGCAAGTTGGGGCGCCACCCCAGTGGGCACCGTCCATCATCAAGGAAACGGCGGCACGCCACAACCCAGCTTTCGCACACTTCCGGGGACGCCCCATTCATCCCACCCTATCGGACCTCGACCTCCCCGCCCACGATGCGTGGGCAGTCCACAACCTCGTGCCCCACGACACCGCGCCCAAAACAGGGGACGCGACGGCACGCATCACCAAACAACTCCCCAATACCGCACTCCACTACGACATACCAACGCCCAACGTCGTCGTCACCCACAACACGGGTCGCGACCACTACTACCTCCAGGCCACGCATGAGCGCTCCCCCATCACCGTATACACCTTCACCACCTACCCTGGCCTCCAGCCACCGCAACACCACCCGCGCCCGGCATGGAAGCATCCCCTACACGTCGCCCCGACCCCACGCAAAAGGCCCACCCACCACGCGCCCCTCCCGCCGACAGCACCGCCCTCCACACCGCCCGCAGACGGGCCGCGGCACACCACCAAAGCCACCTGCTCCCAGGCATTAACGCTGGACCCGGCACCATCACCGAGGCCACCCACAAAAGCACCTTGAACCTACTGGCTCGCAAGCTACGCCCCAAAATGGCACTGGAGGACACGCTCTGAATATACTATGGCGAAGGCCGCACGGCACGGGTGGCGGACCTCCGCAACATTATCCCCCACCACATCCAGCGAGCCGTGGGGCCCTTCACCGTGTACGCGGTACCGCACCCCATAACAGCCCCATGCACCCACTGCAACCCTCGGTGCGCGCTACCATGCGCAGGCGCTCTGCAGCAACCCCTGCCCACCCCTACCTACAGGGGGGGCATATACCTCAGCACAGTACCCGGGGACCCACACCCCTACCTCCTGCCCGCAGCGGACCGCCACCACGCCATACCACTACACCTTGTCGAGCACCTGGCGGTGGGACCATCCCCCTTCCAAAAGCGCCCCCCCCACACCCCATCCGACGGACGCCCGCCAGATGACCCGAAACACGCCACACCTGGACCCAAACGCGCCATCGCACTCCTCACCCTAAAGGCGGAAGCCGCCATCCCCCGAGACCTGGAGGGGGAAAACCACCTCATGGTGGAAGGGCTGACGGAACACGTCCTGATCGCAGCCATGTACGCCACGGCGTCCGCATCACGCCTCTGGGAGGACCGCCCCTCCCCACCTCTAGCCCAAGCAGCGCAAGACGCCCCCGACACGGGCCCCACCGCCGAGGACATCCACCAAATCCTCAACATGCGAGCACCCCCGAAGACCCACCCTGCGGTCCGCCCCATCCAGCTCGTCAGCTGGGACGCCATGGACGCCCCCCCGACCACCACGGAGGTCCACATCCTCAAACACCGGGACACCTGGTGGACGGTGGAATGGGACGACCACGGCAAGGTCAGACGGGCAACGGCACACGCCCCCGACGGCGAAGTCCCGCCCCCACCACGCGGAGGAGACCGCTTGCGACTCGCCGCACGCATCCCCCACGCCCCAGAGGCAGCCTGGGAAGCGCTGCACTACGCCCTCTACTGGGCGCAGGGGGCGCCAGAAGGCCCCCTCCCCCCGGAACGCACCCCAGCGTGGACACGCCACGCCACCCGCTACACGGCCCACATGCACGGCCACGGGGCAGGCACCGGGCACCGGCTCCTCACCTGGCCCACGGACCCGCCCAACGCCCTGCAGGAGGCCGAGGAAGTGCTTGGCCTCATGACCAAGCAAGTGTTCCAGCTGACGGACCCCGTCCCCACGTCCAAGCCCGACGTCCCAGCCGCCCGCGAACACCCCGTGTTTGCACCGGGCCACGCACCCGTACAGCGGCCCCAGGGCGCACCTCCCCAACGGGGACAACCCGCTGCCCGGCGCCGCCAAGGTGCGCAGAAGCGCAAATCCCCCACACAGGCCAAACCCGCGCCAAAGCCAAGGGCCAAGCCGAAGAGCTGGACCAAAGAGGAAGCCGCTGCCCTGTATCCCGAATACGCCATCAACACCCGGGTGCAGCTGCCCTTCGAGTACCCCACGGCCGCGGGCCCCTCCAAGTGGATATGGGCCGCAGGGGAGGTCAAGCACCGGTACCTCGTCACCGGGGACCACCAGGGGTTCAAGATCCACGTCAAGTGGGACCCGGCCACCCCCAACGACAAGAAGCTGGGGCGCACCATCGAACTCTGGCGAGACCAAGCCGGTCGTGAGATGGTCCCCATGCAGCTGCGCACCCCCGACACGGAGCACCTCACCGGCACCGAGTACACGGGCGAAGTCCACAATGCATGGGCCCTACCCCAGCCCCAGAAGCGGAACCACAGGGCACCCGCAGCTCAGGGCGTCATCGACGTCCTCGACGCCTGACGGGGCCAGGGCCGGACACGGCCCGCCCCCCCAACTACTGGTCCCCAGAAACCGGCGCCTGCGGAAGCCCACGCCCGCATCAACATCCTCAACGAGCCCGCGGCCACCTACGACCCCACCAAGGCCGCCACACTGCAAGCCATGCCCGGGCCGCACCCCCAAGGCACAGACCTCCTGGGGTTCCTGGAGCAAGCCCCCCGCAGAGCGGACCAACCCGAACCAGCACCGATCCTGGACCCGGAGGGGAACAAATATCACGCCCACTGGGAACGGGGGGTACCCCTCTACCACAAGACGTCGGTCACGGTACATGCCCACCCCGACCTCGGAGTGGATGGTCGCCTCGGGGCGTACGAGTGCGTGGGGCCCGGATGGCAGCTAAACGTGCTACTCACGCACGTCCCATTCGGGGAGGAGACCAAGGACTTCCTGGACACCCTGAGCCTGGCGTACCGCCGACTCTCCCTCCTGGCACCCACCATCATCATAGGCGACCTAAACGCCGCCCCCACCGACGACGACCGCACCGGCCCACCCACAGCCACCGACACAGCTGTCCGGGACGCCATGCACCAACTGGGCCTCATCGACCTCACGGCAGGACTCACCGGCACACCCTCCCATTACCCCCACCAAGCCGGCACCCACCCATCCCGCATCGACACGTGCTACGGGGACCCAACCACGGTGCGCGTCCACGAAGCAGCCTACGGGGACCTCCCGCCCACAGGCACGGGCCACCGGCCCCTCTACATCGACCTCATCATCCCCAACCTACCCCCACCCGCGGCCACCCTGCCAGACGACACCCTCCCACTCACACTGCAGTTCCCGGCCGAGGACGACCACGGCACCTGGCACAGGTATAACAGGGCCCTACACGCCATCCTGCGCCGCCCGGTGCACCGACACCCACCACCGCCATGCGCCGGGCGGCACAAGCATGCGGCATGGAGCGTGACACCAACCACACGGGAGCACCACCAGACCTCACCCTCCAGCAACTCGTCCATGACATCTGGACCACGAAAGGGGAACTCGCCACCCTGCTACGCCCCAGCACACCGGAGGCACGAGACCGGGACACCCACCTCCGTGCGCTCCTCACCACCCGCCGCCACCAACTCCAGGAATGGCACGCCCACCGCATAGCGGCCGCAGCCCAAGAACGCGAAAGATACGGCAGAAACGACACGCCGTACAAGTCCCTACGGTACGTCAGCCGCATCCTGGAGGACACGGGGCGCCGTACGATCCACGCGGTACGCACCCCCGAAGGAGGCCTCACCAATGACCCCGACGCCGTCCTCCAGGCAGTCCTGGACAGCTTCCAGGCACAACACGGGGATGCCCTCCCCGAGCTCGACCCCCACACCAGAAACACCATCCGCGAGCATGTGCCCAGGGTCTTCAACCGGGAACAGCGGCGCGCCATCGAACACGACCCCTTTAGCATCTCAGAACTGCAACGCGCCCTAGACCGCCTGAAGAAGGGGGTCGTGCCCGGCGTCGACGGTTTGCCGGCCGAAGCGTACCAACGTCTCACCCTGCCCATCAAACGCCGCCTGGCAGCCCGCCTGTGGGACATCGTCACGGGCGCCACGCCCATCCCCCCTGAGTGGGCCAACCTGGTCCACCCCCTCTACAAAAAGGGGGACTGGGCGCAGCCGGGGAACTGGCGGCCCATAGTCTGCGCCACCACCGTGGTCAAGCTGGTGTGGACGCTCATCCTAGGCCGCATCGCGCCAGCGGTCTTCGCCCACGTGCCCGCCAGCATGTGGGGAGCCATGGCCGGCAGGTCCCCCCACGAGGCCATCTTCCTCCAGGACACCGCACTGGACATGAACCCCTACGAGATGATCATCGCCTCCCTCGATGTCCAAGGCGCGTTCCCCCACGCCCCACACCGGCTCCTCACGGAGGTATGGGATGCCATGGGCCTCCCATTCCTATCCCTCATGACCGGGTACATCCAGACCCGACTCTACGCCGTCATCACGGCCGCAGGCCTCACCCCCTGGACCGGCACAGACAGCAGGGTCCCCCAGGGAGGCGCCGAAGGCCCCTTCCTCTACCTCCTCGTCACCCTGCCACTGGCATTCGAGCTAGCACGGGTATACCCGGGGTACGCCCCATACCCGCTACGGTCCCCCCTCATCAACTTCGCAGATGACAACCTCCTCACTACGGCCACCCGCCACCGCGACCCTGAGAACGCAGGGCTACCAACGACCACCGAACAAGCGTCCGCCATTCTCCAACTCACCACAACCTACCTGGACGCCCACCAGCTCCTAGTGCACCCCCGCAAATCGGTCGGGCTGGCCGACGCCAAGACCCCCACCCCCCACATCCGGAAAGGCGAACCCCTACACCTGGAAGACACCACAGTCCACCTGGGAGTCACACAGGCCACGCGGCACCACCACATCACACTCCCAAGCAAGCTAGAAGAGCGCCTCGCCCGGCTACCCCAAATTGCCAGGGGGGACCTCCTGTCTACGCAGGGCCTGGCGTACTTCATGGAAGCAGTGCTCAACGCGGCCATCGGGTACCAAGCCCTGCACCTCCCGCGCCCCCAAGACGCACTACGCCACGCTCGACAGCAAGTGACGAAGGCATGGGCGCAACACGGAGGCTGGCCCACGTCTTTCCCCAAGGAGCCCATGATGGCCCACTGGCGCTACTACGGAGACAATACGCGCGCCCTGGTCGACATGGCCTATGCCAAACACGCAGCACACCTCCTACACAGGGTAACACACAACCACCAACCAGAACTTCGCGAGGCGGCAGCCATACGCATAAAAGAAGCGCAAATGGCCCGCAACACCTGCCCCCGGTGGATACTGGCGCAACACGGCGTCTCCACCCCCGTGGGCACTGGCATCTGGGCCCAGCTACAACTCCTCCTACCGCACCACACACACGCCATCCTAACAAACCACCACTGCGATCAACAGGGGCCACTCATGGCCACACACACCGACATCCACCGACGCCCGGCAGGCGAGGTGGACACCCTGCGCCTCGTAGGGGCCACCATCACCATAGTGTATATCACCCCAACACAGATGAAGATCATGGCCCAATGCGACGCCCACCACGCCCCGTTCCTTTCCGACCCACAATGGCCAGCACGCCACGTCTTCCAAGCGTACCTCCGCGCATGTGCTACGAAGGCAGGGCGCGACATGCCGGGGCCCAAGGACATCGACACGGCGTACACAGCCTTCCAGCGCCAGCACCCCCGGCCCCGCCCGAGCGCGCACGAGACCCCCAACGACGGCGGCACGACGCAGGGGGAGCCCACCCCGTCAGCCGAAGGCTGGACACCACCCACCATCCTGCTACTAGCACCAAACGGCCACAAACATGCTACCCGCACTGTCCAGCGACACCATGCCCCCTGGTCCATCCCCAAACACAATACACCGGAGACCGATGTACCACCAGTCAGACACAGTGACCAGGGCATACCACGCACGTGCTGGCACTGCGGCCCGGCAGCCCTCGACACTCTGTGGCCCCTGCTGCACCTCATCTCCACCCACTACCGCACCCCCACCGCCGCCGCCACCGCCGACCAGCAGGCATGGCTCTCCCCCTGGTTTCACACGGTACCTCCAGACCACCCGGCGCACGTAGCCTGGACCCGAACACCCACGGCGACATGGACGTTCACCAACGAGCGGGCAGACCCGGACAGCGTAGCCATGGAGTACAACGGCTGCGACCCACACCGCGCAGGACCTCAGGAGGCACCCATGCGCCCCCTACAGCACAAATGCCCCACCCTCCGCGGCGACAAAGACGACAAGGAGCGGCGACAGACCATCACGTGCCAGAAGTTCCACCCCAATACGGGATACCTCTTCCACCTGATGTACGCGTATATCACCCAGGGACGCCCAGACAGGGGCCTCCTCCGCCTCACCCCACGAGCCCAGGCCATCATCACCCAGGGAATAGGCGTCTATGCAGCGCCACTACTGCAACCCACGCAAATCACCGCCAGAACCACCCAGGGGAACCCCGTCTACGTCTATCACCCCACAGCAATCGCCCGCCTACCCATACCCAGCGACACCGACATCATCTACTTCACTGACGCATCCGGCACCCAGCAACGCACCCCCACGGTCGGTTGCGCCTCCGTGCGCATCACCCGGCACGCGGACGGCCTCCACGTGGAACACCACACCGGGACCACCATCTTTGGGGCGTCCTCCCACGGCGAACTGCGCACCATGGCAGACGTCGTCACCGCCACACCGCCACCTAAGACGGTCCGGCCCCGCAACATCTGGGTAGTCGTGGACGCCACGGTCGACATCCACCTCACCAGGCGCCTTGCGGACCTGCCCCTCCACAAAGCACTCGAGTCCGGCCTCACCACACAAGCGTTGGGACTATGGATGGCCTTCAAGGGCATGCACCCCCAGGACGCCCTACACATCGTCAAGCAGGAGTCACACCGCTACGCATACGGCAATGGACGCGCAGACACACAGGCCAAACACCAGAACACCAACCACGCCCCAGGGCTCGAATGCGTGCGACTGGACACCCCACACCACAGCCACCTGCAGCACCTGCCCCCGATACCCCTGGCCACACAGCCCCCCCAATGGATGCCCGAGGACACGCCGTACACGGATCGAGACAAGCAGTACCACTACCCCACACCCATCCAGCAACTGGCCACCACACTGGGCCACCCAGGGAACACCGAACTCCTCCGACGCCTCGAAGACTCCGTCCACAACCCCCTCTACTACTCCGCCCTGCGCCCGGATAGCCTCCCAGCACACCTACAAAAGCCCCGACTCCAACTCGCCCTCGAACAACTTCCCCTCCTCACCCGATACCACCGATGGTATACGCGCCACTCGATCCACGTCCCCGCAGGACACACCAAATGCATCTGCAGCCACGCGGAAGAAGAAACATGGGGCCACTTCAAGGCGTGCCCCCTGTACAGAGGACTGGACACCCTCACAGACTGGAACCCAACTCACACCATCGCACAGCACGCCGGATGGCTGGCGCAGTCCCCGGCGACCCAGCAACTCACCACCGTCCTCAAGCAGACGGAGGTGCTCGAGGCAGTCCGCAGGGGACTCGTCCCCACTGCCGTCTACACCTTGCTACGCACCCACGCGGAGGACCCCCAGGCCACGGCGGCGCACATGCAGCGGACGGCCGTTGCCAAGACGGCGGAGCAGCTCACATACCGCACCCACAAATACCTGCAGCATGCGGCAACCCTGTGCCCAACAGACCAAGCCCACCTCCTCAAACTCCTGTTCTACCAACCATGAGAACCTACCCCCTGACATACCAACACGGAACCCCCACCACGTCTACACACCGTCCACCGAGCACAGCACTGGCACAGCACACACGGGCGCCACAGGCACCACACACGCTCCCACCAGCATGCGCGCGCCACCAGCCCCCATCCCCCCACGCCGCCGTCCGTCCACAGGTACCACCAACCACCGGCCACCGCATGTCCCCTCTGCGTTCGCCAGCGGCTACCACAGACAGCCCTGCCCTGCAACCCAGACCACTGGGTCTCCCTGGGAGCCGCGCACCGCCTCACCCACTGCCCCCACTGCGGGGACCTCAACCCTCGCCACCGCGAACGGCCCGCGGCCCCAGCCGCACCCCCCCCCGCCAGCCACCCCAGCTTCTTCGGGTTCCTCACCGACACCCTCCGGGACCAACTGGGAGGGTACTACGTGGCGGACGCGGCGGACCACGCATGGACCATAGCCGTGGCCGCGGACAACACACCCCTGCCCCCCCACAGCCCACCCCTACGCCACAGCGGAGGCGGCTTGAACGTGGCGGCCCGCCACATCCTCCTCGCCCTGTACCTCCACCACCGAGACCTACACGTCCCAGACCCACAACTCCCGGCCCCCCAAGCAGCAGCCCTGACGCCGGAAGCGTGGACTGACACGGCACCAGAGGAGATAGCAGCCTACCTCCGAATCACTTGCCGCCGGTTCAAACACGCCCTCGGCCGACGGCAAGGAACACCTTACCCACTCAGCGCACTCCTCTACCCGGCACACCACCCCCACCCCGCACAACAGAAGCCCCCGGAGGGCTGGGCGTCTTTTCGGGACGCCCACCTGGCGGCCTCCGACGAGGCCACCGCCACGCGGATGGACCTCACGGACCAGGAAGCCTACGTCAGAGGCCTCAAGACGAGCCTCCAAGAGGCACACCGCTGGCACGCCCGCTCCCCGTCGCCCCCACGGGGACAGGGGGGTTCACCCGCCCCCGACACCCACCAGGCCAAGAAGACCAAGACAGGTCAGGGGGCCCGCCAACGCGCCCGCCAGCAGGGCGCGACGCCCCGACCAAGGCCCGGGTCCAGCCACACCGCACCGCCCCACGCCCAGACCCCCGGGGCACACCAACAACACCACCACCGCCGGCGCCCACCACCACCACCGTACCGCAGCACCCAAACCCTGCAGCCCAGTCAGCCACCACCGCCCACACACGTCCACACCATGCGAGGACCACCGTACGCGCAGAGCCAGGGGACATGGCACCACCAACACCACCACCACGCCCCCGTCCCTCCCAACCCCTACCCCCTAATGCCCCCATGCTACGACGACCCCCACCAGCTACATCCCCACCACGCCCCAGCACAACCAGGCCCCGCGAACCACCCACCCCACATAGCGCACATCACCGCACCACACCATCACGTATTCCGCCACCACCAGCCCCTGCCACCACACCCACCAACGCCGGGGTACCACACACAACCGGCACACCCTCCACACCACCACCACGCGGTCCAGCACCACCCGCCGCCCCCGCTACAAGGGGCCACGACATACGAGCCACGGTACACCCCCATGGACCCGCGAGGAGCCGCGCACGCACACCAACAACACCAGGGCCTAGTAGGAGCGCCCCACCACCACCAACAGCCCCCCCACCCACACCCCATACCAGCGAGCACCATCCACCAGCAGCCACCCATCACATACGGACCACAGCCCCACCCGGGGGCTCATGCGGTCGCCTCCCACCCGCACCCCGGCACCACAACCAGTCAAGAACCGCAAGGGCCACACGGCGCACACACGCAACACCCACACAACCCACAGGGACGCCCGGACCCCCAGCCAGCACAACACCCACCCCCGCCCCCCCCACCCCACCACCACCAGCAGCCCCCCCACCCACACCCCATACCAGCGAGCACCATCCACCAGCAGCCACCCATTACATACGGACCACAGCCCCACCCGGACGCCCATGCGGCCGCCTCCCACCCACACCCCGGCACCACAACCAGTCAAGAACCGCAAGGGCCGCACGGCGCACACACGCAACACCCACACGACCCACCGGGACGCCCAGACCCCCAGCCAGCACAACACCCACCCCCGCCCCCCCCCACCACCAACAGCGCCACCCCCACACCACCCCCCCCGCCCCCCCCCGAGACCAGGCCACGGACACAACAAGCGGCAGCCAGCACCAGCCAATTGACGTCGATACCCCCGCCGACACACGCCACCGCGAATCCCCCCTCCCGCGACCGCCACAAGAGACCCCATCACCGGACCCCACGCGCGACAACGACGACCACCCCCCCCAACCCACACCACCCCCCCCATCACACCCCGCACCACCAGTCGCCGCACCGGCCGAACCCTACGCCCTACACAACCCCGCAGCGGTACGGCAGCACCTCCGGGGACTCGGGGAACAGGACGTCGTGCTGTACCTCCGCACCTCCGGTACCAGCACCCCCATCCGGGCGGCCACCCTGGTCCAGGCGGCCACCCTGGGGGAACGCGTCAGAGACTTCCTCTTCGACGCCTTCCTCCACGTCGCCCGACACGAGCGCCCCCCAAGCGCCACTCCAGACGGCGAGAGCCCGCCCCCCACGGGGAGCCGGATCTGGGTGCCCCCCATCGACTGGGGGCGACACCTGGTCGGACACCCCGTGCCGGAGCGGGACAGCACCCAGGGCCGCACCCGCTACCGCGAGCCCAACATGGCCCACCCCCCACCCGACGCCACCCCCGACAGCACCAAAGAGTGGGAGCGGGAAACATGGGTAGCCCGGACGGCCTCCCTAAGCAACTTCCGGCACCACGTCCCGGGGGACATCCCCACCCCCGACGAGCAGCAGCCAGCCCCCTCCACGTACATGACCCTCATGTACAATCTGCACTACACCCTCTCCACCACCACCTACGACGCACCCACAGACCACTGGGTGGTACACGGCACCGACTCCCTCCTCCCCGCCGACTACACCCCCCCCACACACAACCCAGGCCCCGACACGTACGCCAGGGGGGACGACCCGGACGACCCCCACATCTGGGGCACGTGGGAACCCGAATCCCTGGACACGCTGCTCTCCATCCGCAGCGGCTACCAGGGCCTTGGTAGGGCAATGTATTGCCTCGCCAAGTGGACCCAACGGACCTGGGGGATTCCCAACGGACCGATGGGTGTGGGTGGTCACACTGCGCCCCCAGCAGAGGGAAGCCCCCCCAAACCGCAGGGGACCCACCCCCCCACGCCCCACCACCCTACAACTATGCCCGTACATGGTGGCAGCCCGCCTCATGACGCTGCTATGGCCGGGCCCCCACACCCCCACCCAAAAGTACCCCCACCTCACAGAGGAGGACATGCCCGGCATCCAGCGATGCTTCTTCCGGACCCTCGACTACCTCCAGCAAACACACCCCCACGTCCTGGAGCAGATATGGCCACCCCCCGGGTAACCCACGTGCCCGCGCAGCCGAGACAACGCCGCCACGCCAGCACCAGCACGCACGGATCACCAGGGAAAACGCGCGCACACGCCCGATGCCCGAACCTGCACCCTCGTTCTCGCTAGTTACAGGACCCAGCATCATACGCCCGCCCCCGAGGCCCGGGACCCTGCGCCGTCTCCCGCAGCCCTCTCCTCCGCCTCCGACTCCACAACCACCACCACCACGACCACCTCATCAACCACCACCACCACGTCCTCATCCAGCACTCCACCCCCCAGGCCGCGGGGGACACCTCCCAAACGGGCCTCCAAACCCGCCCCCACCGCGAGCAGCCCCGCCGCCGCCAAGGCCCACGCCCCGACGAAGCCCACGCCCACGACCCAGCCGAAGCCCAAGACCGCCGCCAAACGGCAATCCGCAGCCAAGCCCAAACCCAAGCCCAAACCCGGCGCCACGACGGCAGCGCGAGCCCGGCCCCCCGAGGATGTCCTCTACGACATCCGGCCCCAGCCGTCCCAGGCCCGAAGGCAGCAGCGCCCAGCGCGGCGCCCCCCCACCGTCACCGACGCCACCGCCACCACCTTCATGGCGGAGCGCGCCGCGGCCGAAGCGCGACGCGCCTCGTCCCGCCACCTCTCAAAGCCCGCACCCCAGGCCCACAGACCGCTCCCGACCAAGCCAGAACAACGCCAGGGTCCACCAGCAGCGTCCCCGCCCCCCTACCGGCCCCCGATGACAGCCCACATGCAACGCATGCCACACTACCGCCGCCGCCGCGAATCCCCGCCCAACCCCGAGGCGGAGACCGTACGCGCACACCCGCAGGTCCACATCCGCGTGCACCCCCACTCCCCACGCACCCCCACGGAACAGGACTACGAAGAATCCCCCAGGCCTGCCACCGCCGCCGGTCCCCACGACCCCGTCACACCCACCCACGCCCACTCCTCCGCCCAAGACCGCAGGCCCGCCCAGGAACAGTGGTGGCAGCGCTGGACCCACACGCAGCTCTGGGAGCTGCGGAAATGGGCCCGGGGAGAGCCCTCCCTCGAGGGCCTGGTCCATCGGCCCCGCAAGGGGTCGGTGGAGAACTGCCGCCTCCGGCCGGCGGGGGGGTGGATGCCGCAGGCCGCATGGGAAGCCATGCTGGCCGATGCGCTCCACCCCCTGGGAGTCCACCCCCGCAGCCTCCCCGCGCCCCAGGACCACCCGTATGTCCTCAGGCGCCTGCGGGAGACCCTCCAGGAAACGCGGCGAGACGGCATGGCCTGTGGGACATCACCCAAAGCCCAGCCCCGCACGCACACACCCCCTCACCACCCCACAAGCGTCGGCGCACCGACACCGGCGACACCCACAGCACCCCAGGAGCCCTGCGCGCCACACAACACGACGCGCCTGACCCCCCGGCCAGCGGCGCCGCCATCTAACCCCGTTACCCAGCACACCACCACCACGGGGCGCCACGCCAGGCCCCGCCCAGAAGTCACCAAACGAACCGGACGCCGAAGGAAGCCAACGCACACGACAACGAGCACCACTACGCCCAAAGGCGCCGAACCCAGGCCCGATACCGTGGGCTCCTCTCCACCCTCAGCACGACACACACGTCACTGACGTCACTCCTCCGCCGTGCCCCCTCCGACCCCACCGCCCTGCCCCCCCCCCCTCCCGCCGCACGTCCCCACGCCGCCCAGCACCCAGCCCCACACACTGCGCCACAGCACCGCCCTAGTCCGGCTCCTCCACCATCGCGCCACTTGGCACCTCACAGTAGACCGCCGTCCTGTGGTCCCGCTCCCCCCAGCACCGCTCCTGGGGCCGCACCCGGCCCACGTCGTGTTCGCCCCCACGTCGCGGACCGCGGACATCCTCCCGCTCCTCGCCGCCACCCCTCCCGGGCATCGCATACTGCTTGCCGCCAACCCCTCGGTCCTCAGTGAGGTCCCCATCGGGCACGCCGACGCCCTGCACGTGCGCCCGCTGCTGCCCAACCTGCACGCTGCGTACGCCCCCGGCGCGCCCGTCGACCCCTCCGTGTGGGACTCCCAGTGAGGCCACCGGCCAACGGCCGGCCCGCACGCACCACCCCGCACTCGCCTGGGGCGCACGACCCCGTGGACGCCGCTACCCACACGCCCGGCCCCGCGCAACCGCCTAACCGAGCCAGAACTCAAGCACAAATCAAACCCGAGCCACACCCCGAAACCGCTAACCCTTGACTCCTAACCAAACCCGCCGAGGGAACAACATAACCACAGCCCACACCCACAGCCCACACAGCCGCCTAACCAGCCAGCTCCAGAAGCAAAGAGACACCTCACCAAACCCACCCTGACCCAAGCCCGTGTACATCAGGACGCACGAGCCGCACCCCTGGGGCGCGACCGCCGCCACAGCACCGACGACACACGCCAGAGGACACAACGCTATTGCACCGCCACACCAGCTGCCGGTGCCTGTGCCTGCAGTGTACGCGCGCCCCTGTTTTTCTCTTTTTTGTTTTTCTTTGTTTTTTTTTTCCTAAAAGGAAAAAAAAACACAAGTAAAAAAAAAAAAACCAAAAAAAAACGAAAATTAGGGGGGGAGGAAGAGGGACACAACCACCCATGGCACACGCGCACCGCACACAGCACGCACACCGGTGAACAGGAGCCCAGTGGCCCAGGGGACCGCACATGCAACACAACACACCGAGCGAGCACACCGGTGAACAGGAGCCGGCTGGCCCAGGACACCGCAGACGCACCACAGCAAACCGCGCGGGCACACCGGTGAACAGGAGCCCAGCGACCCAGGACACTGCACACACGTAGGGCGGCCGAGGGACAGGAAAGAACCAATACCCCATGGGTCGGACGCACTGGGGCGACCCAGCCGACCCACCGGGCCAGTGGCAGGAGCGGTACTCCAAGGCCACTGGTCCGAGCCCGGCCGGGCTGCACCGGAGACCATTGCAAACGTCACCCGGAGCCATGGAAGCAACCGGTGACAGGCGAGCCGGTACACAGTCCAGGAGGGGGTCACCTGCCAAGCAGAGTGGCCCCGCAACTCAAGCCACAAGGGTGAGGCGGTCGTACCGTAGACAAGCGGGAGCAATACCCCTTGTGGTGAGAGATACTCCACACGGCTGGGCAGCCCCCCAGAGCTGCCGCCCAAAGGAGGGGGCATGTGGCCCTACCCATGGAAACATGTGGGGACACCCTCCCACCTGGGACACATGGACCGGGTGGCCGCGACAATGCCTTCCCAAGCACATGCGGGAGCGGCTCAAGAGGCACCTGACATAGGGCAGTGGGAGGGACAGGACGTCCCCTTGGTAAGACCTTCTTCCTGCAATGTCAAAGGAGGCATCCCGAGCTCCCGAAGATACCTACCTACCTACCTACCTACCTATGCTCCTGGGTATGCACCTGGGTATGCACCCTTGAGTGGGTTGAGGAGAGGTCCAGAGTCTCTTGGAGGCAGGAGTAGAGGATCGGGAAGATCCTCCAACAGGTCCCTGACTCGGTCGGAGATCAACGAGGTGCTCCGAGGAGCCACTTCAAAAATCGTGGGCGACCTCACTCAAGAGATCAGTGAGAAACTGGAGCCCCTGATGATCCCGTCCCATGCGTCACCTACGACGGTGGGAATGTCACCCCACCGAGTACAGGCTAACCACCTGGCGGCAGGGTTGACAAATACCCTGGGGAGCCTGAGGAGCCGACCGATGCCGACTCCTGCTGCAATACCGAGAAGTCCATTCGTCCCGAGAACGGCCCAGCCGCCCTACAGCCACGTGACGAACTCGACGAGGGCCGAGCTGGACCAGCTGGGGCTGACAGCCTTAAGGGCTATGGTGGACGTAGAGCCTTATGGCTCTAGTGATCTTGGCGGAGACCCCTCCGATGACGAGCCGCCGTCGATGGATTCTTCTTCGCCCTCAGATGACGATGACCCTGAGGACCCCGAGGACCCCAAGGGTAAGAAGAAGAAGAAGAAGAAGAAGAAGACCCGACGCCCTGAAGGACGCCGAGCTCAGGAGGCGAAGGCTATTGCCACCTCCAAGATAGTGGTGAACCTGCCTGAGTTCACAGGCAAGGACCTCAGCGAGTTCGCTGAGAACTTTGGCCGGTTCCTACGACTGACCGGCCAAACCCACGCGAGTGGGCGAGTGAAGTGCGATCTGCTCCTGCAGTGCTGCAAGACCAAGTACCTGGAGAAGCAGGTCAGGCAGATCGTAACTAACTCCGCCACCTTTGCCGATGTGTTGGTTGCCCTGGAGAGGCAGTACCCAACCTACGAAACCGACCTCTCCATCAGGGCCGAGATCCAGAACCTGCCCGTGCTGCCCAACAACCCCAAACCTGGCAGGGTCTCCGAGCTGTTGGCTGACCTGGATCACTGGGCTGGACGACTGACGCCCGGTTCCTACAGCAGCGACGACCTGCTGTTCTGGTTGTGCGCCAAGCTCCCCCGAGAGCTATGGGACGAGTGCCGTTTGACGGCTGAGCGCAAGGCTAGATCCCTCCGCTACGAGGATCTATGCGTGCTGCTCTTGCAGATGGCGCTGGAGAAGGAGAGCGACCAGCACTTGAACAACTACCGTCCTGGTGGTGGAGGTTCTGGAGGCAAAGGGTACCAAGGGTCCCGACCTGGGCAGGGGACTACCCCCAAACACGCCCACGCCCATCTAATGGAGAACGTGAAGGAGCTATTCTGGTGTGATGCCAGAGACGAGCAGGGCCACCTGCAGCACGCCTGTGACTGCGAGCAGCGAGACTGCTTTGTAGTCCAGGGGAAGCAGCAGGAAAAGAACACCGGCGCCAAAGCGAAGCTGCCGGATCATTACCGCTGCACCATCACGTGTGCATTCTGCGGTAAGCGGAAGCACTACGAGGATGAGTGCTACCATAAGCAACGCCTATCGGCGAAGCTTAAGGGGGAAGATCCTGGCAAAGGCTCAGGCAAAGGTGGAGGCAAGGCAAAAGGCAACGACTCCGGCAAGGGCAAGTCGAAAGGACGTGGTCAAGGTGGTCAAGACAAGGGTCAAGGTGGACGAGGAGGAGGCGCTAACCGCCAGACCGACAACAAGAACAAGGACAAGAACGGAGGCAACCCCAACCCTAATCCAGGGGGGAACTCCGAGCCCTCTGGAGGGCAGTCTGGACCTACCACACGCTCACAAACGCAGGCCCAGCAAGAACAAGGAGCCAAGCGTGAGCATGAAGGTGGTGACGACGGCAACGCCAAGAAGAGAAGCCGTTTCATGAGGATGGCCCGCACATTGCGGAACAAGGGGTTCGAGGTGACCTGTTCCGCGGAATTCTGACGGGGACGCTCTGGTGGCACCCAAGACCTGGTGTTTTGGGTACGTATCCGACTAGGGGGACGCGAATACCTGGGGGTATTGGACACTGGCGCCACCATATCTATCGTGGCCAAGAAAATTTTACCTTGTGGGAGCCTGAAGAACACCATGACCACCGCCGCTATACGCATGGGGGATGGACATGTGGTGCACAGCTGCGGGGACTGTGAAGTGGAGGTACCTATGGGCTCACGGACTATTGCCCATCGGTTCTATGTGATGGACACTGAGGCCTTCGACTTTGTACTGGGTACTGACTTCTTCGTACAGCACTCCCAGATACAATCCCTGACGCTGCAGGCGCCCTACCTCCTCTACGTGGACCACGGCAGTGGCAGAGAGTCTGTGCCACTGGAGCAGTCGGAACATACCTCGAGTTACCTGAGGCTATCGAAGGAGGAGCCCTGTAACATGATGGCGGCCTCCAAAACTGAGGACTATCAACTATTGGGGGAAGTCCTAGACCAAGGTCTGAAGGAGTTGGGTTACTCTCGAGAAGACCTAAGTGTGGAGCTGTTCGCCAGCAACAAGCAGCATGTACTGGACCTATACTGCAGCAAGGGGAAGAACTGCAGCTACAAATTTTACTGGCCCTCTTTCGGGATGGCCTACGGGAACCCCAGATTCAGTGAACTGGGGAAGGTGCTGACCAAGGTGGCCTTGGAACGTTCCCGTATGGTCCTGTGTTCCCCCGATCCGGGAGCCCATGGGGGCAACGAGTACTGGCGAAACCTCCTGGACAGGCTGACTATCAGCTCTGTTCGTTTGCCTGATGAGGCCATCTACGTGCCTCTGGGACGCAAGACGCCTATTGGGAAGCCCGGATGGGGGCGTATGCCCAGCGTGGTGGACGGAAGTCTTACCACCATCCCCTGGGAGGACCTGGACCCGACACTGGTCCAGACTATACAACGAGAAAGCGATGGACTCGCCTTGGGTGACTTGAAGGATCACCTACGACCTCAAGACGCTGTTGAGACTACACCCGGAGGAGATGAGTACGTCGTGACTGACACCAACGCCCCCAACTCTCCCTGTCATGTACCTGTTCCTGATGGAGTCTCTGAGTGTGGACTATCTGAGCTACCTAGCTCTATCCACTCAGAAGACGAAACTGAGCACGACGCCTTCTTCGTGCAGACCTGTGTGGAGGAAGTGGAGAACGCCGAGTACGTCGCCCCACTAAAGCCCCTACTCTCCATGAGGGTGGAAGACCCCGTGGACGAGGAGCTGGACCCTCGATCCAGGCTCAGGGAGTATGTGGATTCCAAGAGGAAGCTGGTGGCGAAAAAGCTATGCTACGCGAAGCCTACCCGCAGCTCATGGCCACTGAAGCAAGGATGTATGGGAGACCTATCCCAATTGAAGGAGGACCTCGAACAGAAGATCACCACCTGGCAAAGGGAGGTAGATCTCAAGCTCATGAAGAGCGTGTGGGGCGCCCATGTGAGGACCCCAGAGGAGGACGACCTCTCGGAGGAATGTGTATGTGAACCCCCTCGAGCGTGCCTATGTTGCCATCGTCCACCGGAGATGGTTGAGCAAGACCTTCTATATGCCTACCAAGGGCTGAAGGATGCTACCGCGGGCGAAGAGTCGGTGGAGGACCACCTCCCGACGTCTATTCAAGGGGCAAGCAACTTACACTCCGACGAGGACATGGAGGACAAGATCAAGGTATTGGACCCGCGGGTACAGAAGCTTATAAGGACCTATCTGGAGGTGTTCGAAGAACTACCCCTTCCAGCCTCATGTGACAAGCTGGTACAGATGGACCTCAAGCTGAAACCCGAGTTCGTGGGTCACAAGATCCGGAGGAGACCCTATCCAGCTCCTAAAGAGCAAGCCGACGAGATCGAGCGACAGATACAAGAATGTATCGACGCTGGCCTAGTCCTGGAGTACAAGGACGGGGACTACCCCCTACACTGCAGCCCCTGTTTCCTGGTGGCTAAACCTGGGTCTACAGCCAAACGGCTGGTAGTGGACTACGGAGAGCTGAACAAGAAGACGTTGAACCACTCAGGGTCCATTCCCAATATGGAGTCTACCCTGGAGAAGATAGCCTCCTGCCGCTACAAGACCAAGATGGACAAGCGAAGCGGATTCTGGCAAGTGGACCTGACGCCCAACGCACAGGAACTACTGGCCTTCATCACCCCTCAGGGGAGGGTGTTCAAGTGGAAGGTCATGCCGTTTGGCGTGGCTAACGCACCCGCTCTTTTCCAAGAGCTGATGAACAAGATCTTGTCCATCCTACGAAGGAGACCTAAGGTGCAGGAGCTCATATCCCGTGGTGCCCAGATGGAGGCTCACATCGAGGATGTATGCCTCGGGACCAATACCCAGGAGGATCACCTAATCCTCTTGGGTGAGTTCTTTGCGGTCTGCCAGGAGAACCACACAGGGCTCAAGCTGGAGAAGTGTGAGTTCATGCAGGAGACCATGCAGTACCTGGGGTTTGACGTTGGCTATGGGTGGTGGACCCCAGCGGCCTCTAAGGCCAAACCCCTGATGGATGCCAAGGTACGACACGAAGACCCCAAGAAAGGACTTCATGATGTACGCAGTTTCATTGGGGCGTGCAACTTCTATCGCCGCCACATCAAGAACTTCACCTATACCAGCGCCGTTCTGACGGACTTGATCAAGAAGAGTACTACTTGGCGCTGGGGCCCACAAGAGCAACAAGCGTTTGACGAGCTCAAAGACAAGGTGGCCAACGCTAAGTGCTTGGGCGTGCCTAGGGCACAAGGGGAGATTATCCTGGTGACCGACGCCAGCAATGTGGGCGGTGGTGGAACGTTGTTCCAATGGCAAGCACTAGAGAAGGAGGAGTTCGACTCGGCCATTTCCCAATGGGGGACGGAAGGTCTCAACCGAGATGGAACCCTCAAGCACAGCTACCCTGACGACAAGTGGGTCCTAGTACCTCTGGGCCACTGGAACTGGAAGTGGAACCAGGCCAGGGGGAACTACTCCACCTATGAGCAGGAATTGCTCGCGGGTATGCTGGTGCTATCCTCACAAGCACGACTGTTGGGGAGTAACCCTGTGGTCTGGCTATGCGACCAAGAACCGGTCCGCAGTTTCCAGAAGGGTCCCCCACCTGAGAAGGCCAAGCTACGGCGCTGGTGGACCTACCTCAGTCAACTACGGCTGACGGTACACCATATCCAGGGAGTGAAGAACGAATGTGCCGACTACATCAGCCGCAACAACTTCGACGCCCTGATTGGTGCCCGGTCTGAAGGGCTGGCTAAGGAGGCGTTCAGCCGTATGGACGTACACCTGGACCTGAACATGACCATGATACGCCCCCTGGATGGACTCCAACAATCGGAGTACCTGAAGGAGTTTGGGGATATCTACAAGCGCCTGGAGAAACGCCTTGAACCCCTCCTGGTCAACCAAGACCAGTGGAAGAGGGACAAGAGCTACCTCTGGCACGAGGACCGCATCGTGGTGCCTAGTGACCGAGTCCCAGCGCTGCTGAAGTGGACCCGTGAGTCCAGTGGTCATGTGGGTGCTGACCGTACCCTGAGGCTGTTCAAGCAGTGGTTCCACACTACGTGGACTGACGACCAACTGCGGAAAACCCTCCAGCCTATCGTGGACAAGTGCCCGTGCAGGTCCTGTAAACCATGGGATATCAGAGACAGAGGTCTCTACTCGACCCTGCCCATCCCTCACTGTGCCAACAGTGTTCTATACGTGGACTACACGGAGATGCCGAAGTTCGGGGGCTATGACTTCGCCCTCGTGGTAACCTGTGGGTTGACCAGGTTTACCAGGGTGTTCCCATGAACCAAGCACATTACCGGGGAGGAGACTATCAAGATACTCCTGGAGGAGTGGTTTTGTGTCTATGGCGCGCCCAAGGAGATCAACTCCGATGAGGACGTACGTGTACGCTCAGATACTGGCTGGTACAAGAGGGTCCTGAGATCCCTCAATGTCCAGGTGTCTACGGGGATTCCCTACTCTCACACGAGCAACCCCCTATGTGAGCGACAGATCCGTGTCCTGAAGGACAACGTCAGGATATGGTGCAAAACTGAACGCACCAGAGACTGGGTGAGGCTACTCCCCGTCATATCCTTGATGATGAACTCCCAAGAGAGTTCAGCGACTGGCTACTCGCCCCATGAGCTATTCCTGGGGCGCCCGGCATGGTTCCTACATGCCCCCTATCCAGGGGACACCCATTCTTCTGTGGGTGAATGGGTCCAAGAGCAACAAGCGAAGGTGGACAAGGCCAAGGCTATGCTCCAGAGAGTGAGGGAGCGTCAGTGGACCAAGAAGAACAAGCACCGAGTACCGGCCGCCTACCAAGAGGGGGACTGGGTGCTGGTGCACCACAGTCGACTACCCGCCTGGCCACGCTCTACCAGCGATGACCCATACTTCGGGCCGTACAAGATTCTATCTGTGGATGGACACCGTATCACCGTGCGGTGTTCTCCCCGTCTAGGGGGGACCCTGGTGTGCGCTGCTCAACACCTGAAGCGCTACTATGATCCTGAAGACCTCTGTGGGGAGGAGTGGGAGCTGAACGACGAGGAAATCGCCGCTCTGGACCTACAAGGGGCTGCCAGCCCTATGGAAGTTGAAGGTGAACTCCCCGACATGAACGCCGAGGAGATGGCTAAGGAAGGCTTCTACCTGGTGAAGTCTGTCCTACGCCACCGCTATCGCCAGGGTTGGCGCTTCCTCACCCTCTGGGAAGGGTTTGGAGTCGGAGAGGCCACCTGGGAGTCCTTCTCTGCATTTGTTCTACCTGAGGGACGCCTAAACTCAGTTCTGGTTGACTACTTGTCCCAGAACAACCTTGGTGAATTGCTGAGGCTCGCTGAGACGCTTGCCTCCAAGACTAAAGCTAGGGACTGAACCTTACCCTTACCTGCCAAAGCGTATGTGTGAGTGTGCTAGTCCTAAGGTCCTGAGAGCAAGCCGCAGAAGTGGTGTCCTAATTATACCCAAGTCTGCGCCCTTGCTAAACCTGGAGGGTTGGCTTATTGATGCCACGGGGTAAGCCCCGGGTCTCCCCTCCCCTAAGCGCCCAATTTCTGTGCTGGCGCAAAACCTTTGGGGAATACCCAGCGTACTAATCCAGGTATTGTTTTCCCTACCTATCTGTCTACTACAGGGAGGGGTGGCCAAAAGCTATGAGGGCATGAAAACGCCGTTTTGCTATGTGGCCAAAACACTGACCTAACCACTGTCACAGCCCACCAACCCCGCTAAAAGTTGCAGGAAACGGGTGGGACAGTGACACACGCACTACAGGTCCTACACACGCTACAGTGGTACCATCCTGGTGGGCGAGCACTGGGGCAACTGGCTCAAGCCCCCACTCAGGACTACCACTCCTACACGCACACTCTACTGGGCGTTGCGAAGTCAAAGGTGTCGTGGGTCCTAGCGACCCTCCTGTGAAATGACAAGAGAACACAGCGCTGCTAAGCAACTGTGGCCTAACAGGGGACGCCACAACGCGTTTCCCCTGCTAGGGCTTGGAGGGAAGGAGTGCTCTCGCGTGCAAGGCGCAGATGTCGATGAAGTCGGACTCCCTGCTCTGCCACGGGCGGAGCGGAGTTACTTGTTTGTGTGATCTGCGCCCTTGTTTAGCAGGGCATAAAAAAAAAGGCTGCTGCACCAATCACCCTACCTGCCCACCTGTAAAACAAAGGCAAATGAAAGGGCGTTTGCGGCGGAGTAACCAAGCCACACTCCAGGTATTATACCCTTCTCAGTGTGACCTATAATACACTGTCCGCAAACACGCTGGAAGACCAGCTACCCTTGTCAAGCAAGCAAGCGTTAAGGGACTCCTCAGGTTCTCTTAAAGAACGTACCGAGGAGCCCCTGGGTAGCCTAAACAAGGTTTACCGTGCGAACTTCGCGTGGCCTACCCTTTAATGCGTGTGTGCATGCACGAGTATGCGCGACGTTGTTGGGCAAACCTGCCCATCTCTTCACCAATCACGACACCACCAGGGGGTGGCCCCGCCTGGGCTTACTCACCTTACCTACCGCTGGGAGAGAGAGCAAGTGAGGGGCGCACGCGAAGAACGTTGCTATGCACTTGTGTGTATGTCTAATCACCCTGATCTGACCGCTAATCATCTGCAATCTTTCTAATCAATCCCTCTATCGCGTTCTATCTTTGTTAGCGCTGCTACAAGGCTCGTTCACGGAGACACGAGACGAGCAATGTGTATGCGGCATACGAGGCGAGCATACCTGTAGTTTATACCTGATTCATCGAAGTCCTTTTCGTTCATTTTCGAATTCTTGAATTTTTGAAGCTTCTATTAGTGTGGGTGGAATCTGTATGTTTATTTATTAATGTGTGTCTCGTCATTTTCAAGACTACGTGAGACATACGTTTATAATTCCATTATTTCTCCTTTTTCCGGCGCTTCGCTAGGAGCCGCTCCTGCGCACCGCCATTTTATGCGTATGAATTTCTGGATTTAAAAAATCCAGAGATGACGATAATTTCTATAAAAATGTGCTTCTGATGCACAATTGGATTCTGCTCAGGTGTGTTGTTTCAGAAAAATTCTAGGCCGTCATTTGACGGATTTTGGTGTCGTCGCTTCGTTTTTGCGTGGATTCGTCCATAATTCTCCCATTCCTGCCTCTGCAGATACCCACGCGCAGCCTCGCTGAGTAGGCCGTGTTTGGGCCGAAACGCAGGTGCCTGGAGAGACTGAGCAGAACCAAGACCCCACCAAGGGGCAAATTAATTTCTTTCTCGACTCCCTTCGCCCTAAGACAGGTCACAGGTCGCCAGCAGGTTTACGAGAACCCATGCGAGTGTGTATAATGTGTCTTGCGTTAGGTTTGTGTCGACGCTGCGTCTTGGAGGGAGGGATGCATATGCACATGTTTGGCATGCTCCCATACCAACTCAACCAAGCCACAGGAGCCCCGGCAGCGCCATGAGCGCTGAGTCTTCTGTAGGATATGATACAATCAGAGCAGCAAAAGAGCGCCAGCAATGGTGAGCGCTCATTTTTCAGTGTGAGGGAAACTGTAGGTATTTTAAAGTAGATGTGGAAACCAAGGAAAGGCCAAGAAAAATTGCCTTTTTCCTAAAATGCGACAGTGGTGGCCACCACAGCACAAGGGGGGAGTAAGAAAAAGTGCTTTTCCGTTGCTTTGGGACATACTCTAGTTGTATTAGAGATGCACTGAGCATCCATGCATTTTTATCTTAGTATTGGTCCAACCAAAAGTGGTGATAACACATTTTGACCTATGGAACGAAACACCCAATCAGGATATGGAGTGGACCCCTTAATCCCCTTTCAATGTGAAGTAAAACATCTTTTCCTCAGTTGACTGAGCACTGACATACCTAAGGTAGAGCCTATGAATTTATCTATGTTTTTCCATGAATTCTTAGCTATCCTAGTGGTATGCACCCTAGGGGGCTGGGCACCTCTTTTTGAGAGGTCCTGGGTTCAACTCCCGGTCAGCCTAGCTAAGTAGGAAGATCCCATGTGACATGGCAGTGACCTCATCGCCACATACCATGCCACCTCAGCACATATGGGACCCAAAACAAAGAGTGCACATCTCCTAAGATGGCACTATGAAGAGAGAGTGACCCTGAGGCAGTTTTCTAACTCTTTTCCAAAAACATTTCAGCTATCTTTGTGAATATGCATTCATTTGTGACCTGAGTTGCAGTTTCTGTGAATATCCCATCATCTTTCACTGTCTACACTGCAGCCCTTCATGCTTTGATCCCGAATTACCTTCTCCTTGCACACTTCTGGCTTGGGCTATCCTGGATTGACTTGGACTTACTGTATTTCAATAAACAAAAGCTTTTCATCTCCCAAAACAAGCAGCAGGACACCCTACAGCAACAGCAAGCAGCAGGAGAAGCAAAAACACAGTGCTGAAAACACTATAAACTTTTCTGCTACCAAGCGTCTGTGGCTTAACAGGGACGCCACAACACGTTTCCCCTCTAGGGCTTGGAGGGAAGGAGTGCTCTTTTGCGTGCACAGCGTGAAAGTTGAAGATGTCGGACTGCGCTCGCCACTCCTGGCTGAGCCGCAGTTTGTTGTCCGTGTGATCAGCGCCGCATAGTTTAGCACGGCTTGAGACTGCACCAATTCACCCTGACCTTCCCACCTGTAGAGCAAAGGCGGATGACTTGGGTTTGCGGCTGAGGAACCAAGACTACCTCCACGTATTATACGCTTCTCAGGTAGCCCTATAATACACTGTCCTCAAACCCAAGTACAAGCAACCAAGCTTAGGGAACTCCACCCGTTCTCTTATAGAACGTGGGGTGGAGCCTCTGGGTAACCTAAACAAGGGTTATACCGTGCGCACCACGCGTGGCCTACCCTTTATTGCGTGTTTGAATGCACGACCATGCACGAGGTTTCCAGCAACCTTGTCCAATCTTTTTTCTCCTACCAATCTATTCCACAATCACGAACTCACCCAGGGGGTGGCCCCTCCTGGGCTTACTTACCTTACCTACCGCTGGAGAGCAAAACAAGGGAAGGGAGGAAGCGAAACACAAGCGAGCAAATCGTTTATGCATATGTGTGTATGTTCTAATCAGTGCAACAAAAAGGGTGATTATGCTGTAAGAGCAGTTGTCACGGTTGCCCCGCATTGCACCGCAGGGCAGGACCGGTAGCCCCCCATGACAACCACTCCCTGGCTGAAGGCCATCTGTTTTTCCCTAATTCCACCTCTAATCATCTGCATTCTTCTAATCTATCCCTCTATCGTTTGTTAGCGCTGCTACAAGGCACGTTCACGGAGACACGAGACGAGCAATGTGCATGCTGCATACGCGACGAGCAAACCTGTGGTTTATACCTGATTCATCGAAGTTCCTTCGTTGATTTTTGAATTCTTGGATTTTTGATTCTTTCTGTCAGTGTGGTAGGAATCTTTATGTTTATTTATTTATGTGTGTTTCGTGATTTTCGTCATTATACGTAACATACTTTTATAATATTATTAATTCTTTGTTTTCCGGCGCTTCGCTAAGACCCGCTCCTGCGCGCCGTCTATTTCTGCGTGGGAATTTCCTGATTTAAAAAATCAGGAGATGACCACAAATTTTATGAAAATGTGCATCTGATGCACAATTGTATTCTGGTCAGGTATGTGCTTTCAGAAAAATTCTAGGCCGTCATTTGACGGATTTAGGTGTTGTCGCTTCGCGTTTGCGTGGATTCGTCCCTCATCCTTCCATTCCTCTGTTGTACGGATATCCTCGCAAAGTGTCGCTGAGTAGGCCGCTGTTCGGGCAGAAAAGCAGCAGCAGGAGACTGAACCAGAACCAAGACCCCACCAAGGGGCAATTTTAATTCAATCGTCGCCCCCTCGCCCCAGTACCAGGACAGGTGTCTCCATCAGGTTCCATGAGACTTGGATCGAGCGTCCTAAGAGAGTCTGGTGTTGGGTTGTGTTACGCTGCAGCTTGAAGGGAGGGATGCATATGCATGTGGTCTTTGCTTGCCCTATTCTAACCCCACCAAGCCACAGGAACCCCTGCAGCGCCAAGAGCGCTGAGCTTTCTGTTGGAAATTGTCACGAACAATGCAGCAAGAGTCGCTGGCCATGCTAAAGCGCTGTTTTCCAGTGTTAGGGAAGCTATAGGTAGTTTAAAGTAGGTGTGGAAACCAAGGAAAGGTGAAAAAAAAATCCCTTTTTCCTGAAAATGCGACAGTGGTGGCTACCACAGCACAAGGGGGGAGTAAGAAAAAGTACCTTTCCAATGCTTTAGGGTATACTTTAGTTGTATTAGAGGTGCTGTAAGCAGTGTTGCATTTTTATCTTAGTATTGGCCTAACCAAAATGGGTGATAACACATTTTGACGTATAGAACCAAACACTGAATCAGGATGTTGTGTGGACCCCTTAATCCCCAAGCAATGTGCATTGAAACATCCTTTCCTGAGTGACTGAGGCACGGATATCCCGAGGCAGAGCCTATGAATTTATCTATGTTTTCTCATGAATTCTTAGCTATCCTAGTGGTATGCACCCTAGGGGGCTGGGGCACCTCTTTTTGAGAGGTCCCGGGTTCAATTCCCAGTCAGCCTATCTAAGTAGGAATATCCCATGTGACATGGCAGTGACCTCAGCGCCACAAGCCATGCCACCTCAGCACCTATGGGACCCAAAAACAAAGAGTGCACATCTCAAGATGGCACTATGGAAGAGTGTGTGCCCTTGGGGCAGTTTTTCAATCAGTTGTTCCTCAAACATGTAATATATTTCATCCTGAGTTGCATTGAATGTTTTTTGCTGTAGTCTATTGTTGATAAGCTCTCTTTATCTAACTCTTTGTGACTGCAGCCCTTCATGCTTTGATCCTGTTTATCTTCTACTTGCTTATCTCTGGCTTGGGGTATCCTGGATTGGTTGTATTTCAACCATAAAACAATTTCATCATCAAAAACAAGCAGCAGAAACCCTACACCGGCGGCAAGCAGCAGAAGAGGCACATCACAAACACAGTGCTGAAAACACTATAAAACTTTCTATTGCGTGTCACAGAATGTGCCAGCATAAAACATGTTCAGGACGTTTGCAAATGAGCAGTCCACATACTTTTTTTGTTTGAGGCAGCTTGAAATCTGGTACTCACGCGCCAACCTGGCCGACTTTACGGGGTCGGCGTCTCTGTGCTGGCATCGCCTGTGGGACGCATTTGCGTGCCACAGGCCTTCATGTCATGATCTCCTAGATTTTGGAAGGACAGCTGAGGAACCCTCACCTATAGATAGCCTAATTTCCTAGCCTAGTTCCGATCATGTGCATTTTCAAAGTGATAAGGTTGTCAGAAAGCAAAATACAACGTGATGTGATTTGGGAAGCGCTTTCCTGCCACAGGCCGTGCCAATTTGGTTTTCGTACACGCTTTGTATGCATCCAAGGATCCATGGCGAAGAAAGGGGCCACTAACCAGGTACACGGAGCAAGTTTGCATGCGACCACAGTTGAGGTCCGGTAAGCACCCCTTGGTCGTTGCATGGTAGACATGCCTGTTGGCAAGTACTTTGGGAAGTGAATGCTTGCCACTGTACGTTCCATCCTCATTTCTGCAAGAAGATTCCACGTATTGATGCACAAATACAAGGTTATGAGCAGTATACTGAGTCTAGTGTCAAGGTGTATTGTAATGCAAGCACGCAGTGTGGATTGGAATCATTTTTTGGATCTAAAAGCTGAAAAAGGAAATAAAGGAGGCATTTAGGGAAGTTTTCCTACCATAAAAGCCTAGGTGTTCGCGTTTAGATAATCGAGGCTCCCTTTGCATGGGCGCGGGGGCGTGCTTGGCTTTGGGACCAACGTGGCCCCTGCCGTGTTCGTGTGGCGGCCTCGGTTGCATTTGGATCAAGGAGGCCCCCGTGGCATGCGTGTGAAGCCTCCTTCGGTTTCGCACCTCGGAGGCCCTGTCCGCAAGGGCGTGGGGGGCTCCTTCGCTTTCGGACCATCGAGGCTCCCTGTGCAAGGGCGAGGAAGCTTCATTCGCTTTGGTTGATCAAGGCCCGGGTTGCATGGACAGTGACTCCTCCTTCGCTGTAGAATCATCGAGGCACCCGCCCTTGGGCGTGCGGGCTTTGTTAGCGTTGTGATCATCGAGGCCCCTGGTAATGAGTGTGGGAACCTTGTTTGCTTTGCGATCATCGAGGCCTTGCCGAAAGGGTGTGCAGGCCTTGTTCGCTTTAAGATCATCGAGGCCCCCACCCCATTGGCACAAGGGCGTCCTTCCGTTTCGCACCAGCAAGGCCCCAATGCGTTGGCGCGGGGGCCTTCTTCGCTTTTGGACCAGCGAGGGGCACTCGGCAAGGGCATGGGGAACTCCTTTGCTTTGGGACCACTGAGGCACCCGCCGCGTTTGCGTGGGGACATCTTTTGAGCTTGGATCGTAGACGCCCCGTTGCATGGGCGCGGAGGCGTGCTTTGCTTTGGGACCACCGAGGCCCCGCCGTGTTTGCGCGGGGCCCTATTTTGCACTTGGATTACCGAGGCCTCCATCGCATTGGCGTGGGGTCTCCTTCACTTTGGAACCGCCGAGGCCTGCGCTGCATTGGTGTGGGGCCCCTTTCGCGTTTAGATCATCGAAACGCTTGTCGCACGGGCGCGTGCCCTTCTTCAGTTTAGGACCACTGAGGCCCCACCGCTTTGGCGCAGGGCCCTCTTGTGGTTTGGGACCACCGAGGCTACCTCCACATAAGCCTTGGAGCCTGAATCCGGTTTGGGATATCCAAGCCCTGCCGCATGGGTTTCGGGGGCCTCATACACTTTGGGACAACTGAGTCCCCGGCCGCGTTGGTGTGGGGGCACCGTTTGCTTTGGGATCATCGAGGGCCGCGCCACATGGGCGGGGGGGGGGGGGGGGGGCGGGGTTGCTATGGCATCAATGAGGCCCCCTCCTCGACTCTGGGACTGCAGAGCCACCCGCCGCGCTCGCGCAGGGCCCTCTTGCACTTTGCGATCCAGGAGGCCCCCTCCGCAAGAGCATGCGCCCCTTTTCCTGCAATCTTAGGGGCCTCCAAGGCCCTTGCTGCATTGGTACGGGGGCCTCCTTTAGAATCATCAAGGCCCCTGCCACCTTGGCATAGGGGTCTCGTTTGCTTTGGGGTTATCGAGGACCGACCGCAAGGGCGGGGGCCTGCTTCGGATGGGGATAACTTAGCCCCAGGTCGCATGAACCAGCGGCCTGCTTCGCTTTGCGACCACCGAGGTCTCCTCCGCAGGGGCATGGTTGCCTCCTTCGCTTTGGGACCACTGAGTCCCCAGCTGCGTTGGCGCCCAGGCCTCCTTTGCGTCTGGAGTGTTCAGGCACCTGTTGCATGGGCGCGGAGGCTTTCCTTGCTTGAGAATCACACAGGCCGCGACACATTGTGTGCGGGGCTTCCTTCGTTTAAGGACGCCCACGCCCATTCGGCTGGGGCCTCCAGGATCCTAAAGCAACCGAGGTCCCCACACCCTTGTAGCGGTGGTTTCACTGGTCCGACGGGAAAATAGGCCTTGCGTTCTTGCGGCGGGGGCCTCGATGATCCAAGCCCGAAAGAGGCCCTGCACCAATGCGGCGGGAGCCTCGGTGCGGTGGCCTCCTTCGCTTTGGGACCACGGAGGCTCCCCCCCCAAGGGCATGGAGGCCTGTTTTGCTTTGGGACCAACGAGGTCCCCGGTGCATCGGCGCGGACACCTATTTCGCAGTTAGATTGTCCCCTCGCATGGGCGCGGAGGTTTGCTTCGCTTTTGGACCACTGAGGCCCCGCCACGTTGACGCAGGAGGGGCCTTCGTGTTTGGATCAGCGAAACCGCGTTGCACGGAAGGCAGGGTCCGGACGAACCCAAAGAAAAGAGACCCTGTATCCATGCGGCAAGGGCCTCGATGAATATAAAGCAAAGGACGCCCCGGTGCCATCAAGGCCCCCACACACTTCTGGAGGGAGCCTTGGTGGTCCTGAAGCGTAGTGAGCCCTTGCATCAACATGGCAAGGGCCCCGGTGGTCCTGAAGCGAAAGAGGCCTCGGCGCCCATGCGACGGCAGCCTCAAGGATTCAAGATCAACGAAAGCCGCCACGCCCTTGTGGAGGTGGCCTTGTTGCTCCCAAAGCGCAGAAGCCCCAAGCTTCCTCGCTTTGGCATCCTCAAGGCCCAGATCGCAACTGCCTGCGGGCCTCCTTCGCTTTGGGACTGCTGAGGCCGCACCGCCTTGGCGCAGTGGCCTCCTTTGTTTTCGGACCAGCGAGGCCCTTTGCGCAGGGGAATGGGAGCCTCCTTTGCTTTGAGACCACCAACGTCCTCGCTGCCTTGGTGTGGAGGCCTCCTTTTTCTTCGCATCGTTGAGGCCCCCCCTGCGTTTGCTCCGGGGCCTCTCTTGTGCTTTGATCATTCAGGCCTACGTGGCATAACCACCGGTACGTGCTTCATTTTTGGAAAGATTAGGCCCCGCCCGTGTTGGCGCACAGGCCTCATTGACGTTTGGATCATCAAGCTCCCGTTGAATCGGCGGGGCGGGCATACTTCCCTTTGAGACCACCGAGGCCCAGCCGCAATGGCTCGGGGGCCTCCTTCGCGTTCCGATCATCTAGACTCCCGCCGGACGGGTGTGGGGTCTCCCTCGCTTTGGGACCACTGAGACCCCGCCGCATGGTCGCTGGGGCCTCCTCCGCTTTGGGAACAATGAGGCCTGCAAGGCAAATTAGCCCACGCAAACTGCACCCTGTTTTGCGCATCAAACGCGCAGAAAAGGGCCGGTTCACAACACAGCAAAAAAACATTTTTCGGGGATATTTGATGAAGGTGTTATTGGACAATGTGAATTAAATTGCTTTTTAGGCGTTACGCACCTCAGAGTTCCGAAGTGGGCAGTTTTTTATATTTTACGGTCCTCTGCGTGCGCGAGGCCTCGCGCACTCGAGATATTCGAAGTAGAGTTTGCCACGGAACCATAAAAAACGTAATGATTGGAGGGTACGGAAGTACACAGCTTTCAGACGTCATTAAAATCCACATTGTATTGAGGAACCAGCATTGGAAGTATATGACGGGTAGACTTCCCTTGTTTGGTAAAACACATGTACGCTATATTGCAAATAAAATACAAATTTAGGCATCCGGAGTGCGCGAGGCCTCGCACACTCCGATCACTTAATGCACTGTTTTACGTGGGGGATATGACTTGTAAGACTGCAGGTGCAGTACCATACTGACAAACATATTTAATTTTTGTGGTGTACGTGTGTGTAGACACAGCGTTGGTCACGTATGAAACGGTGCACAACATTGTCCAACGGAAATACCCAGTGCGCGAGACCTCGCGCACTCAAACCACACAAGGAAATGAAAAAGCGAGCAGGTCAGGCTACGCCGGCATTTGCATTCCCTTTCAAGGCTACTACTTGTGTGTATCAATTATACATCGGTAAGCTTCGTCCTAATGTCCGTTGCAATCATGGAGGGCAGGGGAATGACTTTCTTTTTTCCAACGGCCACTCAATGGCAGGAGTGTCCAGTTTTAATGGCGGCACCAGCCTTCGCTGCTCGAAGGATAGGGATTTTTTTTCCAACTGGGATTAAGGAAGAAAACGGAACAGGAGATTGTGGTTGGGAAAACGGTTTTCGGTTACTGGCGACAGAGCGCACACAGACACCAACTACAAATTGCGACGGCAGCCTGCGCACTAGCAACGACGACTGCAAAAGGCTGGATGTTTTCAAACACGCTGTTTTTAAATTACGCTGTGCGAAACCTGAATTACAATATACGCGCAAATTTAATTTAACGCAGAAATACACAGAATGCCGCTTCGCGCCAGAAAATCAGTAACACATGAAATGATTGCAAAGGTAAGCAAAGGAGCTGCTGCATTAAGAGAGGCATGGGCTGCATACCCAGCATACCAAATAGCTGATGACCTGTGGAACGGACTGAAACGAAACGACCTGGCGGCACAACTGGTGTTAACGTTTGCACAGCGATTCAGGTTCAACAAACGAATGCGACACAGTTCACGCGCAGCTAAAAGGCAGGAGGACAAGCGCTGGGTGCGCATTTTGCGACAAGAGGGCTGGAAACTGTACCTGTTGATGCGTCAACAGGCAGTTCCAAACAGAAAAAAAACGAGAAACCCAACAAGGTAACTAACACAAACAGAAGGACGAACCAAATTACGACTTGGGCAAGCAGACGCCGCCGCAACTGCAGTGGATGAACAGGCAGCAGCAGCACTTAAGGCAACGTGGGCATTGGTGCATGCATTGTGCTGCGTCCTGCGGATCGACAACTGGTACCGGGCACAATGGAGACGAAAGTGACCTGTCGCAAAACTGTACTGCAATGGCAGTACTTCAGCTAAAGCAGAGACCAACGTACTGGGCAGGACACCCAGCCATTGAGGACCTGGCAGCACGCATAACCACAGTGACGCGGGCTCTGCGACAGCGGGAAAGGAGAATCACCGAGACATGTGTGTGGCATGGGATATGCGGATGGATGTGTACCAGATACCGGAAACGTGAGGGCACCGTTGGATGTGAAGAGGGATACAACAGTTGTGCATGCACCGGTGTGGGGCCCGTTTGCCCTGTCGAAGGAAAAGGTGGCCTGCGGTGTCGGGCTGTTAAACTTGTTGCAGTAAGAAAAAGTGCTTTTCCATTGCTTTGGGACATACTCTAGTTGTATTAGAGATGCACTGAGCATCCATGCATTTTTATCTTAGTATTGGTCCAGCCAAAAGTGGTGATAACACATTTTGACCTATGGAACCAAACACCCAATCAGGATATGGAGTGGACCCCTTAATCCCCTTTCAATCAGAAGTAAAACATCTTTTCCTGAGTTGACTGAGCACTGACATACCTAAGGTAGAGCCTATGAATTTATCTATGTTTTTCCATGAATACTTATCTGCCCTAGTGGTATGCACCATAGGGGGTTAGGCACCTCTTTTTGAGAGGTCCTGGGTTCAATTCCTGGTCAGCCTAACTAAGTAGGAAGATCCCAACTGAGTAGGAAGATCCCATGTGACATGGCAGTGACCTCATCGCCACATACCATGCCACCTCAGCACATATGGGACCCAAAACAAAGAGTGCACATCTCCTAAGATGGCACTATGGAGAGAGAGTGATCCTGAGGCAGTTTTCTAACTCTTTTCCCAAAACATTTCAGCTATCTCTGTGAATATGCATTCATTTGTATCCTGAGTTGCAGTTTCTGTGAATACCTAATCATCTTTCACTGTTTACACTGCAGCCCTTCATGCTTTGATCCTGAATTACCTTCTCCTTGCATACTATTGGCTTGGGCTATCCTGGATTGAGTTGGCTTTACTGTATTTCAACAAACAAAAGCTTTTCATCATCCAAAACCAGCAGCAGGACACCCTACAGCAACAACAAGCAGCAGGAGAAGCAAAAACACAGTGCTGAAAACACTATAAACTTTTCTGGTAGCAGAGGCAGCCTGTCTCTGTGCACCGGCAGCGACCCCGCGCCGTACAACCAGTGCTCCGAGCAGGCAAACAAAAGCAGAAGGGTGGATTAAAATGGATCCAGGAAGAGTGGACGCCGAGGTGAACACAGCGCCAGCGCCAGAGACACCGGCAAGGCCGGCGCCTGACGCTGTACCTTCGGTGGAGCCCTTACATGGGCCAATGGATACGGCGGAGGACTCCTTGGATGGCCTCCAGACGGCCTTTGGGGCCCTGTCGGTGAAGGAAATGGTCTCTCAGCCTCAGCCTGTGAAGAGGAAGAGAGGAAACGAGAGCGAGAAGGATGCTGGAGAAGGAGCAGACGAAGGAGAGGAGCAAGGGCAAGACCCGACGGATATCCCTACCTTCGAAGGCGCACCAAGCGCTTCTGGCCTCCAAGCATCACCCTCTCCCATAACCACCACACACCCAGCCGCCGCTACATCCACTTCCACAACCAACCAGCCTATGGCAGAGGGCACAGGCTTTACTGGCATGCCTCACTACCCCGCCTATGGCATGGGCCCACCTACCACTGCGCTCCTTGAGGCAACTACTGCCAGTGAGCCGGTGGCTTCCAGCTCTGCGCCGCGTTGGTATGCGGCTGACCATCCCCATCCACTCCACTCCACTGGAACCTACATGGAAGTTCCTGGGTATGCTCCTGGGTGTGCACCTGGGTATGCACCCCTGAGTGGGTTGAGGAGAGGACCAGAGTCTCTGGGAGGCAGGAGTAGAGGATCGGGAAGATCCTCCAACAGGTCCCTGACGCGGTCGGAGATCAACGAGGTGCTCCAAGGAGCCACTTCGAAAATCGTGAGCGACCTCACGCAAGAGATCAGGGAGAAACTGCAGCCCCTGATGATCCCGTCCCATGCGTCACCTACGACAGTGGGGATGTCACCCCACCGAGTACAGGCTAACCACCTGGCGGCAGGGTTGACGAATACCCTGGGGAGCCTGAGGAGCCGACCGATGCCGACTCCTGCAGCAGTACCAAGAAGCCCATTCGTCCCGAGGACAGCCCAGCCGCCCTACAGTCACGTGACTAACTCGACGAGGGCCGAGCTGGACCAGCTGGGGCTGACAGCCCTAAGGGCTATGGTGGACGTGGAGCCTTATGGCTCCAGTGATCTAGGCGGAGACCCCTCCGATGATGGGCCGCCTTCGATGACTTCTTCTTCGCCATCGGATGACGAAGACCCTGAGGACCCCGAGGACTCCAAGGGTAAGAAGAAGAAGAAGAAGAAGAAGAAGACCCGACGCCCTGAAGGACGCCGAGCTCAGGAGGCGAAGGCTATTGCCACCTCCAAGATAGTGGTAAACCTGCCTGAATTCACAGGCAAGGACCTCAGCGAGTTCGCTGAGAACTTTGGCCGGTTCCTACGACTGACCGGCCAAACCCACGCGAGTGGGCGAGTGAAGTGCGACCTGCTCCTGCAGTGCTGCAAGACGAAGTACCTGGAGAAGCAGGTCAGGCAGATCGTCACCAACTCCGCCACCTTTGCCGACGTGTTGGTTGCCCTGGAGAGGCAGTACCCAACCTACGAGACCGACCTCTCCATCAGGGCCGAGATCCAGAACCTGCCCGTCCTGCCCAACAACCCCAAACCCGGCAGGGTCTCCGAGCTGTTGGCGGACCTGGACCACTGGGCTGGACGACTGACGCCCGGTTCCTACAGCAGCGACGACCTGCTGTTTTGGTTGTGCTCCAAGCTCCCCCGTGAGCTATGGGACGAGTGCCGTCTGACGGCTGAGCGCAAGGCTAGATCCCTCCGCTACGAGGATCTATGCGTGCTGCTCCTGGAGATGGCGCTGGAGAAGGAGAGCGACCAACACCTGAACCACTACCGTCCTGGTGGTGGAGGTTCTGGAGGCAAAGGGTACCAAGGGTCCCGACCTGGGCAGGGGACTACCCCCAAACACGCCCACGCCCGCCTAATGGAGAACGTGAAGGAGCTATTCTGGTGTGATGCCAGAGATGAACAGGGCCACCTGCAGCATGCCTCCGACTGCGAGCAGCGAGACTGCTTTGTTGTCCAGGGGAAGCAGCAGGAAAAGATCACCGGCGCCAAGGTGAAGATGCCGGATCATTACCGCTGCACCATCACGTGTGCATTCTGCGGTAAGCGGAAGCACTATGAGGACGAGTGCTACCATAAGCAACGCCTATCGGCGAAGCTTAAGGGGGAAGATCCTGGCAAAAGCTCAGGCAAAGGTGGAGGCAAGGCCAAAGGCAACGACTCCGGCAAGGGCAAGTCGAAAGGACGTGGTCAAGGTGGTCAAGACAAGGGTCAAGGCGGACGAGGAGGAGGCGCTAATCGCCAGAACGACAACAAGAACAAGGACAAGAACGGAGGTAACCCCAACCCTAATCCAGGGGGGAACTCCGAGCCCTCTGGAGGGCAGTCTGGACCTACCACACGCTCACAGACGCAGGCCCAGCAAGAACAAGGAGCCAAGCGTGAGCATGAAGGTGGTGACGACGGCAACGCCAAGAAGAGAAGCCGTTTCATGAGGATGGCCCGCAAATTGCGGAACAAGGGGTTCGAGGTGACCTGTCCCGCGGAGTTCTGACGGGGACGCTCTGGTGGCACCCAAGACCTGGTGTTTTGGGTACGTATCCGACTAGGGGGACGTGAATACCTGGGGGTACTGGATACTGGAGCCACAATATCGATAGTGGCCAAGAAAATTTTACCTTGTGGGAGCCTGAAGAACACCATGACCACCGCCGCTATACGGATGGGGGATGGACATGTGGTGCACAGCTGCGGGGACTGCGAAGTGGAGGTACCTATGGGCTCCAAGACTATCGCCCATCGGTTCTATGTGATGGACACTGATGCCTTCGACTTTGTACTGGGTACTGACTTCTTCGTGCAGCACTCCCAGATACAATCCCTGACGCTGCAAGCGCCCTACCTCCTGTACGTGGACCACGGCAGTGGCAGAGAGTCTGTGCCACTGGAGCAGTCGGAACATACCTCGAGTTACCTGAGACTATCGAAGGAGGAGCCCTCGAACATGATGGCGGCCTCCAAAACTGAGGACTATCAACTATTGGGGGAAGTCCTAGACCAAGGTCTGAAGGAGTTGGGTTACTCTCGAGAAGACCTAAGTGTGGAACTGTTCGCCAGCGACAAGCAGCATGTACTGGACCTATACTGCAGCAAGGGGAAGAACTGCAGCTACAAATTTTACTGGCCCTCTTTCGGGAGGGCCTACGGGAACCCCAGATTCAGTGAACTGGGGAAGGTGCTGACCAAGGTGGCCTTGGAACGTTCCCGTATGGTCCTGTGTTCCCCCGATTGGGGAGCCCATGGGGGCAACGAGTACTGGCGAACCCTCCTTGACAAGCTGACTATCAGCTCTGTGCGGTTACCTGATGAGGCCATCTACGTGCCTCTGGGACGCAAGACGCCCATTGGGAAGCCCGGATGGGGGAGTATGCTCAGCGTGGTGGACGGAAGTCTTACCACCATCCCCTGGGAAGACCTGGACCCTACTCTGGTCCAGGCTATACAACGAGAAAGCGATGGACTCGCCTTGGGTGACTTGAAGGATCGCCTACGACCTCAAGATGCTGTTGAAACTACACCCGGAGGAGATGAGTACGTCGTGACTGACACTAACGCCCCCAACTCTCCCTGTCATGTACCTGTTCCTGATGGAGTCTCTGAGTGTGGACTATCTGAGCTACCTAGCTCTATCCACTCAGACGACGAAACTGAGCACGACGCCTTCTTCGTGCAGACTGCGGTGGAAGAAGTGGAGAACGCCGAGTACGTCGCCCCACTAAAACCCCTACTCTCCATGAGGGTGGAAGACCCCGTGGATGAAGAGCTGGACCCTAGATCCAGGCTCAGGGAGTATGTGGATTCCAAGAGGAAGTTGGTGGCGAAAAAGCTATGCTACGCGAAGCCTACCCGCAGCTCGTGGCCACTGAAGCAAGGACGTATGGGAGACCTATCCCAACTGAAGGAGGACCTCGAACAGAAGATCACCACCTGGCAAAGGGAGGTAGATCTCAAGCTCATGAAGAGCGTATGGGTCGCCCATGTGAGGACCCCAGAGGAGGACGACCTCTCGGAGGAATGTGTATGTGAACCCCCTAAAGCGTGCCTATGTTGCCATCGTCCACCGGAGATGGTTGAGCAAGACCTTCTGTATGCCTACCAAGGGCTGAAGGATGCTACCGCGGGCGAAGAGTCGGTGGAGGACCACCTCCCGACGTCTATTCAAGGGGCAAGCAACTTACACTCCGACGAGGACATGGAGGACAAGATCAAGGTACTGGACCCGCGGGTACAAAAGCTGATAAGGACCTATCTGGAGGTGTTCGGAGAACTACCCCCTCCAGCCTCATGCGACAAGCTGGTACAGATGGACCTCAAGCTGAAACCCGAGTTCGTGGGTCACAAGATCCGGAGGAGACCCTATCCAGCTCCTAAAGAGCAGGCCGACGAGATTGAGCGACAGATACAAGAATGTATCGACGCTGGCCTAGTCCTGGAGTACAAGGATGGGGACTACCCCCTACACTGCAGCCCCTGTTTCCTGGTGGCTAAACCTGGGTCTACAGCCAAACGGCTGGTAGTGGACTATGGAGAGCTGAACAAGAAGACGCTGAACCACTCAGGGTCCATTCCCAATATGGAGTCTACCCTGGAAAAGATAGCCTCCTGTCGCTACAAGACCAAGATGGACAAGCGAAGTGGATTCTGGCAAGTGGACCTGACGCCCAACGCGCAGGAACTACTGGCCTTCATCACCCCTCAGGGGAGGGTATTCAAGTGGAAGGTCATGCCATTCGGCGTGGCTAACGCCCCCGCTCTGTTCCAAGAGCTGATGAACAAGATCTTGTCCATCCTACGACGGAGACCTAAGGTGCAGGAGCTCATATCCCGTGGGGCCCAGATGGAGGCTCACATCGACGATGTATGCCTCGGGACCAATACCCAGGAGGATCACCTAATCCTCTTGGGTGAGTTCTTTGCGGTCTGCCAGGAGAACCACACACGACTCAAGCTGGAGAAGTGTGAGTTCATGCAGGAGACCATGCAGTACCTGGGGTTTGACGTTGGCTATGGGTGGTGGACCCCAGCGGCCTCTAAGGCCAAACCCCTGATGGATGCCAAGGTACGACACGAAGACCCCAAGAAAGGACTTCATGATGTACGCAGTTTCATTGGGGCGTGCAACTTCTATCGCCGCCACATCAAAAACTTCACCTACACCAGCGCGGTACTGACTGACTTGATCAAGAAGAGTACTACTTGGCGCTGGGGCCCACAAGAGCAACAAGCGTTTGACGAGCTCAAAGACAAGGTAGCCAACGCTAAGTGCTTGGGCGTGCCTAGGGCACAAGGGGAGATTATCCTGGTGACCGACGCCAGCAATGTGGGCGGTGGTGGAACGTTGTTCCAATGGCAAGCACTAGAGAAGGAGGAGTTCGACTCGGCCATTTCCCAATGGGGGACGGAAGGTCTCAACCGAGATGG
Source organism: Eutreptiella sp. 'Long Island Sound 2002' (assembly GCA_964036045.1). Lineage (NCBI taxonomy): Eukaryota > Euglenozoa > Euglenophyceae > Eutreptiales > Eutreptiaceae > Eutreptiella > Eutreptiella sp. 'Long Island Sound 2002'. The sequence continues at coordinate 58,389,619 of OZ038384.1, read as the reverse complement.
AACCCTCAAGCACAGCTACCCTGACGACAAGTGGGTCCTAGTACCTCTGGGCCACTGGAACTGGAAGTGGAACCAGGCCAGGGGGAACTACTCCACCTATGAGCAGGAACTGCTCGCGGGTATGCTGGTGCTATCCTCACAAGCACGACTGTTGGGGAGTAACCCTGTGGTCTGGCTATGCGACCAAGAACCGGTCCGCAGTTTCCAGAAGGGCCCCCCACCTGAGAAGGCCAAGCTACGACGCTGGTGGACCTACCTCAGTCAACTACGGCTGACGGTACACCATATCCAGGGAGTGAAGAACGAGTGTGCCGACTACATCAGCCGCAACAACTTCGACGCCCTGATTGGTGCCCGGTCTGAAGCGCTGGCTAAGGAAGCGTTCAGCCGTATGGACGTACACCTGGACCTGAACATGACCATGATACGCCCCCTGGATGGACTCCAACAATCGGAGTACCTACAGGAGTTTGGGGATATCTACCGGCGCCTGGAGAAACGCCTTGAACCCCTCCTGGTCAACCAAGACCAGTGGAAGCGGGACAAGAGCTACCTCTGGCACGAGGACCGCATCGTGGTGCCTAGTGACCGAGTCCCAGCGCTGCTGAAGTGGACCCATGACTCCAGTGGTCATGTGGGTGCTGACCGTACCCTGAGGCTGTTCAAGCAGTGGTTCCACACTACGTGGACTGACGACCAGCTGCGGAAGACGCTCCTGCCTATCGTGGACAAGTGCCCGTGCAGGTCCTGTAAACCAGGGGATATCAGGGACAGAGGTCTCTACTCGACCCTGCCCATCCCTCACTGTGCTAACAGTGTTCTATACGTGGACTACACGGAGATGCCGAAGTTCGGGGGCTATGACTTCGCCCTCGTGGTAACCTGTGGGTTGACCAGGTTTACCAGGGTGTTCCCATGTACCAAGCACATTACCGGAGAGGAGACTATCAAGATACTCCTGGAGGAGTGGTTTTGTGTCTATGGGGCGCCCAAGGAGATCAACTCCGATGAGGACGTACGAGTACGCTCAGATACTGGCTGGTACAAGAGGGTCCTGAGGTCCCTCAATGTCCAGGTGTCTACGGGGATTCCCTACTCTCACACGAGCAACCCCCTATGTGAGCGACAGATTCGTGTCCTGAAGGAGAACGTCAGGATATGCCGCAAAACTGAACGCACCAGAGACTGGGTGAGACTACTCCCCGTCATATCCTTGATGATGAACTCCCAAGAGAGTTCAGCTACTGGCTACTCGCCACATGAGCTGTTCATGGGGCGCCCGGCATGGTTCCTACATGCCCCCTATCCAGAGGACACCCATTCTTCTGTGGGTGAATGGGTCCAAGAGCAACAAGCGAAGGTGGACAAGGCCAAGGCAATGCTCCAGAGAGTGAGGGAGCGTCAGTGGAACAAGAAGAACAAGCACCGTGTACCGGCCACCTACCAAGAAGGGGACTGGGTGCTGGTGCACCACAGTCGACTACCCGCCTGGCCACGCTCTACCAGCGATGACCCATACTTCGGGCCGTACAAGATCCTATCTGTGGATGGGCACCGTATCACCGTGCGGTGTTCTCCCCGGCTAGGGGGGACCCTGGTGTGCGCCGCTCAACACCTGAAGCGCTACCATGATCCTGAAGACCTCTGTGGGGAGGAGTGGGAGCTGAACGACGAGGAAATCGCCGCTCTGGACCTACAAGGGGCTGCCAGCCCTATGGAGGTTGAAGGTGAACTCCCCGACATGAACGCCGAGGAGATGGCTAAGGAGGGCTTCTACCTGGTGAAGTCTGTCCTACGCCACCGCTATCGCCAGGGTTGGCGCTTCCTCACCCTCTGGGAAGGGTTTGGAGTCGAAGAGGCCACCTGGGAGCCCTTCTCTGCATTTGTTCTACCTGAGGGACGCCTAAACTCAGTTCTGGTTGACTACTTGTCCCAGAACAACCTTGGTGAGTTGTTGAGGCTCGCCGAGATGCTTGCCTCCAAGAATAAAGCTAGGGACTGAACCTTACCCTTACCTGCCAAAGCGTATGTGTGAGTGTGCTAGTCCTAAGGTCCTGAGAGCAAGCCGCAGAAGTGGTGTCCTAATTATACCCAAGTCTGCGCCCTTGCTGAACCTGGAGGGTTGGCTTATTGATGCCACGGGGTACGCCCCGGGTCTCCCCTCCCCTATGCGCCCAATTTCTGTGCTGGCGCAAAACCTTGGGGGAATACCCAGAGTGTTAATCCAGGTATTGTTTTTCCCTACCTACCTGTCTACTACAGGGAGGGGTGGCCAAAAGCTATGAAGGCATGCAAAACGCCTGTTTGCTATGTGGCCAAAAACACTAACCTAACCCACTGTCACAGCCCACCAACCCAGCTAAAATTGCAGGAAAAGGGTGGGACAGTGACACGCCCCCTACAGGTCCTACACACCCTACAGTGGCACCATCCTGGTGGGCGAGCGCTGGGCAACTGGCTCTAGCCCCCACGCAGGACTACCACTCCTACACGCACACTCTACTTGGCGTTGCGAAGAGAAAGTTCTCGAGGGTCCTAGCGACCCACCTGTGAAATGACAAGAGAACACAGCGCTGCTAAGCAACTGTGGCCTCACAGGGGACGCCACAACGCGTTTCCCCTGCAAGGGCTTGGAGGGAAGGAGTGCTCTCGTGTGCAAGGCGCAGATGTCGATGAAGTCGGACTCCCTGCTCTGCCACAGGCGGAGCGGAGTTACTTGTTTGTGTGATCTGCGCCCCTGTTTAGCAGGGCATAAAAAAAAAAATGCTGCTGCACCACTCACCCTACCTGCCCACCTGTAAAACAAAGGCAAATGAAAGGGCGTTTGCGGCGGAGGAACCAAGGCACACTCCAGGTATTATACCCTTCTCAGTGTGCCCTATAATACGCTGTCCGCAAACACGCTGCATGGAGCAGCTACCCTTGTCAAGCAAGCAAGCGTTAAGGGACTCCTCAGGTTCTCTTAAAGAACGTACCGAGGAGCCCCTGGGTAGCCTAAACAAAGTTTACCGTGCGCACTTCGCGTGGCCTACCCTTTAATGCGTGTGTGCATGCACGACTATGCACGATCACGTGGGCAAACCTGCCCATCTCCACAACAATCGTGACTCCACCAGGGGGTGGCCCCGCCTGGGCGTACCTACCTTACCTACCGCTGGGAAGTGAAGCAAGGAGAGAAAACAAAAGGGGCGCACGCGAAGAACGTTGCTATGCACTTGTGTGTATGACTAATCACCCTGATCTGACCGCTAATCATCTGCAATCTTTCTAATCAATCCCTCCACCGCGTTCTATCGTGGTTATCGTTGTTAACGCTGCTACACGACTCTGTCACGGAGACGCGAGACGAGCAATGTGTATGCGGCATGCAAGACGAGCATACCTGTAGTTTATACCTGATTCATTGAAGTCTTTTCAATTGATTTTCGAATTCTTGAATTTTTGAAGCTTCTATTAGTGTGGGTGGAATCTGTATGTTTGTTTATTAATATGTGTCTCGTCATTTTCAAGACTAACTGATACATACGTTTATAATTCCATTATTTTTCCATTTTCCGGCGCTTCGCTAGGAGCCGCTCCTGCGCGCCGCCATTTTATGCGTATGAATTTCTGGACTTAAAAAATCCAGAGATGACTATAATTTCTATAAAAATGTGCTGAAGATGCACAATTGGATTCTGCTCAGGTGTGTCGTTTCAGAAAAATTCTGCGCCGTCATTTGACGGATTTTGGTGTCGTCGCTTCGTTTTTGCGTGGATTCGTCCATAATTCTCCCATTCCTGCCTCTGCAGATACCCACGCGCAGCCTCGCTGAGTAGGCCGTGTTCGGGCCGAAACGCAGGTGCCTGGAGAGACTGAGCAGAACCAAGACCCCACCAAGGGGCAAATTAATTTCCTTTCGACTCCCTACGCCCTAAGACAGGTCACAGATCGCCAGCAGGTTTACGAGAACCCATGCGAGTGTGTATAATGTGTCTTGCGTTTGGGTTGTGTCGACGCTGCGTCTTGGAGGAAGGGATGCATATGCACATGTTTGGCATGCTCCCAATCTAACCCAACCAAGCCACAGGAGCCCCGGCAGCGCCAAGAGCGCTGAGTCTTCTGTAGGAAACTGTACAATCAGAGCAGCAAAAGGACGCCAGCCATGGTGAGCGCCCATTTTTCAGTGTGAGGGAGACTGTAGGTATTTTAAAGTAGATGTGGAAACCAAGGAAAGGCCAAGAAAAATTCCCTTTTTCCTAAAATGCGACAGTGGTGGCCATCACAGCACAAGGGGGGAGTAAGAAAAAGTGCTTTTCCATTGCTTTGGGACATACTCTAGTTGTATTAGAGATGCACTGAGCATCCATGCATTTTTATCTTAGTATTGGTCCAGCCAAAAGTGGTGATAACACATTTTGACCTATGGAACCAAACACCCAATCAGGATATGGAGTGGACCCCTTAATCCCCTTTCAATCAGAAGTAAAAAATCTTTTCCTGAGTTGACTGAGCACTGACATACCTAAGGTAGAGCCTATGAATTTATCTATGTTTTTCCATGAATACTTATCTGCCCTAGTGGTATGCACCATAGGGGGTTAGGCACCTCTTTTTGAGAGGTCCTGGGTTCAATTCCTGGTCAGCCTAACTAAGTAGGAAGATCCCAACTGAGTAGGAAGATCCCATGTGACATGGCAGTGACCTCATCGCCACATACCATGCCACCTCAGCACATATGGGACCCAAAACAAAGAGTGCACATCTCCTAAGATGGCACTATGGAGAGAGAGTGATCCTGAGGCAGTTTTCTAGCTCTTTTCCCAAAACATTTCAGCTATCTCTGTGAATATGCATTCATTTGTATCCTGAGTTGCAGTTTCTGTGAATACCTAATCATCTTTCACTGTTTACACTGCAGCCCTTCATGCTTTGATCCTGAATTACCTTCTCCTTGCATACTATTGGCTTGGGCTATCCTGGATTGAGTTGGCTTTACTGTATTTCAACAAACAAAAGCTTTTCATCATCCAAAACCAGCAGCAGGACACCCTACAGCAACAACAAGCAGCAGGAGAAGCAAAAACACAGTGCTGAAAACACTATAAACTTTTCTGTTGCAGTTTGCGAAGGACACAGCACAACAGACAAACGGGGTCTTGCCGCTGTTGGTTGACGAAAACATACACTACAGGATACTGAAAGTGTAGTATGGCGCAAACAACCCACGATGGAGCATCCGTGCCTACCTGCAGTGCATACCTGTAGTGTATGGCACGCCTACAAGTTTGTTGTCACACACACTTTTCGGGTGTTTTGGCCTATTCTCACTTACCTACAGAAAGGCCTGCTACGCCCTGGTTCAACCATACTATCATACCAAAAACTGATAGTTATGGAAAAAACTATTGTTGCGCTGATGCTTGCGACCCCAAGATACTACGCCCGTATCGTCCCAAGGCACAGGCTGCAACTGCAATCAGTGGTCGTGATACAGCGCACGCCAACAGGGCAGCAGTGGCAAACGCAGTGTTGTGTTTGTTGTCGGAATGGTGCCCATCGTTGTTGTACTTGGGTCACCTGGTACGAGAGTGCAACTGGGCGGAGAAACATAACGGTACAGGGTCGCGGGCCCAGAAGGTGTTGCAGTTGAGCTTGTGTGATTTGCGAAGCTTGCGACGCGGACCGTGTGACACCGTTCTGAAGTATGAACGCACCATCATGTGCACATTGCTGTACAGCAGCAAGTGGCACCAGGACTTGCCCGGCCAGGCAACTCAGAGGAGTTTGGTGGGGGGATGTCGAGCAAGCTGGTGCGTGACAAGGTGAAGAACACCGGCTTCTGTTACTGTTGAGGAGGTGGAAAACCATTATTTGTTACTACAAGTTGGTCCAGGTGGCAAACACGTGGGTCTGCAAAACGCTTCCAAGAACCCGGTACACAAGATGGGACAACGACTGACAAGATTTTTGGCAGCGGACCACATTTGCATGGCCTACGTGGAATTGGAGCCGGACCGCGTCAGCACTGTTGCAGCTTCGTGGCTGAGGAGGTTACCAAGATTTCCATGCTCACTAACTCAACCCCTTGGTTACAACCAGTACAGGCTACTTGGTCATAGCGTGCTGGATGCCCTCATTTACCAAGAGAAAAACCCCACAAACCAACTGAAACGGAAACTGGATGCTGTTGTGGAGAGGAGAACAGATATGGATGCCGACAGACAGGAAGCAGCAACGCGCAACAGGCACCAACGAGTGCGGTAACTGACACCCGCAGTGCACGAGGCCTCACGCACTGAAATACGGGAAAAACAGTCCTGTAATGCGGTGTGAGTGCGCGAGACCTCGCGCACTGAGTAGGTCGCTAAGTCCCGTGGAATTGGTAGCAGGAAATACCGTCGTGTGACAGATTCGCGAAAACGAGTGGCAAAATGGCGTTTCGACTGAATTCTGAGCCCAAATGAACGTGTACTGTGTCATGTAATGTGCCCTTCTTAGGTTTTTTTTGGCACCATGAGTCAACCAGGGTCGCCAGAAAAGACGCCACCAGACGCAGAGGGAGTGCAGTCATCACCAGGGACCGACCAAGGGGACACAACAAAGAAAGGGCGGAAGAAGAAGGGGGAAAAGAAGCCAGTACCGGAGATGTAGCTCACAGCTGACATTCAACAGTGGCTTCGGAAGGGGAATGCAAAAGCAGCGAAGATAAAACTGACTGATTCGAACATCGACAAGACCAAGGAGCGAGGACAGATCCGAGCCATCAACCACGACGACGTTGTCACAAAAGTGGCGGGATACCAAGCGTTGCCGCAACCCGGACCGTTGCGCGTAAGCGCATTGGAGGACAGTGTATGACTCGCTCTATATTTTTGCATAAGGTCGACAAAATTTCTTCTCCCTGCTGTGCTGTGGTACATGATTTGCGTTGCAGATTGCTCACTTTACGTTTTGAATGGGCAACACGGGACAGAGACATGCAGGGCGAGTCAGAACATGCGGCTAGCAGAGGCAAGGAACTGGAGGACTGCCAAGAATATTGCTATGTTGACATTCTCAAGTACGAAACCCCTTGGAGGATCCGGGGCAAGGTTGCAGGATTACAGCAAGCTGGCAGCCAGTCTGTGACGTGGATTCTGCTGTGCGAGGCACTGGACAACATGCTTCTGTACGATGAGGACCAAAAGAGGGAAAAGGAACCACAAGTTTTCGAACGGTTCAAAACTGCTGTTGTCTAGGCTGCCGCCAACTCCGCGTTTGTTGCCCCCGAGCAGTTGGAAGAACCAGGGCACACAATATGTGTTGGTGCGTCACAAACTCGCAGGGCGCGAGGTCTCGCGCACTTTATTGCACGTTTTTCTTCGTAGGAGGCAGCATTCAAGCACTGGAGGGACGTCTTCTCCCTGGTATACTACTGCGGCCACGACGCTGTGAACGGTATGAAGAACCTGTATTGTGCTTGTACTTAGGGTGCACATAAAACCCTTTTGTCCTTGTCTTGCACTTTAAAATCAAATTGTTTTAAATGAACTTATCCTTTCCAATTGATTCCCTTGGCAAGCACAAAGTAGGCAACAGCAAGAAGATGAAGTCGTGAACAAACATTGAGCAGGACCAACTGGCTGGTCCAGTAATACGGGTTCACATGCCTAAATAACAAGAAAATTGATATAACAATAAATTCTCACTAACAAGGTAATAAAACCTATATTTTAGCAACTTTCTGAGTGGTCTATTGAGTCAGAGGCACTGTCACCATTACGTAAATCACTGTTGGCGGCAATAGACAAGGACAATCGCGACAGGCCACCTGAAGCTTCGAAATAGCTTCAAAATAGCTTCTAATACGATAGAACATCCTAAAATAGCATAAAACATGATTAAATCACATTATAAGCATATGGAATGTGATTATTCATGTATGGCAACTAATGTATCCTAGATCTCTGCTCTCTGTAGTGTACCTAAGAGCAGTAGACTCTAGCAGTAAGCTATAGGCTTGGAATATAAGCCAAATATGAGCAAATATCCTAGTGTTATAGGATCCTGAAACTCGGAGAGGTCTATTACAGATCCTCCAGAAAGCTTCTGAGAGGCCCCAATGCCCCAACTTATTACACCCCCTTTCTAAGCTTCATGCACATTCGCTAAGAATGTTCATGACAAGCTGATAATCTAACATAAGGAGGGGTATGGGCATAAGGCACGCTCATATTGAATGTTCTGAGTTGCCAATGCAGTGTCTTACTACCCCCTTCCTAGAGGTCAAGATGTATCTCCACCCAGGAGGGTAAAGTTCCTAAGTCTTTAGTAGGGCTCAAAATGAAACATGAGAAACACTAAGCAAAAAGCTGGCATACAAAGTATGAACAATGATAACCTAAATCTTCAGCAAAAAATTGAGGGTAAGTGTACTGCACCTGGGTGTAGACGTATAAATTACAATGAGCTATACAGAAAATCAATCACAATTGAGAATGAAATGTAACATGCGGGTTAAACTGGAAATTCAAGCTCTGCCCAAGCTGGGTATTGACATTCTTGTCTACGTACCCAAAGAGAGGATATACCACCTCACTCAATAGTCACGTTACATGGGGCTACCTAATGCAATGGATGCATTGTGGTACCTATTTGATGCAATGGGTTTCTCGGCCTGCATTACATGGACAGAGAAAGCGAGGCAGCATCAGTAATGACCAACTGTTGATTAGTTTAGCGGCTAGGGATAACTCATAGTGTGTGTGGGGGGGTGGCAGTCACAATGAGGGCATGAACTCATCTGACCCGGATCTGCTCTTTCTTATCCCGGCCATGGGGATTGATCCGTCTGGGGGCACGGGGATTTATACTAATACTTCAACCAAAAAAACGTTGAAAGATATAGTCCGTCATTACCAACCTTTTACTCATACTTTCTGGCTATCTCTAAAACAAAGCTTGAAACATCAGAAACCTATCATGGCTGGAGATCATGTACAAAAGAATCAATATTCCATCACGGCATAATGCACAAGAATCTTACTGCCTAGCATACACACGCCATGTTCCTGAGTAGGACAGAGCCCACAGGAATCTAATGAGATATGTAGCTAGCGGGAATACCGATTTGTGTAAAAATGTGCCAAATGACTTAGATCACCAATGCAAATAATTTGCACGAAGGAGTGAAAATGTAGAAGTGTGTTCGTCATGTCAATTCAGAGAAAGAAGATGTATGGGTTGTGGCAAGGTGCTAAAGATGACAAAACCAATGAATTGTATGTGAATGTAGGGATCGGGTTCGCGGGTAGGTGTGGGTTGGTCCCCTGGGGTTCGCTGGAAACAAAGTAGGTAAGTAATAAGTGAAAAAAGTTGAAAGGTCGGATCTTTCATGGAACGCCGTTCAGCTCTAGTGCGAGCCAACGGATATCCTACACGACTGGAGGGTCACCACTGCCTCATACGCGAGATGTATCATTGTCAGGTGGTCTCAGACAAGTAGAAGTAGTAATTCTCCGAAAAATGCTATCGTAGTTAAAGTGTGTTCTGTACCTTACCGGAAGACCAATTACGGCGAGCCCCTTGCCCAGCAGATGGTTGTACCAAGCCATCTGCGCGGGGGCCTGTCTTCCTACATGAAGAGTGAATTTCGCTCAACTGAATTGCAGGATTCAGGCTATCCTCGTGGAGCTTAACTCCGTCATCTATCTCTACCGCAAGAGAAGGGGTCTATCCCACTGCAGGGAAAGTACTTATCTACCCGCGTGAGGGTAGAAGCCCATTACTGTACGCTTTCGATACCTTTCGATAATCCTTTTCAATGAGCCTACCGTAGTGCACTGCTGTTCTCGGTGGCTACCGGCGTAGGACTCCTCACTAAAACACACCGCGGAATGCATTAGCCAAGTCACAGGCTAAGTGACCAAGCTTAAACCTGTTCACTCGTGTTACACAACAAAGATGTGGCGGGGTGAGACCAATGCCGGCTCCTGTAAGCGGACACTGACTATCTACACGAAGGAAAGGACTTAGAAATTGGCTCGTAGGCGAAAATTTGATGGATGTGGTACTACAGCAATTCCTCAGAGTGTGTTATCCAAATAAAACAAATGGAATAATCAACTGACTCATCCTGTGTGTTTGTGTGTGTGTTGTATGTGTAGTATGATGAGGGAGGGAATGTGTGAAAAAAATCCAATCAGGTCTGTCATGAATCTAATGGTCTAGTCGGGGGGATACAGAATGTAATGCGGTAGGCTGTGCACACTCAATTGAGCACTCTCAAACCAGGTACCTGAGTCTGTACCAGGCGATCTAGCGAAAGTTAACGAAGCGGAACGTACCCGTAGTGCTTGGGTAGCAAATTTGAGGATAAACTAGCTCTTTAGACCAAATGACCTAGGTCAATGATCGCGAGGGTTGGAAAAGAGATTCATTCCTCACAACGTGCAGTTAATCAACAAACGTTGAGTGGATACGAATTGATTGTTCGTCGCTGCGATCCAAAACTCCGGGTCTTTTGAGCAAAAGGTCCTCATAGAACTACGTAGGGCAGATCAATTATGGACCCTATTGCATGTTGAGCGTTTATGTTGAGCATCTACGGGCCGCATGGCAGGGAGACGCCATCAGGGCCACGGACCTCCTGGACCTCCACGCGGGGCCAATCACGCACGCCCGCCCGGCGGCTACCCTCGCGGTGGCCCAACGGGGACAGCAGAACCCGCAGTGGGTAGTTTGCATGTTCAGCCCCGCGGACGAGCACGTCGCCGTCTGCGACCCCGAGCGCCTGCCGGGGCCCGAGGCCGTAATCCGCGTGGCAGACTGCGCTCGCATGATCGTCAAGGCGCTGCGGGAGGGCAAACACCACGCCCTCCTGCTCCAAGTCCGCCTGAAGGACATCGCCAAGGCAGCGAAGCCGGGGGTGTGGCCGGCAGCGGCGCAACCCGCCGACCTAGAGCTCCAGCTGGCGGTCCCGACCACATTGTACCACTGGCTACAGGGTTTCCAGGACCTGCGATGGAGGGGCAAGCCCGACCGCCAAATCAGCGCCACGCACTGGCAAGAGTGGCTGCAGGCAGACGCGCAGCGCGACGCCGTCCAGAGTCCTGGACCCGCGCCGGCGACACGAGCCCTCGATGCGGCGGCCCCCGGCTGCGCGCTGGCGCCACACACGGTTCCGCAGGCCAAGCTGCCCTTCCACCCAGCGCCGGAGGGCGCCATCCGAAAGTCGGTGCCGCTACCCTCAGCGCGGGGGGCCACGGAGCCACCGAAATGCCCCCTATGTGCAGACAAGTACTACACAAGCGGGGCGATGCTGGAACACCTGGCGTGGCACGCGGTGCACGCCGCCGCCCCGGTGGACGACAAGGAGGCGGCCTCCCACATGCTCCAGGGGAGGGCACGGAGGTGCCCGTGGCAAGCCCCATACGCCCGGCGCCCCCCGCCCCAGGCGGCCGGCCACGTGGAGAGCGAGGAGAAGGCGCCCAGAGCGGCCCCGGGGGCTGGCCGTGCAGCCCAACAAGGATCCATCCCCGCGGGACTGGCCCCCCTGGCCCCCTTGTGGGCCCTGCTGGGAGCGGGCTCCCCACACCCCATGGCCCCAGCACACCCAGGAGACCTGGCTGCTCCAGCGGACCCAGCGGCAATGCCGATGCGGGACAGCTGACTCCAGCAGGACGCGGCGGACGACGCCTTATGGCTCCTCTCATGGAACCTGCGCAACGGCCTCGTCCCACCAGACCAGTCCCTCCGGGACACGCTCCGGCGGCACCGGGGGCCGGCGGCTGTACCGACAAGGAGCACCTCATCACCGGCATGCTACCCCGGGAGGGGGGCTTTGCCATCATGCTCCAGGAAACAGGGATCGCCAGCCGGGCGCAGGAGATGCACGTGGCCGCGGCGCTCCGGAACAAGGGGTACACTCCCTTCTTCGGCAGCCGGCTGGCGGAGACAGGGGCCACCTCCACCTCGAGAGGGGGAGGAGAGGGCTTCCTCACCGCGGTCAGCAGCAAGTACGTGGCAGAGCACGAGGTGCTCAGTTTGACAGAAAACGTCCCCGGGAAGGCCGCGGCCCTGGAGATTTGCACGGACGGGGGAGGCCTCACCCTCATCCACGTCCACGGACCGCAGGCAGGCTGCTCCCCATGGGCGGGAAGGGCGGCGTTCTGGGCCGACATACAAATGTATGCCACGGCGCGCAGCCTCGGTTTGAGACACCCGGTGGTCATCGCCGGCGACACCAACATCTACATGGATGCCACCACCAACCCTGCCACAGAGCACTTCCGAGCGGGCTGGGAGGCCTGCGGTTTCCGGAGGGCCACGACAGGCGGCGTGGAGGACATGACCCCCACGCTCCACCCGTCCCGGCAAAGGGTGGACACCTTCCTGGTCAACGAGCCCCTCCTGCCGTGGTCCTTGCGGTAGAGCGTCTGGGCCCGCGGCATGGCACACCCCCAAGTGGTCGGGTCGGACCACCTCCCAGTCCGCCTCGCCCTGCCAGGCCTCCTCAACGCGGCAGGGCACGCGGCGATGCCCACCCCCTACAGCCACACGGAGGGCCGCCTCCTCCCGTACGACGCCGAGGCCGCGCCCGTCCAACGCTGCCTGTGGGCAGCGGTTACCGCCGCGCAGGATGAGCCCTCCCTGGCGCCCTGGCTGGGGCCCGCAGAGCAGCAAGCCTACCGGTCCATGCCCGCGGCCGCAGTGGACAAGGTGTTCGAACACCTCCACGCGGCGCATGACGCCCTGGCGCACGTGGTGGGACGCCGGCAGCCGTCCCCGGCGGGGACGGACCCGGCAGGAGGGGACCCCCCTGCATGAGAGCGGGAAACGGCTCCAGGCGGCGATCCTCCGCTACGACACCCTGGCAGCGTGCGCCCCGGCAGCCTACCAGGCGGACGGGGCACGGCATGGCATCCAATCTGAGGCGGCGCTCTGGCTCACAGAGGAGCTGCGAGGTGCGTCGCCCGGATTCCGCCCGGCCACGCAGGACCAGCTACAGGAGGAGCTGGAGAGGCAAGCAGCCTCCCTCGAAGAGGACATCCGCGACTTGCACGCACTCCTGGCGGCTGACCGCAAGCGCGCCATCAAAGATTTCTGGCGCCGCCACGCCCAGGACATCGCTCAGCGGTGGAAAGCCGTGCAGGTGGCCATAGAGGTAGAGGCCCCGGGCCCGTTGGGCCTCTGGAATGTGCCGGTTCCCAACACCCAAATGCTCCTCACAGAGGCCAACAGCGTGATGTTTGCGGTTCGCGCCTTCTGGCGGGAACTGTATGAAAACGCCCGGTGGACCTTCCCGGCTTCCAAGCGGTCCTCGGCCGCCACGTGCCCCGGGTCCCTGAAGGGGCCTGGGCTCAGGTCCAGCAGTACTCCATGCAGGACCTGCAGTCCGCCCTGGACAAGGCCGATGGCAAGGCCCCAGGTCCCAACCACGTGGAGGCCCGTTTCATCAAGGCCCTCCCGGCACCGGTCCAGTGGCTCCTGGTCCACTCCTACGGGGCCATCCTCCACGGCGCCCCGCCGCCGATGCACTCGAGGGACGCGCACAACTGGCCCAGCCCCAAGGTACTGGACTCTGCCAGACTGGACGACTACAGGCCCATAGCCCTGGGCTAGCTGGACATGAAGCTGCTCACGGGCCCCCTCACCCAGCGCATCACGGAGGTGCTCACACGGCACGGAGTGGTCAGCGACCGGCAACAAGGGGCCCTCCCCTGCTCGAACACCGGCCCTCCCCTGTTCATGGCGCAGCGGCAGCTCCAACGGGGAAGGCCCAACTACGTCTTCTCCTTCGATGCCCGCAAGGCCTTCGACACCGCCCTGCAGGGCGCCCTCCACCTCATCCTAAGCCACCTCTCCGTGCCGCCGGAGGTCATCGACCTCCTGCTTCTCCTCCGCACGTGCGTCAGGCTGCGCATCGTCACCGCGCAAGGGCTGACACAGCCCGTCCACATGCTGCGCGGCGTCTGGCAGGGCAACCCCGAAAGCCTCCTGCTGTACGCGCTCCTCCTGGAGCCCCTGCTCAGGGCCCAGGGGCACCGCCTGCGTCCGCCCGGAGAGGCCGAAAGGGGCCTCATCAAAGCCTACATAGACGACCTGCTGGTAGTGGCCTACACGCTGCAGCACTTCGTCGAGGGCGTGGAAGCAGTGGCCGCGTACCTGGGAATGATGGGCATGGAGCTCAACTCCCGCAAGTGCGCCATGGCCACCACGGAGGGGGTCCCGGGCCTGCAGCTGCGCCTCTGTTCCCACCTGGAAAACCCATGGCACTGGATGCCGGCGGCGGACTCCGTCCCCTCCCTGGGACTCCAGCTGCAGCCGGACGGGGAATTCTCCCTGCAGCGCAAAGAATGCCTGCGCCTGGCGGCGGTGCACCACTGGTTCCTCAACACCCTCGCGCCGCCGAAAGTGGTACAGGACGTCATCCTGGCGATCCTAGGCGGAGTGACGCAATACGTTGCCCCCTTCATCGCCGACGACTCCGACACCGCGCGCCACCCGGACCACATCACGGTCCAGGTCGTGAAGGACAGGGCTCGATACGCCTTCGACGCCTCGCGGGACAGCCTGCAGGATGACGGGCCCCTAGGGCTCACGTGGGTGCCAACGCGGTGCCAGCAGGCTGCGGTGGCCCTTGTGGGCACACTCGTCCACCACCGCTCAGCCTCCGTGCGTGCCGAGGTCACCAGGATGTTTTGGAAAATCGCCGGTGCGCACGGCATATGCCCCGAGGTGCACTACCCACCTCGGAATTCGCAACCCTGGCAGGGGGCGACTGGGTCCACCGCATACCCCGGGCCCTGGCCGCCCTGGGAGTGGCGCTCTACAACCCCATCACGTATCCCAGGGTAGGCCACGTCCAACTACAGTCCCCCCCGGGCAACATCGTCACGCTGCGCACCGCCAAGCTGCCGCACCGCGACAAGTGCCGCCTGACGGTGCCACACAAGACACCGGGGCATGGGCACCACGGGCCGCACCACCCCTTCCCCGACAACAACGACCCGTGGCCGACGGTGGTGCGGGAATGCCTCAACCAGTGCGCCGATGAACACCTTCACTACTGCCGCCGCGAGCAGGGGCCCACCGACCACCCCGGGTGGCGCGACGCTTTGGTCCACCTTTTCCACCCCACCGGCACGCGGGACCCCCGCCTGAGGCTCGTCCACCCCACGAGGGCTAAGCAGGACGCCCACACTGGCCCACGGGTGAGCCCGGGCGGCCTGCACCTTCACGCCGGAGGCTACCGCCGTCGGGGCGGCCTATCCCCCCCAACGCCGGGGGCGGCATACCACCCACCGGCGGCCCTCCTGTACATCCTCCGCGACGTACTCGCGGACGGTGAGCACCAAGAACCTAACGCGGATGCGGCATGGCCCGAGCCTCTATGTCCACGGCCCCACGCGCCGACGCCGGTATGGTTGGTGACTACGGACGGCCAGTGCACCCGAGCGACGGAACAAGCGCAGCTCCAGGCCAAGTGGGTGATAGTGCAGGTGGGGGCAGGCCAGCCCAGGCCCCATGGGCTCCCCCGTGGCACCGCCCTGCTGGTAGTTACGGAGGTGCCGCACGACCCACACATGGCAGTGCACGCGCTGCGGGACCAGCCGGAGGACACGGGACACCTGGTGGTACATCAGCGCAGAGGCCCGGCGTGGCTCAGGGAACATGTGATGGCGCTCTGGTCCCGGGCAAGCACGATAGCTGGAGCAGAGGTCCGACTACACGACCACCCAGCTGTCCACCCTGGCGACACCAGGGCGCTGAGCGTGGACCAACTGACCCCCAGCCACCCCGACGTCCGGTGGCACTCCGCGGACCTCAACGCGGGGTGGCTCAGCCCCACCAGGTACTACTGGATCCTGGAGGCCTGGTGCCACACCTCCTCCGATGGGTCGGGTGGCGGGCGCTGCAAGCACGCCACCAGCGTCGCTCTCGCCGCCGACCTCACCCGCGCGTGGGCAGTGGCCATCTCGGGCACGGTGCCCGATGGGGAGGGGGTGGCCGCCTCCCTCCCCCTGCAATACGGCGCCCACCGGCCATGGGTCCATACGGTGGACGCCGAAGTCATCCTCCACCTCCTGCGACACGTGGATCGCGAGCGGGCCACGGGGGTCCCCGCGGGCGCGGCGAAGGTGGTCAACCAGATGCCCCTGCGATGGCTCCGGGACGGCCTGCGTGCGCGAGGGCAACACACCGAGCACCCTTTTTGGTATGCCCGAGCCACCTCCCACCACAGCGACGCCCTTCTGCACAAGGCGGACTGGGCGGCATCCCAGGACACCATCCTACCGAACACGCCCGCGGGTCCCAGCCACGCCCAGCTCATAGTCGCCGGTCATGACGGCCACCTCGACCTACGGCCCCCCAGGATGCGGACGCTCGGCGCGGTCGCGCAGCGGGCACAGACGGACCATGCGCTGACGCACCGAGGACACACACCCCTGGGCGCGGCCCACGCCACAGCCTATGTCCACGCCCGGGTCCTCGGCGCGACGGCCACCAACCACCGGGCGATGCGGGCCAGGGACGGCCACATGCCGGTGCAACGCAGGCTCCGCGTCCGAAAGGAGCGGCTCTCCGGCGTTGCTGTCCTCTCGCAACTGTGCATCCTCTGCGGCGGCCCGGAGGAGACCCCGGTGCACATGCACGTGGCATGCGCCCACTCGCGGCTCCTCTGGCCCCACTACTGCCAGGTGCTGCAAGAGGCAGCCCGTCACCTCCCGCCCGGGGACAAGGCTCTATGGGTGGCCTCGTGACGCTCCGCGGGCGCCGCATGGACAGAAGTCTTCTGCTCTGGGCTGGTGCCCGAGGCGGCAGAGGCGCAGCTCCGCGCCATAGCCCGCTACGACCCGCCGGGAGGGACCTCCGTAGACGATTTCCTCCACCACGTGCTCCGGCTGGGGGATTTCGCGTGGGAGCTTCGCAATCACCGGCTGGAGCAACTCCTCCGCGAGCCCCTAAGCGCGGCGGCCCGGATGCACCGATGGCTCACCGCGGCAGAGGGCAGCTGCCCCCCTCCTCCCCCGCGCCCTGGCAAGGACTTCGTAGCCTCCCTCCGTGTCGTGAATGGCACCCTGGAGCGCCTGCCGCAAGAGGACCTCCACCCGTACCGGGACCTGCCGGGGGGTTTCTCCAAGCAGCTACAAGACGCCCTCTTCCCACAGTGGATCATCGGGCGCGGCTTCATGACCGCACGGGAGTCCCGTATAGTGGGCGAGGAGTGGGCGCGCGAATGGGGCCGGTGGTGCGCCGCCACGCGCGCCCCAGAGGCCCCCGCACAACGGTACGCTGCCGTCCCACTCGAGGGGTGGGGGCCGCACACCGGGCCACGGCCCACTATGATCCGCGGGGCGGGCCCTGACCACCCGTGGGACGCGGCGGCAGAGGAATGGCTACAGGCGGCCCTGGAGCCACAAGTGGGGTGGTGTGGGGACGTGCCCTCCTCATCCGAGCGCCCCCCCCCCCCCGTATCGTCCTCCACACCGCCAACGTGATCCGAGCCACGGAGATACACACATGGGGACGCAAGGCGGCCACCCTCCGGTGGCTCCCCCTGGAGGGCGGAGCCGCCCTGCTCACCGTGGCGCACTTCAAAAATGGGGGGCCTGTGTACGACGACGCCCTGTCCCGGCTGAGCGACATTCTGGGGCCCCTGCTCCTCATGCTCCCCACCGTCCTTGCAGCAGCGCTGCGCCAGGAGCTAGACAGCTGCGAAGGGCTGCAGGTAGGGTCAAGAAAAGTTTATAGTGGTTTCAGCACTGTGTTTTTGCTTCTCCTGCTGCTTGCTGTAGGTGTAGGGTTTCCTGCTGCTTTTTTTGGAAGATGAAAACCTTTTGTTTGCAGAAATATAGTCAATCCAGGATAACCCAATCCAGAAGTGTGCAAGGAGAAGAGAATCAGGATCAAAGCATGAAGGGCTGCAGTGTAAACAGTGAAAGATGATTGGATATTCACAGAAACTGCAACTCAGGTCAAATCGGAATGCATATTCACAAAGATAGCTAAAATGTTTTGGAAAAGAGTTGGAAAACTGCCCCATGGTCACTCTCACTCCATAGTGCCATCTCAGGAGATGTGCACTCTTTGTTTTGGGTCCCATATGTGCTGAGGTGGCAGGGCATGTGGCGATGAGGTCACTGCCATGTCACATGGGATCTTCCTACTTAGCTAGGCTGACCAGGAATTGAACCCAGGACCTCTCAAAAAGAGGTGCCCAGCCCCCTAGGGTGCATACCACTAGGATAGCTAAGAATTCATGGGAAAACATAGATAAATTCATAGGCTCTGCCTTGGATATGTCAGTTCTCAGTCAACTCAGGAAAAGATGATTTGCCTCACATTGAAGGGGGATTAAGGGGTCCACTCCATATCCTGATTGGGTGTTTGGTTCCATAGGTCAAAATGTGTTATCACCACTTTTGGTTGGGCCAATACTAAGATAAAAATGCCTGTATGCTCAGTGCATCCCTAATACAACTAGAGTATGCCTCAAAGCAATGGAAAAGCACTTTTTCTTACTCCCCCCTTGTGCTGTGGTGGCCACCACTGTCGCATTTTAGGAAAAAGGGATTTTTTCTTGGCCTTTCCTTGGTTTCCGCATCTACTTTAAAATACCTATAGTTTCCCTCACACAGAAAAATGGGCGCTCACCATGGCTGGCGCTCCTTTGCTGCTCTGTATGTAACATTTCCTACAGAAGACTCAGCGCTCATGGCGCTGCCGGGGCTCCTATGGCTTGGTTGGGTTAGTTTGGGAGCTTGCCAAAACATGTGCATGTGCATCCCTCCCTCCAAGACGCAGCGCGACACAAACCCAACGCAAGACACAATATACATACTCGCATGGGTTCTCCTAAACCTGCTGGCGACCTGTGACCTGTCTTAGGGCGAAGGGAGTCGTGAAAGAAATTAATTTGCCCCTTGGTGGGGTCTTCGGTTCTGCTCAGTCTCTCCGGGCTGCTGCGTTTCGGCCCGAACACGGCCTACTCAGCGAAGCTGCGCGTGGGTATCTGCAGAGGCAGGAATGGGAGAATTATGGACGAATCCACGCAAAAACGGAGCGACGACATCAAAATCCGTCAAATGACGGCCTAGAATTTTTCTGAAACAACACACCTGAGCAGAATCCAATTGTGCATCAGAAGCACATTTTTATAAAATTTATAGTCATCTCTGGATTTTTTAAATCCAGAAATTCATACGCATAAAAAGGCGGCGCGCAGGAGCGGCTCCTAGCGAAGCGCCGGAAAATGGAGAAATAATGGAATTATAAACGTATGTCTGACGTAGTCTTCAAAATGACGAGACGCACATTAATAAATAAACATACAGATTCCACCCACACTAATAGAAGTATCGAAAATTCAAGAATTCGAAAATCAATCGAAAAGACTTCAATGAATCAGGTATAAACTACAGGTATGCTCGTCTCGTATGCCGCATACACATTGCTCGTCTCGTGTCTCCGTGAACGAGTCTTGTAGCAGCGCTAACAACGATAGGACGCGATAGAGGGATTGATTAGAAAGATTGCAGATGATTAGCGGTCAGATCAGGGTGATTAGACATACACACAAGTGCATAGCAACGTTCTTCACGTGCGCCGCTCACTTGCTCTCTCTCTCCAGCGGTAGGTAAGGTGAGTAAGCCCAGGTGGGGCCACCCCCTGGTGGAGTCGTGATTGAGGTTGAGATGGGCAGGTTTGCCCACGTTACAAGTGCATGCTCGCGCATTCACACACGCATTAAAGGGTAGGCCACGCGAAGTGCGCACGGTAAACCTTGTTTAGGCTACCCAGGGGCTCCTCGGTACGTTCTTTAAGAGAACCTGAGGAGTCCCTTAACGCTTGGTTGCTTGACAGGGGTAGCTGATTCTTCAGCGTGTTTGCGGACAGTGTATTATAGGTCACTCTGAGAAGCGTATAATACGTGGACAGTGGCTTGGTTCCTCCGCCGCAAACGCCCCTTCATTTGCCTTTGCTTTACAGGTGGGCAGGTAGGGTGATTGGTGCAGCAGCATACCATTTTTTTTTCATGCCCTGCTAAACAAGGGCGCAGATCACACAAACAAGTAACTCCCCTCTGCCTGTGGCAGAGCAGGGAGTCCGACTCCATTGACATCTGCGCCGTGCACGCAAGAGCACCTCTTCCCTCCAAGCCCTAGCAGGGGAAACGCGTTGTGGCGTCCCCTGTTAGGCCACAGTTGCTTAGCAGCGCTGTGTTCTCTTGTCATTTCACAGGAGGGTCGTTAGGACCCACGACACCTTTGCCTTCGCAACGCCCAGTAGAGTGTGTGTGTAGGAGTGGTAGTCCTGAGTGGGGGCTTGAGCCAGTTGCCCCAGTGCTCGCCGACCAGGGTGGTGCCACTGTAGGGTGTGTAGGACCTGTAGTGCGTGTGTCACTGTCCCACCCGTTTCCTGCAATTTTAGCAGGGTTGGTGGGCTGTGGCAGTGGTTAGGTCAGTGTTTTGGCCACTTAGCAAAACGGCGTTTTCAAGCCTTCATAGCTTTTGGCCACCCCTCCCTGTAGTAGACAGATAGGTAGGGAAAACAATACGTGGATTAGTACGCTGGGTATCCCCCAAAGGTTTTGCGCCAGCACAGAAATTGGGCGCTTAGGGGAGGGGAGACCCGGGGCGTACCCCGTGGCATCAATAAGCCAACCCTCCAGGTTTAGCAAGCGTGCAGACTTGGGTATAATTAGGACACCACTTCTGCGGCTTGCTCTCAGGACCTTAGGACTAGCACACTCACACATACGCTTTGGCAGGTAAGGGTAAGGTTCAGTCCCTAGCTTTAGTCTTGGAGGCAAGCGTCTCAGCGAGTTTCAGCAACTCACCAAGGTTGTTCTGGGACAAGTAGTCAACCAGAACTGAGTTTAGGCGTCCCTCAGGTAGAACAAATGTAGAGAAGGGCTCCCAGGTGGCCTCTCCGACTCCAAACCCTTCCCAGAGGGTGAGGAAGCGCCAACCCTGGCGATAGCGGTGGCGTAGGATAGACTTCACCAGGTAGAAGCCCTCCTTAGCCATCTCCTCGGCGTTCATGTCGGGGAGTTCACCTTCAACTTCCATAGGGCTGGCAGCCCCTTGTAGGCCCAGAGCGGCGATTTCCTCGTCGTTCAGCTCCCACTCCTCCCCACAGAGGTCTTCAGGATCATAGTAGCGCTTCAGGTGTTGAGCAGCGCACACCAGGGTCCCCCCTAGACGGGGAGAACACCGCACGGTGATACGGTGTCCATCCACTGATAGAATCTTGTACGGCCCGAAGTATGGGTCATCGCTGGTAGAGCGTGGCCAGGCGGGTAGTCCACTGTGGTGCACCAGCACCCAGTCCCCCTCTTGGTAGGTGGCCGGTACTCGGTGCTTGTTCTTCTTGGTCCACTGACGCTCCCTCACTCTCTGGAGCATAGCCTTGGCCTTGTCCACCTTCGCTTGTTGCTCTTGAACCCATTCACCCACAGAAGAATGGGTGTCCTCTGGATAGGGGGCATGTAGGAACCATGCCGGGCGCCCTAGGAATAGCTCATGGGGCGAGTAGCCAGTAGCTGAACTCTCTTGGGAGTTCATCATCAAGGATATGACGGGGAGTAGTCTCACCCAGTCTCTGGTGCGTTCAGTTTTGCACCATATCTGTACATTCTCCTTCAGGACACGGATCTGTCGCTCACATAGGGGGTTGCTCGTGTGAGAGTAGGGAATCCCCGTAGACACCTGGACATTGAGGGATGTCAGGACCCTCTTGTACCAGCCAGTATCTGAGCGTACTCGTACGTCCTCATCGGAGTTGATCTCCTTGGGCGCCCCATAGACACAAAACCACTCCTCCAGGAGTATCTTGATAGTCTCCTCCCCGGTAATGTGCTTGGTACATGGGAACACCCTGGTAAACCTGGTCAACCCACAGGTTACCACGAGGGCGAAGTCATAGCCCCCGAACTTCGGCATCTCCGTGTAGTCCACGTATAGAACACTGTTAGCACAGTGAGGGATGGGCAGGGTCGAGTAGAGACCTCTGTCCCTGATATCCCCTGGTTTACAGGACCTGCACGGGCACTTGTCCACGATAGGCTGGAGGGTTTTCCGCAGTTGGTCGTCAGTCCACGTAGTGTGGAACCACTGCTTGAACAGCCTCAGGGTACAGTCAGCACCCACATGACCACTGGACTCATGGGTCCACTTCAGCAGCGCTGGGACTCGGTCACTAGGCACCACGATGCGGTCCTCGTGCCAGAGGTAGCTCTTGTCCCTCTTCCACTGGTCTTGGTTGACCAGGAGGGGTTCAAGGCGTTTCTCCAGGCGCTTGTATATATCCCCAAACTCCTTCAGGTACTCCGATTGTTGGAGTCCATCCAGGGGGCGTATCATCGTCATGTTGAGGTCCAAGTGGACGTCCATACGGCTGAACGCCTCCTTAGCCAGCGCTTCAGACCGGGCACCCATCAGGGCGTCGAAGTTGTTGCGGCTGATGTAGTCTGCACACTCGTTCTTCACTCCCTGGATATGGTGTACCGTCAGCCGTAGTTGACTGAGGTATGTCCACCAGCGTCGTAGCTTGGCCTTCTCAGGTGGGGGACCCTTCTGGAAACTGCGGACCGGTTCTTGGTCGCACAGCCAGACCACAGGGTTACTCCCCAACAGTCGTGCTTGTGAGGATAGCACCAGCATACCCGCGAGCAATTCCTGCTCATAGGTGGAGTAGTTCCCCCTGGCCTGGTTCCACTTCCAGTTCCAGTGGCCCAGAGGTACTAGGACCCACTTGTCGTCAGGGTAGCTGTGTTTGAGGGTTCCATCTCGGTTGAGACTTTCCGTCCCCCATTGGGAAATGGCCGAGTCGAACTCTTCCTTCTCTAGTGCTTGCCATTGGAACAACGTTCCACCACCGCCCACATTGCTGGCGTCGGTCACCAGGATAATCTCCCCTTGTGCCCTAGGCACGCCCAAGCACTTAGCGTTGGCTACCTTGTCTTTGAGCTCGTCAAACGCTTGTTGCTCTTGTGGGCCCCAGCGCCAAGTAGTACTCTTCTTGATCAAGTCCGTCAGAACGGCGCTGGTGTAGGTGAAGTTTTTGATGTGGCGGCGATAGAAGTTGCACGCCCCAATGAAACTGCGTACATCATGAAGTCCTTTCTTGGGGTCTTCGTGTCGTACCTTGGCATCCATCAGGGGTTTGGCCTTAGAGGCCGCTGGGGTCCACCACCCATAGCCAACGTCAAACCCCAGGTACTGCATGGTCTCCTGCATGAACTCACACTTCTCCAGCTTGAGTCGTGTGTGGTTCTCCTGGCAGACCGCAAAGAACTCACCCAAGAGGATTAGGTGATCCTCCTGGGTATTGGTCCCGAGGCATACATCGTCGATGTGAGCCTCCATCTGGGCACCACGGGATATGAGCTCCTGCACCTTAGGTCTCCTTCGTAGGATGGACAAGATCTTGTTCATCAGCTCTTGGAATAGAGCGGGTGCGTTAGCCACGCCAAACGGCATGACCTTCCACTTGAACACCCTCCCCTGAGGGGTGATGAAAGCCAGTAGTTCCTGTGCGTTGGGCGTCAGGTCCACTTGCCAGAATCCGCTTCGCTTGTCCATCTTGGTCTTGTAGCGGCAGGAGGCTATCTTCTCCAGGGTAGACTCCATATTGGGAATGGACCCTGAGCGGTTCAACGTCTTCTTGTTCAGCTCTCCGTAGTCCACTACCAGCCGTTTGGCTGTAGACCCAGGTTTAGCCACCAGGAAACAGGGGCTGCAGTGTAGGGGGTAGTCCCCGTCCTTGTACTCCAGGACTAGGCCAGCGTGCATACATTCTTGTATCTGTCGCTCAATCTCGTCGGCCTGCTCTTTAGGAGCTGGATAGGGTCTCCTCCGGATCTTGTGACCCACGAACTCGGGTTTCAGCTAGAGGTCCATCTGTACCAGCTTGTCACATGAGGCTGGAGGGGGTAGTTCTCCGAACACCTCCAGATAGGTCCTTATAAGCTTCTGTACCCGCGGGTCCAATACCTTGATCTTGTCCTCCATGTCCTCGTCAGAGTGTAAGTTGCTTGCCCAATGAGTAATAGATGTCGGGAGGTGGTCCTCCACCGACTCTTCGCCCGTGGTAGTATCCTTCAGCCCTTGGTAGGCATATAGAAGGTCTTGTTCAACCATCTCCGGTGGACGATGGCAACATAGGCACGCTCGAGAGGTTCACATACACATTCCTCCGAGAGGTCGTCCTCCTCTGGGGTCCTCACATGGGCGCCCCACACGCTCTTCATCAGCTTAAGATCTACCTCCCTTTACCAGGTGGTGATCTTCTGTTCGAGGTCCTCCTTCAATTGGGATACGTCTCCCATACGTCCTTGCTTCAGTGGCCATGAGCTGCGGGTAGGCTTCGCGTAGCATAGCTTTTTCGCCACCAACTTCCTCTTGGAATCCACATACTCCCTGAGCCTGGATCGAGGGTCCAGCTCCTCGTCCACGGGGTCTTCCACCCTCATGGAGAGTAGGGGTTTTAGTGGGGCGACGTACTCGGCGTTCTCCACTTCCTCCACACAGGTCTGCACGAAGAAGGCGTCGTGCTCAGTTTTGTCTTCTGAGTGGATAGAGCTAGGTAGCTCAGATAGTCCACACTCAGAGACTCCATCAGGAACAGGTACATGACAGGGAGAGTTGGGGGCGTTGGTGTCAGTCACGACGTACTCATCTCCTCCGGGTGTAGTCTCAACAGCATCTTGAGGTCGTAGGCGATCCTTCAAGTCACCCAAGGCGAGTCCATCGCTTTCTCGTTGTATAGCCTGGACCAGAGTCGGGTCCAGGTCCTCCCAGGGGATGGTGGTAAGACTTCCGTCCACCACGCTGAGCATACTCCCCCATCCGGGCTTCCCAATAGGCGTCTTGCGTCCCAGAGGCACGTAGATGGCCTCATCAGGCAAACGAACAGAGCTGATAGTCAGCCTGTCCAGGAGGTTTCGCCAGTACTCGTTGCCCCCATGGGCTCCCGGATCGGGGGAACACAGGACCATACGGGAACGTTCCAAGGCCACCTTGGTCAGCACCTTCCCCAGTTCACTGAACCTGGGGTTCCCGTAGGCCATCCCGAAAGAGGGCCAGTAAAATTTGTAGCTGCAGTTCTTCCCCTTGCTGCAGTAAAGGTCCAGTACATGTTGCTTGTCGCTGGCGAACAACTCCACACTCAGGTCTTCTCGAGAGTAACCCAACTACTTCAGACCTTGGTCTAGGACTTCCCCCAATAGTTGATAGTCCTCAGTTTTGGAGGCCGCCATCATGTTCGAGGGCTCCTCCTTCGATAGTCTCAGGTAACTCGAGGTATGTTCCGACTGCTCCAGTGGCACAGACTCTCTGCCACTGCCGTGGTCCACGTAGAGGAGGTAGGGCGCTTGCAGCGTCAGGGATTGTATCTGGGAGTGCTGTACGAAGAAGTCAGTCCCCAGTACAAAGTCGAAGGCCTCAGTGTCCATCACATAGAACCGATGAGCGATAGTCCTGGAGCCCATAGGTACTTCCACTTCACAGTCCCCGCAGCTGTGCACCACATGTCCATCCCCCATGCGTATAGCAGCGGTGGTCATGGTGTTCTTCAGGCTCCTACAAGGTAAAATTGTCTTGGCCACTATAGATATGGTGGCGCCAGTGTCCAATACCCCCAGGTATTCGCGTCCCCCTAGTCGGATACGTACCCAAAACACCAGGTCTTGGGTGCCGCCAGAGCGTCCCCGTCAGAACTCCGCGGGACAGGTCACCTCGAACCCCTTGTTCCGCCATTTGCGGGCCATCCTCATGAAACGGCTCCTCTTCTTAGCGTTGCCGTCATGACCACCTTCTTGCTCACGCTTGGCTCCTTGTTCTTGCTGGGCCTGCGTTTGTGAGCGTGTGGTAGGTCCAGACTGCCCTCCAGAGGGCTCGGAGTTCCCCCCTGGATTAGGGTTGGGGTTGCCCCCGTTCTTGTCCTTGTTCTTGTTGTCGGGCTGGCGGTTAGCGCCTCCTCCTCGTCCACCTTGACCCTTGTCTTGCCCTTGACCACGTCCTTTCGACTTGCCCTTGCCGGAGTCGTTGCCTTTGCCTTTGCATCCACCTTTGCCTGAGCCTTTGCCAGGATCTTCACCCTTAAGCTTCGCCGATAGGCGTTGCTTATGGTAGCACTCATCCTCGTAGTGCTTCCCCTTCCCGCAGAATGCACACGTGATGGTGCACCTGTAATGATCCGGCAGCTTCGCTTTGGCGCCGGTGTTACTTTCCTGCTGCTTCCCCTGGACTACAAAGCAGTCTCGCTGCTCGCAGTCAGGGGCGTGCTGCAGGTGGCCCTGCTCGTCTCTGGCATCACACCAGAATAGCTCCTTCACGTTCTCCATGATGCGGGCGTAGGCGTGTTTGGGGGTAGTCCCCTGCCCAGGTCGGGACCCTTGGTACCCTTTGCCATGGCCTCCAGAACCTCCACCACCAGGACGGTAGTTGTTCAAGTGCTGGTCGCTCTCCTTTCCTAGCGCCAGCTCCAGGAGTAGCACGCATAGATCCTCGTAGCGGAGGGATCCAGCCTTGCGCTCCGCCGTCGAACGACACTCGTCCCATAGCTCTCGAGGGAGCTTGGCCACCAACCAGAACAGCAGGTCGTCGCTGCTGTAGGAACCGGGCGTCAGTCGTCCAGCCCAGTGATCCAGGTCAGCCAACAGCTCAGAGACCCTGCCAGGTTTGGGGTTGTTGGGCAACACGGGCAGGTTCTGGATCTTGGCCCTAATGGAGAGGTCGGTTTCGTAGGTTGGGTACTGCCTCTCCAAGGCAACCAACACATCGGCAAAGGTGGCGGAGTTAGTCACGATCTGCCTGACCTGCTTCTCCAGGTACTTGGTCTTGCAGCACTGCAGGAGCAGATTGCACTTCACTCGCCCACTAGCGTGGGTTTGGCCGGTCAGTCGTAGAAACCGGCCAAAATTCTCAGCGAACTCGCTGAGGTCCTTGCCTGTGAACTCAGGCAGGTTCACCACGATCTTGGAGGTGGCAATAGCCTTCGCCTCCTGAGACCTGCGTCCCTCAGGGCGTCGGGTCTTCTTCTTCTTCTTCTTCTTCTTCTTCCCCTTTGGATCCTCGGGGTCCTCCGGGTCATCGTCCTCCGAAGGCGAAGTAGAGGTCATCGACGGCGGCTCATCGTAGGAGGGGTCTCCGCCTAGATCACTAGAGCCGTAAGGCTCTACGTCCACCATAGCCCTCAAGGCTGTTAGCCCCAGCCGGTCCAGCTCGGCCCTCGTCGAGTTCGTCACGTGGCTGTAGGGCGGCTGGGCTGTTCTCGGCACGAAAGGACTTCTCGGAATAGCTGCAGGCGTCAGCATCGGTCTGCTCCTCAGGCTCCCCAGGGTATTTGTCAACCCTGCCGCCAGGTGGTTAGCCTGTACTCGGTGGGGTGACATTCCCACCGTCGTAGGTGACGCTTTGGGCGGGATCATCAGGGGCTCCAGTTTCTCACGGATCTTCTGAGTGAGGTCGCCCACGATTTTTGAAGTGGCTCCTCGGAGCACCTCGTTGATCTCCGACCGCGTCAGGGACCTGTTGGAGGATCTTCCCGATCCTCTACTCCTGCCACCAAGAGATTCAGGTCCTCTCCTCAACCCACTCAAGGTTGCATACCCAGGTGCATACCCAGGAACATCCACATAGGTTCCAGTAGCGGGGAGTGGATGGGGATATTCAGCCGCATACCATCGCGGCGCAGAGCTGGAAGCCACCGGCTCACTGGCAGTAGTTGCCTCATGGAGCGCAGTGGTAGGTGGGCCCATACCATAGGCGGGGTAGGGAGGCATGCCAGTAAAGCCTGTGCCCTCTGCCATAGGCTGGTTGGTTGTGGAAGTGGATGTTGCAGCGGCTGGGAGTGTGGTGGTTAAAGGAGAGGGTGATGCGTGGAGGCCAGAAGCGCTTGGTGCGCCTTCGAAGGTAGGGACATTCGTCAGGTCTTGCCCTTGCTCCTCTCCTTCGTCTGCTTCTTCTCCAGCATCCTTCTCGCTCTCTCTCTTCCTCTTCACAGGCTGCGCCACCACCTCTTCGACGGACAGGGCCCCGAAGGCCGTCTGGAGTCCATCCAGGGAGTCCTCAGCCGCATCCACTGGCCCATGTAAGGGCTCCGCCGAAGGTACAGCGCCAGGTGCTGGCCTTGCCGGTGCCTCAGGCGCTGGCGCTGTCTTCACGTCGGCGTCCTCCTTCCTTGTGTCCATCTTCAGTCACCCTTCTGCTTATATGTGCCTGTACTCGGCGCACTGGATGTACGGCACGGGGTTGCTGCCGGTGCGCAGAGACAGACTGCCTCTTGCTACCAGAAAAGTTTATAGTGGTTTCAGCACTGTGTTTTTGCTTCTCCTGCTGCTTGCTGTAGGTGCAGGGTTTCCTGCTGCTTGTTTTTGGAAGATGAAAACCTTTTGTTTGCAGAAATATAGTCAATCCAGGATAACCCAATCCAGAAGTGTGCAAGGAGAAGAGAATCAGGATCAAAGCATGAAGGGCTGCAGTGTAAACAGCGAAAGATGATTGGATATTCACAGAAACTGCAACTCAGGTCAAATCGGAATGCATATTCACAAAGATAGCTAAAATGTTTTGGAAAAGAGTTGGAAAACTGCCCCATGGTCACTCTCACTCCATAGTGCCATCTCAGGAGATGTGCACTCTTTGTTTTGGGTCCCATATGTGCTGAGGTGGCAGGGCATGTGGCGATGAGGTCACTGCCATGTCACATGGGATCTTCCTACTTAGCTAGGCTGACCAGGAATTGAACCCAGGACCTCTCAAAAAGAGGTGCCCAGCCCCCTAGGGTGCATACCACTAGGATAGCTAAGAATTCATGGGAAAACATAGATAAATTCATAGGCTCTGCCTTGGATATGTCAGTTCTCAGTCAACTCAGGAAAAGATGATTTGCCTCACATTGAAAGGGGATTAAGGGGTCCACTCCATATCCTGATTGGGTGTTTGGTTCCATAGGTCAAAATGTGTTATCACCACTTTTGGTTGGACCAATACTAAGATAGAAATGCATGGATGCTCAGTGCATCTCTAATACAACTAGAGTATGCCTCAAAGCAATGGAAAAGCACTTTTTCTTACTGGTCGGAGGCGGTCGCGAACGGCAACCTGTTGGCCCTCCTCCACTGGGACGCCGCGGACGAGTGCCAGTGGGGCGCTCTGGTGCCCCACCTCACCGGGCGCCACACGTATATGGCGACCCCCCCCCGGGGGCACCCCCGCCCGGCGGGGAATGACCTCATCGCCGCCTTCCGCGACCACGGGATTCTCCCCGACGACACGTGGCGGGAGGTCCGGCAGAAGACGCTCGGCAGAGACTACCGGCGCCGCGTCCGCGCCCCCCTTCGCCAGCGTTGGGACGACCTCTGGCTCCGCCGTCTTGGCCGCTGGTCGCCGCCCTCCCACCTCCCACACACCTGCCACCTCTGCGGGGAATGCGACACGGTATCCTTCGCAGCGCCGACGGACGCCAACAGGTGCGCGCAGTGCTCCCAGGTGGCCGCGTGCCCCTGGCCCGAACCTCCCGCGGGCCCGCACAGACGCACGGAAGAGGAGGCTTTGCACCGGTGCATCGGGGGCGCGCACGTCCCCTCACACGAACGCGCGGGCCCCGCGGGCGCTGCTCTCCTGTGGATCCACGTGCACCTGCGGGACCCCACGTCCGTTGCGCTTTGCAGAGCCCGCAGCACCATGCCTCTCCGACGGGGGGGCCGGCCGGAGCACGCCAGAGCCCGCCGCGGAGCGCAGGAGGCGGCCAACTGGGGCCTGGTGGCGGATGCGGTAACGGAGGGGCACGAGGCGCACGCTGCCGCCCAGCACGACCCAGCAGGCAGCGCGAGGGCTTTCCTCAGGGAGGCCGCCCTCCCGGCCAGCCGCGCCCTGAACGGAGCGGGGGCCCCTACGCTGCTCCCGGCGATGCACCGGATCGGGAACGCTGTCCGGCCGGGGCTCATCAGCAGGAGGCAGCCCTCTAAGGGCACTGGATGGAGTGGCGCACGTCCAACCGGTCAGGCCGGCCCCTGTCCATGGGGGAGACCCTGCAGCTGACGGGCGCGGGGTCCGCCATGTCCCTCCACAGCAGCGCCCCAGCCCTGCTGCACGCCCTCAGGACGCGCTGCCCCGGGGACACGGCCCCGTACCTGAACGAGGCGCGGGCCACGTACCCAGAAGGAGTGTCCGAATTGGATGCGGAACTCCACCTTCTACATCCGCCGGACGAGGATCTGGAGGTGGGCGAAATAACAGTATTTGTGGAAGGCGCGGACGAGGCGCCCACCCGCCCCCGCCCGACCCACCCGGTGTACGACGGCGCCAGCCGGACCCCCTCGTACGCCGTCATGTGCGAGGCGTTCCCCAGGGAGCCCACCTGGTGCCCCGCCCTCCCACCGGCGACGCACGCACCCCGCAGCTGGACCAGCCCGAACCTGTCCCCCCCCCTCTCCAGGGCCAGGGGTGCCCACCACAGGAAGCAGGTCCTCTAGCAAGAGCGCCCGGGCACCCCCCTGCTCCTCCTCGTCGTCACGACCCGCTGGGACCCGGAGCGGGTCCTGGGGGTCACCCCCACTGACCTGTACGGGGCATGGCCCGTGCCCCGCCCCCCCCTCCCGGCGCCCGCGGCGCGGGACAGGGTACACACCTTCCTGCGAACACAGGAGGTCACCGCCGTTACGGGGGTCCACCTAGTGCGGCTCCCCTCGGCACCGCCCGACGACCCACAGGGGCCCAGGGCCCTGAGCCCCGCCCCAGACTGGGACCTGTGGCGCGACGTGTGGGCCGCGTGGCTCACCCACCTCCCGCCCCAGTGCCGATGGATGGCCACCGGCTCCCGCCCGCACGGGGTCAACGCCACCACCGGCCCCCCCTCCCCTTCCCCCCTCCCCCCTGCGGAGCACTGCGCAGCACTGCCCACGGCACACCACAGATGCACCAGGAGGTAGTGGAGAGGGTACGCCTGCCACCCCACATGCCTACCACGATAACAGTGATGTCGGACTCCGATGGCGCCCCCCAGCGGGACGACCGCCACCACCGCCGGTCCCGCTCCCGCTCCCCCTTCCCCCCGGGATGCGCGGGGGAGACCCTCGCGGAGCGCGAGGAGCGGCGGCTGGCGGAGGCGGCGGTGCCGGTCGGGCCGCCGGCTGAGCAGCCCCGGGCGGCCCCCGCCGACACCGAGCCGTCAACCCGGGGACCCGCCTCCGGCCGAGGAGGCCGCTCCCGCCGCCAAGGCCGCGAGCCCCCCGCCCCGCCGCCGGAGGGGCTCCCAGGCGCACAGGGAGCTGAGACCACAGCCCCAGCAAGCCGCGCCGCGGCCCCCGGCACGCCCCGAGCCCGGGGGGTGGCCTCGGCGCGGGCCCCGGGCACCTCGCCGGGAGCCGCCGCAGCCGCAGCGGAGGGCAGGGAGGGCGCGAAGTACCGCGCCCACACCAACCCCAGCCACACCCACACCAGCCCCCCCAAGCCGTACCCCCCCAAGGCTGCCTTCCCTACGGGACGGCTGCGACCTGTCCGCCCCCCGGCGCCCGAGCGTACGCCGCCAAGCGTCACGCTGCCGCAGCTGCGGCGGCAACAGGACGCCCGGCGCGTGATCCGGGTGGGGGGGGACAGCGCGCAAGCGGGGTGGGGTGCCGCCCACGGGAACGCGGAGCGGCAGACAGGAGTCGACAGGGGCAGTGCTCAGGGGCAAGCGCAGGGGACAGGCCTGGGCGCACGCGGCAAGGAACGAGGGCGAAGGCGTTGGCAAGGCGCCCAGGCCAGCGGCAGCGGCGGGGGACAGAGCGCGGGCAGCAGACGGCACGACGTGGGACACAGAACAGGGAAAGAGTAAGGGCGCGGGAAGGACACGCAGGGGCGCGAGCGGGGCGCCAAGGCGGGCGGCCACGGGGCGCATGGGGTGGAGCGGGGCGCGGTCGGGGAACGTGGGCGCAGCCAAGGGCATGGGCACGGGCACGGGAGGGATACGGGCGCTGGCGGTGCGGGCCAGGGCGCAGGTGACAGTGTGCGGGACTCATGGTGTGGGCAGGGAGACAAAGGCAAGGGGGCAGGGAAGGGACCCAACGGCAAGGGCAAGGGCGAGGTGGGCCCCCGGGGACAGACAGGACGGGGCACGGGAGCCGCGGAGGGACGGCGGAGCGAAGGGAGGGGGACGGGGGGCGGGGCGCCCCCGCAGCCGGACGTACAGCCGTTGCGGTGCATCCCCCCCGGCATCCAACAAATGCCGGCGCACCACAGCCACCACCACGACCACCACCACGCCCACCTCTACAACATTGACCCTGACGCCGGAGACCTCATCCCCCCTAAACCCCCCCGACCCCAGCACCAGCCAGCCCCCCCCGCGCCGAGGGCGGAGCCGGCGCGGATGGCCGCTGCCCTGGCGGCGGGGGGGCGGGGCGCGGCGCCGGCGCCGCAGGCATAGGGGCCGCAGGGGGAGCCGGCGCGGGGGGCAGAGGGGGCCCGGCCCTGGGACCGGGACTGGGACGCGGTCGCAGACCCCCTGGGGGGCAAGGCCCTCCCCTGCTCCCCCTGGTGGCGGAGGTGTACGGGTGGCTGAGCTGGGCCTGCTCAGGGACCACCAGGGGGATGAGGAACCGGCCCTTCGATGCCGTGCTCCTCCGGAGTGACGGGGCGAACCGGGGGGTGCCCCCGGGGGGGGGTGTGCGGCCCCAGAGGACCAGGAGAGAGTCCTCTGGGCGGTGATTCGGGCGGCGTGGCCCGATACGGAGCCCACGTGGCTGGCTTTCCTGGAGGGGGGGGCGGGGCTCCGCATCACAGATGCGGATGCCAACAACTGGCTCCCCCGGGCCTTGCGCAACGCCCTGACCCACTGGCGCTACCGGCGGCAGAACCAGCCGCCGCCGCAGCCCCAGCCCC
The DNA here is from genome assembly GCA_964036045.1 of Eutreptiella sp. 'Long Island Sound 2002'. Taxonomy (NCBI): domain Eukaryota; phylum Euglenozoa; class Euglenophyceae; order Eutreptiales; family Eutreptiaceae; genus Eutreptiella; species Eutreptiella sp. 'Long Island Sound 2002'. The sequence goes on along the minus strand of OZ038384.1, from coordinate 58,356,782 downwards.
CACGTAAGCGACGACGCAGGTGACGGCCGCGCCCCCCCGCCCCAGGCGATGAGCGCGAGGGGGGGGGAGGGGACAGTGCCGCGGGACCCCCCCCCCAGCAGGGCCGCGCCCCCCGAACGGAGCGCGACCCCCACCCCCCCGACCGTACGACGCGGCAGAAGGGCGCGCAGCACCTCCAGTAGGGGAGGGGGCGGGGGCAACGAGCGCGGGGGGAGGCCCACTGCCTCACAGCCCGCTGACAGCTAAGCGCTGACCCGAACCGCCGCCCCCAGCACTCGCCAGCCTTCGAGCCCCACCCCCCCCTCACGGCCAGCCGGCAGCACGCGGCGGCAGCGAGGACAGCGGGGGACCCGGGCGAGGGCCTGCACGAGGGTCTGGCGCCCAAAGGATGGAGGGGAGCGGGGGAAGAGTGCGACCCCCCGTCGGCGGCTGGCCCCCTGGGACCGGAACCACCAGGCCAACCCCCGGGACCGCCGGGCGGCGGCGCCGGGGGACCAGGGGGGGACTGCGGGGAACCCCCCCCCCCCCCTCCCCCCCCCGGCCCGCGGATGGCCGGAGGCCGGCCCGGGAGGCGGCGGCCCCGCATCCCCCCCGAGAGGGCCGCGGCACCAAGGGGGGGGACGCCAACGCCGCGGCGAGCGCAGCCGCGCACCGAGTGCCCCCAGTGGGCCGCCCACTCACTCCCGCAGTGCCTGCTGCTCAGCGGCAGCTCTGCGCCGGCGCTCAAGGGCGCCCAGTGGGCCGCAGCGGAACGGCGACACCCAGTAATGCAGCACGGAGGACGTGGCACAGACGAAGCGACCCGCCTTGGTGCCCGCCCGGAGAAGGCGGGGGAACAGACCGCAGCAAAAAGACCTCCCCGCCCCCCCCCCCGCGGGGCCACCCGGACGGGCCCCCGGGGGTAGGGCGCACTGGCAGCCCCCCCCCCCCCCGCCAGGCTGACCCACCGACGGCCGGCCAGGCCGCGCCCGGCGCTGGGGGCTGCCCGGCAACCCCGGCTGAACATATATACCCAGGAGAGGTGCGCCAGCGAAGGAGGGGGACTGGGCCGGGGGCCACGGGCCACCCCCCAGGGCAGGGGGGTGGGGAACCACGGCGCGTCCCCCACTCCCCCCTCCGGCCTGCAGGCCACGGGGGCGCCGGCTCTCCACCCCCGCCGAGGCAGATGTAGGCTTCTACCACTGGTGATGACAATTTGTTCATATATCACCTCTATACCACCTCTTCCAGCCCTGTAAGGCCCTCTACATGGCGTCCATAGACCCTAAAATCATGAAAAAGAGTGGTTTTTGGCTAGAAAAGTGTGAATTTCTCAAAATCTGTGCCTGCCAATCTGGATTTGTTTAGGTCAACAGCAAGGTATTGATCTCGGGGACATGCTCATGCCTTTACTTTGCTTCCAACTGCGAAAAAAAGTGGACTTTTTTGGCGATTTTCTATTGCGCACGGCGGTCGGGAATCTGAAACTCGCGTATGCGGCAGTTGCTGACAGTTGATCTGTGGCTCCAGCTCCAGCGACAGCATAATTTTGTTTAAATTTTGAGAAAACACAAAAACAACAGTACTACTGTGTGCAGTTTGATATCTCCGTTCTGAAAATGCATGACTTTGAATTTCGGGAAAAAACAGCTGCTAAAATCATAGGTGAGGGGACGTCCCCCCTCCCCCCGAAGGGGCCGCGGTGCCCGGGGGAGGACGCAGCTGAGCCCGCACGTCGCGCGCCCCCACGCCCCCGACCGCCTGCTCCCGCGGGGGCCGCAACAGGCGGGCGAACCCGCGCCAGCGCACAAGGACGACACACGGACCACGCCCGGGGGTGGCACGCGAACATGAATCGGAGCAGTATGGGGGCCACGCCCTCCATGACCTGAGCGTCGCCAATGACACCCGCTTTGTAGCCCGCCCAGGGAAGGCAGAGGGACGGACCGAGGCAGAGTGACCCCCCGCCCTGCTAGGCCTCCCGGCAACTCCTCCGGGGAGGGCAGCACACAGGCCGCCCTCCCCCCCCCGCCAGGCTGACCCGCCGGCGGCAGGCCGCGCCCGGCGCCCGGTGTTGACCCACGACCCCGGCCGAACACGTACCAGCGACGTAGGGCGGCTGGGGAGGGAGGTGGAGAACCACGGTGCGAGCCCCCCCCCCTGTCCCCCCGCTCCCCCCCACCGACCCGCGGGCCACGGGGGCGCCGGCCCCCCAACCCCCCGAGGCAGAGGGGAGGGTCCCCCCTGCCCCCGGAAGGCCCGCGGCGCCCGGGGGGGGGGGGCGCAGCAGGGCCCGCCTCCACGCCCCCAGCCGCCTGCTCCCGCAGGAACCGCGATGGACAAGCGAACCCCCGCCACCGCAAAAGGACCAACACGGACCGTGCCAGGGGACAGCAAACAAGCAAGAAACAGAGCGGTATGGGGGCCACGCCCTCCATGGCCAGAGCAACGCCAAAGACACCCGCTTTGTTGCCTGCCCAGGGAAGGCAGAGGGACGGACCGAGGTAAGACGACCCCCCACTCCACTAGCCCCCCTGGTCGCACCACCGGGGAGGACGGCGTGCGCCCCCCCCCCCGGCGTTGGAACGCCCCAGACGCGCAGACTCACCCCACGGGGAGCGCACAGCCCGAAGCCGGGTAGGGGGGGAACGGGACCTGGCCTCCCCCCCCCCCCCCAAGCAAGCCAAACGGAGCACGGGACCGAGGCAGGACACGCGGAGGGGCACGGACCACGTGGAACGGCCCTACCAGCGACCAGCACCGGGACCGCGCGAGGTGCGCGCGCCACACCAACCCGGGGAGGGGGGGGGCGCGGACGCCGCGAGAGCGCGAGCGCACGCACACACAAAGGACAAGCGGAGAATACCAGAAGGCCAACCGGACCGAGCCCGTGGAACGCAGAGATCGCATGGAATGGCGTGCCAGCAAGCGAGGATAAGGGCCACCCAGACGGGACGGCCTGCCACACACAGCGCAGGAAACGCGGGGTGGGAAGGGGGAAACGGGGAAGACACGACACCCGGCACCGGCCCCAACCCCCCTGAACCGGCCGCGAGCGCCGCGCACACACGACCAGGGCACTGCATCCGCCTAGGCAGTAGTGGCGCACTGCGCCACGCACCAGCCCCACGGCTAGGCAGCCTCCGCGCCAGCCCACAGGGGACCCACTGACGACAAGCCAGTAGCACAGGCCCGGCGGCGCCGGCACCCCGGGCAACCACGCATTAGGGGGGCGACGCGGTGGGTAAGCGCCTGCAGCTACGGCTGCTAAGTGATGCACTGGCCGTGGAGTGGCGAAATGGGGAAGCCGGGGAGGGACAGGGCTCCGAGCCCCGTGAACCCGGGGGACTCCGCCACCAGGCAGGAGGTGTGTCATGAAGGGCCCCCCACTAGGGCTCCGTGGGGAGGATATCACCTGGCCCCACCAGGTGGCCCCCCGGGACCGAAAGGCGTCTAGTACCCGCAAAGTCAAACCTCATACCATCAAACCGCATGTTGAGCATTTAGGGCAAGCCCTTGCAATAAGGAAGGAATGCAATAAGTATGAAATGGAAGATTTGCAAAGTGAAATGCAATGACTGAGTGACCTTTCTGAACGAAATGAATAAAATGCAATCCGAATGGAGAGTAGAATACATCACTAGTCAAACGCTTGCCCTGATGGCCATGCAGTGAAGGATGAAAAGCATGGTAGAGTGAAATGAGGACAAATCAATTCCTAGCTCAAATGCAATGGTGCTAAAGTAAAATACCTTGACAAATTCAGGCTTCCGGAAAGGGTCTCAGCACACACAAACGTGGCGGACGGTGACCAGAAGTCGGTGCAGTCTATGCGGAGTCTCAGCAACCCAAGAAAGGGCACGGACCGTGCTCAGAACTACATTGAACTATTTCGGGCGGTGCAGTAAAGAGATGAAAATCAATTATATGGCATTGCACGCTAACGTTCCGGCCTGCACCTACTGGAATGGTTACCTCTATTACAGTACCAGCGCCTTGCGGCACTTTTCCTCACCACCCTGCCCTACAGTGGGAAGGACCAGAGACATTAAGTTGCATACGCAACCGTTAGCACTAGGGTAATACCATAAAATCAATGCACCTCCTACGCTAGCTAGTTAGCTAGCTAGCTAGCTAGAGTAAGTAAGTAAGAGTAAATAAGTTTTGCAAGCTTCTTCCGCGGCCATGTACCACCACCAACCTCTCTCATTGAAGGATGATCACAAGGACCCAGAAAGAGGTCAATGCCAATGGTTTGGTCAAGTGCGGTCTGTTAATGTTCCACTGGGGAGCTCCTGCATTGAGTCTTCTCTTCCGCCTTCCGCTCACACTCGTCTTTCTCCACCCTCTTCCCCGGTGCCCTATTTCACCGCAACGGCCCAAACTCCGTCTGCGCGGCTACCGGGACAATGTCCAACTCCTTGGCCCTACGCACCATCGGGTACCCTGCAATCAGGGCCCTAGGTTCGGAGGAGTCTCTGAGCGGATAGAATGGGGAATGTGGCGGTCACAAGCGGCCTGTTAATGGTTGTGGCCAAGTTTCTTTTGTGGCCTAAGAAAGACAACAAAAATGTTTCACTATTCATTGTGTGTCTAAGTAATTTCTAAGGTATCTACCCTTCTGCCTAGGCTAAGCCCAGTCAGAATGAATCACAACTGATGCAAACAATCACAAACTGCAATATCATACAATGATTCAAGGGCAGAAAACCAAAGATTCGCGAATGGTTTAGCAAAACAATGATGTAAAAACCTGTTTTTCTTTGAAAATGCCCCACTTCGGCACCACTGTTCTGTATTATGTTGTTGAGATGTCAGAGAAAGATTATATGCACTGTGTAGGGCATGTGCTCAGGTGTGTGAAACATATTTGATGTTCCCCAACTCATCATAGGTTCAGAGAAATAGGAGTTGGGGGGAGACACATGAATCTCACATGCAACACATGCTGAAAAGTGATCAAAAAAAGGATAAGGAAATCGACCTTTTTCACTGTCATCCCATTTTCAATGAAATCCAACGATTAGATATCTGCAAACTAGACACCATTACCTTTCCAAAACAGCTTTGATCACCTTCAAGTCACCATAGACTCTGAGAAAGGTCTTTTTCTCGTACCATCATGACACAACATTTTGAAAACATGGTTTCATGCCCTAAGTTGACCACCATGGGAAACTTTCATTCTTGACCATGGAAATTCAAAGTAAACATGTTTTGGAAACTCTGTGCTCCAGTGTTTGTAAAACACCTTAGTTCAGGTTCGAACTCACCATCGTCTCAGAGAAATGAATAAACCTCCAAAATCATTTTACATGATTTTTCACCAAGTGGTTTGTGTGGTAACTTGCTGCAGTTTTACCATAGCCATTCTTATTTTCTGAAAATAAAAGCAACTCGGGGTTACAAAGCACATACTTCAGTGTTGTCAGCTTTGGCGTCAACCACAATCAACGAGAGTGGAAAACATTTTCTTGGGCTTTTTATTTCTATCAAAGAAAAAAAATCGATTCTAGGAAACCGAAGTATGCAAAAGAAGCGTATCACTGTCTACTTCTGAAAAGTGCTTGGTTCAGATTTTTTCAGCGCAGTGGCGCGAAGATATGCGTAACACACGAAATGGCATTTTGGGGTGTTTCTGAGCGTTGGGCAAAAAGTGATTCATGGGGCATCTTGAAAAAATCACAGTAGCTAGCCCTCGGGAAGTTGAAGCAAAGTGAATGTGGCATTCGAAAGCTAGCGCTCTCTACTTTACAATGGCACTTTCGTTAGCGCAATTCCGCGCACTGGCGCGTAGTTATGCGTGAAATGGATTACGCCATTTTCGACATTTTTGGCCTTTTGAAACATCAAAGAGATGGAAGAAATCATAAAGAATTCAAAGCTTTTGGGCTCCAAGGAGGGTGCACTGTGACTGGGGTGGGGATTAATAGTCACGGACCGTCGCTTTTGCGCCTTCCCTTGACATAGGGTCAACTAGTAGGACCGTAAGCAAGGAGAAGTAAAGCCCTGAGATGCAAAACAACAAGCATGCAAAATGTAGCAAAAAAAACGCCACACAATCAATGGCTCTAGGCCTCAAAAAGCTTCAAGAGAGCCTGCAGAAGCTCGCTGACAGCGCTCTCGCAAGACGTCCTCGTCGTAGAAGTGGTTGTCGTCGCCGCTGAAGCTCTGGCAAAGCGTATTGTGTAGTCCAAGTTCACGACTTTTTGAAACTTCTTGTTAACTTAAAATCCTTCAAAATGTTCACCAAACACAACGAAATAAGGGCTCTAGGCGTCTTTCCGAAGTCTGCTGCAGCCTCTGGCATTGCTCATCGTCGCTTCAGTGCGCCTGGAGCTGCGCTCTTCGAGTTTCGAATTTATTTGAAACTTCTTTTTGAGGTACGAGGAAGTATACCTTCCAGTTCATAAAGGTTCTTCAGCTTTTTGTCAAATTCAAGCTAGGAACTCACTTTACTTGAACAGTGTACGCTGGCCCAGCTGCTGCTGGTCGTCCTCGTCGTCCTCAACCTGCTGGAACTCTGATCACTGGACTGTATTGTGCCTGTACTGAGGGTGCACTTTGAAATCAAATTGTTTTAAATGAATTTCTCCATTCCAATTGATTCCCTTGGCAAGCACAAAGTAGGCAACAGCAAGAAGACGAAGTCGTGAACGGACATTGAGCTGGACCAACTGGCTGGTCCAGTAATACGGGTTCGCATGCCTAAATAACAGGGAAATTGATATGACAATAAGTTCTCATTAAAAAGGCAAGAAAACCTGTATTTTAGCCACTTTCCGAGTAGTCTATTGAGTCACAGGCACTATCAACATTACGTAAATCACTGTAGGCGGGAAAAGACGGCGACAGTTGCGACAGGCCATCTGAAGCTTCGAAATAGCTTCAAAATAGCTTCTAATACGATAGAACATCCTAAAATAGCATAAAACATGATTAAATCACATTATAAGCATATGGAATGTGATTATTCATGTATGGCTACTAATGTATCCCAGATCTCTGCTCTCTTTCTGTAGTGTACCTAAGAGCAGTAGACTCTAGCAGTAAGCTATAGGCTTGGAATATAAGCCAAATATGAGCAAATATCCTAGTGTTCTAGGATCTTGAAGGTTGGAGAGGTCTAGTACAGATCCTCCAGAAAGCTTCTGAGAGGCCCCAACGCCCCAAGTTATTACAGAACCTCGAGGGCAAAAGCAGGAAAGAGGACGTCACGAGGAATGCCTTCAAGATGCTGGAGGTGCCGCATCTGCCAACCATAGAATACCATTCTAAGGTTATCGTTGTTCATTTCATCTGAATGCAATTGTTTCAATTGCACTCGGTTGTGTTAAATTGACTGCTTCAATCCCACAAGTGTGTTTTGCTCGGAAAGTCACATTTTGGAGGCCAAAAGAAAACCCAAACATATACTACCTCATGCAAAAATGAGTTTCCCACCAATGGCAAACGACCTCCCTACCTTTCCACAAAGACAAATGCACATAGCCACACCAATGGAACGGACTGAGGAAAATGAACGTTAAATTGAACCACAATGCCGAATAGGGCACGATGAGGTATGGCACGATGGGCTCGATTTATCTCATGTATTGAAGAACAAATGACCACATGAGCACCCTCATACACCACATAGAATCAAAAAACCCATATACATTTGTAGAGCACTATGTCTCTTCCTTCTTCCTTGCCTCATTAGCCTCATAGTCCCTACACCTTGCCAATGCCTCCGACTCATCTTTTTCACAATCGGCCCGCCGCACCGGTACTAGGGAGAGGTCATCTTCAGCCGGGAATTGTGGAGGCATTAGCAACATTCTCCATCTGGGCTTTTGTGCTTTACGCCATAGTTCAGGAGTGGCGTCGTGAAGGCTAGTGCCTTTGAGCCTACTTGCTTCGTAACCACAACATGCTACAAATTCATTTGTCCCATCCATTCTCATTGGGACCCAAACCTTTTCTAGGTCGCCTAGCCGTAGTGGCCGTTCACCATGGTCATCCCCTTGTTCACCATCGTCATCCCCTTCCCCTACCAAAGACTCCTTTGTTTGAGGCCCGTTAGTTCCCTCTTCAATCATTTCAATCTCCTCTTGGGGTTCATTCACCATCGCATCCATCTCTGCGGCTTCCGCACTCTCATCCACTAGGGCTTCCCAATCCTTTGGTATTGCTTTCACCTTGAACAATTTCTGAAAAGAAAGAGAGAAACACAAAATAACCACACAAGCACGACAATGTAATACACTTTGTGCAATGGCAATGTGATGAAATGTGATGATGCCACATAGGCATTGAGATGAGGATGTCCATCATGATATGAGGATGCCCATTATCACACACATTGCAAAATGAAAAACAAGCACCACACTTTTGGCGTGTCAATATCAAACGCACATGGACACATACCAAAGTGTTTCAAACGGATGTTGCGAAGAGGCTACCTACCCATCATCCCCTTAGGCCCCAATTGGGAAACCCATTTGCCGCATGTGTTGTTGCTCCTCACTAGTCACCTCTTGTGCCGCCCCACGGCTATAGTACACCAAGGCAATGCGGGTGCCATCCCGTGGCCAAGGGCCATGAAGTGCATGGGAATCAAACTTCACTCCTCTTGATACATCATGCAATGAGCCCTGAAGTTGCCTCCCAACATTTGTGCCAATGGCCGGAACCCCCCCCCCCTCCCAAAGCACTCCCCCCTGCGCCACAAACAACGCTCCCCCAACATAATCGCCAACGGTAAGAATGCTGGAGATGGGAGAATGATCGTTCATGTGTGTGTGCAACCGCATTGGTGTATTCCCGTAACCGAACACCACAGCGATAGCCGTGTGCTCAAAGTGGCATTCCTCAAATGCCACCAACGCCAAAGTATTAAGGGCTAAAACAAGATCATAAAGTTGCATCGTTGGACTACTCAAGGCGACAGACCTATAATGAGGAAAAACTGGCGTAATACGAAAGATGAGCTTTCCTAATTTGGCGCCGAAGCGCTCTAAATGTCGCCATGGGAGGGAGAGCAAACGACGAAACAATGCGCAACGGAGGTGGGACAAGGTGTTCACCTTGGGGCTACTCTTTGGAGCTTCCTTTGCCTTTTGAGAAGGTTGCGAAGGTTGCGCCTTCGGTGCGGCTTTGGCCTTCCGTTCGGCCTTCGATTTTTTTCGTTGGTGCGGGCTCCTCAACTTGGGAGGATCGTTCGGCCTTCGAATTCTTGTTCGGCTTGAGGTTGTCCAATTGCGCAAGCGCCTTTTTGCTCATCCGCGCCACTACGCATGGTACGCATGGAAGGGGAGTGCAATGTACACACACGCCGAATTTGCATGTTCATTTCTGTTCAATTTAGGTAAATTCTGTTCAATTGACGCGAATTGGGTTCAGTGGAACGTGCCACACGTGGTGTGGTTGCGTTTTTCTGTGTCTCAATCGGTGGTGACTCTTCGGTGCGTGCCTTCTTCGCATTCTTGGGCTTCAAATGCCTCTTTCTCTTGGGGCCTTAGTCATTGTATTCCCCGTCGGACTCACCGCTTTCCGCACTACTCTCCTCTCGCAACTTCAAGCCGTTCTCCACCTTACCAAACGCTCGTGTCTTTGTTGGGAGGGGTGCAACTTGTTCCAATGGTTTTCACCAACCACACTTTCCTAGTGGACGCTTCTCATCTCGCTCAAAGGCTGCAGGCTTGTGGCGGAGTTGGGTGGTGTGTTGCCCCATACTATGGATCACCTTGAGTGCCCAATCCGGTTGTGTGGTAAGCAATTGGCCCAAATTGCGCATGTCCACGAGCTTCTCTCCTTTGGTTGGGTGCTCCATGGAGAGTTGTATGCCTCGCGGACTGACAAAGAAATTGGTAGCAACCCATGCAGGGTCAGAGCGGTCGCGCAGAGAAAGATGTCCTTGATTAGTACCCTATAGATTTTGATGAAATCCTGCAGGTTTTTGATGTTGAAATCCCCAAAGCCAAAGGACCCGGTAGAGCAAGAACAGGATGTGGATCGAATCAATGAATAGTTTGAAATCCAGTGTAACACAGAAGGGCTGCAGATAGACAAAGCAGGTATAGATACAAAGATTCAATCACAAATGGATAAAACAAAAGATGTTATGAGAAAACTGGCCTGACTCTAGCCTTCAAGTTAGCATCAAGCACTTCCTGTGCACTCTTTTGGATGAAATGGAGTTGGTTACGAATATGAGGCAAAGGATTTAGGCCAGACACAGATTATGACTTGGCCAAGCAACTGAATTCAGAAACTGTTAAACAGTGGAACCACATTAAGTGGTAGAAACAATTGAGTATAGGGGTCTTGGGGTGGGAGACCACTAGGCTTAACCTCAAAGGCCTCCCTACGTGCTCATTTGGATCAGGTACTTCACACAGTGGTTTTACCCGGTTTAACCCGGTTTAACTCGGAAGGGGCGCGGTTGAACCGCTGAACCGCGGTTGAACCGCGGTTGAACCACCGCCAGCGCTGGCGGTGGCGGCTGCGCCAGCGGCGCGCGCGTTTCTGAACAAAATATTTGCATAACCGCCTGAAACTGACGCGTGACAAAGCTTTTTTAAAAAAAATTAAAAAATGTCCCACCACTGGCTGCAAGTGGTGAACAACCACTACAGCGGGTGGGGGGACCAACAGCTGGTGGACGACTTGTTCACCTTTTTTTGCACAAACGGCACGACAAAACGCCTATGGAAACAACTTGCTGACCGAATTGGTAACACACAGAGGGCTTCCAAACAGACAAAAAGGGCTACAAAAAAAGCTTTCACAGGATCGGACGCTGTGCGCCTCATTTTGGACCTTGGGATGCCGAAGCGAAGGTATGTGGCATAATGCACACATGCGTACAAGTGGTTCAACGGGGTTCAACGGGGTTCAACGGTGCGGTTGAACCCTTATCACAAATGAACAATTGTGATTGTGCTTCATGACAACGTTTGCACGGCAAAATAATCGCTTAATGTTGCCCAAAGCATGAACATATGAGTTGCAACGTGTTGCCCGCGTCACAAATGTGAATACTTTGTGGTTTGTACCATTGGACGCTTTTTGGTGCCATGACGCCAACCCATTCAACCGCCGGTTCAACCGCGCACTTTATCCCAATTTCTCGGTTCAACCGTCCCTAGGTACAAGAAGCTTATTTCGTGGGCCGATGCCAAAGAGAAGAAAACCCGTGCAAGCACCGTCCCATGGACACATTGCTTTCCGTCGTATGCAACGATGGATAAAGCTTGGTCCACGTTAAGTAAGAGACAAGTACTACAAACGACCATAAAGGATGGAAGAGTTGGGGTTCGTTGGGATGTGGATGATTGGATACAATATATAGGTGATCAAAGGGATGTGCTAGAAGAAATGCACTTCCCAAGATTTAGGGATGATCACCCCTATGTACTTATAGTGCGTGGTGATGGGTTTCCATGTGGAGCAAGGTCATGGTGCCAAATTGCATGTGGTTTTGCAAACCACATGCAAAAAGCACGAACTTTGCTCTACAATTGGACCCTTGACCTTGCTCTCGTAAGTGAGCATGAAACGGATCTTGTGCGTGTCCTCTTTGGAGAGACACTAAAAAAAATACAACAAATTATTGACCGTGGCTACATGTTGCTCCGAGGGTTTTGGGTGCGAACGGTTGTCATTATCGGAGGCGATAGCCCTTGGCTTCGTCATATACTTGGTCTATCAACATTTTATGAAATTGGTTCAATTTATTCTTTTGCGACATGGTCTAGGGAGAAAGAAAGATGGGTAGGGTGTGAATGGCGACGAAGTACAAGACTTGAAGCAAAATTCCTAAAGTATAGGAAACAAGGAGTTAGTTGTGTTGGTGCAAAAGGGTGCATCGAAAGTCCATTATTGAAAGTGGATGACCGTATAGGGTGTGTCATCATGTGTGTTCTTCATCTTGTGATACGATGTGGTGAATACTTAACAACGTTTGTGCGCACACGAGCCACAATGTTGACGGTACCACAACGATCCAAGGTTCAAAGCCTCCTAAAGGACGCTAAGACCAATGTTTCTTTGAAAGGCCGGTCCTTCCCCGATGGGGAAGAGACATGGCACTTGTTTGCCAATTGGTTGCCCATTGCAAAGAGTTTGCGTCTAACACCACATGTCACCACTACCGTTGAGGACATGGGGAAATTGCTAACCGCTATCTATCGGTGGACATATGATCCATTCGTCCAAGGGTGTGCACAAATTGCAAAGAGGTTTCAAAACACTATATGTCCCCATAAACGATCCCCCTACTTGCTGTGGCTCCGCAACGAGGGGGCCATCGTATTGGGTAAGTTGCAACCTTGGGGGGGGGCCATGTTTTGTGGCGACATTGTTGAGTCGCTTAACTATGTCTTTAAAGACAACTTTCTAACCACAAGTTCCCGGGGTGGTGGTCGTAAGGCTACCAAGGAGGAAAAGGATGAGGCAATGCTCCGCCATGCGCACGAGCGCACCTTCCTCTACAAGGAGATGCCTCGATGGGACGGGCGGCGGCGACGGGAAGATGAGCACATAGTGCACGCTCAATTGGAAGTTGGCAACTAGGAGGTGTGTGTGTGGTTCAACCGTGGTTCAGGAGGTTCATCCGCGCGGTTGAACCGGCTTCCCCACGGAGTGGTCGGACGTGTGGTATCGGCAGATCCCTGGCGCCGCTCAAGTGGCCGACCGCATGAGTCGTGGCGTGCAGCGGGGCTTGCGGGAATCCGGCAATGCCGGGCAAGGCAGTCCTGCGCCAGAACGGCAGAGGTCAACGCCTCTGGAGTCCAGTCCAGCCGTCATCACCGCGCCCCAAAAAAGTCCTGTGGGAGAGAGCTTTGAGGAGTTCTACAAGAGTGTGTGGGACCGCCCACTTTGAGCAGGTGCAGCATCCGAGAGCAGTGGAAAGGCCCCCAAGCCTCCACGTCTTCCCGCACCACCGCCACCCGAAGAGACGAGCACCCCTGGCAGCAAAGTGGTTCCGAAGTCCCTGTTTCAGTCCGCCCGGAAGGAGCTCCGGAAGGAGAAGCGGACAAGTGCAAAGGCTGAAGCACCGCCCGCGAAGGCCCAAGTCTCTGGCGACAAGAAGCCGAAAAAGAAAGCCAAAACTGGCAGCGGTGCTTCCTCGAAAAAGCGGAAAATCGCCCCGGACAGCAGTGAGACGGACGAGTTGGACCCCCTTTTTGAAGAGCACGAATGGGTCCCAGCCGCAAGGCATATCCCAAAGAAGAAGAAGAAGAAGGTAGTTCCGGCCCCCAGTTCCGACAGTGACTCCGGCAAGCTCCCCAGTGACACGGCGCGGGATGTAAAGGCCCTGGCAACAGAGTTGGCTGCGGGATCGAAGGATGGCGACGAGGAGAAAGCGATCAGGGCAGAATCAGCGCATGCGTCAGCTCTGGAGGTGTGCGCGGTTGAACCGGTGAAGTGTAGTTCAACCGCACGCTTGAACCGCCTGAACCACGGTTTCACTATTTTTTCCTTTTTGCAGAGCCTGGATCAAGCCCAACAACGACGACTGGCGGTTGAGGACACGCGCAAACAGCTGCGACAGCGGTTCGGATGGGCGGCCAACACGCCGATTCGATGGGTCATTGTGGACGGTCCTGATGGCGAGCCACGTCTGGCCGTGGGTACCCCGCAGAAAGCCACGAAGGGGACCCCCCGGCCCAAAAAGGGGGAAGAATTGGTCTTCCTTCCCCCACAGTGGGAGGAGGAGGGCGATGCAGCTGGGACAACGTGGCCAGTTATTGCAGTCAAGAACAGCACAAGCTTCAGTAACCCCCACGCTGCCGAGGAGGCGTTGAAAGAGCGCCGCGCCCAGAAACAGGAAGCGATCGATGAGGAGGGCAAGAAGACAATGGAGGACTCCCCCTCGTACAGTCCACTCGAGGAGAAGGAGGTCACTCCCGCGCCGGAAGCTGAAGCGGAAAAGGACAGTGACAATGGGGTTCCTGTGCCGACGCCGCCTGTGATTCCGGAGCCAAAGGACACTGAGAAGCACATTCCTGTGCCTAGTCCGCCGGAGGTGCCAGAGCCAAAGGAGAGTGAAGAACAGGTGGTCAAAGAGGAAAAGGTGGAGTCTGCTGGTCCAGGGGTGCAGGAGCACCAGCACAGTGGGGAGGACTCGCCTGCAGCCCCGGTTGGGCAAGAGGAGATTGAGGAGGTTGGTGAAGCGCCGAAGGACGAGGAAATGCCTGCATGTAAGCAGGAAGATAACGAAGAGGCAGCCCCAGAGGTTGGTGCACCAGTGCCTCACGTGAAGGAAGAGCCACTCCCAAACGACTGACTTTTTACGTGCCTCAAGGGAATGAGGGGGTGGCAGTGGCGGGAAGGACATGGAGCAAGGTACCGTAGGCAGTTGTGGGGGGCCGTAATGGTGCAGGGGCATCACCGTGTGCAAGTTGCAGTGCAAACGAGGAGAGATCCGGAACTGGTCCGGCGCGTGAACGCACACATCCGAAGTGTACTCCCCCAACTAACCTACACTGCCCTCGCAGTGGTCCATGGGGTGGGCGATCATCCCATGCTTGTACATACGCATCCAAAGGATGACAGTCCCCTTACGGGGGAAATAGCCCTGGGTGATTTTGTGGGGGGGGAACTGTTTACCAGTGCCCTACTTTGCGCAAATGGGCCTTCTCGTCCTGCATGGATACGTTGGGGGCGTGATTTATTATGGGGACACATTGTGGATCCTCGATATGGGGTCATGTTTAACGCTCTTAGGCCCCACGTGCCTCTGGCGTGGTCTGGACAGCGCATCGTGCTCGTACCGTACACAGGCATTGCATGGGGACGTCTGCCTGTGGCGATGCAGAACGAACTGGTCACGTTTGGCTTCCCAAGGTGAAGATGTGTTTTTTGTGTAGCGCTTCGTGCAACAGCGGTTGAACCGGTGAAGCCGGTGCAACCGCGCGCCTGTCCAGCGGTTGAACCACCTCGAAAGCCGGTTACATTTTAGTGCAATCTATGAGGAAACAAGCTTCTGACAATCAAGTGTAGGCTTGCATGTAATTGTTGTTCACTAAAAAGGGTCCAAAACTCTAAGGGGAATCCAAACAAGGCGCAGGGGTGTATGTCACCACGCCTAACGAAAAGTTGATGGTGAAGCCGTGCGGTTTCACCAATACAGCCGCCGCCACTGACACCTACAACACCACCGCCGTGAAATATGATCCAAGAGAAATATGTCTCCGGTGTTTTGCAGCAATGAGGTAAGAAGGTTTTCAAAAACATTCTTTTTAGGGGGTGTGGCATCTCTTGCAGGGCTGAAACATAGCGGTTTTCAGGTTGCTACTTAGCAATTTGTTGCTGTACCTCGATAGGGGTTCAACCGTGGGGAAGCCGTAATGAAAGTGCGCGGTTGAACTCGGTTGAACCACGGTTTCACTTGGGTAATTCAAGGGTACCTGATCCAAATGAGCACGTAGGGCTAAAGCATGAAATGCCTATTATATTTCGGTATATCCTCCATGAAGGAAGATACCTCCGCTCAGTTGAGTGGTAGGGGTGAACTTCATGGGGGAGCTAGGGTTATAACCCTAGTTCTTTTGAGAAAGTGTACTTAGTGCTTCAAAAGAGTGATAAAAATACTTAAGTTAGTCTTAGCATTAACAAAAGGGTTTTAAGGGGGGCTTGGCCTGGATCAAGCCCTCCAAGAAAGACATGGCAGTGACTTTTTCTTACTCCCCCCTGGAGTACTAGTTGATCAAGCTAGTTGGACCAAGGAAAAAGGCTCCAATATTCCCAAAGTTACCTCAGAAAATGCATTAAACCTACTAAAAACCTTCTCATCAGTTAATAGAAGCCTATCACACTGTAGGTACCCTTGAAAAACAGTCTAATATACCGTGAATGATGTCCCTTTGATGGGGCATTCCTCAAAAGTTGCCAGCGTGCGGCGAAAACTTTTGATAAAATTTGGGGGTAGTGGGGTTTGAACCCAGGACTCCCTCGCTAGCGCACACATGCTTGCCCACTAGGGTACAGTCGAACGCTCTAATGCAGACGGCTGTCTGCATAAACAGCAATTCAGTAAATGTCCTGACCAAGGGCCAGGGCGGAGCAATACTCCCAATGGAGGACACAAATCTCCAGGAGCTGAATAAAATAGAAAATGTAACCAACAGGGAGTGAATCCTGTGGTTTAGCGAAAGGTGTAGCAATTTAAGGAGTCAAATCGCTAAAAATCCACGAAACAACGCGAGAAATGGTCATTTTTACACCAAAACTTAAAGTCGCAAAGAAGCGCAACAGAAACGAACTCCAGAAAAGGAGTTGCGCAAGCGTAAACGGCTCTTCAAAAAGAAGGTATGAGCCGTAGTTTTGAAAGTTCTAAAGGAAATTTTTGCACAGTTGCATCAAAATGTTTATAAACTTTAGGGAAAAGTATCGAAAATCAACCCACAACACAGAGCAGGTGGACAACCAACCTTTCAGGTATGCCAGTGTCATTTCACACACATGCATTGCGTTCGTGTTGGTTGCTTCGTTAAAACGTCAGGGTTGTCACCGCTGTGTTTGTTGGGGGTTCGGGTGCTCCTCTCCCTTGCTCTGCACAGGTCAAAATAGGAATAAAAGGTATGCGATGGGAATGGAGCGCGCAGCGCGCACGTAGGGTTAGAATATGCGCTGTGCTCGCGATGCATGTGCCCAATTGAGGCATTCACACGCTGTGTCGCTTTCCCTGTGCCCCAATTCACCCTTGTTCTCTCTTCACAGGTGAGAAAAGAAAGTGTTTGCACGTGTGCGTGTTGCCGTAGCCCTAAAATAGGGTTGCTTAAAACGCTTCGGCTTGTTTTGCGCTGTGCAGTGCGCCACTCTCTCTCCTCTTTCTGCAGGAAACAAGACAAGGAAAGCATGCATGACACACAGTGCATTAATCGCTTAGGGTGGTTTATAATTCGCCGTGGATTTGTGTAAGCGCGTAGGGTTGTTTTGCGCTCGTGTTTTCCTCGGCATTCACATGATGCGTGGTGAGTAAGGTAGGTAAGCCCACGAGGAGCTCACCTCCTGGTTGAGTCACGCCGTGATTGGTCATGTTGGGTTAAATTAGGTAAGAGCAGGAAGAAATGGAAAAATTGTGCATACCTGTGCATGCATATGGCGCATCAAAGGGTAGGCCACGCGTATTGCGCACGGTAAAACTCTTGTTTAGGCTACCCAGGGGCTCCACCCCACGTTCTATAAGAGAACGGGTGGAGTTCCTTAAGCTTGCTTGCTTGCACCTGGGTTTGAGGACAGCGTATTATAGGGCTACCTGAGAAGCGTATAATACGTGGAGGTAGTGTTGGTTCCTCAGCCGCAAACCCAGGCCATCTGCCTTTGCTTTACAGGTGGGAATGTAAGGGCAATTGGTGCAGTCCCATTGAGCAGCGCTAAAATATGCTGCGCAGATCACACAAACAAATAACTGCAGTGAGTGCAGTCCGACTTCACCGCCATCCACGCTGTGCACGCACACTGAGCACTCCCCCCCTCCAAGCCCCGACAGGGAAACGCGTAGTTGCGTCCCTGTTAGGCGAGAGTCGCTTAGTAGCGCTGTGCTCTCTTGCTTTCTCACAGGAGGGTCAGTAGGACCCGTGACACCTTCAACAGCAACACCAAGTAGGGTGTGTAGGTGTTAGGGTCAGCAGGCCTGGCAGGAGTTGAGCGCAAGTGATGAGTGCTCACCCTGCCTTCGAAGGCCGGTGCTGGTGTTAGCGAGTGTAGTGTAGTGGTGTCTCCTGTGCCGCGTGCTTTTCCACGCGGGCAGGGGAGTGTGTTAGCTTTTGACCTTTACCAAAAATGGGCGTTTTGTATGCCCTTAGCACACTTGGCCACCCCTCCCCTCTAGTAGGTAGGGCTTTTGCGTCTTCCCCCAAGGATAGGCGCCAGCACAGAAATTGGGCGCCATAGGAGTGGTAATAGTACCTGATTAGGACCTTCGGTCCGACGTCAGCGAAGCCCGGTCTCCGGGAGCCACGCCGGGGAGAGAAGTGAGACACACACAGACATACGTAGCACACTTAGGGGTATGGTGAACCCTGTAAGGAAGGGTAGAACCCCATGGATCTGGACCAGTCAGGGGTCCTAACTGTGGGCTCGCTTGTCCCAAAGGAGGGAAGACACACCTTGCCTCATAACACCTTGCTTGTCATTCCTCCCTAGTGTAGTAAGCCACCGTTCTTCGTTGGCTCCCCAAGGTCATTACATCAGAACAGCCCCCATGCAACACATGGTCAACAAGGCAGACACTTGCTGGGTGGCTGCAAACCTGATAAGCGGCCACCTGGTCCACGCTGGAAACCATAGGCATGGGACTGCAGGGCACAGACGGGTTCAGTGCTGTGCTCAGTAAGCAGGGGTCTGTGAAAAACCGAGGGCCTTCGGCCAGGGAGTGGTTGTCACGGGGGGCTAACGGTCCTGTCCTGCGATGCAATGCAGCACAACTGTGACAACTGCTCTTAGACCCATACACAGGCATCTCTGCACAAGACTGCTCACTGCACCTGTAAGGTTAGAACACAGTCAGCAGACTGACACAGGGAAATTAGTTTTTCTTTTTACGCTGGGACAGAGTCTCAGCACGGGTCATTAGCTGCCCCTCGTTGTTCTCAACGAGGTAGCAGCGGAGGATGGGGTTGATACTCCCATCTGGTTGTATGAAGGCTGACATAGGTTCCCAGGTCGCCTCAGATAACCCATAGCCATCCCACAGGGTTAGGAATTTCCAGCCCTGTTTATACTCGTGGCGAGCAATACCTGCAACCACGTAGTAACCATCGACTGCCATCTCATCGGCAGTCATCTCTTCGAATTCGTCTGCCTCCTCTGAGCTGGCAGCGTTCTCTAGGTCAATACGCTCAACCTCACTGTCGCTGAGGCGCCACTCATCCCAGGACAAACCGTCAGGGGAATGATAGTGCCTCAACTGTTTAGGTGCACACAGCAGTTCACCACGTAGACGTGGACTGCACCTGACATGGATCCTGGATCCATCTATCCTGATGAGACGATAGGGTCCAAAATAAGGGTCCTGTAGGCAGTTACGTGGCAAGGAGGGTAGGCGTCAATGGTGAACCAAAACAAAGTCACCAACCTTGAAGCTGGCAGGTCGCCGTAGGCGGTTCCGCCAACTCAGTTCAGGGTCACGAATGTGTCTCAGGTTAGTCCCACCCTGGTTAGCCATAGATTGCTTGTGTTCCAGCCAATCTCCCACAGAGCTCTTGAAGTCCTCAGGAAAGGGGGTTTTGAAGAACCAAGCAGGTCGTCCTCCATGGAACAGTTCGTGGGGGGTGAATCCCGTAAAAGAGCTCCGCTCTGAGTTCATGGTCAGCACTGCCCAGGGCACTAGACGTACCCAGTCTTTGGTACGCTCCTGTTTCATCAAGATTTTTAGGTTTTGCTCCACCACACGGTTCTGTCTCTCACAAAGAGGGTTAGACGTGTGGGTATAGGGTACACCTGTGGTTACCTCCACGTTTAGGGCAGTTAGCACTTGTTTGTACCACCCAGTGGCACTGCGGATGCGTACATCTTCATCAGAGTGCACCTGCTTAAGTGCCCCATAGGGTTCGAACCATCGTTCGACCAACATTTTCACAGTATGCTCACCTGTGATTTTCTTATTGCAAGGGAACACACGGGTGAAGCGAGATAGGCCACAGGTGACCACTAGGCAATTATCATAGCCGCTGAAGCGTGGTAGGCCGTGGAAGAAATCCACATAGAGAAGATAGTTAGCACAATAGGGTATGGGTAAGCTGGAAATCAGTCCCGTATCCCTACTGTTGCTCTGCTTGCTGGCATGATAGCCACAAGCATCCACAATGGTCTGCATACGAGACCTCAGTTCAGTCAGGGTTAGACTAGAGTAGAAACACTCACGGAAGAAGTCCACTGAGCGATTAGCCCCAGTGTGACCAGAACTGAGATGGGACCACTGTAGGCACCCATCCAGTTGTGCCTCAGGCACAACAATACTGTCCTCGGTAGCAGAGGTATTGGCCGTTTTTTTACCACTGGTGCCCGTCAATGACACGGGGTTCGAGACCAGTGTTGAGGGTTTGGAGAATTTCTTTATACTCTGACTGATGGTCGGTTAGGCTCCAACCCTCCAGGATTCCAGCAGTGCGCATGGACAGGTCAAGTTGGACATCCATATGCTGGAAAGCCTCTTTGGCGAGCACCTCAGAGCTCTCACCTATAAGCGCATCAAAGTTATTGCGCGATATACAGTCAGACAGTTCATTTTTTATACCGGGGATATGATGAACTGTCAGCCTGAACTGGCTCAGGTAAGTCCACCACCGCTTTAGTTTTGCTTTCTCTGGTGGCGGGCCCTTCTGACAAGACTTCACAGGTTCCTGGTAACAAAGCTAGACAATAGGGTTAGATCCCAGGAGTCCGGATTGTGACGAAAGCACCAACATACCGACCGGGAGTTCCTGGTCATAGGTGCTGTAATTGGAACGCGCTTGGTTCCATTTCCAATTCCAGTGTCCCAGTGGCACCAGCCGCCACTCACTGGTAGGATAGTCATGTTTCAAGGAACCATCACGGTTCAGTCCACTAGTACAATAATGGCAGTGAGGTGGTTCAGCTGGGTTAAGCTCCTGCCATTGGTAGATCCTTCCACCCCCCCCTACATCACTGGCATCAGTGATCAGGACTATCTTGCCCTTAGGGCGGGGTACTCCCAGGCAGTTGGAGGAGGCAATTTTCTTCTTCAACTCCTGGAAACACTCCTCCTCTCTGGCGGTCCACCTCCAGGGAGTAGTTTTCTTGATTAGGTCAGTGAGGGGGGCAGAGGAGTAGGTAAAATTGTGGATGTGACGCCTATAGAAGTTACAGGCGCCCACAAAACTCCTCACGTCGTGTAGACCCTTCTTAGGGTCATCGCCAATCTGCATGTCCTGTAGGGGCTGCATCTTAGACACGGCTGGTTTCCACCAGCCATACCCCACGTCGAAACCCAAATATTCCAGCTTCTCTTTCATAACCTCACATTTTTCGAGTTTGATTCGGAGATGGTTTTCTTGACAAACAATGAAAAATTCACGGAGGAGAAGGACATGGTCCTCTTGGGTATTACTTTTTACGCTGGGACAGAGTCTCAGCACGGGTCATTAGCTGCCCCTCGTTGTTCTCAACGAGGTAGCAGCGGAGGATGGGGTTGATACTCCCATCTGGTTGTATGAAGGCTGACATAGGTTCCCAGGTCGCCTCAGATAACCCATAGCCATCCCACAGGGTTAGGAATTTCCAGCCCTGTTTATACTCGTGGCGAGCAATACCTGCAACCACGTAGTAACCATCGACTGCCATCTCATCGGCAGTCATCTCTTCGAATTCGTCTGCCTCCTCTGAGCTGGCAGCGTTCTCTAGGTCAATACGCTCAACCTCACTGTCGCTGAGGCGCCACTCATCCCAGGACAAACCGTCAGGGGAATGATAGTGCCTCAACTGTTTAGGTGCACACAGCAGTTCACCACGTAGACGTGGACTGCACCTGACATGGATCCTGGATCCATCTATCCTGATGAGACGATAGGGTCCAAAATAAGGGTCCTGTAGGCAGTTACGTGGCAAGGAGGGTAGGCGTCAATGGTGAACCAAAACAAAGTCACCAACCTTGAAGCTGGCAGGTCGCCGTAGGCGGTTCCGCCAACTCAGTTCAGGGTCACGAATGTGTCTCAGGTTAGTCCCACCCTGGTTAGCCATAGATTGCTTGTGTTCCAGCCAATCTCCCACAGAGCTCTTGAAGTCCTCAGGAAAGGGGGTTTTGAAGAACCAAGCAGGTCGTCCTCCATGGAACAGTTCGTGGGGGGTGAATCCCGTAAAAGAGCTCCGCTCTGAGTTCATGGTCAGCACTGCCCAGGGCACTAGACGTACCCAGTCTTTGGTACGCTCCTGTTTCATCAAGATTTTTAGGTTTTGCTCCACCACACGGTTCTGTCTCTCACAAAGAGGGTTAGACGTGTGGGTATAGGGTACACCTGTGGTTACCTCCACGTTTAGGGCAGTTAGCACTTGTTTGTACCACCCAGTGGCACTGCGGATGCGTACATCTTCATCAGAGTGCACCTGCTTAAGTGCCCCATAGGGTTCGAACCATCGTTCGACCAACATTTTCACAGTATGCTCACCTGTGATTTTCTTATTGCAAGGGAACACACGGGTGAAGCGAGATAGGCCACAGGTGACCACTAGGCAATTATCATAGCCGCTGAAGCGTGGTAGGCCGTGGAAGAAATCCACATAGAGAAGATAGTTAGCACAATAGGGTATGGGTAAGCTGGAAATCAGTCCCGTATCCCTACTGTTGCTCTGCTTGCTGGCATGATAGCCACAAGCATCCACAATGGTCTGCATACGAGACCTCAGTTCAGTCAGGGTTAGACTAGAGTAGAAACACTCACGGAAGAAGTCCACTGAGCGATTAGCCCCAGTGTGACCAGAACTGAGATGGGACCACTGTAGGCACCCATCCAGTTGTGCCTCAGGCACAACAATACTGTCCTCGGTAGCAGAGGTATTGGCCGTTTTTTTACCACTGGTGCCCGTCAATGACACGGGGTTCGAGACCAGTGTTGAGGGTTTGGAGAATTTCTTTATACTCTGACTGATGGTCGGTTAGGCTCCAACCCTCCAGGATTCCAGCAGTGCGCATGGACAGGTCAAGTTGGACATCCATATGCTGGAAAGCCTCTTTGGCGAGCACCTCAGAGCTCTCACCTATAAGCGCATCAAAGTTATTGCGCGATATACAGTCAGACAGTTCATTTTTTATACCGGGGATATGATGAACTGTCAGCCTGAACTGGCTCAGGTAAGTCCACCACCGCTTTAGTTTTGCTTTCTCTGGTGGCGGGCCCTTCTGACAAGACTTCACAGGTTCCTGGTAACAAAGCTAGACAATAGGGTTAGATCCCAGGAGTCCGGATTGTGACGAAAGCACCAACATACCGACCGGGAGTTCCTGGTCATAGGTGCTGTAATTGGAACGCGCTTGGTTCCATTTCCAATTCCAGTGTCCCAGTGGCACCAGCCGCCACTCACTGGTAGGATAGTCATGTTTCAAGGAACCATCACGGTTCAGTCCACTAGTACAATAATGGCAGTGAGGTGGTTCAGCTGGGTTAAGCTCCTGCCATTGGTAGATCCTTCCACCCCCCCCTACATCACTGGCATCAGTGATCAGGACTATCTTGCCCTTAGGGCGGGGTACTCCCAGGCAGTTGGAGGAGGCAATTTTCTTCTTCAACTCCTGGAAACACTCCTCCTCTCTGGCGGTCCACCTCCAGGGAGTAGTTTTCTTGATTAGGTCAGTGAGGGGGGCAGAGGAGTAGGTAAAATTGTGGATGTGACGCCTATAGAAGTTACAGGCGCCCACAAAACTCCTCACGTCGTGTAGACCCTTCTTAGGGTCATCGCCAATCTGCATGTCCTGTAGGGGCTGCATCTTAGACACGGCTGGTTTCCACCAGCCATACCCCACGTCGAAACCCAAATATTCCAGCTTCTCTTTCATAACCTCACATTTTTCGAGTTTGATTCGGAGATGGTTTTCTTGACAAACAATGAAAAATTCACGGAGGAGAAGGACATGGTCCTCTTGGGTATTAGTAACCAAACTCACGTCGTCGATGTGGGCCTCCATTTCTGCACCCCGGGAAATCAACTCTTGTACTAGAGGTCTGCGCCTCAGTATGTACAAAATTTTGTTCATTAGCTCCTGGAAGAGCGCTGGGGCATTAGCCACCCCAAAAGGAATGACCTTCCATTTAAACACACGACCCTTAGGGGTTATAAAAGCCAGCAGCTCCTGAGCTGCGGCGGTTAGGTCTACCTACCAGAAACCACTGCGTTTGTCCATTTTAGTCTTGTACCTGCATTTAGCAGTACGCTCCAGGGTATTTTCCATGTTAGAAATACTCCCTGAGTGGTTCTGGGTTTTCTTGTTGACCTCACCATAGTCAACAACCAGTCGTAGGGTGTTCGACCCTGGTTTAGCAACCAGGAAACAGGGACTGCAGTGATGGGGGTAGTCCCCCTTCTTATATTCCTGCACGAGGCCAGCATCAATACATTCCTGGATCTGGCGCTCGATTTCCTCAACCTGTTCCTGTGGAGCGGGATAGGGACGATGCCTCACTCGCTTCTTTTCAAATTCAGGTTTCAGTTTGAGGTCCATCTGGACCAGTTTTTTACAAGAGAGGGGGGAGGCAAGGCGCCGAACACCTCCTCATAGGTTAGCAGCAGTTTCTTCAGTCGGGGGTCAAGGTTAAGACTCTCAACTTTCTGCAGGAAATCCTCCTCAGCATGGAGGTTGCTCTTTCCATTTTCTTTCTTTTTCTGCCGATCAGCAGTTTCGGCAGGTACAGAACCATCGTCCCACTCAGGGGGACATTGCTGCCCATAGTGCAAAGAATACACTAGAGGTATCCCAGGATCAGGCAGCGTATAGGAATCATCGTCCTCCTCAGACCAGATGGAGGATTTCCAGGTCTGTCTGAGGTATTGCAGCCGTTCTTTGCGCTCAGAACCTTCGGCCTTTAGGTACAACAGCCGTCGGACACCTACCACCACCACCACCACCACCACCACCACCTCTACAACATCGACCCTGACGCCGGCGAGCTCATCCCCCCCCAACCCCCACGACACCAGCACCAGCAAGCCCCCCCCGCGCCGAGGGCGGAGCCGGCGCGGGTGGCCTCGGCGGAGGGGGGACGGGGCGTGGCATCGGCGCCGCAGGTGCAGGAGCAGCGAGGGGGGCCGGCACAGGGGGCGGAGGAGAGCCGGCCGTGGAACGTGGACTGGGGCGCAGTCCCGGACCCGCTGGGGGGGGAGACCCTCCCCCTGGTGGGGGAAGTGTACGGGTGGTTGTGCTGGGCCAACCAGGGGACCTCCAGGAGGTCGCGGAACCGGCCCTTCGATGCCGTGCTCCTCCGGAGGGACGGAGGACACCGGGAGGCACCCCCGGGGGGGTGGGCGGCACCAGAGGACCACGAGAGGGTCCTCAGGTCAGTGATCCGGGCGGCGTGGCCCGACAGGGAGCCGACGTGGCCGGCCTTCCTCTTAGCCCACGCAAACTGCACCCCCTTTTGGAAGAGAAGGACCTAAAAAATGACTGCCCAAAAAACTATTTTTTTTGGACATTTGCAACACACATGACCCAGATACCACCGAAAAAATACAATTTTACCCAATTTGCTGCTTTTTTCCACTTTTTGTTTATCAAAATAAACTATTATTTTGTCTGATTTGAGGGGTGTGTTTTACCAATCTTGTCGTTTTTGTATTTCAAAAGCCAACTGGTGCGTGCCTGTTCGGGAGCTCATTTTCAAAATATGACATTCTGCGGGTCTCCAGTTGCACCTATGTTTGTCCTGCGAAATAAATTGCTGTTTTGTGTACCTGAGTGCGCGAGGCCTCGCGCACTCAAGGTCATGGAAACAATTGTGTACAGAAGGCAACAAAAACAGGACACGAAGTGCACAACGTACAAACACTGAGATAAAAGCTCGGCAAAAATGTACAAGCCCTTAAGGGCATATAATTGCATTCGCGTCGAAGGCGAGTGCGCGAGCCCTCGCGCACTCATGACTGCAAAAAAGAGGCGAAACACTTGGGTGAATCGTGACTTACTTCTTCTTCGGTCCAGCAACCTTAGCCAACCTGGAACCCAGGCTTCTTGCCGCCAAACTTGTCCCACTTGGAGAGGCAACGGTACCTCGAGACGGCTGGGCACCAGAACGCGAGGGCGGCTTGAACTCTGCACTAGCACTGGCAGCAGTCTTCGCTTTCTTCTTCGGCTGTTCCTTACCAGATTCGGGGCTTGCATCGAAGTGAGCGGCGGATGCCCGCTTGCGCTTCTGCTGGGTCTCCAGTACTTGCTCCGGATCGTCTTCTTCTGACTCCTCGTCAGCATCGTCGTCGTCTGATTCCGCGGGCTTGTCCGATTCCTTCTCTTTCCCTTTTGCTTGCTTCTTGCTACTCGAGGGTGTTCCTTTTCCGGCTGCAGTACCCTGAGTTGGTACAACTTTGGCAGTCTTCTTCACCTTGGCTTGCATTGGCAAGGTAGGTGCAGGCGCACCAGGCTCAGTGTCGTCAGCGGGGGCCTCAGTCACGACATCTTCCTGGACGGCTTCTGCAGCATGCACCTGCTGGTGCCCTTATTGCCCTCGTTTGCTGTCCAAAACCCACAGTGGAATGCCACGCTGGAGCCACTCTTCTTGAGTATCCCAAGGTGCAGCTGTTGCTCCCTGCTCCGTCTGACCGGCCTCCAGCATGTACCGCATGACGATTGCATGCTGCAGAGCACCTCCAACGGCATTCCCTAGGTCCTTTTGCTTGATCGCTGACACAGCCAGAAACGCCACTTTAGTTCGGACGTCGGACATCGCAATCTTTGCGGCCATGGCAGGCGTGTCGTCCACAACAACCACTGCATCAGGATGCCCACTGCACAAAAGGTATTTGTCCAGGTACCACAGCACGTGAATCAGAGGCATGAAACCACCGAGGTTCTTCTCCTGCATCTCTTCGAAATGTCCAGCGGAATACGACACATAGTTCGGCAACTGTAAATGTGATGAATATAGACGAATAACGGAGGCAGCAGTGCGCGAGGCCTCGCGCACACAACGGCATCGTAACAGTCGAAAGAAGCAGATATACCTGCTTATCCCAGCGACTCGTTGTTCCGATCCACATACAGTGCTCGTCGAACTGATACGTACTGCTGGTCACGGGACCCGATAACCAAGAGTACACGGGCAACCGAACATGGTACAATGGCACTGTGGTTGGATCCTTGTCCTTCTCCACACGCCAGAGCCTCTGCATGTCGCGGCCAATACGGTGCACAACATCAGCCTCGCCATAGAAAATGACGTCTTTCCCCAGCATCATCACATCGAACAGCCACCTCGGAACAAATCCTGCAGAATCATATTCAATGAAAAGGTCAGCGTTGATGATCCACAACGGGTACTGCAGATCTCGGAAACGGCCTGGCGGTGTCTCTTCAATATCCTCAATACGGCAGGCTGTCAAAGCGAATTTGCTCCCTTGCTCGTCCTGCTTGGAGACATTGATCACATCGCCATTACTCAGCTGTGTCTGTGACGGTGCCGATGATGGTGCCTCAGTCTTCCTTTGCAGTTGTTTCCGCACGGCCAACGTCTGTGGTAATGGAGGTGCGCCCTTGTCCCCAGTGCGCCACAGAGGTGCACTGAGCAACGTCTTCCATTTTGGCCACGGCGACCGAAACCTCGTACTTTTTGCGTCCACCCAATAACCCCAATTTCCCAGCCCAATTTTCAGTTGCGGCGTGCCCAGTGCTGCGACTTCTGCTCGGATCTTCGCATCGGCAGCTGTACGGATGTGAAAAAGGTGGTGAAGTGCGCGAGCCCTCGCGCACTGCAGCTGCGACACTGACGCATACCTGCGGTCTGGTTGACATACTGCTTATTGTCCGGATGGTCAAGATGGAAAATAACCCATTGTTCCGTAATCTGCACGTCAATGCAGTTCTGGGTGGTCTTTAAGGTCGAGTCGTTCAGGTTCATGTGCGCACAGACTTTCTGCAATAGGCTCGGTAGATGCAGCCCCTCCAGCTTCTTGAAGGCATTCCTTGTAACTTCGTCTTTCCTGCTCTTACTCTCGAGGTTCCTCATACCAGTAACCGCCTCACGGCCGCAGTAATACGCCAGGGAGAAGATGTCCCTCCAATTCTTGAATGTCGAGTCCTGCGAGGTAAAACAGTGTCATGGAGTGCGCGAGGCCTCGCGCACTGTAACCGTGCGATACACGAATACATACTGTATGTCCTGCTTCCTCCAAAGTCTCGGGTGCAAGAAACGCAGAGTTGACGGCAGCCTGGACAACAGCAATCTTGAACCTCTCGAAATCTTGTGGCTCTTTTTCCCGCTTCTGGTCCTCAATGTACAACAACATGTTGTCCAGCGCCTCGGACAGCGGAATCCACGTCACAGACTGGCTGCCAGCTTGTTGCAATCCTGCAACCTTGGCACGGATCCTCCAAGGCGTTTCGTACTTCAGAATGTCAACGTAGCAAAACTCCTGCCAATCCTCTAATTCTTTGCCTTCTGCGAGACGCAGTTGCTGAATCTTTCTGCATGTTTCTGTGCCATGTTGACCATTCAGAACGTAAAGGGAGCCATCTGCAAAGCAAATCATGTACCGAAGCAAAGAGAAGAAACGTCTTCGATCGAAAGCGAAGCGAGTCATACCACTATCCTCCCACGCCGTTACGCGCAACGGTCCAGCTGGTGGCAGTGCTTGGTATCCCGTCACTTTTCTGGCAACGTCGTCATAGTTGATGGATCGGATCTGTCCGCGCTCCTTGGTCTTGTCAATTCTCAAATCAGCAATCTTTACCTTCACGGCTTTACCATTCTCCTGCCGCAGCCACTGTGCCACTTCGACTGTGAGCTTCATCTCCGGTATTGGCTTCTTCTCACCCTTCTTCTTGCGTCCTTTCTCCGGCGTGTCCCCTTGGTCGGTCCCTGGTGACGACTCCATGGCCTCTGCGTCTGGTGCTGGACGTTCTGGCGACCCTGGTTCACTCATGATGCCAAAAAATACCTGAAAAGGGCAAATGGCATGACATGAAACACGGTCATTTGAACTCTGAAATCAGTCGAAACGGTATTTTGCAGGTCGTTTTCGCAAATCTGTTCCACAACCGTCTTTGTTGTGACTTAATCCACGGCACTTAGCGAACTACTCAGTGCGCGAGGCCTCGCGCACTCACATCGCATTACATACCTGTTTTTCATAACGTTTAGTGCGCGAGGCCTCGCGCACTGCGGGTGTCAGTTGCCGCAAGCGTTGCCGCACGTGGCGTGTTGCTGCTTCCTGTCTGTCGGCATCCATATCTGTTCTCCGTCCCACAACAGCATCCAGTTTCCGTTTCAGTTGGTTGGTGGGATTTGTTTTCTGGTCAATGAGGGCATCTAGTACGCTGTGACCAAGTAGCCGGTAGTGGTCGTAACCGAGGGGTTGTGTAGGTGAGGGTGGAAATCTCGGTAACCTCCGCGGCCAAGAAGGTGCAACGGTGCTTACTCTGTCCGACTCCCATTCAACATAGGCCATGCAAATCCGGTCTGTCGCCAAAAATCTGGTCAGTCGTTGTCGCATCCTGTGTACCAGGTTCTTGGGAACGTTTTGCACCCCCACGCGTTTTCCACCAGGACCAACCTTTAGTAACAAGTAATGGTTTTCCACCTCCTCAACAGTAACAGAACCCGTGTTTCTCGCCTTGTCCCGCACCAGCTTGCTCAACATCCCTTCTCCAAACTCCTCTGAGTGTGCCTGACCGGGCAGGTCCTGGTGCCACTTGCTGTTGTACAACAATGTGCACATGATTGTGCGTTCGTACTTCAGTACGGTGTCACACGGTCCTCGACGCAGCCTCCGCAACAGACACAAACTCAACTGCAACACCTCCTGAGCTCGTGTCCCTGTAGCGTTGTTTTCCCCCGACCAGTTGCACTCCCGTACCAGGTGACCCAAGTACAACAACAACGGGCACCATTCCGACAACAAATGCAAGACTGCGTTTGCCACTGCTGCCCTGTTGGCATGCGCAGTGTCACGACCACTGATCGCGGCCGCAGCTTGTGCCTTGCGCCGATACGGGCGTAGTATTCGGGGTGTGGCAAGCATCAGCGCAGCAATAGTTTTTTCCATAACTATCAGTTTGGGGTATGATAGTATGGTGGAACCAGGTCGTAGCAGACCTTTCCGTAGGTAGGTTAGAATAGGCCAGAACACCCGAAAAGTATGAGTAACAACGAACTTGTAGGCATGCCAGACACCGTAAACTATAGGCACGTAACGCAGGTATGCACGCATGTTCCATCGTTGGTTCTTGGCACCGTACAACAACTTTAGTACCCTGTAGTGTATGTTTTCGTCAACCAACAGCGGTAGAACTCTGTTTGTCTGTTGTGCTACGTCCCTTGCAAAGTGTAACAAGTTTAACAGACCAACACCACAAGTTACCTTCTCTTTTGACAGGGCAAACGGGCGCCACACCGGTGCCTGCACAAGCCTTGCATCCCTCCTCACATCCAACGGCGCTCTCACGTTTCCAGTGTCTGGTGCACACCCATCTGCATACCCCATGTCACGCAATGTCTGGTGGATTCTCCGTTCACGCTGTTGCAGAGCCCTTGCGACTGTCGTTATCCGTGCTGCCAGGTCCTCAATGGCTGGATGTCCTGCCCAATACGTGGGCCTCTGTTTCAGTTGAAGTACTGTCATTGCAGTACAGTTTTGCGACCGGTCACTTTCGTCTGGGTGTGTCGTGTATTGTGCCCGGTACCAGTTGTCTATCCACAGCACGCAACACGACGAAAGCACCAGTGACCACGTTGCTTTAAGTGCTGCTGCTGCCTGTTGGTCCACTGTATCTGCGGCAGCGTCTGCTTGCCCGAGTCGTACTTTTGTTCGTCTTTCTGTTTGCGTTAGGTACCCTGTTGTGTTTCCCGGTTTTTTCCTGTTTGGTACTGCCCGTTGACGCATCAACAGGTACAGGTTCCAGCCCTCCTGTCGCAAAATGCGCACCCAGCGCTTGTCCTCCTGTCTTTTAGCTGCTGGTAAACTGTGGCGCGTTCTTTTGTTCAACCTGAGTCGCTGTGCAAATGTTCACACCAGTTGCGCCGCCAGGTCGTTCCGTTTCAGTCCTTTCCACAGGTCGTCTGCTGTTTGGTATGCTGGTTCTGCCGCGCATGCCTCTCGTAGTGCTGCTGCTCCTTTGCTTACTTCTGCAATCATTCGATGCGTTACGGATTTTCTGGCTCGAAGTGGCATTTTGCGTCTTTCTCTGTGGAATTAAATTTGCGCACATATGTTGGTTATCGTTTCGCACAGCGACCTTTAAAAAAAATGTATTTGAAAACATCTGGCCTTTTCCTGTCGTCATTTCTGGTGCGCGTGCTGTCGCCGCAAATTGGATTTGGTGTCTGCGTGCGCTCCGTTCCCAGTAACCGAAAACCGTTTTCGCAACCACAATTTCCTGTTCTGTTTCCGTCTTTAAACCCAGTTGGAAAAAAAACCATGTCTATCGGGCAGCGAAGGCTACGCCGCTATTGAAACCGGACACGTCTGCCATCGAGTGGCTGTTGGAAAAAAGCAAATCATTCCCCTGATCCCCTGAAAAATATGACGAAGGTTACCGATGTATAATCGACTGTCACAGGTGGTAGACGTGAAGGGGAATGTAAATACCGGCGTAGCCTGACCTGTCCGCTTTTTCATTTTCTTCCGTCGTTTAAGTGCGCGAGGCCTCGCGCACTGATTGTTTCCGTGGAACAATGTTCTATACCGTGTTATATCTGATCAACATGGTGTCTACACACACATACACCTGAAAAATCAAACGTGTTTGTCCGTCTCGTACTGTACCTGCAATTGTACGCGTCACATCCATTCTGAAAATTCAATACATAACGTGACCTGAGTGCGCGAGGCCTCGCGCACCCAGGTTGCCTAAATTTGTATTTTTTTTTCACTTTACAGTACATGTGTTTTCCCTAACATGGGAAGTCCGACAGTCATACACTTCCAATGCTCCTTGGTCAACACAATCCTACTTTTAATACCGTGTGGGAGCTGCGTATTTCCGCAAACGCCAGTCCTTACGGGTTGTTACGTTTCGTGACAAACTCTGCTTTCAATATCTTGAGTGCGCGAGGCCTCGCGCACTCAGAACGCCAGAGAAATGTAAAAAACGTCACATTGAGGAACACGGAGTTGCACAACACTAAAAAAGCAATTTATTTCACTACGTCTAAAATCACGTTCATCAAACATCCAAAAAAATAGTTTTTTTGCCCTGTTGCGAACCGGTCCTTTTTTGCGCGTTCGGCGCGCAAAACAGGGTGCAGTTTGCGTGGGCTAAGTTCCTGGAGGGGGGGGCGGTGCTCCGCATCACGGATGCGGACGCCAACAACTGGCTCCCCCGGGCTCTGCGTAGCGCCCTCGCCCACTGGCGCTACCGCCGGCACAACCCACCGCCGCCGCAGCCCCAGCCCCCACACAAGCGGCGGCGCAAGTGAAGGCCCAGACGGCGGGCACGGGAGGGGGGGATGGGCCCCCTGACCCACGCCCCCCCCACGGTACGGCACGACGGGCGGGGATGCGCCGCCACCCGCGGGAGGGAGTGCGGGGGCGCCAAGCGCGGGGAGGAACCGGCTGCCCCGCAACCTGCTAACCACTGACCGCTAACCATCAGCCACCCCCGGCCGGCCGGCGCCGCGCGGCAACGGCCGGGGAGGTGAGGGCCCCGGCGAGGGCCTGCGCGGGCATCCAGCTCTCGGTAGGGGCTGGCCCCCGGGACCAGGGCCGCCATGCCGCCCCCGCCCCCCCCCAACGTGCACGACGGAGCAGGAAGGAGGCCGCGCCCCACATGACCCTCCCGTAACCACAGCCCGCTCCGAGGTGACGGAGGGAGGGTGTCAAGTCAGATGAGGCCCCCAGGGGGGCGGTCCACGGGCCGCCCCTCACCCCCCCCACCACGGGGCGGCACTTCAGCCCCGACCGCAAGCGCGCGCCGGCAGGGAGAGCACCGGCGACGCAGAGAGAGCCGGGAAGGAGTACCACAGGCCGCCGCCTGGAACGAGAGCAGGGAGGCCGCGGCGCGACACCCCCCCCCCCCCCCCGCCCCCCCGCCGGCCCGCCGGCCGCAGGGGCCCCGGCCCCCACCCCCCGAGGCTGAAGGGACGGACCCCCCCGCCCGAGAGGGGAGCCGGAGTGTGACCCGCCCCGACGCCCCAGCCGCCGGCTCCAATGGGGGCCGCGAAGAGCAAGTGGGCCCGCGCCTGCGCACCGGGACGCCGCGCAGATCGTGCCCGGAGAAGCCGGGTGGGCGCGAACCGGAATGGTATGGGTGGCCACGCCCCCCATGGACAGCACGACGCCAAGGGACGCCCGCTTTGTTACCTACCCAGGAAAGGCGGCCCCGCAACCCGCTAACCACTGACCGCTGACCCTCACGGCCACCCCCGGCCGGCCAGCGCCGCGCGGCAACGGCCGGGAGATGAGGGGCCCCAGGGAGGGACTGCGGGAGGATCCGGCACTCGGTAGAGGGGGGCGGGGGAAGGGCGCGACCCCCCTGGCCGATGGCTGGCCCCTGGGGCTGGGACCGCCAAGCCGCCCCCCCCCCCCTTTTTTTGGCCGACAGGGGGCATCGCCAGGGAACCGGAGGACCCCCCCCCACTCCCCCCCCCCCCCCCCTCCCACACAGGCCCGAGAGCAGGCGGGGTGCCCCCCCCCCCCCCCCCCCCCGCACCCACCCCAGCTGGGGAGCCACAGGCGCGGCCCTCCGCCCCCCCAGGGCCGGGGGGGCGCCCCCACCCACACGGCGACACGGTAAGGGCAGCGGCGGCTGGACCTGCCCCCACGAACCCACACCGGCGTGCCGGAGCAACGCGCACAACGGAGCACGAAGGAGGCCGCGCCCCACATGACCCTCCCGTGACCGCAGCCCACTCCGAGGGGAAGGAGGGGGGGTTTGCAGGTCAGCCGGGGCCCCCAGGGGAGCGGTCCACGGGCCGCCCCTCACCCCCCCCCGCCCCGGGGCGGCACGTCAGCCCCGACCGCACGCGCGCGCCGGAGGGGAGGGCCAGAAAGGGGTACCACAGGCCGCCGCCCGGAACGAGAGCGGGGAGGCCGCAGCGCGACACCCCCCCCGAGGCAAGGGGAATGGGCCCCCCCACCCGAGAGGGGGGCCGGAGTGTGACCCGCCCCCCCGCTCCGGCCGCCGGCCCACAAGGGGGCCGCGAAGAACAAACGGGCCCACGCCTGCGCACAGGGACGCCGCACAGATCGTACCCGGAGAGGCTGGGTGAACACGAACCGGAGTGGTATGGGGGGCCACGCCCCCCATGGACAGCGCAACGCCAGTGACGCCCGCTTTGTTGCCTGCCCAGGGAAGGCAGAGGGACGGAAAGAGACAGAGCGACCCCCCGCCCTACAGTCAGTCGGCGACCCGGTGGTGCTACTGCCCGCCTCTTACCCCAGTGCACGTCAGTCGGCGATCCAACGCACCCCACCCAGCCCCCTCCCCAGTCCCGACCCCGTGCGCGTGGACTGCGCGTGGACGGCGCACAGCCCCACCCTCAGGGCAGGATACATAGCCGACGACACCCCTCAGTGGCGTAAGAGACTCCCGCGGACGAGGGCACCCCCCCGGGGACGCCCAGCCGCCGCCCCCGCAACCCCAAGCCAAGTAGGGGGGAACCGGGACCGGACCGCCCCCCCCCAAGCACGCCAGACGGAGCACGGGACCGGGGCAGGACACGCGGAGGGGCACGGACCACATGGAACGGCCCTACCAGCGCCCAGTGCCGGGACCACGCGAGATGCGCGCGCCACACCACCCAGCGGGGAGCGGACACCGCGAGAGCGCGAGCGCACACACACGAAAAGGACACGCGGGGACCACCAGAAGGGCAACCGGACCGAGCGCGCGGAACGCACAGACCACCTGGAATGGCGTACCAGCGAGCGAGGGTAAGGGACACCCGGACGGGACGGCCCGCCACACGCAACGCGGGATACGCGGGGCGGGAAGGGGGAAGAAGGGGAAACACAACACCAGGTACCGGCCCGAACCCCCCCGAACCGGCCGCGAGCGCCGCGCACACACAGACGGGACACTGCACCCGCCAAGGCAGTAGTGGCGCACAGCGCCACGCCCCAACCCCTAGGCTAGGCAGCCACCGCGCCAGCCCAAGGGGGTCCCACTGGCGACAAGCCAGTAGCACGGGCCCGGCGGCGCCGGTGCCCCGGGCGACCACGCATTAGGGGGGCGACGCAGTGGGTAAGCGCCCGCGGCCACGGCTGCGAATTGATGCACTGACCGGGGAGTGGCGAAACGGGGACGCCGGGGAAGGACGGGGCTCCGAGCTCTGTGAACCCGGGGGACTCCGCCACCAGGCAGGAGGTGCGTCTTGGAGGGCCCCCCACTAGGACCCGGTGGGGAGGATATCACCTGGCCCGACCAGGTGGCCCCCCGGGGCCGAAAGGCGTCTAGTACCCGCAAAAAAAAAAAAAAAAAAAAAAAAAAAAAAGTTTCTTCAGTCGGGGGTCAAGGTTAAGACTCTCAACTTTCTGCAGGAAATCCTCCTCAGCATGGAGGTTGCTCTTTCCATTTTCTTTCTTTTTCTGCCGATCAGCAGTTTCGGCAGGTACAGAACCATCGTCCCACTCAGGGGGACATTGCTGCCCATAGTGCAAAGAATACACTAGAGGTATCCCAGGATCAGGCAGCGTATAGGAATCATCGTCCTCCTCAGACCAGATGGAGGATTTCCAGGTCTGTCTGAGGTATTGCAGCCGTTCTTTGCGCTCAGAACCTTCGGCCTTTAGGTACAACAGCCGTCGGAGTTCCTGAGTGTCATGCTCAGACAGTGGCATGTTATTAGAAGCAGGCGGCGCTAGAGTATCAGGACTCCGGGCCACGGGTTCACCTGTGAGCATAGGCTGCATGTGTAGCACCGGTTTCCGAACAGGGGAAGTGGGTTCTGAGGTTGACTCTAGATCTACCTCCTCCAGCAACAGGTGGGCTAGGAAGGCACTGTGTTTTAGGTCAACACAGCTGGGATCAACAGGAGGGACAGTGCTGGCGATCTCAGACAGTTGGTCGTCAGCATCCTCCTTAACAGCTGCAGGTTTCAGATAGCCATCGGGAGATTCACACCCTGTAAGTGTGGCAGATAGGTGCTCAGGAGATCATTTTTGAGATCAGAAAGAGTCAGGCCACGATTTTCGCCCATGACCTCTTTCAGTAGCACCTGGTCTAGGTCACGAAGGGGTACAGGATTGAGAGATCCATTGACGATGGATAAGAAACTGGCCCACTCAGGGGCCTGCATAGCTGTGTCTGAGTCCCCAGGCACATAGATGGGACCGTCGGGGAGTTGCACTCTTCCCACGGTCATTCGATCTAGCATACGGCACCAGTAAGCGTGTAACCAGAGCAGCCCCAGTCAGGGGTGCACACGACAACCCTTCCTCCCTCATAAGCGATTTTGGTTAGAACCTTCGCGAGCAGGAAGAAGGGAGGGTTAGCATACGCTAGGCCCATTGCTTTCCTGAAGAAACGGAAAGCGTTGTTCAAATGTTTCGAGCAGTACAACTGCATGATGTGCTGTTGTTGGCTCGCAAATAATTCCACCTGGATCTCATCCAGGTTTACCTGAAGGGCCGCCAGTCCATTTTCAAGAACGTGACGGGCCAATCTGTACTTTTCAGTACGATACTTAGTCTTGGATGCGTAGCGCAGCCCAGACTCTTTTCGTTTGACAGCTCCAAAGGTACGGAGAAGAGCCCACTGCCAAAGTCGCAGTGCAAAGAATAGGGATGCTGGAGGGAACGCATTTTTACCTGGGGGTTTCTTCGTAGGAAGTCGGTACCAATGACGATGTCAAAGGCGTCGTCGTCCAGCACTCTGCAGTGTTTGGTCACAGTTTTGTCGCCTAGGCATATAGTCACATCGACCCCCCCGAAGGAATGGATGGTAGAAAAGTTTATATTGTTTTCAGCACTGGGTTTTTGCTTCTCCTGCTGCTTGCTGTTGCTGTAGATTGTCCTGCTGCTTGTTTTGGGAGATGAAAAGCTTTTGTTTATTGAAATACAGTAAGTCCAAGTCAATCCAGGATAGCCCAAGCCAGAAGTGTGCAAGGAGAAGGTAATTCAGGATCAAAGCATGAAGGGCTGCAGTGTAAACAGTGAAAGATGATTGGATATTCACAGAAACTGCAACTCAGGTTACAAATGAATGCATATTCACAAAGATAGCTGAAATGTTTTTGGAAAAGAGTTAGAAAACTGCCTCAGGGTCACTCTCTCTCCATAGTGCCATCTCAGGAGATGTGCACTCTTTGTTTTGGGTCCCATATGTGCTGAGGTGGCATGGTATGTGGCGATGAGGTCACTGCCATGTCACATGGGATCTTCCTACTTAGCTAGGCTGACCAGGAATTGAACCCAGGACCTCTCAAAAAGAGGTGCCTAGCCCCCTAGGGTGCATACCACTAGGGCAGATAAGTATTCATGGAAAAACATAGATAAATTCATAGGCTCTACCTTAGGTATGTCAGTGCTCAGTCAACTCAGGAAAAGATGTTTTACTTCACATTGAAAGGGGATTAAGGGGTCCACTCCATATCCTGATTGGGTGTTTCGTTCCATAGGTCAAAATGTGTTATCACCACTTTTGGTTGGACCAATACTAAGATAGAAATGCATGGATGCTCAGTGCATCTCTAATACAACTAGAGTATGCCTCAAAGCAATGGAAAAGCACTTTTTCTTACTCCCCCCTTGTGCTGTGGTGGCCACCACTGTCGCATTTTAGGAAAAAGGGAAACTTTCTTGGCCTTTCCTTGGTTTCCACATCTACTTTAAAATACCTACAGTTTCCCTCACACTGAAAAATGAGCGCTCACCATGGCTGGCGCTCTCCTGCTGCTTTGTTTGTAACATATCCTACAGAAGATTCAGCGCTCATGGCGCTGCCGGGGCTCCTGTGGCTTGGTTGGGTTAGTATGGGAGCATGCCAAACATGTGCATATGCATCCCTCCCTCCAAGACGCAGCGTCGACACAACCCAAACGCAAGACACAATATACACACTCGCATGGGTTTTCGTAAACCTGCTGGCGACCTGTGACCTGTCTTAGGGCGAAGGGAGTCTCAAAAGAATTAAATTTGCCCCTTGGTGGGGTCTTGGTTCTGCTCAGTCTCTCCAGGCACCTGCGTTTCGGCCCGAACACGGCCTACTCAGCGAGGCTGCGCGTGAGGTATCTGCAGAGGCAGGAATGGGAGAATTATGGACGAATCCACGCAAAAACGAAGCGACGACACCAAAATCCGTCAAATGACGGCCTAGAATTTTTCTGAAACGACACACCTGAGCAGAATCCAATTGTGCATCAGAAGCACATTTTTATAGAAATTATAGTCATCTCTGGATTCTTTAAATCCAGAAATTCATACGCATAAAATGGCGGCGCGCAGGAGCGGCTCCTAGCGAAGCGCCGGAAAATGGAGAAATAATGGAATTATAAACGTATGTCTCACGTAGTCTTGAAAATGACGAGACACACATTAATAAATAAACATACAGATTCCACCCACACTATTAGAAGAATCAAAAATTCAAGAATTCGAGAATCAATCGAAAAGACTTCAACGAATCAGGTATAAACTCCAGGTATGCTCGTCTCGTATGCCGCATACACATTGCTCGTCTCGTGTCTCCGTGAACGAGCCTTGTAGCAGCGCTAACAACGATAGGACGCGATAGAGGGATTGATTAGAAAGATTGCAGATGATTAGCGGTCAGATCAGGGTGATTAGTCATACACACAAGTGCATAGCAACGTTCTTCGCGTGCGCCCCTCACTTGCTCTCTCTCTCCAGCGGTAGGTAAGGTGAGTAAGCCCAGGCGGGGCCACCCCCTGGTAGAGTTCGTGATTGGTGGTGAGATGGGCAGGTGTGCCCACGCAGATCGTGCATACTCGCGCATGCACACACGCATTGAAGGGTAGGCCACGCGAATTGCGCACGGTAAACCTTGTTTAGGCTACTCAGCGGCTCCTCGGTACGTTCTTTAAGAGAACCTGAGGAGTCCCTTAACGCTTGCTTGCTTGACAAGGGTAGCTGGACTTCCAGCGTGTTTGCGGACAGTGTATTATAGGTCACACTGAGAAGGGTATAATACCTGGAGTGTGGCTTGGTTCCTCCGCCGCAAACGCCCTTTCATTTGCCTTTGTTTTACAGGTGGGCAGGTAGGGTGATTGGTGCAGCAGCATTTTTTATGCCCTGCTAAACAAGGGCGCAGATCACACAAACAAGTAACTCCGCTCCGCCTGTGGCAGAGCAGGGAGTCGGACTTCATCGACATCTGCGCCTTGCACGCGAGAGCACTCCTTCCCTCCAAGCCCTAGCAGGGGAAACGCGTTGTGGCGTCCCCTGTTAGGCCACAGTTGCTTAGCAGCGCTGTGTTCTCTTGTCATTTCACAGGAGGGTCGCTAGGACCCACGACACCTTTGTCATCGCAACGCCCAGTAGAGTGTGCGTGTAGGAGTGGTAGTCCTGAGTGGGGGCTTGAGCCAGTCGCCCCAGTGCTCGCCCACCAGGATGGTGCCACTGTAGGGTGTGTAGGACCTGTAGTGCGTGTGTCACTGTCCCACCCGTTTCCTGCAATCTTATTAGGGTTGGTGGGCTGTGGCAGTGGTTAGGTCAGTGTTTTGGCCACATAGCAAAACGGCGTTTTCATGCCTTCATAGCTTTTGGCCACCCCTCCCTGTAGTAGACAGATAGGTAGGGAAAACAATACCTGGATTAGTACGCTGGGTATTCCCCAGAGGTTTTGCGCCAGCACAGAAATTGGGCGCTTAGGGGAGGGGAGACCCGGGGCGTACCCCGTGGCATCAATAAGCCAACCCTCCAGGTTTAGCAAGGGCGCAGACTTGGGTATAATTAGGAAACCACTTCTGCGGCTTGCTCTCAGGACCTTAGGACTAGCACACTCACACATACGCTTTGGCAGGTAAGGGTAAGGTTCAGTCCCTAGCTTTAGTCTTGGAGGCAAGCGTCTCAGCGAGCCTCAGCAACTCACCAAGGTTGTTCTGGGACAAGTAGTCAACCAGAACTGAGTTTAGGCGTACCTCCGGTAGAACAAATGCAGAGAAGGGCTCCCAGGTGGCCTCTTCGACTCCAAACCCTTCCCAGAGGGTGAGGAAGCGCCAACCCTGGCGATAGCGGTGGCGTAGGACAGACTTCACCAGGTAGAAGCCCTCCTTAGCCATCTCCTCGGCGTTCATGTCGGGGAGTTCACCTTCAACTTCCATAGGGCTGGCAGCCCCTTGTAGGTCCAGAGCGGCGATTTCCTCGTCGTTCAGCTCCCACTCCTCCCCACAGAGGTCTTCAGGATCATGGTAGCGCTTCAGGTGTTGAGCAGCGCACACCAGGGTCCCCCATAGTCGGGGAGAACACCGCACAGTGATACGGTGCCCATCCACAGATAGAATCTTGTACAGCCCGAAGTATGGGTCATCGCTGGTAGAGCGTGGCCAGGCGGGTAGTCGACTGTGGTGCACCAGCACCCAGTCCCCCTCTTGGTAGGTGGCCGGCACTCGGTGCTTGTTCTTCTTGTTCCACTGACGCTCCCTCACTCTCTGGAGCATAGCCTTGGCCTTGTCCACCTTCGCTTGTTGCTCTTGGACCCATTCACCCACAGAAGAATGGGTGTCCTCTGGATAGGGGGCATGTAGGAACCATGCCGGGCGCCCTAGGAATAGCTCATGGGGCGAGTAGCCAGTAGCTGAACTCTCTTGGGAGTTCATCATCAAGGATATGACGGGGAGTAGTCTCACCCAGTCTCTGGTGCGTTCAGTTTTGCACCATATCCGTACGTTCTCCTTCAGGACACGGATCTGTCGCTCACATAGGGGGTTGCTCGTGTGAGAGTAGGGAATCCCCGTAGACACCTGGACATTGAGGGATCTCAGGACCCTCTTGTACCAGCCAGTGTCTGAGCGTACTCGTACGTCCTCATCGGAGTTGATCTCCTTGGGCGCCCCATAGACACAAAACCGCTCCTCCAGGAGTATCTTGATAGTCTCCTCCCCGGTAATGTGCTTGGTACATGGGAACACCCTGGTAAACCTGGTCAACCCAAAAGTTACCACGAGGGCGAAGTCATAGCCCCCGAACTTCGGCATCTCCGTGTAGTCCACGTATAGAACACTGTTAGCACAGTGAGGGATGGGCAGGGTCGAGTAGAGACCTCTGTCCCTGATATCCCCTGGTTTACAGGACCTGCACGGGCACTTGTCCACGATAGGCTGGAGGGTTTTCCGCAGTTGGTCGTCAGTCCACGTAGTGTGGAACCACTGCTTGAACAGCCTCAGGGTACAGTCAGCACCCACATGACCACTGGACTCATGGGTCCACTTCAGCAGCGCTGGGACTCGGTCACTAGGCACCACGATGCGGTCCTCGTGCCAGAGGTAGCTCTTGTCCCGCTTCCACTTGTCTTGGTTGGACAGGAGGGGTTCAAGGCGTTTCTCCAGGCGCCGGTAGATATCCCCAAACTCCTGTAGGTACTCCGATTGTTGGAGTCCATCCAGGGGGCGTATCATCGTCATGTTCAGGTCCAGGTGTACGTCCATACGGCTGAACGCCTCCTTAGCCAGCGCTTCAGACCGGGCACCAATCAGGGCGTCGAAGTTGTTGCGGCTGACGTAGTCGGCACACTCGTTCTTCACTCCCTGGATATGGTGTACCGTCAGCCGTAGTTGACTGAGGTAGGTCCACCAGCGTCGTAGCTTGGCCTTCTCAGGTGGGGGACCCTTCTGGATACTGCGTACCGGTTCTTGGTCGCATAGCCAGACCACAGGGTTACTCCCCAACAGTCGTGCTTGTGAGGATAGCACCAGCATACCCGCGAGCAATTCCTGCTCATAGGTGGAGTAGTTCCCCCTGGCCTGGTTCCACTTCCAGTTCCAGTGGCCCAGAGGTACTAGGACCCACTTGTCGTCAGGGTAGCTGTGCTTGAGGGTTCCATCTCGGTTGAGACCTTCCGTCCCCCATTGGGAAATGGCCGAGTCGAACTTCCCTCTCTCTAGTGCTTGCCATTGGAACAACGTTCCACCACCGCCCACATTGCTGGCGTCGGTCACCAGGATAATCTCCCCTTGTGCCCTAGGCACGCCCAAGCACTTAGCGTTGGCTACCTTGTCTTTAAGCTCGTCAAACGCTTGTTGCTCTTGTGGGCCCCAGCGCCAAGTAGTACTCTTCTTGATCAAGTCAGTCAGTACAGCGCTGGTGTAGGTGAAGTTTTTGATGTGGCGGCGATAGAAGTTGCACGCCCCAATGAAACTGCGTACATCATGAAGTCCTTTCTTGGGGTCTTCGTGTCGTACCTTGGCATCCATCAGGGGTTTGGCCTTAGAGGCCGCTGGGGTCCACCACCCATAGCCAACGTCAAACCCCAAGTACTGCATGGTCTCCTGCATGAAGTCACACTTCTCCAGTTTGAGTCGTGTGTGGTTCTCCTGGCAGACCGCAAAGAACTCACCCAAGAGGATTAGGTGATCCTCCTGGGTATTGGTCCCGAGGCATACATCGTCGATGTGAGCCTCCATCTGGGCCCCACGGGATATGAGCTCCTGCACCTTAGGTCTCCTTCGTAGGATGGACAAGATCTTGTTCATCAGCTCTTGGAACAGAGCGGGTGCGTTAGCCACGCCAAATGGCATGACCTTCCACTTGAATACCCCCCCCTGAGGGGTGATGAAGGCCAGTAGTTCCTGAGCGTTGGGCGTCAGGTCCACTTGCCAGAATCCACTTCGCTTGTCCATCTTGGTCTTGTAGCGACAGGAGGCTATCTTCTCTAGGGTAGACTCCATATTGGGAACGGACCCTGAGTGGTTCAGCGTCTTCTTGTTCAGCTCTCCGTAGTCCACTACCAGCCGTTTGGCTGTAGACCCAGGTTTAGCCACCAGGAAACAGCGGCTGCAGTGTAGGGGGTAGTCCCCGTCCTTGTACTCCAGGACTAGGCCAGCGTCGATACACTCTTGTATCTGTCGCTCAATCTCGTCGGCCTGCTCTTTAGGAGCTCGATAGGGTCTCCTCCGGATCTTGTGACCCACGAACTCGGGTTTCAGCTTGAGGTCCATCTGTACCAGCTTGTCACATGAGGCTGGAGGGGGTAGTTCTCCGAACACTTCCAGATAGGTCCTGATAA
The DNA here is from genome assembly GCA_964036045.1 of Eutreptiella sp. 'Long Island Sound 2002'. Taxonomy (NCBI): domain Eukaryota; phylum Euglenozoa; class Euglenophyceae; order Eutreptiales; family Eutreptiaceae; genus Eutreptiella; species Eutreptiella sp. 'Long Island Sound 2002'. Next base: position 58,314,034 of record OZ038384.1, on the reverse strand, counting down.
GCTTCTGTACCCGCGGGTCCAATACCTTGATCTTGTCCTCCATGTCCTCGTCGGAGTGTAAGTTGCTTGCCCCTTGAATAGACGTGGGGAGGTGGTCCTCCACCGACTCTTCGCCCGCGGTAGCATCCTTCAGCCCTTGGTAGGCATATAGAAGGTCTTGCTCAACCATCTCCGGTGGACGATGGCAACATAGGCACGCTCGAGGGGGTTCACATACACATTCCTCCGAGAGGTCGTCCTCCCCTGGGGTCCTCACATGGGCGCCCCACACGCTCTTCATGAGCTTGAGATCTACCTCCCTTTGCCAGGTGGTGATCTTCTGTTCGAGGTCCTCCTTCAATTGGGATAGGTATCCCATACGTCCTTGCTTCAGTGGCCATGAGCTGCAGGTAGGCTTCGCGTAGCATAGCTTTTTCGCCACCAACTTCCTCTTGGAATCCACATACTCCCTGAGCCTGGATCGAGGGTCCAGCTCCTCGTCCACGGGGTCTTCCACCCTCATGGAGAGTACGGGTTTTAGTGGGGCGACGTACTCGGCGTTCTCCACTTCCTCCACACAGGTCTGCACGAAGAAGGCGTCGTGCTCAGTTTCGTCTTCTGAGTGGATAGAGCTAGGTAGCTCAGATAGTCCACACTCAGAGACTCCATCAGGTACAGGTACACGGCAAGGAGAGTTGGGGGCGTTGGTGTCAGTCACGACGTACTCATCTCCTCCGGGTGTAGTTTCGACAGCATCTTGAGGTCGTACGCGATCCTTCAAGTCACCCAAGGCGAGTCCATCGCTTTCTCGTTGTATAGCCTGGACCAGAGTCGGGTCCAGGTCCTCCCAGGGGATGGTGGGTTTGCCAATAGGCGTCTTGCGTCCCAGAGGCACGTAGATGGCCTCATCAGGCAAACGAACAGAGCTGATAGTCAGCCTGTCCAGGAGGTTTCGCCAGTACTCGTTGCCCCCATGGGCTCCCCAATCCGGGGAACACAGGACCATACGGGAACGTTCCAAGGCCACCTTGGTCAGCACCTTCCCCAGTTCACTGAACCTGGGGTTCCCGTAGGCCATCCCGAAAGAGGGCCAGTAAAATTTGTAGCTGCAGTTCTTCCCCTTGCTGCAGTAAAGGCTCAGTACATGTTGCTTGTCGCTGGCGAACAACTCCACACTTAGGTCTTCTCGAGAGTAACCCAACTCCTTCAGACCTTGGTCTAGGACTTCCCCCAATAGTTGATAGTCCTCAGTTTTGGAGGCCGCCATCATGTTCGAGGGCTCCTCCTTCGATAGTCTCAGGTAACTCGAGGTATGTTCCGACTGCTCCAGTGGCACAGACTCTCTGCCACTGCCGTGGTCCACGTAGAGGAGGTAGGGCGCTTGCAGCGTCAGGGATTGTATCTGGGAGTGCTGTACGAAGAAGTCAGTACCCAGTACAAAGTCGAAGGCCTCACCGTCCATCACATAGAACCGATGGGCGATAGTCCTGGAGCCCATAGGTACCTCCACTTCACAGTCCCCGCAGCTGTGCACCACATGTCCATCCCCCATACGTATAGCGGCGGTGGTCATGGTGTTCTTCAGGCTCCCACAAGGTAAAATTTTCTTGGCCACTATAGATATTGTGGCACCAGTATCCAGTACCCCCAGGTATTCACGTCCCCCTAGTCGGATACGTACCAAAAACACCAGGTCTTGGGTGCCACCAGAGCGTCCCCGTCAGAACTCCGCGGGACAGGTTACCTCGAACCGCTTGTTCCGCAATTTGCGGGCCATCCTCATGAAACGGCTCCTCTTCTTAGCGTTGCCGTCATCACCACCTTCATGCTCACGCTGGGCTCCTTGTTCTTGCTGGGCCTGCGTCTGTGAGCGTGTGGTAGGACCAGACTGCCCTCCAGAGGGCTCGGAGTTCCCCCCTGGATTGGGGTTGGGGTTGCCTCCGTTCTTGTCCTTGTTCTTGTTGTCGGGCTGGCGGTTAGCGCCTCCTCCTCGTCCACCTTGACCCTTGTCTTGACCACCTTGACCACGTCCTTTCGACTTGCCCTTGCCGGAGTCGTTGCCTTTGGCCTTGCCTCCACCTTTGCCTGAGCCTTTGCCAGGATCTTCCCCCTTAAGCTTCGCCGATAGGCGTTGCTTATGGTAGCACTCATCCTCGTAGTGCTTCCGCTTACCGCAGAATGCACACGTGATGGTGCAGCGGTAATGATCCGGCAGCTTCGCTTTGGCGCCGGTCTTCTTCTCCTGCTGCTTCCCCTGGACGACGAAGCAGTCTCGCTGCTCGCAGTCAGAGGCGTGCTGCAGGTGGCCCTGCTCATCTCTGGCATCACACCAGAATAGCTCCTTCACGTTCTCCATGGTACGGGCGTGGGCGTGTTTGGGGGTAGTCCCCTGCCCAGGTCGGGACCCTTGGTACCCTTTGCCTCCAGAACCTCCACCACCAGGACGGTAGTTGTTCAAGTGCTGGTCGCTCTCCTTCTCCAGCGCCATCTCCAGGAGCAGCACGCATAGATCCTCGTAGCGGAGGGATCTAGCCTTGCGCTCAGCCGTCAAACGGCACTCGTCCCATAGCTCTCGGGGGAGCTTGGCGCACAACCAGAACAGCAGGTCGTCGCTGCTGTAGGAACCAGGCGTCAGTCGTCCAGCCCAGTGATCCAGGTCAGCCAACAGCTCGGAGACCCTGCCAGGTTTGGGGTTGTTGGGCAGCACGGGCAGGTTCTGGATCTCGGCCCTGATGGAGAGGTCGGTTTCGTAGGTCGGGTACTGCCTCTCCAGGGCAACCAACACATCGGCAAAGGTGGCGGAGTTAGTCACGATCTGCCTGACCTGCTTCTCCAGGTACTTGGTCTTGCAGCACTGCAGGAGCAGATCGCACTTCACTCGCCCACTCGCGTGGGTTTGGCCGGTCAGTCGTAGGAACCGACCAAAGTTCTCAGCGAACTCGCTGAGGTCCTTGCCTGTGAACTCAGGCAGGTTCACCACTATCTTGGAGGTGGCAATAGCCTTCGCCTCCTGAGCTCGGCGTCCTTCAGGGCGTCGGGTCTTCTTCTTCTTCTTCTTCTTCTTCTTACCATTGGGGTCCTCGGGGTCCTCAGAGTTTTCGTCATCTGAGGGCGAAGAAGAATCCATCGACGGCGGCTCGTCATCGGAGGGGTCTCCGCCAAGATCACTAGAGCCATAAGGCTCTACGTCCACCATAGCCCTTAAGGCTGTCAGCCCCAGCTGGTCCAGCTCGGCCCTCGTCGAGTTCGTCACGTGGCTGTAGGGCGGCTGGGCCGTTCTCGGGACGAATGGACTTCTCGGTATTGCTGCAGGAGTCGGCATCGGTCGGCTCCTCAGGCTCCCCAGGGTATTTGTCAACCCTGCCGCCAGGTGGTTAGCCTGTACTCGGTGGGGTGACATTCCCACCGTCGTAGGTGACGCATGGGACGGGATCATCAGGGGCTCCAGTTTCTCCCTGATCTCTTGCGTGAGGTCGCCCATGATTTTTGAAGTGGCCCCTCGGAGCACCTCGTTGATCTCCGACCGCGTCAGGGACCTGTTGGAGGATCTTCCCGATCCTCTACTCCTGCCTCCCAGAGACTCTGGTCCTCTCCTCAACCCACTCAAGGGTGCATACCCAGGTGCATACCCAGGAGCATACCAAGGAACATCCATATAGGTTCCAGTGGCGTGGAGTGGATGGGGATAGTCAGCCGCATACCATCGCGGCGCAGAGCTGGAAGCCACCGGCTCACTGGCAGTAGTTGCCTCATGGAGCGCAGTGGTAGGTGGGCCCATACCATAGGCGGGGTAGGGAGGCATGCCAGTAAAGCCTGTGCCCTCTGCCATAGGCGGGTTGGTTGTGGAAGTGGATGTTGCTGCGGCCCGGTGGTTATGGGAGAGGGTGATGCGTGGGGGCCAGAAGCGCTCTGTGCGCCTTCGAAGGTAGGGTCATGCGTCGGGTCTTGCCCTTGTTCCTCTCCTTCGTCTGCTCCTTCTCCAGCATCCTTCTCGCTCTCGTTCTCTCTCTTCCTCTTCACAGGCTGAGGCTGAGAGACCACTTCCTCGACCGACAGGGCCCCGAAGGCCGTCTGGAGGCCATCCAGGGAGTCCTCCGCCGTATCCACTGGCCCATGTAAGGGCTCCGCCGAAGGTACGGCGCCAGGCGCCGGCCTTGCCGGTGCCTCAGGCGCTGGCGCTGTCTTCACGTCGGCGTCCACTCTTCCTGGGTCCATCTTCTTTCACCCTTCAGCTTATATTTGCCCGTACTCGGCGCACTGGATGTACGGCACGGGGTTGCTGCCGGTGCGCAGAGACAGGCTGCCTCTTGCTACCAGAAAGGTTTATAGTGTTTTCAGCACTGTGTTTTTGCTTCTCCTGCTGCTTGCTGTTGCTGTAGGGTGTCCTGCTGCTTGTTTTGGGAGATGAAAAGCTTTTGTTTATTGAAATACAGTAAGTCCAAGTCAATCCAGGATAGCCCAAGCCAGAAGTGTGCAAGGAGAAGGTAATTCAGGATCAAAGCATGAGGGGCTGCAGTGTAAACAGTGAAAGATGATTGGATATTCACAGAAACTGCAACTCAGGTTACAAATGAATGCATATTCACAAAGATAGCTGAAATGTTTTTGGAAAAGAGTTAGAAAACTGCCTCAGGGTCACTCCCTCTCCATAGTGCCATCTCAGGAGATGTGCACTCTTTGTTTTGGGTCCCAAATGTGCTGAGGTGGCATGGTATGTGGCGATGAGGTCACTGCCATGTCACATGGGATCTTCCTACTTAGCTAGGCTGACCAGGAATTGAACCCAGGACCTCTCAAAAAGAGGTGCCTAGCCCCCTAGGGTGCATACCACTAGGGCAGATAAGTATTCATGGAAAAACATAGATAAATTCATAGGCTCTACCTTAGGTATGTCAGTGCTCAGTCAACTCAGGAAAAGATGTTTTACTTCACATTGAAAGGGGATTAAGGGGTCCACTCCATATCCTGATTGGGTGTTTGGTTCCATAGGTCAAAATGTGTTATCACCACTTTTGGTTGGACCAATACTAAGATAGAAATGCATGGATGCTCAGTGCAACTAGAGTATGCCTCAAAGCAATGGAAAAGCACTTTTTCTTACTATGGTACGCCCATCCCCTACTCTTATGGCCACGGTCTTAGTTTTTTTGAAAGTTTTTAGCAGGCGCAGGGCCACTATGGAAAGTGTTGCACCGGTGTCAAGCACCGCTTGAAGAACTTGATCCCCGATTTTCACGAGGTCCCAGAAAACCACCTCCTCCTCTTCAGAGCCGCCCCCCAGCTCCTCAGCAGGGCACTTGACATCCACCCCTGCAGCCATGAGGGACTTGGCCATCCAATCCAGTTGCCTGTTCTTGGAGTTATTCCCCTCAGGGCAGGCGTTGTCCCCCTGTGGGCGCTTCTTGGGGTCACCTTCGGCAGGAGGGGGAGTAGCAGCGGGCGCTGATGAGCGCCTTTCGGGGTTAGGGGGTCCACCTTTGCCATCCCCCTTACCACCTCCCTTACCACCTTTATCCCCATCCTGGGGGTTTCTGGTGGGTGTTTGGTTCTTCTGGCGTTCAGCCTCCTGCCGCTTGAGTTTATCACTCTCGCGTTTCTGTATGTGACATTCCTCCTCGTAGTGACGACGTTTGCCACAATAGCCACAGGTGATGGTACACCTAAAATGATCCTGATGGGTCACAGTTTTCCCATCCTTGGAATGCTGCTGTCGTTTCATCTGCAGCATACAACTACTGCGGCGGTCGCATTCAGGGGCATGACAAGGTCCTGCCTTGTCCTCGACAGGTTTACAGTAGAACAGAGGGGGTGTACCTGCATCAGGTTTAACCTCATTCATGGCACGTAGGCTACCCCTTCCTTTACCACCTCCCTGGTTGGCGTTAGTGGGATTTGCAGGCCCTTTCCCTTCGCCACGTTCGGGGGTAGGGGTACCACCTCGGCCCAAGTGCTTCTTGAGGAATTTCTCCATGTGGGAGTCATTCTCCCTGTCAAGAGCTAGTTCAATCAGCAGGTCCATCAGTTCGTCGTACGAGCGGGTCCGGCTTTTCATCTCAGAGGTAGCGCGGCAGTCAACCAACGTACGTTGGGGGATCTTGCTCATGAGCCACAGGTGGGGCTCAGTGGTTCCATAGGAGCCCACGTTCATCCGTGAAAGCAGATACTCTAGGTCGCACACGTATTCAGAGACTCGCGCAGCGAAAGGAAAGTGAAGGAGCATAGGTAGCTCCTCTATCTGTGTGCGCACACTCAGGTCAGTCTCATAGACTGGGAATGTTTTCTCCAGTCTTTGGAGTAAGGTTCGGAATTGGTTTGCAGCAAAAATAACCAGTTTTAAATGATTGTTTTACCAAAAATAATCGGGTTTTCCGAATATGTTCCTAAAAATAACCGATTCAATCCGATTATTTTGCCCAAAATAACCAGTTAATTGCCAATTATTTGTTTGATTTTCCATCAATTTTTGTATCCCTGTGATTTCACCCTTGCACCTTTGAGTTGTTGTGTTATTCCACTGTGGTTTGATTTAGCTTTAATACTAAAATGAAGCTTCACCAAATAAGGCCTTGAGTGGCCACAGGCCTGGTGCTTTCAAACAGTGCCCAATGTTTGTTCCTAGGGCAAAACCCAGGAGAAAACCGTCCACAGTTTTACTCACTCACCCTGCTGCTTGTTCAGGGTTCCCCAACAACAAAAACGCCAAGGTCCACGGCTCAGCACAAAAAAGACAGAAAATGTCTGCTGTGCTCCTTGTGTGCTCTATTCAGCTGGTGCGTATGCTGCCAAACAGGGACTTCCCAAGTGCTCGGCCAATACCAAGCAGCCTGGGGGTCAGCACCCTGTGCTCTCACAATATGAACAAAAAAAGAAGCAAGCCCATATATTAGCGCTACAAGTGATAGCGCTTGGTGTCGCTTGAACCGTCAAAAGCGACGTTAAACAGAAAGTCAATTTTTACATTCAGGCTAAATCTGAAGTGAATCTGCGCCCCAGAGCCTTGCTATGGTGCAGTTGAAACACCAGGCTTATAGAAGCTTCCTTACGGCGCTCAGTAGCGCCACACTCGCCCACTGAGCCTCAGAAGGGACTCGCAGCACAATAGCGCTGAGGTCGTCGCACTCAGGCTGCAGGACCTCCAACAGCGCTCACACAGCACGCTGCTGCCGCAGTTGGTGAGCATCTCGCTTGCCGCACAGCACAACAGCGCTGAGGCCTTGTCATCCTGCTTGCAAGACCTCCAGTAGCGCTCGCACAGCACGCTGCTGCCACATTTGGCGAGCATCTCGTTGGTCGCACAGCACAAAAGCGCTTAGGCCTTGTCATCCTGCTTGCAAGACCTCCAATAGCGCTCGCATAGCACGCTGCTGCCGCACTTGGTGACCACCTCGTTTGCCGCGCGTGTTTGTGCGCTCCGGCGTAGCTGATGAGCTTGGCGAGTTTGGCGAAGAGCTGAGCCGCTGTTCCTGCGCAGCAGTTGGCTTTTGCACGTTACGGCGCGCCGCACTGTCACGCCCTGCCTGCTGGCGTCGCGCATTGGTACCAGCAGCGTCCTCATCTTGAATCCTTTTGCCCTGTACACTGGCGCCGCTCTCGAAACGCTGCACACGGCCACAGAGCTGCTCCATGCGTCGTTCCAAGCTTCGAAAGCGCTGCTCGCGGTGGTCAGCTGCAAAAGAGGCATGCAAAGCTCCTTCGAGCAAGTGAACATACTGCGCGTCTTATGCAGACTCAACATCACGTCGACCCCAGCGCTCCTCCAACTCCAAGGGATATAGTTCGTTCTGGAACTCCCTTAACCGCTCTGCGGCGTCTTCGCCCTCACTGGAGAAAGCAACAGGAAACACCGGCGTGCTGCCACTCGTAGCCTCGCTGCTCTTCATAAGCCTTTTCTGATCGTACTGTACGCTCAGATGCAACTCCTTGTTCAGCGCAGTTTTCTGAACTGTAATGAGACTGTTGCAGGTATTTCAGGTATACACCTGCAATCCGCTTTAAGATCTATTCCTGAAATTACAGATCTAATTCTGAAATTAGCGCATTCTGCACTCTGCTGTGCCAATCCCATTACACTCCCCTGTGCGGCGCCGCTGCGACGCAAAATAATTGATTCGATTTCAAGGTGGGTAGCAAAGTAATCGATCGATTGCAATTAATCTTTTTGGATCGCCGATAATTGGCGATTAATTGATTAATCGATTAATTGCCAAAATCGATTTCAAACCTTACTTTGGAGTACCTCTGCCCAGGTTGAACAGGTTTTCACAATCTGTTTCACCTGTTTTTGGAAAATTTTCTTTTTGCATGAGCGTTTCAGCAGCGAGCATTTGGTGGCCACATCCACATGGGATAGGCCAGTGAGCAAAAGAAACTCAGCAAATTCTTCTGCCCATTCGGGCAAATTTTTCGGGTCGAACTCCGGCAATTCTAGCTGGATGTTCGCCTGGGCAATCGGTCTGCCCATCTTCCCACCCGCTGGAGTTAGGCCTGGAGGGGGGGGAGATACGCCGGCAAGGGGTGCCAGGGCTGACAGCCCTCTTTTCTGAGTCTCAGTCACAGGCACGTCCTGTAACTCGGCAATTGGGAGTGTCCTAGCGCAAGGATGAAAAGGGCTGGGGCAAGTGACCTTGGGTAGCAACCTGGACACCCTTGATCTTTTGAGATCATCAGCCAACGTGTTCAATCCGGGTGAAGGTGAGAGTAGTGCTGGCTTGGGTAAGGGTTCAGTGATACCCAATTTAGCCTTGACAGCCTCTGACAGAGCTGTCGCATCCGGGTCTTCCGATCCGGATAGAAGTTTGGCCAAAATTTCGGCCGTGCGATCCAGAGCCCCATAGGTGGGCTCTGGGCGAAGAGGATCCAGACCCTTTTCAGGAGCCATTGAAATTATCGGCAGGTCTGGATGCCATGCTCACGGGTGCTCGTGTACTCTTGGTCGTCTCGATAGTGATACTGTGTCCGCCATGTCTGTAGATGGCCCCGAATAAAGGAAGGAACCCGTCTCAGTTTGGGGCGGCGACCCGAGGGCATCAAGAGGTATTTCTCCATCTTCTCCTACGGTGGACTTGTGGTACTCCTCGTGGAGCATAAACTCGTCCATCCTCCTTCGTAGGTCCTCTTGTTCGTCAGGACAACCTCCAAGAACAGTAGAAGACGAGGCCGGACAGGCCGACCGGACGATGGAGGCTTCGACTCGCCTGCGGAGCCTTTGCAGGCTGTCCTCACCATGGGCCGCTAAGGTCTCCATGGTTCATGGTGTTGTTCTGGGTGGATTTCGATCCGCCCTTCTGTGCTCTGGATCTTCCTGAGACCCAGATGCTGCTCTGAGTGGCGGTTCACTCTTTGGGTGAGATACACTGCCAAGTTGTACTTGTACACTTCTGATCGGCCAGGTTCGGGAGGACAGTTGAGTGGACATGTTCAATGTGCTTTTCAGTGTGCTTTTCTTGTACTTCTGCTCAGAGTCGGTTCGAAAGGTACTCAGGGTTTGCCTCTGCTACCGGAAAGATGTCCTTGATTAGTGCCCTATAGATTTTGATGAAATCCTGCAGGTTTTTGATGTTGAAATCCCCAAAACCAAAGGAGCAAGTAGAGCAAGAACAGGATGTGGATCGAATCAATGAATAGTTTGAAATCCAGTGTAACACAGAAGGGCTGCAGATAGACAAAGCAGGTATAGATACAAAGATTGAATCACAAATGGATAAGACAAATAATTTTATGAGAAACCTGGCCTGACTCTAGCCTCCAAGTTAGCATCAAGCATTTCATCTGCACTCTTTTGGATGAAATGGAGTTGGTTAGGAATATGGGGCAAAGGAGTTACGCCAGACGCAGATTATGACTTGGCCAAGCAACTGAATTCAGAAACAGTTAAAAAGTAGGATCACATTAAGTGGTAGAAACAATTGGGTATAGGGGTCTTGGGGTGGGAGACCAATAGGCTTAACCTCCAAGGCCTAAAGCATGAAATGCCTATTATATTTCGGTATATCCTCCATGAAGGAAGATACCTCCGCTCAGTTGAGTGGTAGGGGTGAACTTCATGGGGGAGCTAGGGTTATAACCCTACTTACTTTGAGAAAGTGTACTTAGTGCTTCAAAAGAGTGATAAAATTACTTAAGTTAGTCTTAGCATCAACAAAAGGGTTTTAAGGGGGGCTTGGCCTAGATCAAGCCCTCCAAGAAAGACATGGCAGTGACTTTTTCTGACTCGGAGTGCAGCGGCGGCAGAGCTGAAATCGGCTTTTGGGTCCCGCGCACTTCTTGATTCATCATGCAAAATCTGTTGTACTGGGCCCTTGCGGTAGCCTCCGCGGGATGAGGACCACACCTGGAATCTTACCCTGGTACTGCCACGCATTTTCTGGACAGTCCTGATCCCTTGAGGGTTCGCAGAAGCTCATACTCGCTGGGCTTCGAGGACCAACGGCACCTTGATGCGTGAACCGTCCCCACCCGTAGTGGTCCCACGCCATGAAGATCCTTGCCAACACTGCAAGATTTGGTGGCCTATGACCTTGGAGACTGAATATGTGTCGCTGTTGCGCATCTCTGGCCTCAAGCGGCCCCCAATGCGGTCCGAAGGCAACGAATGTGTTCACCATTTTTTGGAACGTCCGTTGGAAAATGCTTAACAAAGTCAAATGCGCACCGTGCGCTTCCGTCACTATACTAGCTTGTGGGTGGGGCCAACAGCCTTGTAGCATTGTCTGCGTCAAGGGGAATGCGATGGCAACCACAGTTGCCGAAGGGCATGGTGGAGAGGGAACTACTGGTGGTTGCGGTGCTGGTGGTGGTCGTGGTGGTGGTCCAGCTTCTTCTGCCTTTACCTCCCGGAACCACGCATCGCTTTTGCTCCCGTCCTCAAGAGGGTTGACGTCGAGAATTGAATCGTCTTCATCAAACGCCAAGTCCGGATAAGGCATTTCTGGTACCACTACTTCACCACGGATCGTTGGTTGCCAAAACGTCTCTTCCTTGATCTACGTAATGCAAAACTGGAGGAGTGACCAAAAAATAAACTCCAACACACGTGTGTCATGCCACGAGCACTCACGAGTGTTCATGCTGATACCGGTGTCGGTCGCAAGTGGTCACGAGTGTTCAATCCGCGAAACCTGGGAAGATGGGCTCCGTTCCACAGCATTTGGGGAGGCCTCCGACTTTGGCGGCGATGTGGTTGGCCCTTGGCCTTGTTGCACGGCAATTGCTTGGAGGGCACGCACAACCACCTACGTGGAATATGCACCGATGCGTTAAATTGAACACTCCTCTTAAATGTAACGTTCATTTCAGTTCAATTCAAATTGAACCGGTAAATGGACCCGCCGGTGGGAGTAGGTGAGGCACGGGTGTCACATTTGGAGTAGGTGAAACATCATACTTGGGCCGCTTCTCCAACGCCTTTGACGAGGCTCTGAGCTTCGGTTCCTTGGATGGCCCCACTAGAAGGTTGGTTGCTCACATTGATGAGACCCTTCATGCACTCGCATACGGTTGCCAACGCTTGTAGTTGTTCTCCATCAAGGGCGAGCGCCGCCATTTAAATAAGGTCCTTTCCAAACACCTATGGGAGGATGAACCATCACTCATACATTGAGAATCAGAATCATAGTCTTTCCAATACGCACTCTCATTATTTGCAAACCACCCCTCCAATTCTTTGAGGCACTCTTGATTAGCAGACTCATGCCACCGAGTTTCTCCCCGCTTAAACACCGGAAGGTAAAAGTACAAAAATATATATTGTAGGCATTGGCGCAAAGCAATAGATTGAGAATGCATGTTATGAGACGTGTTCCGTGGCAAAGTATCATCGCGTTGTGTGGAACCACCGCGATTTGTTAGTGTAAGAAAAACAGTTTTGATGAGGTGGTTTAGAGACTCCGCGGAGTCTTGGCAAAAGATGCCTAGGCCGAATTGGCCAAGTTTGGGGAGGAGTGTGGGGCACACGGTTTCTAGGAACAACAAATAGTGCGAAGCACTCGTTGGGGCAATCTCCTTGCGGAATTTGCGAGCAACACTAGCACACCAAGAAATGGCCTCGTCGTTACCCCATGTGCTATATAGGCGGCAAAGGAGCCAACACATGTTGGTAACGGCATGGTCACTTCGACTACCTTTCAAATTCAACCAACCAACTATGATTGGCCATGCATATAGCATCAATCTCCATGTGCCCTCGCCGGTGGGCTTGGGTTTTGTGCCGAGCCGCCATCTGACTCTACAAACTCTCAAAATGTTTTGGATGGCTTGGGCACATGGAATTGAGAGGTCGTCAATACGCTCATCTATGAAAGTACCAATTAAATCGCCTATTGCCATTAAACAATGTAAAATGCATTGCACCCATCTACAACGATCTTCTGAAGCAAGTAAAGGCTCCGTCATACACCCCTTTTTTTGGACACAACGAAGGCTCGATGTGCGGTAGGTAGCATCTTGACTTGGTGTTCTCCAACGTAAGACATCCATGAATTTTTGTAGTTCACAGCTCCATGTACAAACTGAACCAACCTCCCAAAATTCACTGATTCCTAGCCATCGGCGTAGCCAGGGTTCCTCTCCGCCACACCACACTTTGGCACTCGTGCGAGACCCCAACCATGTAATGGTGCCACTATCCACAATGTCTTGGAGTATCTAGAAAATCAATAATCGGCCTCATATGCTTGCTACGCAACACCTACTAGCTCCTATGTCAACGTCTCATCGTTCATTTTAACGTTCAACATGCAAAATTGACAAATTAATGTTAAATTGAACAACATACTTTACTATTTTTGTCCCAAGGGCGTGCTAGCACACTTGCGTCTTTATCATCGGTATAGGCCACCCCAATTAGAATCGTATGTGAAAGATTCCGCGCCAATGCCCCCCAATCTCCGAAGGTTAGGGAGATTTGAAACCATTGGGTCCCGGAAATTGGGAAGGCATCAGCGCGGATAATGCGCATCACCGGCATGATCGAGTCCCAATGTTGATGAAAGACGGGGTGTTGCTCAATGAATTGGAAGACTTTGGGTAGGGGCCATGATATTCCAACGGCTTGGGCTTCTTCATCAATTTTCGGATAATCCAATTGCATTGCCCCAACTAGTTGGGTCCAAGCTTCTTCCATATGTTGTCTACTTGGAAGTCTTGGTTGCCAATCAATTCTAGCTTTTGCGGAGAAGGTGGTACCAACTTGGGGCATAAAGTTTTGGAGTATTGCATACCAATTGCGTGGCACACGTAGGTCAACCAATAATTGCACCGCATCCGTTGGTGTGCATACCACACTTGGAACACAATTTATGAGTTGTTGCGCACACATTTGGCGGTCATCTCCATTGACTATTTTGTTGTGAACCTCATTCAACAAGTTCCGGTGCCGTGGTGTTTGACAAAAGAAGTTAGCCAATACGTTTATGACCTCTTCACCAAAGAGATTGGTTGTGTTAGTGCTATCCAATAGGAACTCCTGTAGCCCACATTTGACAAACAACCGTTGACGAGTCACCATGATCTATAGTAATGAATAGAACATATTGTGTGTACTACCACTATTCAACTTTCGCCGACAGACTTACGCACCACTCCCCGACATTTCAAAGGAAGTGGGTAAAGTTGTGATAGTGGTACTACATTGTTTTCCCCAATATTTTGCAGCCACGCACGTTCTTTTTCTGCTCTGTAACGCCTTTTCTCTGTTCCTTTTTCAAACAACCGAGTGCGCGCGCGGGAATGCGGCAGCGCTCTGAGCGCGTGCATTTCTGTCCCTGTTCAATTGTGTTCAATTGGGTTAAATTGACAGATTCATCTGAGCTTAAATGAAATCAACGATGATAACCTTAAAACGGTAGTCTAGGGAGTTTATTGCAAAAGAACTGCGCGCATATGAACCTGAAGGATGCGACCATACGCAGTACCTAGTCCCAAATTGATGCGTTGATTACGGAATAATGGGTTACTTTCAACCTTGACCATCCCTGCATCCCGACTAGGGTTTGGAACCTGGTAGTTTTGAAAATAACCGGTTTGAAACGGTTATTTTTACAAAAATAACCGGTTCTGCCGATTAATAGTTTTCAAAATAACCGATTTTTTCCGATTGATTGCCCTTTACTAACCAACATCTTGCCATCGGCAGAGGAGAGCCGATACTCGTCGGAGCACAGTGATCAAAACTACGTGAGAAGTTGCAATTTACCATCGGCCATTGTTTATTGCTACCAAATCCTCTGTTTAGTGCAAAAATTGGACAAAATGTACAGCCGAAAAGAACCATAAAATTTTGTAATAATTCCAATCAATTGGTTTAAATCAGTTTTCAAAATAACCGGTTGTGCCAATCGATGTGACAATGACCTCCGATTTTTGCCGATAACCGGTTTTCCCGATTAATTGGTAAAACCGGTTCCGAACTCTAATCCCGACGATAAAGATTTCGTCAACCAAAGCGAAGGTATGCGGCGGTTTTGCAGCTTCAGTGCGCGAGGGCTCGCGCACTCACCCGCCTTTTTTCCACATCTACACAGCTGCCGATGCGAAGATTCCAGCAGAAGTTGCAGCACTGGGCACGTCGCAACTGAAGATTGGTCTGGGAAGCTAGGGTTATTGGGAAGACGCAAAAAGTTCGAAGTACGGGTCGCCGTGGCCAAAGTGGCAAACGTTGACTGGTGCACCTCTGTGGCAGACTCGGGTCAAGCGAGCATCTCCATCACCGCAGAACCTGTCCGTGCGGAAACAACTACAAAGGAAGGCTGACGCACCAGCAGCGGCGCTGACGAGACATACAAAGTTGAGCACTGGCGAAGTGATCAATGTCTCCAAGCAGGACAACCAAGGGGCCAAGTGCAGCTTGACAGCACGTCGTATTGGCGATACCGAAGAGACACCTCCAGCCCGTTTCTGGGACTTGGAGTACCCGTTGTGGGTTGTCAACGCTGACCTCTTCGTGGAATACAGCTCCGCAGCACTCGTTCCTACCTGGTTGTTCGATGTGATGATGTTGGGTAAGGATCTGATTTTCTATGGCGAGACTGATGTGGTGTACCGTATTGGCCGAGAAATGCAGAGGCTGTGGCGTATCGACAAGGAGAAGGATCCGACTACAGTGCCTTTCTATCATGCCCGGTTGCCGGTATACTCTTGGTGCTTTCGGAATCTTCCATCATCTCCATTGTTGTAATGTTGACTTCGAAACCCGAGTTTAGGATCTTTTGATTCTCCTGCTTACAACCAAAATTTCCAACTCCACTATTGAAAATCACGACGATCGACAACGGTAACACAAAGCAATTGCACTCAAAGCTCAGAACCTGTTATCCACGAACTTCAGCAATTCATAAAATCAAAAATTCAGAAACTCAGCAATGTGGCCAATCACAGAACTTGCTGTCTAAACTTAATGGAACCAAGAGAGTGCCGTCAGAAATCCTGAAGTATGTGGCGCTAGCGTCCGCTGCGCTCAGCCGATCTGTACTGCCCTGTCACCCCTGCCAAGGACAGCAGCATGCCCTAGCCCTGCCGATCACACCCCCCACCAAGGCTGAGCATCAGTGGATGCCAGCCTGAAAGACAACTGAGAGGCAGTGGCGTCAGAAGGGGCTGGATGAGGCCCTGGGAGTCGACATATGCAAAAACCAAAAACAGACATGAATTAATTACATCCGGCTGCCCACGTATGCCAGCTTCCATGAAATTCTGAAACCGGAAACCTGAGACACACAGGCGCCGAGATACGACAATGGGCAGGCAGAGAGAGCAACTAACTGACTGACGGGTGGAATGACAAAGCACATACAACGAACAGAAAATGAGAGGAGGCAAAATTTCAAGTACTGACCATGGTAACCAGCTCCACTGCAGGGAACTACAACACAGGCCAGGCACACAGAAAAAAAAACGAGAGAGGAGGAAAAAAGCAGCCTGCTAATTGACATCAGACCAATTCGCTTGAACATTATGACGGCAATTATACTGTTACCACTTATCCGTCACGTGATGCACAAACTGCGAAGCAGGCTCCCAGCTGGGTTGCTCAGCTCCCTTCCAATGAACATGCCAGAACACCCTCATCTTACCCTGACGGCGGGGATCAGGACGCCTCTCATGGCCCAATATTTCCTGAACCACCCAGGCATCATCCACAGGAGGCGCCACAATGTCAGCATGATACTGCAGTGGCACCTTGTCACCAGTGAGGGCCTGACGATAGGGCTTCAAACGATCAGTGCTATATACACGGGAACCCTGGGGGGTAGCCACCAAATAACGATTACCCCCTTCCCACCGGAGAATCTCATATGGCCTCTGCCAGATTCTCTTCAGCTTGTCAAAATTTTTGTGCTCTGCCTTCGGCAAATCACACAGCAAAACCCGATCACCCTCCTCAAAACTGAGGGGCGAGACTGAGGAAGAGAGTGGTTGTGCCACAGAGGCATACAGGGACTCTAACTTACGATGTACCAGACGCCGTTCCTCCAACAGGCGGGAAAAAAAATCCAGGGAATCTTCACTGTCCTCCTCAGCAACATGGGGGGGGTCCCTAGCACCCAAGGGGTAACGCGGGGATGCAAAGAGCAAAAAGACATGGGGGGGTCAGTCCCCAAACCCAGGGGGGTCCCGTCCAAAGACGAGTCGATTGGGGGAGTTTGGGGCCACGATCCCTGGCAGATCGTTGAGACCCCACACCGCCATAGGCAGTGCGTCATACAAACTACCTCCCCGCTGGCACAAATACTTACGCAGGGCCATCATGACCCCCTGCACTGCTCACTCCGCCCGACCATTACTATTATGCCTATACACCACACTGTGATATTTGTCAATTCCAGACAACTCAGCAAGGGTTGTCAAAGACTGGGAGTTCAGCAAAGTAGAATTGTCACACAGGAACTCAGCAAGGAGCCCCATAAAAAACACGCAATGGCAGAGAAACAGCTCAGCAACGGCCCGACTATCCAGACCAGCTTTGGTACAGGGGACTGCGAGAACATACCCCGTAAGCCTACACACAACAACGATACATTAATCATATTGCACGCTATTTACAGTCACAGGCTTTCAATCCAGGAAAGCCAATGCCAGACTGCTGAAGGGGTCATCCGGAATGGGATAATGATGTACAGAGTCTGGATGTATCCCCACTCGTGGCTTAGTCTGCTGGCAAACATGGCACGCATCACAGTGTGCCTTGACAGACTTATACCAGTCATCCAGGGTCATAATTGGCACTGAGAAGCGACGACGCACCAACTGATACGTCTTTTCTATCCCCCCATGCACATAAGTATGGACCGCTGCGATGACCCGTGGTACCAGAGCAGCAGGCACCAATATCTTGCCCGCGAAGCGCGATTTATTTCCTGAAATCACATGCTGAGGCAAATACGACCTCCAGCAAGCCTGATCAGAGGAGAGAACAGCATACTTATCTGCAAGGTCTGAATCGGCCGCATAAAATTCAGCCGAATCCTCAAACAAGATAGAGACGTCGGCAGCCAATATAGGAACTCGAGAATCGGCCGATTTGCCACTCCTAAGAGAAGCAACAGGCAGATTTCCGTAAAACAGAGCATCTGGAGAATGCACAGTGGATGCAGCAAAGGCACTGGGGGACCAACCCTGACTCCAAAGGCGTCTCTGTAGTACACGCATGCGCCGAGCACCTGGCAGTGAGGGACGACCCCCCCCCCACAGACCCCACCCAACGCCGCACACGACGGGTAAACTGCACTTCAGCATCAGCCCACTCCCTGTCAGCCTGCTCGTCACGCTGCCACCCCGACAATACAGCTGCAGTACCATGGATACTGATATCAGGCGCTGCCTGCTGTGCAGGATAGCTCCAGCTTGAAAGAATGTCGGGGACCTGCTGATCCTCACCTTTGACATAGATAACCTCTATGTCAAAGGTGGATAGAAACTGATGCCAACGCCCCCTCCTGCCGATGGGTCCAGCTAATGTGTCCAGGTGCTCAGTGTGCCACTGCTGCAACGATTCATGATCAGTGCGCACGTGCACCTTGACGGGCGAATTACGCAGCCAACTGCTAAATTTAAACAACGTAGCGAGAATCGCATACGTTTCTTTCTCTCTAATGCACCAGCCACGCTGTCCATAACCCTCCTTACCCTGCAGCTTGCGAGAAAAAAATGCCACTGGGCGCAGATGGCCAGTGGAACCCATCTGCTCAATGACCCTCCCCACCGCATACGTTGAAGAGTCACAACGCAAAAAAAAAGGCTGGCTCATATCGGGCTGATGCAACACCGCACCATCCCTGAAGCGGATTTTCAGCTCTTCAAAGCACCGCTTCATCTCCTCCGTCCAGAAAATCTCATTTTTGGCCGCTGCCGCCGCCTGTGGGGTCATTTCTGGGCCTGATGCCATCTGTTTTTTTTTCATCTCTTTACTCCCTTTACGCTGCTTCCCAGTGACATCGAGACCCTTTAAAGGCTCCATCAGCGGGGCGGCCAGCTTCGCATACCCGCGCACATAAAGGGCATACCATTGGGTAAACCCTAGGAATGCCTTCATATTCGTGGGCGCGTGAATTGACTGCCATGTCCAGCGCATGACCGCTGCAGTTTTCTCCGGATCCGCTGCCCTACGTCATCTCATGAGAACATGCCCACAGAACTTGACACCGGTAGCAAATGAAACATACTTACCCGGCTTAATGGTGAGACGATAACGCCTCATGATGGAAAAAAATTCACGCAATTGGGCATAATGATCCAATAGGCACCTGTCACTTAATGGATCATCCAAACTCACCGGATCGGGATTATCATTATCCGCGGTCCCATGACATACATCATGTATATACAGACCCGTCCCATACTTACGAGTAAAATCCCTCAAACACCAACACACTAACCTCTGGTATGCTGAGGGCGCCGTTTTAAGGCCCATCGGCATTACCCGCCACTCGTACAACCCCCACGGCGTGACGAAGGCCGTCAGTGGTTGTCTGTTAGGGTGGAGATGATTGTGATGGAGCCCGTCTTCTAAATCGAAGACGGACCACAGTGCATTCCCACTCTGACATGCCACCATGTCCTCAATCACCAACAGGGGATGTGCATCATCAGAAATGCAGGTGTTCAGGTACCTATAGTCGATAACCAGACGCCATTTGTTGACGCCTGGTTTCGGGACTATAAATGCCCGCGCACCCCATTCTGATTCGGAGGGCGTCAGCATACCTCGGCCCTCAAATTTCTGGATCAGCGAATGGAACGCGCCTTCCCTAAGTCCCGCTAACCTAATGGGGCTGCATTTCTGCGGCCTCGAACCGTCCTTCAGTTTAATCATATGCATAGAATGCGGACCCCTGAGATCATCAGGAACTTCCTGAACATTAGGGAAAGAGAAAAGATCAGCGAACTCCTTCTCCAGCTGTTCCCTGTACTGCTGACAGCGGGAGTCCAGCTTGTCTGCTTGCACCGCACGCCTAACAGATCGGGTGTCCACAGCATGATACCGGGGGCAGTCTGGGTGCAGCGTACGCAAGCGTTCAGCCTTCACCGGCGCTGACCCATCCGTTCCCTCAGGACATTCCCCCGGCTGGACATCATCCCATGCCATGTCGGGTCTATCAGGACCCCGATCACAGCCAAAAGCATCAAATAACACCACACGTGTGGTCACCCCCTTCTGCTGTGGGTACTGCCAACCTTCGCAATCCCCAAAAATGGGCACCTGATGGGGTACGTCCCACCAGTCTACTGCCACGTTTCCCAAGGACCAAAACCAGGACTTGGATTTGTCCAGTGGGATCAGGGCTACCCCTTTGGCGTGATCGACCAATATTTTCTGTACCACCAGACCCCACTGGGCACTGGGTGCTTGTACCCACAGCAGTGAATCGGACCAACACTGATTCCATACCTCACCCTGAGAACCCTTTGAAAGGGGCGGGAAAGAGGTCCCCCCCGCCCCAGGAAACAGTTCACAGATGGACTTCCGATCATCGGACAACCCTGCCCATGAAAGGATATCCTCACGAACAAAGAGATGCAACACCCCCCTATCTCTGGCATAAACATATTTCGCCGTCATGCGAAATCATTTCTTACGGGCAATCAAACAGGCAGCTGCAGAGCTACCCTCAGATGACTCCCTATGCCGCAGAAAACGGGTAGCAAAAAAATCATTGCGTACTGAACTGACAGTCAATCCCCTAGAAAGCAGTGGATCAGGACTTTCAGGAAGAGCTGGACCCACTGTCAGAGGCACATTAGAACTGACAAAGTCACGCAGAGAGGCCGTCCAAGCCCCCCCTTGTGTCTGTGAATATCCCCAGCCAGTAGCAAACGAATCAGGAGGTCGGTCAACCTCCGCAATCAGAGACTTATGTACAGTATCATCGTCAGACTCGGATTCCAAGTCGGAAATACGATCAGACTCACAATCTGATTGGCCAAACTGAGATCGCCGCACAAATTCAGGAGGCGGCAAAGAGGCAGAAAAATTTTCATGGGAAGCGGCAGTGGTCCGGGAGTCCGCAGATATCGTACACGGGCAGCAGACCCCAGCGTTCAAACAGGAAGGTGACGCTGGTGCAACAAAATCGGGATAAAAGGGGACTGCCCAGGCACCTCGCAGCCCCAAATCAATGCATCCGTCCGCACACTGACACTCCCTGTCACACTTACACGAACCTGAAGTAACCATCCTCACCTAACTCGTCTCTCTAGTAATACTTGATTCTCCAAATCTCAGAATCGAACCCCACAGCTCTGTGGAGACGGTAATTCCATATAACAAAAGGAAAGACCAAACATGGCGCCAGGCAAGCATACATGCAAACACAAATGGGCTATTATACAAAAATGATGACCCCAGGGTTGTCCTGGGTCGCTCCAAGACCTTAGCAGCTAAATTGAACGGGGAAGGCCCTGGCCTAGTCAGCTGCAGGACCCTGTCCAGGATACCCTCAGGGTCGTTATCTGTGACTGTCTCAAAAGCAGAGTGTGTCATGCATGCGCACTGTTGCCCACCCCCTGTGGTCGGGTCCACAGCCGGCACTGAGACCGCCTCCACAGAGGATACCTGTACTGACTGTGTCCGGCAGTCACGCAGGCAATCTTCAACAGGGTCTACACACAACCCATGTGCTTTTGAAAAGGGGTAACCTGCCACCAAGCCCCCTTGTACGTCGGCCGCTTACACAAAGGCTCCTTGACACTGAATATGCTCCACAGACCCTAAATGGTCTTTAACAGGGACAGTAATGTCCATCACCGCACCTGTAGTCCCACCTTTCACAGAATTACCCTGAGTGGAAACTATGTTAAGCGGACGACGCGCTGAAATTAATGTTCCCTCAAAAAAATTCACATGGGGCCAAAGCATAGGCCTCACAACCATCATCAGGTAACAAGCTGACGTGACGATTGCATCCAATACAGTCCTGAAATCGAATGAGGGCAGGAACTACCAATTCAGTGGCACTGCCCTGCACCTCCTGTTGCTGACGAGCTGTAACCCGCGCCACTTTGGTATGACATGATGTCTTGTTTCCCGCACAACCAGCAGATGCTGGGCATGCTGGAACCTCCAAACAGGACAAGCGATCGTTAAACACATGCGACCCCGCCGGCTGATTTACAGAAAGATGCCCCGACGGGGTCATCGGAGTGGGACAAAGGGCCAGATCAGTTGTCTGTCCCTCATGTCGTACACCACAATGAATCACTGGCACCCTCCGACTCCGTTACTTCTTGTCAGAGCCCTTGCCTTTACCCTTGCCCTTGCCCTTACAGTCACCCTGTTGCTGACCCTGACCCCCATTCTTGGGATCATTCTGAGGCGCAGGCTTGGGATTCGGTTGGGGAGCCGGTTTACCTGGAGTCTCACGATCAGCCCAGGGCTTGGGCTTAGGCTTAGGCTTAGGCTTCCCTGGCGCGGAGGTGCGATGCTGTGTGGGACACTGTTGAGCTCTATGTTCAGAAGACCCACACCATCCACAATTCCCTGAATTGATACGGTCAGCTAAGCTAGACACCAGGGCATCAAAAGCTTTACGCTTCAGCTCGGACCGGGCCTCGCATCCTGCAGGGAGTTTCCCCTTTGGCTGTCCCCACCCCCCACCTGAACCCTTCGCACCACCCTTACCTGCTTGTGCGCTGGCAGCACGACACTGCAAGGAATCATGGTTTGGGTCACTGGAGCCGCACTCTGTGCACACTCGTTTGGCTGGGGTGGGGACTGCACTGTTTCGCTGGGCCTGTGTACGAGCTCTGGCTTTCTCTTTAAATGCTTGTTCACGCCAAATCATCTGCCACAACACCACTCGATGCACCATAAGCCAATCCAATTTATGACCTGTCTGCCGCTCAATGCGATAGACGTCGTCCATCTCAGCTTCGTACCGACCATGAGTCAGCAGCGAACGCACAAAAACTTCCCTTGCTCGCTCAGCAGTGATGGGTCGGGCGCGCTGACCATTCACACACCACATGATTACCCGTTGGGTATGCCCATCAACCGTTTTGGTTTTCGGGGGACGGGTAGATTCCCATTTATCACCTAAGTCACCACGGTCTTCTTGGTCTCATCCACGCACCATTAAGTCATCCCAAATGTGTGTGTAATCCCATTTAAGATATGTATGCAATGCACCATACATTTCCTTCTTCTGATCAGGCAAAGCAGAAAGAAGGGAGTACACCATTATTGAATCCGGGACACGAGGAACCCAATACCCAGCAAAAACATCCCAAGCCCGTTTGAAGGCGGGCCATGTCGGGGGCTGTCCCTGATCCTCCATCTTCCACGTGGGGCGCTTAAGTTTATCTCTAATATCGTTCTTGGTGTCTCCATCTAACAAGTCCCAATCACGTGAAATAGAGGACCAAAGGAGCTCGTTAGGACCGGGCTTTTGCAGGTCCTCCTCATTCAGCAAGGGGGCAGCCTCTGGGTGTTCCGTTACATAATCCTGCAATGTTTGCTCTTTCGCCATAGCCTCAATTGAGTGAAGGGCGAAAGCAGCAAACGACCAACAATCCAAAAAAGTCTTATCCACGGGTATATCCCGAATGGGATCCCTCGTAAATAATTCAGTGTTCCCACTCGCCATCGCCTCAAAAACAGGATGAACAAGCAGAAATTGCGGATTCTGAAATTGTGACGGTAAATCCCCTGGGGACGAGTTATGACCACCACCCGTCGGATCAAAATTATGATCCGTTGACCGTATAGGGGGATCAAGATATGCGGAGGAGGAGGGGTGGGATACCTTTGTAACCTCATCGCGCGGATTTTCCTCATTGGGATTCCACTCCTTCCACGTATCCACTTCTGTCTCGACCTTAGAAAGGTGGGAGAGAATGGCGGACACATTGGGAAAAGAAGAAATGGAATCACTCACCCGATCCACAAAAACGTTGCTCAACTCTCCAATAAGTGACGACCGAAGTTGGTTTAAATACTCTTCAACCGAACAGTGAATACCATTCGGCGCCTTACTAAATTCTTCCAAAGTGAGTTGAACCTTTGAGTCGTAGGTACTTAATGCTTCGACCACTTGTTGATGAAGTAGATCGAGCGTAGGACCCACGACTGGGGATACGGGAATATGTTTAACAAATTCCTCCAAAGAAATTTTATCCACGCGTGTGACCAAGGCTCCTAGGTTTCCCACGGCGACCTCCAACTCACTCCGCATACCTTGGTGAGAATTCTCTAAATCATTTTGGCGTTGTTGAATTCCCTTCATCTCACGCGCTGTCACATCATTCAAATTTTGAATTACTCCACGAAGTGAACCTGTATCAGACATGGATTGCGAGTATGCTTCATGCAATGGACCAACGCGTGATTCGAGAACACTCACACGGGAAATGAGTTCACCAAGAACATGATTCGATGAACCACCTACGTCACTCACACGTGGTGTCGGTGGGATTGGGGGAGGAAGCTTCTCCAATAATCCCATTCGCACATGAAGACTTGCTCCCTCACCTTCCACCTTGGACATTCTCGAACTCATGGCATCATATTGAGACAAAGAATGCTTGATGGATCCCAAATGAAATTCCAACTCTCGAACCTTGTTCCCCATCCCTTGGAAAGCAGAAAATTCTTGCTTGAAATCACGCAATTGATTCTCCATTGAATCGATTCTCCTACTCCAAATCTGCAATGAAGCCACTTGGGGCGTAATATCATTAGTCGTTTTTTCAACCCTTTCCAACCGCGAAGAGATTAGCGAGGTCGAAGGGGAAGAGGACAAAGAATCAACCCTCTCCTCTAAAGTAGAGATTTTCATCCTTGCCATGTCCAATTGCTGCAAAAGACTCGAAACATCATTGGATCCTTGTAGCAATTGTAGTTGAGAGTCCAACCGTTGTTCAACCGCGGATATCTCCTTACCTATGGCCAAATTAAAAGAAGATTGAATTTGCGAAACATGATTATTAAAAGCAGCTTCCATGGCATCAATGCGTGAAGAAAGAGAATTAGACATTGTAGAGAAAAGATCTCCACCAGATTGACTATTCGCATGAGATTGACTAAGCAACTCCATTTGTTGCTTCAACGTCCCAATTGAATCCGACATTTGATGAGCTAATGCCGAATTCTGATCGTTGCCTTGTTGTACTTGATCGACTCTTTGACGTAAGGACTCATGATGGTGTTCCATGCCCATTAAACTTTGAACACGACCTTCCAATGCTCCCGAATTGCAATCGGTTAATTTTTTGAACAAGAACATCTCCTTTAGGCCCGTTGAGTGCTTCTTGAGTCAGCGAAGGATTGAATTTTGTAGGAGGTTATCAAAACCCCCCATGAACTCTTGAGAGTTCTCTTCATTCTCCATCAACCTACGGACTCTATGCCTCAATTTCTCCACACATTGCCGGTGATGTGAAAGGTGTTCAAAGGCCTGGGAAACCTCTCCGTGGTTATGTTTTGCTAGCGAAGTCGTGAAGCCAACTACCTGTTCAGTAACCGACCCAAAGGCCTCAATAGCCTCATCATGACTCTCCAATATTGAGAATGGATCATGTTGTCGAAGTTCGGCGTCTCCCAAGGATTGATAGGGCATTGGTTGGGGAGTATTGATCTCTTCAAAAAGGAGCTCTTTCGGCGGTACTACGCTCGGAAGTATATCTGGATCAGACTCGTCCTTGTGGGGAGTTTACATTGCCTCTCCCTTCAAAGGCGAAGGCGCCGTCTTCGTACGGTAAGCAAGAGACTTAGTCTCTGCTACCATGCTTTCGGAATCTTCCATTATCTCCATTGTTGTAATGTTGACTTCGAAACCCGAGTTTAGGATCTTTTGATTCTCTTGCTTACAACCAAAATTTGGAACTCCACTATTGAAAATCACGACGATTGACGACGGTAACACAAAGCAATTGCACTCAAAGCTCAGAACCTGTTATCCACGAACTTCACCAATTCATCGGCGTCGCCCGTCCACAGAAGTTCATAATGAAATTGGTAAAACCCCTGAAATGGGCAACGGTCTCATAAATGCAAAAATTCAGAAACTGAGCAATGTGGACAGTCACAGAACTCGCTGTCTAAAATCAATGGAACCAAGAGCGTGCCGTCAGAAATCCTGAAGTATGTCGCGCAAGCGTCCGCTGCGCTCGGCCGACCTATACTGCCCTGTCATTCCTGCCAAGGACAGGAGCATGCCCTAGCCCTGCCGATCACAATTGGATGTCGGGTTCCGTCACAACCAACATGTATCAGTTTGACGAGCACACTATGTGGATTGGAACAACAAGCCGCTGGGATAAGCAGGTATATGTGCTGTGTTCGCTGATTTTGACGCCGTTGAGTGCGCGAGGCCTCGCGCACTTCTGTCTCAGCTTTTCATCTTTCTTCATCACATTTGCAGTTGCCGAACTATCTGACGTACTCCGCTGCGCATTTCGAAGACATGCAGAACAAGAACCTTGGTGGTTTCATGCCTCTGATTCACGTGCTTTGGTACCTTGACAAGTATCTGGTTGATTGCGGGAATATTGATGCAGTGGTTGTTGTGGATGAGACGCCGGCCATGGCCGCAAAGATTGCGATGTCGGACGGGAAGACTAAAGTGGCGATTCTGGCTGTGTCTGCGATCAAGCAAAAGGACCTTAGCAATGCGGTTGGAGGCGACGTGCAGCATGCCATCCTCATGCGGTACATGTTGGCAGATGATCAGGTGGAGCAGGGAGTAACAGGCTCACCTTGGGATACTCAAGAAGAGTGGCTTTTGTGTGGCATTCCACTCTGGGTTTTGGATGGCGACCAAGGTCATGAAGGGCACCCGAAGGTGCATGCTGCAGAAGCCGCCCAAGAACAGATTGTGTCTGAGGCCCCCGTTGACGACAGTGAGTCTACTGCGCCTAAGCCTGCACCTACCCTGCCCAAGCTGAAGAAGACTGCCAAACTTGTACCAACTCGGGGTACTGCAGCGGGAAAAGGAAACCCATCAAGTAGCAAGAAGCAGGCAAAGGAAAAAGGACAGGAATTGGACAAGGCGGAAGAAACAGACGCTAAGGATGGCGACGAAGGAAGATGCGGATCTGGATCAAGTACTGGAGACCCAGCCGAAGCGGAAGCGGGCGCCCGCCTCTCACTTTGATGCGGGTAAGGACCAGCCAAAGAAGAAATTGAAGACTGCTGCCCGTGCAAGTGCAGAGTTCAAGGCGCCATCGCTTTCTGGTGGTCAGCCATCCCGTGGTACCGTTTCCTCCCCGAGTCGGGGAGGTTCAGTGGCAAGGAGCCTGAATGCCAGGCGGGCCAAGGTGGGAGCACCGAAGAAGAAGTAAGTCAAAATTAACCCAAATGTATTTTCTCTTTTTGCAGCCATGTGTGCGCGGGGTCTCGGGCACTCGCCTTCGACGCGAATGCATTTATATGCGCTTAACCGCTTGTACGCTTTTGCTGAGCTTGTATTTCAGTGTCTGCATGTAGTCCATTTTGTCTCGTGTTTTTGTTGCCTTCTGTCCACATTTGTTTCCACGACCTTGAGTACGCGAGGCCTCGCGCACCGAGGGACAGAAAAAAGCAATTCATTTCGCAGGACAAACTTTGTTACTACCGGTGTTCCACACAATTACATTTTTGAGATTGACCTTTTGAAAAGGCACGTGCTTGTGTGATTTTGAAATAAAAAAACAACAACATTGGCAATACGGACTCTTCAAATCAATCAAAATAGTATTTTATTTTGCTATCTAAATCTTAAAAAAAACCAGCAAATTGTGTGAAAAACTTTTTTTGGTTGTGTCTGATTAATAGGTGTTGTAAATGTCCGAAAAAAATGGTTTTTTCGGCTGCCATTTTTTATGTCCGCCCCTTCCAAAAGGGGGTGCATACATCGTGGGCTAAGAGCAAGGGCACGGGGGCGTGCTGCGTCTTGGGACCACTGAGGCCCCTGTCGCGTTGGCGCGGGGGCCTGTGTGGCGTGTGCATCATCAAAGCCCCCTGTCACAGGGGCGGGCGGCCTCTACCGTTTTGGGACACCCGAGGCCCCCTCCGCAAGGGCATGGGGGCCTCCTTCTTGTTTGGACCATCGAGGCCCCGCCGCACTGGCTTGGGTCATCTTGCGCTTTGGGACCACAGAGGCCTCCGCAGCGTTGCCGGGGGCGACTCGTTGGTTTTGGAATCCCGGAGGCCCCCGTTGCATGGGCGCAGGGGTGTTCTTCGTCTTGGGATCAATTAGGACCTCACCGTAAGGGTGTAGGGGCCTCCCTCACTTTCAGACGTGAGAGGTCTGTGCGATGGGGCCTCCTTCACTTTGGGAGGACCGAGGCCCCGGTCCCGTTTGCGAGGGGCCCTCCTTCAACGTCGGCCCAGCAAGCTCCCCTCCGCAAGGGCCTTCCCAACTTTTGGGATCCCTGGCACCCCTGCGGCATTGGCACAGGGGGTTCCTTGGGTTGTGTATCATTGAGGCCCTGTCGCCTCGGCACAGGGGCCTCTTTTGTTTTGGGTTCATCGAGGGCCCACTGCAGGGGCGTGCAGGCCTCCTTTGGTGTGGGATCATCGAGCCTCAGGTCGCTCGGGCCCGGGGGCCTCCTTCCCTTTGGGACCACCGAGGCCCTGCCGTGTTGGTGTGTTAGCCCCCTTTGCCTTAGGACCAATGAGGCCTCCTCCGCAAGGGCAAGGGAGCCTCCTTTGCTTTGGAACCACTGAGGCCACTGGCGTGTGGGCGTGGGGGCCTCCCTCCCGTTTGGATGGTGGAAACCCCGTTGCATGGGTGCGGGGAATCGCCTCGCTTTGGCACCAGTGAGGCGCCTGCGCGGTTGGCGCGGAGGTCTGCGTCGCATTTGGAAGATTGAGGCACCCGTCGCATGGGCGCGGAGGCCTGCTTCGTTTTGCCGCCTCCGAAGCCCCGCCGCTTCCGGACGGGGGCCTCCTTCGTGTTTGGGTCATCAAGGCCCCCCGTCGCACGGACAGGGCAGGCTTCTTCGCGGTTGGGTCATCACGGCCCCGGTTGCACGGACGTGAGGGCCTCGTTCGCTTTGGGACCACCAGGGCGCCTCCTGTGTTGGTGCGCGGGCCTCTTTGGGGTTTAGATGGTGGAGGCCCCGTTCCCATGGGCGTGGGGCCTTGCTTCGCTTTCATGAGACCACTGAGGCCACCGCCTTGTTGGCGGGGGTGCCTCTTTCGCAGTTGGACTAACGTAGACCCTCATCGCATCGGGGGGGGGGGGGGGTGCTGCGCTTTGGGAGCATCGCGGCCCGTGCCACATTTGCGCGGAGGCCCCCTCTGCGTTTAGGTAATCGAGCGACGCGTGACACAGGCGTGGGTGCCTCCTTCGCTTTGGCACCACCGTGGCCCCCGCCGCATTGGCGCGGCAGGGTCGATTGTTTGTGAATTATCGAGGCCTCCTTCGCAGGCGCGGGTGCCACTTTCGCTTTGGGACCAACGAGGCCCCCACCATGTAGGCGCGAAGGCTTGCTATGCTTTGGGACCAACAAGGCCCTCTTTGAAGGGGTGCGGAGACCTCCTTTGGGGCCATGGAGAATCCCCAAATGCCTTAAAAAAGGGCAATTTGGGGTCCAAAAAAGGGGCCAAGTTGGGTTAAGAAGGTGTTTTTCCGAAAGGGATCTTTGACCATTCGGGATGCTCACACAGGTGTTTTTAGCCCCTTTTGAGTGCATAGTGGCGCGTTTTGGCCCAGCGAAAACACAAAAATGTCTTGAAAAAGGGCTGTTTTTGGGGCCAAAACTGGGACAAAAATGGGTCAAAAAGGTGTTTTCCCAAAGGTGATTGTGGACGATTCGTGATGCCGAAACAAGTGTTTGCAGCCCGTTTTGAGGTAGTCGTGACACATTTCGGGCCATGGAAGTCCCCAAATACCTTGAAAAGAGGCCCTTTTAGGTCCAAAAATGGGTCAAAAATAGGTCAAAAATGTGTTTTTCAAAAAGTGATCCTACACCATTCAGGATGCTCAAACAAGTGTTTTTAGCCCATTTTGAGCCCATGGCGATGCGGTTTGGCTTATGGGAAATCCCAATATGCCTTGAAAATGGGCCGTTTTGGGGCCAAAAATGGGGCAAAAAACGGTCAAAAATGTATCTTTCGAGGGGTGCTCTTGGACTATTTGGCATCCTCAAACAAGGGTGTTTAGCCCATTTGATGCCACGGTGACGCAATTTGGGCTACGGAGAATCCCAAAATGTCTTGAAATGGGCCGTTTTGGGACCAAAAATAGGTCAAAGATGGGTCAAAAATGCATTTTCCAAAAGTGATCCTGCACTGTTGGGGATCCTCAAACAGGTGGTTCCAGCCCGTTTTGACCTCGTGGTGACGCATTGGGAGCCACAGAAATTCCCCAATTGCCTTCAAAATTGGCCTTTTTTGGGACAAAAATGGATCAAAAATTGGTCAAAAACACTTTTTTGCAAAAGTGATCGTGGACCATTCGAGATGCCCGAACCATTGTTTTTGGTCCATTTTGACCCCTGGGGGACGCATTTTGGCGCATGGAAAATCGCAAAATGCTTCGTAAAGAGGCCCTTTTGGGACCAAAAATGGGTAAAAAACCTGCGTTTCCAAAATTAATCCTCCACCACACCGGATGCTAAAACAAGTGCCAAAAATAGCTCACAAATTGGTCAAAAACAAGTTTTTCCAAGAGTGATTCTGCACCGTTGGGGATGCTAAAACAAGTGTTTGTAGCCCATTTTGAGCCCGTGGTGACACACTTTGGCCAATGGACAATCCCAATATGCCTTGACAATGGGCCGGCTTGAAACCAAAAATGGTTCCAAAATGGGTCTAAAACGGGTTTTCCACAAATGATCCCGGGCCATTCAGGATACCCAAACAAATGAAATGCACGAATTTTCAGCCCGTTTCCCTAAGTTACCTTAGGCACCTTGTAACTCTCTGCGTACCCTAGAGCCACCTAGACACGGCCAAGGGGGTGTAGATTCAGGGATACATATTACTGCACCCCTCTCCCAAAAAATGTAGCTAACAACAAGCAAGCAACAAGCAAGCAAGCAGGCAGCCAGCAAGCAACCAGCAAGCAACACTTCTCCTTCTGATTTTGGCCATTGCTCCTTACCACCGCTTCAAGATCTATTGTAGTCCAAGCATTCTCACGCCTCGTTGACACTGTTGCCTAATCCCAGATTTGAGTCATAAACTCACCGGTGGCGCCCCAGGGCGAGGGCGCCAAATTGGGAGGTTTCCTCCCAAAACTGCGCATTTCGTGCCCCAAAAAAGCCTTTTTTGGCCGGAAATAGTCTTGAAACCTACTCAAAACAGACGACCGAAAAGAAAGGGTTGCTACACTGCACGCGCGCCTCGATTGCCCCTTCACAAACATCCCTTTGTTGCCCTCCATCTCCAAACTCTTTCCAAGAAACGGGCGGTGCTCTGTGCCGCCCTCACATCAGAGCATCCCCGGCTCCTACTCACATGGAGCTCGTCCACGATGTCTCCTCAAGAGCTCGTTGCGGGGACGGAAACCAAAACCTCTGACTTTTGCAGCACTGGGCCACTACTTGGACTGCAATAGCCAGTATGCCTCTGAAGGTCCAATTTATTAATTGAATTTTACATATCTTGTGTTGGAAATCTGCGAACATCACCCATTCATTCGGAAATCAAACAAAGAATGAACATCACCCATTCGGAAATGAAGCAACGAATGATCCTCCTTGTTTTCAAAAAGGAAAAAGAAGTCTTTCTGAGCGCTTGCACATCTTGCGGATTCGCGTGTGTGCTTCGAAAGTGTTGTCTTTTTGAGTTGGGTTTTAACTTTTACAACTGGTTTGATTATTTGCTTAAGAGAACACACTAGCAGCCCAGCAGAAATGGATTTTACTAAAGCTGAGGCATGTATGTCAGCAAAGGCGTTTCGCTGAAAGATGCTACCCTTGTGAAGAATACCCTGAGGAAGGTATTTTTCTGAACGCTTGCACTTGTGTGCTGCGACGTATTTTGCACTTTAGCTTGGATATCAATACTGCGTGTGTAATTCGGCTGGTGTATAGTTCGGCTGGTGTACAGTTCGGCTGTAGCGCGCTCTTTTTGTGCAGTACCCCGAGTATCTTACAAGCATGGTTTTGTGATTGCTTCCCTCACCTGCCCTGCACGCCAGTCAATTCGCATTCTGTCTCGTACTGTCAAACATCTCCGGACAGTCCATGTACAGCTCTTCAAGAAAAACAGTAAGCACTATGAACAAAACGTATGTTTTTGGCAAAACATCGGTTTCAGTTTTCGTATTGCTGTTGCACTTTTCTTTCTCCTATACAGGTCTGTAATACTGCAACTTTTTTATAATACTGCAACTTTTTTCCTCCTGTACTGTACTGTAGTACCACACGTGTCCCCGGGCCAGCAGCAGGGGCGGTACCCCAAGGCCACTGGTCCAAGCCCGGCCAGGCTTGCATCGGGGACCATGGCAAACGTCACCCGGAGCCATGGCAACAACCGATGGCAGGCGAGCCGGCACACAGCCTAGGAGGGGGTCACCTGCCAAGCAGCGAGGCCCTGCAACTCGAGCCACAGGGGTGAGGCGGTCGTACCGCAGACTCGCGGCAGCAATACCCCCTGTGGTGAGAGATGCTCCACACGGTTGGGCAGCACCCAGAGCTGCCGCCCAAAGGAGGGGGCATGTGGCCCTACCCACGGACACATGTGGGGACACCCTCCCACCCGTGACACCTGGACCGGGTGGCCGCGATATTGCCTTCCCAAGCACCTGCGGGAGCGGCACAAGAGGCACCTGACATAGGGCAGTGGGAGGGACAGGACTTCCCCTTGGTAATCATCACAAAACACTGCAGAACATCTCTTCAAAATACTGAAGGGGAATCTATGCAAGTAGTTGAACAGCTGTTGAAATGGTTTACTGAAATGAGTGGTCAGTACAGAGAGCAGGAGGAATGCAAATTCAGAACCATTCTAGGAGGAATGCAAATTCAGAACCATTCTGGATGGACAAACCAGATGCACCTGGAATCCAGAAAATAACAACCCACGTCAGATAACATGGTTACAACTCCTGCAAACAAGCGAGAAGGCTTTGATTGTGCATGAAATCAATCACAGAAAAAAAATGGGAAACAATCCCTTTCACAAGAGGTGAATGTAATTGCTCAGCAACTCGCCATCCGAGGAGAAGCCGCAATATTGCCACATTAGAATGGCTGCAAGAGATGTGACTTGAATGGTGCAGGTGCATGCTCCTCAGAATCCAAAACAAAATAGCACTCACTGCGGCTGCTGCCGCTCCGAGCTGAGGAAAGATGATAGATAGGGCAATCTACATGTGATACCCTGTCTATAGAAGAATGCTGCAATTTCTGAGCTGCAGAGTGCATCAGTGCTGTTGGTGATGGAGCGTGCCTTACCCAATCCATGAACGCTGATGCCTCCAAAAGTGGGTTGGTAAGCAAGTGAGTTAGAACAACTGTGGGAAATGGAAAAAGGAAGAGAAATGGATCAGCAACATTAGTTCCAACACATGGAAACTGTCATGTGGCAGGTGCCGCAGACACTGAATGGAGATCCCTGTACTGTGTGGTATGCACAGGGCTCTAGCAGCGGGAAAACAACCCGAACATAATGATGCCAATTCCAACGAAATCGCTGTTAGTCAGCATCATAGTCAACCAATGAGTCAGGAAATTCTGCTTGTGCAATGCAGTTTTCAGCCATTCTTACCAATGTTGTACAAAATCTGCACAGCAGCACCAGGACAGAATGCACCTCGCTTACCTAGGAAATGAAGTCATGCAAAAATATGCCAAACACCTAGTACTGCACTGTGCGCCATGGAACGTAGGCAATGTCACACCGCCCAGAATTATGAAAGATTGAAGTAAAAACCCCCAGCTACGAAAAGATCAACGGTTAGTAGCAGATATCCAAGAGTAAAACAACGTCCCACTCACCAATTTAAAGGGGGTGATGACTCTGACGCACTTGCACACTAAATATGCATGCAGGCATGGCCAGTGATCAAATTACTGTATACTACAGGTGATGGTTTGATTCACAGCAAACAAATGAAAATTGGTGACTGGAGGTATCTTTGGTTGTTGCTTATCTTTTTTTGTGCATCCGCCAGTCCTGTGAATGGCCCCATCAGGGGAGCAGAACCATGGCCACGCCACGGTCCATAACGGTCGGGCGTGCTGGTCTGTCTGGGGCGTTTGACAAAACGTTCCCTCAGATTTCCAGTAGTGGTACACATAACCATCAGGGTATGCCTTCTCGGCCACTCGTCTTCAAAGGGACTATCGTCTGTTGTTGCTTATTTTGCACTTGTGTCTGGCAAAGCTGAGCTCCTGAGAATCCACCAGAGAAGATGCAAGGGTACCAGGCAGAGTCAATCCATTTTCAGAAAACATGGGAACATCGCTGTGGGGACATGCTGCTGCTGCAACCTACAGCGCCTTGTCACTCCAATGGGTAATGCCCTGCACACACGTCTGAGCCACGCATGTGTAATGGTCTGCGGGCACATCATCTGTTCACCTCGGACTGTGTGCTTCAAATTCAGTTGCCTTCAGCAAGACACCTCGAAGAGTGATGAGCGAAATTGTGCGGAAGTCGTAAACTATAGGCCGACAAAGTTCCGCTCATTGCAGTGCAAACACGCCCAAAACGGCACTTGTGGGGGCCAATAAGCACCATTAGGAGGGCCTAGTTGGTGCTACAGTAATCTATATCACTCCCATTGTCACCAAAGAAGAAAATAAGTGGAAGGGGACCTTTCAGGGCCAATAAGCACCATTAGGAGGGCCTAGGCTCTCCATTGCTACATATGTACCCCCATTGTCACCAAATGATCACCCAGCACTGGCCCAAGGGTCCCCAGGGGTTGTCGGAGGTCACCCCAAAGTCGCGATTTTTCGGCGAACCAATGCCGGCCTCACAACCGCTGAGTCCTGACTGGTGCGGCTCTTAGAAGCTTGGAGATAGCACCCAGGATCCATTGGTTAGGGGTACATAAAGAGAAGAAAACAGTGGAATGGGACCTGAGCCCAAATTGACGCACAGTGGCGGCTGCAGGCCAACTGAGTATCAAACCAAAAACAGCCGTTTCGGGGCTTTTCCCCATGGGGCTATATTGGCCCAGCGGTCACTATGTGGGACCCCATGGGTGGTAACCGTATTGTCACCAAAGGATCACACAAACCCATCCTAGAGGCAACAGAAGATTGTAGCAAAATGTCGAATGTTCAGGTGCCACTGAATAGCCCAAACAACGGCAATTTTGGGCACTCTCACCCACTAGCCTATGTATGGAGGACCCGGGGCGGGAAGGTGGACCAACGTGAGTTTTGGACCCTGCCTTCTGGTCATGCCCCCTGCGCATACTGCGCGGCGGCCACGAGGGACGAGCTAGTGGGGACTAGTCTCTTCCAAGCTTGCCCTCCCGTGCACCCTGATGGGCGCCCTCCATCCTACCATGGCCAGCCCCACTTACGCATTCTCCTCCCACAACGCTAGAGACACCCTCACCTTCGGGGGAATTGCTGGCATCGCTGAACCGTGCTCACCCTTTGGCCCTGACCGGGGCAGGGGGAGCCCCCCCCCCCCCCCCCCTCAGCTCTGCGGCTCATCCCGAGGCCCTATTGCCCCGTGCAGTGCCGCCACACCACCTGGCTTCCTCCCAAGGCAGCCCCCATGCTGCTACGACATCGGGAGTGGGTGGTTGTGGTCCCCCTCCCTCCACTTAACTCTCCAAGGGGGGTCCACTGCCCTTGTCAGCGCAGCCGGCAACGCCACGTCCCAAAACTTGGGCCCCGCTCAGGGGAGGGGCTCTCCGCCAGGTCGCAACTGGCGCAGCTGGCAACCCCCCCCCCCCCAATTCCTGCTAATGGGGGGCACTACTGCGAGCTCCGTCCTATTGCCGGCTCCTACCTCCTCCCCCCGCGTGCACCCGGTTAGTGGATAGGCTGGGGGTGGTGGTGGTGGGTCTGCAAGATTTGCACCTGCGGTATGGGCTGGAAACTTGGCTGGGGCCAACCCACCCCATTGTGGACCACCGTCCCTTTTGGGGGGTGGGGGGGTGAGAATGGGCACGAGTGCTCGCGCTCGGAGAACCCGTTGTTTTTCGACGACCAAGCGGTCGAGGGGGAGGGCGTCGCTCCGCTGAATGTACGTGCTCTAGACGTCTTAGCTCCGTGTGTGGTTGCATTCTCACGGAATGCCCTTCCCCCTGCAATTGGTGCACGGCACCCCTCTGTTTGTGTCATGAAGGTCTTGCGAGGGGTGTTCTACCTACTCTTGTGTTCTAGCTATTGTCTTTTTGTGACCCCCAAGAGCCTCGGTCTTGCTGATGGCAGGATGTACTCGCTCGCACACTTTCCCGCTCCCAACAACCTCCCTCCACGTCCTGTACTCTCTACCGGACCTGCAGTATTCGCTATCTTGGCATGGTTCGGACACCACAACGGGCAATGACTTGCCCTTGTCGGTGATGGGTCGTCTCCGGCATGACGGGTTGTGTGCGTTGATTGTGCACCCGCGGAGTCTCACCGTGTACCCCGAACCGGTGTCTACTTGGGCCCGGCAACTGGGTATCAACAAGGGGAGTCCACCGTGGTTGTTCCTTTCGTATCGGCCCATCAAGGTCGGGTTGTGCAGCAATCGTCTCGAAGCTGCGTCGCAGCATCATGAGACTAGCAGGCGGGGTGAGGTGACAGGTCCCTGTGGGGCTCCACCTTCCCATATTGGAAGGAGATTCCCTCCGAATTCTAGTGTCTTATGTCCAGAGCCACAGTTGCCACCACGCTTTCAGGGAAGGGTCAAGCGCACATCATGGACGGGGATGAATCAGGGGGGTTCAAAATGCCAGTCCGCGTGGACATCGAGTCGTTCATGCGGTGTTGGGAGTCACAATGCAGTTTTGGGCAATGTGTGCGGTGTCTCCATGGGACACAAAGGGTCCTCTTCCGGAACAGCAGGGGCCTCGCGGCACCCGTGCGCACCTTGTGCGCTTTCTCTCACGGCTGCACGCTGGCTGCCACTGCCTACGGGACACTGGGTGTGACGCGCACGCGGTGCTTGTGTCATGAGGCCTGGTGGTGCGTGGGCCCGGGTCTATGGCTGCACGAGTCTGTGTATGGTGACGACAGGAGGTGGTTCAGTAGGAGCACGGCCGAGGGCGTTAGGGTGGCAGAGGCGGCGCATGGTCTAGCCCAGGACGCATGTGCGCCCAGTAATCAGGTCAAATTCCGCTAGACTCATCTTGAGCTTGCACCTGACGGGGGAATTCGGCGTGTGTCAGCGGAGGTGGCACCCTTCAGTAATGTCATACCTAGCTCCCTCTCGCCGCCTGTCATAGTGGGCATCACAATGGAGCCGGGGACACGTCCGCCGAGGTTTGTCACCAAGTGTCTTGCACGCGCGGAGTATGTGAAGCGCTTCTTGAGTCGCTTTCATCGAGCTTTCATTCTTGTGGCACGTAGTGTGCTGGCATACTTTGTGTCTAAACTAGACGCGGTCGTGAGGGGGAGTTACCTTCCTTGAGGGGTTCCGGCTGCATTGCAGCGAACCGTGAACGGCATGGACCGCACCATCATGTCGCTGCCGCACGACGTGCCGCTGCCGGTTGTCTTCACCCCCATTTAGAAGAGGTGGTGGGGCGCACCGGTGCTCAGCGTGCGCAATGAGCTGAACTTTCTGCAGGGCTACCTTGCGGCGTTCAAGGACGCAACGCGCTCGTGCGCAGGGTATTTCACGCGTAGAGGGGTGCAACCCTGCCGCTTCTAGACGATGACGCCGGTGTCGTGCAGCGGCTGTGTTGGGACTACGGGCTGCATTGGGGGGTGGGGGCGGCAGGCTCGACCGGGAGTGGGGCCTTGTAGCTTAGCAACAACATACTCGCATTCACCAGTGTGTATGTGACGACCGCTGCGGGCAACAAGCCTTCAACGCGGATGGCGGTGCAGCGTGAGCCACGGGCGGCTCAGGATGGTTTTCGTCACGGCGTGTGGTAAGCGGCACACTTGTTCTTGGGCTGTGCCTGTCGTTCTGGGATGTAGCATGCACCTTGAATGGCTAGCCAAGATGCTAGCCCTGTTCTTGCTTTGCGATTATCAGGGGCAAGTCTACATGCTCTACGACAACAGAGCGGTACAACTGTGTGGGCTAACGTGCGTCAAATGCCACTTTTGGCTTGACCGCTTGGCCAAGTACGTACTTGCCCTCTAAGTAGTTTCGCGGGTGTGTGAGCTCTTGCTCCCTGCACAGCATGACACAGGTGACATTTCTCGGGCTAGTCTCTGGCAAAAAGACTCCAACACGTTAGCCTCTGAATGCGTGGTGGTTGTGTTTGCGGGGGGCTTCCCGTGGTTGGCGGTACTTGCCTTGTGGGACAACCCTCCGGAACTGTTGTGGTGCTCCGGAGGCGTGTCCTTGCCCCCAAGCTCCTTGAGCGCCTGTACGTCCACGCATGCAACAGCGCCTCCCCTTTGGCACAGTTCGTTCGTGAGTGTGGGGTTGATGCGACAGCTTGGCAGTGTGTGTGTGTTAGTCCCCAGCCGTGTCTTTGCAGGAACAGAGGATGGCGGCATATCTCTGTGTGATGCCTTTCATGCCAGGTACATACTTTGAGGTGCCTGGTTGCCGTTTTTGTCACATGTAGGAGGCAACTGTCAGTCCCACGTTGTTGCATGCCCCGCCCGGTACGTTAGGTCTGGTCATGCCCTGCTCAGTGCGATGACTTGCTGGTAGTTGAGCTGCGTGCGCAACTTGTGCAGCATTTAGATGTTTGTGCTGTGTTGTGTGCTCCAAATGGAGTGTTATACATGGTGGTGGCCCTTGACTTCGACGTGCCCCGTCTCAGCAAGATCCATCCCTCCTAGGAGTACGAACATTTAGTGATAGTCACATGGTCCAGTCTTGTTTGGGTGCAGCACTCAGGGCGTCGCCATCCCTTGACCCTGCGTGCGTCACTGATTGACGCGCTTTGCATAGTGGTGCTCAAGGTCATGAGCATGCAACAGCCTTTTCTCGTCTCTTGCGTTCCAGAGCTGTGTATGGTGCGGCCTAGGCATTTGCCTCCTTTCAGCGTGGAGGTTGGCTGCCCTACGAACGCATAGCTCAGGGCCCAACAGGTTGCGTCCTGGCTCGTGCGAGTCGGCCCGCGGGTGCATGTGTCTCCTGAGCAGGTGTGGGACGTCCAATTGCGTGAAGTGGCGCTGCAGTCGCCCTCTGCGCGAGACTATATAGTGGTATATGGCACTGTAGAGGTTTGCTAGGCGACTGACGCTCAGGGCTAGGGCGAGGGGACGATAGCAATGTGCACGTGTGCTCAGCATTTGGCACCTCACTAGCAGCATCTGCTGGGGCGTTGGGTGGATGGTGCTTGTAGACCGCTTATTCCAGACAGCCAGCTTGCCTTTTTATTGATCAGCCAACAGCCATTGTCTGGGATCAAAACAGATGCCAGTGGCCTTCAGCGCGTGTCGCAGGGAGTCGGTCAAGGCAGGCAGAGCGCAAGCAAAAGGACAAGCGCGATCTAGGGGTGGGCTCCCGTAGGTGGACGTGACGGCCCGAGCTAGGGGTGCTCCTGTGTGGCGTCGAAGACGGTGTGCGTCGCGGAAAGAGCAAGGGGCGAGGTGCGCGGCCCGGACGCGCGCGGAGTCACGCGGACACAAGCAAGAGCAACCAGCACAAGCCAACGGCGGCCAGGGGGAGACACCGCAAGGGGACAATCCAGGGCGCACCCCAGCGCGGAGCACGGAGGGGGCAACGCAACATCGCAGCGCGCGGCCCGATCAGGGGTGGGCCCCCAGGGCAAAAGGAGGGTGCAAGAGCCCCCTGCAGCCAGCCAACCCGGTACACGCCCTGGGGCACCTCAGCCTCAACCTCAACCTCAAAAATGGGGGGAAATGGCGCCCGTTCCCGCACTTGATCTAACAACCCACTGCGAGGTGATTTGGGTGCCATTTTGCTAAACTTAATTTACGTGTTGTCAAGTTCGCTTAGCAAGATTGCTAGTATGCAGGATGAGAAGGCAATTTCACAACTTGGTACCTTGGTCCCACTCGAAGGCAGCCGCGGGGCCCCTCCCCCGTGCCAAAGAGGCTGAGTGCATGAAGGCACGTGCTGGAACAACACGTGCCTCACAATACATGACCAAGGGGCAGAGATCAGAGCTCACTTGTGAATGATTTGGGCAAGTGGACAACAAGCCCTTGCGTGGCCATGAGGTTAAGGTCTTGGCTACAACTTTGGGCCATGTCTTCTTAGTGTGCCTAAAAACACACAAAAAAAAAAGAAAAAGAAGGCCACACACCCTATTGCACCCTGCGCCACATGAGGAAGGGAGTGAAATAGGGCACAACCGCCAACCAAGCTCGTAGGTTAGCACAAAAGCAGTGTGCAAAAGGTGCCAATTCAACCTATTGCAACCAATACATGCCTTGAAGTCCAGGTACCTTTTCACTCCTTGCAACATTGGTTGTCTCCACTATTTTCAGTAGGATTGACCTTTTTTGTCTCCTTCCCACCTAGAGTCCACCCAAGGACTGCTCACCTTGAAGCGCAGAGGCTTGCTAGTGGCGCACACTGTGCATGCCGAGAGTCCATGCCATACAATTGTATGCTCAAGTCCATCGGAGCCCAAGTGGTTCATGGGTATCCACATAACTGAGGAATGTCCTGAGCTCCCGCGGAACGGAACTAATAGCGGTCAGGGCTATCCTCAAGGATGCAAAAGGGGGAGAAATGCAGCTTCAATACACCCACCCACTCCTTGATCACCCTTGGACTCCACAGATAAATTGCAA
This sequence comes from Eutreptiella sp. 'Long Island Sound 2002', assembly GCA_964036045.1. Lineage (NCBI taxonomy): Eukaryota > Euglenozoa > Euglenophyceae > Eutreptiales > Eutreptiaceae > Eutreptiella > Eutreptiella sp. 'Long Island Sound 2002'. The sequence continues at coordinate 58,273,840 of OZ038384.1, read as the reverse complement.
AACACCGTCAGGAGTCCTGCAGCCGCTATCCGTTACCGCAACCACTGTCAATCTTTGCTGTCCCGAATGAGTGTAGCTCTGCTTTACAGTGTACTGTGCTGTTAGTTACCTGTCAGGCACCGCAACCGTCGCTTTCCCTCCAAGCAACGCGGGACTTACTGTGGGACTCGGCGGCCTCAGGCGGTCCCTGAAGACGACTGTACCGATCCTAAAGCCTCCCCCCCCCTCAAATGTCCAACTCCAGCCGGATTTCTTTCTCCTGCCGCCCACGGCGGATCATCAACGTTGCCATGTCTCCGTTCTGCACTTTCCCAAGTGCATTATAGAAATCTGTGGAGTCGAGTGTGCGGTGGGAAGTGTTCACCCACGTGATCAAGTCCCCCACTTTAAGTCCGGCCTTGACTGCCTGGGCACTGAGTCCCGTGATGCGCACCGCCCCCTGTGAATGGGTCTGCAGCATGGCCTGCCGCTTTGCCTCTGAGACCTGACTGGTGGCCACCTCTACCCCGAGCCATGGTGGTATGGTGACAGAGCTAGAGGCGTAGGCATGGGAAGGAGCCTCCATGGAGCATGCCCTCGACAACTGCATGTGTAAATCCTCGATCTCTTTCGCTTGCTCTACGCAGATCTGCTTCAATTCGACCTCTCGGGCCGATCGCCGTCCATCGTCCTCCTGCAGCCGCATGCGAAGCTGGTAATTATCCGCCTCCAGGTCCCGGATGCGGTTATCCAAATGGGCGTAGGAGGCCGTGGCTGACGAGACCGTCCCGGACGGGTCCACCTGCAACAACACATACCGGAAGAACGGGACAGAAATGAGGAAGAGGATCTTTGGCATCGTTGGGGCTTGGGGTTGGGTACAGGGCGGCATGTTGTACGGACGTTTGGCAGCCTATCACGACAATCACTGTCCACTGTGTAATGGTGCGAAGTTGACAGTGCTTGGGACTCAAATGTAGAAGGAAAAGGTGAATGGAGAGCACCTACTCATGAAGAACCGATTTGCAATGTTCAAGATAGAGTCCATGGAGAGGTGCCATCAAATTTGGTGCCTGGGAAACAACCATCACCGACGCAAATCTAGAAAGACCTGTAATATCAAAACGAGTTGAATGCAAGAACTGAGCAGCCAGAGGACAAGTACTGGCCAATGTGTAGACCATTTACGATCGGGACATAACCTGGTGCACACAAAAGGCGCATACTCTTGGTATGGTCGTCACCACCTGGGCCACGTCTCAGTGCACTGGTGTGAGATATTGCTGTGGCAGTAGAAAACTTTGACTGTGGAAACAGTGATTCTGCTTTCTTCATGTAGGAGTCCAGGGCGCTCGGGGCTTGTGCCGAAACTCGACCACGCGTTGCGGATACCTACAACCCTGGGGGCAACACGCGCTGGGACATACCTTTTAGATTTCCAACTATGCATCTCAATGCCGGAAACATTGGCACTGCTGCATTGTATCACAACTCTGCACGTCAACTAGTCACAGCAGACTGTTTTTTCATGGGGGGGGGGGGGGGGCTTGGAGCATCTAGTAGCCAGCCCCAAAATTGGGCACAGAAAGACAAAAATCTTGTGCAGGTACCTTGCTAGTATCAAACATAATTTAATTCTAGCAAGGAGGCAATCATCGTGAAATTAAATGTGCGACGTCCCTCTGCACAACCTCACTCTTTTCGGTCCTGACCTCCAGACAATGTCTGCAGCAAATGGAACGCAATTCTATGACAGACCATTCATGGATGGTTCGCTGTTCCATTGCATGCTGAACTATGGCTGAGAGGAAGAGGAGGGAGGCCACAGCCTAATCCAACACCCATGCATCAAACATGGTGTTCCTCTGTCACTGCAATGATCCAGCATAACCACCGCTTGGGCTACCGAATGTTGTCCTGAATAGCCGAAGATTACAAATCCTGCTGGTCACTGGTCAGGCTGAAATCCTCCCCACCTTGTAAAGCCGGATCCCAAAGGGGAGGTAGGCAGTGCACGCCAGCACCTGCTTCAGCTTCATCTCAAATAGTGCGTTCAGTGCGTTGCACCGCTCATTGGAGATGTACACCAAGGCTTTGAGGTCCTTCATACAGAGGTCATTGTACTGCTCCACAATGGCCTGGATACGGTCGTTGGCCCGCTCTTCAACGTGTACGGTTTTAGTCTGGAGCGCCGCTTCATTTGCCTCTGCGGCCTCTTCGATGTTCATCATCCGGTTTCGCTGCCGTGCCTGCAGCTCAGCCTCCCGGGCGCTCAATTGTGCAACTTTGACCTGCAGCCAACTGACCTCCTCCAGCCACTCTGCACTGGGCTCCGGGTAGTGCAAGTCACTTGAGGATGTCTGGTCACCCTCATCCCGCGCTTGCGTGGCTGTCCGGTGGCCCTTTGCTGCCAGTTGCTCTGCAATTTGCCGCTGCTTGGCCTCGATGTCCCCGAGTTGTTTCTCACAATCCGCAATGTACTTCTCCTTATTGCAGCCGCTCTGTGACCGCAGATTTGACCGCTGCGGCGGACAAGCCTGTCGTTGTGGACTCGGCTGCCGTTGCCTATCAGAATTGCTGAGACTTATTGGTGTTACAAGGGCCGCAGCACTCGTTGGGGTCCCTGCAGAAGCCGCTGTGGGCGTGCCTTGTGTCGACCGTCGGGGGGTGCGCAATGTTCCTTCCTGTGTCGGCATCGAAAAAATTGCAGAAGATCTCATGACAAAAGAAGGAAGAAAGAACACCAGAGAACCTAGGGCCTGTGATGCATGTAATCAAATATGCATCTCTGTGGAACATGCGTGCCCACCTGACCATTTTTTCTTACTGCGCCTATCGGGTGAGCAACTACACAGCATACGCCCACACAACAAGTGTGCATCTGGCAAGTGCCTGAGACTTTAGTCCCAATTACCCTCCCCAAGAGAAGCCCCAAAGCACAGAAAATACAATCCTACCCCCAAAACTACAAAACTCTCCCTACACACCACACCACACAACAACAAATAGGCAATTCAATATGTACAACAACTGTTTTTTTTTGGAACTACCCTGCCCCCCCCTTGCAAACTCCCGGGTCAGCGTGCGACGGTCTCCCGGGTGGGGGGGGCGGGGAGACGGTCGCCAAGTGACGGTCTCCCGGGGGAGGGGGGGCGGGGATTGCAAGGGTATTTCAAGGCAAATTGTGGTACCCCCCACTGATGCAAGCAAAGAGAACACGTGTGAAGCGACGTTTGCGTTGATGCGGCGCCAATGTGTTTCATCCAACACAAATGTTATTGAGGATCCAAAGGAACAGTAAAGAACTTCTGGGTGCGAGAAAAACACACTTTGAACTGTTGTTGCACATGCTCAGTTTGCATGACAGGCACGGGGTGTGTTGCACTGGCTGATGAGGAGGAGGCCATGGCGTGCGGGGCTGGTTTGGCAGCCACTTTAGCGCCCGCTTGCACAGCCAGACCAGTCCGTTTGGTGGCTGGCCTTTGGAGCGAGAATATCACAGAACACACACAGGTGCTTGATTTGAAGTAATGGGAAAGCAATGCAAGGCCATGCGTAAAGCAGATGGGCAACAAAAACCAGCACAATACATGTTAACTAGAAACACATGGAAGTGACGGTCTCCCGGGGGGGGGGGGGTTTGCAAGGGGTGGGTGTTTGCAGGGGGGGGGGGGGTACATGTACCAGCTGATCCGATTTTAATGGCTTTTCTTTCAGGGTGGCCTGCGAAATTTGGCTGGCAGTGTAAAAGTGTGTATAGCTTCAGAGCACGAGTGGTGACAGTGAATTGCAGAGCACCTGGTTCAAATGCTATGTATAACACTGTTCTGCAGGAGCCATAATGCTGAATCGGAATGGATCTTTCCTCGGGCCTCTTATCTCTGAAAAAGAGAGAAAGAATACTGGCTGCATGCATTAGTCCTCCGTGCTCGTAAACCTTGGCAGGGCTTAGGGACCCGAGTCCAACATTCTTCCTCTTGGGGGTGCAAAGTTAGCATGAAAACGGTAACTTACTGGAGGGCGTTTTGATGGTGTGCAGCCCAGCCCCTTTTCTATCGCAAAATGTCAGGAAAAAGCATGATCCAAAAATTCATTTTTACGGGTAAAAACACTTGGAGCGGGATAGCTGTATCTGCGTCCCCTTATTTTACTGATGGTAGTAAAACTCAGTGGACGTGCAGCAGCAGTAGGTGTTCACTGGCATCTAAACATAACAGTCCAATGATCACGGTTGGACCAAGGTGAATGAGGGTTTACACAATAACAATGTAACAGCCCCACAACAAACCTTCCAACACATGCAATACAAAGCACACAGAAGACCACTATACGACATAGGCGAACGGTATGCATTGCAAATTCGAAATGTTCTACAGCCAGTAGTAGAAGTTGTGCCACAAGAAAGGGAAAACCAATGCACAAAGCAATAAACATGTTGCACCAATAGCACCTTTCCCATGTCACATAAGCGGACACGCGGACACTCCTTGGTGTGGAATAATGTCGGCAAAGGGTGCAACAGGTGCCGCACAACATGTATACACTACCCCCCCTTCCCCTGGCACAAGCATGCTGAAAGTCAGAAAAACAACGGTCAGACGGGATCCCGTGCTTAGACAAGCCCATGCCTGCGCGCGACGTGTGGTGTGAAAAGAATGTATGTCACCAAAAACCTGCCCATACCGCACCCTAAGCAATTGTCGCAACGGGGCACCAAAACACAATGTGCAGACAAATTTCAGCATGCTTTGGACGTCCTCACTGCCCATCAGGGGCATCAGGAGCTGAGGCATCAGGAGCTGAGGAATAGAAGCCCAATCCAACCTTGCGCCTCATCCTAAACAATTGCACATGCTCACCCTTTGGGTAGGCATTGGAGCAGGCTTGGCTGCAGGTTTTGCAAGGGATTTAGGCCTCATATTCCTTGGGTCAAAACTGGCATCAACAATATCTTTTGTGAATTCCGCATGTAATCCACATGAAAAAAATCATCCCCACCAGTAGAAGGACAAATAATTGTGGCGGGCACATGTTCACTGGTGGGCCGGATGTACGTAACAGCCATGCCAGCGATGGCAACATTAACTGTGGCTGAAAATCACATCAAAACAGTCAGCGTTGGGTTGCAGTTGCAAGCAGAATGTTGGTATGAGCAGGAGGAACTACCACAAGCATGATCCAGCCCCCTTTCCTCTCTACAATCGCGGCACAACCGTGTCACGTTATATTTCTGACCACAAAAAGCGTGGTCAGAAAAAACCAAGAAAACAACAGTCAGACTGGCTCCCGTGCTTGGACAGGGCAGAGCTTGCACAAAGGCCATGAGGCAACGGAAACTGGGCTCGCATACGCCCCCGTGTCACAGGCGCATGGTCATAACCACATTGTTCAATGTTTTGCTTGCTGCACTGCAGCGTAGACCAGTTCTGTACCACACCAGGTGGTTGCTGACTGTGCATTGGCACTGGTCCTCTGGACATTTAGGTCAGCTCGCACCCACCACCCACCCACAGTGCCGGTTAGTCTCTAACCCTTGCCCTGCAGGTCGTGACCCTGTCATGCACTTGCTCTCTGGCTCGTGAGGACGTGTCATACTCAATCCTCAGGGGCGCAATGGCGCCTTGGATGGCGCAAAGGCGTCTCGGCATTTCAGTATGTGCTCCGTCTGTCAGGCAACTCAACAAATCATTGCTGTTTGGCGTGTGGCGCATACCATTTCAGCTCCCCACCATGCATGCGCATGCCGCCCACACATTCATGCCTACTTGCTTCCGTCATCCTCACTTGGGCCGCACTCTCGCCGCCCCAGTCTTGCTTCGGCTGTTCAACACGTGACAACGTGTCGAGCCTGTGGCTCAGGGGCGCTACGGCGCCCTGCTTTTTCATTTCTTAGCATTTCTTGACTGTTCCGTGCCGCCGTGGCGTCCCTTTTACCTCGGTCAGCTCGAACCCACCCTGATCAGCTCGAACCCTGGTCAGCTCGAACCCACCACCTCCCTTTGCGCCGGTTAGCCCCGGTCTCTCGCTCTGTGGGTCTCTCTCCTACTCTCTCCCTTCCATTCTCTCTTGCTCTCCCCTTCTCTTTCTCTCCTGTTGCACCTCTCTGATCCTTTCCCACTGTGCTCTACCCTCTCTCTCTCTCTCTCTCTCTCTCTCTCTCTGTTTCTCTCTCCCTCTCTCTCGCGCCCAAAAAAAGGGGGGTTCGGGTTGTTCGGTGCATCTCTATCCCCCCCGGGGTTCGAACCATCCTCCACGGGACAGAAGAGGTGTGGTGTATCCACTGGGCCACGACGATGGGTTATCTGCACCATGGCACCATGCGCTCCACTCTTCTTCTCCTTTTTGTCACCCCCTGTCATGCGTATCTTCTTTCGCATGGGGGTGTGTTCAGCAGTGTGTAGAGGAACCGCACAGCGTCCCCGGGTACCGGGTCCGCCTGCCTGAAGAGCGTTCTTTGGAACAATCGCAAGAGGTCCGCTCGGCCTGCCAGCCACACATGCATGCAATCGCCAGCTCTGCTTACCGAGGAGGGCACTGCTCTGTGTCCTTCTGCCGTAGGACAGTGGAGGATCGCCTCCCACTGGAACGGGTGCCACTTGCCTGCACTTTTGGGTCGCCACTGGACCTGCATGTTCGCCAGAGCCTGGGTCTTCAGGGTCCAGTTGATCTGGACCATCACCGAGTAGAGCTCCTGATTGCTCATCTGCAGTGGTTCCCCATGGTTGTCCACAATCTCACAGTGCATCCTGGTGCCATGTGGTTGGTCCAGTCGGAGCCAGATCTGCTGATTGCGGGCCCAGGCCATTGTGGTCAGTTCTGCTTCAACTGCTTGCAGTCCTTCGTTCGCAATGGCGTCCAGCTGACTCAGTGCTTGCACCTTGAAACGCTGGCGTTCTTGCTGAGGCTTGACCTTCTTTGGGGTTGGCTGGATGTGTGTGTATGGGCCATACCGCTGCTGGTGAGATCCCTTCTCCTGCTGTGTCCTCCCAGACGGCATAACGCCTGGGTGCCTTTCCGCGACAGGACGCGGCGTTCAGCTGCTTGGTGTTCTCCTTTGCGTGCTGCTGCTCACTGCGGCAGAACGCAGCCCATGTGTTGCAAGCTCTACTGCGACAAAACGCAGCTCATGTGATGCAGACTCTGCGTCAGAACACAGGTGTTTCAGACATGCATTGCTGTGCTTGGTGCCTGTGGGATGTCTGTACCATTGTGCAAGGGTTTCTGCCTCTGGCATTATCGACCCTGTCCTGGGTTCCTGCGTTTCCTGAGCCTTCGCTTCTTGTGCTGTCGCCTGGTGTCACTCACATCAGTGCTGAAGGACAGTGTGTCTGCTGCTGACAATGCACTCGACAGCACTCCCTGGTGTGTGTGTCCTGTTCTCATTTCCTCACTTTCTGTATTGCTTGAGGAGTACGGTCCCATCTCACGTGGCGCTAGCTCCCCGGATGCTTCCCCTGTCAGTTCATCACTGTCCATGGGTACCATACCCAGGGATGACCAGAGTGCCCTTGTGCCCTCTGACTCTGATCCCGACCCTCCCCTCAAACCTACCGTGGACTCTGACCCAGATGATGATTTTGGTGCAACATGCTGTGACCACAGTGGGCTTGAACACATGCCTTCCATGGCCAATCCATTCGCCATCTCATTTCCCTGCACGTTGACATGTGCTGGGACATGTTCCCACCTGACTTCTCTTCCCGGCGTCGCCATTTCCTGGAGCAGCATTTCCCAGACTGGGACGTGGACTTGCAGTTTTCCAGATGTGGTTGTCCATCCCTTTGACTTCTAGTGTTGGGCCCTGCCAGTCGCTCCCAGCTGCAGGTATTGTGAGTCGGTGAGGATTGCCAGTTTTGGCACCCAGAAACCCTGTAAGGCTTCCACGGCTGCCCAAAGCTCTGCTCCGTTGTTTGTTTGCCTGTAATGTGTTGGTACGTAGCCACAGAAGCGCACCTCTGGTCCTTGGTCGTCTTCCGCCGCGAACACGCCAAATCCCCCGGCCCTGCGCATGTCCTTGTGGCCCAGTCGCTTCGACGATCCATCAGTGTACACTATCCTGTAGCCCTTCTCCACCAGTTCTGCAATCAGTTCTTGCACTCCTTGTAGCACTCCCGGGCCTGCCTGCCTCGGGCGCTTCGGGCGTGACTCCGTTGCCCTTTGCCAACTTTGATTGTCGGCTGATTTTTCTTGGGTGAAGCATTCCGTGTGTGTTTGCCACCACGCATTCAGTCCCCCATGTACTTGCACTTCCCCTTGTCGTGGCTGCACTCCGGTGTCTCGAAGTTGTTCTAGTGATTTTTGAAATCCTTTCCATTGTTCCCTGTGCTCCCCTGTGTAAAATCCCACCCACTCACATAGCTCCCTTAGCCATGTTGTAAGGTATGACGCGAACACCGGCGACGCTCCTGCCTTGACTTCGCATCGATATCGCCAGTGGGCACTTCTTGCTGACCACATCGCCCATTCTTGGTCGTCGGACTCCATCATATCTCGAACTGTGGATGTCCCGTTATCAGTTGTCACCTGGCCATACTAGTGCTGTATAACCGCCGCTGCTGCTTTGAACATGGGGCATTCGACCATCGCGTGTTTGATCGTCTCCTTTTGTGAGCAAACCGGGCACTTATCAGTGCCTGACCTCTTGTAGACTCTTGCATGTACGGTCAGTTTGTGCCACGGCGCCTTTCGGGCAAAGTCTTGAGCCCTCGGTGGTAGCTGTGCCTGTGCCAGCTGTTCCCATACCTCCGGTGTTTGCGGGTCGCGGACCCCTGGCTGAGAGGCGTAGAACTGGAGCAGCCATGCCCTGGTCCAGTTTTGGGTATGGACTGCGGGGGTATCAAACCCCCCTTGTGACATGACTTTGTTGAGGAGTCGTCCGCCATGATTGTAGACCCCTTTCCATGTCCGAGGCAATGCATTGAACAATCTTGCGTCCTCCAAGCTTTGGAATTGACCCCACGTCAGCACCCCCTGCCAGATCAATTTCGTGTTGTAGTAGGAGCAGCGGAACTCATTTCGGAAATACACAGAGTGCCACAACGGCAGGCGGTCCCGGTTTGCCGGGGGGGGCCACCTGCGGGGCCACTCGCTGAATGTTGGAGTGTGCCTTCGCCGACCATCCCAGAAATGTGAGATCCGCCGTTCGGACCATGCCCAGTTGAATAGATGGAAGGTTGTCCTTGGATGGTGTGAACCCTATGGCTGTTGCCCATGCATAGAAGGTCTCCACTGCCTTGTCAGGGAATTTGTGAGGGTCTCCCAACAGGCTGACGAACGGAGCCGCCGCCTGGTGCATAAGAAACACTTCTGGTTCTGGTAGTGCCAGTCCCCCTTGCGTTCTTGGTCGTGAGAGGATTGGTAAGGTGATTCCCCAGCTGTTGGTACCCATAGTCACGTGATACACCAACTTCAGTTGTCTGATCACCGAGACTGGGGCGTAATATGCCTTGGATACCCATGCCACGACCGGCAGAATCCATGATGTCAGCATGAATGCTCGTTCGTTCGTGGACAGTTGCAACGTGGATACCACCCTTGCGCGACGGAAGGCCTCTTGCAGTGCTGGTGCGAAGGCCTGCTCTATCGTCAGCCCCCATCCTTGGTCGTCTTGTTGGTGCCGAATATTCCCCAAGCGTACACCCAGATACTTGACGAAGTTTTTGACATCCACTCCAATGTCCCGAAAGCACCTCGCCCACTCCATTCCCCCACAGTTGCGAACTATCGCTGCCGTTTTGTTCAGGTTGACCTTCAACCCCGAAAACTGTCCGAAACGTGAAACCACTTCCCATACCCTTTTCAACAGCTGTGGGTTGGCTCTTCCATCAAAGAAAATGATGAGGTCATCTGCATACATCATGACAGTCAGTACTGGACCCAGGTCTTGTAGTGGGAAAATCACGAAGGATGCCACCAGGGAGAACAGCGCCGGGGAGAGTGGATCCCCCTGGCGTGTGCCTGCCCTCGGGTGGTGGTATACGCCTGGGACGTATCCTTTTCCAACGGAGTATAGATACGGAGCTCGCAAAAGGTGTAGAATCGGACGGATATACAAGAATGGTATGCACATTAGACCCAGAGCTGCCGACACCATCTCGTGAGACATCGTGGGGAAGGCATTTCTGAAGTCCACTGATAACGCCGCTCCTTCACTTAGGCCATCCCAGAGTGCCCGTGACCCATAGACATGCTGGAGTATGCTTCTGTGTCCAAGGAAACCTGTTTGCTGTGACGGGATACAGTGGAGAAGTACATCCTCTAACTGGATCAGGAGGATGTTGGTGAGCCACTTCTGCCTTGTAGTTTGCAGTGCAATTGGTCGGAGCGAATCTGGTGTTTGCATCGCCTTCGTCTTGGGGATCATTGTCACCACTCCCGAGGTCCATGTCTCCGGCATTTTGCCCACTTCGAGGAAACGTTTCATTGAGTCATACATTTGCGGTTCGAAGATGTCCGAGAACCTCTTGAAGAATTTTGCCGAGAAACCATCCAGGGGAGCTGTTGCTGTTCAGCCTCTTAAGGCCTTCATGAACAATGTCCAGGGATAGTTGCTTGAAAAGAAGTCGACCTGCCTTGCGCAGCCGCTGTTCCACTCCTAACGACTTCAGATAGGCCACACAATCTTCTTCGGTGGATCCCGTCGGTGTGGACACTTTGTCCCAATGGTCCACCAACTCTTTTGCCACCGCCTTTGCCCGCCGTATCGCCGAGCCTGTCCTGGATACCAGCTGTTGAAGTTTCTTTCGCTCCTGCAACTCCCGCATTAACCGATACAATTCGTTCCTTTGCGTTCTCGGATCTCCTGAGGTTTCCCCGGTCGTGATCACCCCCTTGAGCTTGGACAGTGTTTCCATGCCCGTTCTGTCACGCTGAGCCTTTTCATACACCCCCACCAGGAGGGTGTAGGCTGTTGCTGCATCTGTTGCTGCGATCCCCAGTGATGATAGAAATTGGTAGACCGCTGGTGCGACAGAGTCTCTCGTGGATCCACGCAGGAACCGCAGGGCCTGTAGTTCTACCGACTGCTTTTTGTTTTTATGCTCCCTTTGATGGTTGATCGCCTTCTTTTGGATGCAGCCCAGCGCCTCTTCCCACCATTGATCCCCTTTTGACTTGATAGACTTGAGAGATGTCTCCAGATCTTCCATTGCCTCCGGGTCGTGAAGGATGGTCTCTGGGCAGTAGAATCTGGGGACCGTGTCCTCTGTGTCGAAAGACGGGGGTGTGAATTCAGCCAGGATCGCCTTGTGGTCTGAGTTGGCAGCAAACATCGGGTACACGCTGGTCGCCAGGCTCAGCAATTCAGATGTTGTGTGGATGCGGTCAATACGGCGTAGCCTCTGCGGGTCGAGTCGCTCTCCTTCTCGGGGGTAGGCGTATGTGAAGCCCGTTGGACACGATGCTTCCTTGTCCTTGATGTCCGTCAGGGTTGGGCAGTGAATATCCACCCAAACATCCTGCAGACCCGCTTTCGCCAAGGTCGTTACCTCCTGGTCTCTGGCACGTAAAGACGTGTCATGCTCGAACTCTGGGGGCGCAAAGGCGTCCCTGTGTTTTACGACTAAACTATTGTGATCAGCACATAAAATCAGGTTTGGTCCATGTAACTCCTTGGCGATGTCTTTCCATTGCGACTGTCGACGCGTGTGCTTGTGGTGGAAGTGGACCACAACTATGGTGATCTCCAGCGGACCACTCGACAGCGAGGCTTTCAACGCCCTGGGAGACAAGAACTTCATTGAATGCAGTGTCCACTTGGATGTTTTCCACGCCAGTGCCACTCCTCCCCTTCCTTCTTCATGAAGTGGTCCGTCCAGGCCATACCCGTACTTTGACAAGCACTGCATGCCCGCTTGACGATCCTCCACCGTGACGAAGTGAGGTTCTTGGATGGCGAAGAAGTCCACCTCCAGGGACCGCAGCAGTGACCCTAGGGCCACTATGCGCTTCTGCTTACGCTTTCTCATGGTTATTTTTGTTTGAAACCCGTTGATATTTTGGGACAATACTCTGAGCGTGCTGCTCACGGGGGGGCGACTACAACCGGTCCTGATGCGACCCACCCCCCAGCTATCTGTCAAAACTCGGGGGGGGGGGGGGGGGGGTGGCAGTTGGGGGGGGGGTCCAGCCGGGGGTCGGGGGGGGGGGGTTGGCCAGGGGTCAGGGGGGAGTCCAGCCAAGGGTGAGGGGAGGGGGGTTAGGGTTAGGGTTAAGGTTAGGGTTAGGGTTGGCCCTAGGGTTAGGGTTAGCCCTAGGGTTAGGGTTAGGGTTAGGGTTAGGGTTAGGGCTAGGGTTGCTGTTAGGGCTTGCAGCCCTCCTGTAGCCCTCCTTCAGGTCAAAATTTTTTCTTGTTGTTTTAACACAAATATGAATTCTCTACAAAATTTTGAGTATTTTGAGTATAAACACATAGTATGAAAACAAAAATTGGCGCCTTCGGCGCCGGGCAGTTTTCTCTAGGGACACTTGTTGGTGGCTGACCCGGCACCACTATCTTTCAAAACCCGGGGGGGGGGGGGGGGGTCTGGGGAAGGTCGCATACAAGGACCGGGCCCGGCCGCCCCCCCGTGGTGCTGCTCAGAGGGATGCTTTGTACCCTTCGTGAACGGCCGTTAAGTGGCCGTTTGAATAATTGCGTGAATTTCACGTGAATTTACCCAAATTTTGAGGTTTTTGGGGGAAAATGCCATATTCTTGGTTCATTTCAAGGGCTTTGAGGGGCCAAAATTCCTCCCCTAGCTTTGTTACGCGTCATCCAATGAAAGTCCCGCCCCAAAAGCATGCATCATGACCGCACCGTGCCCAAAACGAGAGGTGCCGGAACCCGGCAAGCCTGTAGCCGATTCACAGCCGTGAATTCACGTGAATTCACGTGAATTTACACAAATGTTACCCGTGTGCACCCCCTGATTTGTCCTCACACCCCTAGTAAGCCCCCCAGCATGCACCCCGGTCACAGGCAACAATGGTCTGGGTTCGTAAGGTCATCTCACGTCCGTCTCTTGCGGCACCGGAACCGCCGCTGTAGAGGCTGAAGGTGCTGCATGTCGGTTAGAAGCCGTCTTCTTGTGCGGCTTGCATACGTTTGTACACTTATGGGCCCTTGCCCATGTTGAGCCCTTTTGGTCGCATCCCACCCATGCAACCAAAGGCTATCGTCAATGGTGTGGTTGTCCACAACCACTTGCACCCCTAGTCTCCCCCGGAGGAGGCTTAGGCCCCCGCTGTTGCGCAACATGCGCTTCAGCCTCCGGTGACTTCCCTCCATGGCAAAGCAGGAGAACTTTGACAAGATTCCCCACTTCTTTGCAAAATAATACATGTGGTCGATCCAAAGATGCGTCCACAGAAATTTGCCCCACTCCAGCTCATTGTGGGCAGGGCCCATGGCTATGCTATGGTTCCGGAGCCGCCCCAAGTCGGCCCCGGAGAACCATGCGGAACGCCACGCGTATACACACATGCTTGCAAAATTCTCCCACCACGTTTTGCACACCGACTCCCAACTTTTTCCCCCTACTTGATGCTGCCTGACACTAGGCTGCTCTAGGCAAGCATCTATTATCTTCTCCCAACCCCTATTGCGCATGAAATGGATGGCAGCAGCACACTCCATCCTCACCTTCCCCTTGTTGTTTGCCTTGTCATTATTTAAGGAGGCACGGGTGCAAGTTCGTGCAGCGAGCCGTGCCTCATCTAAAACCGGTTGCAGCATGGTGCGTGCCACAGTGGCCGGTGCCTTCCCTGTCAATTGTACAACTAGGTCCCGTGTCCCGTTGACTGCACACAACAGGACACGAAGGACCCCATGGAGGCCATAATAAGGCACTCGCCTATCACTCATAATGGTCCTATATATAGCACTTATGGCAAAGGCTGTTCCCAGTTGCCGTCTATCGCACTTGCTGTGCCAAAGGTAGCAAGGCACAGAGCACGGTTACGCATGAAGACCCAACACACAGTGGCACCAGGGGATTCTGCCTTCCAGTTTTGGCAGCCCGCCATGAGCACCTGTGCCTTACCATCTGCACACAGAAAAAAAAGGGACTGCCTATCGTTCCCTGCCGTATCCTTAAAACTTACGGTTGCGGCCTTGCGCAACTCATCATCAAAATCAATTTCCTGGGAGGCCGCGTAGAGGGTCTCCCACTTTTCACTGCCCCCTAGTAGCCACCAAATAGATAGTTGGTTGGGGCTGGCGGTGCCACCAAGCGTGCAATGGACGTATGAGGCCTCATGCCTCGATGTACCGTCCACCGCAATAGGCAACCAATGCAGCCGTCGGTCCCCGGGCTGCATGATGGCCGAGGGTGGTGGTGGTCGACACTTGAACAGGTGGGCGATGCGGTCAGGTAGGTAGCAGGCCGCACCATTGATGGCCGTGTCGTCACCCGTATAGGCAGTGAACGCCCGGGACTCCGGCAACGCTAGCTGCAGAAGCATGCCGTACACCTGGTCCCATACCACACCGTACGTCATGCTCCCCACTAGGTACCGGGACCCTGTCCTAGAGAGGTGCAATGACCGGATCCTCCACACGGCCATAATCAACCTCTCCTCCTGGGTGGGCTCGGGCTGGACGGTGGCTAAAATTCTTGTTTCGGGGGTAAGCACTATTTGCCCCGTGTCAGGCAGGTACTTGACGGTGTAGGGTGCTGCAAGCTCCTTGGTAACAACCTCCTGGAGCTCTTGTAGGCGCCGCCGTCGTGTACGATCCGCTACCAGATGGAATGGCTCCTTGGGCCGTGGCATGGTGTGAGATACAGGACCTGTTGAATGGGCAGGCAGTCATCGCAAAGTTTCTACCATCCCCCTCCCGCAGACAACTCTCTCTACTGTGATTCGCATGCAATTAAAAGAAATTCACATAGATTCGCACGAAATTCGTACGAAATTCGTACGAATTTCGTGCGAATTTCACGTGAATAGAAATGTGTGAATATTCTGAAAATGTGAAATTCGTACGAAATTCGTACGAAATTCGTACGAATTTCGTACAAATTTCGTACGAATTTCGTACGAATTTCACATGACTGTCACAGAATTTCCGCCAAAGCCTCATCCTTCTGCCCTCGTTGACCCTCACAAAGCAAGCTCAGGATGGTGCTCATGGGCTATCACACACCCAGTCCAGTGGCTGTCATTCCGGCTGTCACTCAGCCAGCAGTGTAACACGTCAGGGGGCATAGCATACCCCAAATAAAATACAAACAGTTCCGCAGAAAAAATCGCAAGCAGGTCAGGGGGCACACCGTACCCCAATTAATGTACAAACGGTGCTGCAGAAAATTTCGCACAGTGGGGGGGGAGTACCCCACATATCGGTCAAACTGCCCATGCTTGGGGGGGGGGGGGCAGGATAACATTCGTCGTGGTTAGAAAGGACAGGTGCTCCGGAGGGTACCTACGCACCCCCCCCCCCCCCCCCCGGGAGCAGAGCTCCGGCTAGCGATGCCCTGGGAGCTCTGCTCCGCCACCGCCTCCACAAAGGAGGGGTCCATGGCCGCCGACGTGAGGCGGTGGGGGGGGTACTGCCGGCGCACTTCCTCCATTGCGGCAGTCACCTTGGGGGCGTCCGGGGCCACGCTGTCCACATCGACCTGCTGGCCACTGGCCATCATGGCCATCCGCAGGCCGGTGGACACTGCGGACATCTGGCCGGCGCATGCCTCGGCCTGGGCATGCCAGGCCTGTGCGCCGGCCAGGAGGTACCGGACACCGGCAGCACTGGGCCCCCCCCTGTCACCCGGGGGGGCGGGGGCCTCGGCACCCTCAGCCCTCTCCACTGCCTATGCTGGTTGTGCCGCTGGCTTTGCCTTGCGCAACGTCGCCACGTCGCGCTCAAGAGTCCTCACCTTGGTGGCCAGCCGGTCACGCTCCTTGGTGACGTCCGCCAACCGCGACTCGCAGGCCCGCCTGTCCTCGTGGACCCTGGGTAGACGGGCCTCGAGGTCGCGGTTGGCGGCCTCCGCGCTGATGGCGCGTGCCTCCCACGCCCCCGCCCGCTGCTGGTCCACCCACTCCTGCACTACCCCCCTCTGCCCCCGCCCCCCCACCGGCTCCGTCTGCTCCGCCCGCCCTGCCCGCTCCGCCGGGGTGGCCGTACGCCGGGCTTTGGGGGGGGGGGCGCGTGTCCCCTTCGGGGCGCCCTTTCCGCTTGCGCGTGGGGGGGGGTTCGTCCTCCTCGACGTCAATGACGTCAACCACCACCCCCATCTTCCGCTGCCTCCCCACATGGGCGCGCATGGCAAGCCATGCCATGTGCACCCACTCCGGCCTCCGCTGCTCCCAACCCGTGAGCACATTCAGCCCACAAATCCCAGCCGTCGTCACCGTCCCCGCCTCCCCGATCCGCGACACCCCCGTCTGCACCCGCCAGTGCCCACTCACAAGCCGGTAGGCAAACATGCCCACCAGCTCTTGCCCCGCAGGCAGGTTGGACCCCCCCCCGGAGCACAATGGGGCAGGGGAAGGAGATGCGGAGGCTACCTTGCACCCCCCGCGACTCCAACTCCATGTCCCACACGGCACTGAGGTGCCGCTGCCGCCCATCCGGCCCGGACGGCACCTGCTGGGTCCAGGCCGGATCCGGCTGCCTGGCGGCCAGGGTGACCCGGTCCAGGGGGGGGTCGTTGTGGGCGTCGCCCAACTCGTCACGGGACGGCTGGGGCACCACCACCTCGCGCGCCACATGCCCCCTGGCGGTGCTGGCCTCGCTGCCTCCCGAACGTCGAGAGCGCTGCGACCCCTCACTGCACACACTGCCGGCCTCGCTTGGTGCCCGTCCACCGCCGGTGCCTGCGGGCTGGTCGCCACCGGGGCCTTCGGCGGGCTCGGCGTGCTCCTCGGGCAATCGGGGCCGGGGCTTGTACTGGCGCTTGGTGTGGTGCCGAATATCCGGCGACCAAGCGGTGAACGGGACCTGCATGCAGATGTGGGGTGGTGTGCAAGGCACAAATTGAGAAAGGGGGAGTGGACACGAGGCAATGCAAGAGCAAAAGGAGCAAATTGGACGAAATTCACAGAAATTCGTACGAAATTCGTACGAATTTCGTACGAATTTCACATCTCCAGAAAATTCACACAAATTTATTCACGTGAAATTCGTACGAAATTCGTACGAATTTCGTACGAATTTCACGTGAATTTCGTCCAATTTGCCAATACACAAAGCAAACACACAAGCAAGCACACCTTGCAGTCGCATGGGCAGGTGATGCTCCATGCCCCGGTCCTCGCGCACTTGGGCGACCGCCACGCTGGGACCGTGTTCACCAGGTGCCACAGCGTGGTCGGCCGACCCGGGGGGGCAATGCCGGACAAGGCGAAGTGGATCTCCGACTCCGCGTCGACATCGCCCCCCTTGGCGACCTCCAGCTGGTGCACGGTGCCCACGAAGAACAGCATGCACTGGGGGCCGACCTCGATGACGGCGAGGTCGGAGGCCGGGGCCGACCGGGAGATGAAGGTGGGGTGGAAGGGGCAGGTGGGGGGGCCTGCCGGGAGCGTCTGGGGGGGGTCGGCGAAGAGGGCCTGGGCAGCCTCCCCCTCCCACAACCCCACCCTCCCAACCGCCCCCTTCCCCACCCACAACACCTGGTCCACGCTGGGGAGGTCCCAGCGGGACAAATCCCCAGCAACGTCCAGGGGCTCCTTGGGGGGGATGGCGTCCAAGTGTGTGGTGTTGGCCTGGTGGTGTTTGTGTCGGGGGTCGGGGGTCCACAAGTTAAAAAGAGCCCCCTGCAGCCCATCCTTGGAGTCGGGGAGGGCAGGCAATCCATGATGGCGGCTGGTGGCCACCATCAGCAGCATGTCCCCCCGATGCAGCTGAACGGTGTCCCAGCGCGCCTCCCCCGCCTCCCCCAGGGCCGTCCCCGCCTGCACCGCCACCTGGTAGTCCTCTGACAAGCAGAGGAAGCTACTCAGGTGGCAGTCCCCCACCTCCCTGTCGTTGGGGGGGAGGACGTCGGGGTGGGTGGCCACGTCGGTGTGGGGGAGCTGCGGCCCACTCCCCACACTGGCCACAATGACGCTGCCCGGCGTCATTGGGTGGAGGTCCCCAACCCCAGGGACACTTTCGGTGAGGTGGGGGTTGAACTTCTTGAAGAGAGGCCCCCCCACCCCCGACCCCAAGGTGCTCTTGCTTTGCCACCGGCGGGGGAGCGCAGGATCCTTGGCCTGCTCCTCACTCCGCGCGGCGTTGAAAAGGAGCTCATAATTCTTTGCGACGACTTTTTCGTCGCCGCTGCCCCACGCCTTCATCACCTTGTTCCACCCCACCTCACAATCCCGTGCCTCCACAAGCCCCCGAAGCACAATGTAGCCGTTCCCATCAACAAAGTTGAGGGGCGGCTGAGAGGGGCCAACCCTGTCGGGGGCGGGGTCGGGGCTGCCCGTCACCCCATGAGGGGGGTCGGGAAGGGGTTCGGTGCGGAGGGGGGGTTCACTCGAAATGAAGGGGGGGGGGCGCATGAGGCACCACGGTACCATTGCAAAGAAGTTGAGCTATAGAGGGTGGGGTGGGTCACGTCGGGGACGTGCACCTGGGGGGGGGTGGTGGGATGGAAAGGGGCGACGCCCAAATCATCCCACCACCGGGGGTTGGCAAGATGCCAAGAAAAGGGGAAAAAAGAGTGGTCTGCTGGTGCACCTGCAGCAAGATCCTGCAGGCACACCATATCGCAGTGGGGGGGGGGGGGGGTGTGGACGAGGTTAGTGGTGGGGTACACCTGGACGTGGGCGTCCTTAGGCTTCCCCACAGGGTTATTCCTCATCGAGTTGAGGAGCTGGTCAACACTGGAGGGGAGAGGGGTTAGATGGAGAAATTTGAGGGTGGGGAGTTGGTGGCGCAGTTCCCTCCACAGGGTTGTGGCCCATCCCCTCCTCCCGAGGTAGCTGTTGCGGGTGGGGCGGCGCATGTCGATGTGGATGACATCGGGGGAGGGGTCGAGGGAGGCTGCCCAGCCCACGATGTTATCCACCCCCAGTGCCTCCGACTCATACGTTGCCTCCTCCAATTGATGGTGGGCAACGGGGAGGGCTTGGTAGTGGGCGAGGGTGTCGGCTGAGGGGTCGGGGCGCGAGGCCAGGCTTGCGAGTTGAGACATAGTCTGCTGCGACATTGTTAAAAGAGAAGAACGCGAGGGCTTTGAGAGCTGTAACAAAGCGAAAGAGTGGAAAGGAGGGTAAATTCGTGCGAAATTCGTACGAAATTCGTACGAATTTCGTACGAATTGGTGCGAAATTCGTGCGAATTTCACATTCTCGTGAATCTGTGAATCTAGCGTGAATTTCTGCGTGAATTTAGGTGCGTGAATTTCACATTCACGCGAATCTCACCAAATGTGTTAAACCATGCGGGGACTTTAAACCTCTAAATTGCACCTATTTGTTGCATCTTACTTTGGGCGAAGGTAGCACGACAAAAGCACACGATAGCACCAAGTTACGAGCAAAACACAGCTAATTGGGTGAAATTCACGGTACCGTGAATCTCGGATTCAAACGGCCGGTTCACGAAGGGTACATTGATGCTGACGTCATCGTGGTGCTCCATTGGACGACGAAGCCTCATCTTCCTTCAAGTCCCGCTTGCGTTTGAGGGAGCTGATGACCTTGTCGACTTGGTCATCCAACTCCATGGCCTTGGCCATTTCTCCCGCCGTGATTAGGCCTTGCCTGCGTGTCTTCGAGTCATCTCTGTTTCTGGGCCGGTCTGTGATTCGCCTTTTCCGCGCCTCGTAATCCGCCTCGGAGATCACAAACATCGGAGGCATCCCAGAATCTGACAGGTAGACCTTTCCAATCAGCTGTGTCACACTTTCCCCGGTCAATCGCCATGTGGCAGTGCGCATCTCCCCAACACTCCATCTGACGCGGTCCGCGATGTACCGGCAGTGCACTGAGGGTGCAAGGGCCTCAGTCAGGTCTGAGAGGTACCACCACGGTGCCACATGCAGAATGTACACTGTGCCCACAAGGTCCTTCTTCCATGTCGAGGGGATTGTGGGCTTGGAGATGATATCCCTATCGAGGAACTGTCCTGTCCTCAAGTCCTTGAAGACGGCCCCGATAGCAGCCACCAGTTCACGATACCTTGTCTTCAGCAGTGAGTGCCCAGTTTCCGTGAGACCCAGCAGCAGTTTGCTGGGCCCCAGCACGTGGATTTTCACTGGCGATTGTGCTTGCAGCACGCCCGGGACTGTCCAAAATATCGCGAGAACTGAGGCATACAGCATGGGAGACCATGTTTCCTTGTGCGTCTTCTTGATCCACACCTCATAGACAGCAGTCATGTTGGTCACGTTGGCACCACGATACCATTCCACTGGCTGGATCTGGAACCTTGGCTTGGATCCGAACTGTGATACCACAGTATTCACCTGTTCCTCATTCAACTCCGTGAAGAACAGTTTTGAGTTCCGTGGGTCTGTCCCCGGGAGGAGATGGACTTCATCCGTGTTCATGCCAATAGACCCCAACAGCCCGTCGATTAGTCATTGTGGACCTGCACAGCGTATTGGTTATCCCGCACGTCTGGCTCGTGGAACACCACCTTGTCAGCTTCTGCCCCAGGCGTCATAAGCCGCAGAAGCTTATACGTTGGGGGCGGAGATAGGCTTCTGGAGTCCCTTGTGCTACTTGCAATCCAGACATCGAATCGATCATGTGTGCGCATGTGCATGAGGGACCTGTCCGCCATTTGCAACTTTTCGCAGCCGAAAGGCAAGTTCGAGTTGAGGGCGAGTGCCCGATAGAGGAATGATGGCCTGCCATCATCATCGCTGACAGGTTCAAGCAGGATTGCAACAAAACGGCCCAGCATGGGCAAATCAGCAAGTAGTCTCTTAATCGCATGTTGGATTTTATCATATTCAATCATTTCCCCAACGAGCACAACATTGGGGCGACTGCCGTAAAGGACGGCAGCAAGTTTTTCGGACGAGTCGCAGTCCTTGAAGAGGTCGTACGACAGGGAGGCACCCTCTGGAACTCCACTCTTCAGCACAACTTCGTCCTGAATGATATAGTCGGCGTCATCGATGGCTGCCAAACACGCCAATTGACCGGCGTCGGCAGGAACGATGACCTTGTCGCTCGGCGTGGCCAGACAGGCCTGGGTGTCCCGGACACTCATGCGGTCAGGGGACAAGGAGGTGGCGTCGGCGACAGTTTGTCAAGGCCCAGCGGCCCGGGCAAGCATGGACAAAAAGACACCGAAAAAAAATAGACACTCAGAAAGTGCACAAAGGGGGGGGGGGGGTAAGCGGTACATCAATGGTGCTGTAGAAAAGCCAAACAATTTTGCTGCCAACAGTAGAAGGATGCAAACAAGGAGAGCAAAGCTGCATGTCCTCTGGGTGTTTGTGCTTTTACTACCAACAGTAGAAAAATAGAGATAGGAATACAAAAACAAGACAATTTACTGTCAGCAGTAGAAAAACTGAGAAGAGAAAACTAGCATGAACTGTAAACCACTACGCCTTCCTCTGACATGTCCAGTTTGACTTTTGTGGTATGTTATAGACAACAACAATTCTGGTAGTGCTCACAGTATGACATATGACAGGTATTTCGTGACAAATTTTTGCTGCCAACAGTAGAACTTAGCGGTTGTGCTTCAGCATCCACCTACCTGTTGTATGGTGTGTATTGCTATTTGCAATACACCCCATTGTGAACAAGGGGTCTTGTTTCCACATCAGTGTTTCACTGCAAGCAGCAGCACGCATATGACACGTGCTCGCAGTACATTGGTGCACATGCTGTGTATGGACTAATGCGTCCATCCTATGTGATATGTGGCTAGCCCGAGCACCCTTAAAATGTTGTTACCTTCCTGGAAGTTCCAATACACATAAAGTCACTTCAGTACTCGAAGTACGTTCTAGCATGAGAAACACTAGCATGAGGTTTTTGGCCAGTGGCCAGTAGAATGTTTATCTCAAGGTCTATTTTTGGCTTTTTTGTGTGTTTGGCAAAAAAGTGCATGACACGAATGAGTGTACATGGCGTGACCGCATGTCCATTTATGCCATCACCCACATCCCAACTCCTCCCACTATGATGCACCATGCCGGGTGGCACACAATGCCGATCACCTCCCCTCACCTACACTAGATTCCAAGTTTGATACCCTCAAAGATGCACAAACGCACAAATGCTCTAAGGATATGTCACAAAGGGGACAAAAAACATCAGCAATGAATGCAGAAATGTCAATAAACACCAATAAACGACAATAAAGTGGCCCGACCAGTACTTAACTCATCCTTGTATGGCCCCCGTTGAAACCTTTGTCCGGGTAGCACCGGTGCACCATATTGCACTCCTTGTACAAACTTCGCAAGTATGCGGTGAATTCCGGACCATATCCACCACTTTCGCGGGGCATTGTAGCATAGATGACATCATCCAGGATTGAATTGGGTTGGCACCAAACAACACCATGTAGGTGCACCCGTTCGCGTTACTGGTATTCAAAGCCGAACGAAGAATCACGCTCTATTACGAATGGACCTTTCTTGGCAATGGCCAAGAATTCACGTTTGAAGATCTCAACACGCTTATGAAATGCCACACATGCCTCCATATTGTACCAGTCTTGAACAGGCCTGCTCGGCCTTGTGCCGTCGGGATATTGTCCAGGCCACACCGCACTGGCACGGCATCCCTTTTGTACCGCGGCCTTCAAATGGGCGCAATTGTCATTCATTGTCCAGGTAATGAATGGGTCACCTTTTCCAAGCTCGCAGCTCATTGCAGTTACGTTGAGATGCCGCGAGGCCCAATAGGATCACGTACCAACAAGCTTGGATGGGGCATAAGTTCCATAACGGTAGTAGGGGTTGAGTTTGGTGGTACCTTTATCAATCCCTTCGCCTTGCAAATTGCGGTTCATGATGGACTTAATGCCATCGTGGTGCAAGGCACGGGCATTCTTATGTTCATGTGCCGGGTGTGTTGATGATTGGCTTGTTTGGCTAGGGCACTGTGTGGATGATTCGGCTGTAGGACATGGAGTTGATTGGCTTGCCTTGGTTGGGGATTGTGTGGATTGCGAAGAAGATTGTGCCCGATGTGATGAGGAAAGCTTTGGCTGCGGCTTGGGCCCTGCAGAGCTTTTGGCAGCGTGCAGATGTTCTACAGGAATATCCTCTGCGCGATCACCACGTTGCACTTTGAAATTTTGCTGATTCTAAGTAAGTTGGTTCTTCATCTCCTTACCGACTTGGAAGAAGGACAACCCATGGTCACAGTGCCAACGCTCATCAAATGCAAGATATCGGCTACGGTAATATGCCGCAAATCCAATTCCACCCGCGGTGTATCCATCAACCCCACCGGATACCAATTCGGCCAAGCGCATGGTTCAAATTTGGGATCGTTGAAATGCAAATATGTGTCGTTAGCCAATGATGGTGTCGCAGCAGTCACACCCCCCCCCCTCCACCTTGAAAGGGTGTTTGATGCATGAATACCACTTTGTCTTGGTAAGGGGCAAAATCCCGAATGATGTTATGCGATGCATCGCACTCTACTACCCAAGCAACATACTCGTGTTGTAGATGGTACTCCAAGCGTTTCCCGTACTTATCCTCAAAAGAACGTTGTGTCAACGTTCCCATTGTAGAAGCCGCATTCTGCAAGTAGCGGTACAATGTCCCAGAATGTGCTAAAAAACGGGAATAACAGGGGTGAATTTTCTTGAGCAATAACCATGCTTGGTTCATGTGCCGTGTGTTTTGGGCAATGTCCTTCGGCTTCCGATAGTCGCACAATACATCTTCTTTCATGGTCATAAAACCATACAGCGAGTTGCAATGTTGGCTAGGCTTGCGGCCCACACCAACACTCCCAATAGCATGATGTCATTGTCGATGACGTAGATCCACGTGCTTAAGGGTATTTGAATAAAGAGCATCAACCGTGATTTGCCGTTTTTAACATTCAGTGAGATTCACAATTTTTGGTGTAACGTTGTAATGCTTGGTGCCATCCAGTTCGTACCCATAGTTTATAGGATCGCACTTGGCACATTGCTGACTGCAAACAAGGCATGCATACGTTCGAGTTGGCGAGTGCCACACCGGCGTATCCTACATTTTGAAGGGGCCAATACTTGCGGGATGTAACCAAGGCGGAACGGGATAAGGTGCTCCTTTGTATTGCACATAGTTGGCGAGTGAGTCATTTCGGATTTGGCAGATCCCACTGGTAATCACATCCGTCAGTGGCACCCCAAAAAGGTTCGTGGTACGCAGTGCACTATCATCTCCAGGAACAAGAAATTTGTGCCCACCAACCAAACCCCAAAGAATTTGACTACATCGATGGCAAAGTGCATCAAACACTGGCGAGTACAAAAGATCCAAGCCATCAAGCCAATGTGTGTTGGCGGTTTGTGCTTCGCGCGCAAAATCTCTTTCTTAACGGCACCAACCACCCCTAGGATTCAAGGCTCTGGGCGTTTGGCATGCTGCTTATCTCGTGTGTTGGTGTGTCCACCGACAATGCATTTATCGCGTTGTGATTCCGCAGTGTTCCTTTCCCCGTTGGGTTCCCTGCGACTATGGTGTGTTCCTTAGCCCCTTGGCTGCTTGCAATTGTGGTGTGTTCCTTGCCCCCGTGGATGCGTGCAATTGTGATGTGTTCCTTGCCCCCTTGGCTGCCTGACAGTGGTGTGTTCCTTGCACCCCCAACGAAACCCTTGGATGCTTGTGATTGTCATGTGTTCCTTGCCCCCTTCGCTGCCTGTGATTGTGGTGTTTTCCTTGTACCCCCAACAAAACCCTTGGATGCCTATGATTGTGGTGTGTTCCTTTTGCCTCCAACGAAACCCTTTGTGGTTTGCTACACGGAATGGTTTTAATTGGCAAAAGATGTTGATTGTCTTACATGGTTCACGATTTTTCAAACAATTTAGCAATGTTCCACGCACGGTCGCATCGCAACGGCGAATGGTGTGTGGTGCAATTTCGGGGTGTGGCGATATGAAACTTGTTGCATCTAGTTCAAGATCGACGTCCAAGCTTTGCTGCAACTCTTGCTCCCAACGATTGGACATGGATACTATGAACAGAACTCGATCAGGAGTACACGTACATACCAAATCCAACCGCCAAGTGCAGAGCCAATATTGCAAAAAAAGAGGTGCCGAGAAGACACGAACAATGACACTTGCAAAAACGATGGCTTTGTGCAAAGGTGAACAGGCATGGGTAGGTAGATCCATGAAGAAACCTTGCTGATAGCGCCCCTAGTTTGTTGGACCGTAACAACGGTGTAGGACAAGTGTAGAATAGGAGCAGATTTGGAACGAGCCGGAGTTTGCGACCCCAGGTGGCACAATGTATTGTATTCGTAGCTCCCTCACAATAAGCTGGACAAATGCACACACTCCACACAGTGCAGAATAAGGGCAATTTTTGTACCACATGAAGTTTACGACTAAATGTGTTCACTTGGTACGTGGCACAATGTGCATCATTTGTCGAGCACCTCTGAACTTGTGTATGCGGCCCAGGTGCACTCCGATAGTTCGCACTGCCCCTGACCCAATTGGGGTAGGGTAGCATCGGCTTTGGTATTCCCAGGCATGCGTACTAGGCCATAAAGGTGGTTTGCTGAAACGTACAGACGTCCACCACCGCCTGTCGTACATCCATAAGTTCATCACGTCAGTGCGTGCATGTGCAGTTCATTCACACAGGCTCCATGTGTCCCCTTCTTGGTTGGGGTGCTCCACTATCTATGTACATAGCCGTGACCAGCCACAGTGACATTGTCACCAGCATGTGTGTGAGGGGTCGAAGGCCCAACCTCCGGTGCATGTGCACGGAACAGTCAAAACATTCAAGGGTGTTTGGGTGTCTGACAGACGACTCCCTCAGGGGTGGGGAAACACATCCCAAATCAGGTCTACAACCTTCGCACCCTGGTAGTACTGACGTCTGAGCTGAACTCGACGTCCTGTACATGATTGTGACTGGGCACAGTAGTCGAACAGGCCAATGGCTCCGTGCCGCAGAGCATCCACTGGCACCGGAGCCAGATTGGACTTTGCTTAAGGTCTCCCGGGGGGGGGGGACCTCTTGGGGGCATGGGGTGGACCTCAATCATCCGTACTAGGAACCTCAGGGGGGCGGGGTCCTGAGGTGGTTTTCGGGTTATGGTAGCATCATGGGGTGAGTTCTTTGCCATCATGAGGTGAAGGCAACAACATGGGGTTAAATGTTCACGATTCGGTTGGTTACACAACCAATTCACTAAAATAGGATGCTTTCGAATGAGGATAGCAAAGATGGCCCTCCTTTCCAACGCATCTGTGTAGGCGCCTTGATGTGCGTTGGTGGTGAGTGCATTTGGGTAGGTAGGGCTAGGACGGAGTGGTTGGATCCAATGCTTCCCAGATGAACCGTGGTGTTGCCCGCCGTTAAAAGTGGTGGGTGAGGGTGAGTATTGGTAGGTTGGGTTTGGGCTACATTGGTGCTCTGTAGGAGCACTCGACACAAGGCACCTCACATGCAAGAGAAAACAATTCTTAGGATTGTGTGTGGGGTTGGCTTGCAATGGGAACGGGAACATGAACATATAACATGGGGTTCGTATGTTGGGATGAGACCGTGGGATGACGAAATGAACAAAAAAGGCGAATGGTGCGCAGATGGAAGGGGACTTAGCTTGTCACCGGGTAAGGGGATATTTGGATATTGGTGCGTTAAGGGATTGAGTTCTAGAATTGAGTTAGAGATGGACATTGGGGGCTGGGGGCCTGCCGCATTTGGCCACATGCACTTTGCGTCGGGCACACGACGAGATGACTGAAAAGAGAAATCGCGATTACAACCAAGGGCGCAGGACAGGCTGTACCGTCCACATTTGGGGAGCTCATGTGGTACAATTGCATCCGATCCATACAGTGTGTTGTGTCGTAGCCAATATTGTTTGCCTCCCCATTTCATGATGCACGGAGGACTAAAGTGAAATATGTATGTCGAATTTTTTTTAAAGCGCCTATCATCAACATGACAGCCGGCGGCAGCATTAGGATTGTTGAAAATGTTTTCGCCAAATTGCATTGCCGTCATGGAGGTGTGGGAGTGAAAAGAGATCTACGATTCCGGCGTGTAGTGGAAGTGGGTGGACTCCCCCATCATACGATTTGCCGGAAACATTCATGTGCCATTTGGTCGTTGGTGCATAATGGGTTGCTGGGTCATACCATCTAAGAGGGTGACCCTT
This sequence comes from Eutreptiella sp. 'Long Island Sound 2002', assembly GCA_964036045.1. Classification (NCBI taxonomy): domain Eukaryota; phylum Euglenozoa; class Euglenophyceae; order Eutreptiales; family Eutreptiaceae; genus Eutreptiella; species Eutreptiella sp. 'Long Island Sound 2002'. The sequence goes on along the minus strand of OZ038384.1, from coordinate 58,246,618 downwards.
TGCAACCTAGACTGGTTCGTTGAAATTGGTGGTGGCGTGATGGTTCTTGTGACGCAATTCAGCAATGGGATATGCAGAGAATGGACGTTGAAACTTTTGAGGGATTGTGATGTTTTTGTGGTGATAGTCGAGTGTACATGGCATGATGTGCATATAGTTGGTGTGATTGGTGACCTGTGTTGATGAGTGTAGGCATCACATTCGGAGTTGTGTGGGATGAGACCGCAGAGATATGACATGAGTGCTGCACTGCTGTCAATGTTTTTGCAATGTGCCAACAGTGCCGGGTGGAAGCCTTGGAATAGAGGTGGTTTCAACGTGTAGCGGTTGTTTCCTTTGGACACTGCGCTTCGCATCTTACCAGGTATGTCATCGAACAATTCCACCTCCCAATCATGGAGGGGACGGCACTGCACATCCGTGTACAGATGTGGGTCCAGCACATCTTGGAAAACACACCTTGTACCTTCCTTGGGACTGGGAATGCTAGGATATTGTGAACGCCCATGTGCACTCCGTGAGAAATACACGTCCAAATGCCACATGTACCTGGCATCCAAGCCGATTTGCCCAATCGCAGTGGATATCATTACCAATGTCCTCTTGCAACAAAGCGGTTGGCATGAATCTGTGACCCATTGGTCTCCAAGTGCATACAACCCAATTGTTTTGGGGATCTGGTGCCGCCACGGGCTTAAAATGCGGCAATGATGCAATGGTGTGTGCCCGCACTAGGGAAATAGGATGTCTGGACGCTACAACAATCCTGGCCCCCATTAAGTGCTTAAGTTGTTGGTGTTCTTTCCACTTGGCAATCTGCCCCACACCAAACAACCCTTGCCTTGCTCTTGAACATGCGACATTTTGGCGCGCATTGGAGGCGGAACACGCGTGGTCGTCCGATGTGAGCACAATGATCACAATATTTGCCCGGTTGCCGTGAAATTTGCCAACTGTGTCCACGCCCATTACCAACGGGTGTGCACTGAACAACGGCTTGTTGGGGTGTTTTTGTTCGTAGTGGTTGGCAAGTATTGCTACCAACTTGGCCGGCCAGTGTTTTTGCCCCCAATGCAGTGTATCTTGGACATACCGAGTAGACTTGGTACAGAAAGCTGATGTGGCACACACGCTGGAGGAGGCCACATACACGGGGGGCCTGCTGGTGGGGGAGGTGATGGAGTGGGCAAAGGGTTTGGACCCCTCCTCGACCGTCATCCATATTGACAGGAGGGAACCCGGGCGTGCAAGTGCTCTTCGCCAGAAGGGGTGGGCCACCGACTTGTCGCAACAGCTGCAGCTGGCTCTCCCCGCGTTGAGGGCCATCCGCTTTATCCCCGCCCCCAAATTGTAGTTTCCGTTGAAACTGAAGTTCAATGCATTCCCTAGATATGCCTCTGTCTTAGCATGTATAGAGCATGCACAACCAGAAATGGAAACCGCAGGTTGACGTGGATTCCCTCCTGCAAGCCACTTTCCCCCCCGGTCTAGTTGACGATGAAGTGGACACATACGAGGCTTTGGTACTAGCTGGCACGGTGAGCATTCTGATGTTGTACTTAGTTGACGAATGAACAGAAAAGAGGATATGGGTGTGGCTTTCCGCATTTTGCATGATGTCTTATGTGAGGGGAAGGTATCTTGCATTTGTATGTAGCTAGGGTAGTTTGGGTGACCTAAATTTAGGGGCATTTGAAAAAGGTGTGCCTTGGGGTTCTTTAGGGAGTACCATGTCTAAAAGTAGCGCACAATGCACGCGACGCGCGGGCGCACTGCGCGCGCAGTGCAAAGATTCCCCCTCAGGCCCAGTGGTTCCTCCTGCAAGGAGGGCTGTTCCATACCGGATGTTGTCCCACCTTCATCCATTGGCGCATCCGTCCTGCTAGTCATGCCCTGGGGCGGGGTTGCTCCTGCTCCGTCATTACCGCCAGGTCCCATGATTTGCTTCTCAAGCGTCCCGCCGCCGGAGTCCACAATCTCAGCATTCCCTGCCTGCGTCCCACTCTAGGCCCTGGACTGCCTTCTCCCCCGTCAGAATTCTCCACCTTCTGACGGTTGCGTGACAGCAATTTCACTGGTGCAGCCTCTTGACCCATATCTCAGGCTTGTCCTTCTGGTGTTCTTCAGGCATGAACACCAGGTCTGGCACCATGAACAGTGTCCCTGTGTAGAGCTCCTGCGCCACCACGAGGTTCCACTGCTCCCTTACTTCATGCACCGCAGGCACTACCTGTTGGATCGCATGATGGATTCTGGCCCCCGAACCGTCGCTCTGATTTATCTTGTTCCACTCCGCATTGGCCACGTCCAGCACCTGTTTCCTGCCGACATGGTCTGACCTGTTTTCCTAGTGTTCGGCTAAGACTTCGATCTGGGCATCCATCCCATGCGGCGCACCCTCCATCCTCAATTATGAACACCGACTAGGCGTCAAAATGAACATTATCAGCAGCGATGCATCCTCGCATAGGGCATTCGACTATGGTCCGGCAAAACCGGGGAGTCCGTCACCCCAACTCGAAGGCCCACACCAAAGTGTGTGAATCCATGGTGGAGATGAGCAAAAAAAGTGTGAAAAGGGGTGGAAATGGGTGAAAGTGGGTGAATACCCAAAAATGCCATATCCCCAATGTGGAAGAAGTATCAAAACCTAGGCTAGGGGCAACGATGATGCTCCTAGTATCACCAAGTATGGGTCTCCAATAAAGCTAGACGCCCAAATAGTTGCACTGCGCTTGCACTGCGCGCGCACTGCGCTTAAGGCGCCCCCTGAGCAGGGACATTCTGCGTCGAATTAGGAAGCGAAAGGGGCCCCCAAAGTTGGTACGCAAGTTGTCAAAAATGGTGGAGACAATGGCAAAAAACAGTGCAAGGGAGGTGCCAATGGGTGTGATCGCACAGGCAATCTGGGGCATTATCATGGAGCGGGATGAGGATGGCAGACGGCTCCTGACGAGGCCAAAAACAGTAAGCAACGCGAACGAGAGAAGAAAAGGAAAGGGAAGGCGAAAGCGAAGAAGCGAGCAAAAAGAGAACAGAAGCGCCGAAAAAAAGAGAGCCGAAAGAAACCCAAAAGGGCGGAGACGGAGTCGTCGGACGACTCCAGCTCGTCCAATGCCTCTTCCGATACCACTAGTTCAGGCTCATTGAGCGACTCCTCGACCCAATTCGATAGTTCATCCCACAGGGACAGGAAGAGCAAGTCACGGGATGGAGGGGGGCACGACGGAACACTAAAGCCCAGGAGAGGACGCCCGGAGGATTTTGAGTTCCGGTGGACCAACGGCCGCAAGCACTATCGCACCAACAAGGGCATCTGGCAGGACTGCACCAACCCGCCCTCTCGACCATGCAAGTTTTGTGGCAACCGCCATTGGGCGTTTCAGAGTGCCGAGTTCGGATGCCGCTGAGGCAGCCCAGCGGACCCACGGGTCCCGGGGGGGGGGGGGGTCGTTGGCAAGCCGTGGGACAAGCGAACGTGACAAGCGGGCGGTTGGGGTCAGGAACGCGTTGCGGGCCTTACCGGAGGAGACAGAGCGTGAGATCGGCAGCTCATACGAGGCTGCAGTATGGCGGAAACTAGAGGATGGCACCACAAAGGCGTACACCGGGGCATTGTACAAGTTCTTGCGGCATAGCAGGAGTAATGGCTTCCTATCACCGCATGAAGCGTTCAAGGAGTGCATGTTATAGGTGGGCAGGGATGGCCAGTAGGAGTCGCCGGTTAAAGCCCTACTGTCCAGACTACGCCTGGCGGAGGAGATGTCCGTCATTCCTGTGATCCTGGTGCCAACAGACTGGCTGTTCACCGAGTCACTGGCGAGACTCCAGAATTCGAGAAACCCGAGGAACATCCAATGGGGTGAAGGTGACATCATTTGCAGGATCGCCAAGAGAAAGGACACGTGGGAGTGGAAGGAGCTCGAGTGCCTGGGAATGGGTGTCTTGTCACTCACGAACATGCTGCGCATGGGCGAAGCATGCAGGGTATCCTCACCAAGCGATGGCAAGCTCTGCTTCATGGGGGAGAAAGTCACGGGGTGGAGAACAGGAGCAGGACCTCGGGCCCTGGCCGTCGCGTTGCATGCGGTTCATCACAGAGGAACGTTAGAAACGTGGGGTGGCAGAAGACCGCCCACATGGGTATCAGTCACCGGCGGACTTGGAAGAAGCATGGGTGGCGCTCGTGGCGGGCACATAACTCGAGCACTACACGTGGCACTATCTCCAGAGAGGCGGAGCGACACATGTATGGGCCTCAGGAGCGCAAAACCAAGTCATCATGCTTGCTGGTGGATGGGAGTCACCGTCAGTGGCGAGGCACCACACAAAGCCGAAGCATGCTTGGAAATTTGTGGACAGAGGGGAACAACCGGTGCCGGTATGTGGAGAAAATGGATATCGCCTTATGTATGGAGATTGGTCCTCAAAGCAGTGGTGGCCGGCATGGCTACGTATTGTAGAGGGAAAGAGGGGCTAGGTCCTCCTGCTCATAACAACATTTTTTTTTGTTCTGACACTGGTGAGTTCAGCCAGACAGTGTGCTTAGGCAGCGGTGGCCTAGAGGTATGTACATCAAAGTCAGCTTAGCCACTGGGTTGGATGCGGGTGAGGCAGTTCTCCACACAGGGAGAGCCCAATGGGGGCGCAAGACCTGTATGTATTGTACACTCCATGCAGGTGGTGGGGCCTACCACGACCACAGAGGGTCAACACATAGAAAAGCTGCGAAGTTACGACTGCATCAAAACCAAAGAGCAACTAACCATCAGGAACTAACAATCAGGACATACAGGGGGCCCCTAGTGTAGAATCGAAAGACTCATACACCGGGGTGGAAAGTGAAAGCAGGCTGAATCACTCAGGCGGGTCCATACTGCAGTGTCAGGTACTGGGGCTGCCTCAGAAGCTTTTCTCCCGAATGGGGGACCCAGTGAGTTGGGTGAAAGGGAGGTCAGTGCCTTCTCTGTTGGGCGACCCTCCTGCTCATGACAACATTCTCCTTGGTACTACACCCCACAACTCTTTGTTTTGGTGTGATTTCCAGCCATGACTAATGTCGTTACTCTTGGCTTGGTTGTCACGTACATCTGGTCCACCGGTGAGCAGGCGCTTGCCCCTATTATCGGTCAATTTGAAAATGGGGTTTCCGAAGCATGGCTGTTGTGACTATTTTGCTTGGGGTGAGGTATGGGCAGGTTTTCAGGTTTTCATCTGTTGCTTTGGTACCGCACACGCTAGTACCGCCTTGTCTAAGCACAGTTTGGCCGGCACTTTCCTAACTTTCCAGGTGCTTGCGCAAAGGGGGGGGGGGTGTATCAATGACAACCGGAACGGAAATATGATCAAGAACCGGTATAGAGGACACTGTCCCTTGCACTATAACCACAAACAGGAGAAAATGCAAAGCTATGCGGCATAGCATACATTGGCTATCGAGAGGGAAGTGGAAATTGAACTTAGCTCCCCAGTACTGCAAACGAGTACTACAACCACTGGGCTAGAAGACCACCCACTGAAATTCTGGTTTTGGATTTTTGGGGACTGAACATGAAAAACGTTGATTTGTGTGCTTACAGCTGTCCGTTTGCCAATGCCATGCTGTGCTGGCTGAATCATGTACCCTACTTTTCTAGATAATGACATCTTCTGTACGTATTTTGCGGCTGACTAGAAAATACAACGATTCCCCCCCCCCCTTTTCACTGCTGGCAGTGGAACGAGGTGTACCGTGCGACTTTGGGCTGGTGTGTTTGGAGTTGTGGTTCAAAGGGTTAAACAACATTCCCCGTACATCACCAGGTAGGGGCATGGCTCTATATTTCAGCCCAAAAAATCAGGATGTGAGGGGGGGTCTATTGGGGGAATGTTTGGCCGGTGCATGCCCGGCGTGCTACCTTTGTATGAAGTATCCTCCTCTAGCCCCAAGTTTATCCTCACCTCAGGAAGTCCCCAAGTAGACCGCACTGGACCACAAACCTTCCGTGCAAAGCACCTTGCATAAGCCGAAATATGAGAAATCAACACACAAAATGTCACTCCCACAACTTCCAACCACTACCCTTGCCATCATCATAAACTGGGTGCAAAGGACGGACCAGATTCTTAGACACAGCAAGAAGGTAATCCAAATTGCTTGGTGACGGGGGGGCAAAAACAGGCACGGGTGGGGAATCGTAAAAAAAAAAAAGGTGCCCAGCATGAGCCCGGCGCGTGCCCGGCGCGCCAACACTCCCCCATTGGTTCGTCATCCCTACAAATTCGTGTTGGCTGCACTAGCTAGGAGCACGCCCGCTTCCGCTGTTTTTCCATCCCTAGGAATTTCGGAAGGCTTGCCACCAACTTTGGTCAGGATTTTGGCCTGCATTTCGGTTTGGATTTCGGTTGGGGAATCGCTTCCAATTTTTTCCCATCCCCAGGGATGTTCTGAGCGTTTGCCCGTCGTATTCCCTCCGAAAATCTGGGCATGATTGCTGGCAAAACTGGGAATGATGCCAAGGCCATACACCCACCAGAAACCTATACCCTTTAGGTGAAGGAACCATCAACAAATGATGATCCCATCTCCTTGATTTGAAACTGCACCTAAAAAAAATCTGTTTTGTGCCTTTGATGCTGCACGTTCCCCATCTTTATGCAGAGCATAGGTGAAAAAAAGTTCTGGAGACATTTGTTCAACAGGGTGCTCAGGGCCAAGAAATAAAGGAAACCGTCACGTAGTCATTGTGCACCACTCAATATCACACACTCACGGGACTGAGGTAAAAGGGTTGTCATGCTGATAAGGCAGCGAAAAACAAAGCATTGGGGTGCATAGCCATTAATAATGTTGCGTTGAGGAACGGAGGCTGATTAGCTCAATGAGGTCAATGCTCATGTGTCAGACATGCCAAACGTAGGTCAGCAAAAGATTTCAGGAGAGCTTCACCCCCAGCGCCAGATGTTTCTCAGGGAGCATGCCCATGCTCTGCAAATGTGTGTTCTGCTTGGTGCCAGGGAGCATTAGCTTGGAGTAACTGCAACGGGTGAAAGACAATATTCGATTGGGAGCAGCTTGCCCCGCTGTGAAGACAGCGCCCTCCATCCACACACCTCACCCAACCCCTTGTGCAAAGACCATGTTGAGTGGGGTCCTTTTGATTAGACCAGGTCGGGCTTGCAGACAACAGGTAAAGGGAACCACCGCTGTAGGGAACCAGTGCACATGGAAAATTCAGAGGCACACCACCTAGCTGCTCATCCTGCTGCATGCTCCTCGTTGCCGCCAGTGACTGTGCCTGGGCCAAAGAAGTGGTAATCAATGGACTGCAGCAGAGGACGGGCACAACACCACCTTCGGCATGCAAAAACCATGGTCAGAAAAACGACACGCGAGGACCCTGACATGGCGATAGAGCGATGCTCAAGCACGTGGCACAGGATAGTGCAGGATAGTGCAGTTCAATATGCGCACATGGAGGCGTTGCATTTGCCCGGGCAGCGAAAGCTTCAGCACCGGACTTCCTGCAAAAGGACGGGACATCCCGATTTCTCATGCAACAAACTTGTTTCATGAGGCGCTGCAGGGGTCGTGCAGTGTGCACCAACAGAAAAGCTGAGGGACTCGCAACTGAAAGGTAATTGTAGTGCCATACACTGGGGTGGCCACGAGCGCTGTGGGGGATGAGTAAAAGGCATAGACGACAGCACTGAAGGGGGCCTCCCAGACGAGCGACGACGCAGCCTGGTACCAAGTGCACACACAGGCTCCAGCAGGACTGGAAGCAACGTGTCAGGCAAGGACGAGCCCCCTACAGATGGGGAACTGTATGGCTCCAGGACCTGGGAGTTGAATGGGACGCGGAGATGAACCCCAAAACTGCACACATTAGAGCACCACTAAAAATGCTTCAGAATTTGGGGACAGGAGGTTGCTGCTGACCCCCTGCCATGGCAGGGTTCAGCAGGTTTCAAGGACGTCTCGGCAGGGTCATGGTGGGCATGCGCGCGTGCGTACACATAACCATACCAACAGAGCCGAATGTGCTGATTATCCACCCAGTGGCTCCACTGAAAGATCGGGCACTCTCCCCGGTGCCCCGAGGTATCAAGGAAACAACTTGGTACAAGGGGACTTTTGGCAGACAAAACAGCGATGAAGCGATGACTATAGCTGGGTCAAACAAAAAAGGGTCAGGGACATGCAACAGGGACAATGAGGGGGGGAGGGGAGGGGAATAGCGTGTCACAGAGGATGGACAATGAGAGGAGGAGGTTCCCACGAAGTGAGGTAGGACCAACTTAAACCGAAACCTGTGGAATCCTGGTTTGGTGCCTCAGAACAGACCCTCAGGCACCCAGGATTCGGCAATCAGTCCGTGGATTACAATGCTCTGGTGGTGGATGTGGATGAGCACCCTATGTACCGCACTACTGCAAAGCCAGTGTGAAAACTCAAGACGAAGGGCCTTCCGAGGCTCATACAATCTTCAGGAAAGAGGTGAGCATTGCAAAGGGGATCCAGGAGAGGGGTTGCACAGGGGACGGGGGAGGAGTCAAGGCAAGGGAAGGGCCTCAGAAAGGGCAAAGGTCAGGAGAGGGCGAGGATCAGGGAGTAGGGAAAGAGGCTGGAGCAACACTGCGAAGACCTCGCTGGATTTGGGTTCCGTGAGCGGCATAACAGCTGGTGCACAACTGCCATTCAGACTTCAAAGCGGGATGCAGCGGAGGCATTGCCCCCCATAAATTAGCAAGCCCTCAACCGTCAGCGTGCATGTCTTGTAGCCTGGCCCAAAGATGGCCCTAAACACACACTGATGGGGCGTGACGTAGTATTGCTGCCTGGCCAGCCTCACTGCTGGCACGCCATGAAGTGCACATCTGTGCATAGCTCAGTCATGAGGCTGAGCAAAGCAGACACAATGAATAAAAGTGCACAGTTGTGAGGACAGACCACGCCCTTCAAGCATTTACAGAAAGCAGACACTATTGCGCCCTATCCCCTTTGGGCATTGAACAGTGCATGTGGAGACCGTTCGCAGGGAACGGCGAACGCATCTGCATTGGGTCATATGGTGTGGTGTTTTTTTTGTGGAGGAAATCCTCCGCTTCACGACATGGCGTGATGGGGAGAGTGAAACGACCACAGATCACTGCGGTGGCATTTGTGACCCCGTGGCGTCCACACTCCTGATCGGGCCAGTGGACCTGCAAGGGGCGGGGACATCCATCCGCTTTGTGCGCGGTGGTGGGGAAATAGTATGGAGAGGGGGACTCGCTGTCTCTCTCTCTGTGTGTGTGCGTGTGTGTGTGTGTGTGTGTGTGTCTGTCTGGCTGGCTGCGAAATCCCACGACGCACAGTTGCAGCATTCTGCTCCCGTGGCGTCAACTCCCCTGCCAGCTCTGACAGGCCTCACCCGGACCGTGAAGTTTTGGAGGGCGCTCTCCACTACATCTGATGTGGGACACAGGGCGGCGGCACTTGCGGCCCGGCACTTCTAATGCCCCAACATATCGGCGCGTAGGGCTGCACGCGCCGCAAAGAGCCTGTGCCCTCCCATGGCAGCCTTGGCAGTGCAGCGGCCCTTGTCAGGGCTGACGTATGGATACGTCTTGCGAATTGGCGGCAAAGTGGGGGATTCAAAGCGGGAGGAAGCGGTGAGGGCGTCAGAGTGGGGTACCCAATCCTGCAGCGCGTGCGGCAGCCCGAGTGTTCCAAACTCGGGCGAGGGACGCAGGGCCTGCAGCGTCCCCCGGGTCAGCCCCGAGGGCCAGACAGTCCGCTGCTTGAGGGGAATGTACGTGCCTGTGGCGGCGTGCAGCGTCAGGGACCGATGCAGAGTGCCTGGCCCCTGGGCAGAGCGGGGGCGCAGCCCCGCCTCCAGCCCCGACAGCCCCTGCGACCGGCCCAGAGGCGGGGGATTGAGATGTGTCCAGATGTCGGGGTCCCTGAGGCCCGGGGCGTAGGGGCTGGGCCATGGGGGGCGGAGCAGGCGGCGGCGGACGGCCCAGCCCTTGACATGGGCCTGCAGCCGGGCAATGCGCCGGTTCAGCTCCTCCCACTGCCAGGCCCTCTGGCGGAGATGCTCGACCCGGCGGATGTTGTACCCCCGGAATGCGGCCTGGAGCCGCGTGGCTGCCCGATGCCGCCGCAGGGCCTGAGCCTGATGGCGAGCGCAGCAGCAGCGCCATGCACGCTGGAGGACTGCGACTGCCGGGGCGAACACCTGGTGGACAAAGCAGCAGTGAGGAGGTCTCAGGGACCGTTAAACAATAAATTAAGAGAAGGAGGTGGGTGCCACAAAAGCTCATAAATTGTTCACACTGGTTTGGGTTTTCATGTGGAAATTGTCTTTATTGCTTGTCCCAGGCCACTGGGTGGAAGATATTGTTGGTGGGTGAGAGTGGGACGGTTGTCCCTGTGCTCACAAGTGCTCACAAGTACTGCTTCTGCGTGCCTCCCATGCCGGGATGCTTTTGCATTCAGTAATTGCCATGACATTGAAGGTTGGAGGGCTGCACGCCTAGGGAGGGGTTGAACGCTACTTATTTGAGAATAAAGAGAATAGAATGACGAACAGGAACAGGTGCACAAATGCAAATGAGGCCAGGGTGCGCACGGGAGGGAGGGGGGGATTCCAAGGCCCTACGCGAAGGTCCTCCTGTTGCGGGGTGTGGGGCAGGCAAAATCGTATCGAAGGATCCAGGATCATCACAATTCACACTTTGGCTGCTTTTGGAAAAGAGAGGGACGGAGTTGGGAGAAGGAGGGTGGGTGGGGGGTCCGAGATACAGCGGGTCCGGCTAGACCCAGTTGTGCGGCAACCCACCCACCAACTACCCGTGGAAAAGGTGGATGGGGCCTCAACATATCATACCTCAAAACGATCGCTGGCATCGCACCGATCGTTTTGAGAAAGAGATGTTGTGGTGAAAGCTTTGTTGTGCAGAATAATTCCCCAGCCCAAACCCCAAACCTTCGGCACCCTCTTCTTGTACACCCCTACACCAACACCCCTACGCCACAAAGACCAACTGTGAAGCACGAGGGAGGGGAGGGCAGGGCTAGGGTCGCATCCACAGCCGAGTCCCGGGTATTTGGTAAAACGTAGTAAAACTTTGTAACACGTGGTAAAACTTAGTAGAAACAAGGTAAAACGTAGCAAGTTTTTTTCAAAAAATAGAAAGATTTTTTATCTCTACCAAGAAATTTTTTTACTAAGTTTTACCATCCCCCCCTCCAATTTTTCTAAGGAAATCCACACTTCAATGGTAGGTGGTACAATTCCCGGCCACTTGTGTTAGTGGCGCACCACACGGGCCAAACCATCATGCACACCAATTCGTTGGCACTCGGCCAATACAACATAGTATAACACAATATAATTAGGATTAGGCACTAGAAACAAAATCAGGTGCCATGGCCAACATCAGTGCAACAACGCTGGGAACAAAACCAGGTGTAATAAAAAAGAGAAGCCGGAAGGGCCAACGTTATTGCCAACTACATACAAATAGTTATAAGAGACATGCTTGAAGATCAAGTCGGCCTTAGTATCTGTCTCTCTCAGTTTGCCTTCCGCCGTGGGATTGATTGTGCACATCCCAAAGATAGTTGTTTTCAAATCCCCTTGCGGCATTGTGCAAAATTCTTGGTCATTTTTCAACTGACCATCAACATTTTGGGGGTATTTGGGAGGCACCATGTGGGAGTCCTGAACCCCAACTCAAGGGGCCACACCAAAGGGTGGGTGTCCTTGACCCCAACTCAAGGGGTCACAATAAAGTGTGGAAGTCCATCACCCCAACTAGAGGGGCCAGCCCTTGTTGGGATGCCCCAGGCAATTGTGTGGGTTGCGCACCGGGCTAGGTACATGAAGTATGCCACCGCCTACGTATGGAGCTCTAGCCATGGTTTCGGCAATCGGGCGTGTGTGATAGTTAGTACCGCATGCCACGCTTCGAACACCCACTCCCAAAATTAGCGGTCCGGCGGGTCGCGGTGCCACACCATGGTGGGGCCCTCCGTGCCCGCGGCTTGTAGCTGCGGGAGCGTGGTCACCTACAGGTGCGCGTGTAGGCACACATGCAAGGGAGGCTCTACTTGCACCTCAATGTCCATCAGGCTCACCAACAGCTAGTGCAGGCGGGTATCAATGGGGAGGTCCTAGCTCGGTTGTTCGCATACCGGGAGCACCACGGCCCACCCTAGAATACCATGACATCTTCCATGTTGTGGTAAGCTACACCACCCGGCCACGCTAATAGAGCACCTACTCCCGGGCGGTTTTCACCTCACGGCCTCCAATGACCGCTGTGCTCGGGCCGGGATGTATTGGGCTTGGCGTCCAGTCCCTGGGGGCTTGTTGCTAGCACGGGGTAGGTGCGGCAATCAGGGGCTGTAGGGCCCCGCAATGCCAGTGGCGCCAGTCCTTGACCGTGCGCATCATGCGACCCCGGAGTGCTCGCGCAAACAAGTCTTGGTTACTGCGTAGCATCCCATCCAGGGCATAGAAGTCCCTTAGGTGATGGTACCCTAGCGCGAGAGCCGCCCAATAGACTGCCCGAGGGAGCTGGACATGGGTCACATCATGGTACGCGGTGCGGGGCGTGGTGCCCACCGGGGGGATGTGCGGCCGGACTTGCCCACGTTACAAGGGGGGCTGAGGGCATGAGGACCAAGGTTGTGTCCGCACGGCAGCCCGGGAGGCACATTGCCATGCTTGCTTGGTCCACCACCTACTGCAGGCTGCGCAGCAAATGGGGTCAGTGTGGGTGGTGAGTCCACTGGCCCCGGGGTGAGTACGGTAGGCAACCCCTGTGGTTGGCACGGCACTCCGCTAAGTACGTCCCCTAAACCCACCGGAAATGGTCCTTGGCGCATGCTCCCTGAGAGGCCCAGTCCCGGGCCACTACCACTTGCCACGAGTGCTCCAAGCAGTGGAGCCCCAGACTGCCGTCTCTCCAAGGCCCCCACAGCGACTACATGTGGGCGCGACGGGACGTGCCCGTGATATGTTTCGAACAACACACCATCAGTACAACATTGGCTTGCTAGATCTAGTTGTAGGGCGACATGCTTGCCGCAGCGAACACCTTGGGCGGAAGTTTGGCCCCGAGGACCATCATCGCCGCATCGGGGGCCATGCGTTGAGGCTTCATCTACCCCCATATCTCCGCCCTGATGGATGAGATGTGGCCGGGGGGCCGTGCGCCTCTCTTGGAGGTAGATATCGGTGCCCATGTACTCGAGAACCAGGGTTGGTGAGAATTCCCGCGAGTGTTGCAAGGCCCGTTCCCTGGCTTCCGGGCGTGTCCGCGACCCAAGCGTACCCCACGTGCGCATTGACGGCCGCAAGGACCGGGTAAAGTAGGGGCTTTGGGTCCCGGGTGGAGCCGTGTTGGACTTTCTTGTCCGGCACTAAGCCTCCTGGCACCCCTTGGAAACAGGTGCACTGGTCACGAGGTTGGGTTGTATGGGTTGGTCCTCCCCCTTGGCGAGGATTGTAATAGTGTCATCTACCCAAATCATCATTGGGCGCGCCATCGGGGGGATGACGTACGCACCATATGCTATGCCCATGTACTTGACGAAGGGGATGGCCGCCATGGCCACCACATGCACACCTTGTATCGTGCCTTGGGGGATGCCTAGCTGCTGCTGCAGCATCCGGCTCTGTAGCGGTCTCATCGGCATCGTGTACTTGTACCCCTCCGTGTGGGCGAAGAGGTGGTCCCGGGCTTGATGTGGCTACCAAACCCGGGTGGCCATCTTGGGCAAGGCGTCAAAATACTTGGCCAGGTCGGTGATGAGCACATCCACCAACTATCCCCAAAGGCGCGTCATGTCCGGCTTCGTGTGGACCGTCCGCGCAACCTCGTGGAGGGATATGCCCTTCATGCCTCCCATGAGGTATGGCCTTCGAAGGGCGCCTTCGCACACAGTAGAGGCCTCTGGGTAGAACGCCACGGGATCGAGCTTGGAGATGTGGGGGGACACCATGATATCACGGATGGTGGCCCCCTCGATCCGCCGGCTAGCATCCTTGAGGAAGAGCATCACCCTGCCCCGCTTGCCCACCCATTAGTACACATGGGGGTCCCACATGACATAGTACATGGTGCGTTGGTCGTCTTCGCCAAGGTTGTTGTTTGCATAGACATAGGTGATGCCTATGCAAACATCGGCGGCCGGGAGGGCCAGGTCGGGCCCGCGCGCCTCCGCCTCCACCAGTGTACGTGCCGGGGCTGCACACAGTCCCCCGGTAACACGGGGAAGGAGGCGCAAATACGCTTGGAAAGCCCGCCACCGTGCGCGATCGTCCTAGATGCAGTATCTAATTCCTTGAAGGCGCTCCCATCTTTGGCGCAGGGACACTAGGGTCTCACGGGGGTTGAGTAATAGCCTATTGGCTGAGGGCAGGTGTTGCACAGTGCGGCTTGTTCCCTTGGTACACGCTAGAAGACCCAATCTCGTTCTAGCCTAGACGCCGCGCTAGAGCGGCTAGAACGAAAAAAAGAGGGGGATACCCCCCCCGTGGGGGGGGGGGGGTTGAGGTGTCTAACCTGGACCCCCCTATCCGTACTCGGGGACCCATAGTTTTTTTTTTCACAATTTCATTGTTTTCACCTGATTTTGCAGTCCAAAAAATTTTCGTTCTAGCGGCGTTCTAGCGAGCGCCGCTAGAACGGTTCGCTAGAATGCCGCTAGAACAATATATATGAATGCTCCGCCACTCCTCAAAGAGAAGCTGCCCCGGCTACCATGGCCAGCCGTGGCCAATCACAGTGTCCCGATGCTGGACCCGACTCACGGAGCGCCGGATTCCCCCCCCCCACCCCCCGGTTAGCCCGGTTAGCCCCCCACCGCACCCCATAGGTCACTTGGAAGGTCACTTGGCGGGCCGGCGCCGAGTCACTTGGTGGTGGGTTAGCCCGATCAGCCCGGTTAGCCCGATTGGCCCCCCTGCCCCCGCACGCCCCCATTCGCGAGTCGCGACACGCAGGTTACCCCTCCTGCGTGGGGGGGGGGGGGGGAGGGTTGCGGGGGCTCATCCTTGCTCCCGGCACCCCCCTTCTCACCACCCGTGTCCCCTTCCTTCTCACCCCCCTTGTCACCCCCCACCTCACCCCCCTTGCCACCCCCCCCTCCCCTTGTCGCCACCCTCGTCCCCCTCGTCATCCCCAACCTGCACGCCTCTCCGACAGGAGAACTTGCAGGTCTTGACGGAGCGCAGGGGTGACCAATCTAGCCTCCCGGTCGACAAACTCCCCCAACAAGCAGCCCATGGCCGTTGTCAAGTGCAAAATGCACACGACACCCCCCACCTCACCCCCCTTGCCACCCCCCCCTCCCCTTGTCGCCACCCTCGTCCCCCTCGTCATCCCCAACCTTCCAGCCTCTCCGACAGGAGAACTTGCAGGTCTTGACGGAGCGCAGGGGTGACCAATCTAGCCTCCCGGTCGACAAACTCCCCCAACAAGCAACCCATGGCCATTGTCAAGTGCAAAATGCACAAGACGACCCAGGCACGTGGCAATTTCAAAATCCGCTCCGTACTGCAGCCAGCGGCTTGCAAGGAAGGTGTCCCAAGGAGGAAGGCCGTGTAGTGGGCCTCATCACCCTCCATGGTCCGCGGGATAGCACTGCCCTCCCAAGTCTTCTTTTGGGCATTCCATATCCCCTCATTGAACATGGAGCCCACTTGGGGGCATGTGGACACCCCGATCACCCTTCGTGCCCACGGTTGATCCCCCCCGAGGATCATCTTTGCCTCCTCCTTGGAGGCCCCCCATTGGACGAGCCGCGTGTCGATGATGTCTTGAATCACCTAAACACGAGACATGGGGGGTGGTTAACTTCGTTCTAGTCTAGTGTAGTCTAGCTTCTAGCGAGCGGTGTTTGAGGCTAACTAGATCAAAACTAGAACGAGTGAAAGGCACTAGGTGAGAGGCCTACCTCCCGATTGCTCTTCCACAACGTCCCAAGGGTGTCCATGGCCTTGTCATCGCAATTGGCCATGCTCAACACCCAAAGGCCTGCGGGGAAGCGGCCCAAGCGGTCGAAGTTGGCCAAAGAGATGGTGAGTTGGGTCCAATTGCCCCCGGCCACGGGGTAGGCATCCCCCCGGACGATGAACGTCAATGGGAAGTTGCGGTTGATTGACCGCACCAAGCCCGGCCGGGAGAGGATGTATGCGAACCATGAGGCGAAGGGCCATGAGATCCCGGTGGCCTTGGGCAACACCGTGGCAACTGGCTCATCCAATTGCACGGGGGCGACCAACTCCTTCCAACGGGCTTGGAAGTCCCGCTCGGTACAAATTGGACGGGACCAGGGGCCATCGGGGACGGTGCGGTGGTACTCCAACTTACGGAGCGTGTAGAGCTCCGAGAGAGTCCTCCATGAGGACTTGGGGGCCCTCATGTTGAGCACTAGTTCACACATGGCGTTGGGGGGGAGAAGAGAGGCGGTGTATGCCTCAACGGCGGCCTTGCATGCCTCACCCGTGGTATGGGTAGAAGTGGCGGAGTTCACATATTGAACGGCGTTGTTGAATTGCTGCCGTGCTAGGGGGCATGATAGCGCCCACGTGGCCAAGTAATGGCCCGCTCGCTCATCCTTGAGGTTTGAAGCCCCACTCAAGTCCCGTAGTGCCTTAGACAAGAGGGAAGCATCCTTCCCGGTTGAGGAGGGAGCAAGGGGGGAAGTGGCAGGGCGTTTCATTGCAAAGAAATGTCTAATATCTAAACGCGAGAGAAGGAACCATGGAACAATGAACTACGGATAACAGCAAGCATGCACGGCGGAACAATGAAGAAATTGGGACATCTGGGTAGACATTATATCATTCTAGTATTGATCGAGTCTAGGCTAGAACATCTAGGCTAGAGTGTTCTAGGCTAGAACAAGATTGGGTCTTCTAGCGTGTACCAAGGGTTGCGTCTAGGTGGGCCTTGTCGTCTCAGGCCACCAAGTGGGTGGCAACCAACAACAAGGGGATCGAGGTGGTGGTCCGAGAACAGGGTGCTAGACTAGTATTGGCAAGGTGTTACCGACAAAACGGAGGCAGCATGGTGGGTCACCGTGTCGATGCGGCTACCCTTCCCCTAGAAGCATTAGTAGGTGCCGGGGGGGACGGCATGCATGTGGACCACATCCCGGAGGTTAAAATCCTAAACAAAGGTGCGATAGCCGACATCTTCCCCCCGGGGTCTACTTCTGCCGTGGGGCCGAAGTTGTGTTCGCCGGCAGCAGGACGGGTATGGGGTCTATCCCTTGGGTGACTTGGCACCAAATGTCCGCCCACCACTGGACGTACATGTCTTGACCCACTTGGGATTGCAGGGAGTGCACCGCTAGTGCATAGCGCTTACCCTAGGGCGTGAGGACTTCCATTAGCATGGCATTTGCATCACCTTGGTCCTACAAGAGAGCGGCCCGGCTGGTGCCTCTCGACATGGCCCTTCACACCCTAGATGAACCGCTGTCGGAGCTCAGCCTGACATTGAGAACACAGCTGCTTGAGCACTTCAGGGTTTGTGCCACGTGGTAGCCCCTTAATTCGGGCCTGGTAGCGGCGCCCATAGACTTCTAGCCCCGAACAAAGCCGGGCATATGGTTTCCCGATGCCGGCACCACCATGGCGGGGATGACAATAGCATATGACCATGCGCCGGGACAGTAGAAGCCAGTGGTGACCTCAAGGGGGGCCGGGATTCTCGGAAATCGGATATCATGCTTAAAACCCCCCCCAGAGCCAAATTTAAAAAAGGGGGGGTTTTGGGGGGGGGTTTTAAGGGGGTTTTTCGCTGCGCGGGGGTATTGTCCGCGGAAACGGTCCCCCGGCCCCCCAAACCCCCCCCCCCCCAATGAAGAACATAGTGTCGGGCACCTTTGAACAGTTGGGTATGCGGCCCAGGTGTGATCCGACAATTCGCACCGCCCCTACCAACGTCTATGGTAGGGTTTCATCGGCTTGGGTATTTCCGGCCGTGGGTACCAGAAACCTCGGGACTGTGGGTCTCCGAGGCGGTCATGGGGTTCGAAGTACACCATGGGGTTAGAATTGCAGCATGGGGGTTGACCCGCATCAAGGTCCGTCATGGGGTTCGGAATGCATCATGGGGTTAGAAATACACCATGGGGTGGGAAATGCGTCAAGGGGGGGGCCTAAAAGAAGGGGTGTGTGTGTGTGACTATACTGGTCGGCCGACGCAACTCGGGAGGCCCTTAAGGCTATGGCTGGCCAGGCCTCCCTCCCCGCGCCATTGTGTGGGCCTTCCAGTCCTAGTCTGCATGCAACTACAAGGGAAGGAGAGGGAGAGCGAGGAGGTGTAGGGGGTGGGGGAGGTATCCGTTTGTGACGTGTGTGTGTGTGTGTGTGTGCATGTAGCTCCGCCTACTTCTTCCGCCCTGACGTCTTCACCGTGCAACGCTTCTTCGCATTTTGCTTGGTAGCGGTGACGGGCCGCTTTGTGCCCTTGCCAGGAACGGGTTTCTTTTGCGGGACAACTTCCACCCCGGAAGAAGAGGTGGAAGAGTGGAAAGATGAGGAGGAAGAGGAGCTATTGCCATCCTCGGAAGTTGCGGCACTCTCGTTACCGCTAGACGAATCGTTATCTGCGGACAACCTAGATTCCACAGAGCTTGCATCCTCCTCCAGTTTCCAGTCCCAATCGGAGCGTCCAAGAGAGGCTTCAGAGAAGGACGCACTCTCGTTGTCCACCGCCTTTGCCACTTTCAAAGTGATCTTGGGCTTCATCACCATGGGGATTTTTTTGGCTCGCCCCTTTTTCTTCTCATCGTCCTGCCCGACTACAACCCATTCCGTCAAATCAACGGTGTTGGGTGGCACGGTTGGATGGCACCGAGCCAAGTGCGTTTTGATGTTCAAAACCCACGGGGTGGCACTGCACCCGGGAATAGGACATTCACGGGGCATGTTTTCTTTTTTGCGCGTGGCCATTGCGAGCTTCAATGGGACCACAGATGGGCATGTGCTACTGATTTTCTTGCCCACAATACTTGTGGTACACGTGCCTGTTGTGCGTCCACAAAAACCACAAGGTTCGGCCTCACCATGCATCCTTGGGTCCGTTACCACCTCTCCTTTCTGCAAGTGCACTGCCACATGATGACGCATCCTTGCCAAAGCAATGGCCGCTCCACAAAATAAACAAAATTATGTTGCTTCTGCGGGCTGCACGCTAGTATGTGCCACACCAGCGTATGGCTTTGCGGGCAACTGAGGAAAATTGGGTACCTTTGCAGTTTTCACAAAGGCAGACAGCGTGCCCACTAGAATCAGCCAACGACTATCGGCATCCATTTGGGCATCCAAAAAAACCACATGCCCATTCCGAAACTCACATTCCGGACCAAACCGCCCCGTCCACCGCAACAAGGTTGGATCATTGGTCATGCCGACAAGTGGCAAAAATTGACCCGTTACTGGGATGGCATGTCCTGTCGCAAGCGCCTCCTTCGTGGTACCATAAACCCGTGCACCATCAACGGTGCACCATGAAAAACTAAATGTGCCCATGGAACACGTCCGTTGCGAGCCCCATATGAAGGTCACAAGTGCAAGAAAGATAGCACCCACCGTGACCGCGTCCTCATCAATTGTCAATGCAATTGTCAATGCAAGGCAATGCAACATTGTTTACATTCGTGGGAGTTTGACCAAACCGGGCGGTTTGTGCCGTGCGCCGCAGCCGATCGGTTGACGCATGTTCACCGTTGCCGTTGAAATACTCATTGACAAGTTGTGTAATATGCACGGTGTGTCCATTGGCGCATGTGACATAGGCTCGATTTCGGTCAGAACCATGACAACGCAGCCAGGATTCCAGGGAACAAGCATCGGTAGGATCGCTATCCTCCATTCCTTTGGTGTCCAGGGCGGTCCCCAAAAAATCGTCTTCTTTGTCCAAGACAAGGGGTGCACCACATGGTTTCAAAAGGGTTGCACCGCCTTGGTAAAGAGATTCCAAGACATTGTGCGCAGATGAGCCAATCTGTGGGTGTTGCTCAAGGATGGTTGTGGCACGCGCTGTACCCCTTTCCCAAACCAAGTCAGAAGTGGCCCACAAGTGGGCAAATTGGCTACCTCACCCCTGCCGTATCGGGGATCCCCACCGCTGCAGAGCGGGGGGCAAAATCAGAAGTGGCCCACAAGTGGGCAAAATGGCTACCTCACCCCTGCCGTATCGGGGATCCCCACCGCTTCAAAGCGGGGGGCAAAATCAGAAGTGGCCCACAAATGGGCAAATTGGCTACCTCACCCCTGCCGTATCGGGGATCCCCGCCGCTTCAGAGCGGGGGGCAAAATCCGAAGTGGCCCACAAGTGGGCAAATTGGCTGCCTCACCCCTGCCGTATCGGGGATCCCCGCTGCTGCAGAGCGGGGGGCAAAATCAGAAGTGGCCCACAAGTGGGCGAAATGGCTACCTCACCCCTGCCGTATCGGGGATCCCCACCGCTTCAAAGCGGGGGGCAAAATCAGAAGTGGCGCGTAAATGGGCAAGGTGGCTACGTCACCCCTGCCGCCTCGGGGATCCCCACCGCTTCAAAGCTGGGGGGGGAATCAGAAATGTCCAAAAAAAGGGCGGAAATGCAACGTCACCCTTGCATTGTGGGGGGTCCCTAGCTAAGGGGACAAAATCAAAAGTGGCCGAATTGGGGGCAAGGACAAAACTCTGGATGTGCAGTCCAAAAGAACCACACCAGAAAAAAAATCGCACAAATGATGTGTGTGCGTCGAAAAACACCCTTAAAACCCCCCCTCGGACCATTTTTAAAAAGGGGGGGGGGGCTTCAAAACCCCCCACGCTATCGGATTTCTCGGAAACCCCGCCCCCCTGGTGACCTCGGCGAGGGGACCTCCCAAGAGGGAGTTGGCATTGCAACATCTACTGGATGGTGCCGACTCGGAGGCGGCGTTAGGTGCCCCGCCAACATACGAGGAGGGCAAACATTTTGGTGACGGGGTACACCACCTGTATGCGCGGACCCCACGGGCGGAGTGCCTAGCCCCCAAAGCTGCGACCAATATCGTGGTCATGCCCTCCCACCGGACCACCGCCATCAATGAGCGCGTTGATGCGGCGACCAAGGAGGAGCCACGGGCGGATCTCACTTGGATCCCACACCGCCCCTACGCGTGCTTGCCCCCGGTGAAGTGCTGGGATTACTGCCAACTGGCCCCCACAAACCTGCAAGACTGGTTGCAAGAGCAGGCGACGATCCCCGCTTGGGTACACTATGAGCACCAATGGGAGCCAAACTACTCGCCGGGACTCGGCCTACCCTTGGACTGGTTCGCCAATGACTAGCAATGGCAGCTCGTGGCCCATCGGATGCGCTACCTACCCACCATGACCGTCCTAGCGGAGCGCTTTGCAGACCAAAACGTATAGCCGAGCATGTAGTACCTAATGGGCGACAACATACCAGAAATGGCCCGCCACTTGGGGGATTGCCTAGTGCAGTCCCATGAGTGGGGCCTAGCCTGGCAGCGCCTGCACACGTGGCTAACCACTTATGTGGGGCCACGGGCGTCGCATATGCATGGGCTAGCTGTGGGACTCCGCCATCCTAGAGCAGTGGTTGGCCGTGGTTGCGACACCGTCCCTGTAGTTGGCTCATATGGGAGTGGTGTGACCGCATGATATGGGGACGGACTCCATCCCGTAGGTGTTGTCGGAATCGGAGAAGGTTTGGCTCACCAACACGAAGGCCGAGGAAGGCCTCATCAAAGCCCACTTGCAAACTTGGGGCCAATGGGCACTTTGGCGCAGGCGTTGCAGGGACTACAACTGCACTAGCACAAGAGCGACAAGGAATCCCTAGGGCAGGCTTGAGCCCAGGTTGCCGTGCGAAGAGACGACTCACAAGTGCAAAACACACCACGCACAACATGCGCTCAAACACGCAGCCCTCCCGTTTTCCATTACCCCTGTGCATGGCAACCCAGCCATTGCCAATTGGTAACAGCACCTTCCGCATACCCCACTACACTACACTACACTACACTACACTACACTACACTACACTACACTACACTACACTACACTACACTACACTAC
This sequence comes from Eutreptiella sp. 'Long Island Sound 2002', assembly GCA_964036045.1. Taxonomy (NCBI): domain Eukaryota; phylum Euglenozoa; class Euglenophyceae; order Eutreptiales; family Eutreptiaceae; genus Eutreptiella; species Eutreptiella sp. 'Long Island Sound 2002'. Next base: position 58,224,548 of record OZ038384.1, on the reverse strand, counting down.
ACTACACTACACTACACTACACTACACTACACTACACTACACTACACTACACTACACTACACTACACTACACTACACTACACTAGAATTTCACTACACTACACTACACTACACTACACTACACTACACTACACTACACTACACTACACTACACTACACTACACTACACTACACTACACTACACTACACTACACTACACTACACTACACTAGGGGTATGCGCCTGCCAGCGCCAGACGACGGCTCCCCGCCAGACAACTGGAATTATGGGAATTATGGGGAATTATGGGGAATTATGGGGAATTATGGGGAATTATGGGGAATTATGGGGAATTATGGTGGAATTATGGTGGAATTTGGGTGGAATTATGGGGAATTATGGGGAATTATGGGGAATTATGGGGAATTATGGGGGAATTATGGGGAATTATGGGGAATTACGGGGGAATTATGGGGAATTATGGGGGAATTATGGGGAATTATGGGGAATCATGGGGAATTATCGGAATTTATGGGAGAATTAAGGGGAATTATGGGGAATTTTGGGGAATTGTGGGGAATTATGGGGAATTATGGGGAATTTTGGGGAATTATGGGGGAATTGTGGCTTGGTTTTGATTCCTGATGTATTGATGTTTGTTCCCGGTGGCTTGCTTTTGATGCTTCCCGATCGCTTGCTGTTGATTCGTGATGTGTTGCCCAGTTGCTGGTGATCACTGCTGGTCTATTCTTGATTCCTGGTGGCTTGTTGTTCATTCCTGGTGGTTCGTTCTTGATTCCTGGTGGCTTGTTGTTCAATCCTGCTGGTTCGTTCTTGACTCTTGGTGGCTTGCTGTTGATTCGTGATCTGTTGCTTTTGACTGTTCCCTAGTTGTTGTTTATTCTGGCTAGTCTTGATTCTTGGTGGCCTGCCGTTGATCCCTTCTAGTTTGTTCTTCATTCCCGGTGGCCTGCTTGATTCCTATTGGGTTGGATTGGAGAAACAAAGGCAAGCACAATGCACAATGCACAATGCAAAAATCCTGCACAAATCTGGGCTTCTCCTTCTGAGCAGTGGTTTTTGCAGCAGGCCTCTGGACACCCTGTGACAGCAAGGGGGGCATGGGCTCTTCCCGAAAGTGCTTCCTGCGGGTGGCCCTGTCGTCCTTTGTCTGTTGCACTACCTCAGAATGGAGCCGCTTCCCCCCCTCTCGTCTCTCGTTGTCCCTTCGCTCAGCCCTCTGCTCGCGTTGTCGTTGGCGAATCTCATATCTTGGAGCGAAATGGAATTGAGTAGCAAATGCACTGTGCAACAGACGCTCATCATGATCATCGCTAATTACGTGATCGATGACATTTTGCCTAGTGATGCCATTTATCTTTGCATTGCAAGGAATGCAATGGAGGCTGTCACCCTTCCAAACAGTACCGTGACAGCCAAATTCCTTGTCAATGGCCCTTTTATACGGGTCGGTGATTGGGGGGGCACAGAACACAGTTTCAATTGCTAGCTTCAGAGATTCCAATGGAATATCAGCGCACAAAGCTGGCACTGTGTCCTTCATGAACTGGGCACCATTGGCAATCAGTTCTACTCGAAATTCGGCCAGCTTGGCGACCAGTTGAGCAGCAGGACGTTGCACCACGAAGTCCGACAGAGACCCCTGCTACAACTTGGGGGCACGGGTCGCCCGGCGCGGGGCCGGGCGCCGGACGCGCGCGCTGCCTATCCGTGGCACCAACTTGGGGCGGGCCCATTGCCCAGGCCCCCGGCCCGACCCCCGCTAGATGCACCTGCGGGGCTGCCGCCGCAGTGGCCGTGGGAGGCGACGTTTCTGCATGCCTTGCTGCGGTGGGCAGGGGCCTTGTTGTGGCTCCCTCGCCAGGGCCAAGTCACGTACGCGGAATTGGCCCTGGATTTCGAAGAGCATGCGGGCCGGGCCCTCCCAGCGGCTGCGGGGCACAGGTTGGCGGGGCCTGTCCCGCCGCTTCGTGAACGGGCGCACGTGCTCAAGCTCGCGCTCGACAAAACGCAACAGTTTCTGCGGGCTGGTGAGCTCCTTGGGGGCCAGCTGCGCCCGCTATGCAATGCACTTGTCCCGTTTGGTGGCTACAAGTGTATGGGCCGCACGGAGAGACCCGTGTTCGCGTGCCGCCCGGCCATGCAGGAGCACATGCGCCGCCTTGAGGCGCACTGCAGGGCCTTGTGGGCGCGGCGGCTGGCTAGGCCGGGTAGGGGGCGCCAGGAAGCTTTCCTGAGGAACTACCTGCCTCGTCCCCTGGGGGGTCAGGCGTCGCTGCGCCCCTTCCAGCGGGTGCGCCCGCAGCAGCCGCACTGCCCGCCCGCGCAGTCACCACCGCCGGCGCGCCCAGCCGGAGCCCCACGGGCGCTAGGACGCGGTCTGGGCACTGTGCGCGTACTGTGCCCTGTACACGGAGCGGCGACGTGCGCGGCGTGTGGGGCGACTGGTCAGGGCATTAAATACTGCTGCTCCCTAGGCCACGAGGGGCACCGGTTGGCGCCGGCAGCGCAACGCGCAGGGGCCAGGGCGTTGCGTGCGTGGCTCCAAGCGCCCCAGCAAGTGCCCCGGCCTGCGCCCCCCCCAGGCACGGTGCTGGGCTCCCGAGGGCGGGAGTCGCCGCGGGGCTCATCAGAGGATGAGCCGCCGCAGGCGCGGCGGCGCGTGCTGCCGCCGGCAGTGCTGGGGCGGAGGCGTCGGCCGCCGCGAGTCGGCTCCTCCTCCGACGACGACGAGCCACCGCGCCGGAGGCCCCCTCTTAGGGCCGGGCCATCTCTTTCCCACTCTTCCCAGGACTTCAGCCCCCACCACACACGGGGATATGGGGGGGGAGGGGCGGGCGACGGGGGGGTGGGTCAGCCTCAGCCACAGTCCCAGCCACGGGCGACCAACCTCAGTGGCTCTGGCCTCATATCTCCTGGGGGGCGGTGGTTGCGGGCACCCCCGCTGGCTGCGTCGTCAGCCACGACTTCACTGCCCCCCCCCCCCCTCCAACTGTTGGTGCGTCCCGCGGCGGGGGCGGGGGGCAGGGACAGGGGCGCGCAAGCCTTGTGGACGTTCTTGGCTCCATCTCGGCCGCGCTCATTGATGCGGCGCGGGCGGATGGGGCTCAGGGTGGCCCACCCCCACCCCAGGATCGCGAGCAGCAAGGAGCTGCAGGGTGGCTTCGGGATGGGCAGGGTCAAGGTGCCTCCCCACCCCTCAGTGATCAGAGGCAGCAGGATGCTGCAAGACAGGGTCTGGGGCAGCAGGGTGCTGCAGGGCAGGGACTGGGGCAGCAGGATGCTGCAGGGCAGGGTCTGGGGCAGCAGAATGCTGCAGGGCAGGGTGTGGGGCAGCAGGATGCTGCAGGGCAGGGTCTGGGGCAGCAGGGTGCTGCAGGGCAGCCTGGGGTGCAGGCACAGGGGCAGCCAGAGGCTGCTGCTCTGGGTCACGGGTGTCACGGACAGGGCCAGGGTCAGGGATAGGGTGGTCCCCCCCTCCCCCCGGCACGACGCAGCCCCCCCCCCTCCCTTCGTGGGGGGGCAGCACGGGCGCAGGAGCGCGGCAGTGCGACTCGGGGGGGCAGGGCAGCGCGTGGGGCAGTCCGTCAGGGGCGCCCCTCGCAGCGCAGGGGTGCGGCAGCCCGTTTGCCGCCCCACGGGGGGGGCTGTTGAGCCTTGGCTTCACTCGGCAAGTGCAGTCATCGGGAGGGGGGGACGCCCAACCCCCCGCAGCCGCACCTGCACCTGCGGGCGCGGATGGGGGATCGCACAGCCCGAGGTCTGGGCAGGGTCGCTCCTCAGAGGATCCCACATAGGACGGAGGCCCGGGTCCTTCCGTCGCGCCGGGATACGCTGGGGGGGCGGGGGGGGTAAGGGCCTTATATATCTGTACACAGCTGTATACAGATGAGCTCTCACCCGCTAACCCCCTGTTCCCCTCAATCGCACTAGCGTCCAGGAATTGAAAAGGCGAATGCCTTCTAGTTTGTTCTTCATTCCCGGTGGCCTGCTTGATTCCTATTGGGTTGGATTGGAGAAACAAAGGCAAGCACAATGCACAATGCACAATGCAAAAATCCCGCACAAATATGGGCTTCTCCTTCTGAGCAGTGGTTTTTGCAGCAGGCCTCTGGACACCCTGTGACAGCAAGGGGGGCATGGGCTCTTCCCGAAAGTGCTTCCTGCGGGTGGCCCTGTCGTCCTTTGTCTGTTGCACTACCTCAGAATGGAGCCGCTTCCCCCCCTCTCGTCTCTCGTTGTCCCTTCGCTCAGCCCTCTGCTCGCGTTGTCGTTGGCGAATCTCATATCCTGGAGCGAAATGGAATTGAGTAGCAAATGCACTGTGCAACAGACGCTCATCATGATCATCGCTAATTACGTGATCGATGACATTTTGCCTAGTGATGCCATTTATCTTTGCATTGCAAGGAATGCAATGGAGGCTGTCACCCTTCCAAACAGTACCGTGACAGCCAAATTCCTTGTCAATGGCCCTTTTATACGGGTCGGTGATTGGGGGGGCACAGAACACAGTTTCAATTGCTAGCTTCAGAGATTCCAATGGAATATCAGCGCACAAAGCTGGCACTGTGTCCTTCATGAACTGGGCACCATTGGCAATCAGTTCTACTCGAAATTTGGCCAGCTTGGCGACCAGTGGAGCAGCAGGACGTTGCACCACGAAGTCCGACAGAGACCCCTGCTGCAACTTGGGGGCACGGGTCGCTGAACCACCAGATTCCTGCGGAGCAGCAACAGTTTGCGCAGCAGCACCATGAAGATGGTCACTTTGTGCCACCGTGGACTCCTGAGGAGCAACACATAGAAGTGCATCAATACTGCCATGTGGTGCAGCAGCAGTGTCATCAAGTGTAGCAACAGTGTCAGGTTGTTCAGGAGGCTCATGAGCAGCATTGTCCGTAGTCGCAGCATCAGGTGGTGCACCATCAGCAGCAGCATCAGACGTGCCAGCAGCCGGCAAACCAGCAGCAGTCGCGGCCTCAGCGAAAGCGGATGCACAAGCAGCACGGTGTCCAGGTGGCACAACCTTTAATGCAACAGCGCACGACATCCATGCACCACCACGACGGCCCCTAGCAACACTAAGCCCAATGTCACTGGGGTTGAGTGCCTTGATACTCAAATTCTTCATTTGCTTCGCCAGCTGCCCCTGGGAAATGTATTCCCTGGGGGCCTTGTATAGGTAGGCGAGTCGCACATAAAGAACATTGTTGTGAGGATGAAAGTATGACATGTCTGTGGAAGCAAGGGGCCATACAACAACAAAAAACAACCATCAGCAACACAACAAATGACATCCCATAATTCCCCATAATCCCCCATAATTCCACCATAATTCCCCATAATTCCCCATAACTCCCCCATAATTCCCCATGATTCCCCATAATTCCCCATAATTCCACCACCATTCCCCATAATTCCCCATAATTCCACCATAATTCCCCATAATTCCCCATAATCCCCCATAATTCCCCATAATTCCCCATAATTCCACCATAGTTCCCCATAATTCCCCATAATTCCACCACCATTCCCCATAATTCCCCATAATTCCACCACCATTCCCCACCATTCCCCATAATTCCACCATTATTCCCCATAATTCCCCATAATTCCCCATAATTCCCCATAATTCCACCATAATTCCCCATGATTCCACCATAATTCCGCATAATTCCCCATAATTCCACCCTAATTCCCCATAATTCCCCATAATTCCCCATAATTGCACCCAAATTCCCCATAATTCCCCATAATTCCCCATAATTCCCCATAATTCCCCATAATTCCAACAATCCCAATCATCGTGGCAGCAGCTGTTCGACAAGCCCACTATAGCCTTTAGGAATTATGGGAAATTTCCCCGCCACCGCCAGACGAACTCTCCCCGCCAGCGCCGCCAGCGATTTGGCGGCCGCATACCCCTGCTACACTACACTACACTACACTACACTACACTACACTACACTACACTACACTACACTACACTACACTACACTACACTACACTACACTACACTACACTACACTACACTACACTACACTACACTACACTACACTACACTACACTACACTACACTACACTACACTATGCTGCACCCCATTACACCCCACTACAGCACACCATACCACACCTTACCACACTTGTGGGGCGGGGTGGAGTGGGTGGGTGAAGGGGGGGGTGGTTGGGAAAGGGGGTCTTGTGACCGGCCAGACCAAAGAGGCCAGTCTATATATTACTACACCCCTCTCCCCTTAAATCTAGCTAAGAAAGCAAGCAAGCAGCAAGCAACAAGCACTTCTCCTTTCCGTTTCGGCTATTCCTCTGCCTCATCCCTCCGGGCTCTACTCTACACTAGGCATCATACACCCTACGTGGTGCCCTCGCCAAGCTTGACCCCAAAACTCACCGGGGGCACCCCGAGGCGGGGCGCCACGTCGGGAGGTGCCCTCCCAAAGTTGCGCATTTTGTGCCCCAAAATAGCCTTTTTTGGCCCCAAACGGCCCCGAAACCCACTCAAGACGGCGAAATGGAGGGAAATGGTTGCTACATTCCACATGCACCTTGATTGCCCCGTGACCATGAGCCCCGTCTTGTCATTTAACTCCACGACATGTCCAAGAAATGGCCCAAAAATGGCTAAAAATGGCCTGAATGTGCGCTATTCTTGTCCAACAAGCCCAAAACCAAGAATGGGCCCGATCTTGGGCTACGTGGCTCAAAAACGCATTCCGAGGGGACCCAGTCCACCCGCAACCCCCCACTTTTTGTGGTTTCCAACCCTAAGAATGGCCCAACGAGACCCCCATACAAGTGGGCACTTGGCGGAGCCGGAGGGCAGCGTGGCCCGCGCACGGTGGGGGCCCCCGGTGGGTCCACGAGGGTCCCTGGGGAGAAAAAATCTTTTTTTCCAAAAATGTTCCTAGACCACTTGGGATACTCGAACGAGTGTTTTTGACCCCTTTGGAGGTCGTGGTGACGCGTTTTGGCCGATGGAAAATATTCAAATGCCTTGAAAAGGGGCCGTTTTGAGAACAAAATTGGGTCAAAAATGGGCCAAAAATGTGTTTTTCCAACGGTGATCTTGGACCATTGGGGGTGCACAGACAAGTGAAATGAGCCCATTTTGAACTTGTTTTGACTGAGTTTCGCCCCTTCTACACATACATGCACCTAATTGTACCCTTCACACGTACCTTAGAGCCGTATGGTGGAGCCACATAGAGTTGGGGACAAGGGTGTAGATTAGAGAACATATATGCGCGTCTGACCGGGGGGGGGGGGGGGGTCATGGGGTTTTGACATGAAGTGGGAGGTCTTTCGGCCATTTTCGGAATTTCAGCCCGAGGTCGGTATGTACTTTGCCGAAAAATGGGTCCCGCCCCTATTTCGGACATGGAGAATTCAAAAATCAAGGTTTCATGGCCCAAAAAAAAAAAACGCCGGCAGAGCCGGCGCAGCTATCCGAGGTTAGGGTATTTCGAACACGGATTTCGAGATTTCGAACACGGGCGATTTTCAGGAAATTTGCTGCTACAGGTCTGGCATACAAGGTGTTCACGGTGCTTGGCCAGGTGCTCAAACATATCGTCACTATTGCAAATTTCAATGAGGTAGTAAACTATGCAAAATTTCATGCCGAATCCACTGGTACCCTTCAACTCAACGATATTGTAGAGAAAATCACCAAGCTTCAAGCTAACCAAACGCATTTTGACGCAGTGTAGGCCTGCACACAGTTTTTGATAAGTTGCTCCAACATATCGTTGAGTTGAAGGGTGGGACCTTCACCAGTAGATTCGGCATAAAAATCTGCATCATTTACTATGACACTGAAATTTGCAATACTAATGACGCGTTGGAGCACCGGGCCAAGCACCGTGAAACCCTGTATACAAACGACACCACACCAAACCAGATTATTGGAGCAGACACCAAAACGCCAAAAAGTTCGGGTGCGGTACGAAAAAATATGGGCACCTACCCCCCCCCCCCCTTCAAACCCATACCTTTCCGAACCGGCCATTTCTTGGGGATTTCAAAAAGGTATAACACACCTCCCCCTACAGAACGACATTTTTGAGAAAACCGGCGAGAACTGAAAGTCTCCCACTTTGCGTCGGAATGCCCCCCCCCCCCCCTGGTCAAACGCCCATATACATATACATACGATGTAAAGAATACCCGAAACCGTTAAACCTCTGGAGGCAAAACGGAGCACTGGCCTTTTGAACATGTGCATTTGCAGAGCACCCTCAATGTTTTCACCATGGGGGTTTTGCCGACCCGAAGGGCGGCATCGTCGGGTGGTGGTTACGTTTTAAAGAAGGTGTGTTTACACATAGCGTGGTGGGTCCTGCGACAGGGGAAGACTTGCCTTGGCTAGGTCACAAGGGTTTCTATCCCCCTACACCTTCGATGCCGAGAGGTCTCGGCCCTATAGAGCTTTGGGTTGGGTGTTTGGCTCCCGAGAGCGCACTAGCGCTCTGCTGCCGCTGATACTAGTGAGACCCTTCTCGGGGTACCTGGTACCTCCTAGTCAAAGCTAATGTGAGTGTTTGAATCCTACACTAGGGAAGCGGGGATCTGGAGGCACGAGTGCCTGGGGGAAGGGTTTCTGCCCAGTGCCGAGCGACGCTCAAACCGAACCCTAAGGATAACCCTCGTTGGGGTTGCCAAGAGGTCAGCATAGCTGTCGCCGAAGTTCTTAGGCCACGTCCAAATTGCCGACGTCGTGCGTGGTGGGAGGTGTAGAGGAGGAGGATGGGGGAGAGAACTTACTTATTCCTGCTGGTGTTGCGGTGGCTGGAAATTACCCCAAGAAGAGCCCGGTCCGTGGTGGCCAGACGGGGAGGGGCTCCTTCTAGGGGAATTTGGGGTTGTTACCCGGCCCAGTGCCCTTCCTTGGTGTGGGGCCGTGACGGGGTTGATGGCTTTATACCTACCTACCTTCAATTTGTTGATACCACTGTACCATACCGGGGGTCGTGGGTACATTCTGATGATGAGTTGCGCTCCGCCATGCAAAAAGCCATTTTCCCCAATGGCCCAAAGCTGGGCCAATCGAAGGATTTTGATTCCCGAGAGCACCACGAAGCAAATGCAGAGCCAGAGTCCGATTCCGGTTCTGACCATGACAGTGGCACATATTCTGACTCAACGGCTCCTCACTTCATATGATTCATTATCTTGCTCAAATTTGGGGGAGGATGATGAGCTGCAAATTGTGTGGGCCAAAGCGGACCGCAGAATTTGAGGCCTTAGCCATGAGTTTGAGGGCAAGCTTTCCTTCACCTAAGATATTGCGGGTGACAATTTTGTGCCAAGGAATAGGAAGCCTAAACCCAATCCAAGGTCTACTCCCACGCCTGCCCCAAACCCTGCCCCAAAGGACAAGCATTTGCACTTGTTCCAAATGAGGTGCAAGGTTGGAAAGGGCTTCTATTCCACAGCTCTTGATGCCCCTTGATGAGCAGTGAGCACGTCCATAACTTGCTGAAATTTGCCTACACATTGTGTTCTGGATGCCTGCCAGCAACAGCTAGATGGGTCCAAAAGGGGAGTGGAGGCCCACCACGTTGTCGTGGATCGCTCCCCTATTTTCCACCATTTCATTGGGTGCACAAGCGGAGAGGCACTCCATTGCGCATTCGTGGACCTCTCCCCTCCTTGCATGTCAGGGCCGCACTTGCCAGCCACACTTGGAGGGGGCCGCCCCTTATTTCACGGCTCTAATCCCCTGGGCTTGTGGGGGCCCCCTTGGCTGGGGATGCAGATTGTCGCTGCTGCCATGGCACAGGGGAGCGGTGCCCATCCACTCATTCGTGGACCACTCCCCTTCTCATTGGTCTCTCCGGGACGCAAAGTGTGGAATGCTAGGCTGCATAAGGCGACTTGCAGCCATGACAGGGGGGGAAGTGTCATGCGAATTTAAAAAAGTGTCACCCAAGTGTACTCGTGTGACACCCAGGAAAAAAGCATATTTTCTATAACATTTTTTCGAGTGTCGGCGTGAGTGCTGATGAAAAAAAATCCAATCTTACCACCATTGCTACTTGGAGAGGTGAAGTGAGGCAAGCTCACTCCCACGGACATTTTGGGTACTCCAAGCATGGGCAAGGCAATGGAGCCGTGACAAAGACGGATGATAACAGCGATGGGAGGAAAGACCAATGGGTGGGCATTGGATACATCGCAAGTAGCAGGTGTACAACAGATTAGTTGGTAGGGTAGGGTCTATCAGGTTTGATGAGCAGAGGGAGTAGGAGAGGAAGGGTTTTGGAAGAACTAATAAAGATTGGACGCACTGCACGTAAAAATGTGGTGTACAAAGGTTAGTTGTTGTGAAAAGGGGGAGAGAGGAGGTGAAGAAAGGGACATTGCACCTAGGGAGCGCTGTTCACAACGTCTTGAACATGGGTCACAAGGGTCGGTGACATGCGTTCGGCAGAGAAAATGCCCAAATCAATACTAGGGTCCGTTTGCAACAACTGCCGCAACAAACTCAGTGCCTGATAATACCACGTCCAACCATTATGGTTCTGGAAACCCAAAGCATTGGCGGTTAGTGGGATGCCTTTGTCGCGAAGCTGCTGAATAAGGGGGCACATGTACAGCTGGCTTACCTTGGCAACTCACAAAAACATGTGCATGGCGGGCTCAACAACTACCCCCAACACAAACCAGTGGACCCAAGCCGAACAATCGCTATTCGTAAAAAAAAACGCTGCCGCCAATGGAGTTTTTGTGACATCGAACGATCACACTTGTCCATACGTTGCTTGAGTTCATCATACCAATCCAAGGCCTGTGACCAGGCCCTTGGCTCCAGCACCTCTCCCATGCACTAGACAACTTCTAGGTAGGCACAAACGTGGCGGTCATCCATCCAAGCTTGGATGCATGTGCCTTCAAGACGGCGTCGTGGGGTGGGGTCATTCTTTGTGCACGTCTTCTCAGGGGTTGAGTCGCCTTCACAAAAGCACCACCATCCGTTGGAGGAAGGGGCTTGTTACAACGCCCAAAACGCGTGGTGCGGGTGGTGGTGGGCATAGGAGTATGCCCGGGAGCGGATCTTGCGCTGCTTTTTGGGTGGGGGAGGGGTTCGCACCAACGCAGCTATGTTGCCGCCATTATCATGGGCCACAATGGGGGGGCGTAGTAGGCTCCTGATGGGCAAGAAGATGAATCCACCGATCTGTGTCGCGAGTGACCCCACCCTTCACGGGACAATCGGTGGTGGTCAAACAAAAAGCGCATTTCGCACCACAAGTATCGCTTGCAGTTGCATTGGGCATAAGTGTAGGGTGGGCGGATCAAGGCACACACATGCAACTTTTTTTGCCCACTACGCCACTCGTGGTACAAATCGTGCGACCCGCTATGGTCGTGGCCGTCCGTAGGAACGGCAGTGGCAATCCCTTGAGACACAATATCAGAGTCACTGTCATTGCCGTGCAAGACCAAAGGACTTCCCTGTCCCTTGGATGTACCTCGGCCCCTCGAACCGCTTTCATCCCAAGTGTCGCCCTGCTCCATCACGCCCCACCTAACCTTGGAAATTTTATAAGGTCGCGAAACCAAACATCGCCAGGAATACATAAGCGGGACCTGCAATTGGGGCTCCTCAAGGATCAACCACAATAGGATCTCCTCACAAACACCCATAACTTGGAATGTACCACACGTGCAATGAGAGGCACTAGTGCGGCGAAGACGAATGAAATCCACAAACGTGGGCTAAGGAACAAGGTCACCACGCTCGACTTTTGCCAATGTGTGTTTCTATTGGCGAACATGTTCACCCGTCACGGCCTTATAAGTGCGAATGACCTCCCCGGAGCGGCCACGCTTCGAGGAGAGAGTTCTTTGCCAGACAAAGAGACACTCACCATCGTCGTAGAAAAAATGGCCAGCATGGATGCCTTGTGCTTCTTGCCACATCCACGGTTGGAGGTCAGGAGCACAACCATCAAATGCATCGTCCTAAACATTCCGGAACCTGCCTGTCTCCGGTACCACTCTCTTCAAAAATTCTAGGAAACCACAAACCTTGCAATCAGCCAGTAGTTTGGCCTTATTGGCGTGGGATTCAGCTAGGGTTGCACTCGGAATGCCTGGTGATGTCAAAAAAAACCCACGAACCAACCATTCCATTGCTCAACGTACTCGGTGAGGGCATGATGCAAGTAGTCCTCATACCCCACCCAATGCTTGTTGAGTGAGTGGCATCTAGCACATCAAGTGGGTGCCTCACCCTTGCCTTCTCGGGGGCGCTAAAGAGGGCAGATTTGCTATGTCACCCCTGCATTCTCGGGGATCCCCAACAAGGGGGGGGGAAATCAGAAGTGGTCCGAAACGAAGGGGAACAAAATCAGATGAGGCCACCCCACCCGTGCCTTCTCACGGGCCCAAAAGAGGGCGGAAATGCTGCATCACCCCTGCATTCTCGGGGGTCCCCAACGCCAAGCGCGGGGAGAAAATCAGAAGTGGCCGTTTGGGTTTTTTGGGATACACTCGCGCTGACACTCAAAAAAAAATTTGTATATTTTTTTTTCGAGTGTCAGCGCGAGTCACTCGCGTGACACTCGAAAAAAATATTTCTTTATATTTCGTTATAGTTTTTTTTTCCACTCGTGTGACACTTCACCCCATGTCATGCCATGCTGCATCCCTTATATTGCACCCCCCTCAAAGCCCGTTCCAGAGTCCCCATTGTTCCCGCCGGTGACTTCCCCGTCTACCCACTCGCGACTCGATCCCCTCCGTCCCGCCCGATTCACTCACCTTGGCGCCCTCAACTACTCCTCACCCCTGCACACGTGGCCGCCCGCTGTGAAGACTCTCCTTCGGAGTCTTCCCGCTTCAGGCCGTTGGACTTGTGTATAGCAGGCGGGGTGGAAAGGGCAGGGGCAAGGGGGGGGGGGGGGGTGGCCCTGGGGCTGGGGGTTGGCAGGGGTGGGAGTGCGGGTTGTGGTGCGGGAACTTTGTGGGCGGGGCGTGTGTGTGGTGGTGGGGGGGGGGGGGGAGAAAGGGAGGCTCTGCCAGCCGTCTTCTCTCGGGGGCGCTGGCTGGTTCCCGGTGCCCATAGGGCTGGTACTAGGGGGGTAGCGGGATCCCTTGGGGATAGTGCTTGGCACTGGAGCACGCGTACAGCCGACACTGTTAGTACACCACCCAAGGGAGTGGTGCGCGGGCCTTGTCGCGGGAGGAAAGCGTAACTCGATTGTGGAAATAAGTGTAAGTCGCTTTTTTATTTTTTTTTTGGCGTAAGTCGCGGAACTTTTTTTTTTGGCGTAAGTCGCGTTTTTTTTTTCGACGGAATTATTTTTTTTTGGTGTAAGTCGCGTAAACTTTTTTTTTTGGCGTAAGTCGCGTATGGGAAAAAAAAACCCATTTTTGCAAAAAAAAAAAAAAAAAAAAGGCGGGGAAACACAAGAACCACCCAACAACCGCCATTGCTACCGGAGGAGATGAAGCACATAGCCCCCACGGACATTTTGGGTACCTCCGGCACGGGTAAAGCAATGGAGCCGTGGCGTGAAGGGTGGTTTTTATACTCATCGCCGGCAAATGGCGGAAATAACGTGCGGCAGATGGCGGAATCATGACCGCAAACAAAAAATGCAATTTGCCCTTCGGCCTTTGGCAAGCGGTATCAAAATGACTATATTGCTGCCGGCGCCACCGGCTACGAAGCTCAAGCCAGTGATACCACCTGAGTCCGGTCACCTGGGGCGAACTACATTCTTCGCATGCAACCATAATGGCGTGGGGCCAACTACAAGAAATCGCCAAACACACGCTTGTAGATCAAATCAGACTTTGTGTCCGATGCCTTCGGCTTTGCACGCGGATTTGTGTTCCGCGCACAAGTGTTACGGATGTCCTTCACAAGCATCTCTTCCAGCTCTCGAATAAATCGTTTGTCGTTCATCAACCGACCCTCTGCGCCCTTTGGGTACGCCTCGGGCACCTCGAAAAACTTCCGGCAGATGAACACGGATGGACGGGCATCATCACTTGTTGGGGGGTTAGAAGAGGAAGTGGACTGCGGGGTTTGTGGAGGGGCCTTAACATTGCCCTTCATTGACTTCCCATCTTGGGGCACGTCCTCGGAGTTGGAGGCCGGGAAGGCAGGGAATTCTCCCACCGTTGGCTCCGAGGAGGAGGCAGCAATGTTGCCCTCGGGTTCCGAAAGAGCATCCTCTTCATCGAAAAGGAGGGGGGAAGTAGATGGGGGCAGGGACTCAAGGTTGGAGGCTGGGGGAGGAGGAGATTCTCCGGGCTTCCAGCAAGTCAACTCCTTTTCCCACCCATTCTCCGGGATGGTGCCGGGGACTCGGATGGAGCGATCCGCATTGATGGTGCGCGGTGCTTCCTTGATGAATCCTTTTGGCAAACGTGTAACAACAACATCGTCCAAGCTTCCCCTTTGGTTGGCCACCTCATCACAAAGATGCAGCTATTGATAGCCACATGACCAACCATCCTCTTGAAAACCCAAAGCCCGAGCATGTGCGGCAACACCCTTTGACTGGAGGCGCTTCAACATTGGCCGGACCAAAGAAGTACCACAAAGTGGCTCCCAAATGTGGACTTTGAAGGCCCATACTGGGACTTTGCAGTCGATGGCACAAAGAAACCAATGGAGCCCTTCGCGATCGTCACTATTAACAACAAACATGTGGCGCCGCCTCCAAGCCAAACGAACAGTTTTATGGTTGTTGCCCTTACTGTCTTCGTACTTCCTCATCCTATTCAGGCAGGACGCAATGTATGTCGCCGCCATAGTCCATGCCTGTGGCTCCTCGACCTCATTGTGGTACAACTTGTCGTTCTGCCACGCAACAATGTCCTTGTCGCTTAACCAATCTCCCACAACAAGAGGCTTGGTTTCATCGACGGGCGTCCGGCGGGTCGCCATCCGTGCTGGAGCCACAGGGATAGCAGTATCCTCCTCCTCGGAAATGCCGGCCATCAACGGCTTCGCTACGTTGGAGGGAGGAGCAAGGACAGGCACCACAGCATCTTGCTCTGGAGTGGCGGTATTTGAAAGCTCGCTCACCCTACCAGCTAGTACGAACGCCTCGTACGAGTCCACCTCATCCTCAACAGGACCAGGGGGCAAGGTAGCTTGCGAGAGGGAATCCACGTCCACCTCTGTTTTCCACTTGCGGTACAACCACGCATCCTCATCAAGAGGGATGCGGCCTCGCATGGGGCACTCCACCGTGGTCAAGCAAAAACCACAGCCTTCGCAGTGCATGCACCACAGGTACACTTTTCGCTCGCACTGCCCACAAGTCCAAGGGGGGCGGGAAAGGTTCAATTGGTGCCACGTCTTCCTATGCAGGGCGGAGTCGCCTTTGGAGGGCACTGCCACAGCATCCTCGGACGCATCTGATGCTGCATCATCCGTACTGGATCGCGGACCTCGTTGTTTCGGGCCCATCTTGTGGGCTTTCTTTGAGGAAGAGTGTTTTGGTGGTTCTGCCCGTGCAGTGACCAAGCGTTCCACACGTCCCAACTTGAAGGGCCGTTGAGCAATCAATTCCCAGGAGTACTGGGTGGGGACCTTGAGGCCTGGAACCTTCACAATGTGCCATAGAAGTGGCCCACAAGTGGGCAAAGTGGCTACCTCACCCCTGCCGTATCGGGGATCCCCACCGCTTCAAAGCGGGGGGCAAAATCAGAAGTGGCCCACAAGTGGGCAAAGTGGCCACCTCACCCCTGCCGTATCGGGGATCCCCACCGCTTCAGAGCGGGGGGCAAAATCAGAAGTGGCCCACAAGTGGGCAAATTGGCTACCTCACCCCTGCCGTATCGGGGATCCCCACCGCTTCAGAGCGGGGGGCAAAATCAGAAGTGGCCCACAAGCGGGCAAAGTGGCTACCTCACCCCTGCCGTATCGGGGATCCCCACCGCTTCAGAGCGGGGGGCAAAATCAGAAGTGGTGCCCAAAAGAGGGCCGGAATTGCTGTGTAACCCCTGCCGTCTCGGCGATCCCCAAAAAGGGGGGGGTAGACATGGCCCACGTTCGGCCGGGGCAAAAAGGCCTCTGGGGGCTTTCCTTAAGGGCTGTCCTTAACAATAAAAAAAAAAATCTCGTACCTCGCTTTTTTATAATAAAAGCGTAACTCGCTTTTTTATAAGAAAAAAAGCGTAACTCGCTTCTTTATATAAAAAAAAAGCGTAACTCGCTTTTTTGTAAGAAAAAAAAGCGTAACTCGCTTTTTTATATAAAAAAAAAGCGTAACTCGCTTTTTTATAAAAAAAAAGCGTAACTCGCTTTTTTATATAAAAAAAAGAGCATAACTCACTTTTTTATAAGGAAAAAAAGCGTAACTCGCTTTTTTATGAAAAAAAAAAAAAAAAGGGCGTAACTCGCTTTTTTATATATAAAAAAAGTGTAACTCGCTTATTTATTTTTTTTTGCCGTAGGTCGCGTATCAAAAAAAGCGTAAGTCGCGTAACTTTTTTTTTTGGTGTAGGTCGCGTCGCAAAAAAAGCGTAAGTCGCGTATCATACATTTTTCAGTTTTTTTTTCCACACGCGACTTACGCCAAAAAAAAAAAATAAGCAACTTACGCCAAAAAAAAAAAATAAGCGACTTACGCTTGACACCTGTCGCGGGGGGCTTCGCACCACATGCGTGTGTGGTGTGGTGTGGTGGGGTGGGGCGTGGTGGGTTGGGGTGTGGTGTGGTGTGGTGCAATGTGGTGGGGTGTGGTGGGATGTAGCATGCTCACTTGATGCCACGTAACACCTGCGTTTCACCTGCTCCTTGTCTAAATCCCTCCTATGTATCCTCTGCACACCAAACTTGCTCCCCTAGTAAGGAATATGGACCTGATCACTTATGCAACTGCATGCAAGCGGCATACCTTTTGTGGATGTGCATAGCACCTGCGGCCACCAAAGCTGTAGATGTAGGTGCTGCGCACCATGTACCCTCGCCACAAGCTCTGGATAGCAGTGGCGGCTTTGCCCGTGACGAGACAGAATGTGTCCCAATGTGTGTGCCGGGCAATGTAGCCGCGGCCCACCCTTTGCAAGGTTGTGATGAGGTTCAGCTGCTTTGAATACTCGAGGAAGTGTTGGTGGATGAGTTCCCGCCTGACTGTTGAGGAAGACTGCACCTGCAACGCGTGGGATACTTAATTGTTCTGCCTTCTCAGCCTGGGTGACACACAGTGCACTTTTCAAGGTGCACAGTGCACATCTTGACATCAGTTTCTAGGATACTAAGCAATTCTCAAGATGAATTTTTTAAGGGACAGTATGGTGTTTGACTTTACTGCCCAGGTCGCACCCCCCCCTCACCAAGTTTCAAAAAATTAGGTTTGTAAAGATAGGAAGTAGCAAGACATATTTTGCCGCCAATCACTTCTTGCATATTTGGATCAAAGAGGGCCGAGACCGTTTCATTTTGGCTGGAGGTTGGTCAACATTTTTGTTGGCTTCAAGAATATGCTTAGCCCTGAAGCAAATCAAAGAAGAAGCACAATATTCATAGTTGGGGAGCTACTGCAGATTAATGTGGCTGCACAAACTAAACTGGGAGCAGACAACAGATAGCGCAAAGCGCCCAAGGCTAAATTGGACAAGATCCTGACCAACATTGATCCACAATAATATCGCCTCAGAGGGGGCTATGAGTGTGGGTGGGCGAGGGGGGGGAGAGGGTTATGATCAAACAGTTTCGGGAAAAAATTAGACGTCCGTGGTCTCAGAGATTCAAAATTTAGTAGTAGCTCGGTGGTTTGTGCCTAGGCTTTGGGGGGCTATAGGTGTGGGAGGGGGGTGGGCGGGTATTGGGCATATTTGTCATCCTGAGCTGTTCAGGAATAGTTGTTAGCACACAAAAGTTTTCCCCTTTATTCACCATTTGTTGCCGAGAAGGCTTCACCACTTTGCTCTGAGCCTCTGCTAGCACCACATCCGTCCCTTGCTAAGCAATAGACACCGCAGCAGAAAGCAGAAAACAGCAGAGGGCACAGCAGGAAATGAAGAGGAAATGAAGACACTGCGCTAGAAGAACCCCCAGCAGAGGCATCTGCTTTTGTTGCAGCTGTTAGTGCACCCGAACGCACAAAGAATGTGTTGGGCCTTGCAAAGCGAACATACAAATTGCATGTCGCACCATCAACCATAGTCGAAACCTTTGCTGAAGCACAGACTGATCTATAGCAGACAGGTCAGCCCAGGGGACCACGGAGGCAACTTCCTGATTGCAGTCCAAACACTCCACGGCATTGCTTTGGGCAGGGCAAGAAATCAAAATACCACAGAACCCCACCACAACCCCACCACAGCACCACAAAACATGCATTCTCCTTCCAAAGAAAATAAAATAGTTAACCAGTTTTGTTTCAACCAACCCAGAAACCCTCCGTCTCGGTGAAAGGTATCCGCGACTTTAAGAAACCCAACGTATCGACAGACTGTATCAGCGAAATCAGGGACAGCTACTAACAGCAGATGCCCAAACACAGGACTGGATGACTGGGGACAGTGGCATAGTGCAAACACCCAAGATTAATTCCCAGAGGCACAGTGCAAAGCTCCTGATCAGTTCAACTTTTCAACCTATCAGGTGCGGGCCGATTCCCTAAACAGCAAAAAGTATAAGCTGTGACAATTTCCAGAGGAAGCAAAATTCAAGGGCAATCTTTTTCCTCTTTGAGCACAACTGAGACCATCCCCTGTCTTCAATGATCGATTTCGATGTGAGGCGTGCTGGCGGTTCTTGGAGGCATCCACCATAATTTTCGGGACGGCGTACATGCAGGGCATGGGCGGCAGACCAAAAAAGAGTCCACAGGTGCACATAGCCCTGGCACCTGTAAATTGTGACGCTTGATGTTGTATCACACCCCTGTAACCATGACCAAAGCAAGATGGGAACAATGTCACAATTGTACTATTGCTTGATTGTAATCTTTGCTGCTGGCAACGCTGGTCACAGCCACCGTGTTTGGCATAGTGCGAACTTCAGTACATCACCGTACAGGACAGAGCCTTGGGAAGATAATGCGTTCGGGACTGCGAGATAGTAGTGGTATCAGGTACAAGATACAAGGCACAACGGTAAAAAGAGAGCAGTCAACGAGGTAGTACCTGCACTGCGTGTGCACCGTGCATGCACTGTGCGAGCACCACGTGGAGTGTTGGAACAAACCATGGGGAAATGGTCAGAGGTTTTGGTGAGGGCAGCAGGATCAGACCTGGAGCGTCGTGGTAGCGTCCCATGGCGATGTGTCCATTTTGTCGATGAGCATCTCAAGGATGTCGTCACGTATCAAGGCTCCTCGCCAAACCTTTTGGATCCGAATGGCTGCTGCACTGATTTCGACTGTCTGTGCAAGCTCTGTCACTTCGGTCCGGTGCAGCTGGTCCCTCAGCCACCACACATAGCGCCGGCCGCAATACCCTCGCCACACCCTCTGGATGGTCAGGGCGGCCGCCTGTGTGGGCGTAGGCATGTGTCCGGTGGGGTTTGGCTTTGTCCACATGAGGCATATCTCTCGGGGACATCTACAATTGCGCCAACTCGGTGGGCTTTTGGGGGTCGGTGCCACTGTTGCCCAATTTGTGTCCACTGAGTGTCCAGTAGGGGGGGGGGGTATGTGGGGTATATTCGGAAAGCCCTTGAAGAGGGCTATCCGGAACACCCCAGCTTTGCATGGTGTACTGATGAGGAGTTCGAGATTTTCGTCCGTTTTTGACGATGCCTGTGTTGCTTGCTGCCTCCTTTTGTCAACAGGCAACTCCCATGTCTTCGTACAAATTCACACCCCACGCTGTTGCATCCCCAGATGCACCACAGAAACCCTTGGTTCGGAAACGGGCACGCTCTGGTGGGGCAAGCTGGGTGCGTGTTACTCATCGTACATCCCCTAGCAATGCAAAAAGGCCTCGTACAGCCGGTTCGCACCGGCTGACCAAACAGCGCAAAGTGGACCTCACAGCTGATGGTCTGTGGGCCATGCCTTTCAACACAGCTTGGGTGCCAGTCAAGGCATGCAGGCTGCAGGATTGGGGAAAACTGAAAAAATATGTTCCAATTCAACAAGCAGGGGGATGTGTGCCCCAATAGGGTCCCTGCCCTTGTGGAAGGGGGCAACAATGAGGACGATTCGGATTCAGAATAATCAGTGGTCCCTGGAGCATTGCTCTGTCT
The DNA here is from genome assembly GCA_964036045.1 of Eutreptiella sp. 'Long Island Sound 2002'. Taxonomy (NCBI): domain Eukaryota; phylum Euglenozoa; class Euglenophyceae; order Eutreptiales; family Eutreptiaceae; genus Eutreptiella; species Eutreptiella sp. 'Long Island Sound 2002'. The sequence continues at coordinate 58,204,361 of OZ038384.1, read as the reverse complement.
TGTGCATCGTCCAATTTGCACCTCTGTTTGCTCAAAAATGTGACCATGTACCCCCCTACCCCCCACCCCTTGCAATCTCCCCCCTTTTGTCAGGCCGGTTTCCCCTAGGGGGGGGGGGGGGGGCAGTCATGAAGTGACAGTTCCCCCCTGGGGGGGGGGGGGTTGCACCACAAATCTGTACCATAGTATCACAGTGTAAATCAGCTTCGGCGCCTTGTAAAAATTTTCTTTGGCGCCTTTGGCGCCTAGTATTTTCTATGCTTTTTGGGCCAAGTGACGGTTCCCCCCCAGGGGCAGCTCTACATTTCTGAATCGGCCTTTTCTCACAGATTTCAAAAAGTATACACATTACCCCCCCAAAGAGACGACATTTTGGCGTATTGGAGCAAAAGTTCACAAAACCCAGGAAAAGTGCCAAAACCCACCGTGTTGGCACATAACGAATGTCCCCGAGAGATATGTATATCACTGGATTAAAACCCCCCCCCTTTAAAAACCGGCACGTGCTTTTATTTGTTGCGTGCTTTTATTCTTTGCTGGCTTTTATTGTTGCGGTCCATGCTGTTGCTATGTTCTGTAGCTTAGTATGGATGCTTCTCTTGCAACTGCTGATGCGGATGTTGCTGATGTTCCTGATGGCCTTTCACAGTCTTTAAGCTTTCATTTCAGGGACAGGGAGGCTGGAATGGTGCTGCGTGCTTTTGTTTTGATGCATTTAATAAACGTCGGCGTGCGTGCTTTTATTTCAGCTGCGTGCTTTTAAATGGGGGGGGGGTTACTAATTGCAGAGACGCACTTGCAGTGACTGACAAGCAAGCACATGAAACTCAGACAACTAGAAATCTCTGTATGATTCCCCCCCCCCCCGGATTCCGGCCTCGCAGAGGTTTAAAATGCCGAACTCATTTCTGTGCTTTCTCTTCCATGATCTGGCTTGAAAAGCTGGTGGACAGCTTGGAACCGATGTCATCAGAATACTCACCAGACTCAGTCTCGTCGACAATGTTCTGGTCAGAACAGCAGAGCAGCTGGTGGGACTGTGGGAGAGGAGAACAGACGCAATGTCCGCCCTAGCCATGCATTTGCACTCTGAGGATACAGTAGCAATCTCAAGGGCTGCTTCTGCTACCACCTCAGCATCCATGTCTCCGTCAGCTGCCGCCATAAAATACATTCCAACAGCACGTGCAGCATGGTATCCGGCTGCTCCCTATCAAACTTAGGAAGCAAACCTGTATTGGTGGCCGCGTGTTTTGGTCGACAAAGAGCAGGCACCTGGGTATACCCAACACACGACCGAGAGCCAGGGCCAGCAGCGACTCATGCCCCATCACCCTTAGGCTGGTTAAGAATGCACATGCGTGCATTGTAGGCTTGTGTGCACGTGTGTTTGCGTAAGCGTGTGTTTGGATATCAGTGGCCTTTGATAGAATGCACCATTCACTGCATTGCATGACCCTGGTGTGTACATTGGCCTCATGGTCAGCATTGAAGTTTGATAAGCATCCGAGTCACCACAATGTGCAAGGCAACTCGGTGTAGGACGGCTGATTCACTTCCTTTCGAGCCCTCCCATGCTACCTTCAGTCAGGTGGAAGATGCCAGGCTTCTGCAGAAAGTATGCCTGCACAATGCATTGCCGTGTCTCTGTATGGGTGCGAGTGTGTTAACTGTGTGTCTGCATGGACCCATGTCTGCATGGGCGTGAGTGTGTGTGTCTGGCACACATGCATGGGTGTATATTTGCATGGGCGTGTGCGTCCGCATATCCATGTGCGCACCTGTTGCCGCTCATACTCTGGGGACATTCTCTGCTGAACCATTGTCCACATGTCATAGAATGTGGCGCTTTCATCCTCCAACATGCCTTCAAACTGTGTCCGAATGGCCCAGATCCGGCACCGTGTCAGCCATCCACGTGTGGCCGCCTGAATTTTGACTGCAGCTGCGTGATACTGCTCGTTGGCTTCCACAAAGTATGTGCGCAGGCGGTCATCAGCCCCAGTGATCAAAACAATCTGTGTTGCCATTGTGCAGCGTGCCAGTGGCACACAATGGCACCTTTGCAGGAACACAAAACGGCAATCACACCGATGTTGGGTCACATCGTTGACATTGGTGAATGCACCAACATAATCAAACCTGTAGCACGGTATGGGAGGAGCGTGGCGTGATGCATCTGCTGCATCTGCAGTCTGCATGCAGCAGTGGCGACCTACCTCCTGAAGGACGGTACATACATTCTTCAGAGTATGGGCCCAGAAAACCACCCATTTGATTCTTGGTATCGTATTGCTGTAATCTTGTTCGTTGTCCCCGGCACCGATCTGAGGTACTCACCCAGTCAGGCACTGTGCTTAGGCAGTCCTATGAACCAAAAAGCACTCAGAACTTTTCAGGCGTGGAAAATGCCAGGCCCCAAAATCGGAAAATCGGAAATGTAGTGTTGGGGAAACAGCGCCTCGAGGGACATTGGATTTCACCAAGGAAAATTGCAACTGTGGGAAGGCACAAATTTTGGCGGCATTTAGAATTTTTTTGTCTTGGGGCACACAGGCATTGCATAGTCAAATGTGCAGTCCGTGTTCTGCAGTCATGAGCTTGGCACAGGTGAGGCTCAGCTAGGGGGGTAGACGCCCGTAGATTCAAAAAACCTATGGGGCACCTGGTATCATGACAAACAGGTGCAGCTACTACAGTCGGAGTTGTGACCCAAGCACATGACGAAGTTCAAATGGAGTGCAAAGGGGCAAACACTTGTGTGTTTCCACAACACTCTTTATTTCCAGGATAGAGTCTCAGCCTCACAAAGAGGGAGGGATCTGTCCCCTTTGACAAACACTGCAACACATACCGTTCGGCACAACTGCACCTGGCACACGCATGGCAACTAGAAACCCACAAAAAGTGCATGCACATATTCCTTTGGCTACAGAACCACTATTTGTGAACAAAGCCACAGGAGACATCCATCCAGGGCAAACTAAATGTATCGTTCTGCGATGCGCACGACGCGCACAACATGACGCACGACGGAGCCAATTTACATGTCCCCAGGGACATGTCCAAAGCCATGGTTCTGGAACATGTAGGATGCATAGGACGAGTAGGACAGAGTTTTGTAGATGTAGCATGCACGTAAGTGTGGGTTGGGGCGAGGAAAATCGAAGGTGAGTGGGGCAATGTGTTGGTAGCGGCGATGCATGACCATGATGGTGGGCATTGTGTGCAGTGGCGATGCTATCTGCTAATGTGTACAAGAAAATGACATGGTGAAGAGGGATGCCATGTACACGTTGTAAGACATGAGACTTCACCCAAATGCCATCGACTTGCATTGGGTGGATTGTTCTCAGCAAATCAAGAAAGTATTGTACCTGTGCAATGAAGTGTAAGTTTTGGTTTGGGGTGTGCCTTTAGTGAGCTGTTGTACTCTACAATACAATGCTTGTCCTGCTTGTGTGCATGTGTGAGTGTTGTGGCAGGGGGGTTGGTTGTCTCTCAAATTCTGCAAGGATTGCGGTGCTAACATTCAAGAAATACCATTATACTTTTTTTTGTGTTCCGCGCTAGGCATGTGCAGCAGCCCCTCAGAGGGTCCACAGTCACAAGCACGCATGGACAGTGGGTCCAGAACCATGCAAAGTGCCCATCTTGGGACCTAACCTTCAAGAAATACCAAAATACTATCGCTTTTATGGTTTTTTTTTGTGTTTGGCAATGGTTGGTGCATGTATGCGTGTGGTAGCAGGGTTGCGGTACTCTTCAGGCCTCTCGTGCTCAAATGGTTTGAGGATGCTGTGTGTGTCATGTATCTAGCTGTGCATGTGTCCCTCAGGTCCATGCATTCATTCTATGCATTCATACACATTCTGCACTGCATTGCGCTGGTTCCGCTTCACGGAACAGGCCGACGACACGGAGGGGGGTTGGCTCTCTGCGACCTCAAGGCGATTGGCATACCTCATAGGGACCGACTGGTGGCCACCCGCAAGTATGTTTTGCTATGTCTTCTTTTGTCCTTCATCTAAGCTTTTCTCACATGGAACGAGTTTAAGATTGTTGTGGTGCAAAGTGCTGGAGTCGGGCGAAGACCATCAAACGGTGGAATCGTTAGAGGCTAAAGAAGAAGGCTGGCAAGTCACTCTGTGCAGGCAAAAGCTATTGGGCTAGCGCCGGGATCATGGGTTGTGTAGTGGGCAGTGCGATCCAAGTGAGAGTACAAATTTTTAAAGAATCCAAAAGGTATTGGCAACTAGATATGTGTGCCCAGCCTCATGCTTTCCGTTTGTGTCCTGCACATGTTGTCATGTTGTTTGTTGCGAGTATCGCCTTCCCACTGTAGCTCAAGCAAAAAAAGCTGGCTAGAACTCACTTAGAGCAATCTGCCCCATGAGTGCCGCTGACGTGGCGGGTGAGACCACCGTCATTTTTCGAATCAAGGGGCAGACAATTCCCCTCGAATTGCATGATGCACAACCACTCAGACACCCATACACACACCAATCTATGTCGTTTTACCACTCAGGTGGCTAGCACGTGGGACGTGTCTAAGAGCTCAAGTATGTGGAGGACTTGACGGCGAAGGAGAAGGTGTTGACCTTGCTCCTTTCGCAAGCCATGACATAGGGGATCCACCACCATTTAGGCAAAGAGGCAGGTGTTGAGTACCATTAGGCCCAAGGATATTTTAGTGTAGCAGTGGAACGCATCCGGTCCGGATGCTTTTGGGGGTTTGCATGAGATGATGGAAGATGGCTGAATACAGAGGCTTTGCTACAATCTCCAATTGGGTTCTAGTGCAATTCATTATTGAAATTGAAATTGAAATTCATTATTGATTATTGGCCAAATTCACCGATGCCAGCACATATGATAAACCTTGTTCTGCTTTGGCTTTTGTGTTGTGACAAGGCAAACCTCAGGGCTGAGAGGTGGGGTGTGGGTGATTGGGGAGGGGAGGGGCGGCAGGCAATGGATCGTCTGAAGTGTGTGTGTGTGGGGGGGGGGGGGGGGGGCGACCGTAGTTGCCCCAACTCAGAAAATTCTATATGTTCCAAATTTAATATCAGTTGTTCTTGTGCAGGTGCATTGGGCGCCTCCAATCACCCCAATTGGCCTGTCATATTGGCTCGACCACATAATTACCGAGCGGTATTGACGCAATCGCTGCACAACATAAGTGAAAATTAAAATAGATGCAGTGCACCTTGAAATGTCTTTACAAGCCAACTAAATGGATTGAAACGTTGGGCCAGTTTGTGAACTTAGCACCTGAAATGTGCACAAGGTGGCAAAATCTCTGATATCGTGGCGTTGAGCCTCCACAAGCCTCCACAAGCCGTCCTCTTTGTTAAACAATGCGCAATTGTGAACACAACAGAAAGAAATCCTGTGACAACATCAAAGCTTAGTGCAAAAACGTAAAATCAGCAAGTGCCGGCACGGAAACATACGGTCAAGCACGAGCTCCCCAACCTCCCCAACTTCTTGCATCAAGAAACTCGGGTTCTTTAGCTGTGGGTATGCCGCATAAGCGGAACAGCGTAACGCGCTTGCATCACGGCTTGGTGTGCGCATGCTTCACCATTTCTTTGCCGTGCACATGCACCACCATGTGCTTGCCCACGTGCACCAGCTTGGTGCGCGCGTGCTTCACCATTTGTTTTCAGGGACAATGGACCTCACTTCATGCGCTTGCCACTATCCTATCGGCGAGAAGACAATTGGAATGGTGCATGTGCGCACATTAGGGGAGGCTTGGTGGAGCTTGGATACGGAGGACCAAAGCCGGTTGTTGATGCTTCAAAGATTGTCGCTTGGTTGAAAGCACAATGAAAAGCTAGCCTAAAGCATTAAAAGAATGTGTGTCTCAACAGTCATGGCACTAAGGAAGGTGTCACATTGCCTCAGACCACTGACATGCCGCCTCAAGGCCGTGAAACACTGCTTCAAGGCTGTGTCACAACGCCCCAAGCCCCCATCATAGCACCTCAAGCCACTGACACGCTGTGTCATGTTGGGGGAGGATATTGATAAGAGCGACAACGAGTCAGCTCGTGTAGATCCTATGGGTTGGGAAGATGATGATTCACCATTCACTTGAAGTTCACATGCATGTCGCCCGACGCGTGCAGCCAAAGAGACAACCGAAGGTGAGGGATTGCTGCCGTATGAAATGGAGTCCAAGCGGCACTGGAGCGTGTCTCAAAATATGTTGTATGAACAAGGTGCATCTTTGGATACGTCTACATCGGATTCATTTGTCAAAGCTCGATGTTCATTAATTTGCATCTTGGCTCACAATGTGTGTCAATTATGGACCAATTTCATCTTTTGGGAGCATGTTTGGAGGAGTCAATACTTCTTGTGCTATTTCACACAACATACCACTTTCATCTTCACAAAGGAGCGAGGCTCAACTAGTTCCTTTGCTGAATGAGACAAGATTAAAGTTTTCCCTTATCTACCAGGTTACAGGGGAGTTCCGGGGGCCACGGATGAACTTTTGTTTCGCCTTCTTTTTTGACATTATTGGGGGTTTTAGAAGGGGCTAGATGCGAATTCCCGGTTTGTTTCTTTGGATTCAACACGAAGGCCCCTTGTTTTTGTTTGGTCTTTGGGTTTTAGTCCAAATGTGCATCCTCGGGTGTAATCGCCGTGACCCCTCCCCCCCCATGCGCCCCCCTGTGCCCCCCTGCGGAGACGAAAACATGTTTGGGGCTACGGTTCAACTTGTGGTGTATCCTCTAGTGTGGTGTGGTGTGGTTGCTGGTTGCTGGTTGCGCACGGACACAGCCCGACTCCCCACCTTCTGGTCTAACCACTCCGCGAGTCGCCGGTAGGCCGGCCTCCACTAGTGGGACTGGGCCGAGCAGGCCCACAGGTGGGGCGCCGTTTCTGACTTTGCCCCGCAGAGGAGGCAAGTGGTGTCCAGCACCGTGTTACAGTGGGACGATCGGTGCGCCAGGATGTTGTCCATACGTTGCGCCGATATATGGCGCTGATTGTCATTGTCGAACCAGTCGAGGGGGGGGCCACTCCCCGGCGCGTACTTCGCCGCTCATCGAACCGCATATCCGACCCGTGCTGGAATGGAGGCTTGATCCTGCAACCAGTCGCCTATCACTGTGGGGGAAAGCTAACATCGGTCCCGGTGGGTCACCGGGGGGAGAAAGGAGAAGGGGCGGTGGAGGAGCCATGTGAGGTCCACCTCCGGGGGCCACATCTACACGGACGTTGAGGTCCGTGATCCAGTGGGGCGGCGCGGCGGCCACATTTATGGCGGAGGCTGGGGAGAGGCGGCGGCCCCCGAGGGCCGTGGCATACACGTGGTGCAGGCCATCCCCATAGTGGCCCCCCTCTTGGTAAGTACGGAGGGCCCCCACCGCCGCTTCGGAGTCCGGCACCAGCCAGTACACGCCCGGCTGCTTGGCCGTCCGCCGGACGTAAGATAGGAGGACCATGGCCTCCCCTTCTTGGGAGGTTCCCACCCCGGAGGCAACATGGGCGACCCCTGCCATAGCCATGCCCACCGGCGTCGTCCTATGTCCACAGCGGCTATCGTTCCGCGGAGGATTGCCAGTGCCGGCAGGTCATGGAACAAGATACCTCGCTCGGTGTTTGGGGCCAAGACGTGGGGGGGGTCGGTGGCTAGGTCGTGCGGTGCCAGAAGGGCGAGGTCCCTGTGGTGCTCGCGGGACCTCGGGACCCGGCCAATGCCTCCTCCCACTCCTCCGGGCTATCCATCACCCGCACGCGGCCCACGTGCCAGGCCATGGGCTCCGGGGTGGGTGAGTGCAGCGGTTGGAGGTCAGAGGTACACCCGTGGTGGATCTTGCGGTCAGGGACATCCACCTGTGGGATACCCTGGTAGTACGTCCACTGGTCCAGCAAGACACCCTGGATAGGGCTGGTATCGCCACGTTCCAGGAGGACTATTGTGTCGTCCACCCACTTGAGCCCCGAGAAGCAAAAGGGCTGCACCGCATACGCGCGGTACGCTATGTCCATGAACCGCAGAAAGGGGAGAGCTGCCGTGGCCCCTGCATGGACTCCCTAGATTGTACCCTGGGGGGTACCCAGGAGCTGCGCCACAGTATCCGAATGCCAGGGGCCCAGGGGGAAGGCATACGAGAAAGCCCTCCGTGTGGGTGGCCAAGGGGCTACCCTCTCCCAGGCCCACATGGGCTCCTACGATGGGGAGGACGTCCTGGGCGATGACGTCAAAAAACTTTGCGAGTTCGGTGATCAGGACGTCCACCGCCCGGCGCTGAAGCCTGGCGAGGTCCAACTTCATGTGCACCGTGCGGACCATCTCCTGTAGGGACACCCCCCGCATACCTCCAACGAGGCATAGGCCCCCAAGGGTCCACTCGTAGATTACTGTCGCCAGGGCAAAGAAAGCCGTAGGCTCCAGCTTGGAGATGTGGGAGGAGATGGTGATACCCCGGAGGTTTGCCTCCTAGACCGGCTGGTCGGGGTGCTTGAGGAGCAGCGTGACCCGACCACCCTTGCCCACTGTGTAGCACACCGGGGGGCTGCGCATGACAGTGCATAGGGCATGCTGGTCCGCCTTCGTGAGGTGACGGTACCATGAGATGTTGATGCAAACGTCCGCCTCGGGATAGCAAAGGTCCGGGCCCGGGCCTTGCTTGACTGCACCTCCCACGTGGCGAGGCCGCACATCGTCACGCCTGGACCGCGGGGCGTGTTGTGGTTGAAGATGGAGATAACGCTCCAAATGAGCCCAGCTTATAGGGTCATCCCTAATACCGTACCTGCACCCCTCGAGCCGCATCCAAATGACATAAAAGGCCGTTAGGGTTTCTTTGGGGTCGAGCAGCGCCTTGTTGTCTAAGGGAAGCTCCGCGATATCACGCCGAGGTCCCGAGGTTGCGCCGTTGCACTTCCCTCCATTGTTCCGGGGTGCACCGGAGGTTGCGAGTCTCTTTGGATTGACAGTGGAACCGGTCTTTGATCTCCCGGAGGCTCTGTAGGCGTTGAGCCTCTCCGAGCGCCAATACACTAGGCTTGAGGACGGATCCGACCGCCACACAGCTGCCAAGCACGCTCTGACTGCCGCGGTGAATTGCCCCACTCTTCACTGCTCTTCACCCTCCTACTCTAGCCACCCCTCCTCCACTTTTTCTGAAGACCATACAGACTTCCCTGCATCTTGGGGCGGCCTTTTACATGGCTTGGCCATGCAGAAGTGCATCTTGCTGTCGCAAAATCCATTGCGTTCAAAGAATTGCAGTGCGGCCATGGGCACGTGCTGTTTTGAATCATGTCATGTCTTTGATACGTCACGTGGTTTGCCACTTGTCACACACTCGTACCCTACGACCCATCACATGTCGCTCAAACACAAAGCGTAGAATTTTTATTTTGGGACCGAAAATCTTGGCATGATTCCCAGTGTTGCTGACGATCGACCTGTAAATTTTCCAGCCGACATGCCAGGCAATCGCTCCTGGAATCCCTAGGCATGCGAAAATATCGGAAGCGTTTTTCCGACCGAAACCCCGACCGAAACCTTGGCCGAAGCCGGGAGGGAGCCTTCCGAAATCCCTACGGATGAAAAAAAAATCGGAATCGTTTTCGGGGGCGATTTCCCCGCCCCCCCACACACGTCTTTGGGCATTTTTGGGCAATTTGACCCATATATAGTGAGGACATGTACAACGCTCCGCCGCTCCTCAAAGAGAAGCTGCCCCGGCTACCATGGCCAGGCGTGGCCAATCACAAGCCCCCGATCCCGGGGCTGACTCACGGAGCGCCGGGTTCCCCCCCACCCCCAGCCCCACCCCCCAACCCCCGATTAGCCCGGTTAGCCCCCCTGTGCTGCTTGCCCTCTTGTTTAAGTGCCGCCTCCGTGTCTGTCGGGGAAAAATCCCCCTCACTCAAGAGATGGGGTACTCGGGCAGAACTGGATTTTGCATCAACATCAATGGCGGGGGGAGGCAGTGCCCGAGTTGCGCATTGGCTTGGGCGCACTCCTGTCTGGCGAAAATTTTTCTTAGCTGGTGGAGGTGGAGGTGGAGGTGGAGGAGCAGCGGCTGCCTCCACATCGGAACTGCTAACGGTGATGGCACTGCTTGTGGCATCACTGCCACTACTACAGCCACAGCCACTGCCACTCCCACTGCTCCTGCCACTGCCACTGCCACTGCCACCGTCACTGCCACTACCATTGCATGACCCTGCATCTGACTCGGGATCAGGATCTGCTGAATCCTCAGCATCAACCACGATGCGCCGGTGCAACTTCGCTGCTCGTGCAGGCTGGGTGCATTGGGTGGAACCCTCTGCCCCGGATACATCGCGTGGTGGCACGTACTCTGCCGACGAGTAGACATGGGTTGGGTCAGGTACAATTGCCACGCCTGACGAGCGGGGCACAACAACAACCCTCCCTTTTTTTCGCTCCTGTCTGCGTGCCTTGGCCTCTGCCTTGCGTTGGCGGCGGGGCAGAAAGGCCCCGACGGCAACGTACGAAAAAGTGGGCCACCCTTGCAGGATTTCAATGCTAAATGCAATCCACTGGCGTACCCCACTGTGTTTTGTGCCACAGCGCCCGCAAATGCAATATATATCATGTTCCAACACAGTAGGATCCAGTTGCAGAAGAACGGATTGGGTCATAGGGTGACACAGGACTCTGATGGAGGATTGGGCCATTAGAGGACGTACGATACGCTCAGCAATGACCCGCAACTCCGGTGATGCACTGAGAATGCACTGTTCTAAAACAACCCCCCGGCGAACAAGTTTCCATAGGCGTGCTTGTGACCGTCGAAGCTTCCGGTCTGTGAACTTCATGTATAGTTCATGGTTGAGGGTTGCCCTGATACTGTGCTCCGGACAGGTGGTGGTAAGGGTGGCAAATGTCTTGCCCAGTCGCAAGTCACGTTCGCCGGCCTCATCGCTGAATTGGATCGGCAAGTGCGGCTGAGCGAACTTGTGGGATAGACCATGGAGATAGAGTGTGGCTGCTGACCCACTTTCAGCATACTCCAAAATTAGGTGGATCAAATAAACATGGAGCCACAACGTGGAGCCATCCGGACATGCTATTTGCGACATGGAACAGCACACTGTAGACAACAATACTCGGCAAACGAAATTCTTGCACACCAAAACATGCACAAAGGCAAGCACAAAGACGAAGGGACAGGTAGTCAACTGATGCTAAGTGATACACAGTGCTTTTTTTGTGAGAAAAAACGGCAACCATATTCAACCATCGGAATTGTTCGTCCAAAAAAACAACGATTCCATCCCTTATCCCTCACACAACAAAAGAGTAAGAAGACCGTGTGATACCAATTTCTTGTTCTGTCTTTTCATTTTTAAAAAAAGCGATTGTCGTCCATGCCCCGGGCAGGCCACCTGAATCCGTGCGTCGCTCATCCCCACTGGCTTCCCAGGGGTTAGTCGCGCTGCCGGGACTCCACGGATTCTATTTTTCAGGGGTGCGGGGGTGGGGCGGTGACCTGCCAAAACAAAAAAAATATCCTACTTTAAGCGCTGCCACTTCAGGGGTTGGGGAAGGGGGTGGTCGTCAATTGTGTGTACATGAACAGTTTTTTGGCCCAGGAAAGAGAGGGAAACACTCATGCGTGAGCAGTGGTAGCGCAATCAGTTTCGAAAACGGGGCATGCCGGTCGGCAAAAAAGCAATCATGGTCCATCACAGTCATCGTCTCAAGGCCCTATGTGCCAGCCACATCAGCCAACCAGTCACACAGTCAAACCAGGGTCCTATGGGGGGAAATGTTCAATGTGTATAGTTGGTCGGATGGTGACTTTTTTACAAAAACCCTTGGAATTTCCTTGGGATTAAGCAAGCAATTGGGGATGCAATGCTCCTGACAATTCCAAGCAATGTGCCAGAGCATTTTGGAAGCAATGCTCCTAGTATGTGCTTGGGTGAACTCCGACCGATCGTCGGAAGCATTGCTTCCGACGTCGGAAGCGATCACCCCGACCAATTTTGGCAGCCTGGCTTCCGAAATCCCTAGGGATGGAAAAATATCGGAAGCGTTTTTGGGAGGAATATTCCCAGCGGCGCTGACAATTAACGTGTAAAGATCGGAGGGCACGTGCCAGGCAACGTTGACAAACATGCCCCGGTTCTCAACATTCTATGCTGTGCCCGTAGGATACATGTGTCATATCCCATTGCACACAAGGGCATTCAAGGCACAGAAAAGCAAAGATGGTGGTGGTCACATGGCTCCGGTCACATGTGTGTACGGTTTCCCAATGGTGCTGTGAGTGGTAGTGTTGTGACGTGACGTGGATGGTCAGAGGCCCTAGGTCAATGCATATTCTTGTACGGACAGGGTTAGGCAACATGCAGGCCTGGCGCAATGGCCAGGACTGCATGGAAACGATGCTGCCTCAAAGGGTTAGCTTAGTGGCGCCCAAAACGTAATCCTTCACCCCATGGGGCAGCTTGCGCCACTCACATTGGACGGCTTCCTCCCCATGCACCTGCACTGGTGCACACACCCCAAGGGTCCCAGGGCAGCGGTCAACCCAATGGAGAAGGGATGCCACGTACACCCCAAGGGCGGTGCAAAAGTCCCTCTTCAAGAACCGCAGCGAATCCAAGCAGCTGTACGTGTCCTGCCACAAGGGCAGGTCGACCCTACGGTACAACCCTGCTGTGTCCGAAAGTTGGTATTTTTTGCTTTTTGAAGAGGGGACTCCCCCCGGCAGCTGGTCCCATCGAGGTCCACGATGCTGATGGGGTTGTTAAGGATTGGGTCAGGGAGGGGGTGCACATATGAGTAGTAGTAACCAAGGGCCCCCTCTGTGAACAAGGCACGCATGATTGTAGCTAGAGGCTTGTTCATCCGGTACTGTTGTACCAGGATATTGGCCCGGCAACGCGTGCGGTACAAAAAGAATAGCAAGGTGCTGGTGGTGCAAAACCGGTGCGAATCCTGCCAATGCACTTGCGGGCCAGCAAATTGCCTGTGAATATTCTTGTATAAGAAGGTCTGTTCCGATGGCCACGCCACTTGTTTGGCGTTTACTTCACCCTCACAAGCATTGGCCAAAAGTTGGACGTGGCTGTAGGGCCGCAACTGCCCAGGGTCACCACACAACAGACATTGGCTGCCCATAGCTGCCAAGTCCAAGCCCACTGAGTTGTTGTGCTTGGACGCCTCATCCACAAAGCTAGAGGCAAACCCAGTTTGTTGCTTCCCTAGTGCAGCCCCAAGAAGCAGCTTGTGCCGGTTAGCAACCATCCCAGCCGTGGCAAGCAGCACACGGCAGGAGTTAAGGGCACATGTGAGGGTAGCCTTACATCCTGGGGTGTTCCCCAAGGTCTCCTGCACCTTCAGCCGGTGAAAGGACGCCAGCCTTGGTGGGGCAGTAGCCCGTTGGGCACAGAGTCGCAACCAGGGTGCTGCATGGTCGCTGAGCACCCTGTCACGAAACACAGCGTCATCATAACACTCCTCATGCACGCGTGTCAACGGTTTGTCGACTTGTGCATTGGTGGGTGCAGTCACCAGCACACATGCGCGGGGTGGGGTATCACCCTCAGGTCCCCGCACCTTCTTGCCCATATTGATGGTGCCGAGGTGAGCAGGATCGGAGTTCTGGGCAAAAAGGAGGCCTTGCTGCCATAGCAGGGTTTTGATGCATGCCAACAAGGACTCTGACTTCCCTGTGCCAGCACCTCCAATCAATGTTGTGATGCATGACTCGTCGATTACCTGACGCACAGCCAACGCTTGTGAGGGGTTCAACCCGTGGTGTTGGACAAGGTGTTTAAGGATCTCCTGGTCTTCTTTCGACAAGGGAGGCGCGTCCCTTGGTTCGGCCCGGATGTTTGCCAGCATTTTGGGCCATGCTAACCCTTGCTGGATCTCCTTACGCAAGGTGCGAAAGGCAGCTGTGTCAGGGACAATCTTACACCAGCAAGTGCCAGTGAGATTGGCACGTGGCTTATTAGCACAACTGATCCAAACACTAAGATGCCATCACCATGCACCTTTGCCTCAAAGTCTGGTTCCGAGGGGTCCCAGTTGCGGTTGGCAGCCATCGAGCCATGCACCATGTCACCATCACTGAGCTCATAGTTGCCCCAAACCTCCATTTCGGAGGCCCATTGTGGCTTCCCATTCGCATCACCGTCATCTTTAGGGTACCATTCCTCAAAGACCAGCTTCCGTTCCGTGCCGTTCTTCTCTGCCCACACCTCGGCAGCCTCCATCTCTTGACATCTCTTGACATCTCTGGACAGTGTACACCTCTGATGCTGTGGCCACAAACCTGTCGCGGTCAAGCCACCGTTGTGTAAACCCTTCCACAAGGTTGTCATCTGGCCCATAGTCCATGTTGTTCAATGTGGCAGTAGTGGGCAATGGTGTTGGCTGCTGTGGGAGTTGGAGGGATGGCTGTGGCGGAGCGGCACATGGTGGTTGTGCCGGGGATTGACCGCCGTGTGGCGCACCCCAAGCAGCCGTCGGCACTGCCCGGAAAGTGATGGACTGCTGTGGCTCAGCGGCACACGGTGGTTGTGATGAGGGTTGAGCACCCTGTGGGCACCCAAGTCGACCGGCGCCATGGCCGGGACAGGGGTGGACTGCTGTGGCTCAGCGGCACACAGTGGTTGTGTTGAGGGTTGGGCACCCTGTTGGCGCGCCCGGGTTCACCGGCGCCACGGCTGGGACATGGGCGGACTGCTGCGGCTCAGGGGCACGCATTGGCTGTGCAGAGGGTTGATCACCCTGTGGCGCGCCGAGTCGACCGGCGCCACGGACGGGACAGGGGCGGACTGCTGCGGCTCAGGGCCACGCATTGGCTGGGCAGAGGGTTGAGCACCCTGTGGCGCGCCCGAGTCGACCGGCGCCACAAACGGGATAGGGGCGAATTGCTGCGGCTTAGGGGCACGCATTGGCTGTGCAGAGGGTTGAGCACCCTGTGGCGTGCGCGAGTCGACCAGCGCCACGGCCGGGATATGGGCGGACTGCTGCGGCTCAGGGGCACGCAGTGGTTGTGGTTGTGCAGAGGGTTGCGGTGGGACCATGACGAAATCCACAACCCCGGGTGGTGGCTGGGGCGTTGGCTGTGGCTTTGGCTTTGGCTTTGGCGTTGGACCACCATACTTGCTCTTGGGGACCGATTTTGGACCCATGGTTTGGAAGTTCACGATAAGTGGAAGAGGGCGGTTGAAGAGCAACGGAAGAGAGCGGTTTGAGAGCGGCTTAGTGGACTACAACGCTAAGGTTGAGGTCACACAGCAAAAAGTACAACTCGGACGTTGTAGTGGGCAAACAAAAGCTGTCAAGTATAGAAGAGCATGGAAGATTGGCATGGGGGCATGTTGGACCACGGGAGCACTAAATAAATGCGCCATGCTATTGTCAAAGGGGGAGGGGGCAGGCTCTTGGATGTGGTCGCAGCGTGGGGAGGGGGGGGAGGGCGTTTTCCCATTTGTTTCCCATTGCGTGAAGACGGACGTGGACGGCAAAATGAAAGCAAAGCACACAAGGCACCATACAACAAAGTACGTTCACTTGGGAAGCAAATGTGACACATAGCAAAGCCCCTTCTCAGATGTCTTGTTTTTGGATATGAAGGTCGGATATACCCTGTGGGGGAGTCCTTACGAACACCCTGTGGGTGCTTGTGAAATTTTGGGGCAGCCAGTCTAAGGCACTCAAAGGCCGCAGTGGAGAGTGGACTTGTCTGCTTGCTGGTGGCCCAGGCCTTCTCAGCGCGCAAAAAGGCTGAACGTCTGCATGCTGTGCTATGCATCCATGTGGCAAGGGGCGGTTCCCATTGCACAAAACGGTGCATTTCTCAACCGCTCTGGCGACACCAAACAGGGCCTAAGAAAAAGGTCCCTGCAGGGGTTTGTGGCACAGCCCAAACCCAACATCGGCAGACCAGCCCCACAGGGTACTGAAATGAATGAGATCATTATTGAAGGGGTTGCGAACCGGACGACATGCAAACAATGGCAAATGGGAGGGTACATACAAGCTACACATCACCTGCAGTCACAACGTCACAGCTGAGACTGCAGGCGGGTCCTGGTACCTCAAGGGACAGCATCATGACCATGGCAATTGGTATCAATTGAATTCGGATTCACAAATAAAATGGTCATGGTAAGCAGAAGAAAATCAAACAACGCACACATGCGTTCACACATACATTCTTTGGACACACCATGTTACACATTGCATTCAAAGAGTCAGGACAGGCTTTTCCATATGATCGTGCACGGGGGAGGGGGGGGGGGTTGCCCTACACTATGGTATTGTCTGAATGATTTTCCATACTTCCTAGAGAAATAGCACAAGGGAAAGCACAGCAAGACAAAGCACGAAGAGGACAAGGGGTTTTTTATGGTCGTCACCAGATCCCGGGAATAAACACGAGAGCGTGAGCGGAGCAAAGTGCAGCAAATTGCAATGAGCCTTGAGGGCTAAGTAAGAGGGTCGGGTTAAAAAAATCACACAATGGCAAATCAAATTCAAATTCACTGCAAAGCCCCTTCTCAGATGTATGTTGCTTGCACATGACATTGACAAACAAGGGTTTTCAAAATGCTTGCTGGCCATTGGAGGACATGGTGCGCATTTGGTCGGACATGATAGACTGATTGCTGGTGGCAACAGAGCAGCGGATGTCGCTTTCCTCGGCTGCGAAGTTTTGTCCGTTTTCAAAAGCTCGTTCCGCACAAAACATGTCCTAATGAAAAAGGTCCCTGCAGGGGTCCACACACAGACCCACGCGTGACGGAGCAACTGTCATGCATCGTCTTTGAAGGGGCTCGCGGTCAACAAATTTCAATGGGTTGCAGAAGCAAACATGTCAGAACCCTTTCTCACCTGTTGTCAGCATGTTCATCATTGAAGGGCTCCGTGGTCATAGGCGCCAAGGCCTAGACCACAAACAATGAAAAGACCTCAGGGGTGTTCTGCATAAGCAAATTGTCAGCAAATTGTAATTGGACGCAGAGGCGAACATGTCACAACCCCTTCTCAGCTGTTGTCAGCATGTGCATCATTGAAGGGGTATATGGTCGTAGGTGCCAAGGCCTAGACCACAAACAACCAAAACACTTCGAGGGTGTTCTGCATAATCAAATTGAAGTTGTCACATACAATGCTGTCAACAAAAAATGTGAGATGCAGGAAATTGCGATTGTTTTCCAAAGGGGGGGGGGGTTGTGTTTTCCGTGACACATTTTTCCTTGGGGGGGGGGGGGCTGCTTGAAAGCGGCCGATAGTGGGGGGAGGGATGGGTGGGTCACCCAAGGGGGGGCTTTTTCCGGTGAAGAATTTTGATGTGGACAACGGCTGGGGGGGGGGGGGGTTGGTGTAGGGCATAATCAAGCGGAGGGGGAGGGGGTTTCTTGGTTGGGTAATGGTTGTCCATAAAGATCGGATGTCTGATGTCTGATAGCCGAAAAGGTCGCTATACACAACCCTGGGGCCTGCACGACCCCAAGGGCGTGGTACATATGGAGAATCAGTGTCGTCACCATGGGCACCACGCGTTCCCGGGGGTCGCTGCGCAGGCGGCGTTGGCGGCTGCGATACGTGGCGCTCTCTTGATTGCCCTTCGAGCGGACGTGTTTGCTGCGGAGGAGGTTCGAGATGTGGTGGACATCGTGCGGGGCAAGGCCATGGCCCTCAATGTGGCGACCGCAGGTGGGACGGTCACGGTCATCAACGTCCACGGCCCTGGCAGTGGCGGTGACTCTTGGGCGTCTAAGGGGTCCTTCTAGGCTGACGTGGCCATGTATGCGGCGGCCTAGAGCGCGGGAGGCACGAGGCCGGTGCTCATCGGGGGGGACTTCAACATATGGATGGAGTCCCCAAGACACCCCACCACGAGACGGTTCATGGCCCTATGGGAACAGTGTGGGTTCTTGAGGGCGGGACATGCGGCAGAGGAGGACCGGCAGCCTACGCGTGCAGGGAATGTACTCCTTCATGCTCAAAGCACCGCTGGTCCCGTGGGCAATGCGTGAGCGCCCGTACCTGGCACCGGGGAGGTCTCCTGTGGCGCTAGGGTCTGACCATGGCCCCATGGTCCTGCGCATCCCACTGGCAGTGGCTGCCAAGCAGAGGATCACACAGCTGGCCTACTCGCACGCTCAGGGCAGGCTGCACGCCATACGTCCGGACTCAACGGGGGTCCGCGAGGCGGCGGCAGCAGTGCTGTAGAGGACCTGTGATGATCCGGCGCTTTGAGAGTGGCTCTCGTCGGATCAGGACACTGCCACCATGGGCACGCTGGAGGTTCAGGCGGTCTTCGGCCTGCTCTATGCCTTCCGTGACGAGGTATCGCGAGTGATGGGGGTGCGCATGCCATCGGGCATAGACCCGCAGTACCCGTATGGACAACCGCAGACGGAGGCGTCTCTATCCAAGGTCGTCACGGATCAGCAAGCCCTTGTGTGGCGGGCCCATTAGTTGTGGAAACGGGACGTGGCAGGCGCAAGGCTCGCCTCCAGAGAAGCAACCGCCTTGCTACAGCACCTCCGGCAGGTGGACCCCAACTTGTCTCCCGCCACTGTGGAGGACTTGCGCGATGCTTTAGACCAGCAGCTTCGGCAGGTTGACCATCGCGTGGAAGAGCTCAGGGGTATCTTCAGATGCAACCGGCGCAGGTTCATCAAAGACTACTGGCGGGGCAAGGTGCCGGATTTGCAACTCCGGTGGACGGATCCGCGAGGCCATCAACGTGGCTAGCTACGCTCCCTCCGGCTTATGGTCCGTGTGCCTCTGGGAGTCGGAGAAAGTGCTCATGGAGGCCTCATGGGTCATGGTCGGGAGGTCCAGGGGTACTGGGAGGCGCTATATGCCAAGAGGCCGGTGAACCCACCGGCTTTTGAAGGGTTGGTCCGGGCCCACATCCCTCGGGGTGTACCTGACGACTGGAAATCGGTACAGGACCACACACTGCACGACCTTAAGGACGCCGCGGAGCAGGCCGTGGCGGACGACAAGGCGCCGGGGTCCGATAGAGTCACGGCGGCCCTCATCGCGGAGCTGCCCGAGCCGGTGCAAGGGCTCTTGGTACACGCCTACCGGGCCATCGTCCGTGGTGCGGAAGTCCCGGAGTCGTGGCATGAGGCCATCATCTGGCAGATGCCCAAGGGCACGGCCAGGAGAGGACTTGGATGCATACAGGCCCATAGCGTTGGGAGAACAGGACATGAGAATGCTTATGACTCCCCTCATGAGGAGGTTCACGGCAGTCCTAGCTCGTAAGGGACTGGCTGCAGAGTGGCAGTTCGGGGCCATGCCCGGCTCAACGGCGGCAGCCCCGGTGTTTCTGGCACAGCGCAGACTGCAAAGGAGACGGGAGGAGTATCATGTCCTGGCCTTTCATGTCTCCAAGGCCTTCGACACCGCCCCGCATGGGGCACCGGCTCTCCTCTTGGGGGTCCCGGAGGAGCTTATACAGCTCTTCCATACCCTTAGCTACGGCTCCGCAGTGCGCATTGTCACAGCGCATGGTCCCACCCAGAGCATATGCCTCCATAGAGGCTAGAGGCAAGGCAGCGCAGAAAGCGCCGTGCTCTACCTCCTCCTCCTGGAACCCCTCTTTCGGAGCCTTGCCCGGAAAGCCCAAGGGGATGCCCGCCACGCTATGCCGCCCCTGGTACAAGCATATTGTGACGACCTCTGGCTGATAGCGCACTCCTTACCGCAGTTCCTTGAGTATGCAGCGGCAATTGTGCAGTGCTTGGCGGACATGGGCATGTCCATCAAAGTTGGCAAGTGTGGGTACACCACTACCACTCGCGTTCCCTCGATCATGGTGCACTTGAGCCCTAACAACGCGGTAACTCCGTGGGCTTGTCTGGTGGCCAAGAGTACGGTGCCGTACCTAGGCCTCAGACTGGATCCGAAAGGAATGGCATCCATGAAGGAGAAGCATGTACTCCGCTGTCCTCCAGGAACAGCTTGGCTCTCACAGGGCCCCGGGACAACACAGCCCTCACCGCTGCGAAGAGCCGCTTGAGTTCTCCTGGGACTAATCCTGTCATCAGGGACTCGGTCCACCTACACCCGTGCTCTTTACAGGACATGAACTCCATGGCTTTGTCCGCGAGTGGTAGGTCATCAATGAACTCGTCAACCTTGGCACACAGGAGCCGCGCCACCGCTTCGTCCCTTTCACACAATATGCACATGTGGCCCGTGTCCTCTTCGAGTCCTCGATAGAAGATGTAGGGAAGCGCTGGAATCACCGTACGGATGACTTTTCGCCGCCGCCGTCGCATGACTTGCATGGTGGGGAGGCGGCCGTCCCGTGCCCGCAGCAGGTCTCTATGTGTAGGGCCATGATGCACCGCTCCCAGAGGCACCGCCTCACAAGCACTCGGCAACGGCATGTGGGCCCTGGTGCGCGCTGCCAATGAGTTCCACACCGCCTCCCTGACCTGCTGGAGGGCCCGCATGCAAGGCACATGTGGTTCTAGCACCCCATCTTCATTAGGCACCAGGAGGGTTGCATGTTCCTTTGGCACTAGGAGGTGTACGGGCGGGGCCTTCGCGTGGGCCGCAGCAAAGTCTAGTTCCTCCAGCGGGACTGCTGCCAAGTGCTAGCTCTGCCGTACCACCAAGTGGTGGGGCCCTCTAGCTCTGCATGGCAGTTGGCGCAGCCCCTCCACAATCAACTCAACGGGTGCTGGTTGACTAAATGTGGGGTGGGTCCTTTGGTGCCGCGGTACAGGGCCTCCTGGGCCCTGGGCAGGTGCGCCCCTATGATGGAGGCATCCACAACATGAACCGTGTGACTAGACGGAGGGGTGTGGAGCAGGTGTGCGGCCGCAACGATGATCTCCGCCTCGGGGACCGTGCCGCGGATGGCACCTTTCCACGTGGGGCTGCTATGGCTCGGCACTGCCACGTTGGTGACCCCGTCTTCCTGGGAAGAGGCATCAGACGACGTGACCTTCGCCGCCACTGGCACCCGTCAGTACATGTGGGGTTCCAACCATGCCACGTCCGAATGTGGGCTCATCGCGACTCTCCCTAGCGACGCCGCATTGGAAGCCGTCGGCTCCGGTGAGAGAACAGCGTTCTGCAGATATAGTCCATGGGGCGGCCAGTGTATGTCGCATCCGCAAATGGACTTGGTGGTATCCAGGGCCTTGGTATACTCTGCTCCCCACACGGCCGTGGAGCGGAGCGGCTGATACACCAACACCGTTCCCTACTCCACCGCCCCACCTTCGCGCATCGAAGTGACAGCGACGTGCGGATCATGTGGTACTTTGTCCAGCGTGACCACCGGCGGGATCGGACTCCCATCAGCATCAGAGGCAGGGCCTGACAGCGTTAGTAGGGTTATGGCCCACTCCTCTCGTCCCCACACCGCCTTGCATGCCCTATCAAATGCCGACCTCCCGTGTACAACCCACAGAGGCGGAGGGCCGCCCCCGGCATGTGGCGTAAGAAGGGAGATTGCCGCCGGATCGTCCTGTTGCCGATGACCATCGAAGACATCCCCCAAAAAGAACATCCGGGCAGCCAGAGGAACGAACGGCATGGACAGCCCTGGACAGTCCGCGTTCCAGACGTTGTCCCTACACCCTCCCACCACATACGCATCGCCCGTAGTGGCCTTGTGCGCTTCGTGGTTTTTTCGTGTCGCACCGGGTGAAGCAGACGATGAGTCATGCGATTGGGCACCCGGGACCCGAAGACCACTTGGAGACCCGTTAGCCACACATGGTCCAGCTGAGTGGGCCCAACTCCCGCATTGGGAAGGTGCACATGGTCCTCGTGACACTCCCGAAGCTGTACGGCCCAGTGTCCGGGCTTATGGCATGAAAGCCGCGCGTGCAGGAGGTCATTCGCCGGATCTGTTAGGGACCTCACCGCCGCGTCCGTGCGGGGCCCAGACAGCACACCGATGTCTCTACCCTTGAAGGTGTAGGACCGGGTAGCCCATCGCCGTCCAGCCCATTGCACCCGCGGCAGATGGGCGTGCACGCACGACTACACCGATGACGGCATGAGGAGTCCTACTCCCAACGTCCCCATCGCTTTGAGCACTCGGTCGACCCACGTGTCTCCTACATGCAACGCGAAAGACGTGGAAGGAACCATGAATTCACCGCACACCCTGTACTGCGTTGTGCAAGTCGTCAAGCATGGCTCTCCATTCACCTTTGATCACAGCCAAGCAATGATGCGTGAGCTGAGCCAAAGTCACTACCACGGAGTCACAGCACAAGACCCGAATATCCGCCAACAACTTAAGCCCTTTACCTGACCGCACCGCCACGTTGGACAGGTCTTTGGGCAATTCAAACTGCAAGGTCGCAATCTTAATGGCAGCATTCAACCTCACCACTTCCTCCGCAGTGTCCGACAGGTACTGCGCTGCGTACCGCGAAATGCCACCCACCACCGCTGCCATCACCTCATGGGGTACTGACGCCAGCCTTGGGGTGTTCTTGCACCAGCCTAGCAGATGATCCAGATTGGGGAAGATGGTTACGCCCGGAGGAATCATCGGCTCACCAAGATCATCCACCTGCCGCTGCGTGATTAGAGGAAGGCCGTGTATGCATTCCTGCAAGGTGATGCCCCATTCTGTCTGCTGACTGGAAGGGTTAAGTAGTTGCCGCCCTGGAACCCTTTCGGTGGCCTCCCGAGCAGCCTAGAGGGCGCCGTTGCATGCGTTGTTGGTGTCTAGGTCGCGCATCACACACGCTGAGGCCATGTCCACGTTTCGCCAGTGGATGGCGGCGGCGGCACAGGCCTTTAGCCAATGGATCGAAGCCTGGGTAGCCCAAGACTTTCCCGCATTCCGGGAGCGGTCCCGTACGGTGTCCGCACAGTCGTGAGCCACCATCCGTGGTACCATGGTGCGCGACCCAGATGGTTGTGGCGAACCCTGGCTCCACGTGTTGGCAAGCCATCCTGCTGTCGGGAACATCATGGGCTGGCCCCATGAAGTGCTGCCAGTCTTCCACCAACCGTTGTGCTCCTTCCGGGTTCTAGCAGTGGCCACTGTGTTGGACGTGGCGGCATTGTGGCTGTACGACCAGCAGCTAGAGAGGATCGTTCCGGTGGCGGAGGGGCAAAGGTCCATGGCAGATCTGGCAGGGTCCAAGCAGCTTGCGCGGATCCAGGGGGACGACGCGCTAGGTCGCATCACGGAGGTGCTGCTATCCCTGCCAGAAGGGGATGACAACGTGGCTGCACACGACCGTCACACGTTGGATGCCTTGGACCTTGGGCCGGTAGTCGAGGCCCAGTCCGGAGCCCAGCGAGTGGGGGTCGCATCGGCCCAGAGCCCTGGTCAAGCCAGGATGGACGTCATCGGGGAGATCATGCAGGACTATGGGTGCAGGGTCCTGGCGGGGGGCAAACCGAGTCTCCGGGCAGTGCTGCAGCCCCGGCTACTTGAGTACCTCTCGGGGAAATGGGACGGACAGCCAGTTCTCGCCCGGCGTCCACGTGGTACCGGGAGAAGCAGGGCCTGCTCCGTAGTGCCACTGCTCGTGCACTAGCAGGTGCCCTTCTCCGCCTCCATGAGGCCTACAATGATGTATGGCGGGACCTATGGTCTCAATGCTGTGAAGACGGCTGTGTCCCATCACAATCGCTGCTTCTGCTAAAGTGCAACGGGTGCGGAGAAACGGCGCCGGCATTGGTGCATCAGTGTGCCTGAAAGCCACTTTGTGGGTCACGCCGAGAGCGCGCTGGTAGGGGGTGGCCCAAAGCCTGATGGGCGCTACGCCACTCAGAACAAATGTCGTGGAATGCGATTCAGCGTGACTTGCGGGGTGTCCAGGTGGATGGAGTGCGATGCCTAGATGACCCGACTGCGGCACTGCCCCTGCTGCTGTGGTGGGCTGCGGTGGACGGTGACTCACGAGTTCTGTGGCTCTGGCATCACCGAGGAATTTTGTAGGGGAGCTACTGGTATCGGGGGTGATGCTGCGTGGCCGGGTGCGAAGATGGTGGACGGGCCGGGTGTTGTCCATCTGATGGATGGGAAAGCAGTAGTGGCATTTGAGAAGTGGTCCCCTACCAGCCTTCGTGTGCCTACACCTATAGGGTATTCCCATGGCACCAGAGTCTCTACTGGCGGCCCGGTTACGGCAGTCACGGGGGTTCATCCTCGGGTTACTCTGGGGGTTTGGTGAATACGCGAGTGTCCCTGTGCCCGCGCCACTGGTATCGGGCGGGTAGCAACTCGGCAGGCCGGGCGGTGCATGGAGTCATGGCCGCATGCGCCGCGGCATCGGTTGTGTGGGGGTGCTACAAGTGGGTGGCGAATGGTGGACTAGTGGAGCCGAGGAGGCATTGGGGCCGCCCTTGGGCCCCGGAGGACAATTAGTGGGAGTACAGGGGTGTCCCGTGACCCCAAGACCAACTCACGGAGGTATAGGGGCCGCCCATGGGCCCCGGAATCAATTCGGTGGGAATGCTGAGGTGTCCCATAACCCCTCGGGAGACTCATGGTGGTGCTGGGGTGTCCCTGTGAGCCCTAGAACAATCACAGGGAGTAGTGGGGCATCCCCCGGCCCCTCAAACAAACTAGAGGGATAATGCCTGCGGGCATGTACATAGCCTAACCATCTTACCTCTGCACGCGAAACTAGTAGCACAGCGGCGGGAGAGGTGGCGGTCATGAGCGCAGGGAAAGGCACCCGCGGGTAATGGGCCTACGCGGTGGTGTGGCGGTATGGCCCGGCGGCGGTGCGAACAGGCGGTGGGGCGTCGCACATACAGAAGCAGCACGCGCAGTCTGCGCGGTGGCAGCGAACACACAGGACTATATAGGGGGAACATGCCGTGAGCGGCCCGTAATGTATCGTGGTACACCGTGTCTGTATGAGAGGTCCAGGGGGTGAGGCACAGGTCTATACTACAAGTAGGCATGCCACGTTGTCACTGGATGCCGAACCTGCAGCCTAGCTGCCGCTGTGGCAGAGATGGCACAACCACGGGAGCTGGCCAATCAGTGCAGGTAAGGGTCAAGGGTAGGCGTCAGGGCAAAGTATGTGGGCGAGATGAGGTGAACCTGGTTACCACGGCCCGGGGCAAACCCCTGGTGGGTATCCCTACAGGGGGTCGATAACCAAGCTACGGCACCCGTCAGCCCGAATCCGAGCCAGCGATATTCAGGAGTTGCGCCTCTCACAGTGCGGGGTGGCTGGCATCCCTCCTGTGGACCCTCATGATATATTATAAGAGGGTACGTACAAATACCACAGGTCAGCTTAGGTCACAGTCTTGGTTAGAGGGCACCAGCCCTATATATATGTGGGGTCCGAAGGGGGCACACCGCGGGCGCGGCTTGTGGCTACTTGTGGCAATGGAATACTATCGTGTACTTATATACGATGATGTATCACGGTCTGGGGGTACGCGGGTGATGCCCCGGGTGGGCACATAGTACTGATGGCCTATACGATGCGGACAAGGGGGCAATGAAGGCTGGGGGCCACGATAGGCTGGAGCTCCCCAGAAACCCTGGCTGTGCATCCTATGGGCTTATGCACGTGCGCTACTGGTTGCAGGGTGCACAAGGTCCGAGGGGATGAAACGTCAAATGATACCAGGGGTGGACACCGTGACGGGGGCAGCTCTTGCTTCGCCGCATGCATGCTGTTTTACTTCTTGGTTGCTGCATTGCACCCATAGGAGGCGCCCTTGCTTTGAGCTTGTTGCTATGCTGCTGTGTTGCCATGCCTTGCCCCTTTACCCCCAGCGACCCAACGGGCCAGCGCTCGTCGCTGTTACTAATGCTAACGCACAGCAGTTGCCACTGCCCCCAAAGCCTGGTTGGCCGGTATCGCCGGTCCTCTGGGTCCTCCGTCATGCCGCCGGCCACCTCAGACAGCCCTGGGACCCATGGGATCGAGAGAGGCAGGCCACCTGTCGGTGCGAGATGCCCGGTAACTTCAGTAGACGGCATGATAAGTGGTTATGACTATGACTATACATATATATGTATATATATATATATATATATATATATATATATATATCCTCTAATCTACACCCCTCTCCCATACTCTATGTGGCTCCACTCTAAGGTACGTGCCAAGGGTACAACTTGGTGCATACACGTAGCGGAAGGGACTAAACTCGTTCAAAATGGGCTCAAAATGGGCTCAAAACACTTGTTTGTGCACCCCCAATGGTCCAAGATCACTTTTGGAAAAATGTGTTTTTGACCAATTTTTCACCCATTTTTGCTCCCAAAACGGCCCCTTTTCAAAGAATATCGGGATTTCCATGGGCCAAAACCCGTCCAAATGAGCTCAAAATGGGCTAGAAACACTTGTTTGAGCATCCCAAATGGTCCAGGATCACTTTTGGAAAAATGCGTTTTTGACCCATTCTTGACCCACTTTTGGTCCCATAACGGACCATTTTCAAGGCATTTTGGGATTTTCCATGGGCCAAAACACATCGCCACAGGCTCAAAATGGGCTAAAAACATTTGTTTGAGCATCCCAAATGGTCTAGGATCACTTTTGGAAAAATGCGTTTTTGACCCTTTTTCGACCCATTTTTTGTCCCACAACGGCCCGTTTTCAAGGCATTTTGGGATTTTCCATGGCCCAAAACGCGCCACCACGGGCTCAAAATGGCCTAAAAACACTTGTTTGAGCATCCCAAGTGGTCTTGGAACAACTTTGCAAAAAATGATTTTTTTCGCCCGGGGACCCTGGTGGACCCACCGTTGGCCCCGGCCGTGCGCGGGCCGGGCTGCCCTCCGGCTCCACCAAGTGACCACTGGTACGGGGGGTCTAGGTGGCTTGTTGGGCGATTCTGAGACTTGGAAACCACAAAAAGTGGGGGGTTGCGGGTGGACTAGGTACCCTCGGAATTCGGATTTGAGCCACGTAGCCGAAGATACGGCCCGTTCTTGGTTTCGGGGTGTTGGTGCACATTGCGCAGATTTTGGGGCTTTTTGGCGCCTTTTTGGGCCGTTTCTGGGACATATCGTGGAGTTAGGGGGCAACAAAGAGCTCTTGGTCACGGTGAAGTCAAGCCACACGTGGAGTGTAGCAAGTGTTTGCCTTCATTTGGCCGTTTCGACGGGGTTTCGGGGCGGTTTTGGGCCAAAAAAGGCTGTTTTGGGGCACAAAATGCGCAGATTTGGGAGGGCACCTCCCGACTTGGCGCCCCCGCCCCGGGGCGCCACCGGTGAGTTTTTGGCTCAAAACTTGGATTTGGCAAGGGCACCACCTAGGCTCTAGGATGGCTAGAGTAGAGTAGAGCCCGGAGCGATGAGGCCGAGCAATGGCCAAAACGGAAAGGAGAAGTGCTTGCTTGTTGCTTGCTTGCTTGTTGCTTGCTTGCTTGTTGCTTGTTAGCTAGATTTAAGGGGAGAGGGGTGTAGTAATATATATGTATCGGCATGCCTGCTCTTGATCTACCAACATTTATGAGGCGATTTGATCGGATGCATGCCATCGTCAAAACCTGAAAACGGCTAAGTGCTCACCGGCAAGGGCCCAGAGGGGCGGTACCCGGAGTTTGGACCCGGGACCCCCGCCATTGGTCAGGGGGTTCATGTACAAGAAAAAATTGTCTCAAAACTAGTGTCCAAATCCATGCACAGCCGGGATACACAAAAATGTTTTGACCCCCGAACCTTCCGCTCCCCCAAAAAGGGGCACCTGGGTATGGGGGGGTTGGGGAGTGGAGGGGTCAAAATAAAAAGATCACTGGGGGATCATTTTGTCCCCCAAAATGATGATTTTATAAGGGATTGGACATCAAATACCAGCCATTGGGTTCTGCTATGCGAAAAGGGGGGGTATATGGCGCCCGCACCTGTGCTTGATCTAAAAACGTCTCTTCAAGGTGATTTTGTTGCCTTCGGCAAGGTGCCTCAAACAAAGAGAATCATTGTTGAGGAACCCTCATTGAGGAACCCTTGCTGGTGCAAACACATACACAATGCAAACACGCCAAAACACTGCCTTCAACCACCCCATGCCAGCTTGGAAACGGCTCAGTCCTCACCGGTGGGGCCCCATGGGGACCCTACCGGGGGTACCCAGACATAGAGCTCGAGACCCCTGCCATTGGTAGGGCGTTCCTTGGAAACGAAAAAAGATGCCGTGGGCCTAGGGCTGGAGCAACGCACAGTGGCCGCAATAGGCCAGCCAACTTTTGCCCACTGTCGTGCAAACAGGCATCAACTGTCGCTTTTTGGGGGGGGGCACCACTGCAACGGCCAGAGTGGTGTCACATGGCTCCCCAAGGGTTTACATGTAATCCCACTGTCACCACCAAGCCCTGGATAAGGTGCCAACCACGGGGGGGGCGGCTACAACCGGTCGCATACAAGGACCGGGCCCGGCCGCCCCCCCGTGGTGCCAACAACCCAGGGGTTGTCCGGGGTACCTCAAAAATCGCAATTTTTCAACCACCCCATGCAGGCCTAAAAACAGTGGCCCCCCATGGGCCTAAAAACGGTGGACCACCATGGAGGGCCCGACTCAGGGTGCCTGCAAGGGTGAAACAAACACTAACCAAAAGAGTTTTGGCCAGTTGCCAGTACATTATTCCTTTGGCTGTATATTTTCTACTTCTTGTTTATAGAAAAGGTGCAAAAATGATTGCAAATCGTAGAGGGCATCAGAAGCACTGCGGAAGCGCATCCAACCCACCACCTCCCGTGCGTCCATCAGACCCCATGTCAAGAATGAGCAGGGGAAAGAGTGCAAAATGTGAACCAAACGACAAAAAGCACACAAATTGCATCACAAAGAGGCCCCAAGCATCATCAAAAAATACACAAATATCAATCAACACCAATAAACACCAATCAACAACGGCGGTCGCCCAAAAACAGACAATGTTGGAAAATAAACGCATAAATGTGTCATTTGGCCAGTGGCCTCCAGTGATCAATTCACCTTGGGGACTTGGAGATAGCGCTCAGCACCCTGCCAATGGTTAGGGGGTCCATATCGAAGGAAAAAATCACCCTAGGCCTCAGGCTGAATCAACGCTTAGTGGCTGCACTAAACCAACCAAGTTAAGGCTCAGGTGTCAAAATCAAAGGTTTCATTGGGGTATAATTTTGTCTCCGAAAAGGATGACTTTACAGGGGGTTAAACATGCAATTCCATTGGGGTATGCAACATGAATAACCCCCAAACGAGGGTTACTTGCGCTTGATCTAACAACCTCTCTTCAACATGATTTAGTTAGTGGTGTGAACAATTGTTTTTACGGATTCAACAAGGTGTGCAAATGCACGGCTTTCTTGAGTCCAACTGTGCAACAAAAAGAGATGCTATCAAAAGTTCAACAATGGTCCATGAACACCCACCTTTATGGAATTTGTTGGGGAGGTACGCATGCAGTAACCGAGGCGTGAACCACTGCGAAAAATATGCACCTCTTATTACGTAGAATCAAGAAATTTTGTATGCAGCTCTACTGTTGCAATGCACACGCACATCTGAGAACAAAAGGAAAGCTTGCAACCCCTACATCTAGACCTTTGTGACCGCACCTTCTTGGTGCCAACAAAGACATCTCATCCAACAATTGTTAGAATGTCAAAGCACACTTTGCATTACCACCTTGATCACCAATTTCTGTAACATCTGTTGAGACCCTACACATGGCACCCCTTCAACTTTACATACATTTCTTTCCTCCTGTGCATTACCTGGTTGCATGTTATCATGTCTCTGCAATTGTTTGGATACGGCTGGACTTTGCCGAGGCTGTGGCTTAGCTATCACAGCATGGGTCAATGCATGAAGTGTTTCAGCCCTGGCTATCCACTATTTTACTCTTGCCTTGCGACCCACCCCCAGAACAGTCCATGAAAACTGGAGCAAGATGGGGGGTGGGAAGCAAGACCTGGCGCATCATTCTTGCAGAGGGTCAGGCTCTATCGATACTTGTGTAAGCATTGACCATGCAATCATAGCCAAAGATCTGGTCCCAGTCCATCTCAGCCCAGCCTTTCACCCTGTGGCACCTGTTATCATCCCATGGTGCAAAGGCAACCCTAAAAATGAAATAGGTTCAAGCCTCAAGCGATTCTCGCTTTTTGCCAATCTTACCCCCACCTTTGCCACCTTTGCCACCTTTGCCACCTTTGCCACCTTTGCCACCTTTGCCACCTTTGCCACCTTTGCCACCTTTGGGCCGCTCAGGCCTGTCTTTTTTGCTGTGGCCCACTTGATCCATAGTAACAATCTTGCATGATGTATTGGCCATGCGCAGACTGCCTTGAGCTGCCGCCGCATCCATTTGTTCTTTTGAGAAGAAGGATACATCTGCAGATTTTTTGTCTTCAGCCCATTTGATGGATTGCAGGCCTACAATACACGGGATGGGTATGCCATAACTTGCAGTACAAGACACTCCCTCACTTGCACATGGAAACAGAAATGGTTCCTTCACAAATATCCCAAAATGGAGACAGTTCTGATGTTCCATGAGGCAGATTACAGTGAGGGCATCCCCATAGTTTCAAACCCAGCATTGTCTCAAGGCAGTTGACAAGTTCTGCCTTCGTCTGCAATCAACAAAACGCTTCACAACACCATGATTCAGCGCCAATGGCTGCACCATTTGACTTCATGCTCATTTTATTTCATTGGACCAAAGGTGTTGATATCATAATCATTTGGATCACAAATATCACTGCGCATACCTCCCCCAATGGGCGCACTGTTGCTGTCCAAAAGGCTGATTGTTTCAGACTTGCAATGCCCCAATTCTGCTTTTTGGGCCAAGTGAACTCTTGAGCATCCTCACCACGTTGCACTGGAATGCTGTTGGCAGCAGCATTCAGGGTGTGCCAGACAGAGAACATTTCGCCCATAGGGGGGGCGGGGGTTCAGAAGGGGTAAAAAAAAAGACCAACAGCTGAGGTGCAGCACTGAGGCAGTACTTTGCCCTTGGCCATTGTGGTGAAGTATTTACTCGGCACACAAGTGCATTCAAGCCGCTTTCCAATGAGTGATCAGGGCTGCCAAAGTGGTGACCTCCGAAAGACGAAATGATAACGATCGTGCTTGATACCTCATCACCTAGACGAAGTATCATCAATCAATTGTCAGTGCTTGATGACCATGGGGCTGGGGTGGGGGGCTGATTCTGGATTACTCAAGCCTGACACTCCCTCCAAGGTGTCTCGCATGATACGCATGCATACCAGTGTGGTATGCACATGCACCCACTGGTGCAGTGCATGGATTGTGCAGCAGGGTGCTAGGCACTTGTTATGAACGTGTATGGGTACGGCATGCACCGCAGGGTGATGGTACCGCAGGGTGCATGAGGGTCCAGCCAGGGTGCAGGGCTGCATACCTGGATACTGCTGCTTGAGCAGCTGGAAAACCAGCTCTTGGCCATGAATGTTGGGCAGTGTAGCCTCATACACCTCCCCTGAGATCTGTGCCCTTTGGCCATGCACCATGATTCCCCCGCGGTCCTGTGCAGCACTGCCAAAGGTAATCTTTTTGAATTCAGCAAGCGCATATGTCATACTGGGGTTCCACGCAAGTGTTGTCAACCTGGTCAATGGATGGAGTGAATGAAATGTCTGCTCGGAGGGGGCAGGGATGTACAAGGAAAGAATAGCTCGATTGCGGAAATAAGCGTAAGTCGCTTTTTCTTTTGGTGTACGATGTGTACCTTTTTTTTTTTGGCTTGAGTCGCGTTTTTTCCCCAACGAAATTTTTTGGGGTGTAAGTCGCATAAACTTTTGTTTTGGCATAAGTCGCGCATGGAAAAAAAAACCTTTTTCCAAAAAAAGGGGGGTGGGAACACAAGAACAACCCAACAACCGCCATTGCTACCGGACTTGGGGTGCACTATGCGCACACGTACAGCCTTAAACCCCCAAACCCAGGGCGCCGTAAAAAATGTGCACGACAGGGCTCTAACCCCCTGGATCGCAAATGTATGACCAGAGAGAATTTTACGACGCCAACGCCGTAAACATTGAGAAATCTCGATCAAATTTTGCCTTTTCTCTACACCGAGTTGTATCTGAAAAACACAGTTCCAGCAGCGCTTTAAACAAGTGGTGCAGGATCTGGACCTTGATCAGATATGCTACGATAGGTCATTGGCAACCCTAGGGAATGTGTAAAGCAGATCCACAAGAAGACAGATCGCTATACGTTGTATTTTCTAGACAATTTAAAAGACATCTCCCCAATTGGACAACAACAAGGAGGGAAAGATTGATCAAACCCGACCCGGACACTCTGTCAATGCTCCCTTTGTTTTTTTTTGTTCCGACACTGGTGAGTTCGGCCATCAAGGCAGACAGTGTACTTAGGCAGCAATGGCCTAGAGGTATGTACAGTAAAGTCGGCTTAACCAATGGGTGGGATGCGGGTAAGGCAGTTCTCCACAGAGGGAGAGCCCAACTGGGGCGCAGGACCTGTATGTACTGTACACTCCATGCAGGTGGTGGGGCCTGCCACGACTACAGAGGGTCAACACCTAGAAAACTGTGGAGTTGTGACTAGATCAAAAAACTAAGATCAAAGAGCGACTAACAGTCAGGAACTACAGGGAGCCCCTAGTGCAGAATCGAAAAACTCATACACTGGGGTGGAAAGTGGTTGTAGGGGTGTATCCCTCAATGCAGAGCCGATACACTGGGGCGATATCAGAAGTGGATCTCCCGAATAGGGGACCCAGTGAGTTGAGTGAAGGGGAGGTCAACGCCGTCTCTGTCGGGTGACCCCGTAAGCTGGACAGCAGCCGGACTGGGGGGGTGCAAGCACCGCCGTTTACAGACACGGACATCGGGGGACAGCGGGCGCCGACGCTTCAACTGTAGAACGCGCAGGGCCGCCAAATCGCTCTCCAGATAGTGGCCCTTCTCTCGCCAGGCTACCTCCTGCCAGTGTTCAGTGACTGTGACCCAGTCGCCCCACTGACGCGCCAAAAGACGCCCAGTACTGAGGCCGACGTATTGGGAGTGTAGCCGTCGCTTCAGGGCAACTGCCGATTCGTATGTCTCCTTGTGATGGGAGTGAATCAGTTCCGCATATGAGGATCGGATAGACCGGGATGTGCTGGAGAAAGCTGCCCTGTACAAGCGTTCAGCCCCCCCCATGCACGTGCGGAGCCACTGCTCGTGGGCCCTCATGCGGTAGGCCATCATGGAGGCCCATGTCATATATTTCTGATGGGACATGGATGCATGGTGCAGAGTGGCACCCCCGATGGTGCGTGTCTGGCGCTGATATACCCCCAGGAGGGTGGTGGCCAGTTTGAGTGTAGGTAGGTAAGAGAGGGTGTAATTATGACATGTGAGCAGGGCACGAGCCATATTCATCTTGGCATGCATGGCACCCTGAAAGCAAGACGTGCGGAACAGGTACCGGGCCGACAGTAACGGAGCCCTCCACGCCGAGACCATCGCGCGCGACCAGACGGTGGTCTTGCAGGCCATATGAAGTAGAAGTGTGTAGGATCTGTAGTGCGCCTGTAGGTCGCGGCGCATGTCCCTCCAGAGGGTGTGTAACTGAGCCACAGACCTCATGAGGAAAATTTCCCCCGGGAGGCCCTGACGAGCCAAGGGAGGCCGGCAGAGGCCTAGATTTGAGGGGGTGGACGGGTTTGACACATAGTCGCGGACCCTGGCCTGAAGAGGCGGACTCAGAGAGGAGAGGAGACGGAGGAGCGTACAGGCCGTGTTGTTAGAGTAGGGTTGCTGCACGATGTATGACGCACGGGCGTCGGGGGACGACCGCGGTCGCTTGGCATCGCGCTTGTCGCGCCCTCCCTCCCGTGGTTTGTAGTGTACCTGCGCCCGCAGCGTGGTATCGTCGGGGTTCAGGGAGACAACTCGGCGATGGAGTTTGGTGTACCATATCGGCGTGCTGCGGCTGTCAGCATTCGAGCGAATGCCGTCTGTGCGTGGGGGCATGGGTAGTGACTGGCGTAAAAGGGTTGTGGCATGCATCATATGATATTGATGCCATGCCACGCGGTACCGGAGTTCGCGCAACCTTTCCCGCGGTACAGTATCAATGAAGGACTGTGGAATACGCAGTTTGGAAATGTGGTCCAGATCTTCCGGTGAGGCCTGGTCAAGCCACCGTTGTGCCATGTCCTCCCAAGGACCCCATGTGCGGACCCACTCGTGGAGGAAAACCGGGGACCATGCACTGCAGTGCACAAGTCGTGCGTGTGGGGTGCCTCGATGCCACTGAGAACATAGGGGGCAGAGGACTTTGGTTTTTTCCCAAGGGGGGGAGCAACCCGCCCATCGCACATTACCCCACATCCACTGGACCCACACGTGTCGGCGCAGTGCCCGTAGAGGGAGCCACGTTGCCCAATGCAGGCGCCGGTACATCTGATACGGGCGCGTGGCAGCAATCCATTTGCTCGCGGGGGTCGGAGCCTCAGTCCCCCCCGCGGATATGCTGGACGGACCTGTGGGATTGTGGATAGGTAGAGGAAGGGACGTTGCCAGTTTGGCGAGAAGGTCCACTTCGTTGTTACGTTTGACACTCTGTCAATGCTTGTCATGTTTGGTGTAGAGATTAAACCTCAATGTCACACCTCCATACAAAAATGTTTACGGAGATAGCACCGTAAAAAAAAATCGCTTAGTTGGTGATTGGAAACCAATATTACCACCAAAAAATATTTTCTCTGTGTAAAGGAGAAAGGGCGAATGGAGGAAGGGGGTGGGGTCTGCATAACCCATCGTTGCTTCCCATATGTGCTAGGAGTGATCCCCGTCATAACCTATGGCAGCTAGACACACCACTGAACACCACCAATGGGTAGGGGGGAAACATTCTTGAGTGCGTACACATTTGGGGAGCCACGGCCATAAATTTTCACATCGCCGGTGCTGTAACATGAGAGGGGGTAACTTCCGATGATTCTCTTGACAATGGGGTTTCTATGGCAATGCCTTTACTAGCACGAGAGACAAAGGGCATCTAAACACATTGACAAATGTTAAAACTGCAAATTGTACAAGCTGCCATATGCAGGGGTCATGAAAATATGGGGGTGATCTGAAAAGATTTCCACACCAGCCTAATGGGATCCAACAGTTGAAACTGTTAGGTTGTCTTTTCGGGGGTGGTGTGAAACGGACTGTAAGAGCCAAAAGTTCTTCCAAGTGGGGAGCCCCAAAGTCTCACTACACTACACCACCTTCCTGAACCTCTTGTTTCTGACAATTATCGTGACGATGGGGTTTTTGTGGCACAGCCTGTCATGAGCACCAATGACAACCCAGGGGGGGGGCAACCCTTGGGTTGTGGACGCCAACTACCCCCCCCCAACTAACTGTTGGCCGGAGGCCCCTTGGGGGGCGGGGGGGTTGGCTTGGGTTGGGTTGGACTCTTCCGGCTTTAGGGCGACAGACCCCGGAAGGGATGGGTCCTCCGGAAGCGGCACAGGGGGCAGGGGGGGGGGAGCATTGGAGGGGGGGTTGAGGGGTTTGGGGGGGGGGGGGGCGCTCCAGGAGTGTCGAGGTGCGGCGATTCCCACCGCCCATGTATCACCACCACCACCATCCGCCTCACCGCCCAGACCACACCATTCCACAGCAACCACCGTGACCGCACCATGGGCACGCAACCCGCCAACACCACAACCACCACCACCACCACGCGATCCTACGGCCACCACCTCCGCAACTACACGGACACTTGGACCACCACCAAAACCACCACCACAGCCACATGGCCCTCCACCATCCGCTGCCACCGCACCAAGGACACCCACCACCACCACCACCACCCGCACCACCAGTATAACCCACGATCCCACACCACCGACCCCCGTAGGAACGTGGGCACACGGACCACCACTACCACCACCACTTTCACCACCACAACCATGCGCTGCCGCATTAGCCACCGCCACAACACCATGCACCGGGAGCACATAGACCACCACCACCAACCACAGCCAACCCACCACCAAACCCATGCAGTCCCACACCAACTGCCTCTATGGCACCACAGATGGTTGGACCACCACCACCACCACCGAAGCCACATGATCCCGCACCAACCGCCACCACAGCACCGGGGATATTCCCACCACTGCCACCACCACCACCCACACATCCAATACGACCCCACAATTCCACACTAGCCACCCCTGCCGCACCATGGACACCATCAACCCCGGCTACCCTAGCACGTAGTGACACACCAACCATAGCTGCAACACCACGGCAACGCCACCCACCACCACCATTTGGCACACCACCATGACCACGCGGTGCTGCACCAAACACCGCCTCAACACCACGGACATGTAACGCACCACCACCACTTGCCCCATCAACAACAACACGTAACCCCTCACACGCACCAACACCAACACCACTACGAACACACGGCCCGCCCAACAAAATGGACCCCCACAAGCCCAACATCCGCCCCACAAAGCACACACAACCCCCCCGCCACAGCCCCACCCCATGTACCCCCCCTGCATGCATTACCCCCATGACCACCGAGACGTCCCACCCATCGTCCTGCCAACAGACACCGCGCCGACAATGGCACCACCCCATGGGGTGATGCAACCCCCCCCCCCCCCCCTGAGAGCCACCACTGGCTTGAGCTTTGCAGCCGATGGCGCCGGCAGCAATATCGTCATTTTGATATTGCTTGCCAAAGCCTGAAGGGCAAATTGCAATTGTTTGTGCGTGATCATGATCAGCGCCTCATATGGGTGTGCTCCACGTTATTTTTCTTTTTTATACTTCCGGCGCCACATAAGTTCGAAGTTCAAAGTCTCGCTATGAACAAAGGAGAGGCACTCATAGGCAGGTTGCCTAGCATCAGTCTAGCCGTAGTAACTATAACAACAAGCTTCGTGCAGGTTATGCACGTCCATCAAGGACGCCTGTGGGGACAAGTTATCCCACAAGTCGGCTGACAGTGGTGTGCAGATGTGCTCTGCCACGGGCAGTGTCTGCCCAGTTCGAAGTGTCAGGTGTGGTGTTCTCAGTGTGTTGGTTTCCGAGCCTCAGGTCACGTGCGGTGGGTCCTAGGAGACCCAGTCGGCTGAATCTCCCACGGGTCTGTGGGATCAGGATCCCCAGTAAGCTGGATGTAGTCCGGGGTGTCGGAGTGGTGTGTCCTGTACCGCTTGAAACGCCAACCCGGTGACAAGTCGACTGCACTCGCGGGCCTCTTTTTCTTGTCCCGAACAAGGCTCCACCGCTCTGCAATTTCCTCTAACCAGGCTTGGTGTTCCACCAGCCACCGGCTCATACAGGCCCGCATCTCTTCCAGTGACTCTTGCCGCCATTGTTTCATGGACCTATGTTGGCTGGTGCGGGCGAGTTGCAAGGCATCACACATGGCCGCGGTCAACCACTTGTCCCTGTCCCCCAGCCTATGGGTCACCATAGCAGCCCATGTGCGGAAGTTCTGGTAGGCCGGCTGTTGGTGGCTAATGTTGGCCCGGGCAACCGTGGCCGTGTGGGCGAGCGCAGAGCGTAGCGCCAGTGGGTGTGCTCCACGTTATTTCCGCCAACTGCCGGCGATGAGTCTAAAAACCACCCTTCATGCCACGGCTCCATTGCTATGCCCGTGCTGGAGGTACCCAAATGTCCGTGGGCGCTAAATGATTCACCTCCTCCGGCTTGGGTTGCATTGTGCGCACACATAGCTCCATAAACGTCGGGCGAACGGGTGAGAAATGTACTGTAAACACCTTAGAGATTTCCATTAAGTGTAGGGATTGCAAAAAGGGGTATGGTAGGCGGCTTGGCACACTTCTAACGCAGCTGTTTACAGTGTTGGCGCCCCCCAAGTTCAGCTAGATAGCACACACACACACACACACACACACACCATTGCAGCACACATGGGTCAGGGTGCACCCAAGGTGATGTTGTTCACAGTTGTGATTCCCGGGGGGGGGGGGGACTTCGCAGGTCCTAGGACGCCAACTACCCCTGCCGCCCCCCTACCCTCCCCCTCGGGGCCTCCGGCCAACAGTTAGTTGCCAACTGGGTCGCCCTCAGGCATCCATGGGTGCCAAAGGCGCCCGATGCCCCATGAACACCAAAGGTGCCCTAAGGAAAATTTTGTCCACTTTGCACCCCAACACTATCCTTAAACCCAACCTTGACTCTAACGCCCACCCACAACCCTTAGCCCACTCCTAACCCTACACCTAATGAAGACTCAATATTGGGACCGAGCTGGTGGGGGAGGGAACATCAGCTATGACTGGTGAGGGACATCAAGAATGAGTCACACATTGATAACAAAGTGAAATCAGCTTGCAAGTGAACCCCATCACCACGAGGCCCACTTGCAAGGCTTTTTGGACTTCTGACGGGCCAAAATGCCCCAAAATGGGCTCAAAATGGGCTCATTTCACCCGTTGGTGCACCCCAAATGGTATAGGATGAGGTTTGGAAAAATGCGTTTTTGGGGGAATCATTGCACTGCGCGCGCAGTGCGTGCTACTTTTAGACTATGTTCCCCCTGAAGAGCCCCCAGGCACGCCCCTTGGAAACGCCCTTAGAATTAGGTGACCCAAACTGCCCCAGCTCAAGGAGTTGCAAACTACCTTCCCTTCACATGACACACATCATGCACAACTAGAAAAGCCATGAACAGCGTATTGGTTGCCACCCTCAACACCCTCTAATGTAGCGGGGGAGGCGGCCGGGGTACCTCCTTTCGCATGTGCATCGAAACCTTTGTCGACATAACACAACGACCGTTGTGGCGACAGCCCCGCAGAGGCAATTTTTGCTACGAGATTATTCGGAGTTGAACTACTCACCCTCTAGTGGGTCTTTCGCTTCACCAGTCACATCAACCCCAGTAAGTTGATGCGACCGGCCGGACGAGAATTTGATGGCGAATTGGAATGCAACTTGGCTTGGAATCACAGGCATAGCACAATTCAAAGAGATGGGTAGTATCTTGCAAAAAGACATGGTCCAAATAGTCCTTGCAAATACAAATAAAATGTGAAAATGGGTGGAAATGGGTGAAATTGGGTGAAAATCCAAAAATGCTATATCCCCAATGTGGAAAAAGCATCAAAACCTGCGCAACAGGGTAACAATGATGCCCCTATGATCTCAAAGCATGGGTCTACAGTACGGCCAGACGCCCAAATAGTTGCACTGCGCGTGCACTGCGCGCGCGCGGCGCTTAAGGTGCCCCCTTTGACCCATTTTTGACCCATTTTTGGTCTCAAAACAGCCCGTTTTCAAGACATTATGGGATTTTCGGTGGACCAAAATGGGCCACCACAAGCTCAAAACGGTCCAAAAACACTTGTTGTAGCGTCACACATGGTCTATGATCATTTTTGAGAAAAGTCATCCTTTTGCCTCTATTAGACCTTGTTGACCCATTTGGGCACCCACCTGTTTCGGCTTGAGCTTGCAGCTTGCTGCAGCCTAGTGGGCCTAGGTATTGGGGTCTAGGCGTCCGTTTGGGCAATTTTGAGGGGTGGAAACCACAAAAAGTGGGGGGTTGCGTGCGGAGTAGGTGCCCTCGGAATCGCATTTTGAGCCATGTAGCCAAAGATATGGCCCATTCTTGGTTTGTGGCTGTCGGCATTTGGAGCTTCTGGGGGCCTTTTTGGGCCGTTTCCGGGACATATCATGGAGTGAGAGGGCCGCAAAGAGCTCGTGGACGTGGGAAAGTCAAGCCGCGCGTGCAATGTACCCACCGTTTCCCTTCGTTTGGCCGTTTTGAATGTGTTCCAAGGCTTTTTTAGCCCAAAAATGGCTGTTTTTGGCCCAAAAATGGCTGTTTTTGAAACTGAGGTCCGCCACTTGCGAATCCCGTTTCCGACCGCCACCGTCGAGTTTCTCGCTCAAACTTTGTGTGATTGCACTTCACACCCATAGGTATCATGCACCAAAATTTCAACCAAATCCAAAGCACTACGACGGACGTCTGATTTTTCCCCATTTCGCGCGTGCTGCTGCTTGCTGCTTGTTGCTTGCTTGCTGCTGCTAAACGTGGTAGGTCCACCCTAGACACTAAAAAGGGTTATAAAACCAAGACTGGTTCCACCAGCTCGGTGACCCTACCCCTACCCAACCCTAGCCCTAACCCTAGCCCAAGCTCTCACCCTAGGCAAGGGTGAGAGTGAGTGTTGGGGTTCAAAATGGAGAGCAATGATGTGGCAAAAGCAGCCATGAACAATATTTGGGAGATCTTGTTGAGCCCAATCAACATGGCTCGCATGGCCAAACGAGCTGTCTGCAAAGGTTAGGGTTACGTTTATCGTGATACTTTGGTTAGAGGGAGGGCAAGGGGAGGTAAGGGGAGCCTGTGACCCCCCTCCCGCCCCAACACCCCAAATTGCCCCCCCCCCCCCGACCCCCCCCACCACCACCACCCGGGTGTGGGGCGTCATCATGGGGTATAGCCATCGGAGGAGGAGGCGTGGGGACGGGTCTTTGCCAAGTCGCACGTGCTGCTAGTCTAACGGCGGTGCCACGTGCGTAGGTTGGGGCGTGGACGGCGCCTGTGGGCCACCAGGCGGGAGGTAAGCAGCCGTGCCAACGGTTTGGGC
The DNA here is from genome assembly GCA_964036045.1 of Eutreptiella sp. 'Long Island Sound 2002'. Classification (NCBI taxonomy): domain Eukaryota; phylum Euglenozoa; class Euglenophyceae; order Eutreptiales; family Eutreptiaceae; genus Eutreptiella; species Eutreptiella sp. 'Long Island Sound 2002'. Next base: position 58,163,824 of record OZ038384.1, on the reverse strand, counting down.
CCTTTATCGGGCGCCCGTTGCTTGGCCTGTTGCCGCTCCCCTTGGTGGGAGCTCGCCTAGCTGCATGGCTCCCAAGGGCCCGTGGTAGCCGGCTGCTCCTCCTGCCGGGGCCGGTTGGGGGGGGGGGGGGGGCTCGTTCCACCCCAAGCGGCCCTCCTCCCATAGGCATAGCTCGAGGCGTCCCACGAGGGCACGTTGCGCCTAGGGGGGTCCGTTTGTTGGGCGGCGGCCCAACCGTGGGGGGGGGGGGAGGTGGTTGTTTTCGAAGCCCGCCCAAACCTGGGGTGCCTGCACTGTGGACAGTGGGGTGGGATGGGGGCGCTTGTGGTGCTCCTGGTAGTGCACGTGGCTGGGTGGGAAAGGGGGGCCTGTCATCTAGAAGGAGAGCATGAGCAACCTGCGGCAGACGTGCCGGAAGTAGTCGACCATGTCCTCTGGTGCCGTGTCTGCCCATGGCTTTGGGGGTCGTGGCGGCACCGGGGCTGCGGTTGTGGGGGATGGTTGGTGGGCATCAAAGGTGTGGAGGTTGTGGTGGTGCATGTATTGGGCGATGAGGGCTTGGCGGACTGCCACTTTGAACTGCTCCCCACTGTGCAGCAGGGGTGGGTTGTGTGGGGGCAGAGTTGTGTTGCCGGCGGGCACAACGGTTGCCCACGCGTGGTCTTCTCCGTGGGCCACGTAGTCACCCTCAGACATCCCCGGAGGCTGTCGCTGTCAGGTCTCAAGAGGCTAGGATGGCGCGTGGGGCAGGGCGCGGCGGGGGCTAACACGGGTGCGCGCGGTGCTGCGGGGTCGGCTATCCTCAGTGGGGGTAGCGGGCAAGGTGGTGGAGGGCCCCTTGGCAGACGCAATTGTTGGGCTTGCACGGCACAGGCGCTTGCGGTAGGCGTTGGCCCGGATGGTGGTGTCAGGGTGGGGGGCTCATCGCGTGTGCATGTTGGTGGGCGTGTGTGTTGTGCAGTTGGTGGCTCCCTGTGTCGTGTTTGTGGTTTTGGTGTGCATTCGGGGTGTTGTGGCTGCGTGGGATCGGGGGCAGGTGGTGACTCTCTTACGTGTGGGCGTGCGGGTAGTGGGGGGGGGGGCGTGCGTGGTGTGGCTTTTCCTTTGCCCCGGCGTGGCCAGGCGTGGTGGGTGCCGCGGCACGTGTGGGTGTACTCTATGTGTAGTGGTGTCTGTTGTGGTGTCTGTTTCGGCGGTGGGTGCTCCAGGTGTGGGTGGCGTGTTATGTTGTGTGGGTGCACAGGCTCGCGGTAGGCGACCATTCATAGAAAAAGAATTTTGTGAGGGGGGCTCCGTCTTCCGCGGGTGTAGTGGCCATGTGTTGCAGGTATTTGTGGGTACGGTGGGTGAGTTGCGCCGCCACCTATGTGCTCTTCTGGTCGTTTTAACATCCGACTCAAATGTTGCAATTTCGCTAAGGTTTGTGTGTTGCACATGTGGTGCTAGCGGGGGGGGGGGGGTGTACCCTTGTGGCACCCTAAGAAGGTTCGAGGCTTCAAGGTGCCCACCCAGTACTCTTCAGAGTTGATTGGCCAACGGCGCTTCAAGCTGGGAAGTGTGGAACTCTTGGTCACTGCATGGGTGGAACCACCGAAACAATCTTCCTCAAAGAAAGCCCACAAAAGGCTGTTGTGCCTGTCCTTTGTCACTCCCTCCAAAGTAGCCGAGCCATTTCGAAGGGGGAGGATATTACTATATCCTTGTGACTGTAGCACAGATGGTCACCTATGATACACTTGTGAGTGAAACCATCCCTCTTTTTGTGGGAGATTGGTCGAGTGACAAGGACATTATTGCCTGGCTTAACCACAAGTTGTACGACAATGAGGTCGGTTAGTCGGTGAGCATGGGCTGCGGCGGTGACATACATTGTGTCTCGCTCGAACATCATGAGTACGAAGGCAGCAAGGGCACCAGTCATAACACCGTTGGTTTGGCTTGGAGGCGCCGCCATCCATTCATTGTTAATAGTGATGAGCGTGAAGGGCTCCATTGGTTTCGTAGCATGGACAACTGCAAAGTGCCAGTATGGGCCTTCAAAGTCCTTATTTTGGAGCCACTTGTGTGTACTTCCTTCATCTAGCGAATGCTGAAATGCTTCCGATCAAAGGGTGTTTCAACACATGCTCGGGCTTTGGGTTTTCAAAAGGATAGTTGGTCATGTGGCTATGAATCATTGTATTTTTGTGATGAGGTGGCTCGCCATCAGGGGAGCCTGGCGGATGTTGATGTTATCCTCACACCTCTGCCAAAAAAATTCATTATGGAAGCAGTGCACATCATCAATGCGCATCGCTGCGTCTAACTCCGCGACACTATCCCGGAGAATGGATGGGAGGGGGAAGTGAGTTGCCGGCCTAGAGAATCTCCTCCTGCCCCAGCCTCCGACTTTGAGTCCTTGCCCCCATCTACTTCCCCCCTCCTTTTTGATGAGGAGGATCCGCTTTCGCAACCCGAGGGCAATATTGCTACCTCCTCTTTTGAGCCCACAACAATACCACCTAAGTCAGGTCACCTTGGGTCAACTACATTCGTGCACACAACCATAATGGCATGGAGCCAAGTACAAGAAATCGGCGAACACACGCTGGAAGTCAAAGCCATCTTTGTGTCTCATGGCTTTGGCTTTGCATGCGGATTGCTATTCCACAGACAAGAGTCACGGATACCTTTTGAAGTGAACTATTCCAGCTCTTGAATAAACCGTTTGTTGTTCACCAACCAACCCTCTACGCCGTTTGGGTATGCCTCGGGAACCTTGGCACGCTTCCCACGGATGAGCACGTATGGACCAGCATCATCACTGGTGGCAGGGTTAGACAAGGCAGTGGACTGCGTGGTTTGTGGAGGGGCATTATAATTGCCCTTCACCGACTTCCCATCTGGGGGCACGTCCTCGCAGTTGGAGGCTGGGGAGGCAAGAGATTCTCCAGTGTGCAAATGCACTGGGTGCATTTGATGTGGATGTGGACGAAGCGTCGTGTGGACCATCGGTGGTGCCTGGTGACCAAGGGCAGTTGCTCCAGAGCCAGTTGGAGCCGGGGCTTCTGTAGGTGTCCCCGGAGGGTGTCTAGGCGAAGGGCAGCGTAGTATAGGGGGGTGTGAACGGACTCCTCCGGTCGTTTGATCCGTCTGGTGTCTGCAGGTCAGCTAAGTGTGGTGGCGAGCTGCTAGACGGGGGTGGGGTAGTGGTATTGTTTGTCTTTGTCCAGGTATGGTACTCCTCCGGTGCCCGGTGTGGGGTTTGGGTTGCTATGGGTACCGGGGGCAGGTGTTGAAGGTGGCTATAAGGTGTGGTGTCCGGCCGGGAGCACTTCAAGAGCTGCCCACTCTACCAGGGACTCGAAACCCTCACATGTTGGAAATGCCAATATCAAATGGGTATGTCTAGCACGGCCCCCTGTGTGAAGCAAAGGGGGGCACAACATTGCAAACTTGATGGTGCAATGACTCGTTGCCCATCAACCAGCATGCTCAAGGCTACATCACACTGCCATCTTGGGGGTCCGCAACGCTTCAAAGCGGGAAACAAAATCAGCAGTGGCCCATGGCTACACCACCCCCACCGTCTTGGGGGTCCCCAACGCTTCAAAGCGGGGGACAAAATCAGCACTACCCCTCAAGTGGGCACATTTCCTACATCACTCGTGCCATCCTGGGGGTCCCCAACGCTTCAAAGCGGGGGATAAAATAATCAGTGGCCCACAAGCAGGCACATTGGCTACAGCACCCCTGCCGTCTTGGGGGTCCCCAACGCTTCAAAGCAGGGGACAACATCAGCATTGGCCCACAAGTGGGCACATTGGCTACATCAGCCCCACCGTCTTGGGGTCCCCAATGCTTCAAAGCAAGGGACAAAATTAGCACTGGCCCAAAGGTGGACCGATCGGCTACACCACCGTGCCATCTTGGGGGTCCCCAACGCTTCAAAGCGGGGGACAAAACCAGCAGTGGCCCATGGCTACATTAGCCTTGCTGTCTTGGGGGTCCCCAACACTTCAAAGCGGGGGACAAAATGAGCAATGGCCCACAAGTGGGCAGATTGGCTACATCAGTCGTGCCATCTTGGAGGTCCCCAAAACTTCAAAGCGCGGGACAAAATCAGCAATGGCCCACAAGTGGATAGATAGGCTACATCACTCCTGCCATCTTGGGGGTCCCGAACGCTTCAAAGCGGGGGACAAAATCAGCAGTGGCCCACAAGTGGGCACATTGGCTACATCACCCTTGCCGTCTTGGGGGTCCCCAACGCTTCCAAGCGGGGGACAAAATTAGCACTAGCCCACAGGTGGACCGATCGGCTACATCAGCCCCACTGTCTTGGGGGTCCCCAACGCTTCAAAGCGGGGGACAAAATCAGCAATAGCCCACACGTGGGCACATTGGCTACATCACCCTTGCCGTTTGGGGGGTCCCCAACGCTTTGAAGCGGGGGACAAAATTAGCACTGGCCCACATGTGGACCGATCGGCTACATCGGCCCCACCGTCTTGGGGGTCCCCAACGCTTCAAAGCGGGGGACAAAATCAGCAATGGCCCACAAGTGGGCACATTGGCTACATCACCCATGCCATCCGGGGGTCCCCAACGCTTTAAAGCGGGGGACAATATCAGCAATGGCCCACAAGTGGGCAGATTGGCTACATCACCCCCACCATCTAGGGGGTCCTCAACGCTTCAAAGCAGGGGACAAAATCAGCAGTGGCCCACAAGTGGGCACATTGGCTACATTAGCCTTGCCGTCTTGGGGGACCCCAACGCTTCAAAGCGGGGGACAAAATCAGCAATGGCCCACAAGTGCGCAGATTGGCTACATCACCCCCACCGTCTTGGGGGTCCCCAACGCTTCAAAGCGGGGGACAAAATCAGCACTGGCCCACAAGTGGAGAGATTGGCTACATCACCCGTGCCATCTTGGGGGTCCCCAACGCTTCAAAGCGGGATAAAAAATCAGCAATGGCCCAGACTTGGGCAGATTGGCTACATTAGCCTTGCCATCTTGGGGGTCCCCAACGCTTCAAAGCGGGGGACAAAATCAGCAATGGCCCACAAGTGGGCAGATTGGCTACATTAGCCTTGCTGTTTTGGGGGTTCCCAAAGCTTCAAAGCGGGGGACAACATCAGCACTGGCCCACAAGTGGAGAGATTGGCTACATCACCCCTGCCATCTTGGGGGTCCCCAACGCTTCAAAGCGGGGGACAAAATCAGCAATGGCCCACAAGTGGGCACATTGGCTACATCACCCATGCCATCTGGGGGGTCCCCAACGCTTCAAAGCGGGGGACAAAATCAGCAATGGCCCACAAGTGGGCAGATTGGCTACATTAGCCTTGCTGTCTTGGGGGTCCCCAACGCTTCAAAGCGGGGGACAAAATCAGCACTGGCCCACAAGTGGATAGATTGGCTACATCACTCCTGCCATCTTGGGGGTCCCCAACGCTTCAAAGCGGGGGACAAAATCAGCAATGGCCCACAAGTGGGCAGATTGGCTACATTAGCCTTGCTGTCTTGGGGGTTCCCAAAGCTTCAAAGCGGGGGACAACATCAGCACTGGCCCACAAGTGGAGAGATTGGCTACATCACCCCTGCCATCTTGGGGGTCCCCAACGCTTCAAAGCGGGGGACAAATTCAGCAATGGCCCACAAGTGGGCACATTGGCTACATCACCCATGCCATCTGGGGGGTCCCCAACGCTTCAAAGCGGGGGACAAAATCAGCAATGGCCCACAAGTGCGCAGATTGGCTACATTAGCCTTGCTGTCTTGGGGGTCCCCAAAGCTTCAAAGCGGGGGACAAAATCAGCACTGGCCCACAAGTGGATAGATTGGCTACATCACTCCTGCCATCTTGGGGGTCCCCAACGCTTCAAAGCGGGGGACAAAATCAGCACTGGCCCACAAGTGGGCACATTGGCTACATCACCCTTGCCATCTTGGGGGTCCCCAACGCTTCAAAGCGGGGGACGAAATCAGCAATGGCCCACAAGTGGGCAGATTGGCTACATCACCCTGCCATCTTGGGGGTCCCCAACGTTTCAGAGCGGGGGACAAAATCAGCACTGGCCCACAAGTGGGCACATTGGCTACATCACCCTTGCCATCTTGGGGGTCCCCAACACTTCAAAGCGGGGGACGAAATCAGCAATGGCCCACAAGTGGGCACATTGGCTACATCACCCTTGCCATCTTGGGGGTCCCCAACGCTTCAAAGCGGGGGACGAAATCAGCAATGGCCCACAAGTGGGCAGATTGGCTACATCACCCTTGCCATCTTGGGGGTCCCCAACGCTTCAAAGCGGGGGACAAAATCAGCAATGGCCCACAAGTGGATAGATTGGCTACATCACCCTGCCATCTTGGGGGTCCCCAACGTTTCAGAGCGGGGGACAAAATCAGCACTGGCCCACAAGTGGGCACATTGGCTACATCACCCTTGCCATCTTGGGGGTCCCCAACGCTTCAAAGCGGGGGACGAAATCAGCAATGGCCCACAAATGGGCAGATTGGCTACATCACCCTGCCATCTTGGGGGTCCCCAACGTTTCAGAGCGGGGGGCACAATCAGCAGTGGGGGGTTTTTCTGCTTGTTGGCGTAAATTGCGTTTTTTTTTGAAAAAAAAAAAAGCGTATCTCGCTCTTTTTTTTTCTGCCGTAATTCACGTATCGAAAAAAGTGTAGGTTGTGTAACAAAAAAAGCGGAAGTAATTGTTTTTTGAAAGCGCAAGTCGCATCTTTTTTTTTAGGCGTAGGTCACGTCACAAAAAAAGCGTAAGTCGCGTGCCATACATTTTCAAAGTTGTTTTTCCACACTTGACTTGCGCCAAAAAAAAAACGCGATTTACGCCCAAAAAAAATAGTCACACAGGGGGGCAGGGATGAAGCACAGGAGAGGCGGGGGTGTCTGGTGACGTTTGATCAGAGGGAGCAGAGACCTCATCACATTTCATCTGCAAAGAAAATGTGGCTGTTCCTGTGTGAGTGGACACCAGGAAGATACCAAGGCCCGCAGCCAGAGCCACACAGCCAGAATGAATAGCTGATACCTCCTGGGCACAAAGCCATAACCACAGCCACTGCCGCAGCCAAACAACTTGCTCCCCATGGCACAGTCCCAGACTCAGCTTAGCTGAACCCTAAGGCGGGGCATGCAATTTAGCGATTGCACGAACGATCCTATCCTCCTGGCGTGAGGCTTGGATTTTTCTGTTGAGGCGACACTGTCAGCTATTTCAGGACACATGGGTCAGATGCCTTTAACTCTGCTCCAACTACTGTATGCAACCAAATGTATCAAACAATTCGGCCTTCTGCCACTTGCAGGGTTTGGGGCGGGAATATTGGGCATTGATAATCTATGATAATGATGATTTGATAAATAACACATTGGAAAGAAATCATCCCATGGCCTGTGGGTGACATGCAGCCAAAATCCACCTGTGGAACATCTGATCTGACATATCTGTGCTGTGAATTGCCTCTGCTACTCTGCCCTGCCCTGAAGCTTCAAAGACAAAAGCAAACAGAAGAACACACAATGCTCAAACACTGAGCCTCAAATGCAGTTGCTGTGTTGATGTGTATCTGCGCAACAGGCAACTTCAAGAATAATGTTAGTGCTGCTAATGATGTCCGTGATTCCGCTTTCTTACACCTGCAGAGAGCTGTGCAAGAAGACATGTCATGTTCGTGCGTTGTTGTATTTTTGCTTGGTGCATCTCAAGTGGTCCACTAGGACATGACTTGATTGCACTGCTGAGCTTGTGTAATCCGAGCCCCATATCCTCCGAAGCCACACAGAGTCCCTGAAAAACAAAGCTTGGAAGCTCCAAAATGAGTCCCACACCTGTATGGCATCTGGAAGCCATGGAAATAAATTTTCAGATGGCTCCACAGCTCCTCCAGCCCCGAAAGCCCGAGCCCTTGTGTGGGGAACTGGACCATTTCGTTCCGCTGTGTGTTTCTGGCTGTGTCCGCCAGATGTTTGGCACTCGCTTCATATCCCTGACCACGGGCCATGCGCAGGACGATCTGGAAACAGCATCAGGCAAGAACACACCCCTCGTACTCAGCCTTGAAAATCGAAAACAGCATGCGTTTCACATTCATTGCAATGAACAACTCGTTCTTCTGCTCCCCTTGTTTGTTCTTGGTGGCGGTGGTCACCGGCTCTCCTGCAATATGGAACTCTCCTGTCTTGGCTGCAAGCTCCTCAGCTTGTCCTGGCTTCTCAAACTTAGCAAATGCACTGCGAAAATTGTCCATGAACTCCAGCTCAGTGATCCCTGGCAAATGCTTCGTCAATGCTGCAAGGAGAGTCTTATGGACATCGCACATCAGGACCCATATCCCCTGTGCCCTCTTGGCTTTTGGGCGGGGTACCCGGATCCGTTTGGGTTTTGGGGCCTCCTCCGACTCGGCGTCTTCTGCAGGCCGCTTTTGAGCTTCGGTGGCGTCAGACATCAGCTGAGCAACAGGAAGGTGAGACTTCCTCCGGCAAGGTGACGACATGTTTGTGCGTGGCAGCCAAAAGTTTCGAACCCTGGCTTGTGGACGAAATACCCCCGGGAAAGCACCCACATGTGTGGGAAACAAAGGCAGGTTTGTTTTACGCGAGGTGTGTTACGGTGTAGTACAACAGTGTTTTGTTGTGTGACCCTGTGTTGAGCGGTGTTGTCTGTGTCTATGAGGAGTGGGGGAAGAAAAGCGAATTTGTTGGGCCAGAGTGGACTGTTGGTCCCAGTATTGCTGATCATTGTGGCGTCGCGGCGCCCACTCCCCTGCCGGTGCCGGCAGGCTTCATCTGCAGCCATTTCTGGACTGTGAAGCTCTGAAAGTGCTCCACTTTATCTGATGTGGGAATTGTAACAAAGGGCTAAAGAGTTCTGGTAACAAAAGGCTAAAGAGTTCTGGATCACCAATCTGTGGTGAGAAGAGGAAAGACATGAATGAAATGACACCACTATCAGCAAAGCACAACAGGGCTACAGCTCCACAAGCCTGGCAACTGGAGTCCAGACTGGTCTTGTGGCCATAAGGGGCCTATTGTGATGCCATGGCCTTCCACTAGGGAAACTGAGAGACCAGGAAACTCCATTGCACATTGGAATGCAACATAACACAGGGAAGAGGGGGCAATACACCCCACGCTTAGACGGCCCAACTAGGACATATGCAAGTGGCAACGCGAAGTCAAACCTGACAGCAAAAAACTACCCCTAAAAACACCCTCTCAGAGCAACTTCAACATCGCCTCTGTTCGGCACCTCAAATTTACCCCTTTCTAAGCCAGTTTTAACCAAAATAAATGAAAAACCCACAGTCTGTTTCTTGACCACAGAGCTCTTTTTTACCAGAGTTTTCACATGTTCATCGGGGGGCCGTCATGTGGTTGGTTTCACTACTTTTTTGGGGGGGGTTGTAGGGAGTAAGCACTATACTATCAAGGCAACTGGTTCTGTCCGTTCGCTTTGTGCGTGGTTTTCGAGTTCTTTCCGGTCCTTGTGGGGGATTTGATGCCAAATTGTCCAGCACCGCAACAAACCTTGTGCTGTCAGGATCCTGGCAAGGATCTGCTTAGTTATGTGGTGATATACTGTAGACCGAGCTGCATTAACGGGGTAGTGCCTTCAATGTCAGGTCCCTAACAATGACTACACAATAGAATTACTTGCGCACTATATGATAACGATTTAACGATTTCACGATACACGGTCATTGTTAGGATCCTGACAAGGACAAGACAGTGCATACCCCCCCCCCCAACAGTAGATCCACCAGCAAACGACCATTTAAGAGACCCACTCCCAGCCGTGCTCGGATTAAAACGATAAGAGACCCATTCAAAAAGTACACTTTAACAGAACCTTGCAAAAAGACGAAGTTGAACCTCAACCAAAGCCCAAGCCCTAATATGACAAGACAGCTAGGACCACATGCTCCAACATGCCATGAGAGAAAGCAAGAGTTTTGCACATGATAGTTTTACTTCACATTAGTGCCTGAGGCCAAGGCCAATGCTTTGCACCATGGAATGATTGCACTCACTTGCTTCAAAAGCATCAACCAACTCTTGACATCTTGTCATCTTCATCAACACCTTCTTCATCACGAGGCTCTTCTTCGGGATTAACATCTTGCTGTGGCTCATTGGAAACATCCATAATAGTGCTAAACACAACAAAGTGTTAAACAAAAAAACTAGTCAAAAATGAAGAAAAAAAAAAGGCGAGCAAAGTTCCATCTCAGCAGTGATAAGTTCATTCAATGTATCATCCGTGCACAAGGTAATGCAATGATGTCATGATGTCACCAAATGATCTTGTCATCGTGATGTGCAATATCTACTACATGAGAATAGGCGCTGTGTCACTGGGTTGTTTTGAAAGAAGAGAAATCACCAGTTCCAAAACGGCTCATCTGGTGAGCTAGTGCTATCAAAAAGGTGTGAGCCTGACAAGCACTGAGTTGGGTCCACCGCACAAGGTGCCATTTCCTTGTCAGGATCCTGACAATGATGGTTCAGTGTCTTCAAACGTCTGATTGATACTACGAAAAATGCATCTCCCGTTAGTTCTCAAGGATCAATGCACAAAACGGTATGTGAACTCCCAATATTGCGAATAGATGGGCATCACACTGACAACCGAATTATATCATTTGATTCCTTCTCTCAAAAAAAGAAATCAGTATGAACTAAACTACCACTCATCACCAGAATTCGTCGACCTACCTCTACTTATCAATTGACTTCCTTGGCCACCTACTTCTTAGCTGCAGCCATCTTGTTCTTCGGCAGAGTCAAGCCCCCGCGCTTCTTCTGCCGCGTTCCACTCGCAGCCTCTGACCCTTCCTCTTGGACCCGGCCTTGGTGGCCAGCTTGGCCTCACCCTCGGCCTCAGGCTTCTCATGTGGGCTTGGGGCTCTTGCATTCCTTCTGCCTCTTTGGCGTCACTGTATCCAATTAGGTCATAGTGGGACAAGCAGCAGCTATAGCAAAGCATGGTGCGTGTCACGATCTTCACACTAGAGGCAAGAACGATGGTTGCACCCAACAAGGACAATGACGCACAACCAAGGGACCAAACCTTGTTAGGATCCTGAAAACCCATGCTGAATCTGTTGCTCAACCGGGAAACCACATGTGGAACTCCCAAAAGGAGGAGGTGAAGCGCACAAACAACAGTACCTGCGGACACCACTGGTTTGTCTTCCTCATCCCCATCTTCACTGAATTGGCACCGCAAGGGCTCACCACAGGCAAACTTCTCCGCGATGAGCTTGAAATCTAAACGCTTTCAAGAATCTAGCTGAGCAGCCACCTGATCAGCCACCTGATCGGACATTGTTTTCCGCATAGTGTCCGTGCTGATGCTCATGCTCATGTTCAAGTGTACCACGTGGAGCTCAATATCAAAAGATCGGCTAGAAGAAGGGTAGAGGACGGGGCCACTAGCACCCATAGGACAATCATGTTGTCCGGCACCTCAACATTGGGCAGCCGTAGGATCCAACCGACAACCTCCAAGGGCAGATCCATCCACTCAGGCGGGTTGTAAGCCACGTTCCTTGGGATCCGAGGAATGCAAGTAGTATGCTTCAATGCATGCAATATGATTCAATGTTTTGCCGAAATGGTTGCTGCAAAATACATGGATACTTGGTTTGGGCATGTCTATGAGGACCGAACTCTCAAGGTCTTGTGGGACATGGTGGACTGAGACGATGCCCGAATCGTATAACGTGATGCTACAGTGATGCTGCTCCACCTCCAAAGCTTCCTTAGTGGCTTGAAAAAAGCTGGCCATGTCTGCAGATTCACTCACCACTGTAATCAAGTAGCCCCCCTTAGTCATCGCCCTGTGATGAGAGGAAGGAATCCCAGACACTAGCCCTTCGGAAGACTGATAGCCACAAAACTTTGGGGGGGACAGGCTTGCCAAGCATGCCGTTGGTCACAATGGACAACTTTACCGGGTGTACTAGTGTCATGGTGGAGGGCTACTTGATGGAGGTCAGTAGTATTGCTACGGTCATTGTGTGAAGCAATGGAGGGATAATGAAACTTCCTGCATTTGCACCACTCTTTCACTCCAAGCATCCTGAGAGTGTTCTCTTACCGTCGCGATCTTGGCACCGAGTACCGCCGACATGCTATGGCTTACTGTCACGATCTGCACAAACGATCACAGGAGGAAGGGTCATAGGTCATACCTTTGGCGGGATCAAAGATCCAACTAACAACTGCCACATAGGAGCATAGGCCCCGCTCGACCATAAACATGCCTTCATGATAACTCCAATCGCAAAACGCGGCCCTTCGGGTGTCCACTCCCCTATGGGAGGGAGACAACTAATGAGCTCCGACCCAGGAACTTCATGGAGAATCCGCACCACTCGGCGAGAGTACTTAAAGATGCAACCATTCGATGGAGTATTGCGCAGACCAAGAATAAGATATGAAGAGCGTAATGTAGAATGGTAACACCCAAAGTCGATGTACACCATTGCACACTCTAGTTGCACTCCCTAATGAAAACTGCAAGCATAAACAATGTAGGAATGAAATCAAACAGAAGACAACGTAGTGCTGGAGCCTGTACCAAGCAGATGTCCTGGTGCGCAGTAAGGGGGGTAGGTAGTCTAGACACCTGTTGCATTTTATCATCCAGCACTGCACGCCGGTTCTGACCCAAAATAAATAAGGTGGCAAACAATGTTAACAACCACTGAGCCAGGTTCCAGGGACCCAGCGTTCAGGAAGGTGCAAAGTGGCAGGAACTTACACCATGTAACTGCTACGCAATATTTGTAGGCATGCCATATCCCATATACAATAGGCAGGCGGTTCAGTGACCCAAGATCAAAGGGTACATAGCTTGGGCTGTAACATAATTTACAGATTTGGTAGTGGATCTTCATGTCGACCAACAGGGCCAGGGGTCTACCACTTTCCTGCTGCAGATCCTGTACCATAGACAGCAACTGCAATAAACCAGTGCCACTACTGTCACTTCATCAAACATCATTAGGGGACACCATTGGGAGCTAACAACGCGACAACAACGAATGTCAAGGGGCAATCTAACCCTGTTCATTGTTGTAATTGCATTATACGTGTTCACAAACAGTGTGTGGTGCTCTTGTTGTGCTGTGTACAATGCACCTGCGGTACTATCTATCCCACCAACAATAGATGATAGCGAACAGTACCCCGGAAAGGGATCAAGCCTAACAGGCACCGAACAAACAGCAAACACGGCGGGGTTTAATGATTTATCAGATGAATGAGGGGTGGGGCAGAAGCGGCGCCAATAAAAGTTGTCCATCCATAGAACAAACTGGTAGACCTTATGGTCTTCAAGAAGCTAGCAAGCAACGGCATGGGCGCGAGTAGAAACATCGGGGAAGGTGTATGTGCATTGCCCTACACAAGCCATTTTCCTTCTTAGACACCAGGTGACTCCGATATGATCCTGTTCCTCTGCTGGACGTTTTTCCCGGGGGTTCCACCTCAAGTGCAAAAGCAAATACATATTATATGCCTCCTGTTGCAGAATTGTGTATCATCTACTAGGGACCGTGCCAGCCTGTTGCTTAGCATGTTCAGACAAGAATTCTACAAGCGCATACCTCGTCTTTTTGTTCCGACGTAATTCCATGGAGAACAAAATAAAGTCTTGAGTGGGCCCCGGTAAAACAGCGGCTGCGAATAACTCAACCCCACTTGCGAACATCTTTGTACTCGACAGGAACGTGCGAAATAGCTCGAGAACCATTAAGCAAACAGAGGTGAGCTGCAAGTGAGACCAGAAAATTGGTTGAAAGCCCAGCATACTAGTGGCCGAAGAAGCGGTTTTGACACAAAAAGAGTGACGTGCAGGTCGTTCTTTGGAACTGAAGGTGCAATATGCCATAGTAATATTGCCAATATTCCAATCCTAACGAAATGCCTAGACCAATATTTATCTTGTAGGGGATGTGTGGCTGCTCCGAATGAGGATACCTGCTGGCAGCATTGGGCACAAAAACAGACCAACGTGATAGTAAGGGTGTACATCAGTCAGTAGTGTCAAAGTATAGTACCAATCAGCAACATACGAGGATAGTACCGCAGAACACACTGGTAGAATAAGACTACATTTCATTCAAGACGCATGTAGTACCCCACAATTCACATAATGTCAATAGGTACAAAAAAACCCTCTAAAATTCACTGTTGGTCAAGGAACGACATGCAGTCTTACAGAAGAGGAGATACCCCCCCAATACATATGTTGTCTGTTGGATGTTCGACGAACGGCAGTGCACAACACCCAATGGCATCCCTTCATGCTTTCAGAACGTCAGTCAGGAATTCTGTCAGATGTGCTTGGACTGGTATTAGCTGTGTCTGAAATTTACGACAACACGTCCTGTGTGCCCCCCATACTCATCAATGAAAAGATACACGATAGTATCATGAAGATGATATGTAGTGTCTCATACCACGAGTACAATGTGGGTCACAAGCTTTGTTGAACCCCGCCGGTGTACGGTATATGGCACCCATATAAGTACACAGTTACTGTCGCATACCGCTTTTTTCCCCCATTGATGGTGGCATTTAGCCACCATCAATGAGGCAGCCGATGTTCCCGTGTATGCATTCCCCAAGCTCATTTTTATGGAGCGTATGTTCGCATGTTTGTTTGCTTCTGCCTCCAAGTATAGGATCCGGATCTAGCAGAAGCTGGGGTTGCTACGTGGTAGGTGGCATCCTTCTATGTTGGCATCCTCGAATGCCGGTCGGCTACCGGGTCAGGCAGACACTGTGTATATTGTCCTCTTTGCATATACACCGGCATCATTCCTCATTGGGTACCTGGTCCTTGAGTGCAGATGGTCTGCCTGTTCCGGAGAGGTTGCTCACAAGGTGTTACGATATTGCTATGTAATTTTGACACATCTGCTGTATGAGTTCCGGTACTGCTTACATGTACACAAACACACTACACACATTACGATTACCGACCCGTAGAGCACAGCATAGCAAGCAACACAGTACTTAGCAAACAAAGCAACCTTGTGATCACAGCATTGACAGGCCACCGACATGCAACGCGTGGTACAAAACACCCCAAAAAATTCTGATTTTGAAAACCGACATCCGGGGTCTCGCAGGGTCCGAAACAGGCGCTCGGTTAGGGCCGCCTAAGCCGAATATTTTGGATATGAGGGAGACAAAGAAATATATCCATCACTGCAGATATATCCTTGGCATGAGGACATGGCTTCCATGCTACGTGTTGTGGACACGACAACGTGGCCTCACCATTCCTCTACAAATGTACATGTAGGGGCGCAAATATGGGAATCCTGCCACGAAGCCACATAATGTGCGGACATACTGCACCGATGGGGAGTGTGTACCACAGAACGCATCCATGGTAAAACAACAACATTGCAACAGCTCTTTGGCTTGAAGAAAGAGCACATGCACTTTCATGTTGCAGCAACTGGGCAAATCACGTCGTGTGGGCTTATATCTCACACAACGTTTCGACATTAGCAATAGATTCCCTATTTGAGGGTGTGCAATGTGAGGTGAGGAACATGCATTTCCACTTTGGGTGCTCTCGGTATACGCATATCTAAAAGCACTCGAAGATCAATTCTGTTCATAATGCAACCATCATATTCATCAATACTTGTGCCAAATCAGTGTTTGCCTCTTACAAATGCCGAATGCACCCCCGCCCCCGATTAGGCAACGGCCCGAAAGTGTAATGACAATCAAAATAGATCTATCCAATTGTTGGTGGCACACCAAAAATAATACAATCGATGTCAGCATCTTCATTCAAAAGGTTTGGAACCTTCCTCCTCTTTGCAAAATTGCCTCTCCAAACACAAATGGGCCAATTGGCAAACAAAAACCAAACATGCTCGACGGCTTCAGACATTCTTTCTAGCATAGTTTGTCCCGGCCTTCTTGCAAGCCTCGATTGCGTAAGATGTGCCGCTTCTTGCAAGAGCGTTGCAGTTCCTGTTCCACCGGGTGGCGAATGTAGGGAGCAACCCGTGTGTGCATAGCTCTCCATATATTGAGCTGTTGCTTTGCAAAACTCACTACCCACGTGTTGCCGCGGTCTCTCCCGTGTATACTTACAGAATCAATGAGGAAGAGAACAAGACAATATGTGTGTAGCAAAATTTGCAAACCTTTCATCTTGCATATTGCAACCCTATCACTAGTGATGGGTGATTAAATTGCACTCAACCTACGCATAATGGTGCCAACAATCCCCCTTGCTGACTACCCAACTAAAAAAAGCGCACCAAAGTGTTTGTCCGTATAAACCAGCTTCCGGCAGGGTACTTCATCTCCTGTTTTGAGGTCAGATTGTAGTAGGCAGTTGATCAAGGGATAGAATTGTCTCTTGTACAAGTGCCAAATGCCGTAGCGCAGAGGTAAGGAGAACATCGGCTGGTGCATGTTTACTTCTCAAAAGTGACACTGTACAGAAATCCAATACCATTCTTCATGTCCCTTTCTTGTTTCTTTATGGAGTGATGTGTGCTGCGCCCCACACGTGGCTGGAAGCACATTTTCACAAACCACAAACATGGCCCGTCGGATAGTGCATCTTGAATCATAGCCATACCATCTTTCCATACATGCCTCTTCAAGAAATCCCTTAAATACGTAGAGTGCTTGCGATGCTCAGCAGATGACAACCTCACACCATGTTAAAAGATTACATCGACAAACCATGAGCGCTTTTTTTGATCCACTTGATCATCACTGTCAAGATCCTAACAGTGAAGGCATTTGGCATTCAATAATTCCGGCACTACTGTTTATGCACCCTGTTCCAATTTATCATTAGATAAAATGCTACATGTATGGATGTGCACTTCCACTTCCCCTTTCTTGTGCTTTTGGTTCTCGGCTGAACCGATCCTACCTTTGGTTGGTTTCTCTCTTCTTTGTTATGATTGTTATTTACCCCTTGTGCAATATGTTGTGTGACATAACCCTTTGTGTACTATACTGTCACGATTGTGACTACACAATTGAGTTACGTGCTTTGTGTTCATTATCATGTTATTGTCAAGATGCTGAAAGCTGTAAACAAGGTTCAACACCAAGGCCGTGACAATGATGTATTGTCAAGATCCTAACAGTAGATCATTGTTAGGATACTGAAGGTACATTGGTGCCAAGATCCTA
The DNA here is from genome assembly GCA_964036045.1 of Eutreptiella sp. 'Long Island Sound 2002'. Lineage (NCBI taxonomy): Eukaryota > Euglenozoa > Euglenophyceae > Eutreptiales > Eutreptiaceae > Eutreptiella > Eutreptiella sp. 'Long Island Sound 2002'. The sequence continues at coordinate 58,146,611 of OZ038384.1, read as the reverse complement.
TCCGTGCATCACTACTTTGTTAACTATCCCAACACTCGTCCACTGGCAACATCCTGACGGCAAACCACAGCTTGACGGTGCATTACTACTGTTGTAGACTACTAAATAGACCGCCAAACGCGGTAACATGGAACTGTTAGCACCGCGGCAGGCAAGGTGTGGTTCGAATCGAACAACATGCGAAGCAGTCATATGTTTTGCGTTCACAAGGATCACCGAGCACAAAACGACCCCTCACCACAGTCATCGATCCATCACATGCAATATTGTCCTCCCATAACAATATGTCACATGCCTCATGTGCCTAGGGGTGAATGTACACACGCCACCACCAGTCCGGAGGTATCCTGTGGGTAAGGTCACCCAGGTTCTGTGCATCGGCCGAAGTGCCACACTTTAGGACTGGCGAGGGGGGGCTCCGCCAAATGTGACACCATGAGACTTGTATAAAAATCAGTCACTTAGCCCTTTTGTGGCGTATTTTCCAGTATCGGTTGTTCTGGGCCATCTTACCAGTAGTACCAGTGAGCTAAATTCAGCATTAATCACATCCCCGTGATGGTCTTTGCAAACCACCCAAGAGGGACTTGTCACAGTTCATTGCGAGTTTTCGTTCGATTTTGTGGAGGTCTACAGGATCCCACAGTGTCCTATGCTGGGGGCCCTCACCTACCCTTGAGGGGGCAGGTAGCAAATGCCGACATATGTGAACCCAAATTCATGCCATGGCTCCTTGTGTGTGTGTTAGTAGGTATGTGTCTGCATAGCTCCAGTAACGCCGCACCATACATGTATTAATGAACCTTGTCAAAAGTATTTTTCCTCTACATGCTTGTTCCTATGTCCTTATATCTGAGGTCAGGTCCAATCTCGCCATTGGCAGCTGTGAAACAAAGTGCAATCCGTTGGCTTATTGCAAAATGCAATCGAACAGGTCGCGATCATCGTGACACTACAAAGCATAAGTTCATCCATGCATGCGTGCCATAGCATATCAACCAAATCACCGAACTGCTGCCTGCCACCTTGCCTTGTAGTCTGCCCATTTCTGTGAGGTATCTCACTCTGTTTCGGTTTCAATCTGTTTCCTGCTGTGTGTTAGCTGGACAGAGATTGAGCAACTTTTGTCACGTTTTGCACTCACAGCACTACAGCACTGCCGCTTTTGCAATTGTGTAGGTGTTGAGGGCGGCACAGTTGGTGCTTGCTGGGCAGTGACCCATTTTGTACACCTTTTTGGCCCAACAATCAGAATCCGTTCATTGTTGGAACCAGAGGTGTTGGAATTGGGGTTGGATGAGGATGAAAATGTTCCACTACCGCTACTAGATGGTCCACTACTTGACGTTGCCAAAGAGGAGTCAGAATGGAGTATGCAACCCTTGCTGTCCTGACCTCCCAAAGCAGGGAAATCACAAAATGGTCATGCAACCCTAGCCGTCTTGGGGTCCCCAAAGTGGGGAGGCATGTTCTAGTCTCTGAAATGCCCCCAACACAACGACCCACAATTGACTAATAAGAGGACACCCTTTTTAAAATCGCCCCACTCCCCTTGAGGGGGCTGTTACACCCACCCTACCCCCACCCCGTGGAGCAAGTGTCCAATGGCCCTTCTCTTCTTAGATAGCTTTACACCAAAAATGCTCCTTGGCAGGTTGTACAACAACAGTTACCCGGCATAAAAACCCAACTAAAAATGGGGATGGGGGTTTCTTGCCCATCTTATTGTGAAATGCCTGCTTAGAGTACAAAAATGGGCACCAAAGAAGGGAAGGGGGGGTGCATGACACCCTCATGGTGTCACTTTCCACAGAACCCCATCTGCAAGTGGCAGGGTGGTGTAGGGCATCTGGGGGTGTCCGTGGCGGTCCTCATGGGTCTGGGGTTCCTTGGGCCATCACCAATAGGTCCTCATGTCTATTTTTGGAGATATTGGAGCGTGGCGTTCTGGTGCCTGTGGGCTGTGTGAGGCCCCTACAGCACGCATGGTTCTGGCTCCAAACCTATCTATCAAAAACATTTGATGGGGGCGCCCCTCAAAGCCCCACACAAAGACCCTGTGGACAGACGATAAAATTGAGTCGAAAAGTATGGCAGGCGCCTAAGTCTTGTGTGTACCAGGAGGTGCCTGAGACCCAACTGGGGTACCAGAGATGGGCTGGAAAGCGTCTGCTTCGACAATGGCCGCATTCTGGGCCGAAACGCAGATCCCAAGGGGAGCCTGAGCAGGGCATCAAATCAGTTCAAATGAAGAGCGGGCATCAGAGGAAGAGGCTCTCAAAGTACCAATGCCAATCGCGTGGCCAATCACTCGTGACTTTGGAGCAGCGAGGGCCAAAACGGAGTATGAAACCATACAACAGAGCGAAGCCCACAGAGGGCTTTGCCAAGGCGATAGGGGGGCCAGGATGAAGCCCCTTGGGAGGTTACTAAAAATGGTTACCCATTGTTCCTTTTCAAGGCCATGGGAGATCATGAAGCAGTCTCTCAGGTTGGAAAGAATTTGCCGTTTGGTGGTCTGTAGTTGAACTCATGCTGATGCAGAACGTCCACCGGCCATACAGATGCATACCCCGGTGTGGAACAAACCTTCCAATCGCTTGCCACCCAATCTTCAAATTGGGTGCAATGCACCTAGGGCCAGTAAAACTAGCGGGGTAGAAGCCAGGGCAATGAAAAAAACACAAAGGCGGTTGGAAGCGTGGTCAACGTGCGACCTTTCATCACTTTGGATGGTCCCACTATCAAAGCAAGTGCATTGCAGAAATGTCCATTGCTCAGTCCCCAAGGAACACCCAAATAATTGCTTAGTACCCCCCTGTTTGGTCATGGCCCCTGGCCACTTGCATCCGACCCCACAGTCATCGAAATTTGGTTTGGCAGTGGACCAATGCAAATTACAGGTACACACACTTTGCTTGGGCGTCTGACCCACCCACCCATGCCTCTGCCCCTTCCCGCGGGGCAATTTTGCCGAACGAATTCAGGAATCCCAATAATTCCACGCTATGCCTTTGACAATGTCAACCGAATTTGGCAGATTCGGGCAAATTTGGCGGATTCGGGACCCCGAATTCCAATTTGTGAATTTGGCCTGGTGCCCAAAGTGGGAAGGACATCCAGCACACCAGGCAATGGCCCGAACGCACTGCAGCATCACCTTGAGTTCTACAGAATGACACAGCATTTTGACTTCGAGGCAGTATTTACAAGCCCTGAGGCGTCTGGGAGCTGCCGCGGGTCTACTACAGCAGCAGTTCCATGCGCTGACACTGGCGAATCAGGGGTAAGAGACATTGCACTGCTTTGTAAATGAGGAAATCGCAAGTGCCCTGCAGAAAACAGATAACAAAGGCCGGCTGGGAACGAAACAGCAAAGGAGGGCTGTGTTAAAATGACTGCAAAGGCAGGAATCGAGGCAAGCAGGGGCACATGCAAATGCACATGCACATGAAAATACATGCATACCAGCACACAAAGCAATTTACACACACAGCAGTGACAGGAGACTACAGCCGTACACACATGGCACAGGATGCTTTTCAAGCCTCATGGACATGAGGTGCGCATCCGTACAACCGTACACACATAGGACAGGGGGCTGTCTTGCATCAAACCTGGACCGCTGAGCTATTTTGCTAAGCATACATGGGGCAAATAAAACGTGAAAAATGGAAAGTATGTCCCAAAAAACTGTCCCCGGGTGCAATTTTTTTATGCGATAAGTCCGTGATTTTTTTTTTTTGCGGTAAAGAGGTGTAATTTTTTTTGTGGTAAAAAAAACAGACCACTGAAAAAAATGGTCAGTGTGTGTAATTTTTTTTTGCGGCAATGTCGTGTATTTTTTTTTTTCACTGTCAAGGCATGTAACTTTTTTTTCCACAACAAAGATGCAATTTGTATGCAATATGCACAGTTGTCGGTTCCGTACGGCACCCCATGACAACCTTAATGATGGGATGCCGAGTCCACAAAGCACAAAGTACTCTGTGTGGGACTCAGCCGGTATGAGGATATGCAGGTTTGATGGAGGTTAGCTACCAAGGAGCTCGAGAGGTAGGTGGCTTGTACACTCCACCAAAAGGTGCAACTTATACACTGCTACAAGCAATGGCACATATAGAAGCACGCTTATAGACACCACCTTTGGTACACCAAATAAGTGGGGGAAATATAGTAACACAACAAGCCTGCAAAGCATGCACCCACTACTAGTAGTAGTTGCAAAATGCACGTTCGTAGATGAAGTCAGTCTTGGAATTGGAGGACTTGGGCTTTGCACCTAGACCAATGATCCAATCGGACAAACGAGGCTTCAGCTGCTTGGTCAGCTCATCAATGAATTGCTAGTCCCACTCTCGCTGGCTGGATGCATGTTTGGAGCAGCTATCCGGCACCTGGCGCCTCTCTCCAAGGACGGGTGCTCCTCTATGGTCGAAAGGGCCATGGAAGGTTGCCCCTTGGGCTCTCATTCTTCCATGCTTTGCTCATGCCTTTGAGCGGGGTGGGGGGTGGCACGAACACTCTCCTAGGTCTCGGAAATTGCACCGTGAAGTTGGGTGCTGGGAGGTAAGGTAGGAGGGCAAGGAAGCTCAGTCACCCTTCCAAATCATCACCGGGCGCTAAAATGACCCACGCAGAGCGATGTGTATGCTCAATACATAGCCTACGAAACATGGTTGCATTGGGGTGAGGCAAACATCTAAAAAATAAGCCGGGGTTCAAACAACTAGTTTGCGATGTGCAGGCTCTTAAGGCCACAAGAACAACCATCCTTTTGAAATCCCAAGGCCTGGTGCTTGGTTGCAAAGCCATGCCGCTTGAGCGCTGCTTAGAAAAGGCGGATTAAAGCAATGGAGCTCAAGGGTTCCCAAACCCAAATTAAGAGACAGTCCAAGCGGACACGACAATCCATGCCACAATGCAACCTCTCTTTGTCATCACCATTGACCACGAAAATGTGGCGACAATGCCAAACCATGTTGTCCAGTGGAGCTAGATGCAACAGCTTGCCTCTGCCTAACAATCTATTACTATCACTAACAGCAAGAGTCTACGCACTTGGTTCATCAATTTCCATGTGGTAAGGCTCTTGGTTCAACCAACATAAGATATCCTTGTCTGTCAACCAATTTCTCTCCACCAATAGGTCCGTTTCGCAAGGGATGGTACTCTGAGTACACTTGCGAGAAGTAGTAAGTGCTATAGAGGGCGCACCTAGCAACACCTTCTTTCCCTTCACCTTCTTCCCTTGCCGGCGGCTGAAAAGGGCGGGGGTAGCAAAGGAGCTCATGTTCCCTTCTCCTTCTTCACTTGCGGCAACACCCCACTTGAAGCTGGCAGAGGGGCCATCAGGGGCGGCGCAAAGAGGTCCATCTCCGAATTAGATGATTGCACCTCCTTTTTCTTCCCCTTCTTCCTGAGTGGAGAGGCCAAAAGAGGGTTTAAAAAGAGGTCCAACTCCATGTCAGTGGACATAGGCTCAACCAGATTGCTTGGGGGGAGTGGCAATCAAAACCTCCTCAACGTCCACCTCGTGACACCACTTTCGGGACGACCATTGGTTCGTGTTAGGATGGGCCCTACCATGAACAGGACACTCCAAAGCACAGGGAAAAAATCAAAATGGGCACAAATTTGGGCAAGATGGCTACATAAACCCTGCCTTCTTCGGGGTCTCCAATGCCCCGCACGGGGAAAAAATCAACAGTGGCTACTTCACCCCGCCTTCCTCAGGGCCCAAAACTCGGCAAGATGGCAACACAACCCTTGCCTTCTTGGGGGTGCCCAGTGCTCAACACGGGAATATAAATTAGAAAGGGGCCAAATCTGGGCAAGATGGCTACATCGCCCCTACCTTCTTGGGGTCCCTAGTGCTTAGCAGAGGGGAAAAATCAGAAATGGCCCAAATTTGGGCAAGATGGCTACGTAATCCCTGCCTTTTCGGGGGTCCCAAGTGCCTTGCACGGGGAAAAAATCAGAATGGGCTACTTCATCCCTACCTTACCCCGGGCCCAAATCTGGGCAAGATGGCAACAAAATCCTTGCTTTCTTGGGGGTCCCTAGTGCTCAACACGGGAAAATAAATCAGAAATGGCCCAAATATGGACAAGATGGCTACATAATCCCTACCTTCTCGGGGGTCCCAAGTGCTCAGCGGGGGGGGGGGATCAGAAGTGGGTACTTCACCCCTTCCCTCTTGGGGGCCCACATGTGGGCAGAATGGCTACATAGTCGTTGCCTTCTTGGGGGCCAACAAACATGGCTAGTGTTGGGCCGTTGGAAAAATGCCCTTAAGGGCGAGCTTGAACAAAAAAGAAAGACTCCTTAAGGACTGCCTTTCTTGGGGGTCCAAATGGGCACAAAATCAGAAGTGGCTAGTGGCCACTCATCTTCTTTTGGGTGTAACGGCGTGTAATTTGTTGTCGTCGTTGTTTTTCTGTAGCAAACGCAAGTACAAAAAAAACGTACCATTTGTATTGTATATTTGTATATTTGTATATTTGTATAAATATGTGTGTTTCTTTAAAGCACATGCCAATACCTGGTTTTGCTGTACTTGCCCATGCGATTTTTTTGTACTCACGACCGCAATTGGAAAATTGCACAACAGTACGCTTTTGTTGGCACTCGTATTTACGCAAAAAAAAAACAATACACAGCTGACAACATGCACAAACAAAAATTGTGCGAAACACTCATTTCTGAGAGACAAGGCTCTCATGCTCCCAAATGTATGGGGTATACGGGGGTTAACAAGGGTATTGCCTTGCACACCTCTGAGAGGCACCCATTTCCCCCACACTAAACCTGGACCCCAGCTTGCCACAGGGTTCTACTGCACGTTTCAATTTAGAAAAAAATTGGCTTTTGACAACGACAAAACCACGCGATGGCATCAGAGAATCAAAAGAAGCTATTGTGGAAAAGCAGGGTTTGCACACCCCGAGGTGGCAAACGGAGGTCCCAGATTCACATCACAGTATCCCTCCCTTGGCCGGTTGGCCAAATCTGCTAAAACCGCAAAAAAAGAATGCAAAAACAAGCATTTTTTGTAATTCTATGCAGAGGGAAAAACCGTACCTGCCTCTGGGTCGACGCATAGTGTGCACAATAAACCAGCCAATCTGTGCACCCCATGGTGCAAACCGCTCCAAACCACCCCCTTCGGGCGTGTTGTTGCACTGCGTGCACAGCATTCCATTTGTAGACTCGTGGCCACCACATAGCATGGGCTGCCTAAAAATTTAATCAGTTGCGATTTTGGAGCGAACCGGGATGATCCTGGGCAGCTTCGGGCCAGGCTTAGGTCATCATTTAGCCCTAGTCGACGCTTACCTACAGACCTGCTGCTCCAATCTTGGTCAAACTCCACCCCATGGGGGTCCCAACTGAAGGGGGCACCCACTTTCCAGAAATAAGCAACCCCCCCCTCTCCCATCTCATACGCGGATGCGCTCAGTTGTATCCCGGTGCATGTTGGAGGAGGTGAGCCAGCATACACAAGTGGCCCAACCCACAACTCCTATTAAAACACCAATTCCCACCCATCACCCTTAGTCCACCACCACCACCCACACAACACATCCCCACCCATCACTCCACACTACGCCCCACCCATCACCCCGGGTGGCACCCATGCCACGCGAGGGAATGGACACACAATACACACACCACGGACCCAGGGGGGGGGCTGGGGGGTGGGGGGGGGCACATGATGTGCTCGCCACAAAGAGGACTGGGCGCAGGAAAGGACAGGCTGCTGAAGGTTGTTACGTGACCCTGCAAGTGGACATCCTGGCCCAAAAGCCACCTTTGGGGAGGGTTCCCAGACCGGCGGTATGGGGTGTCCACTTGGACGCACCTGGCCAACGGCATGGGCCGTTGCCCTGTGTGGACCCGACACAGAGCAGTGAAACAGGGACGGTCTGGGGGCTCCGTTGGCACAACCTACCAAGGGAAAGGAAGGGTGAGTACGGAGGTTAGGGTAGGCCAGGCAGGGATAGGGAGGGCACAAGGTGGTGAAAGGCCGATGGGCGCCGCCACCTATGGAAGGAAAGGGTTCAAGGAAAGGGCAAGGGCAAGTGGCGAGAGGCCAATAGGTGCCCACAGCCGCAGACAGCAATACAACAGGCCTCATGCCAAACCCACCCTCCCCCACAAAGGACTCCTTAGCAAAGGCACACACATGCGCAAGGCATGGACAGAGTAAACCAAGGCTGTGATGACGTGTGCTTTTCTTGGCAACGGGCAGGGTGTTCAATAAAACGAATTAGGTGGAAGAGGGGAGGGGATTGAAGTGGCGTTTCTTGAGACCAACCCACACTTCCCAACAGCCACCCACCCAAAGGCCCCAGACCGTCCGTATGATCCTTCTGTAAGCCCATTTTGGCACAAGAGTCTGTGGCTGGCAAAAAAGCATATGCAAACTGTATCTAATGGAAGACAAACCATTATTGCCTCCAGCTGATCAGCCTCTACACCCTCTACACCCTCTGGGCTACGGCCCAATGGAGCAGCCCACCAACCCCCCAAAAATGCCAAGCCCTCCAAGCATTTTCTTCCAATTTACTCCAAAGCGCCAACGCCGAGGACACCCCCCTCCAGGCTGCGACCCAACCATCCTATTGGTGGTGCTGGGGATCAACGTGCGTGAAGCACATGACTGACATCCACGGCAGTGCTAAAAGCTCGTAAGTTCGATTTGGCCTGCATCCAGGGTCCCTTGTAAGCTGAGACTTTGACATCTCAGATGCACCCCACACAGAACCCCCTCAGGCACTATTCACTGCAGCCCAACTTGGAGACCCAGCTGCACACACAAATCTCCTGCGGCGGGTACAATGCCATGCACTTGTCTGGTTGCCCTGCCAACAGGGCCCACACCTCGCTGCAAATCTAAGTCCCATGCTTCAAACAGATTCAGATACAGCACTGGCACCTGCAAAAACAGTACAACATCTGTGGACCCCCATGGGTGCAAGGCGCCTGGGACACTCATACAGGGGAGGGATTCCGCCAGGGGAAAACTGTCTTGGAAAATTCCGCCTTTAAGGAAAATGACGAAATTTTCCCCTTACAAAATTTCATGGTTTGCGTCACTGCAGCTGAGCTTGCGTGAATGTTATTGCGTCCTTTTCTGATTTTGCGCCACACGGTGTGTTTACTGATACACTTGCACCAGATGTGAAGAGGTGTACTGGGGTGAGAGCACAGTGCCCTGCCGTAATTGACCATGGGGAACTTCCAGAAAGGGGACAGCTGGGGGTGCAGCTACATGTGCTCTTGAGATGCCTCCACAGCGAAACTGCGCTGCTGAGGCGTCGAACGTGGGCCTCATGAGGATCCCTCGGTATTGGGGTGTTCAGTTTGCCAAAGGACACCGTCGTATCAGGGTCACCGATCTCCTCCTTTTGACCCTCAGCTGCCTATCTGTACAATGGATGTTCCTACAAATATGCCTTTCGCTCAGACTGGTCTTTGTGGTCTTTGTCGTCTGATCACTTGGCACAGTTTGTTTCGATCAATTTCCGCAGTTTGTGCTAGTTTATGCGGTTCGTGCAATTCAATTAGTGATCGTGACCGGTCTCATGGATCTTTCCGAAAAATGAAAATTAATGAGCCAGTGCGATCAAGGGGAAAGCAGGCACCTGATTGCCATCCCATTTGTCAATGCAATCTGAAGGGAAATCAGTGCTGCTCCATCCACCGGTAATGGACAGCAACTCTATGGCCTTGTGAGCCTTACCTGCCAAAGGAAGCACGAGTGGTTTTGTAAGAACTTGAATCAAGCAGGAAACTGCAACCGTCAGAGTTGAGGCTAGACTCCGGCAATCCGATGGCTGCCGGATGCGAGGGCAACTTCGTGTCGGAGACCGCCGGATGCGATCCCTCCCTCTGCTGGAGGCATGCGTTCATTGCGGAAGTTGTGGATGTGCAATTGGTTGTAAGGCGCTCTCCCGGCCTTAAAAATGGTAGCCTTGCCAAGGAGGTGGGTGGTCGCAAATTTCCGACCCCGCTGCCCTCCTAGAAACGTCTACTTATGCTTCTGGGAGAGTGGTGTTTACCCTGCCGGAGGCTGCGGCAGGTGACCTAAGCCTCTGTGAGAGGCTGCCGGATGCGAGGGCAACTCCCCGCCGGAGGCTGCTGGGTATAAACAAAATCCTTGCCGGAGTCTAGCCTCAACTCTGGCCACCGTCCTATAGTCCCAATATGGTCACAAATGGCTTCTGCACATCCGAGGCTCACGTCGGGAGCAATCTAGTCGATTTGGCGTTGTCAAGAGCAGCTCGGTCCTGTTGTGCAATCTTAGATGCGTTTTTCACAAGCTGTGGATGGCAAACACCTGTAATGCTTGGTGCTTTCAAATCCACCGTGGGCACGGTGGGCTCGGATTCGTCAGGCCCAGGCCCCAAATACCTCATAAGCACACGCATTAATGGCTCTTTGAATGCACCCCTGTAAAAAAGCAAATGGCCTCCAGTTAGCAAAGCGGAGTCATTTCATCCCTCGAATTCTTGTCACATTTTCCCCCCCAACAAACACCGCCAACGTCCACACCTTTCGATCGCTCCACCATGGAGCAGTCCTCATTAACTATCGCCCTATAACCCATAATGATTGCTTGTCACAGCAGTGGAAATTCATCACTCAGAGTGTGGGTCCAAAGAGGCTGAAGAAGTATCTGTCTCCACACTTGAATCCTCATTACCAGACAACACTAGTTTAACGTTCGCCATGCGTACAGGGGGGGGGGGGGGGATTTTCGTGTGGGTACTATTTCGCAGCGGGAAATTCGCGGAGGTCACTGAAAAAAGTGTGGGAAATTTCGCGGACCATCTCCAGTGTAATTCAGTGCATGGCTTGGTGGACCCAAAAACGCATGGTTTATTCTGCCAATTGCCAAAATAGAGTTGAGCCGCCCCAGAGACACCCTCCAGCTGGGGGGGCAGTCAGAACTTCAAGGCCGACCCGAGGAGGGACCACCCGGGGCCAGAACCACTGCCAACGCCACCAAGACCACCTTTGAGCCTGGAAGCGGGGAAAAAACAGTGCCCATGAAAACATACATCGAAACCTCGCACGGTGCACGCACGGTGCGTGTAACTCCCTCCATACCACAACTGAAAATAGAGGACGGAACAAAACAGACTGACTGCCAACAACAGCGCAACAATACCTGGCTACCGCTGCCACTGAGGATGCACAAAGAGCACCGAGGCGCCAAAGGCGCCAAAGAAAAATTCGTGGTACCTAGAACAAGCGTGGGAAATTTCGCGGAGACCCCCAGAATCTGTGTGGTACATTTTGCAGTCAATTTGAAACACGAAATTTCCCATGCGAAATAAATCCCCCACGAAACCCCCCCCCCCTGTAGAAGGCCCCGTAGCATCTTGCTTACACATGACATACACTATTTCAATGACTCAACCCCATGCCCAACCCCTTGGGGGGGGCGTTCTTCTAAAATCACTGAAACATGCCTTTGACTCCTTGACCCCCCCCCCCAGGATAGGGCAGGGCCAGAGATAGGGCAAGGAGGAAGAGGAATGACACAAGGTGGTGAGAGGCCGATGGGCACCACCACCTATGGAGGGAAAAGGCTCAAGGGAACGACAGCGAATGGCGATCGGCCAATAGAACAATACACCAAGGCGGCATGCCAACCCCCTCCCCCCCGCCTAGGGGGAGGGTGTCCGCAAGACCAATCGCTTATCACTGACCTGGGCAACAAAATGCAAAAGACCACTGCACGTTGGGCAATGCACACCAAAAGTGGACACATCTTCCACACTCTTTCGCAAGCCACAAACACACAATCATGTGGCACAGCCGATCCGTGACTTCCCCTGCCTCGTTGATATCTAGAAAACAAGGGGATCGCATGCTATGAACAAGACCCAACACCTTGCAAGCATTGTCCACGGTACAATGCAAGCACCATGCACCGGTCAAAACAAGTCTGAACTCCAGAAGTCCGAAAACCGGAAGCATGGTGTGGTGCAAACAGATGCACAGGATGCGTTTGTACATATTGGCCTTCACATTCGGCCCGAAACATGGGGGTTTGCCTCCACAAAATGTTCTTCTTAGCACATTGGAGGAACATGGAGCGCATGCACAAAAAGTGTTGCTTGGTGCATGCAATACCAAGTCAAGAATTTTTGCACTTTGTGCTAGATGTAGTAGAAGTAGAATAGAAGTAGTGTCAGTTGCGGAACTTCCTTGCGCATTTTAGATGTGTGCAATGCAAGTTGTTTTTATGAGGGACGCAAGACGCAATGTGTTTCCAACTTGTGCATGCATGCAATGTTGGCCTTTTACTGGGCCCTTGGAGATTGGGTGTGTCAACACAGCTATTACGGGCACTTAGAAAGTACTCCACCTCCCCTTGTGTTATTGTGTTACACAGGGCGGAGGGGAATTCCAACCCCCCTAAGTACCCACCCCAAACACGGCCAACACGGTGACCATATCGTTGGGCAAAATGAAGCCATTTTCGCGCCCTGGTGTCGTGTTGTGTTTTCTGTTGTGTGTTGTGTTGTGTACTGTATAGGATTTGAGTGGTCACCTTTTGATTGATGCGAATTATGACACTTGTGTGCCCCGATTCCACAATGCATGTGCATTAAAACCGTGTAGAGAGGGAAATTTTTGAAGAAAAAGTGCGTGCATGCACCGGTTTCTTGGACCCAGAAAACCGTGTAAGTATATCAACAATTGGTAATTCAACCGCTAATCCTCACGTCAATTGGTGTGTGCTTCCGCTCCCTCGGTGGCGCAGCAACAAAAGCGGCACAACAAAAGAAGACAGAAACACAAGGCACGAGCCTTTCTGTGAGGATAGCGATGCGGAGGCAATACTCGTGGCACTGGAATGTGTGCGTTGATCGTACCTTAGCAACTAGGTTGAATGATAACAAGGGCATTGTGAGTGTTCCTATGACTCATGTAGAAGACAAGCACCGAAATGCAGACAGGGCCAAGTCACCTAAACCAGCTGTATCACACTTGGCAAGCAAAAGTGGCATCCACCATTCCTTCGGGCATTGTTTGGAATGAAGTAGGAGCATTAAGCAACATATATTCAAGTATATCACTTCACGACCAAAAGCATAGTGCGGGCACTTCGCTACTTGGTTGGGGACGAAGGAGGACAACATGTCGCGTGCCTTTGGGCTAAAGCATCAAGGAGTCGGCGTTGGGAGGGAGGATGGGTGTCACCATGGGTTAGTTGGAAAACTGGGAGTTTCACGTCAGTTCGACACCAGACTGGGAGGTGACAAAACCATGGCTTCTAGGATAGGCAATCGTGGCGTGATTGCCTCTGCTGTGAGTTGGTAGTCGGAGGGAAATTTTTATAGGAAACAACCGGGTACCGCTAACACGGCCCCCTTGCCCATTCCTTGTTGCCGTCACCTTCACTATCCATTATCCCGAGGGTCAGGAAAAGAAATCCATTCTTTGGTGATTCCCCAAATTCTTTGCTATAAGATTCTGGCTGAAAGAGACCAATACCTATGTGGCAATTGCTTGCAAATGTGATCTTCATGTTATCTGATTCTAGCTAAGAGAGATTGGTACCGTGGATGTGCACAATCCCCAAGAATTGCTCCTCCCAACCATTCCCTGTGTATGTAGAAAACCGTGTACACACACACTTTTCGCGGAAAAAACCTGTGTACCCGATGCACCTTCACCCCCAGTCCTGTGCCTCCAACAATGCTGTTGAAAATGCCGTCCCACTGGATAAGTGCCTCATATGCTTGTCCCAATCAAGCATAAGATCCTTCCAGCGAAGGGAAGTTATCAGGCACGGTAGCCACCCATTCTGACGGTACGCTTGCTTGATGTCACACTGCCTGTCCCTAGTTTGGAAGAGCGCTTGTTCCCATCCCAGTGTACTAGAATTCATTGGCATGCAAGAGCTACGTGCCGTGGTTCATGATTGGTCAACCCTATTCAACACAATGCAAAGCAACAACAGAGCAAAGGCTCAACAGTGTTAACAACACAGAGTAATCTGCAGACAGTAGATGGGTCTCGAATTTCGCCTATACTTTAGCATTGCAAGCAAGAGAGACATAGGTGCACAGTGTGCCTGTGTGTGATGTGCCCTCCCACTACCCTCCCATGGACTTGCCTTGGGCACACCAGTGCTTCACTCGTTTTAGAGGAACCAGGGACAGCAGCCCTAAGTTTTTGAGACGGGCACGCAAGGGCATCCACCACCATTTCCAGGGGTAACCCTTGGCCCCGCACCACTGAACAATGGTTTGAAAATTCAGCTGTCGGGCCACAGGGTCAGAGCACAGGGTGGTGGCCTTCAGCACTATGGAGGGAAGCATGGATTGGAGGGTCACAGGGCAGCTCGGGGACCATCGATTAGGCCACCGAAGGCAGAGAGGGTTGGCATCTGGGGCCAACGCTTGCTGAGCTTGATCTTGTTGTGTTGTTTCCCCAATGTCGACCGCCAGTCAATTCCGCCTGCTTGGATTTTCTTTCTACGTGATGCGACCCGTTTCTTTATTCACAAAGGTGGTGTGAAAAGCCTCGATGGTATTGCACATTCAACACAATGCAAAGCAATGAAACAAGCACAGGCTCTACTGTGTTACAAACACATAATCTGAAAATGTAGTGGGAAGCTGCAAAATGGATTTTCGCCTCGACTCAGGCATTACATGCACACAATATGGTGGTGGAAATGTCCCGCCTACCCTCCCAGGGATTGTCCCTGCTGGTACCACAACTTGGCTCTGTACGAAGGAAGGATGTGTTGGAGGTTGTGGTTGCTGAGCTTCACCCGGCAACGCAACCACCACCAACGCCAAGGGTAGCCCTTGTACCCACAACCTTGTATGACTGTTTGCAGGTTACGTTCCCTAGTGACTGCACTCGAGCACAACGTGATCGATTTCAGCACCAGGGCAGGGAGCATTGATTGCAGTACCATAGGGCACCCAGGGGACCAACGGTCGGGCCAGCGGGTCCATATGGGGCACTGCACAGGGCACATGGCGTCGATGAGGATAGGGACTCCCTTTAGGACTAAATCTGAGTTAGTGGAGAGGCAGGATTCGCACCAGGTGACGGAGTCACCATCAAGTTCCCATTTCATGGGTATGTCGTAGACAGTTGAATGGAATAAGTTAAAAAACATACAGAGGGGTTGCATGGCAGCAGGGGAGCAGAGCAATATAATTGTTATCCATACACCTCGTGAGCAAAACGGCAGGTTTAGTAGTTTCAAGAATTTCATGATTGCTCACGCCCGGGTTTCCATAAATTTTTGTTCCATGATGTGCTACATTTAGTCTTTTGGGACTTAATGTTTCGGGGTGAACCTAGCCATGGCGGCTGGTGGCTGGTGGGTCGAGAATAGGGAGAGACCCCCCCCCCCCTCTAGACGTGGCTAGCCGCGGCTGGGGGTGAATTGCGCTGAGGCCCCGTGTGGACAAAAACATTGAACAAACGCTTGCCGTAGGGCGCTCCTAGGGATGTCAAGCAACTCAATCGGATGGAACACAATGCAATTGCACATGCATGCATAGGAGGTGCAATAACAAAGGCAAATAGACCACGACTTCTATTCCTTTGGCTACGAACGGTACATGGATTGCCAACCCACGAGATTTACCCACATAGTGTACACAATTTACCCACTTACCCGCAAATGTACCCACGCAGGTACATTTGCGGGTAAGTGGGTAAGTGGGCAATTTACCCACTTACCCGCAAATGTACCCCCGCGGGTACATTTGTGGGTAAAACGGCAAAAAACCCATAGTCTAGAAACCTTGCAAAATGGCAAAACGAAGAAGAAAAAATGTCGGCATCGTGTTCAGCACCATCAAAAACCCCTATTTCTCATGAAAACCCACAAAAAAATTTTCGCGGGTAAAAACACACACTTACACACGCCTGTAGCCCAAGGAATATCCCATCGTGATAGCCCAAGACAGCGGGCCACATGGTGGAATGTTGGAACATAGAGAAAGTGACATAATGTTTTAGCACTTAACATGTTGCTAGTGGAAGGTAAGAAGTAATGGTCATGGAGGTACCGCGTTGTCCACATTAGTTGAAAAAAAATTCAAATGGTGGTGCAAAGGCTGAGGGGGGCGGAGTTTGAATCCCAAAATTTAATCAGTGTTCCGTAACCATGGCCGGACATCACTATAAGGAGTGGGCAATGCATTGGAAGAAAGCATCAATTGATCAACTAGCTGATGAAGTAAATTGAATTAAAAGAGGCACAACTCCGAATTATGCAACCTACCATTGCATAATGCCATGGTCAACATTGTCTAAAGCTATTGCAGCAGGAGCATTGCAAGTAAATGAGCCAAACAATTTCCAACATACGTTGTTCAAAAAGAATTGTTCCAGTAGCATATCATGTGCTATGTGGGGCTCTGTGGCATACAAACAAAGCAAGACAAGGTCTACACTAGCCAGCCAGAGGGTAGAGAATAAGAGGAGACCCGGCGCCCCCCCCCCCCTCCCCCCCGTGGTCGGTTTCACTCCTTAGGGACACATTTGTCATGTGTTCGTCTGTTTTTACACAAGCCCTACCTGGAGTAATGACCGGATCACGTTGACATAATACGTGGGGTACGCGTTGGAGCTGCGCCTAGCCGCGGCTCGGTGGCTGGGAGGCATTGGAAACCCCCCCCCCCCCCCCTGGCTGGCTGGCGCGCCCCCGGAAAACAGCCAAAATACGTAGTGCACCATTGTACCACCTCTTCTCACGCATGGTATGGGGATGGAGATGGGTTTGCAAGGGTGGGGGGGTCGGCCACCTTTCAAGAACACCCTTACCTCATACTCCAAGTTGCCTTGCCTTCGGAACCTCCCATAAAGACCAAAAACACAAAACACAGAATCACCGCATCAGACGTATGTTCAACTGCAAATGTTGTGGTTACCGATGTAAACCTTAGAGTACACAATTGTCCTCAATCCGAAATATCTACCATCCATATTGCAATATATATCCCAAGGCACCTTTCCAAAGAACATTTACGTCTCCAACTCCTCATTCCGCGACATGTAACCCAACACAAAGTCATTCACCTTTTGGGTCAGAACATAGTAACCTTGATACTTGTCATGGGAAACAGGCATGTCATCATGCACCACATTTGCAAAAGGAATTGTTTTGTTTCCCTGATCCCATTCGCAAATCACGGAGCATGGAATGGTTTGGAACTCCATGGATTGGTGACAGCATCTTGAGATCTTGAGAGCAAGGGCGGTGAGGCAAACATGCATGTACAAAGCAATGGTGGTTGGCTGGGTGGCTGGCTAGGTGGCTGGCTGGTTGGCTGGCCGAACCCCCCCCCCCCGGGCTGGCGCAGCTCCATTGTGCAAGGCACTTTGCACAACTAAAACCGGGCTGTTGAAGAACGGCAGGTGTGTAATGGCAGAGCACAACAAACGACAAACTGCTCACAAATGCATTTGAAAATTGTCTCGGTAGCGTACTATGGGTGGAAGGGAAGTGTGGCACATGGCAACTTCTTGCCGGGCAACGGCAATAGAAGCATATTGGGCGGATGCAGACCCGCCAATAGCAGTACCTTGGTTTTAGAAAAAATGTGTTCATGCATGGATTTTCTCTGGGAAAACCGTGTGCGTACGTGGCTTTCTCCGGAACACATGTTTTTTAATAGATTCCGGGAATTGCGGGGATTGCGGGGACAGCAATACTTCAAAATGACCACAAGATGGCCAAAATGTGGTGTCACATGGACCACTTACTACCCTGCGCGTGTGGACACGCTATGTTGTGGGCACTTAACCCCCAATCCAAGTTTGGAGCAAAAAAATACCCCCTCACCTTGTCTCCCTTCATGCCGGGTGACGGGCGACGTGGTGTTGTTGTTCCTTTTTCTTAGCGATGCTTGGCAGAAAGGCAAATATCCAAAATGTGGCAAAGTTCCCCGAGCGGTCGCCGCACACAGCGCAAATTACAAAGTAGGAGCGCAAGGTGTGCCTATGGTTGAGCCAAGGTCATTAACTTGCTGTGTGCACATGCAAGGAAGAAGTGGGTGGCCAGTGCAAGTACAGTAGCTCCGCGATTGAGAGAAATCCACTCGGTCCCGTGCCATGACCCACCATGTGCTAAAAAACATCCACAATATCCCCTTGGGCGTTAGCGTTTGTTCTTCTTGTACATGGTATGCAAATGACAACAAATCAAAAAAATTTGCATGCAAATGACATCAATTGGACACGCATGCAAGCCAACAATGCACCATATTCAGATATTGAGATGCACAAATTCAAAAGCAGGGCAACAAGATGAACCCGACAAAAAAAACTAGCGCATGCGGACTACATATCAATTCTCACATGTGCACAATAGTAATTCCCAGTTTTCAGTGTGAGAAAACACCGATGAGAGGGCACCATTGCATACCTAGGCAGTCAAATAGATCGAGCAGTTTGAAATCCGGCCAATTGCAACATTTGCTAAAAACTTCGACAAATTGGTGTTCATACACCATTGGCGGCTCGACGGAGAGGCTAAATTGGTGAAGAACATGGAATGTTCAACAAACTCAGGTGACCGTTATTTTCGATGAGTGAGGGTATTGAGGGTCTGCTTGACCTATTCTACCATGTACAACCACCGCACACCATGTGGAGTAGTAATGGTGTTTCGCGATGATTTTTTGCAAGGACTCGTCACCACAATACGATCACAAGCAAAGCACAACAAAGGACTCGTCAATGGATTACGCAAGCGGAGCAACATTTGGGCTAGGCAGGGTAAACGCAAGGGCACGGGCAATGGACCATGTTGGCAAGAGGAGCACCGTTGCTTCCCAAACAAATTGCAAATCTCATACCTTTGTAGAAATGCGACGAATTTCGTGTAACCATGTTCCGCGTGAAGTCTTTCATACAAAGTGGCTGCTAGCTGTTGAGTTGTTGCATCCACACTTTCATCTTCTCCCAATACACATAATTCCAGATTTCTGACAGGATGGTATCCGTTGGGGCATCCAAAAAAAATATTGCAATCCACCACACAATCTTTGTTTTTTCTTTACCTCAAAACGTCCACATCCATGAATCTTTGGTCATGACTGGAACGTTGGCGGCTTCGTGGTCAGTCGGGTGGCTCAAGGGGCACGGCGAAATGGAGATATCGGGGTCGCAACCCAACTAGAATTCGACCGCATCAAAGTCATCATCTTGGTACCACCACAGGGCAAGACTACCAGAAATTTCTGAAGCCATGGTGGGACAAGGTGTTGGCTTGGGAGCAAGATCCTCGCCTTCTCATTCCAGAATACCTAACCCTTCCCACGGACAGAAGGATCTTGTCTTCCTCTTTATCCAAAGCCTTTCCCATGTGTTCCAAAAGCACCTAACCTTGAACATAACCGATGAGCAAGGCACACTACAAACCACAAACCGGTGGGGGGAAACGGTCTTCCAGTATTTGCAGTATTTGCGAATGGTTTTTGAAAGGCAACAAAAAACGAGGACCCTAATCATTGCAGCACTTAACCCCATGGAAATACGGGACGCTATGCCACATGCTCGCGAGCGACTCGACAACCCGAAGACCACAACCACGAAGTATTACATTGAACGGTTTCACAACTTGCTAGAGGAAGGGAAACAAACTGAGGCCCGAAAGCAAGCAAATGCACGATTCGATGTCTTGTTAGGGCGCCTACGGGAGCATGGATTAGTGGAGGTAACCCATCTAGCCTTAGGACCCGTCTTTTTTTCAAAACCTGAAGCTGTAGCTTCAGAAGGCCAAGACCCCCCCCCCCCCCCTCCCGGTGAAGCTGCCCGACCAAATCTGCAAGTGGTTGCCTACCAGCTTTGCGTATTCCTTTACTAACCAGTGTTGCACATGAAAACGCCCTCCCTTTTGGAACCCACAAACAAAACACAAGCAATTGAAGCATTAATGGACACCAAAGTGTGACCTCATTGATCATTTGCGTCGGAGTCACCTCAACGACTGGAAACAACAGTAGACATCCAATGGAGTTATCTAAATGTCAACGACACCTGAATCACACCTGAACTGCTCAAGAAGCCACGGCGGCAGGTTATCCTCCGGTTCGACGGTGTCGCTCTCTGCCCCAAACCCCTTCCAGCGCACTTGATAATGCACCTTCCCGCGCCTTTTTACTGATTTGATGATCCTTTCAGGCTCATACATGGTCTCATCACCATTTTCTCTCTCATATGCATCTACCAAGTCCTGACAATGGCGCAATGACTCTGCGGGCTCCTCTGTGTCATCCCCCTCCCCATACCCTTTCCACCGAACTACATAATGCACCACCCCATCCCGCATCGCTTTCCCAACAATGGCCTCTACCTCTGCCTCGTCCTCCCCTTCACTCTCTTCTTCCCCGCGGCGCTTGTGAGGGACAACCTTATCTACTCCCCGGTAGGCTTTGGCCCTTTTGGCCCTTTTGGGCGGGGGCTTTTGGGAGAGGTTGCGTTTGGACCGTCCATGCACCACTCGCATGTGTCGCTTCAAAGTGGCGTGTTTGAGGGTCTTCCAACATGGACACAAAGGGCAGACAAACACACTTTCCCCTTTCGCAAGTGGGATACCCTCGGGGAGCTCGCGACATGCATCAATGGACTCCAAATATGTAGGGAAATGACCCTCCAAACCCGCACTCCCCTCCACGGGGTCCAGAAACTTGGGAACCTTTGGCAAAGGGTCGGGGGTGACGTCCCTCCACTTTTGGCGGACCTTGGTACAATGGTGGCATGATTCGGCATCACAAATGTTGAAATCCACACTATTTATGGATACACGGCAATGTGCCATCAAAAATTGAGCCTTATTCCTCAATGCCATCAACTCAGGGGTGGAAGACAACTTTTCCAGTGACGTCTTACTATCATATACCACATGCAGGGGTGAGGGGTCTTCCTCGTCCGCCTCATTTTGAGGGACGGCGTCGGGAGCACCCAAGGGGGACAGCCGGTGTGGGCTGAGGCACCACACCAGGGTTTAGCCAGATCCTTAACTCCGGGCCTTCTATCATCCACCGGAGTCACCCTTGTTTCCGAATCGTGTCCTAATTGGCAATTGGATAGAACTAACACTATTAGCATCGTTGTTAAGGCCGTCGATGGGCTGGCCTGCTGTGAGCGCGCCGCCGAAGGCAGGGAGCGCGCCGCCACCACAGGCCCCAAATCCGCCAAATCAGGTCCAAATTTGGCATTGCACAAATTTCTCCAGCTGTGAAGCCGGCCCCAACCCCCCCCCCCCCCCTCTGAAGCTACAGCTTCACGATTTAAAAAAAAGACGGGTCCTTACAGTGGACGTGTTGAAGCAAGCAACATGTGCGTTGAAGCAGAAGTCCCCTGGTCTGGATGATATTTTGCGCCTTGGTGGGAACAAGGAGCAACTTGTCACCCAACTAGAGCAATGGTTGGAGTGAAATGTATGTGCCAACTTTGTTCTTTGTGGTTTTGTGCTCATTTGCAAGGGTTTCTACCTTAGGAGGGGGGCGTGAGGGTCCGGTTTATAGTTGCACCTATGCAGCCATCCACTCAGTTTTTCACCAGAGAACTGGGCCCTGAGAGGCCAAAAGTTCGCCGTCGGTTCTCCAACATATCGGCTCGAAAACGCACGGGACAAGCGCCCTAAAGTAGTTCGAGACTCAAACTCTATGCTCCTTTCGTCCTGTGCATTTTGGAGACGGTAGGACCCTTCTCAGAGCGTTACCATTTACTGTCGGGCTTCGTCCACTTCTGGGGGGTTCTGGCTCCAGGTGATCAAAGTAGGTAGAAAGATGGACGATCTACCCCCCCTTGTCTTGGTGCCATCCAGAATTGTGCTTTTTAGTGCAAACAGGTTTTTTTGCTTATACCATATCATGGTGACACCTGATTGCATGTTGGATGCGAGGCTACACCAGCGGTCACAATAGCTACCCCATATTTTTGGGTCCTTGGTTCGAACCCCAGTGGGGAAAATTTTTTCTAACGAGCTGATGGGCCCCCAAAGTGGCATTTTTGTTGTGTTTTACAACAAGACAAATATTGGAACAATAGATATAGACTGATCCGAGCACCCCCCCGAGCCTCGATGTTGAGATTGTAAAAAGGGTTCCGTGTTGAGGTGATAGTTTTGGGGCTGTGCGGAAAAGTGCCCATTAGGGTTCAAACCATAAACCCCAAAAGTTCCGGCCACGTATGTTACCCATAGAGTACACCAATACCACTGTTTCAAAGTGTGCCTGTTTGCACATAATACATACAAATTCCAATAACCCGCTAGCGCACACGGCCATAAATGTGAAGATTGGAATCTACCTTGTTTTAAATCCTAAAGAGATAGATGAAAAGAAATTTGTGGATGCGCTGTCCGCTCGGGAGTTGTGGGCCACATCGGTGCAAAGTCTAGGCCAAATAGGAGCTGTGCAGAGGCAGCGGCAATCCTGCTAGGTAAATTACTCACTGATCGATAGATTCGGCTACATAACTAGTTTTTTAAACCGTTCTGTACCCTCAGAAAATGGTTGGGGGGGACTGGAAAATTGACCGCGCGGAAGCGCAGCCGTATTTGAATTCCGCGGCGCCCCTTGAGCCCTCATATGGTTAGGGGGGAGGCTGAGCCTGCAGGGTGAAGTTACCCTAATTTACTCATTATTATTATTGAGTTATCAATTTATGACGCTAACATCCCAAATCTAACTTGCCGTGCGTTTACAAGCAGCCGTTCAGCCCTTTTTCGGGGGGTTACCGTGTGGTTAGTGTGGTTACCAGCAATGTCAACGGGAGGGGGAGGCAGGCACGACGTGAGCACACAAGCACAAGTGAGCCCACCGCACGTGTCCCAAGGAGCAGCCAACTGCCCCCTCACGAGAAGAGCATGCAGACACACACCATGAATTTGAGTATGATTTCTCATATTCTGACTCATTAATATCCAAATCCACTTGTTGAAAAGCAAAATGTATAACCGCCCTTCCACGAGAAGAGCATGCAGACAAACGTGGTATTTGACACATCGATGGAGAGAACTCACGCCGCCTCTTGTGTACTTATTTTCCTTTTGAACATGTAGATGTGGATAGATGGGGCACAATATAAGAAATCAGAGTCAGATTCATGGTGACTCCTTGTTGTTGTAACCGCTCATCCTTGGCACAAGTCGTGTCCAGAAGGCTCCGGCACTGCACTGTGCCTTGGACAGCCTTCGCCTTCTTTCCGTCTACTGTCCTTGGTCGGAGGACTTTCAGACTATTGATGACCGTATCCAGATACAACTTGTGCCTTGTCTTCGCCTTCTCTTCTTCCCCTGACATGTTCATTTTGGGCAGTAATTTGGTTGGACATTCGTCTTCCATCAAGCAAGCTTGAAAAGGAAACTGAGGGAGGCAAGGGATATGCCTCATGGTCTTTGTGCGACAACCGAGCCCCAAGTCTTGTTGATCCTCCGTCAACCCCCATTCGCCCTGCACATGCTGATGAGAAGGGGTACATTTCTCAAGTACTACTTCCCTATACCTTCCTTCATGTTCATTGCGAGGAATCGGAGCGGCGAACACACTAAGTTGTGCTGATAAGTTTGTGCGTTCAATTGATGTCAAAATATAGCACTAGCACAACTATTACCTTATCTATTGATACCGTCATGTTGTTGTCCAGAAGTTGCTCGAAACTCTCCAGAATTTCCAATTTCATCCAATGCATTCAACGCAAGGTCACCTCACACATGAAGTTTACGACACATTTGAACTTAGAGAACTGTGAACAACTGTGCTTCGGCATCCTGCTCTCTTCCTCCCCTATTGCTATGCTTCAAGAGATCAGAACGGTCGAAAATGTAACTGGCATGGTGACTATCATGCAAAGTGCGTGCACAGATGTTTTGTATTTTTCTATAATGTTTGTATTTATGTTGCCTTGCCGCTAGGATTCGAACGAAATTTACAAGCGAAATTTTCAAGGTAATTTTCAACGAAATTTTCAACGAAATTTAAGTTTATCTTTCAAACGAAAATTTCAATGAAAATTTGCCGTTCCTTCTTTTTTTATAGACAACATGAAAAACAAGAACTTGAGCACCTGGGGACACTTTACCGTAGTGGAGTACATGGGGGAGTTGGGGTGGGAGGGGTGTGCTGACGAGGAGATCCTGCTGTGCAGTTGTGGGTTGAGCCCCCCCACCCCCGGTAGCCCCCGCAGCACCTCCCCAGCAAAGCCCCCCCCCCCGCCGAGAAACCCAAACCCCTTGCCCTGCCCCCCCCCCCCAAACCCACGCAACCCAAAAAGCCCTCCATGCTTCCTCTCCAGCAGCTGCATTGGGCAAGGTTGTGGCTTGTCTTCCAGCCAGCCAAGCCCCGACGGAGCGAGTGTTTAGCTCAGCCGACTGGCAATGTGCTAATCGGGAGCGCCTGAGTTTTTCCATGTTGGCAACTAAAGTCTTCATTCGTGTCAACTACATGAAGTTGTGCCACGCATAAGTATATCATTGCCATTGGCATCCATCATATTGTTTGTGGACTTCGCCATTCCAATTGTGATGCGTCCATCAATGTCTTTCATCAAGGGCTTGGTTATAGGTGCCAGGATTCAGTGCTATGATGTTATATAACCTCCGCCTTCCCATTGGGACCATAAATTTCATAATTTTCATACTTTTCAAAAAAATCGAAAATTTCACGAAATTTTCACGTTATATTTCACCTGAAATTTAAAATCCTCATTTTTCACGAAAATTTTAAATCCTACTTGCCGCAATCATTTCACGTTGCAGCTCTTTTGAGCGCGAATGCAAAGTTTCAGCAAAGTAATGAGCTTACCATCGATCAATCCAAATGCACATGTGTTGTGCTAGTGTCATCACTTATCTTGCAGTTCTAGATATTGCGCAAATTCTTAGCCTTAATCTCAGGTTATGTCCCAGAATGGGTCTCCGTCCGCTCTAGGCTCTCCGTCGGCTATCTACTTCTTTTGATTTGATTTTGATTTTACACCCACCTAGTTGTCCCAAACGTTTTTTATAGTAAAATTATCTCCAAAATTACGAAGTCCAACACACCCTTGGCAGCACGGCAAAAGACCCAAGTCTCATCTGATTCACCACGAACTCTTCACTATTGAAGTCTCCGTATGGTAAACGAAGTCTCGAAAAGTCGTACGACCCTTGCCGGGTCTGCAGCAATCATATTCACATCTTCTGTACATACAACAGCACACAAGAAATGAGACATCGCCGGCAGGGCCACAAATGTAATGCATGCATCCATATATTCATAAAACTGACTCTTCTATGTCGCCAAAGCTTTCTCTTTCAATGTGTCCTACACACACTTTCATCAGACAATCTGTGTTCGCGCTTGTTTGTTGGTGTGCGCGCTGCGCTCGTTGTGGCACGGGTGCTTTGATTTTCTCGTTTCAGTCACACCTACTTGTTTGCATGCCCACGACTATTCACACAACTATTGATTTCATATTTTGCGGTCCGGCTTCATGTGGCAAAGTGGAACATGCTCCCTGGACTTGGGGCCCTTCTTGGCATGGGCAGCAGTGGCAGCCCGATCCCGCTCAGGCGGATAGATTTGCTTGCACAGCACTGTCCTCCATCAAAGCACGGGTTAGGTACAGGGCGTTCTCCAAAACATGGCACAAACCCCTAATCATCCCCTTCCGTGAAAGGCCCGACCAAGGTTGTTGCCCTAACTTAGTCCAAGAAACATTCGATAGCCGAATTGTCGGCGAACTCAAGGCAACATTCGAAACTGGTGAGCAATGACCGTATGTCTGTGTCGCGGGGGTATACAGTAGCTATGTATCCAGCACTCATTCCCCAACAACAACAATAACCTTGACACACCGCCCCCAACAACCCCTTGACGCCGACCGCACCCCCTCCCCATGACCATAAGCATTGGTCATTTTCTTTCTTGTTTTTGAGTGTTTACATTTGTTTTGCATTCAATGGATCGAAGTGTGACCTTCCTCTTCACTTTGCTTTTGATGGCTACGGCGTTGCCAAGCACAAATGCGCAAACCACCGATGCAATAGGCATTTGTCGCACTGCTGCGGAGCCTTCATGCCATTGTGGAACTTGCACGTGGTTGTACAAGAGGCAATCAGTTTGCGAATACCAAACTTTGGAGCACTGCGTTACGGGAGGATACTATGACAATGGATCCAACGAAGGCGACTGTTGCAAGCCGCACATAGTTCGTATCATCATCATCACGGTCATCGTCACCGTGGTGCTGGCTGCATGGTGCTGTTTGATTGCGTGCATCATCAAGCTGAAGCGGGTCCAGAAGAAAAAGCGTCAAAATGAAGCAGTAGGAGCGGTTGATGTTTCGCTGCTCCCGACTGCAGATTCTGGGACCGCTTACGACCCGCAAAATGCCTATTCGACTACGTACGACCCAGAGCAAGGACCAGGGGCATATACTTCGACTTACGAGCCAGGTTACGATGGGCAAACTCATGATCCCTCCGCATATGCAACTGATACTTCCCATTATGGAGACCAATCTCGCATGTCTGGCCTGCGCAGGGACGACCAGTATGATGACCAGGAACAACGGCCGACAACAGATAATTTCGCCGGTGTCACCAAAGTGTCAGCTGGTCACAGCGGCGAGTACGATGGAGGCAGCATGAACCCGTACCCGACTTAATGCCATTGTAACAAGGCTGCGTGCAGAAGGTCCTGTCTCAAGGTCCCAAGTCCCAGAGTCATGGGTGAACAGGTCTCAAGTCATAGTTAACAGTGGCATGGTAAGTTGTGTATGGGTGGGAGGCCGGAAACGTAGCGTGTGGTGCCATATGTTGCCACTGTCAGAACATGAATGCATAGAGCAGATTGAATCCCGAGCCTCTGTGAGCACATTGCTCCTCTGTCTGTAGGAAAATGACCCTCATGAGCCCATTCGCACCACCGGTGAACTGACTCGCCATGAAGGGATTTCTGAAATGCCCATTGTTTCAAATGCTGGCGTCAGGGGTTGCCTTGAATGTGCCCTCCATACAGGCCCCCACTTCTTTGCGAAGGCATAACAGTTGCGGAATTCTTTGGGGTCTTCATGTGTTTTTGAGTGGATTGACCTGCGAGACGGGTGCATAGAGCTGTACAGCAGCTTGCCCGCCACACAATGTGCTGTCAGTCAGTCAGAGACCAGATCTGTTTCCCCAACCACAACCATTGCAAGTGCCATGTCTGCTGCAGTCTTTGGCCTTGTTCGTCGTCCTTGGACTGAATGGCGGTGTATTTTAGGGCGTTGTTTGGTGTGGGTGTGGGTAGTGGTACTGCAACGCATGCCTATGACCCAGTGTGACCCGTGTGGGATCCACTGCATCCTCTGTAAAGTCTCTGCATTGTTCCGTAGTTCTCTTCCCTTCCCCCGTCTTTTGCTGTTGTGCTTGTGCTGACTTGAGTTAGGGATAATGCCGCTGCCCAGGGGGGCTGTCAGCCCGCAGAAATCAAGGCTGAACGGGAGCAGAGGGGTCAGGCAGGATCGACCTTTCGAGGGAGGGTGTTCCAAATGTGGGCTACAGTGGGGTTTGGGAAGGAGGGTGCATGAAGGGAGCCTGTGAAAGGACCAAAAAACCCTATTCTTCCCTTACCGGTGCAGATTCATTTCGGTCCGCTCCACAAAGAACCCTCCTAGCCCCCTCTGGGTGGTATCCACTGGGTCATAGCGTTCCCCACGCTGATCCACATTGATGCTTTCTGTGTGTGTGCGGTGCATGAGTTGAACGACATAATTCAGGTAAGCTTAGTGAAGAGACGAAAGGCGGACTAGGTAAGAGAAGGGGCGCCGACGGTCACAGCATAGAGCGACAGCCGGAGCCCACATGACGGGAATTGTGGTGCAGGTAGACTATGCGGTGCAGCCTGTCAATGTATGTATATTCTTCCCGCGAGCAGTTGTGGTGTCGGGGCCAGGGTGCTTTCCTTGAACGCTGTGTTTTTCTGCACCTTCTCTCGTACCAGTCTCATGATCATCTGAGGAGTCTTTTCACGTTTTGTGCTTGCCCCTGCAGCCTGTGGCTCTAACACGTGTGCGACTGAAGCACGTGTGCCTTCCATTGTTCCCCGTCATCTCAAACTCATCGACTTCGGCATTATCTCCACGAATTTCCTCCAGATCCTCCTTCAGTGACATGACCTCACTTCCTCCCGACCAGCTTGCGAAGATTATTGGTGATGCAACCGCCCATGCAGTGCGATCTCTTATGTGTCCGCAAGGGCAAATTGGGTCGACGCAGGGGCAGCAGATGCAGGTGCAGCCCCAACATCACAAATCCGACAAGAGGAAAAAACGCATCAAGAATGCTCACAAGGGCAAACCGGGCCCGTCTGCACAGGGTCAGCAGTGGACGCATTCTACGGACGTGCTTCCCAGATTCGACCTCACAGACGTGGATCATACAGATCCGGAGGCTCTGGGCAAGGCTGAGCACAAACTGGGGAATCCGTGCTACCTTTGCAGGAAATTTGGCCATCTCTCAGGAGTGCATTTTCCTACGTCGCATAAATGGTGTCAAGCAGATACAGATCGATGGCATGCCAACAGAGAACACTGGCACTGTATACTGGCGGACCTTCGTTTGAAGCAGTTTTCCAAGTACCAGATTGCTGAACGTCGCTCTGTGGATGTATCAACATGGCCTCCGATGTCTGACCGTGAGTTTCTCGCCGCGGTTATGGAAGCGGCCACTGGTCTCCCGAGATGGGACGATGGGACAGACCCCAGGAGTACTTCCCCGAGGCCAATAAAGGACGCGCCCGCGGCTGAGTTCTTTCAGAATATGCTGGTACCAGGGCCTGCTCGTTCTCTGGGAAGTGCTAATCAGCAGCAGCTTGCGCTGCCTGCGCCACCAGATCCAGCTTTTGCACTGCCAGCACCACCGAGTACGCAAGCTAGTCACCCGGCTTTCCCTTTTCAGGCCGATCCCCCTGTTCGCAAGAGGCGAGGAGTGAAAGAGAAACGGAATAAACGGGAACGCACTGGCGATCCGGTCACAGAAGCCCTGGGAGCCTCTCCACAGGCTTTTGCGCAGATTGCGCTAGACCCGAAAGCCTCTGCACTACAACTGCCGTCATATAAACCATCGTCAACACCTTCTTCGCTCTCTACAGCAGTGGTTGGTCTTCCTGCTCATGCCCTGAACATGCGTGTGCAAGACGCCGAAAATTCGCTGAAGACCCTGACCGAAGATCGAAAACATGTCTGGCAGCAGCTGGGACGTATTGATCGGTCGGTTTTCCGACCTAAAACGGTCGGGGAACGTGTCACATAGTCTGATGGGACAACTGTTGGTCAAAGTTAGGGGCGTCTCGCAGAACGAGGTCCAGCAGATGATGCAGGATGCCAGAGATGCGGCTCTCGCAGAGCTGCCGCCAAGTCTTGATCCCCACATAGAGGAGCGACTCCGTCTGGCCTCGATTGAAGACGGGCCCGCAGTCCCGACCATTGAGAACCTGCAGTCCACTGCCAGCGGGAGTGACACGAATGTGACGCCGGGGAGACTCTCTGTCGCCTCTACGGATAGCTTCCTATCTGCAACGGGCTCCACGGATCTCATGGACGTCACAGTGGGACCAGGGTCGTCGACGGCGAATACTACGGTACCACAGAGAAAAGACGCATTGGGTTCCTGGACACTGGGATGGAAACCTGCCCAAGAGTGGAAGATGGTGGACATGGCGGCCCTGATGGAGTGCAGAGGTGCTCTGTCCAGCACTCCAGTCATACGGAGGATAAATGAGGGGGTTCACGCGCTCAGCCATATGGGCGAAGGGCTTTTTATGGTTACTCTGGCACCTACCCCTTCTGCAGATGCGACCAGCAGCCCAACTGCACGCACCTACCAAGTTGTGAAGGTACGCTCAGTGGGTCAAAGGCCAGCGGGGCACTTGGTGCTGGGACTCTCCAACCAGGTTCAACTCCAGAATGCGCTGGAGCCGGCAGTGGAGAGTACTGAGCCGTGCGGCTTTGATACGCGGGAGCTGAATGTATTCGATAAGATCTTCTTCTGGGAGGAGGCAGCCCGTCATGCTGCAGAGGAGTTGAATAATGGGAAACCTTGTAAGCGTCCATGTCTATCCGAAGGACCCTCTGGCACTACGGAGACACCATGACCACACGGTTGTCCACACTCGATCCTCGATCCTCATCCTGCGTGACCTCCTCTTGGAACATGCTAGAGAGGATCTGCGGAGATCACAGACCATCACAGATTTGGAAACAGCGGCTGTCTTCCTGCGCGCCTCCATCTGTGGTACACGGTCGTGCGATTCTGAGTTTACTTCTGAGATCGACGAATTGCTGAGCGAATCAGGAGAACGTACCCACCAGTCCATTGACAGTGGCAACGGAAGTACGTGTTCTAGCAATCCCTCTGCAGAATTTTGCTTAGAGGCTGATCCAATGCTTCCTGAAGATGAGCGTTTGGATCCACGCCCCTCAACCCTTTCCTCCTCCGGCGATGTCACGAGTGGCGAGTCTTTGCAGATGAAGGAGGGGGTCTGTGGCCCCACCCTGCAATTTCTACGTGGCATATGCTCTGTTGATTCATTTGCAAGCGCTTTGTCTAGGAACCGTTCGCTACGACCGCTGTGGGATGGTTTTACGGCCACCAACGGTATCAGGGAATGGGCTGAAGTCTCCGCGACGGACATCGAGCAGTTTTGCGAATTTAGTATACCACTTGTTGAAGCTATGAAGGCACACCTACCCCTTTGCTGTCGACTGACGGGGGGGGGCGGAAGACTTCTTGCGTGATGTATTAGGCATTAGATGCATGCTTTTTGGCACACCCTGGTCCTCAGGGCTCCCAGAATTTGCGAGCGACATTCCTGAGTGCTTGTATTTTGATGGGATTTTTGACAGTAAGTATGCTTTGTTGGGTCCCACACGGACCTTCTTTCTCAGGTCCGATGTGGCCCCCTTCGATTTTTCAGCTGAGATCCATAAATGTCTTGCTGATAGCAGTTTTAGAATGTGCGTGCTACACAATCGGAAAGCGAATAGAGGCTGGAACGGACAGTTAGAACGCTGGGCTGTTAGTGGGCGTGCAGTACAGTTTGGTGCGCAGACAAGATTGAAAGTTCGCTGTTTTGATCAAACAGACACAGGACAAGAAAAATGGCTCTGGCTGGATGGTATTTGGGAATGGTGGCTGGTTGATGGGGGAGTGGGAGAAGTGGGCACAGGCATTGTCGCCAAAGGTTTTGGCCTGGCAACTAAAGGCTTTATTAAGTCTTCGGGACCAGACTCCTGGTGCGGACCTTTGCCGGGGCTCTCAGGCCCAGACTCCCCCTTCCCCTCCAGACAGGAGATGTTAGATCAAGTGAACGAATTCTGGGCCGCGTGGGATGCAGAAGCCGACCGAAGGGCAAAACTTCTGAAATCCAGGTGCATACCGTGGGATCAGGTGGCAGAGTCCCTGCTGAGGAGTAACCACCTGCTCAGGGATTGTCCAGATGTTAGGCTTCGTCGCATTGCAAGGCTTGCGCGGTTACCTCTTGGTACCCCCCTGACGATTGCCGACACATGGATCTACGTGATGGTGGGACCTTTTCTGCCCTACGTAGGTCAGGTGGGATTTGTGCATGGCCCCAGAGCCCCTCTGGAGCGGTATGGGGAACATCTTTCGAGGGCTAAGTCCCTTCGGAATTTATTCCTCGGTACAAGGCACAGGCGGTTACGGTGCCAACTCGGTTTTGGGAAGACACCCTCCCTTTCATGCGTGCTGGCCAGCATCGGTTGAGCAAAGGCCTCGATGCTCCTGATGCAGAAAGTAGACCCCCCCGTGAGGCCTTCAATGTGGAGTCACATTTTGACAGCGTCCTCGCCCCTACACTCAACCAGATTGACCCTGCCAGAGGGTGGGGCATAGGTGAGCTCAGATGGAGATGGAGTCTTCGGGACCAGACATCTTCAGAAGCGAAGACCCTTTCCCAGAGGACAAATGATGTACTCTGGAAGATTCGGAGTAACCAGGGTTCAGTGCTGGAGGTCGAACATCTGATCGAACTCCTTACCACCTCCCTTGGGAAGGTTCCAGGGCGCCTGTTTGATTCGTTTTTTCGCGCGGTGCAGGGCTTCGTCAAAAAGGCATGGGGAACAGAATTGCTACGACGCATTGTTGTCAGGGTCCCCACGTATCACAGAGGTACAATTAATTCCATTAAGACCAGTCTTCGTTCACATATTGCACAGCGAGCCCTGCCTGATTGCCTAAAAGCCTGGCTCAACCGTGCGCTGTCCGTCATGCCTGTTCAGGCAACAAAACTGAAGGATGCCATGCGGTGGGGGTGCCTCCCTCCGCACAGTGCGGATGACAGCCGATGAGCTTACCAAGGGCATTGACTGTGGGGCCTTCTCTGCACTTCCGTTGCACGTAGGAGACCTACAGAGGGCATGGGTTTTCACTGAGCCGCAGTCAGTTCAACAGGATGTAGTGCAGGCGGTTACGATGCAATTAAAACAGCGCGGTGGCAGGCTTTGTCGGTGCTCTTCCCTCATGACCTGTCACCCTGTTCTGCAGAATGACATTGGACATGTCCTGCTTCGTTCCAAGCCACAGTGGGAATGCCTGCTGGGCGAACGGGGCGCGGAAACCATGAATGGTAATTCTAGACAGTGCCTGGTGCCCCCTCTGTCAGTTTTGGAGGAGCGGCTGAATATCTTTGAAGCTTCCCTGAAGCGTATGACAATACCTGACAGACCACCAAAAATTTCCATCTCCCAACCTTCGGCAGCTCCCTCTTCTCTCTCCTCTTCCCCTCCCTCTCCCCTGCCTGAGGCTCAGATGCAGGCGAAGGTAACCCCGTCGACAGATGCGAAGCACGCCCTGCTTCAGCAGGAGGATATTACCCCGATTATCGACTGGGTCAGGGATATCTGTGCCAGGGATATCTCCACCTGTGCGCTGGAGACACCTGCGCTGGAAGAGGCGCATGTGGACAACCTTTCCTCTCGCATTTGCGACCTGCGGTTTCGCACAGGGGTTTGGGATAAACAACTGCACCGCATGTCAGGTGCATGTCGTGTTTTGGAAGAAGAAAGAATTTTACAAGCATACCTGGGAGGTGACAGGTTTGTGCTGTGGGGGGTAGCAGATTCAAAGCCATCAGCGCAAGCCGCAGTTGTTTTTGACACACTGCGGTCAGCGCATGCACATGGCATTGTACAATCAGCCATTAGGCATAATACGTTACGCAAAGGGTTCAATAATCTGACGTGGGCCGGCGAGCACATCAATTCTGTGTATTCCAATCCAGAGCCGGAGCCCTGTGACGGGATCCAGGATGAAGACCCAGGTCCACGCCAGTTTCGTCCCAAACCATTGTTCGGGGCCCCATCCATTTTCTCCATTTTAAATTGGAAAACAGTGGAACGAGGGTCAGAGGCGGTGGTGAAGTGGAGAGACATTGTTTCCTTTAAGTTCCCCATTTTGCGGTCTTATGCCCGACTGATCAGTCGCTCTCTGCAGTTGGTGGTCAGCGAGGTGTACAGACTTCTCTTAACCCTGGGGACACCCTGCATGCTCGGCGTCCGCGATATTCTGGGGGCTGTGGGGCGCACTATGCCCGTTTGGTCCGCAGTTTGCCCTGCTGAAGCAGACATGGCAGACATGTTTTGGCACATCTGCAAATGTGACGTGGTTCCTTCACTGAAGTCCATTTTTCAGCTGTTGGAGCGCGAAAAACGCGGATGCGTGAATTTTTTTGCCCTGCACAAATCAGGTGAAAAAACACTCGACCGCTAGGGGACAACCAGTGGCTCTGAATTTAGGGTCATTACCAGACAGGAACTGACTGATTTTGTGGAGTGGGACCTGCATCATAACACAGCATTGGTGCTGGGGTCCCTCATGCTAAAGCAGGGTGACAGGGGCGTCCCCATCGGGGGGCACCTCTCCGTCCAGCTGGCGGAATTGTGGGCGCTAGCCCAGGAACTCACTCTGGTTTTTGGTACAGAAAAAATTGTCCTTGAGGCGCGGTGGCACGAGGCGGTCAATGCAGAATCGCCGCTACTGCCCAACAGTTTATGTGATGTGCAGCTGTCCATCACCGACCCTGTGGAAGTGTGCCATCCCTCCTCTCACCCTTCACACCTCGTGGGCAGGACCCTGGCCAGCACTGATCGAGCATCGGTGTCCCGGGGTATCATTCGAGAGGATGGGTTTGGGGGATGGTGGAGTCCCACCGACTCCTCTTTCGGGTTTTTGCAAGTGGCGGGCGTGCGGATTGGTTTGCTTGTTACTTCACTGTGGGATGGGGCCCCAGACGGATGGATGGGGACCATCACCGCGTGCGCTCCAGCCCGTGACCGAGCACATGTGAGGGATTTCTTTAGGGAAATAGACCCGATTACATGTGTCGCCAACGAGGCGCAGAGGGGCTGGTGGGGGTGGGCTACCCGTCGGGGTGATCCAGAACCCCCTGTCTCCTCCTCCCCGTGTGTTCTTCTGTCGCGTTTCAGAGATAATATATATATAGTGTTCATGAACGTCCTTCAAGAGTTGCTCCCTGTGGTCCGGCGCAGTGTGATGTGTTTTCTGCAGTGCCTTTACGGCGTTCCCTTGAAGTGGGAACCTACAGAATTGACTGTGTCGTGGGGTGAGTGCTCTTGGCGAGTCCTCCCCCTGGGGTTTTCACTTACTAGGAAGGGCGTGGTCTGGGATTTACAGTCTGCAGGGGAGTCAGCGCAATGGCAGAGGTGGATCCCTGCTGGGTCCGCCAACGCGCGATTCACGCTGGCCTCCATGCTCCCTTCGCTGTTTCTCAAATCAGTTTGGTACGCTGCATCCACGGGTGACCTGGTTGCCAATTTTCGCTCCCTGGTGTGGGGCGTAGGTTGGCGTGGGTACCCGAAGGAATGGTGGTTGCCCTGTTTAGAGCGATTCCTGCGCAAGTACAACCTGATGGGGGTGATTTCCCTGGGGTCAGTGGTCACGTGGGCTCGGGAGGGCAAGCGAGCTCACATGCAGAGCTCGGGAGTGGACACTGTTGCGCATTGATGCTTTCTGTGTGTGTGCGGTGCATGAGTTGAACGACATAATTTAGGTAAGCTTAGTGAAGAGACGAAAGGCGGACTAGGTAAGAGAAGGGGCGCCGACGGTCACAGCATAGAGCGACAGCCGGAGCCCACATGACGGGAATTGTGGTGCAGGTAGACTATGCGGTGCAGCCTGTCAATGTATGTATATTCTTCCCGCGAGCAGTTGTGGTGTCGGGGCCAGGGTGCTTTCCTTGAACGCTGTGTTTTTCTGCACCTTCTCTCGTACCAGTCTCATGATCATCTGAGGAGTCTTTTCACGTTTTGTGCTTGCCCCTGCAGCCTTTTGTTTTTGGTGTGGCTCTTGCATCGTTTTTGATGTCAGGTTTGGGGTCAGCATAGGCTTTACCTTTGGGTTAGTCACCCAAAGAAAACCTTGGCCACTCCTGCTCCGAGTGGCACATCTGAGGGATAAGCTCATGCCCTGGTAACGCCTTGAGATTTTCAAAAATACACAGGCCCCTGAGGACTTGAGGGATTGTCTGCCTCCTTCCAACAAATCCATGTCAGCCTATGGTGCAAAAGAAATGATTAGCCCTCGGTCGCAAATGTCTACTGGCATTCCTTTGAAGTGCCCTCAGAAGACGGTTGTGTAGCCCTAACACTTCTGCCCATTCGAAATACTGAATCCATCCGCTCTGCACCCATGGGTCCACCATGACTGCCCGTCTTTTCGGCACACTCAGCATCTCTAGGGCAAGACAGCACAGCTACCAATTTCATGAAGGCTCCCCTTGAACCCCCGGCCCCCCTTTTTTCTCCCCAGAACCAGCTGCTGCTTTCTTTCCAGAAACTCTTGAGGCTGGGGAGGCCGAAGGCTATAAGACGAAGGTCCCGCAGCCAATTTAATCCCCCGTTTTCGCCTCTGACCTTATCTCTTCGTTGTCATCTCTCCTTTGACGCCTTCCTTGCTCAGCGCCATGACAGGCCCTAATCGATCTCCCTGGCCAAGTGTGTACGACCAAATACAACTGTGGACTCCTCACCAGTACGCCCACTCGTTTTTTGAGGAAGCTGTTGGCACACTTTCTGGCACACGCGCATTTCCAGGTGTATGTTGTAATTTGTGTAGTTTTTTTTGGCGGTAAATGCGTGTGCAAAACAATCGTCTAGTCGTGTAATTTTTTTTGCGGTAATTCGTGTAAGCCCGTCACATGCATTGCCGCAAAAAAAATTTACACGACTAGATGATTTTTCCGTACACGCATTTACAGCAAAAAAAAATACACACCGTGACGAATGTTTTGTTACACGCATTTACCGCAAGAAAAGAAATTGCACAACTTACCGAAACAAAAATTACACAATGTTACCATTTTTCCCTACACGCGTTTACCGCAAAAATAGAAAAATCACACGACCTTACCCCAAAGAAAAATTTACCAATTTTACTGAAAATGCATGCTTGTAAGCGATGTGCCCACGTGTGGTCCACTTCTGATTTTGTCCCCGCGCTTGGAGTTGGGTACCCCCGAGAATGCAGGGGTGACGTAGCACTTCCGCCCTCTTCTAGGCCCCCAAGAAGGCAAGGGTCTGGCAGCCATTGATTTTGTCCCCCTTTTTTTGGGATCCCTGAGAATGCAGGGGTGATGTAACAAAGGGGGACAAAATCATAAGTGGCTGCCTCACCCTTGCCTTCTTGGGGTCCCAAAAGAGGGCGGAAATCCAACGTCACCGGTGCATTCTCGGGGATCCCCAAACAAACATGACAAAATTGGTAGTGGTTGCCTCACCCCTGCCTTTTCGGCGTCCCAAAAGAGGGCAAAAATGCTATTGGGACCCCCGACATTGCAGTGGTGCCATAGCATTTCCGCCCTTTTTTGGCCCCCCGAGAAGGTAGGGGTGAGGCAGCCACTACTGATTTTGTCCCCCTTTGTTTGGGGATCCCCGAGAATGCAGCGGTGATGTAGCACTTTTGCCCTCGTTTGGGCCCCCGAGAAGGCAAGGGTGAGGCAGCCACTACTGATTTTGTCCCCCTTTGTTTGGGGGCCCCGGAGAATGCAGGGGTGACATGGCATTTCCGCCCTCTTTTGGGCCCCCGAGAAGGCAGGGGTGAGGCAGCCACTATTGATTTTATCCCCCTTTGTTTGGGGATCTTCGAGAATGCAGGGCCGACGTAGCATTTCCGCCCTCTTTTGGGCCCCCGAGAAGGTAGGGGTGAGGCAGCCAATTCTCATTTTGTCCCCCTTTGCTTGGGGATCCCCGAGAATGCAAGGGTGACATAGCATTTCCGTCCTCTTTTGGGCCCCCAAGAAGGCAGGGGTGAGGCAACCACTGATGTTGTCCCCCTTTGGTTGGGGATCCCCGAGAATGCATGGGTGATGTAGCATTTTTGCCCTCTTTTGGGCCCCCGAGAAGATAGGGGTGAGGCAGCCACTTCTGATTTTGTCCCCGTTTGTTTGGGGATCCCCGAGAATACATGGGTGATGTTGCATTTCCGCCCTCTTTTGGCCCCCCCGAAAAGGGAAGGGTGATGCGGCCACTGATTTTGCATCCCTTTGTTTGGGAGGCCCGAGAATGCAGGGCTGATGTAGCATTTCCCCCCTCTTTTGGGCCCCCGGTAAGGCAGGGGTGAGGCAACCACTGATGTTGTCCCCCTTTGGTTGGGGATCCCCGAGAATGCATGGGTGATGTAGCATTTTTGCCCTCTTTTGGCCCCCGAGAAGGTAGGGGTGAGGCAGCCACTTCTGATTTTGTCCCACCTTTGTTTGGGGATCCCCGAGAATACATGGGTGATGTTGCATTTCCGCCCTCTTTTGGGCCCCTAAGAAGGCAAGGGTGATGCAGCCACTGATTTTGCATCCCTTTGTTTGGGAGGCCTGAGAATGCAGGGGTGATGTAGCATTTCTCCCCTCTTTTGGGCCCCCGGTAAGGCAGGGGTGAGGGAGCCACTACTGGTTTTCTCCCTCTTTGTTTGGGGACCCCCGAGAATGCAGGGGTGATGTAGCATTTTTGCCCTCTCTTCGGCCCCAAGAAGGCATGGGTGAGGCAGCCAGCGATTTTGTTCCCCTATGCTTGGGGATCCCCGAGAATGCAGGGGTGATGTTGCATTTGCGCCCACTTTTGGGCCCTTGAGAAGGCAGGTGGGAGGCAACCACTGATTTTGCCCCCGTTTGTTTGGGAATCCCTGACAATGCAAGGGTTATGTCGCACTTCTGCCCTCTTTTGGGCCCCTGAGAAGGCAGTGGTGAGGTAGCCACTGATTTTGTCCCCGTTTGTTTTGGGCATCCCCGAGAATGCAGGGTTGACATAGCATATCTGCCCTCTTTTGGGCCCCCGAGAAGGCAAGGGTGAGGCGGCCACTGATTTAGTCCCCATTTGTTTGGGGAACCCCGAGAATGCAGGGGTGATGTAGCATTTCCGCTCTCTTTTGGGCCTCCGAGAAGGTACGGGTGAGGCAGCCACTTTTGATTTTGTCACCCTTTGTTTGGGGATCCCCGAGAACGCAGGGGTCATGTCGCATTTTGACCCGCTTTTGGGCCCCCGAGAAGGGTAGGGTGGGGCAGCCACTGATTTTGTCCCCCTTTGTTTGGAGATCCCCGAGAATGCTAGGGTGATGTAGCATTTTGGCCCTCTTTTGGGTGCCCGAGAACGCAAGGGTGAGGCACACACTGATTTTGTCCCCCTTTGTTTTGGGATCCCCAAGAATGCAGTGTTGACATAGCATTTGGGCCCTCTTTTGGGCCCTCCAGAAGGCAGGGGTGAGGCAGCCACTCATTCCCCCCCCCCTTTATTTGGGGGTCCCCGAGAATCCAAGGGTGACATAGCACTTTTGACCTCTTTTGGGCCCGCATGAAAGCAAGAATGAGGCAGCCACTGATTTTGTCCGCTTTTGTTTGGGGATCCCCGAGAATGCAAAGGTGATGTAGCATTTTTGCCCTCTTTAGGGCCCCCGAGAAGGTAGGGGTGAGGCAGCCACTGAATTTGTCCCCATTTGTTTGGGGATCTCCGAGAATGCGGGGGTGATATAGCATTTTTGCCCTGTTTTGGCCCTCCGAGAAGGCAGGGGTGGGGCAGCCACTGACTTTCTCCCCGTTTGTTTGGGGCATCTCCGAGAATGCAGGGGTGATGTAGCATTTCTGCCATTTTTCTGGGCCTTTGAGAAGGTAGGGGTGAGGCAGCGAATGATTTTGCCCCCCTTTGTTTGGGGATCCCAGAGAATGCAGGGGTGATGTAGCATTTCCCCCCTCTTTTGTCCCCGAGAAGGTAGGGGTGCACCGGCCACCGAGTTTGTCCTCCTTTGTTTGGGGATACCCGAGAATGCCGGGGTGATGTAGCATGTTTGCCCTCTTTTAGGCCCCCGAGAAGGCAGGGCAGAGGCAACCACTACTGGTTTTGTCGCCTTTTGTTTGGGGATCCCCGAGGTTGCAGGGGTGCTGCAGCATTTTTGCCCTCTTTTGGCCCCCCGAGAATGCAGGGGTGAGGTAGCCACTGATTTTGTCCCCCTTTGTTTGGGGTTCCCCGTCAATGCAGGGGTGATATAGCATTTCCGCCCTCTTCTGGGCCCCTGAGAAGGTAGGGGTGAGGTAGCCACTGATTTTGCCCCCCTTTGTTTGGGGATCCCTCAGAATGCAGGGGTGACATAGCATTTTTGCCCTCTTTTGGGCCCCCAAGACGGCAAAGGTGAGGCAGCCACTGATTTTGTCCCCGTTTGTTTGGGGATCCCCGAGAATATAGGGGGTGATGCAGCATTTTTGCCCTCTTTTGGCCCCCCAAGAAGCCACAGGTGAGGCAGCCACTGATCCCCCTCCCCATTTGTTTGGGGACGTTCGAGAATGCAATGGTGAAGTAGCATTTTTGCCCTCTTTTGGACCCCCGAGAAGGCAGGGGTGAGCCAGCCACTTCTGATTTTGTCCCCCTTTGTTTGGGGGATCCCCGAGAATGTAGGTGTGATGCACCATTTTTGCCCTCTTCCGGCGCCTCAAGAAGCCAGGGGTGAGGCAGCCACTGATTTTGCCCCCCTTTGTTTGGGAGTGTTCGAGAATGTAGGGGTGACATTACTTTTTCGCCCTCTTTTGGGCTCCCGAGAAGGCAGGGGTCAGGCATCCACTGCTACATCACCCCTGCATTCTCGGGGATCCCCAAACAAAGGGGAACAAAATCAGAGTTTGCTGCCTCACCCGTGCCTTCTCAAGGGCCCCAAAGAGGGCGGAAATGCTACAAAAGAGGGCCCCCGAGAAGCAAGGGGTGATGGGTGGATAGATGGATAGCGTCACCTTTTGGGGGGCAGACCCTTGGGACACAGGCGCTGAGGCTCTGAAGGCCCACAGTCCCTGCCAGATATGCTTGTCGAGTTCAGATATGGGGATTCAGTTCTGTTGAACGCTCAGGGTGCGGATATATTCCCCGGTCTACGGACAGGGCACGACATAGGCAACTTGGTACTAACAGGGCCTCCCCTGCCAGTCCGTAGCGAGGGGAAGGAATGGTGTATGAAGCACACAGGAACGTTGCAGCACCCAGGCATCAACACTACGCGGAGGTGAGACTTGAAATTCTAGAAATCGAGTTCGTCTTCGAGTCAATCGACAGCACCTATGAATCCTCAGAAGAAATGTCTAATAATGAGTCCACACGGGAAGAGGAATCATCTTGCACCGGGTCCCATGAGTCACAAGTAACAACGATAATGGCTGCACGCAACTCAGGGCAGTACACAGAGGGGGGTTAGGCTACCGCCAAATGATGGGACACAGTTATATGGACCCAAGCAAGTGGCACTTCATCCAAATCAGGGGCCCTTGAGATCCACATCCCCAACCATAGGATAGGAGGTGGCGACAGAGTGAGAGACACGCCGAAGCGAGGCAAGGGAGCCCCACTCAGCTGTTGCTCTGGTTGGGGACACATGGGAAGAGTGGAACAAGCGTAAGATTTGGGGGAGCCTACATGCACTAGAGCTGTCGCGACGACCACTGTATCCCAGGGGAAAGGGCACGGCCAGGAGCCTGGGACAGCAAGCAACAGCAAGGGCGTCGCGGTGTGAGGCAAGCATGAAAAACTCGCAGAAGAGATGGCGCGGCATTCGAGGACTTAGGAAGCAACCATGGATATTAGTAGGGGCCATGTGCGTAACCTACAACTGCATGGAGAGAGAGAGACCATGGCCCTAAGCTCCTCCTGGCAGCACTGTGGCATCTTCCGGAGGTGCCTCAGGTGCTGCGGCTGCGGACCCCTTGCCACCGGCTGAATCAGGCCGAGAGGGGGGTAAGGTCAGTACTTTGGTGTGGGAGGGCATCGCTCCAGCGGACTGGTCACCAACAGGCAGGTGACTAGCCATCAGTGTTGCATAGCACACGACAGGGGCACAGTGGAAAATGGACCTAGCGAACTAGCACGGGGCACACAGTAAACAGCCGGAAGCCCAGATACTTGGGCAATAGGGGCCACAACAGGGGGCGCCGATGGGGGGCGGCAGGGGAATCGGCACGAACACGCTTCCCATCTCTAGGCGCGAAGGAGGAGCCATCACGCATCTGGGAATCGCTGGCTGGCCCAAACACCCCCAAGGGATTTTAGGCCGGACGTCACTTTGTGGCCTGCGAAGGCCTGCCACGCAGCGGAGGAAACCTCCCGATACCACCATCCTTTGGATACTAGCCTAGGCCCGACGTCTATATCCCCACCAAACTTACGGCGAAGAGTCTCCTCTAGGTCACTCACACGAGCGCCCATACGTCCAGACACATGCAAATGCACCCTGGGGGAGTCAGACGGAAAGGCGGGGTAGGATGCAGCCGCACCCGCGGAGGGCTGGGAGTCCATGGGTTGGAGGGGAGAGGAGTTATGGGGGGCATAGGGGGCGCCTCAAGCGCAGTGCGCGCACAGTGCAACTATTTGAGCGTCTGGCCGTACTAGAGACCCATACTTTGAGATACTAGGGGCCCAGAGGGGCATCATGGTGACCCCTAGCGTACGTTTTGACTTCTGATTTTGTCTCCCGTTGTTTGGGGACCCCCGAGAATGCAGGGGTGACGTAGCATTTCGGCCCTCTTTACTACAATGCCGTTTGCGACTCTCTTGCCTTGATTGTGTTTATGCTTTACATTATATCTCTGCAGAGTGGCGAAGAGCCATTTCCACTCAGGGGACAAGCACGCATCGGACGGCCAAAGATTCCATAGAGTCATTTCCACTCAGGGGGACAAGCACGCATCGGACGGCCAAAGATTCCATAGGGAAGTGGAAGTATTGAAGGAAGTCCGATTATCCGATACAAGGACGCGATTAAGGCTCGTGTGAGTACCATGTACGTAAGGGAAAGGCCATTCATGGATCATGTTACATGCAAGTTTGCCCCAACCCAACCTCCATCGCTAAAAATGGTGCAACCCACGCCTGCTCATGGCATTTCCAGTTGTGCATGATGTGTGTTATGTGAAGGGAAGGTAGTTTGCAACTTTCTTGAGCTGGGGCAGTTTGGGTCACCTAATTCTAAGGGCGTTTCCAAGGGGTGTGCTTGGGGGCTCTTCGGGGGGAACATAGTCTAAAAGTAGCGCGCAGTGCGCGCAGTGCAAAGACTCCCCCACAGTAGAAGGACAATAGAAACTTCAGAGCCCACTCGGGAAGACCAACGGACTCTTTGGCCTAAGGCTCAGTCACAGATCTTACAATAGCCGGGTCCGCGGAGATATCTTTGGAGTCAATCAACGCCTGGATGACACTAGCAGCACACTATGGTTTGGAGTTAGCTTCGAGCATATGGTCACAGGCTGGAAGGCTTTCCGTCAAGAACGGAGCAATGGCACCGGGAGCAGCCTGCCAATCCGTGTGGTCGCCCAGGATTCGAAGCATCATCCTGAGGGACTCGATAGCCCAGAGTTGGGGCTAGCCACCAAAGGGAGCGCAATTCTCGGCGACATACGACCTCCACACCTTCAGTTGTTTGGCAGCAGCATCGGTGTCGGAACCCAGAAGCAGGGGATTGCTGGACAAAATGGTCCCCAGCTGGTTGCCGCTCTTGACCTTGACCATGAACGGAACGATGGTCGCAGCAGGCGGGAGGGCAGACAAATGGAGACCAAGACTAGCTGCCGCCTGGGGCACCGCCTCTGCAGCCAGCGAACGGCAGGCGGTGAGGGCAGCATTGAGC
Source organism: Eutreptiella sp. 'Long Island Sound 2002' (assembly GCA_964036045.1). Lineage (NCBI taxonomy): Eukaryota > Euglenozoa > Euglenophyceae > Eutreptiales > Eutreptiaceae > Eutreptiella > Eutreptiella sp. 'Long Island Sound 2002'. The sequence continues at coordinate 58,103,464 of OZ038384.1, read as the reverse complement.
TCTGACTCAAGGCCGGTCGTGGTGGAGTCAACGAGAGCCCGAGGGGCTGCACGAGACGGTCTAGCATGCCACGGGGGCTCTTTGGCTGCGGCACGGGGTGGCAGGGTCGAAAGTGGCTTGGCTGAGGCCGCATACGAGCAGAGAGCGGATCTCACGACGGCCAACTCATGGGGCGGATCTGAAGGGAGGCCAGAAGCGTTAAAAGGACCCTTCCATGAGCATTCCAGTGATTCTTGCTCAGCCCAGGCGCAATATAGAGCGTGCCACAGAAATAACTAGCCAGCTGCAGTCTTGAAATCGGGTTTCAATGATAAGGGCTTCTGATGCGAGAAGATCAACCTGAAGGCGGCAGGGTCATGCCCCATAGCGTCGCGGAACTGAGATATGGCAGGTTCCCCCAGCATGTGCCCAGCAATCGAGGAGCAGAACAGCAGCTGAGCATCCGGGGTAGCGGAGGCCCAGAAAGTGCGCAGACCTTTAGCCAAGTAGGGAAGAGACGACCACAGATAACGAGGGAATCGATCTCGGAGCTGCATGAGCATAAGCGGCTTAACAACACCTCTAAGCACGGACAGCCACAAAACACCAGGCAACTGCATCAGCAGTCGCCACCCCAGTAACATCACCTTTGGTGGGTCCATGAGTAAAGTTGCATAGAACGGACCCGTCTTTTTTGTACACTTTGGAGACACTGCACATATCCTTCGGCTGAATTGTCTCCCTTTGCCTCTAAGAGCTTAGCGCGAAAGTCAGGCATGGCGAACAACCAAAGGCAGAGGGCAAGACAGTTGTGACGCAGGCCCAACGGACTGAGCACACACTGCGAGAAAAGGACAACCATGCGGAGAGTAGAAAAATACAGTGAACAAAGGGTCATGGGGGAGAAGGCAAGAGAAGTACCTACATGGCGGGGCAACAGGAGCGAATGGGCAATTCAATGAGACCGGGCTCCTCACCAATGTACTGCTATGGGAAAGTACGACCAAGGAGAGCCCGCAGCAACTGCAGACCGAATCCCATCACATCAACTACTAAAATGCACGATACAACACAGGCGATGGAGTTCTTGGAAATTGGGGAGGTGGGGGTGAGGATATTAAAGTGCAGGTTGAGACATTGAATCCCTACAACGAGACGGTAATGGTCAAGGAACCAACAACAGGTAATAACGACTGGCACTTGTGAACCTACAGTGTCGTGGCAAGTGAGTAGTTCTGGACACGCTTCCCCAACGACAGTGGAGTTCGCCCCGCCGAGTCCGCTTGCCACTGCGGGACGGACTGATGGTGTATTGCAGCAACAATGAAGCAGGGCGCAGATCGGCAACAAGACCATTCGTCCTACTCGCCACAACCACCACTAAGGCAGGGGTGAGGCAGCCATTTCTGATTTTGTCCCCCTTGTTTGGGGATCCCCGAGAAAGCAGGGGTGACATAGCATTTCCGCCCTCTTTTGGGCCCCCGAGAAGGCATTATCCCTTTGCCCTTTGTGTATGCAACAGTGTCCTTTAGCAATGCTCTACGAATGGCACTGAGGCATACACAAAGAAATCGGCCACAATGAGTCCCGTGGGCACAGATGATACCTTATGAATACATATGTCGGTCATATTAGCGGTCAAACTTGGCAGTTGGGGACCCTCGTGCCGGCAACCCTACAACCACCCCTTGTGAGCCGCATGCAAATATGCTGAAGGTTGTCACGGACCATCGTAGGTCTACGTTGGTGGAATTCTTGCAAGTCACATCGCTAAAGATTGCCAAGCAATGGACTAGCCGCCCCTTTGTCTTTTGTCGACGTGCCCCTCAACCCCAGCCATGGATGTGGCAGGAGCGCCAAGCGCTGCATATGGCAAATGCATTTTTCAACGATGGTGATGCCCCTTTTTTTGAGCAAGGTTTGAACGGACAACCCATTAAGGAGTATCGGCCCATTGATGGTGCTTCCGTGGCTGAATGGAAAGCCACGTTGCGTAAGATTGAGGAAGGGACCTAGATTACGTGGGAGGTATTTGTAGCCTTTCTCTACATCCACCGCGTGACAACGGATGTTGTACTTGTGCAAACTATTGCACGTTCGCGATGTGTGAGGGTGTGTTGCAGTGGCTTCTGGTAAAAGAACCGAATTTTAAGGTAGCCTCTCAAAAGTCTTGGGAGATTGTTGCCGAACGCCCTTTTAAGTTGGGCCGTATTGAGCGCAAGGTGACTGCACCTGCGGAGCCATCAAGAAAGGTTCGCACCCGCCCAGTCACAAAAACTTGCATCCCAAATAAAAAAGGCACTTGCAAAAAGCCGAAGGAAGGTGGTGGCCGGTAGTGATACCGATAGTGACGCTCATGTCTCCACGCGTGCTCTGAACCCTCCCAGTGATGATGAGTCTAAGGCTACTACTGTTGCTGCACCCATGGAGGTGCATCGGAGGAACTAGCATTGCCTGAATCTCCTTCCGCCACCTTATGTGTGTGGCCAATGTCACAAGACTGTGTACCTATGGTGCATGCATTGTGAGGGGTGTGGCTTTTGCCTACACACTTAGGAGTGTCCAGTTCGTGGAAGGGCCCACCCTAACGCGGACAAGTGGCTCTTTCAAAAGTGGTGTGAGGAGGTAGGCATTGAGGAGGTTTTGACCGCCACCTTCCCCAACGAACCCGTGACTGCTGACGAGGAGTTGGACGTCCTTTCTAATCCTCTTTTGACCTCTCCCCCAAGTAAGGAGGTGAAGAAAAAAGAGGTCCAGTCATCTGATTCGGAGGTGGACCCTTTTGCGCCTCCCCCTACGGCCCCTGTGCCACAGAAGAAGGTGAAGGGAACTCTTGCGGTTCTCTATGTCATGCGGAGAGTTGAATCCGGCACAAGACTGGTAACATGGCTTGGTGCCGTCACCACATTTTTGTGGTTAATTCCAATGACAAGGAAGTGTTGCATTGGTTTGTGTGTGCCTTCGATTGTCTTGTCCGGTTGGAGCTTTTCACTGTTTTGGTTTGGGAACCCTTAAGCTCCACTCATTTGATCCGTCCTTTCTTGATGGCCATGAAGAAGCTTTCGCTAACCACTAAGCACCGCGCCTTGGGATTCCAAACGGACGGTTGGTCTTGTGGTTTTCAAAGCTTGAACATCGCGAAGCTGGTGGTGGAGGACCGAGGTTCTTTTTCCAATGTGCCCCTTGTCCCAATGGGTGCCGGTTTTGTGGACTATGTGCTCAGCATTGTCAATGCTGATCGTGCTGCGGGGGTCATTGAAGCACGCGGTGATGATGTGGAGGGTGTGACCGAGCTTCCTTGCCCTCATGAGTCCCCCCCCAAGCACCCAAGTTGAAGGTGTACTTTCAGCCATCGAGGAAAGTGTTCATGCCGCCCCCACCCCGCTCGAAGGCAAGGAGGCCTCCGCCGAGCAGAGCATGGAAAGCCCGCAGGCAAGGCCGCAACCTTCCATGGCCACTCCCACATAGGCGGACACTAGTCCCAAGGTCCTGATCCGTGGAGAGTGGCGCAAGGTGCCGGATGGCTACCTAGGAGATGGATCTGGCCATTTGGAGCATGACCAGCTTTTCATCGATGACCCGTCCAAGCAGCTAGTAGCAGAGTTGCACGTCGCTTGTTAGTTTAACCCCAATCTTGGTGCAAAGCCCAAGTCCAGCGACACAAAGACTGATCTACAAGCGTGCATTCTGTAGCTACTTGTAGCAGGTGCATGATTTGTGGGCTGTATTTTCCTCCGCCCGTTTGGTGTACCAATGGTGGAGCGTGTAAGATTGCTATTATATTGGCCCCATACCAATGCCTTGTGGGCCTATAATGGTGGCACTGGTGTTGGCCATGGCCCTTTTAGGACTCTTTTTCTTGAGCCTGATTTTGTTCCCAGTGCAGGCACACTGGATCTTGGCCATGGCCCTGTCACGACTCTTTTCTTGGGCCTAATTTGGTGTCTAGTGCCAATGACAACAAAATCAGTGGCTGCCTCACCCCTGCCTTCTGGGAGGCCCAAAAGAGGGGGGAAATGCTACATCACCCATACATTCTCGGGGATCCCCAAACAAAGGGGTGCAAAATCGATGGCTGCCGCACCCCTGCCTTCTCGGGGGCCCAAAAGAGGGCGGAAATGCTACATCACCCATGCATTCTCGGGGATTCCCAAACAAAGGGGGGCAAAATCAGTGGCTACCTCACCCCCTGCCTTCTTAGGGGCCCAAAAGAGGGCAAAAATACTACATCACCCCCTGCATTCTCGGGGATCCCCAAACAAAGGGGGACAAAATCAGTGGCTGCCTCACCCGTGCCTTCTTAGGGGCCCAAAAGAGGGCGGAAATGCTACGTCGACCCTGCATTCTCGCGGATCCCCAAACAAAGGGGGACAAAATCAGAAGTGGCTGCCTCACCCCTGCCTTCTCGGGGCCCAAAAGATGGCAAAAGTACTGCATCACCATGTGAACCCATGTTATGTTGGCCGACTCCCAACTAATTGGTGGCCACGCAGAGTACTATGTGCTTTGTGGACTCAGCGCCCCATCGTTAAGGTCGCTATGGTGGCCCACAGAACCGGCAGCTGTACAGATTGCACATGTATTGCAAAAGTTGCATTTCTTCCAATTTTTCAATTTTTCCTATCATTTACACGACTTACCGCAAAAAAAAATCACACACACTTACCGCCAAAAAGAAATCAATTCTTTTTGATAATTTACACAACGTACCGCAAAAAAAACATTACACGCATTTACCGCAAAAAAAATTTACGCGACTAGACGATTTTTTTGTGCATGGCATACATTTTTCACCATTTCCAGCGTCGCATATTGTTACTCGCAAGGCAGAAAATTTCGTGAGGTAAAAGAGGTGCTGTAGGCAATCCTGTACCGTAATGAGCACATACTCAAGTCATGGGGCAAGATCAATCGCAGCCATTGTGGGATTAGTTGGGTCTGCAGGAGCTCCGCAACCAGTTTGAGTTTTTTCCCTCCACTCAGGCCTGTTCAAGCCCCCCCCCCCCCCCCCCACACACACACCTTGAATAGCAACCGCCCTTTCGTAGGAATCCGGGGGGGGGGGCGAGGGAATCATCCTTTGCAATTTTCCAAATTTACTTGGAAGGTTGGATATTGAGCTTGTGTGTTTGCTGGTTGGACAAGGTAGTAGTTGTATTGGTACACTACTCTGTGCCCTGTATTTAATTTTTTGCAATTTCAGCCATGGATGTGGATCTTATTGACACGCACTCACCTGGTTCTGTTGTCAATTTCCAACGTGCATGGGGCAGTGTTGTGCTTGCCAAGATTCTGGGTTCCTCACAGCGTGGTGTTGACTACCGCTCCATCACATATGAGCGCTCTGGTGCTGTGGTGACACATGACTGTGCTCCTATAGCATGGATATTGTGTGTGAACATCCCCACAACCCACTCCAGCTCCCTCAACCGCCAACCAGTCGGAGAGAAGGCACCCCAGGAAGAAGATGCAGTTGAAGTTGGACCTTTCTCTGCCCATATCACCCCCTCCCGCTGATGAGCCAGGGGCTGTGCAGCTCACTGGTGAATCTAGCCCCCCGAAGTGGGCGCAGTCCCCCACTATGGCCGATGATGTGCTTGTCTTGCAGTGCTTGAAAAAGCCTGTCAGGCCTGAGGTTGGCCAAAAATAAAGTGGCACAGAGAGCCTGTCTCTCAGTAGAGCTGAACATGCATCTCAACAGGCAGTTTTCAGGTCTTTTTGTGGTTCGTATCCCCTGGTGTTTGTGTTCCCTTGGCATTTTGGGGATGTGAGGATGCCGTCGCACACAGGCAGGTACTATTCAAGGGGGGGTAAGTACCTTCAGGGGATCCAATGTGGACAGTGGAGGCTTGTGTGAGTCTGACCAGGAGTCCAGCCGTAGAGGGAAAGCGGTTTCAGGTAAAAGGGCTGTGGTATGCATAGCGGTTGCTCTGTGCTTTGTTGCTTTGACTTCTGTTGGAAACGATTGAACTAACTGTTGAAAGTGGCTATGGCGGGTCCATTCAGTCGATCAGTACCGACCATCCATTGTGCCCCCATAACCATTGGTGGCCAGCACCACTGGTTCATTGTTTCAGCTTAATTCCTGGCAATATACCACCCCCTTGAACCGCGGATGGGGTTGACCGTCACTTGGCTGTTGTTTGTTTGTGTTTGTGCGGGAATAAAGGAATTATTTTGTTTGTTATCACCTGTGCAGTGTGTGTCTCAACCACGGAACAGTGTGCTCCGATGATTTGTCCCTCTCTGTGTCTCTGTTCTCACCGGTTGGCAGGCTGCAGTGCTGGATGAGGCGAGTGCCCCCAGGTGGGCAGTCTAACCCCAGCCGCAAGCAGACAACTGACATTGTTTGTGCTGCTATTTGTCGATTCGTCCTGGTCCTTCACTGTGCTGGAGATCATGGGTCTGACCTTTCCTGGAAATTAGCTGAAGTAGCAGTATTTTTTTTGCGCTCATCAGGTGCTACACCAAGGGTTTCCCCTGCGGGCTGCACGCTGAAGCTTGTGAATGTGTTGTGAGGCACTGCAACTTGTATCCCCTGTACTTCTGCACTACACTTTGAATCTCTTTCTCTGAAGTGGAACCTGATAGCACCACCATGTTTACCTCTGGGACACATGTAATGATATTCACCCGCTCTACAGTGGCACCTACTGTGGCGAAAGTTGTTGGATGCTTTGTTATTTCGTTTTCCGCTGCAATTTCTGTGCCCCATAGTGTATGTATACTGTGATAGTGCGGTTTCCCCACGGGATGGGGTGGGGCCGTCACTTGGCAACCGCCCCCCGGGGGTAGGGGGGTGTGGTGGGGCACATTCCTTGGGGGGGAGGACAAGGGGGGGGGAGGGTAGGCAAAATGTGTTCACACCTTCCGGAGGGGATCACAATTTGCCCACTTTAGTGTGTCGGGTGTCTATGCAAATCTCATCCCGAGAGTAGATCCTATGGCCGATGCGCAGAGCTGGCATCATGCAATCTGCCGTTCTATTGGTCCGCCACCCTGCCAACCCTCCCCCGTGTGTGTTCTGTGCAACCCCCTTCCACTCCCCCACCACCCCTTCCAGATGCTTGACATGTCCTTTAACTTCCCCCACACCATCTTGCGGTCCGTTGGGTCCTCAGTTCGGCCAGCAGCTGGGCGGTTGTGGTTGACGATGCCGGCCCAACGGTCCTTTGCGATTCCCAATGCCTCCTCGTGTCCTGTACCTCATGGGGGACGTATTGCGCGCCGTGTGCGCGCGCTGTGCACAAAGTTTGTACAGTACCAACCCAAGTTGCACAGTAGTGCTTAGTATCAATAACAATGAGGTCAGGGAGTACTGGGTGCGGTCACCATCACCGCCACCCTCTCCCAGTCAGCCTTGCCGGAGTCTCCTCGCATCGCTAGAGGCTAAGCGGCGCGATCCCCCGCCATCACGGTGGTCGAATACACCACTTACGTCGGTGTCACAACCACGCGCGGCAAGCTGGCCGGCACGGTACCCCTCCACTTTGACCGCCAGTAGTCCATCTGTACCCGCGCAGCGGACGTTACATTCGCAACCGGCACCGGGGTTGGGGCATTTGCGCTCATGGGGCAGATCACCTTCACCCTCGACATCAAAGCCGCGGCCCAAAAGAGGGCCAGATCAGACTACGGCACACTCCCGTCAGAACGAGAAGGAGCGCAACACTACCGCTCAACCAATTTGCGCGTCTATGGCATTGGAAGGTTACTTGAGACATTTGGATGGGTCCCGCCCATGATTGTGGGTTTGTGTCAAACATCGGGTTGAGTGTAGTATGGTCCAGAGAGGAAAGAATATTGTCAATAGTAGCAAAGAATCCCCAACTTATTCCTATAATGTGCGCGCTCTGCATGCTGTGCCCGTGCTGTGTGCCCATTGTGCACAAACACCCCCATGTGGTGCCCAGAAGTTGCGCTGCAACAGATGCTGTGTGGTGGAAACCCAGTTGGAGGCGTTGTTCATGCCTTAGGGGCTGTCAACCACAAACTCCCACAGTGGGTCATGGTGCGCAACGAAGAGCGGGGTGGAAGTGACGGCAAGGGCGAGAAGCCCATTGGCCCCATAGGGGGCGCCTTAAGCGCAGTGCGCGCGCAGTGCAACTATTTGGACGTCTGGCCGTACTAGAGACCCATACTTTGAGATACTAGGGGCCCCTAGGGGCATCATGGTGACCCCTAGCGGAGGTTTTGACTTCTGATTTTGTCCCCCTTTATTTGGGGACCCCCGAGAATGCAGGGGTGACGTAGCATTTCCGCCCTCTTTTGGGCCCCAACCTTCCGGTGCCATTGAGGAAACCGGGACAATCTTTGAATCCACGCTTTGATTCTAGGAGCATCATGGTGACCCTTAGCGCAGACTTTGACTTCTGATTTTGTCGCCCTTTGTTTGGGGACCCCCGAGAATGCAGGGGTGACGTAGCATTTCCGCCCTTGTTTGTGCCCTTTGTTGCACCAAGTCTGACCATGAAAAGATGTCCATGTGTGACAAGTGTGAACTGCAATATTGTACGGATTGCATTGACGCACACACGTGTGACAATATGACTTTACTTTGATTTTGCAACTGTGTATTGTTGTGCACACAAGTTGCGTGTTCTCAATGTGTACTTTGTTGACAATGGAACACAAAGACAGTTGTATGTTCTTGAGGGTTGCGACCAATGCGCTGTTCATGGCTTTTCCAGTTGTGCATGATGTGTGTTATGTGAAGGGAAGGTAGTTTGCAACTTTCTTGAGCTGTGGCAGTTTGGGTCACTTAATTCTAAGGGCGTTTCCAAGGGGTGTGCTTGGAGGCTCTTCGGGGGGAACATAGTCTAAAAGTAGCGTGCAGTGCGCGCGCAGTGCAAAGATTCCCCCATAGGTACTTGGCACGGTCAATCCGGGGCCGTTGTCGTCCCACTCCCATTGTGAGCAACTAGGAAGTGAATAGATGCGGAGGGTCTCATCGCCCGATTGGCATGGGCTGAAGAGGAATTGGTTCTTCTCGGTTAGGTCCTTGTACCGGCGCTTCTCATTGAAAGTCGAGGGTTTGGGTTTGGTGCAAGTGAAGTGGAGGCTCCTAGCAAGATCGGCATCCATTGGGTCTTTGGTTCAGCGGCCATGTAGTCGGTGTGGATGTGGGGCTGGTTGCATGCGGGTGACCAAAGACTCAACAAGGGAGTCGTTCTCCCCCCGTGTGGGCCGGAGGTGGACGGCGGTGATTTTCGCGTTGTGGCGCATCGTCTCTGCAATAAGGTCGGACACCACATAGAAGGATGGGCTTGGTGATGTGCATGTGGCCTATAGTCTTGCCTAGGGCCCAAGTCACGACAGAGTTGGTGACCATGGCAGTGTCGTGGAACGTCTTACCCTTCGGAAGGAAACAGCCACGTGTGCCGGTTGGTCTTCGGCAGCCTTGACCCAACCCATGGCGTAAGGGCATTTGGACATGGTGGAAACACGGGCACTCTACAAGCGCAGGTCGGGACATAAAAAGGGGGGTTACTTAGGCATGAAGGCGACCACACGCCCCCTCGCCCCCCGATCTCCCATGCCGCACTCCAAGCGGAGTTGTACTCCTCAGACAAGTCCGTTACATCCATCTGTAGTAACGTTTGTAAACCGCACTACTTGGACCGTGGAAAGAGGGACCTCATGTACTTGTTACTTGGAAGATGGTTCTTGTCCCAAATACCACTAACGTGCACCGAGCGCACCATGCCCGATGATGCCAAGAATGAAGTGTACCTGCAACATAGGTTGAACCATGTAGTGACATGTAATGACATGGTTGTGTTGCACATGTGCCATGCTGGGTGCGACAGGTACAACAATTAGAGCTAGCACGAGGAACACACACAACGCAAGGAGCCACAACGCAAAACACGCACAACGTACTTCTCAATTTATGGAATGAGTGCCATCTCGTGCCGTTCAACCAAGATTGCGCATGGTAGCCTGTAGATCGGTTTGAAGATGTAATCCCAAACTTCATCTACGTTGAGTCCAACCATCACTCAGGCTAGATTAGCTGCGCCATGTGAGCAGCATAGTGCGCCCGTGGTGGCAGGCCCTCCGATAGTCTGTCCAAAGGAGGCATTTTCGTGTGCCGTGCAGAAATGGAAAACATGCTTGGGAGAGCGTTCTGGGCGTTGTGCATGCCGTCCCTGGGCTTGTCTTTGGAGGCCATGACGACGTTTTATCTGTCCTAGACATTCGTTTCTTTCCCTTCTTCCTCTTCTTGCCCTTCTTCCTCTTCTTGCCCTTCTTCCTTTTCTTTCCCCTTTCCCCCTCTTTCGCTTCTTCTTGTTCTTTTGCTTCTTTCTCTTCTTCCCCTTGGTTCTCCTTGCCTGTTCTTGCCTCTTTTTTCCACGTGACCCATGTCCCACGCCCACTATCCTCCTGGGCCCGTTGCCCCAACGGCAGCCTTCCCTACTATAGCATGCACGGGTTCACGAGCCGTTGCCATGCCATTCCCCCCACCCACGGGAGGGCCTCCCTCTCTTGCGGGGGGGGGGGGGGATGCGCACAACAAGGGGTTGCCTATAGAGGAGACGGGATGTTGTGCGGCCTAGGTGCCCAGCCACGCAAGGCCACATGGCGCAGAAGCGGCAAGCGCCCCCATGCACACACATCAAGTACCAACACACCGCTAGTGTACGCTGCCCACTATCCCCCTGTTGCCATACCCCTAATGCACCCACTCATCCCACTCCTTGTCACTGTCATCGCGGTCTTACGCCATACTCTGCCCCACCATGTCCTAGAGCCTTCCCAAACCGCTTCTTACCCGGGCACACCCCCCTAGCCCTTACCGCAGTTGTGCAGAGCTTGCGGTGGGCAATCCGGGCCGGAGCGTGGAACGCACGGCCCGGCCACAGCCGCGGCGTACCAAAGTCCGGTCCCGCGAAGTACTAGCGGTTGAGGATACCCCATTGGAACGCCCACATGGTCTTCTCGTCAATCAATCCGAATGCCTTGCGCGTGGCAAAGGCATTCCCGGCTGCGTACCGCAACATGAAGGCACGTAGGTGAAGACACGCACAACATTGCTCTGTGTCATTTGGCCACCCATCCTACGCATTTGCATTGCCATTTGGTTATCCCAGTCAACGGCACGTGATACGTTGCGGTACTTTGCCACCACGGCGGAGAGGTTGTTTCCCCTCCGATCCTTGGCCGGTTCATCGACCCCATACCAACACTTGGTAAAGAAGGGGACAATTTTGGGTGGTTTTTGCCCCACCTTTGGATTTTTGTAGACTCACAGCTCATAGCTGCCTTTGGCAATTGTCGGGGCACAACCGGCCTCTTGCTTGTGGTGCTTTGCATGTGCTAGCATAGCATCGCACTTGTCCTTCTTGGAGAGCATCAAGAAAGGACGCCCACAGCCCCTGAGTTCTTGTGCCCTGCCATGGCTACTGAAGAAGCTCTCGGTCACGAACACGGTCGACGGTGGAATGAGTCGTGTCCGAAGGTTGACCATGCTCTTGGCATCAAAAGTCTGTGCACACGACCCAAGCTGCCGGACTATGCCTTTGCGTCCGGCGGGGAAGTAGAAGTCCACAAGGTAACCCCCGGTGTTGTCCGCGAGGAGGGATAATTTTATACCGGTGGCATGAGGCTTTTGGGCTATGTACAGCCAAAGACCAAGGCACCGTCCGCCGGTGTCATTGGACATATGGGGCGTGCGACACGCCTATGCACGGTACGTGCTTTGGGCCCTCCTATGACACCAAGTAGGTTTTGGGCAACCATGGCCTTCAACAAGACAGACATGGGGGCGGACCCTTTGCAATTTCTACCCATGGGACCGGTTTAAACCCTACTTGGACAACTGCGTACGCTAGATACCAAACTATGAGGACGTGGCCCCATCCACCTATCCATCGACATACAGACATACAGACACACGGCACAAAAAAAAAACACACGGCATCACACAACAAATGATGCATCACACATACAGGTGCTCCCACCCCCAGATCAATGGCCGCCATGCGTGCAGCGGATTGGGGTGGTGCCTGAACTCGTGGATGAGCGTAGTAAGTCAAGCAGGGCGCCCTCTTTCATACAGTACGGGGTGGTAGGGATGTAACATACCGCCGCGACAATGAAGGCAAGGATGGGGTAGGCGCCACCAACCCCGTGCTTCGGCCACTGGGGCAACACAGGAGCGTCCGTCGTCGACCAAGCCGGCGGGCGGACGAGAAGACAACATAAACGGGCGGCCGCAAGGGAGCGCAACCAGGGCAGTGGCCCTCCGCACCTTCCATCGCCGACGCCCGCACCCGCCCCCACAGGAGGGCCTCTCTTTTGCTCTCCCCCGCCCCCGTGCGCCGGCGCCCGTGCCCCGCTTGAGCGCGCCCTTCCCCTCGCGGGGGGGTTTGCCACCCGGTCTCTTCCTCCGGTGTAGCCTGGTTTGCGGTGGGGGGGGCAGCAAAACGTGTTACGTGGCCCCCAATGGGGGGCCAGCCCACGGCCAGCACCCTCGCTTTGCGGTGGCTTAAATTTGGGCCGACCGGAACAGAACTCTTATGGGGGGGGGGGGGCAAATTTGGCGGCTCGATGGGGGGGGGGTAGGGTGTGCAAAGGTCTGCTATACCGCCGGGGGAGGTTGTGGATTGGTGGGGGGGGGTCTAAGGGGTCAAGGGATGATGGTCCATAAAGGTCCGATGGTTAATGTCAAATGGGCCATTAGATCTCTAAACGCAATCTCAGTGGCACTCTGGGTTTGTTCTTTGTGTTTCTTTCCTTGAGGCTGGTTGTTTAACGGAGATTCGGGGAAGGGGTCAAAAGAGGGGGGGAGGGGCAGGGTGTTGCTTCCATTTTCTTCCCGCAGGGGGGGGTGCTCCCCCTAGGACCACCTCCCTCCCTCCCTCCCGTGGACCCTTCCCCCCCCTCCCCCCTCCACTCTAATTCACCTGAGAAAGAGGGTCTTGGAACGTTTTTTTCGTTTGGGCCAATTTTTTCCTCTCGCGCCTTCGGCGCACTTATAGCAAGGTTCTTTGGTCACTCCACTGTATCCTTTCTTCCCTCTTTTGCAGACACCATGTCCCAGCGTCCCATAAGTGTTTTCTTCGGCACCCCGGTCCAACCGTGTCCCCGCGTAAAACGCCCCGACGTTGTAAACGCGATCCTCTATTTTCGTTTCCAAGATAGATGGACCGGGAAGAAAAGGCAAGAGGCGCATAATGTGGCACAGAAAGTGTGTTCCACACTGTTTCTGAACACTCCAATGGCAACTCTGCATGAGTTTATAACACAAGCAGCCGTAAAGGCAGGCCAAGACCGCGAGGTGCGCTGCTTGCCGCATGAGTTTTTGCTCATGCAAGTCCAACTTTGATTGACCTTCAGCAAACAATTTGATAACAATGAGCATTCCACCGTGTTTCCTGTTTGTGTTGCCTGGTGGTGTTCAGGTGAGGGCACAACGTATGGACCCAAAAAGATGATTTGATTACCCGTGTTCCGACATTATCACAAATGTATACACTGAATGGGTCAATGTGGTGCATTTTTGCAATTCTTGGTCGATATGGTTCATTCCGGCAGGGGGGGGCGTGCCCCCCCCTCCCTTGGACCCCCTCCCCCCTCCCCCCTCCGCTCAAGCAACTCCCTGGGGGAGGGGTTTAAGGGGTATGTTGACCTATGACTGGTTGACAAAATGCCCCCCCCCCAAAAAAAGGGGGGACCTTGTTTCGTTGGTTGACAAAATGGGTCCCACCAATGAAGAGGGGGCCCTGATTCCCAGGGGTAGTGGCATCCACATGAAAGTGAAGCAAGGAGCACCGGACACACTCACAAAAAAAAAACATCCATCCTCATTGATTACCGTCAATTTGAACCAAGCATTCCATTGGGCATCCCATATGTGGGTCCCCATCTGCCATTTTGTGCATGGACCTAAACACCAAGCAAGGCACATGGTATAGCAATGGGGAGTTGGCATACATGCATCCAAAAACCATCTTGATCCCCGCTCCCCCGAAAGCAATTTCGGAAAAAAAAGGCGAGGGGTTCCTAACCCCGCATGGTATCCAATGTTCTCCTTCACCCGATAGCTCGCATGCTCAAAAAGGTGTTGCAATGGGGGGACGGTGGAAGCGGGTGCAGTCCCAACCCCCCAACGCACAGCGGTGGATACACCTGAGTCCCTTTCCCGGGCGAACCATGTGGGGATAGGGACGCCCCAAGGGGGGATGGTGCAGGGGGGTGAAGTCCCTACCCCCACGCACATAGCGGTTGACCCACCTGGGTCCCCTTGGTCCTCGGTGGACCGTGTGAGTATGGGGATCACTCGTGAGGGGATGGGGCAGGCGGGTACAACCCCCCCCCCCCCCCCCACACTAACATAGCGGCGGACACACCCGGGTCCCCTCAATCCTACGCGGACCGTGTGAGAATAGGGACGCCCCGTGGGTGGATGATGCACATGGGTGCAGGCCCTCCCCCCCCCATACATAGCCAGGGACGCAGTGGGAGAGGAACGGAGAGGAGAGAGAGAGAGAGCGGGGCGCAATGGGAAAGGAACGGAGAGAAGGAGAGCGAGAGAGAGGGCAGGAGAGAGGGCAGGAGAGAGGGCAGGAGAGAGAGAGAGGGAGAGAGTGGGAGAAAGACCCACAGAGCAAGAGTCGGGGGCTAACCGGCGCAAAGGGAGGGTGGTGGGTTCGAGCTGACCAGGGTGTATGGGACGCCATGGCAGCACAGAGCAGTTTAATGGTGAAACAACGGGGCGCCATTGCGCCCCTGGAGCACAGGCGCGACACGTCGTTGCGTGTTGACAAGCCGAAGCATGACAAGGGCAGCGAGAATGCGGCCCATGTGAGGGTATTGGAAGCGGGTAGACATGACAATGTGGGCGGCTTGTGCACGCATGGTGTGGTGCGGAAAAGGTATGCGCCACACACAATACAGCAAACAGCAATGACCTGTTGAAGTGTCCGGCTGCCAAAACTTTTGTTGAAACGTTGAGACGCCTTTGCGCCACCATAGGCGCCTTTGCGTCCCCGACGTTCGGGTACGACACGTCCTCATGTGCCAGAGAGCAAGTGCATGACAGGGACAGCATAAGCACGACCTGCAGGGCAAGGGTTAGAGACTAACCGGCACTGTGGGAGGGTGGTGGGTGCGAGCTGACCTCAGTGTCCAGAGGACCAAAGCCAAAGCACAGTCAGCGACCACCTGGTGTGGTACAGAACTGGTCTGCGCTGCAGTGCAGCGAGAAAAACACTGAACAATGTGGTTATGACCATGCGCCTGTGACACGGGGGCATATGCGAGCCCAGTATCCGTTGCCTCATGGCCCCATACATTGCGGCAGACACACCCTATTCCCCTCCGTCCTCGGCGGACTGTGTGGTGATAATGGTGCGGGTGTATAGTTCTTCTCCACCCACATAGTGGCGGATACAGGTGAATGCTGTGCACTACATTCAATTAGCAAATGGTGCAGCCTGAACCCACCGCCGCTTGCATCAATGCGCCATGCCACCGACGTGTGTCGGCGGCGGGGAGGCACATCTCCTCTTCGTACTCTTCTCCTGCCCGCCGGCAGGAGAGGAGTGTGGCGAGGGGGGCTCGAACCGGCGCCAGAGTGGCCGCACAACCGCTGTGCTAACTGTCACACAAGGACACTATATGCGATCCTGGAGTCTCAAAGTTTTATGGCTGGTTTCACGCCCAGTACCACTTTCAGCATGTCTTACTCTCATATTCTCCCACCACCCTGCGAGAGATATGAGCAACGGCTAGTCACCCCCTTTGTGTGGCTTATTGCTTTTTGTGAAACCTTTAATCTATCACCGTTGAGGGTAAGGCCGAAGGAGTGCCATGCTTTGCAGCCCGAACACAGTGGGAGTGGTAGAATGCAGCTCGCATACACGGGCGCTAGCGAATATATTGATCAGGTATGGCACGATGGACAACAAGTTACAGCACAAGCAACCATGCCACTGAACATACCAGCCAGCAACCAACGCATCGACCACATAAGATAGTGCAGCACCCTAACCAAGAAGCGGACACAATTACTGTGCAAGAACGACTGGACTAAGGGCTGA
Organism: Eutreptiella sp. 'Long Island Sound 2002'; assembly: GCA_964036045.1. NCBI lineage: Eukaryota > Euglenozoa > Euglenophyceae > Eutreptiales > Eutreptiaceae > Eutreptiella > Eutreptiella sp. 'Long Island Sound 2002'. The sequence continues at coordinate 58,087,439 of OZ038384.1, read as the reverse complement.
AATTGTCAATGGCGGGGACATTGAATCAATTGATACCGGCCATTGATACCCCTTCCCCCACACACAGCGGCGGGTACACCCGAGTCCCCTTGGTCCTGGACGGACAGTGTGGAGATAGGGATGCCGTGGGGGGATGATGCAGGCGCCGTCCTTCCCTCCCCACACAGCGGCGGACACACCCGGGTCCCCTCGGTCCTACCCTAGTAGCCTAGATTAAATCCAATATTTTGAATATTTGGGGGAAAATTAAAAGGTTAACTCACTTTCCCGTGTTTATACAAGGGGATGGGGGATACCTAGGGAAAATTTGCACCCCTATGGGGTGCCTTGCGTGTTTGGTGGCATTTTCCACCCGGGGTTTGGGCGGGGGGTTCTACCGGTGTACATCTACAAAAATGTTGAAATGGGACTCGGAGTTAATATTTGCTTTAATGTTTGAAATTAATATCTCAGATATTAAATATTAGAAAAGCGCCGGCTTAATATTAACTCACAGATATTAACCCAAATATTAACCTGCCCTGCAAATGCACAAAAACACACAAGAACACATACCACATACTTTGCTTTCCGTTTTTTGTCTTGCTTATGGCCATACTGGCCGGATGAGTCCGTTTCCGGGCCCTTACGGTTCGTGCGACCCCTTTGCAGGGTCACCCCCCTCTTGTTCTTTATTCTCTTTGTTCTCTTTGTCAACGGGGTTAGGGGGTTCGGTGGTGCTTGGTTGGGGTTGGTCAGACTGGGGGTTAGTCGCGGGGTTAGAGGGGTTAGCGGTGGTCTTTGCCTTCTGCTTCCCCCCCACCGCTTTTCGCCGATAGGTTTCAGCTTCTTCCGGGGAGGGGAAGAGGAGGCCGCGGGCCACCTCGTAAAGGGTGGTGTTGCCTGGGTATTCCGCCCAGGCAACACCACCCTTGTTGCGATGGACACCGCGAACGGTGCCCATCTCCGTATTGTTTCACCGCCTCCAATTGCTTACTACGATTAAGGGCGGGGTAGCCCATCTCCGTGGCCTCCGATCATCGGGCCTTGGCCAAAGGGGATGAAGGCACCCACTCGCCGAGGAGTTGCGCAACCAATGGGTCGCGCAAACTCTTGGCGCCACTTAGCCGTGTAAGGGTCATGCTAAGCTCGGTAAGTTTGTCCCGAGAGAAAGGCATCACAAGAGCTGAACAAGGAAAATGGGCGATATGAGTGAGGTGCATAGTGGGCACCGAAAGTGGGGTGTGTGCGGGGTACCCAACCACATACCCTTGGGACCCCTCTACTATCCCATTGTGCAGCAATGTACCCCATAAGAACCCTTAGACATTGTGATATAGAGAGAAAAAGAAGGACACAAATGTGGCAAAATGATGGGAAAGCGAGCCAACCTCTTACTATCTGGCACGTTCATATATGAATGAGCTCATATATGAAATATTTATTAAAACTTAACCATATTGGATTTAATGTAGGCCACTAGGGTAGACGGACCATGTGGAGATAGGGACGCCCCATGGGGGGACGAGACGCGGGTCCCGCACGGTCGTCAAGGGGCTTGCCGCCTGCACGATCGTGCCTAGGGTCCAAGCCCGGTCTCCTACCAACTACCGGGGCTGGCATGGCGACCAGCACGGTGAGCGTCCCAGGCAATCCTCGACCTCAGGTACTTTCCGGGCCGGAATATGCACCGAGGGAGGGTTTGTCCTACCGCGTAGTGGCACCTCAACCACGAGGGCTGTGCGGCGGAGTGAGGGATCAGGCTATGGAGCAAGACCCCATGACCCGCGTGCCAAACGCCGCCCTTTCGGTAGTACCTGGCAAGCTAAGGGCCCACAGCCGTGAGACTGTGTCCCCACCCCCTTGGGGGGGGGGAGCCGAGCCGGAAGTGGAGCCGGATTCCCTGCCTTGCCCCCCTCCAGGGCTCCTGGGTGGTACCCGCTGCGCACGGTTGGGGTGTGGCCAGGAGTCCACAAGGAGGAGACGAAGAGGAGAGTCGCTGCCATGATGCTGAACCGGACTGGGCCCGTGGTCAGGGTCCTCCCCCATCGAATCGACGGCCCAGATCGGTGGGGCCATCCGGCACCATGGGGATGGTGCGCGGGTGTGCCCTACTGGGGGACTGCATCTCCTCCTCTTCTCCTCCTCCTCCTCCTCCTTGATGCCTGGCAGGTTCTCTTGGATGACTGGGTGAGTTTGTAGATTGTGCTGCCCAGGCCATATCTTGGATGCATCGTGTCAGGTCTACAACACTCCATGAGAGATGCAATCAATATGAAACCAGTCCCGGCGCCTGATGCGAGCCAAAAGGGACCGGTATTATTGCATAGACATCAGGATTTCCAACGCGAATGCATTCGGTCAAATGTGGGGGGAGGCAAATGCTCCAGTAGCAGTTACTGATGTGTAACTTACATGCCCAAGCTGGGGTATCCAAGTCTGAAAGCATACAAGCTAAGCCTGCCAATGACGGTAATTTAAATAGGCGTGCTTTCTAAGAGCACCCAGCACCATGCTCAAAATCAACTAGCAATTGCGCTCATTTTTCTATTTTACGAATGCTTTAGCATTGCGCGGCTTACAGGTGGTCTTCAACAGGCCTGCCTGATACAATGTACGCAACAAAGCAGCAGTGTTGGGACCCTGTGTATGGGGGCGAGAGTCTCACTGGTGCATGCAAAATTGTGATCAGCTCATTCAGTCCAAAGGCCCTCCGGGATACGCATTGTTCCAGCATCACCACATCCCCTAGTGGCTAATTCAATAGTTACCCGTTTACCAGACCCCAACCGGGGGCTGCTGGCCTCATCCGGTGGTCCATTGCATTGGTGGCTAAATGGTGCAATACAAACACCACCAAGTGAAGATGCACCGGTGGAGCACAAGTGTGTCCGGGGAAAATGTGTGGGCAGGGGCCAGCTCGTGCGTGGTGCACCACCACAGACGCCTGGAATCTTTGGTTGCTGGTGGGAACCGACCTGGACTGCAAAATCCGGATGTGCTTGTGCAGGAACCATGGTGATATGATGGAGCATGCAATGGGAAGGCCCACAGATCGGCTCTTCAGCAGGACAGGCATCGTGTTCGCAGTACTCTTTCTTGTGGTCTGTACTGCTGGGTTTGGCACTCGTTCTGCGCGGACCCAGCGGTCTCACAGGTATGCACAGGGTGTATGGAGGTTGCATCATCACGGGGAGGAGGTTTGGGGCAACTCCCCCCCCCCCCTTTGCATTGTAATTGCGCTTGCATTGTTAGCAGGGGGGGGGGCCAGGGAACCGTCACTTTACGTTTTGCAAATTTACTCAGAAGGTCAGATATTGAGCTTCTCCTGTGCGTTTGCTGGCTGGAAAAGGTGGTATTATCGGGGCATTGCCGTGCACTTCAGATTTCTTATCACTCCACTGTACCCTGTATCATGCAGAGCATTTTAGTTTTTTGCAATTTCAGCCATGGATGTTGGCCATATTGGCCCGAGGGTTCATCAGAAGGTGACAGTGATGGGACAGATGTTGCAGGGTCAGGGTCAGGGTCAGGGTCATCGTGTGATGCTTCACAGGATGCCACAGATTCTAATGTTCCATCGTTGACACCTGATTGTGTGGGCAAAGAGGCAAAGAGTGTGTGTGGAGTATGGGGGCTGGCAAATGTTTTGGCCAACGGAAAATTGTATTTTACGCGCAACGTTCCTCAGGCAAACTGCTTGCCATGGGGGCTGGAGTCCCCTGCCAAGCCCCCTGCCAAGCCTGCACCCAAAGCTACCAAATCTCATGCCAAACCCTGAACCAAGGGTGCAGTCGAATCTGCTGCCCAGGTGGCAGCCAGGCCTGCAGCCCAGGTGGCAGCCAGGGCTGCAGCCCAGCCTGCAGCTGGAGAGCCCATTCCTGTGGCCCATGTTGAGCATGTGCAGCTCTTCAGAGTCAAATACTCCCGCCAGACAAAGTGGAGTAGAGCTCAGCATGCGTTTTGTGTCTTTTGCATAGTATTCAAGCGGGGGTGAGGGAACCGTCATTTGGGATATGTTCCCTCGGGGTGCGAGGATACCCTCGCGCACAGGCGATTACTATGCAAAGGGGGGGGGGGGTACAGGTATGCGTAAGGCCGATGAATGAGGGCAATTTGCAGTGGACACATATTTGTAGTCCGCAAGTCACATCACAGATGGCGCCACATCAAATGTCCTGCGGTATAGCATGGGACAAATTTAGACGATCTTAGGCTCATGTGTCTACATACCTGCCCCCTTTGTGCAAGCTCAGCCTTGTGAGGGGGGGCTGTGCTGCGCCGGGGGGGGGCACCCTGGGTTGGCGGTGCCTCCTTCCGCCCTCCGATAGGGGTACCGTCATGCCTGTACACCGTGAGGTCGCGCGCCACATCACAGTTGACACAGTGGACAGCTGCCGGCTATTGCCCCGGCTCAGGCGCAACCATGCCTAGGGCAGCACTTGCCACCGCACAAGCAGTCACCCCATGGGCGTGGGAGCGGAAAGTGAGATACCCATGCATCTCACCCCGTGAGAAGGCCCGTGCTGTACTTATAGGAAAGGATGGGCTAGGACAGGCTATGCTTTTCTATACTATCTATCAAGAGTTTCGATTTGGATTGTTAGTACGCAGTATGGTGATACATTTGGGACCCCTTTCTAGTGTTGGTGGTGCGTTGTTGGTGGTGCGCTGGGTATGGATACTCACCGAGTGAAGCTGGGACCGGGGCGGTCGTGAGAGCGGTACAGAACGACCTAACTCCGCCCCCGTGAGCCTGACTTCCATGGTAAGCATTTGGGACTAGGTTATGCAACCCACGAAATGGACTCGGATGCCAACATTGCCTAGCAGGGAAACTACGTTGTCGAGAGCATCCTCGCGAATTTTCTGAATAGGTCCGCGGCTAGACCTGTGGTGTTCAAAGTGCGCTGGCACGGCTACGCCCCTGGCATGACCGTTCGGAACTAGTCTCGTCCTTCATGCCCCACATCAACACCCCGTTCATGGAGAATATTGCCAATTGTAGCAAAAAGCCCCAATTTCTCCCTGTCATGTGCGCTTGGTGGCATGACACCCCCATTGAGACCTACACTTTGTGGTATTGTTGTTGAGACTAGTTGTTATGGAGGTTCTTCCGAATTGAGGATATGGCGGAACATAACTTCTACCCCTTTTCAACTTTTTCGGCCCCTTTTCACCTGTTTTCACGCATTTTTGACCGATGCTAGCTGCATGTTGTCCTTCGTGTATTGATGGTGGATTATGATGGGGAATCACCGGACAACTAGTACCCCCACCCCTTTGCGATCCCCCCCGTGGGGCAGGGTCACCCCTAGAATTTTATCGAATGGGCAAGAATGGGCGAGAAGGGGGCTTTGTACAAGCATTGGCTGTTGTGCTAGGTGTGTGTGTTGTCCCACTGCACTGACAGTGTGTCAAAGCTGCCTACACTGTCTTTATGCTGCACAACACCCCATTACATTGTGTAGAATCCATGGAATTCGCTCCCATTAAAATGTTTACATCCAGCACTATTGTTCACTTCACGCGGTCTAAACGGCAACCCCAGCTCTCGGTTGGGTTTGCACACGTGATCATCTTCCTGCGGCGGTGTGTGGGAACTGTTAATTTTGCTGCGTTCCCCCGCCTCTGTGGGTGAACTGTTGCGGGCTTCCAACCGTTGCGGGCTTCTAGGGTGGTGGGGGGGTATGCTCAGAAGACAACATAGCTAGTGGTGGACTACAAAGGGTTGGCCAAGCAAATGGACCATGGCATGAACGTCACGGCCAAGAATTTAACAGTGCGTTGGACACCAGGACCCCCCAATCTATGTAACGCCACCACTTACCAAGATTACTTCGACATACAAGGGAACAACGACTCGGACACGTTGGCCAATATGGGCGACAACACGCCCATGGAGCTGCCACCACCCAAACCCCACGACATCGCACTACACGGACACATCATGCCCACACCTGCCAAATCGTGGATAATGCAACTACGATAACAAAAATAGACGGCCCACGTACAGTGCGTCAGCTGGATCCCGCTAAAACACTATCGGCGAGCCGCATGGCTCCCATGGTTGTGGGGATAGGTACGTTGGTGGGGTCAGGGAGCACCCTGGGAACGAATCTCAACCCTATGCGGCCACTGCGGCTGGCGGCACGGGAGTTCCGTGCAGATGCGGCTTGCCGTGTGCCTTTCTTGGACCATTTTCTGGGCCCAGTGGAGGGCCTGGTGGAAGGAATGGGCGTCATACGCTCAAGCCTGGCTCCCAACAACAACGGATCACGAACAGTGGCTGTGCGCGAGACTTCTCATCCCGTTGTTAGTGATTGTCACGGTCCCCTAACACGACCGCCACAAACTCCCATCCGTGGTAGGACTCTTCCAGCTCCGGGCAATAGAGGGGGTATAGGGACTCCGTCGCAAACTTTCAACCCCCACACCCGACCTCCCGCCGTCACCCTTATGGATCGCGCACTTCACCGCACAGCACTATATGCCACGTGAAACATCACACAACTTATGCAACATGGTAGGAGCCCCAGTAGGAACAACACGGAAACGCAAACGGTTAGAGGAACGAGGCCCAGGTGTCATTGACACTGAAATTTGGCTGCAAGAAGCACCCAGGCAACGACACGGACGCAGTATAATGTTTTACACATGCCATCCTCCGACAAACGTGCCCCACGGTGCCCTCGCGGAAAAGACCCAAAATGCTGAGCGCTCTCCACACACACGGTGGACAGCATTCCTATCACACATGGAGGACCTTACACGCAGACACCTACGCACGGCAACACAGGCATACCAAAGCACCCGTCTTGGCGCCCGTACGATGAAGCACTTTAGGGACCTAAGGGCACACTACAACAAAGCCCTGGGGGCCAAGCGGGACTACTTTAAACTGCTATCGACACACTTGCAGGGCGGAATACACATCACACATCACACAACCACAAAACCAACTACGCCATCACGCTTCGGCATCAGTTGAGGCCTACACAGCCGCAAAACCCTTGTTTTCACTAAAAACATTTGTTTGCCTTTTCTTTTTCACGCAATTTTCCGTCCGTATCATTGGGGTCTCCTCCACCCACCCACATGACCCCGGATATGGCAGCTCTCTTAGCAATGTTGCAGTCATGTCCCTTTTGAGAGGGTTCAAGAACCGGGTCTGCACTGCAGCCCTGTCGCTAACGAGAACGAGTGCCGTGTGAGGACCCCACCCGCGGAAGTGATTGCTGGTGATCAGCCTGACATTCGGGAGGGGTTACAGCGCCTGCATGACTCGTGTGATGTCAATCAGTGCGGGCTGAAGGAGAAAGTGCCATTGATTGAAGGTGTTGTGGCGGAGCAAGGTAATATTGTGGTCGAGCTGCGGCAACAGGTTGCCACTGCTCTCGTGGACAACGCTTCGAACCAGTCGGAGATTCTGGTTCTGTTCGTCGAGCAGCCCACGTCGAAATTGAGTTGGCAAGCTGGCGTCATGTTGTGGGTCTGGAAGGCATCACGGCCCTCTCTCACGCTGGAGTGGGGGGTTGCTATCGTTTGAGCGCCGTTGTGGAGGTAGCACTGGGTGACTAACCGCGAGGAGCTCCCGTGAGCTGTAACACAGATGGTGTCGGCGTATGGGGCACATCGTAACACACAGCTGATGGACTCGACTCGCGGATGAGCCGTTTTTGGAGGACTTGAACCACTAGGCAGACCGGGAGATGAAGCGCACATGCTGTCGGCGTAGGGGGCAGGTCCTCATGCAGAAATGATAGACTCCGCTTGG